>OX392467.1:7701417-8967834 GCA_947623365.1 Achlya flavicornis
TACACATTTATAAATGTCTATTAATCAACGCGTTCGTTAATCATTGTCAAAAACAATCGTGCCGCGTATTAGGCTTTCTTTTCGGATATGTTTAGATAAATGGTTGATATATAATTAATGATTAAAAAATACAGATTTTTTTATTACAAACGTTAAATAATCTGAACAAAAACTGTCCGTCTACAGTTTAGTAGTATAAGCAAATATAAGTGGTAGTCGCAGTTACTTAATTAAAGGACTGTATTACCAGTGATGACATACGGGACAGAGACGTGGTCTTTTACTGCTGGCCGCATAAATAAGCTCAGAGTCACTCAGCGAGCTATGGAACGAGCTATGCTCGGAATTTCTCTACGTGACAGGGTCCGAAATGAGGACATTCGTAGGAGAACATAAACGACGGACATAGCTCGTAGAGTTAGTAAGCTGAAGTGGCAATGCGCAGGCCACACCGCTAGAAGAGCCGATAACCGATGGGGAAGAAAGATTCTCGAGTGGCGACCACGTACTGGATAGCGCCGAGCGGGATGACCTTCCACCAGGTGGACCGACGACCCGGTCAGAGTCGCTGGGCGCCGCTGGATGCAAGCGGCCCAGAACCGTTCCAAGTCGAAATTAATTAGGCCTATGTTCAGCAGTGGACATCCATGGGCTGATATGATGATGATGATTATGATGATTACCTGAGTACACCGGGTCCAAGTAGGTAATAAACCCGTACGTAATACTTAGATCGCACCAAAACATTTCATGTAAAATTGGTTGCCAAGACTCACAAACTCATAACGCTTTCACTATTAAAAACTTATCAGATCTCATGCACCTATCTCTAAACCAACCCTACAGCTTGGTAAAAATATATTATGTGAATAATGTGTAGATATTATATGAAACAGCATATAATATAGATATTATATGGCTAACATACTTAGTCTGGCTAACATAGTTAGTCCTATGATAGGAACATTTAGCAAATTGATGTGACGACTTCTACGCGAGGGTAAAATTGTCACCAGACCTGTTAATTAACTTTTCACCAGACCTGATACCAATACCCAATGATATTTTTCTCCTCTGCCTTCGGTTAGCGGCATGTTACGATATCTGGGGGCAAGTCAGTGTCCGAGCAAGAGGAAACAAAAAAGCAGGGAAAACCCACCCTTTTCTCGATGCGTTTCTCAACACTACAAGCCCTAACTCTACCACCTTGGTCAAAAAGTATGGCTTGGCTATTTCATAGAACTATTGCATGACACAACTTTAAATATAACAGTGACTAAATTTCTTACCATACCGAAATCGACGTATTTCAGGTATTAATAAAAGCTTAAAGCACAGAGTTAACCTACGTACCTATGTAGGTACAAGCTAAAGTATAAAGTTACATGTGGGTTCTGCTACCTACATCGTATCCTGAAAAATTTGGGCTCTTTAGGCCGAAGCTATAAGGGTTTGAAAATACGACAAAACGCTTCGAGGAAAGGTTAGTAGTGCCCTGCTTTTTTGCCTTGGCGGGGGAGCACTGCCGTGCCCCCAGATATCGTACTATGCAGCTAAGAGAAGGCATAGAGGAGATCAGTATAATTGGGATAAGGTAGGAGCATCATTTTTAATCAGGTGATTATTAATAGTTTATAAACAGTTTAACATATTTATTAACACTGGTTTGTATAATGTAATTAGTAGATAACTTAAATCTTTTATAGGTCTAAGGTTATCTTTTGTTCGCAGCGTGGCTATCTTGCATTGATGTCGTACTTACTTGTAGCTGATAGAGCCAGCTCGCAGCGACTGACTGTCCGCTCCGCTTTGTTTTCTATGCTCTCATTGTTTAGTCGTGTCTGGATGAGCGTCGGGAAGAAAGTGTGTGGGTGCCGCTGTTCCTTTATAAACGCCTGGAGTTAGTGCCTATCCCGGCACAGTTCATGGAATCATTGCTCATACTCCACGTCCGCGTGAACTGTTCTGTACAATTGTTTAAGATTTCAAGTGTATTCTATTTCACTTTGTGATAATGAAACTTCTTCATTCGTGTTTGTTGTTCGGAATAATTTTGTGTTCGATATTTTTTATCTGTGAAGCTTTTCCGTTCCGGCCGGGGAAAATGGATTATGTGAGTTTTTTTTAAACTTTCAACAAACTTGTTTTTACGGTCATTTGATTATGACCCAATAAACGAAGCTGATTTTATTTCCTTAATTTTATCTCAGAAACATGCTAAGGAAATCTTTTGTCAAATGACAAGATATGATTTTATTTAGTGCATCCACTTCAGTCAGTGTAATATATACTTACATTCCTTTGTAATTACATTATAAAAACTCTAATAATAAATTGGGCAAAATATTTCTTTAAGAAAGTGTACACATCTCAATATAAACCAGAAAAAAAAAAACTCAGTATCTCAGTATATAGTCTCGGCTTTTCTTTTTTGGACGTCAGCTTTCCTAACTTACAAAAAAGAAAAGCCTTTTATTCATCAGCCTAATTAAGAATATTTCTTCATCACATTGACCTTCCAGACGGAGGCACTGCGTCGTATGAAGCAGATCCCTCAATGGCACTGCATGCGGTACCGCAAGTTCCAGCTACATGGCCACTGCAACCGCTGGCTCATGACGAGGAGGACTTGATACTTGGGTTGAAGCCCTTGGCACCACTAGGTGACTCGTTCGATCTCGTTCTTTGAAGCGGTTACAGTGCAATTTACGATTAAATATTTAAAAGTTTAAGTTACTTGATTGGTTTATGGTTTACTTACTTTGTATTATAAAATTAAAATATGATTGAATTTTGAAACCTTGAGAGTTTGAGCCACTAAAGCCAGCGAGCGAACCACGTAAAACCTGTGGTAAAACTATATTTTATAAATTATTGTATTTTGGTTTTTGTTGTAGTTATTATATAATTACTAATGCCGTTTTCCAGGCTCAAGTATCTATATCTATGGCATAATTAATTACTTCGTAAATTTTCAGGCAGATATAATATACAACATACGTTTTTGTTTGTTGTAAAACATAGATAAGTACAATTTATGGTGTTTCAAAATATTATCTTTCAAAACATTATTTTTCAAAATATTATCTCAAAAATATAGATAGGGAAACAATATTTATTAAATACTCGATATACTTATAGGTTAGGTTAGGTATCTAGTTCCGAGCAACGAATAACATTTACTAATTTGTTGTTTCCAAACTATTAGGGTATTATTTTAATTCTTCTACGATTAACAATTTATAGTGAGTAGTAGAATAAATGTAAGTTCAAAAGAATGTAACATTCAAGACTCTAAAAATATTTACAGGAACTACCCTATTTACTGATTGCATCAATCAAGATTAAAACTTTACTAACAAAATGTAGAAAAATATCATAGTTAAGGTTTTAAAAGTACTTATATGTTAAAAGTAGCATTGTTGTTATTTTTTAGATGTTGTTTAATATTTATATAATAATAAATTATGTATATTCAGATATATCATATTCTTTTATTTCTATTTCCTGTAATGATTGGGGCGGGTTATCAATAGGATCAAGTTGAATCCAAGATCGTTTTGCGTTGTTTACATTTTTACGTTGGTTACAAGTCTACATTTACAGTAAAGGCAAGATAGTTACAAACAAACGGATACTTATTCTGGAAATAGTTTCGAAAAAAGATCATTATAAAATTTGCGGGTACATAGACGGATTCATATTTTTTTGACAAAATTGCTTTACTCCCATGTGGCGTAATACCTTTCTTCAATTTTGAGTTTTTTTGTGTTTTCAAAAGTTCATGATCACTGACTGAGAATAGTCGAAAATATTGAATAATTACCAGTGTAAGAATACTAGAAATAGGTCGTGTATTTTCTGTAAAATTGAGCACGTATGCACAAACATACAAGGAAAACCTAAGCGTAGCGAAATCTATAAGGAAAACAGAGAATGATAACTTAGCTACTCATTTACTTCACCTATATAGAACCTTCCCATAAGTATATTAAATGCTAAACGGTGGTGTCATATATGAAAAAAATGGCATTTAGAAACCTTTTTTTGTATTCGATTAATACCTACAAATTGGGAAAGGGTGGAAAAGGTGTTACATCACATTGATACCGTTGCCTTCCTGTACCTAGCAGGAACTACGTCTCGTATGACCGTATCGGTGCGGTAACTACAATAAGTACAACAAATACTTGGTGGTGGCGGAAAACGGAAATAATCGTACATTCAACATGATGTATTACTTATTACTATTATTTAATTTTACTTCATCGAAAACTAGCGCCACCGGCAGAGCAGAGTCTCAAGTTATAGTTACTGCACTGTAAGTACATTCCGTAATTATGTACCTACTACAGTGAATCATACACGTTATTATGTCACACTGCACAGAGAACTAAATGTGGTAGAATGTGTTGAATCTGATATGCTATTAAGTAATAAAAATGTTTATGAAGTTTTTGTAGCTGGTATGAAAGGCGATTTTTAGTAGGTAGATGACTTTATTAAAAGAGGCATATTACAATGTAGTTAATAGCATTTCAACTATAGAAATAGATTAATAGTAGATAATTATGTCAATCAAACATTAAGCAAGGTAATATAAAATTGAAATATGAACATTCTAGAACGTAAGGGATGGCTATATATTAAATTAGAGATAGGAATTTTAGCTTAGAGCTGAGTGCCGAAGCAATTAGATTTTGAGATATCTTCTGACGCTGATGTGACGAGTACGAACGCAGAACCGAGAACTCGTCATCGATTTTAGATATCTAATTCAAAAGTTAAATATAATTTATTTGTGATTTTATTTCGACGTTTTCTTCGATATGTTCACATAAATATTCTTAGATAGCCGGACTCCACTGTTTACGTAGGGCCCGCTTTGTTTTTCTTCATTGACTTTTTTTGAGTTTGCTTCCGCTTTAACATGGAGCGCTTTTACGTTGCGTTGTTCTAAATCTTTCGTTTTCCTTCGACTTTCCATCAATTGATTGCTTAAAAAGCGGACAGTGAAGTAGAATATAAGCTCGACAAAGCTTAGTAAACTGGCACCAACGAAGAGTCCGGTTGTGCCGCCTACTGACACTGTAATAAAATAAGATCGTAAGATATGTGTTTTATCTGCTACTAGAGCACACCTTGCAACTAAGGGAAGCTACGCATTAGATTCTATCTCAATGTTACCTACCAACTAAATCCAAACGACTCCTCACTACGTTCCTTTTGTATCTCTCCGTGGGTAAGTATGCGAGAATCACCTCCACTAGGGCTTTTTTTCTAGCTGCTCGATTTCTGGAAGTAACTCGGTACATGGGCATGTTAATTAAACAATATACATTCTCGTTTGTAATTTTTTCTCTGATATAATTTTCTAATGAAAGCCTGTGCTAGTAATGATCAAACTAAAGAATTTCCTCAGTTCAGATTGCCATATTGATCACTTGCGTGAAATATACGGTCGAGTTTAATTTATAGAAGAAAACAGTTAATTGATCGTCAATCACGAAGTGGCCAGCAATTTTGTGCTAATATGATTTGATAAACTGGCTGTTCTACGCAGTTTTACTCTCGTACTCGGACTATGTAGGTATACTATTTTATCTCCGTGGTCCATGCCACCCATTGTTATTGGCCAATTTAATTTCATCACAATCGGTTCAGTAGTTCAATTAAAGACGAGTTTCGCTTTTATAATATTAGTTCGGAATATTAAGATTAGTGTTATCATAAGATAATGCCTATCTACCTACTGCAAACACATCGAGGAACAATCCCTTAGACTCTAAGGGATTGTTAATAAAGTGTCTAAGGCTTAGAATAGTAATACCACAGTCTAATAACCATACAGTCGGTCGACGAAGCCGTCTAGACAGGGCAATCGTGCGGGGTGTGAGGGACGAGACGCGGGAAAGCCGTTACCGACCTGCGAACAAAATTATGTTAGTAGCTCGGTAAACAGCATTCAGGGCTAACGCGTGTTTGTGTCTGTAATTATTTTATTTAAAATGTTGCAAACGACGTGTGCTGTGAGAGACTGCAAGTCTTCATCCTATTTAAATAAAGATCTGCGGTTTCATCAGCTTCCACACACAGACGAAAGGTAAATAGGCAATAAATAAAATTATTATTATTATTATTATTATTAAATAAATCATGGTTTGTTATCGTAGAGTGCATACTTATATTTGTCATGTCGTGTCACGTTAATAACGCCAACAAAATGGCGGAATGGCGGACGGTAAAAAATATCTAATAGGTACACAGGTATAGGTAACAGGCACAGGGCATGAGTGTTTGTTTTTTTTTTTTTTTTCAATAGGTCTGATGATGGAGTAGGAGGGTAAGCACTGGAACTCCATAGTGGAACATCGTATCCTAGCCGTGTTTGGGGTTGTTGGAATTGTTGTGAGATGAACTTTGACCATGTATGGTTTCAGGGTCTGATGATGATGTAGGAGGGTAAGCACTGGAGCTCCATAGTGGAACATCGCATCCTAGCCGTGTTTGGGGTTGTTGGAATTGTCGTGAGATGAACTTTGACCATGTATGGTTTTCAGGGTCTGATGATGGAGTAGGAGGGTAAGCACTAGAACTCCATAGTCGAACATCGTATTCTAGCCATGTTTGGGGTTGTTGGAATTGTTGTGAGATGAACTTTGACCATGTATGATTTTCAGGGTCTGATGATGGAGTAGGAGGGTAAGCACTAGAACTCCATAGTCGAACATCGTATTCTAGCCATGTTTGGGGTTGTTGGAATTGTCGTGAGATGAACTTTGACCATGTATGGTTCTTTATGTTTGTATGGAATCTTTGTATGGGATTGACATTTCAAATCGAAAAATCACGTGATTTTTAGCAATCTCTTATGTCACTCCCATACAAAGACTGATCGTTTGCTAACGATGACGATGATCGACAACCATCTTGTCTAGGGGGGCAGAGCGCATTGTGCATGGTGGCAAATTGGCGGAATAGATTGCAAGCAAAATCAACGTTATTACGCTTCTCTGGGTTAATTGTTCGAAACAAACATAACTTACAATGTAGTGACATCTTTGATCACCGTGATCTCAGTTTCATCACAAGACGGTAGACAGTTGCATGCAAGTCCAGCTCGACTTGCCCAATGTGGTTTCAGAGTGGTCAGTTGACTGGCGTGTGAGTGAAGGCAAGATATTCCAGATAGGTTGCATGCTTGCTCTGACGCTATAAAAACTACATGATAAATATACGTTGAAGAAACGTTTTAATACAAAATACAATGTTGACGTTGACTATGAGCGTACGCTCATGCTCAACGCTCGTGAATTTGAAGACGTATTTAGAAATAAGTCTTCAAATTCACACCTCGAATATTACGTTATGACTATTTACTATTTGCCAGGTTGAATTTTAAGTGCTGACTAGAATCTAGATACATTTTTGATCAAGGGACAATGAACAAATATGATTTGTTTTATTTCTCATTGCTTTACTGAAAAGTTTCACAGCTTTTCTTACTTTTGGGATATTATTTATGACTTCTGGCCACGATATGGAAGATTTACTCTGTAGATTAGTTGTTATAATGTAGTGGATGGATCTACGGAAGAGGAAGACCCAAAAAGAGATTAATGGATTGTGTGAAAGATATTATGAGAAATAATGTTGAGGTTGATATGATGGATGGAAGGGCCGAATGGAAGTAGCGTACATAAAGCGCCGACCTCAAATAAATGGTAAAAGGTTAAGCTGAAAAGGTTTTACTGAGTAACTGGAACTGGAACTGAGTAACTACTATAGAGTAGTTACTCAGTTCGGTAATTCATATTTGTGAAAAATTATCCATTGTAGATTATACTTTTAACCCGGAAAAGCGAGTAAAACCGCGGGCCACAGAGATTAATAGACCAATACTAACTGGTGTGAAGCATGAAGTGGTCGTTGCACTTGCAGACGTCCATCTGACCTTTCTTCCTGCAGAGGACTGTGCAGGCGCTGTATGAGTAGTGCGGGTAGAGACCACCTTCGTTCTCTTCGTGGAATCGACACGCGCGCTGTTCTGGTGTTGTCTCCACTACCAGAGGATCGTTCTCTATGTCTCGCACTGATATTTGACGCCTTAAATAGATATATAATACTTCCGTTTACTCTTACTTAACTCAAGACTCAGAAAACATTATAATTTGTTTCTTATTTGATAATGTCCTAAATCTGTGACGATTCTTAAATCTGTGGTACCTACTTTGTGATAATCATAATAGAGACCTGAGCCTGAGGTAAGGATTTTCTTTTTAGACTTTTATATAGGACATGCTTAAAGGAAGAATGAGTTCCTACCCATTGCCTTACCGGTAGAAGTGTCCGAGGTTTATCTTCAAAGTAGACGACTGTAGAGTTGTAATACTTGGAACTTCGTCTTCACCCAATGTGTACATCTACAATTATTCGCATTACAATTAGTTAGACCTGCCTACGGTGCGTCTCATCCATGAAGTACCAATTTCTCCTCATATGTCTCGCCAGTTTTCCATCTCCGTGCACAAACCAACTCACGCTAGATAGACTTCCTTTCTTTATTGCGGTAATCAATACGTACCTACATACAATTCTCTTTCGGTGCACATAAGTATATGAATACTTGAGTGTGATTGGGGATAGTAGAAAATGAGGTCTTAATTGTGATGAGCATTATGATAAACAAAATAAAGGTCATAGAAGGATTTGACGTATAATGCAGACCATTAATAGAAGTAAGGTGGTGCCTCTATTTCCACGGTATGGACGAAGCAGTTAGCATATAGGTGTATTATGATGTGTAGGGTATAGGTATAGGTAGGTACGTACCGTAGATGTCAAATGGACTTCAAATCTTATTATACCACGTTTTTGTTTCATATTGCTCACCATTGGGTAAGGCTTTGGTTTTCTAGAATGTATAACAATATATGGTTTATTGTAGTAGGCCAATTTCACTCAACGTGGCTTATACCTATCTACTTACTTCGTCTGAATAGAGTTAATAATAAAACAAGTCCCCATATCCGTGTCTAATTCATGGAAGTATTCGCAGCAATCGAAGGCTTTGTCGTTATATGAGCAATTCCTTAGGATTGTTTTGCAGTCACTTCTGACTAGTTGTGCATAGTAACTATAGTTGGCTACAAGGCACAGAGGATCTGGGTCCTTAATTAAGTAGCACACTTCGACCAAACTGTAGCTTATACCGCGGAAGTAAGCTATATCTTTCAATACATCTTCGAGATCTAAAAGATGGCCAGGCGGCCAAATTCTGCAAAAACATATTGAAAATTATTGTTATTTAAACTTTTTATAATTTGACTTTAGTCTTCATACAGAAAAAAACAAATCATCATCATATCAGCCCGTTTGATGTCCACTGCTGAACATAGGTTTATTTCCACTTCGAACGGTTCTGAGCCGCTTGCATCCAGCGGCGCCCAGCGACTCTGACCAGGGGCTCTACCGCGTAACTTTGGTGGTAATCGTAACGCAACAATCAGGGCCCACGAATGGTTATCGTCGGGTCATACCGCGTGCGCGTCATTGGATGATATAATTAATGTTGTTCGTTACGATTATCACCAAAGTTACGCGGTAGAGCCCCAGGTCGTCGGTCCACAATTAAGCTTTGTGTCTTTTTTTGAACAAAAAATTTAAAACGCCACTTACGTATCAGAAACATTAAAAATGCTATCGTCATTGGCATATTCGCAAATGGCGACAGAGGGCATCTTGGTATCCCATTTCGTGTACGTAGTCTCCAATCCAAAGCTAATCGGACTCAAGACGAAGGCGTCCCACGCAGCAATGATGAGCAGAGCAGATCCGTACCACGACAATATTACTAGGGCTACCCATAACAATCTGGTAAAATAATCATGATATTTATGCTTATTTAAAGTCCCTAGATTGCAAGCATCAGGGAACATAGAACTGAGTTCCACACCCGTTTGCTTTATTTGTATTATATATATTCACGACAGTGTAACGGTTCGTGGTCAAAATAATCATAGTGGAAGTGTTTTTGATGAATGATGATGGTTGCATAATGTGTTTTAAATATATAATGTAACAAAAAAATAGAAAAATCTAGGGCTGGCTTTAGCTGAGCTAGGATAAGAAACATTTACAAATTAATAATTGAACTCATGGATCCACTTCAGATCTGCATTTCGGTAACACAGTAAGTTGCTAAAGACAAAAAGATCTACGCTATAACAGCAGCTTTAGTTTTTTACAATAATCTCTAGCGATTGAACTACTACTTTTTTCGTCGGAATGAAAACAACTCACCTTTCAGTCCAATGTTTAGTATCATCAGCTATAAAATGTATGCCCGCAAAACTACTATTGGCGCAGTAGTCTTTAATCAGCGCCTTACATGTAGTTTTAGACATTATACTTCTAAACAAAGCGAGGATGTCGACAAACTTGCGAAACTACATTGTCAGGTATATTTGATTTGATCAGGTATATTTTGGTTATAATATTTATGGTAATCAAATATAAATAATTAATTCGATAATGATGTTGAAATTGTGCAATGTCGTGATTATGCAGCACTACACAGAATGCCTAACGTTTCAAGGATACATGACTATGAAACCAGCAATTAAATTTATTTACTTAATTGTATGTTTATTCTATTTTTTCTCTTTATTTTTGTACACTACATTTTTACGTGAGTTTAGATAAATAGAAAAAAAGAGGTTACAATTAACATTCTCGCAAGAAACATCTCTAAACAATAAACAAAGTATAATAATTAACAGTTTTAACACTAAATACAAATACTTAAGTATTTACACATAAACTTTTAACAACAACAACAACAAAGTATCACTTCTTTAAGTATTGTAAATAATCATGTATGGGGAAAGCTGGAGGAGAGTCATAGTTTTGTTGGTTTGTTATATGTTGGTCTGCTCGCTCTGATTTCGATGGTCGGCTCGTATGCCGAGATATGAATCCCGCATGTGTAAGGATGTTGTAAATCTCGTTACGGGATATGCTATGGGCCTGTCGTTCAAAAACCTGAAAAAAATTACTAACTATTAGCAAGCATAGGAAAATTTCGCCTTAACTTATCCTCATCATCAGTCTATAATGTCCCACTGCTGAGCACAAGCCTCCTTTCACAAATGAGGTTGAAAGGGAATGGGCAGATACTCCACCACGCATGCCTACTGCGGTTCAGTGGAGTTAGGCTAGTGAGTGGTCAACCTACTGTTGGAGTTTTCAAGTCGCCTAGGAAGACTCAACTAGCTAAACGACTATCAACTAAATGATAACCGGGACCAACTCCTTTACGTGACTTCCGAAGCACGGAAAACGCTCGAGTTGAAAATACAACTGGGCCGTCACCCATCCTGGTACCGGCCTCACCGGTGGTAGCTTAACTTTGCCGATCGATTTAGAACGGCTAATCATGCTACACCACGAGCCTTTCCTAAACTTATAAATAATGGATTATATTTCTATAGATTATAATAGAATGAACATAGTATTTTATCTATTTCATAATTTGAATAGTTAATTAATCTTATGCCACCAACTGAGTTACCAACTTTACAAATATGGACGGGTTTTTTTACCGTTATTCTTTTATATTGATAATAATTGGATTGTTTTACAAAAAACTTTAAACGACTTCTAAGTACAATAAGAAGTAATCAAATCCTGATCTGATGACATTGGGACCAAACGGGAAGTGTACCCTTCCAATCAAAAAAATAATTTTCCAAATCGGTTAATAAATGACGGAGTTATGAGGTAATAAATATAAAAAAAAAAAAACACAACCGAATTGAGAACCTCCTCCTTTTTTTGAAGTCGGTTAAAAAATCAACTTTATCGAGGATAGAGAATACATACCAAATTCTCTCCATTGTGCAAAAGACTAGTCAGGGGCAGAATTTCTCTAAGATGAGGGTTATGTAAGGCAGGGCTTCGTAACTGTGGTGGTACTATGAGCTCCTCTTCTTGCCTCACGGCCACTACATCAGGGTGTGGTGGCGGTAGACAACTCGCCAGGCAGGTGCATGTCAGTAATACCATTGCGGATTTCATGTTGATGGCAGAATCTGAGGATGCTTTGAATAACAATTTTATTAAGTCTTTCTTTATACCACTAAGGTGGCAAACAAGCATACGGCCCACATGAGGTAATTGGTTACCGTAGCCTATAGACGCTTACAACACCAGGGGTATCAGTCGCGCGTTGCCAGCCCTGCAAAAATCTAGATTCCCGTCGAATCTAGTGTGCTGGCAGCCGGCAGCGGAAAGGACATTTGGTTTTACAAACCTGCTCCCAGCATACTGCCAGCACAGCGCATCCTCATGGAGCTCTGAAGGTCAATTTTTTTTTTTTTTTTATACAACTAAGTCGGTTAACAAGAATACAGCCCCCCTGGTGGTAAGCGGTTACCGTAGCCATATGGACGCTTGCAACACAAGAAGCATCGCTGACGCGTTACCGACCTTTCCACCCTCTCCCAGTGGAGGTACTTCCCCAGTCGAGCTGCTCTTTGAGCGAATAAACGCTCTATTTATTTATTCTATTTTTTAGGGTTCCGAACCAAAAAGGTAAAAAAGGAACCCTTATGAGTTGCGACTCCATCCGTCTGTCAACCTGTCACAGCAGGATGTATCAGTAACCACTAATGCCATTGATTTGAACTTTGGAATAGTTAACCTTGTTTTCAAAAAGGGCCGAAATGGGGGATCGATATAAATGTTACGGGAAAATCATTATGACAATAGGATCATTGATTAAACAATTTTTGCGCTCATTCAGGGAGTATATCTAGTTGTTTCAAGTACCATGTCAATATATTATGTCCTGTTGACCTAAATTTGCGTCTATTAGAAATTGTCGTTCATTGACGTTATCAACTTAACACGATCATCAATTTAAGACTACTTTAGTCCGGTACTTGCTGCACGCAAGTGCGTATCTTTGCACTTATGGTAGGTACATGTAATATACTAGCTGTCTCCCGCGTTCCCGTGATAAATACGGCACCACAGGGTGGGGTATCAACTCCACCCTGTGGTGCCTAAAAGCCTAAAGCGTTCCTCGATAAATGGACTATCCAACACAAAAAGATTTTTTCAATTAGAACCAGTAGTTCCTGAGATTAGCGCGTTCAAACAAACAAACTCTTCAGCTTTATAATATTATTATAGTATAGATTAGTATTAGTATAGATATTAACCTTGTGATTGGTATGTGAATCTATTAAAGTTATCATACCTATATATATACTACTATATATATACAAATGTTGTAATAACGATTTCTTCAATATTGGAATTGTTATGAGTTTCGCAATGATTTATGTTATTGACTTTTTATGATAGCGAATAAAACATAATTGAGTGATTTATGAATTAGTAATTACATTACATTTAAATACGATTAATTCACTTGTTCTAGCTAGATATATACCGTATGCCTGTTTGCTGATTGTTGCACAAAAAAGAAAAATATATATATATTAAGTTATTCAACGAGGATCTACATAAGTTAAGTACTTATTATAGATGCTACTGTTTTTTAGCTAGCGCATTTGATTACTAGGTGTTTTTTTATCACTACTGAGTTTTCTCTCGGGTTGAACTGGTAATACCTAAGTAAAATCTTGAAAGAATCAATGGTTACGTCATTGAATCCTGCGAAATCTGTGATTGCAAAAACAGGTTTAAAAGCAGTGATATGTTAAATATCAATGTTTAAAAGTACTTATGTACACATAAGGTTAGAGCTTTCCTAATCCAAATCCATCCTAAAACTAATGGGTATTAAGAACAAAGCAGCTTTTGTTTCTCGTCTTTATTGTTCTTCACCGAGTTTATATGGATGACCGTCCATAACGTGTAGACGAGCATGCAAGCCTGCGCGTGAGCACGTGCTCTCGGACAATGACTCCAAGGTCGAGATATCCAAACAAAACTCACTTTCAAATTCACAAGCGAACAATCAAAAATTGGTCAATGTCCGAGAATGTGCCGTATTCATAGGTATAAATAAATATATGGTATAGCTTCTGCCTATACTTGTGTTGTTTGCAAAATGTTGACCGTGTGACCACAAAACTAGGACGGATGGTCCAAATTAGTTATTCGTTAAAAGCTACATCTGCGAATGCAAATTACGAAGAATCATAAAATTATGGTATACTGAGTAATTCTGGATCGTTCGGGTTCAGAATAGTAAGAGTTATCTCAAACAAAGGAGTTCAATTAAAACTGTCGGTGCGCTTCTAAAACCTGGAGTGCATTATTGCTACAATATAATGCACATGTGGTAATGCACTTTTACTATCTGTAACAAATGTTGTTATATTTTTAGTTAGGTTTAATGGCTTAGCAGCTTACGTCTTGTTTATTCTCTCTACTACTTAATAATTTTAACTTTTGAAGTAGGTACAATTTCATAATCTTTAATCTAACTTATTTTTTTAAGAAGACTAAAACTGCATACCTGCCGATACTTAATTGGATTTTCAAACAAATTAATATGGGAATTTGTTTAAGTTAATAAATGTATGACAAACAAAATAATATTTTCTTATCTTCTCCTTAGGTTTTCATCTAAAATTACTTCCTAGAATTTGATCGTTAGCGACACTGTTTTTTCTGTTCTGTGTTAGCGACACTATGGGATGGTGCAATAATAAAGAATGTGTTTTTTTTCGAAATCACCACGTTCGAGTCCCGGCCCGGAAATAATTTAACGAAAATCTCAGTTTATAATCGGCCTCGAGACTCTTTTGAGAATTTTTCGCAATTACTTTCTGTCGCTTAAAAACTCACCGTGTGTATTTAAAAATCCGAAGAAGAAAAGATTATTTGTACGCAGTAGGTAGGCAGCTATTTGTTAAATAGATTTTTTGATAATTCACAATAATTTTATTACTGTTATACTTTGTATTAAATTATGGGTGCCTAACTAATGTTTCTCTGCCATCAGTATGCCCGATCGGGCATGGATAACCATAGAGTAATGGATAACAATTAAAAATATTGTCATTTAATACTCCCTACCTTTTGAAAATAATCCGTTATTAAAGATCACAAATCGATTAAGCGAGCCTTCGAAAATTTGTCACATGCACTCTATTTCCACAATTCACTAAGATAAGACCACTTTATCTACTTAATTTATTTACTTAAAAACTGCAAGGTAGGTATAGTATGGAAGACAGGTACATTCAAGAATGGTTGTTGAGAACGCAAGCGAAGCCAAGAGAGCGGCCGCGGCCGGTGACGCTGTAAGCCACCACCACGACTTGTTTGTTGCAATCAGCGTATATCAAACAACAATTCTCCAAGTTAATAATATAACTTAGCATCTCAACGATAATGCTGTATGAAAGGGACGATAATTTTAACTATAGCATTGGAGAGTACGCAATTAACCTTTGGTTGGATATCTACTTATATGAATCAGAGGAAATAATACGCATTAGTTTGAGTAATTATTTCAAATTTTTTGCATTGCTAAATTTGGAGATACGGGGGGAGGGGGACGTATTTTATTGTAATGTTTCATCATAAGTCAAAATAAAAACCTTAAAAATAAAAATGAACAACTTTAAAATTTTGGTCCCTCATTCGGCACCTTTTGCAAAAAAAATCCTCCGAATTTTTTCAATTGCATAGTGTGGATCAGTAATATTTAAAACTTTTCCAAATTTGTAATCACTAGCATTAGCTAGTGGGTGCATGCTGAAATATACCGCTGTGACAGACAGACGGAGTGGCTCATTCCTTTATTTACCTTTTGGTTTCAGTACCTGAAACTTTAGGGTCTGCAACGCGCGAGTTGGCGGCTGCGGTAACCGCTTACCATCAGGGAGCCGTATGCTTGTTTGCTCGATAGTGTTATATAAAAAAAGTGAATTGATTAGTTAGGCATTTTGTTATCACAAAAATTAGGAAATAGCCCATCTTATTTTTTTTAATAATATAGTCTGTCGAGTTATCGTAGGTTCGCTCTTTACCTGTGCTTATCTATACTAAAATAATTATTCCCATTTGCATTGAATGCGTGTACGATTTAAAACTTTAAAAAAAAAAAAAAACAGTACTAGTAAAAAATCTCTCACATCATGGTAAGTACATATGGTCAAAGGTTTAGGAGGAAACTGGCTCACAAGTTTCAGCTGCCGGATCACACCATTAATGTGCGGCGGCCAAGAGAATGCGTGTCTTGACCTGTTAATATTAGGCTATTCAGGAAGGTTCAGTATTTTTATAGGCATAGTGAAAGTCTCAACATAATTAGATTAGCCTTTTCCGTGATTTAGTCAAGATTGACAGAATTCATAAACGCATTCTCTCGACGGCCGCACTGTAGGTGATCGTGACCTGCCATGCAGATACGCCTACTACGAAGCACCCTTCTATGGCACCTTGCTATGGCTTTCTAACGAAGTTTTTCTTCACCGAAAGCTCGAGATGATTGTTGGATTCGAAGATTCGAACATATTATTCGAGCCATTTGCCGCGACATCGGGAGTTTGTCTCGTCTTCAATCTCAATCACTACTACTACCTACTCTATCAAGTGCCGAATCAATAAACTGAATAAATGACTTTGAACAAATGATCCTAATCTTATTGATTTGTTTACAATTTCATGAATATTGTTATTTTTTTTCGAAATTACCCTAATAGGTATTTTGATGGTCGATAAGTGTCTGTGTCACGCAACAACGTACAGTGTGAATCATGAATTGCGGTGTGAATTGATAAATAAAATCAACGTTAGATTGTTAGTGGCCTGCCTGCACTGATAAAATCATTAATTTTAAAGGATTTTCAATTTAATAACCAAAAGATTAATATTTACTTTATTTATACACCACACAAACAATAATAAACACAAGAAGAAGTGATACCATAACAGGCGGTCTTATCGCTTAAGCGATTTATTCCAGGAAATTTAATTTAATGATATAGGTATTTATTGAGATTTATTGTTTTCAATGTATGACATGTTGCCTCACTATTTACACACTTTTGCATCACTTTACGGCGCACCACTCCACACGATGTGATGATGATGTAATAACAATAACATTAAAGATCTATTAACAGCCTACCTAGCTCATGCTTAAATATTCATTAATTTACATAATACAAATAATTTACCAAACTCTAAGGTCAATGAATGAATGGCTTATATAGCAAAAGCTTTTATGATGTTCTGATGCAGATTAATTTGCGCAAATCCTCGTGACCTAGCGGGGCGCGGCGTCTCCTCTTGATATGAGGAAAGGACGAGCCGCTCCGGTAACTGACCGCATGACCAAATATGTGAATGTAATATGACCAGAGGGGTTAATTTCGCCACATTAGCAGCTTCTAATTCAATGTAGATGGCGAAATTAACCC
The DNA here is from genome assembly GCA_947623365.1 of Achlya flavicornis. Taxonomy (NCBI): domain Eukaryota; kingdom Metazoa; phylum Arthropoda; class Insecta; order Lepidoptera; family Drepanidae; genus Achlya; species Achlya flavicornis. The sequence goes on from OX392467.1 coordinate 7,718,829, forward strand.
CCCAGAGGGCGCTAAAAAGGAAGCTAAAGCAATATTGCTAATGGAATTACTTGTTTCACAGCAAAACTTACGCAATTCATCAATTATGAATCTTTTAATGAATTGTATATAATGAGTCACTATTTTACGAAAAAATATTGGAATTAAGTACATACAGGTATACCTCTAAAATATAATTACATTAGCAATATTGTTTTAGCTTCCTTTTATATAACATTCACATATTCGGTGATGCGTGCCCCAACAGGGATGTGGAATTAGTTACTTTATTGCAGTCAGTTTCAATTAAAACCTCTAAATTGATAAGAAATATAACAGTGTCAAAACAGTTCCATTTTCAATCGCGAAAATGAACACAAAATAGGTCATAGCAAAACCGCTATATTTAACCGGTTTCACTTTGAAACTGATTGAAAGAATTTACGGAAAAGGTAACTTCTATTGTTACCTCTAACATTTTACTAGCCAGTGTATTAAATTAATATATGCCTCAAAATACTAATGCACTTTATCTACGGGCTATAAACAGAGAAGCCGGTAAGATAATGTTTGTGTGAGAAGCGCCTGACATTGATGTTTACGTTTACGTAACGGTTGGTACGTATTAGTACATAATAATTACATTTATATCTACCTATACTTATAGCATTATGCTACACGCAGTTTCGTCGAGTGAAGGTGGGCGGGCGGTGGGAGAGATGGTCAAATAGTTTAGCAATATGTTTTGCAACTATATTCTGTTCAGATCGATAAAGATACCACATGACTACAGGAATTTCTTGTCATGTGACTTAGATTCGCCAATATTTATTAATTCTAGAGTGTTCCTTTTTGCAACATAATATATTATAATGAGACAGTTTTGCTATTCACAATTCTCTAATGCTTAAAATATCAATTTAACTTTATAATATTCAAGACCGATAGGTGCCTACTACTATAACACGAGAGGAGTCGATCAATCACTGCAATTAACCTCACATCAATGCTTGATGTTATCACAAAATAGAATATTTAACAACTGTTATTTACTTGGCTATTGAGGACTGGGTTTCAAAAGGTAATTAGATTCACTGCAGTTCACTACTTGTAACTAGTATCAGTTGTGAAATAAGTAAGCATATTTTGAAAACAAGTTTATAAAATGGATAGGAATATGGAAATGTCAGCGTATGCTTATCGACGTCGGTATCGCCGAAAAGCTCCAGCACCAACAAAACTCGAGACACTAAAGGATAGTGTGAAAACCATCAGCAAAGAATATTGCGCAGAGTCATCGATTTGTGGACTTAAACACCTCGTCGATGACAGTACGCCATTTATTGAAAAGTATGTGTATCAAGTTGAATGTAATGGTGCGTCCATGCATGGCGGACCGAGCACGAGCCGAGCCTCGAACTAGCACACTGCGAGCACGATTCGCGTAGCGTGGACGGGCTTGCGAGCCTCGAACGAGCATTCGTAGAGTGCTCGACTGCGCTCCGCCCGATTGTCAGTGTTTTCACGAACACAGGGATTCGCATCGCGCTCGTTGTAGGTTCGTTGAAGGCTCGCTTGAAATCGCGAGCAACGAACGACTCCTGTTCGTTCGAGGCTCGGCTCGTGCTCGCTTCGCGTAGCATGGACGCACAATAATAAACGAATTGCAACTCTTTACTTGGTATTGCAGATAAACTAGTTATGAACTTGTTTTCGCTGATGGCTAAGGCGTGTTTGTCGCTAGCGGGCAGGCTTGTTATTACATCATTTAGGACTGCTTAAGTGTTATATCACGCAAGTTGCACTAGCGTAACCTGCAATTGATCCAGTAATATTTGTTTAAAAGAAAAAAAAACACTTCTTGTCATTTAATTTTACCCTACAGGATCCTTTGGATGACGATGCTAATCCTTGGTTTGGTATGTTCAATATCTCTCGTATGGTTAACTTTCAAGAAATACTATATGGCACCGCTTGTGACCACCCAAATGCCTGAGGGTGTTTCTGTTAGTAAAATAATCTTCCCTGCTGTCGGTATCTGTACCAATAACAGAATCAGCAGACGAGCCGTAACTAATCTAGCAAAGAAATTGTAAGTTGTTTTTTTATTGGTAGATATAGATATTTAATCAGGGAATAAAGATTTAATTGAGACTCAAACTTTACAGACTTAAAGCAGAGCGAAACAAGAAATATAATCAAGAGCAAATGATGGCACTGCTTTTTGGCTTGGGACAACTTTATGATCTGCAGCCGATGAATGATAACATTGTCCCTCCACTGAAACTACACCACGCTTTGGGTGAATACGACGTCCATGAACTTATCACAAATGTATGCTACGCTTGTTTAAGTGAACATTTTCCACTAGCATTTCTATTTGAACTAGGTACCTAAGCTACCTAATAATTTGTGAATTCGGCAGCTCACTCCTCCTTGCAAAGACTTATTGGTGAGATGCGCTTGGAACACGGAACCGAAGGATTGCTCCGACCTCTTCGATTTCAGACTCACTATGAACGGCTACTGCTGCACATTCAACTATCTACGTAGCTCTGACGTCAAGTTTAAAGAGTGAGTACGCCTTTTTTTAGCAGATAGTATCAGCTAATATATTTTTAATTGACTTCAATAAAAGGAGATTATGAATTCGATACGTATGTATGTAATATTATTGGAACTGCAATATATTCACATTATGATAATCTATTGGGGTCTAAAAAATACTATACAAAATGGTATAGGTGTAGGTATATGTTATGTATGGCATTTCTTCGAAACTATAAATCTGAATGTGACCATTATTGGCTTACATTTACTTTAAGCTAGGGAATAGTGCAAGTTTCATCAAAATCAGTTCAGTCGTTTTTAAGATTACGTGTATAAGTGTAATGCCATGTGGCTTATCGATAAGAGCTACGTGTGGTATCCAAATAGGGAAAACATCTCAAAACCTTTTCAAGTCAGCGAAATAGTTTCAATGGAACAAGTTCCTGCTCTTTCGCTGACTTCAAAACCGTGTCAGATTAGAGTTGTTTCATACTTTTTAGTGTATTTTGAAGTCTGTTTTTTTATTACATTTTATGTTATATTATTTTGATACTCAATCAAATGGTTTTAGCTCAAACAGTGAACACACTCCAAGCATGGACATGTACAAGTACGGCAATAAGTCCAGTTTTGACTTCGATCAAGGATTGAAAGTTTTGCTACGTCTTAATGAAAGCGATGACTTTTACTATAATATACCGCTGCAGGGTGCTCAAGTGTGTGACTTTAACTCTAATTATTTTATTTTTTTATTCATTTACTACTTAATTAAACTCCTGTACAGCTACAATTTTCAGACGCCTACGACTTTCCCGATGCACCCAGCGGAAGCTTTGCTATGCAAGTCATCAGTCCACGTGTTCAGGTATATTATTACCAACAAAATGTAACAATATGTCGCTTAGCCGATTCACCTGCTCGATGAATGTCACAACTATTAAGTGGTTATAATGTAGCAGCTTTAATATGCAGCCGCTCTACTAACTTCATATCGTAATTTTGCAGATGACTGTAATGGTAACTGCAAGTTTCACAGAAGCCTCCCGAGACATCCAGCATGTTCCGGTAAATCTAAGAAATTGTTTGTTTTATGATGAGTCACCGTATCTTCCGTTTTACACTCACAGCGATTGCATGCTGAAGTGCAGAATGTTCTTCTTGCTCGCCAAATGTAATTGCACTCCTTTTAATATGCCCAAGATGATTAACACGAGGACATGTGACATGAGAGATGTTCCTTGTCTCAGAATATATTATGGTTAGTACCTACTCATAACTAGGATTCATTGTAGTAATAAAAAAAAATATATATATGCTTAAGTATTTTGCCTTATTTTGCTTCCAGCACAATCGATTACTGTTCGTCCAGATGTAGAAATAATGCCACCAGAATTAGAACTGGAACTCGTCGGAGGAGGGATAAAGTGCCCTATGTGCTACCCCACTTGCTCCAAAACGGCGTACAATTATGACTTCAATAATATTATTATTTACCCGAACAAACTCAATGCAGTGTCCGATCAAGACCGAGACGATTGGCTGTAAGTGAAACTCTACTAGCTTTCACTGACATCAACTTTGTATAAAAGTACCTATTTTATTTGTTTAAATCACGGAACAAAAATTTTCTTTTCTTCCGTAGTTTAAATAACCATACACAAGTGAAAATACTATTTAAGTTGCATAACGCATGGATATCCTAACTAAAATTATAAATGCGAAAGTGAGTTTGTTTGTTTGTAACTCCTTCACGTCTCAACTACTCAAAGGATCTTCATGAAATTTGGCATTCAGATGAGATTCATTCAGATCAGCCTCTGGTATGGAGAAGGACATAGGCTCCTTTTTATCCCGGGAACGCGGGGGACAGCTAGTATCATAATATTTTACCTCGACTGTCCCTACATACATAAGTTAAAATAATGTAGGTACACTGATTAAGATAGCCTGAAAGTTAGGTACTAGTTGAAACTAATCAATCTTGTTTTAAAATTGTATTAAATTATTCACAAAAACCAAATTAATATTTATCAATGTAAATACTATTAAATTTATCGTCTTATGTCGAAGGTTCTGAAAGCACAACTGTTTATAGCGCCTTCATTCCTGAAGGCAGCTTTTTCAATTTTAGACTTTGGACTTCCAACCTTTTGTAGCCAAATCTTCATATCTTCGACAGCTCCGTAGGATCCTTGCATTTGTCCAATAACTGTCCCTTGAGCGGTGTTCATGACCCATCCCTTAAGTCCAAGTTCAGTTGCCTTCCGTTGAGTATGCTTTCTAAAAAATACTCCTTGCACTTTCCCAAATACTTCAAAATCTATTGTGGTTAACTCAGTTTTCTTGTTAGCTGCCATTGTCATTATAATACGAATAAATTTTACAAAACAATGCAATGTCGAGAATGATTTGATGGATTTGGTGTCATTCTTCATATTTAGACACACGATAATTTAACATTATTGTTTTTTTCTCATTGTTCGGGAGACGATACCAAATGTTTGTTTATGCCAGTAACAGTTGTATCACAAAGGTTGTCATGGAGCTAACAAGGTATCTTGAACTCTGAGAAAGTTATCAATTTATAGTAGGTATAGTAGTTAGTAGTTTATTTACTAACTACTTATTTTCCATTGCGATAAAGTATCTGATATATTAGCTGTGCTATTAGTATTGTTTCATAACGTTGTAGGTAGTAGGTACCCACCTTATCAGAAACATTTTTGTAGAACTTGGGTTTTGAAATGTAGTCAAGTAGATCCATCCCTTATTAAATTGATGAGCCTGAGGACTGGTGCTCTATTTGTATAATTGGACGTGTCATCATCGGAAACTAAAAGAGCTTGCACTAGGCGGTCACCCATCCAGGTACCGACCACGACAGACGTAGGTTAACTTTGCCGGTACGTGGTTGCCACTTGAGAAACTTTCTTCCCCATCGGTTATCGGCTCTTCGAGCGATGTGGCCTGCCCATTAAAATGCTATGCTGAGCTGCATATACTAATTTATAATGGTATTCAGTTACAGCTACGGATAAATGAGAAAAGTTTTGAAGCAAATACAACAATATGTTGAAATGTGGAACAGGCTTTGTTAGCGAAACATTATTGAGAACAATAACTTTGTGAAAACATTTTGTTACAGACGAGGCGCGAACTTCACCGGAACTTCAATTGTGCATGTGAAATATGCGAGGGAAGTGGCTGACTGCTACGGGCAGAATGTTATCATGAAGTGGTTCGATTTAATCAGTAAGCTTTTGAAATTACCATAAGTAAATGATTAAATCAATAATTGTCTAAGTATTTTAATAGGTTATAGAGTTATTAATTTTTAGGGGTCCGTCTCGTCTCCGTCCGTCTGTCACAGCGGTCTATTTCAGTAACCACTGATGCTATTGATTTGATTTTGGAATAGTTACAAATATTACTTACCCAATCAAAAGAAAAAAAATACGAAACGATTTTTATAATTAATTATATATACGTCGGAAGGAAGGTCGGAGCATAGTCGGAACTACCCAGCAAACCGCTATGAGGAGTTTTCTTATGATGGTATGGTCAAACTGGTCAAAATACCTGTCAAATCGTGCACTTAAAGTTCAAATTGGTTCGAATTATCAACAGTTTGACAGATATTTTGAGCATAGAGGTATCATAAGAAAACTAATTGAAGTGTATAATTAAGTGGGAAAAACATTTTTAATAATATAAATTAGCCCCTTAACTAATCTTATTTCTATAATATAGATTAATTAATAGAGGAAGAATTGTGTTTCAGAGTGAATTGTGTATTTAATTAATTTGTTCTAATGAAGGTAACATCGGCTCGACGTGTGGATTCGTAACTGGCTTCAGCTTCGTGTCTGTGCTTGAGTTCATATACTTTTTCACTGTGAAATTAATTCGTGAAGTGGACACACGACGCCGGCGCAACAATAGAACTGCAGACGCTGACGGTACGACTGTTGCAGCTAACATGGAACCAATTAGTAGATATCGACCTATTTACTGGAATGAGATCACTGGATCTACACAATTTGGATGTACCGTTCCTGTTAATTATTAAACTTTTTTGTTTGCTCACAATCTGACCAAAGTACTTACAGCTCCCGAAATACATGGAAAGTGTCTTAGCGTCATGTGTGTAGAAGCCACCCAGGCGGGTTCTGCTAAGTACCCTACCACACCGAGCAATGCGTGTTCGTTCACTCACTGTACATAGTAGGAACATAAAAGGCTATCCTCCTTATTAATAAATAAGGTGTAAGTCAGCCTTGTAACACCCAGGTATTAAGATAGCCTCAGCCATTTTTGTTTATAGACATTAGAGTGACGGATACTTTTAAAACCATACTTGACTTACACCTTAGTTAGATGTGTTTTAATAATTAATTTACCTGCCTATTTTGACAATCTCACAATATTTAATATGCAATAAGACACACACTTTTTATAGGTAGAAAACAAGAAACTATATACTATAAACTATAAAAATAAAATGAACCCTATTTCTACTGGTCAAGCTATAACATGAGAACGGCTTTACCGATTTCTTTCATCTTTTTTTTAATGTTTTCTAATACTTCGTAAAAAGTTCGTACATTAAAAAAATGAGAAAATTGCGCAGAAACTTGGAGAATTTAAGAAAACTTAACTACCATATAAACTTTTCTAATGTAACCTTAGCGCGGTAGGGTAGGTAGGGTAGGGTAGATAAGGGGGCATGGGGGGTTTTAGATTGCAATATTAATAGGAGATATACATACAAATACATAGGTGAGTAATATAGTTAGTACTTAACGATTGAAAATAGAATAATGTCTTTCAACCATCACATCAAATACAAATCAGCCACCTGTGTGTGTTCTCATCAGATTATAATCTTGTGTGTTGTGTATAAACGGTGAAATTAGTGGATTATTATTTTTATAAGTAGTTTGTATCTATTGAATTGTTTGTAACTGTTACGCACGAAATTCACCGCAATAAAAAGTAATAGTTAGTAATAACATTGTTTTATTTTGAATTCATTTCATTCTGATTCGACTGATTCTGAACGGGCAGTATGAATTCCCGAGAGTCACTAAAAAAAAGTTTGGAAATATGGTGGAATGGGATCAAAAGTTTACCAGAAACTACTTCAATACACGGTTTTAGATTTATTGCAGATTCAAATAGGCATTGGGCGGAAAGGTAAGATATTTTTTGAAATAGAAATATCATTTTTATGCAATCTCCTAACGGTTATTTCACCAGAGATGCGTAGCAAGGGCAGTATTACGCCCTTAATTTCCCTTATTTTGTTCATTTTAGATCGTATTCCTCGTTATGCATTACTGGCTTAAGTCACCCAAGCCCAAGGTTGGTTTTGTGCGGTCTCTCTATTTTTAGATCGCCTACACTCCTTATTTATTTTCTACAATAAGTAAAGCTTAGTACTTTTTAAGCCATTCTTTCTCTCCACATCACATTCCTAAATCACGTAACTTGAGTCTCTTGCATACTTTTTCTGAAATTATATTTCGTCATTTTTATTCTCGTGTTCTAGAATATTTTGGATGCTATTTGTAGCTTTATCATGGTACGGGTCGTGTTTACTTATCGCAGCACAATACGATGCATTCCAGAACAATGCAATATCATTCGTCGTTGAGACAACTTATAAAGACTGGGACACTAATTTCCCTTCTGTTGCCGTTTGTGAGAACGACAACTCTAAACGAGTCGAACAAATATCAGACAGGTGAAGAACATACTATAAAAAAAAATTAGAAAGAAGCTTGTTTAAACTTAGATACTTAATTGTATTTTATCTTCCGTTTAATCTCTTTAGTTTATGGGGAGAAGATCACGATTTCAACATGGAAGAAGTACTGAAGGAGTTGGCTTATTTCAAAGGTAACACCTATTATACATCAGAGTTCTGCAACTTGGATGATCCGCTACCAGATTGTATCAAAACTAATCTATCTCATTACGCCAATCTTGTGAGTAAAACAAATATTTTATATAAATGACATAAGGTTTATCTGTATCACCATAAAATCAACCATAGATTAAACAGATGCGAACCTTATTGTAAAGCTATAAGGTTAATTTTCATATGACTCAAGCAACTGTCGCCGAGATCAAACTATCTTTTACAAGGTATAGTTTAATATTTTTTATTATTTATTTGCCATTTACTAGGTTCGGAGTCGTTGTGAAGATACCTTAAAAAATTGTTCCTGGAATGGAATTTCCTTTAAATGTTGCGACTATTTCCGACCAATGGATACTGAGCTTGGAACATGCTATACCATCAATACTTTACAAGGACGGTAATCGCTTATCTATTTACAATATCCTTTGATTGTTTACAAACTTTTACTTTGGTACTTACTTGTGTTAACCACTATAATTTTTCAGCGAAAATAATCCACTTAAATTGCCTATGGTCAGCAATAGAAGCACGGGCCCAGGATCTATCAAGTTTAACGTTATGGTAACTGGTAATGTTTATATTTTAAACGAAGAAGACGTTCCTGCACTCACGACCATAGGATCTGATGTGCTCACTGTTGGTCCAGAAATATTGCACAGGTAGGTCCCTACCTAAGGAATGACATCTAGAACTTGGCATTTTATTGATTAACCTTCTAAGTTTATTCATACAGAGCAGCAATGGCGAAGCGACTCTAAAGGGTATTTACCCGTACCTATTATAGATATAATTTAGGTCACAGAACAGAAAAAATAGGTTATCTAAGCATGTCTGATATGTCTGTTAATTTGCCTTCTGTACATATTTTAGGCGCTACATAGCAATACGAAATATCGAAAACGACGCTGGAGCTCGCATGATAACACCAGTGAAGCGCAAATGTCGCTACACAGACGAAAACAACCTAGACGTGTATCACCACTACTCGTACACTGCGTGCACGGTGCAATGCAGGAAGGACGCACAAATACGTCTCTGCAACTGCAGCAGTTATTTTATGCCCAATGTTCAAGAACATCTCAAATGCAACATCAGTGGTATCATATGTTTGAATCACCACTTTAGTGTGCTTTCAGTAAGTATCTAAATAATTATAATAAATAAATATCCTGGGACATTCCTCACGCAGGGTAATCCGATTTTAAAACAAAAATAATGAATTTATGAGGCTATATAAAAAAAGAACGAAGCAGCCCGAGTGGGGAAGTACCTTACAGAAGATTGCAGCTAAATAACATTACTTTAATGTGGTGGCCTGTTCCTTCGGTTAGTAAGATCGCCAGAGCTCCATGAGGAGGTGTTGTGCTGGCAATTCGCGGGAACTAGTGACCGGTGTACCTACCAAATGGCACTGTGTTTTGTTCTTTGCTCTGCCGGCACAGCGACTACCTGTCTACCCTTATTTAAACCCCTTCTAGATGTAAATATATAAGTATTTTCCTTTGGACTCAAGAAAAGATTGAGTATGAAACAGACAACTAATTTACAATATACATTAAATAGATTCTCAAGGCTCCGTGGTCTTCAAGATCTGGTCTATATTGCAACTGCCTACCTTCCTGCACTGAAGCAGAAATAACTATTGTGAAAGATTTCAAAACTGTAATATCAGAAAATTATGCTGTCGTGCAAATAGAGCTTGCCATGTTGCCAAGCGAAAGGTACAGAAGAAATGTGGTTCGCGGAGTTCTTGATTTAGTTGGTAAGATTGTAAATAATCCTATAAAACATAGAAAGTATTTATATCCTAGTGGTACTGTTTTTCTTATCAAAGTCATTTATTCAATTTAGGCCCCAGTAGGTCATTTAGGCCACTTCAACGGAGTGGAACATGCTTACAGCGTATGTTTCCTGACTCCTGCAATTTAGAGACCTATTGCATGTGGCCACCACATAAGTGGAGTGGAGCACGCTTGCATAGAAAAAACCATTGACTCTAGGCAAGTGTGCTCCATCAAATGCTTAGGCGGTTACATCCTAACTAATATTATAAATGCGAAAGTGAGTTTGTTGGTTTGTTTCGCCTTCACGCCTTTTTATTCCGAGAACGCGGGTGAAACCGCGGGGGACAGCTATTAAATAATAATATAGCATGAGAAGGAAAACGTGGGTTTTTTACTCAAATTAAATAACTCTATCTTTGTCTTTCACAAACAATTTCTTTTTGTGATAATATTTAAACTTGTTATTCGTGCGTAATAGGTAGGTACCTATACTAATTTTGTTACAGTGTCGACAGGAGGTACAGGTGGTCTATTTCTTGGTGCAAGTATTTTAAGCTTCGTGGAGTTATTCTACATTTTACTTTTACGTCCATTTTGTGATATATATAGTCGTCGCAATGATGATCCTTGGTACAGAAAATTTGGCACTCGACGCCTCGAAGACAACAAATTTAAACCAAATTGGGAATGGAGTTTCAACAGAGTAAATCCTCTTCATAGCTAGTGAGCTCAACAGCTCCGTAGAGCAGAGCTCTTGTTAATAAATAAATAAATACATAAATTTGTATAGGCCTTTATGGACTAAAGGTTTTATGTTATGATATTAATAGGTACATAATATACCTATTTAGTTCCGATAGTATCGACAGAGCTTTCTGTTTGTTTGAGGTAGGTACTTAGATTTTAATCACACGCAATCGGTAATCATTAATAAATCAAACAACGTGTCGAAGTTGGTATGACTTAGGTCGATACCTACTTTAGTTTACCACATAATGATTCTACCTACTTAGGAAATAAGTAATTAAAAGTTCAAAACCTTTATAATTCTGATCACCTAAATATAATAAATGTTAGTTTAAATAAACCACCTTTTTATTGATTTCTGAACCTTCAATTCTTTAGGCAATATCTTACAACTATTTCCTCGAATATCTCTATCACTTTCTCTCGGTAACAGTCATTTGTTTGCATCATATTCTTTATAAACAACGCTTTGTTTTTGGTCATTATTGCTTCAAACTGTGTATTATCACAGAAAGTGTTTGTTGTTAAATCGTCATCTAACCAAAATTGAGGCATTAGACATGCACATACAACGAGTCCCCATTTCCGCTGATCTTGAGCAGATACTAAGAAATCTTCTTTAGTTATTATGTCATTTACTTCGATGTCGTGTTTTTGAAGTATCATATGCAATTCGTCGATGTAGAAATTTAAAAATATTTCCATATTTTCTTCTCGAAACTTGGGATCTAGATTGCAATATAGAAGGAGCATAACATCTCCGGCAGGTGGTTGACATCTGACTGCCTGGAAGTCCACCAATACGCAGTCATCTGGCTCGTAATGATTTTCCAGGTTTTTTTTGTAGTGAAATAATATATTGTTATTCCATAAATCACGATGACAAATCACGTTGCGGTACTCGGATGAAAAGTCACTCAAAGACAGCGCCGAATTCCAAATATCAGACCACCGGTCTTCAATCAAGCTATGGTCTTTTATGCTAAACTTAGAAAATGTTTTAACTGCTTCTAATGCTCCTTCCATGCACTGGATAAACCAAAGGGAGGAGCCATGATAACCACCCATGTTTAAATAACGTTCATGATCTTCGTTTATTCTGTAACAGCGTTTGATTACCTTACTTTTGTATTCTTCGTAAATTATGGTGGATGCATGAAACCTAGCTAAAGTTCTTAAAGCCTGAAGAGTGTGGGCCATATCAAATCTTTTGAATTTATTGCGACATTCAAACTGCACGGCATTCAAATCTTCAAAAACCATTGCGGCATCTAAAGATGTTATAAATTTGGCGCTCCATGAACTTATGCCTAAAATAAATAAATAAAATATTGATTCGGGTAGTAAAATGTTATCTGTATCTGCTACAGATTGCAATATATTTTGTTTGTAATAAAATAAAATGCTATAATAATTACCTGATCGTTCGATACTGTTCCGAATAACTGAATAAAAATAAAGCTCCTTTTCAAATAATTTCATTTCGTTTACCATGTCAGCTTTTGCTTTGTTTGTAATGGATATTGCTTTTATAAAGAAACTAAGCACCTTCTTATTTGGAACCACTTGCACTTTAAGTTTCCAATAGTCAGATAGAAAACCCAACATCTTGTCACTGGCATTGTTGATCGAATAACTTTCTATTATTGTTTCTTTACCTGAATATCCACATTTGGATACAATCATTTTAACATCATTTTCACTTACATTTGAAAAATGTTGCTCTTTATTTGAAATATCCATTGCAATGAATAATTATTTACAAATAAGATTTAAGTTACTTGGTATAAGGTACTTATTTTTCTATATACTGTGCTAGATACTCTGTGTGAATGAATATTAATGAAATTGAATAACTTATCCTACGTAATAAGTATCTACACACTGGTACCTTTAACTCTGTTATAGGACGAGATACAATTTATGAAATATGTACGCTATCTTTAATTTTAATGTAAGTTGTATTACATTTTAATGAATATTCCTATTACGTAGATACATTTGTTTGATTTATTTACCTAAGTACCGAAAAAATAGATTGAGAAATTTTAATTGTCTGGTATTTATGGTTTCGTCCGTTTGTCCATCAGACTGTCACCGACTTCTAGCTTCTGAGCCAAGGAATATCGAGTACTTTTTCTAGCCAGTATTGGAAGGTTCTGAAAGACAAATTTTAGAGAAAACGCTGGAAGGAGCTATGATCTCAATTTTAAAAACCCTGTATAACTAAAATATAATGAAAATGCTGTTAAAAGTAAACACAACTTAAGACAAACTAAAAAAAAATGCTAGCTCTAAGCTTGAACCCAGAATTAGGTACCTGCTAGCAAGTGACGAACCAGGGGAGGTAACGATACTCCGCAATACACTTCCACCATGATTTCGACAGGAAAGTCGCGTAGATATTCTCACATGCGCTCAGCCTATAAACGTTTACATAATATTAGTCGTAACTGAAGTATTTAAACAGAAGCTTCTTATCATATCATGTGTATCTTGCAAAGCAAATATGAACAAGATATCTCAGTCATAGCATTTCCAGATAGTTGTTTTCTTCGCACTATGTTTCATGAGACCCAAATCCCTTTTGTAAAGTAAGAAGCAGGAACATCCCGGTTGAAAGCTTTCAGTGCTCGCCGATTTATCCGCGTAAGAGTGTAAAAACCTAAAGGTCGACATCTTCAAGACCATTTCAAATAAAAAACCTGCCAAGTGCGAGTCTGAGTCTGACTCGCGCACCGAGGGTTTCAACTTTTCCAAATTTCAAATCAATAAATAGCATTAATGGTTGCTGAAATATACCTGTGACAGACGGACAGTCCGTCAGTCTGTCCGTGGAGTGGCAACATAACGAGTTCTTTTTTGGCTCGGAACTTTGAGGCCGGCTAGCATGGTCCAATGTACTAATCCTTAACCAAATAATGTTGGTCATTTAACATATCGCTAGTATGCCTACCTACTAAAAGAGAACAAATAAAAATAAATCTAAAATTTAAAAACAGTATTTATTAACAATAAATTCATACACCGAACATCGAGCTAGTTGAATGCAAATCCAAGAATGGTTCTTTCATGATCTTGCTTATCTTTTTCTCTTTCACAGCTTCGTAGTTAGGTGTCCATAGCTCGGTGACTTTCGGTGCGTAAGGTCCATTTAGCCTAGAATCGTTCATATCTTCTCCATCACTCGAGAGTTCGTCTATTTCCATGACCCTGTCTTCCTGGGTATCCTCATTCTGCTCAGGTTGCTCCTGTCCCGATATGTGTTGTAAAAAGGACGTACAGATGAGACTCACGGGGGGTACCATGTGCGGGGCTGCCGAAGAAAACTGGAACAATAAAAAGAAAATACACGGTAGGTATCATTTGCGGAGCCTGCGAGCAGCTAACACTAGATCTTCGCAGATTGTAAAAAAATACATTTCACTAAGTTCGGTTTTAATAACCATAAGGTATCATAAAATGTGAATTAACTCCTATTATTATCAAAAATGATCATAGATGAAACAAAATGATAAGTACAATTCTTACAATGCACCTCCTATCCCATTAAATTTTAGGTAGCTAAACAAACATTCATGACAGTTCAATGGTATAATTTGTACGTAAACATTTGTGTGCATTGAACGTGTCTGTTTGCACCGAGTATGGGTATATTTACTTATTTGTTGGCCGTGTGTGAAGAACGTCCCAGGATATTTTCTTCAAATCCAGTCCATTAGATTTTTTACATCAGTCTTGTATTAGGCCTTCAACTCAAACCATGACCACGAGGAGTAATTATTAAGCCCAGGACGCAGTCACACGTTTGACTAGACAATATTCTCTCAAATTCTTTATCCCTGCAGCATCTCAGTTATTTCCAGCAGTTATTTTGACAGGTGGATTAGCCAGGCAGGCAGGAGTACTACAAAGTACTCTACTACCATTCTTTTCTATAAGTCTACATACGCCCGCTTCTGGATCTTCCCCGATATGTTTCACGTCGTTTATAATTCGTAATTTAACATTCATAAGTGCCTTGCCAGGGCAAAACTGAATAAATGATTTTTTTATTTTGAACACTTGAACACGCCTAAACTGAATAAATGATTTTTTTATTTTGAACACGTTTCGAGAGAGAATGGACGCATACACAATTTTGACGCGAGTCAAAAATATTTTCGAGTAAGAGCCCATAGCGTCCCGACTACTTACTTATGCGTGATGTCACATTTTAATTACAATAATTACTATATACGAAGTGTAGTGTGTTAAGATGTTAATTCAATGAACTTGGAATCAGAAATTTGGTATAAATTTTTGAGTAATTTATTTTGCGCTGAAACTTTTTATAGATGTAGTCTTCAACCCTTTTGGATAGATATACCCTTTCCGTTACACGTTGTATAGTCAAAATAAATACCTGTGCAATAGCAGAGCTTGCGTTGACGTGAAGTGCGTCGACGGAGCCGGCGGCCGGTGGTCGGACCTCGGACAGTTGTTGTTCCGCCAACAACGCGCTGAAGTTGGAAGCCGGCAGGTTGCGGCGGGATATCACTTCTAGCCGACCCTCCGCGGTCTGCTCCGGTTCTATGCAGTATATTTCCTACAATGGAGAGATAAACTGTTTGTAAGAAAGTTATTTCGTATGTCGAACACAGACATAAAGAAGTTCAGACAGATCGCTGCCATTAGCAAACTGAAGCCACTTTTTTATGCATAAATACGCATGTGTACAATGAAATGTTGTAGCTGAGCAGAGTTTCATGCATATGTGTGAGTGAGTGGACGTGATAGGAGCAGTTTTTGGCTTCACTTTGATCGCGGGTCGTGTTCCCTCTGAACTTCTTTTACGTCTGTGATGTCAAATTAAATTAGGACTTTAGGAATCAGGTCCCCGATTCTCGCATTTGGATTTAAAAAAACATTTGGCAAAAAACATGGCGGTCTTCTGTCAAAATGTATTATGTTATATGGTAAATGTCTATGCGACAAATTGCGACATTAATGTCGAAGACGCGAGAATTGGGGTCCTGATCTTCTACTCGATACAGACCTTCCGAAGTTTGTGTCCGAAAATTGTCTTTCAAATGAAAATATTACTCTAAAATTACTTACGGCCAAATAATAATAATAGTTTAATGGCATAAGAAACTTATACAAGGTATCTTAATGGTCATATCTTAGACTAGGTTTTACAAATTAAAAGCTTAAATACTGAAACAGATACATTTAACAGGACGATTTTACGGAATAGGGTCTTCTCAAATATTTAAAACGCCCTTAAATTTAAAGTGGCGTTAGAGTATATGCCATCAGGCGGGCCTTATGCTTGTTTGTTTGCCATCTTAGTGGTATAAAAAAAATTACACTTATAAGTTTAAAATTTTATATTTAATCCTCAGTATATCTTTTGAAATAACAACATAATATACATATCTGATTTCTAATTTACTCTCAAGTATAATAGGATACTCACAGAATCATTTCTCATGAGGTACAGCCTAATTTCGTCGCCGGTTGTTTCACCGAATGTACACTGTTTAAATACACCAGTTTTTGGGTCCAGAAGGCGTTTTCTTACAAGTATTGGAGTGGAACTGTGTGGACTAAATACATACACTGAAAAAAAAGAAAAAAATTATAATTGTTAAAAATTATAAAACATGGTGCTAGATTAGCGTACAGAATAAAACAATTTTAAAAGCTCCTTTGAATATAATCTGTCGATAAGTAGTTACCGTAGTACCCAACTAATATGGCTTACGGATGTACCTGCGCCGAAGATACATTTTCAAACCGCGGGAAATGCTATTGGTCGGCAGCTGCCGCCATATGTGCGGAGGGGACCTTATACTAGGGATCTAAGGTTGATTGTAAGATTTAAGCATTCTTTCGTTAATCTTCGGGCCATACTTTATTTTCTGTGCGAACGAAGATTCACGTCGCGCCTTATTAGTTGGGTACTACTGTACCAGTGTTTTTCAGCATTTGGACTTGAGAACCATTACTAGACTTTGTGTGGTAGCATTACGCCACATAATCATGCAGCACAATGGTTATGGTATGGTTAAATGAATATTTAAGAACTCCCAATCTTATATATCTTACCATCATTAGTAGTTGTAACCACCGCCATTGTATTTGAAAACCGATTTGCGGCGAGACATGTAGGATTAATCTGGACTATCCATTTCATAGTCAACGATAATAGACTCCAAACTGCTACACACTTATCTGTTGTACACACCAACTGAAAAAATAGCACATCATTATGAAAACCATAAATGTTTAAAATAATAGTTATTTTTACTGTGAAAAGGCATGTGTTTGAAGTCTCACCATTGTAAGTGATGATGTCGCCCAAGGTGGTAAGCACACAAAGCCTAGAAAGAACTGGCTCTCAAGTGCAGCTGTCGGAAAATACCGATAGGTGCTTGGCGACAGATTTTCAACTTCAGGGTAGCCAGCCAGGTGGGTACTGCAAAGTACCCTACCACCGTGCCATGGTTTTCACACGATGTTTTCCTTCACCGAAAGCTCAAGCTCATTGTAGGATTCGAATCCGGGACCTTCGTCTCGGCATCCGAAGTTACTACCACTGAGGTATCATCGCTTTCGTGAGTATACATATAAAATTAAACCAGTAGCTTACATAATGGGCTGCATCTCTATTCCCGAACTGTACATGTACTCCTTTAGGACGCAACGCCGGATGGGACAAGGAGGTTCGTAGGTTACACAAGTGCGTGTCCCACAGAGTGAGCTTGCACCCAAACCACGCCGCGATCAGTGACCCGTCCTGAGATATCGCCACACCACCCATTGCAAATTCATCATCCTTCTTCATTCTACAATCTACTATTTTCTCATCGTAAAGTGAATGCTCCTTGTGTACATTAAATACTTTTTTAACAATGTCATCTTCAGTAATTTCATGCATGTAGGGATAAGTACTCCTTTCTGGTTGAAATATCTCGCTATGCTTGAAATCATTCAAGATTCCATGCGAGAGGGATTGCCCTATACCAGAAGAGTAGTAGCAGGCGGTGGCACAAATCCATGAGAACTTCTTTCTGCGACTTTGTGACGCCTTTTCTTTTCTCCATATCCTAAACTTTTCATCTCTACCAGCTGATACGCAAAAATCGCCTTTAAAGTTCAGCGCCAAAGCTACAACTTGGCATCCACCGTGAGAGAGATTAACGCAGGTATTGAGTAGACAGGGCGTCGCATGTTTCGGTTGAAGAGACCAGAACTTCAACTTCTCTTCTGGGTAGATGCTACCATCGTTCCTATATTCAGAAGTGACGAGCCAAGAACCGTTGGCACTTACGGCAGCGCACATCACTTCCATCTCTGGTGGTAACAAATTCCACCTCTCAGATGGTATACTGTTCATTTCTGTTATATCTATCTGCAATGAAAATTTATATATATGATATAAACATTGGTTTTCTGAAATACTAATGTACATTAAAAAATATTGATATGACCTACATTATAAAGCACTTTATCGGTTGTGGTGGAGTAGAGTTGCAAGTGTCCCGTGCGGCCCGGCATGAGCAGCGCGCCGAGTTGTTGATGGTAGACGAGCGCCGCGCCCAGCGCGCGCACCCTCGGCGACAGCCCGCCGCATTCCAATATCGTTGACACCACCCGCATTTGTGCATTTGCTATTACCACCGCTGAAAATATACACTTTCATTCAGTATCTTCTTCTTCTTATTTTTAATTTTGGCAACCAAGCCCAAATTAGAGCTCATTTCTGCCAGTGTCGAGTTATATTATAGTATCCAGTCACAAAATCACTTCACATTATAGTCCTCAGTCAGTCACCGTCCATAAAAATCAAGTTTTACTACAATGGTGGTCATTGTACTAAAACTCTTCACGGACATTTTGAGACAACTTGAAAAGTAACGATACACATAATTCATTTCATTTCACTTCACTGGTGCACATGGATGATCTTTATTGGGTAAAATACCACCAATAATACACAATAAAACTCAAAATACACAAATTTATGAAAATAAAAATGAAAATGCTACGTCACTCTGAAAGTTCCCGCCAAAAAGTCCTTCATTCAGTATCATTATTACGATTTTTTTTTTTTTACTGTGTATAGGCCTGTGTTTGACCACAATCTCACTATGGTAAGTGATGATGTGGTCGAAGGTGGTAAGCACACAAAGTCTAGAAGGAACTGGCTCTCAAGTGCAGCTGACGGAACACACCGATAGGTGCTTGGCGACAGATTTTCAACTTGAGGATGAAAGCCAGCCAGACGATACTACAAAGTACCCTACCACCGTGCTATGGTTTCCTCACGATGTTTTCCTTCACCGAAAGCTCAAGCTCATTGTAGGATTCGAACCCGGGACCTTCGTCTCGGTATCCGACGTCACAACCACTGAGCTATCATCGCCTTTGTTTTCAGATACATGAAAAAGAAAACATACCGTTATTTGTCAATGTAATTGCAACATGTGTATTATTTGTGGAGATATATCTGATTATTCCAGGCAGACGAGGTATAAAAGCTTTCTCATTGGCTTTGAACGCTAGGGTACCAATGGTCCATTTCAATAATACTTTCTCCATTCCACCAGTGTACAAATAGTTACCTATAAAAAAAAAAATTAAATGTTAAACTGCCATTACTTGGAAAACTCTTATTCACTGCGAATATGAATACTAAATTACCTTCTACTGAGAAACATACAGCAAGTGGTGGAAGGAAATGCCAATGCATCACCTCTTTGGCAACACATCTACTGTCGTACAAATTCCCTCTTATGATGACCACACGGCCAAACGTATCTGTTATAGCTACAGCATTCTCTTTGTGATGTGCTGCCACTGACATTATTCGAAATTTATTTAAATTACTTATTCTGTAAATATTAAAAATAATTAGTGGTCTAATAGTCTGACACTTAGTACTGTGCTGTGGGATACAGTAGCCCACTTTGCTTTCTCACAAGCACCACGCGTGTCCAAGGCGCGGCACATGTGATCACATTGAAAAAAATATACAAAGAATCTGATTACAGTCTGACTGATCAATACAGAGGTGAAATTTTAACAGAAGGTGCCTTTAAATGATGTAGTGCAAACAATAGGAAAGGATTTTAGAAAATTGGGTGTAATTGAGGCGAGATATTGTACAGGTATATCCTATTTTGAACAGATTTATCTATAATAAAATTAATGAAAGAGGGGTGTAAGCATTTGTTGAAGGTGTAACATAGAAGATGAAGACTTGTAAGAGGGTATCCACCAATTATATAGACAGCTGGGAGGGATGAGAAGTACAATGCAATATGCAGAGTTAAAAATAAAAACAATAAAAAAACACTTACTGTGATCCCAAATGTGGTTGAAATAAGTTTTGTATGTATAAAGTTTTCATTCCGTTTGTTATTGCAGCAAATCTATCTCCGTTGCACCAACCAAGAGCAACCCTCACAAACTCATTGTTCCAAGGTCTGCAGTCATTATAATAACATAGCAGCTCTCCAGTTCTCACAGAGAATGTGGCAAGGTATAGACATTGTTTTGTACCTCCGGCTGATACGAAACAATCAGTTCCATTTATCATGTTGAATGTTATTATTTTCGTATTATGTGGTATCTGAAGTTTCTGTAACAGAAAAAATTATACTTTAAATATAAGTTGATTCTGGAATTAGTGAGTATTAGTTTCTTATAATTCCAAACTAAACAGTTTATTTTGATTGTTTCTAATAAAATTACAATATTGTAAACCATAGTGAGACTTATATACTGCAACTTATATTTGGACTGAGAAAGGGTAATGATGATAGTAAAGCCAGAAGTATTATCTATTCTTATTCTTATAGTAAAGCCAGTAGTATTATCTATTCTGTGATACAGCCTACAACAAATAGAGGCTAAAATGAGACAGAAGCACAGCAGAAAAATCTCTGTAAAATATCTTGAAAAGAAAGATATACATATTTACATAATAATGCATAATTATGTATACTAAACAAACTATGCCTATGATATTATGATTATGTTTGACATTCTTGTCTAACACAGAGTGTGTAATGTTCCATTTTTAATTTAATGTTTTTCTAATGCATTATTATATAAAAATATTAGCTTTCTGCACTTCTTCTTCATAATAAACTTTAACTATGCCAAACTTACACACCTCCGTGCACACAATTTTTTCTTGTCATAGTTATTTGCCCATTATTGTTTGGACTATCTCCTAAGCACATTAGTAGCATAAATTATAACCGTTTTCTTAAGAAACTCAGTCCCTGTTGTCTCTTGGACAACAAACCAGAATAACAAACAAGAAAAATTTATAGACCCTTAAATAGTACTTGACTCTGGCTAACATAGTTTTTAGGATATTTTTGTATAAAACTTCATAGTAGATTTAATGTCATGCATAGTCATATAGTCTCCTAGAATTGGTGTTTGTATCTAGGATGCTTCTTTGACCATTTCCCCAGATCAGTAATGCAGTACTGGCAGGGGGTAGTGAAAATTGCTTCTATACTCAGTAATATGTAATTAGTTTATTTATATTTGTTATAATTTATTACTCACAATTTCTCTAAGCACAGCTCCATTCTCCCACGTCCATGTTGTAACACATCCTGTGTCAGAACAACCATACAGATTGTAATCTTCATTCTCAGGGAACTCAATTGCAATTAGTTCATTAACAGCACTCTCCGTCTCAAGTGTTCGGACACAGTCACCTGTTTGTATGTTGTATACTCGCACAAAGTTTTCTACTATTAATGCAATTGATCTGAAATTTATGGATATGCTGTATTAGTTAATTCTCATGTTTTTTTAAACATTATTAGGAATCAATCTAAAGGGTTAAAATTGTTGATGACAAAAAATATTGTACAACTGATATTTATCTAAATAAAAAAAGTATCAGTATCAGTACAGGCCCTCAAGGCTGCTGCCTTAGGGGCCTATTGTTTAGTAGGGTATTATTATTTATTTACATACTCGCCATCCGGGGAAAACACAGGACGACGTTCTATTATACTCCTGCCTGCTTTCCTATGGAAGGTGTAATTTGTATCTACCATGCTATTATCAGCTTTGACAACCATTTTCAAGAAGATCAAGTTGTTATTTTCATTCAAATTATTCAATAAAAACACATTTCACAATTTTTTCTTGTGTGTACAACATGACATAACCTCAAATATAAAGACTTCAACTTCAGACCAGTGTTGCCAACTGCTAGCTTTAGCCAGTAAAGGTGGGCGAAATCGTTATATTAAAAAAAATGCATTGTACATTACACTATATTTTTCTAACTGTTGTTATAAACTATTGTTATTATGATAAATAGGTATTATAAATCATATATGTATGTAGTTTTATTTAAAATTAATTATCACTAACTTGGCAAAAAACTAGCTCGTTTCATAAATAAATCGTAAATCACACACAAGAAGTTTGCAATCAAAATAATAACAAACGATCCCAAACGTTCTATGCTATAAATAACTGTACTTAACGAACATAACATTCTTGAAATGAACGAACTTCAGACTACTAAAAATAATGTTAGAAATGTTATATTTTAGTGTAGGTAAAACTAGTCTCTATCTCTATGAAATGAGGAGTTCATTTTTGGGTTTAAGGGACCAAATATATTCGAATGAAGTACGCCACAAACATTGCCGAGTTAGTATCGGTGAGACCGATATGTGTTAGAAAGATGGCGCTGTAATCAATATTATATAACAGTCATGGTCGATTTTTTATAGTGTGTTATAAGATTATATAAATATATTGAAATATAATAGTTGCTATTTGTTATAACGCCCACCTTTATTAGCCAGTAGTTTTCACAGGTAATTAATTCCATTTTCACATTACCATAATAATATGTATTAAAACCTGTGATTAAAACAGCCAGCAATAGTTTTAAATGAGGAGTTTTCTTATGATACCTCAAATGATACCTCCTGATACCTCTATGCTCAACATACCTATCTGTCAAACTGTTGTGAACCTTAAATGCAAGATTTTATAGTTATTTCGACCATTGAGGTATCATAAGAAAACTCCTCGTTGATAAAACAACACAAGACAGGAGTGGTAGAAAACAGTCAGACAAAAGTCTGAAGTGGACTTCTTGGCGGGAACTTGCAGAGTCACGTCGCGTATTCATTTTTATTTTCATAAATTCATGTATTTTGAGTTTTATTGCATATTATCGGTGGTATTTTATCCAATAAAGATCAATCCATGTGCACCAGTGAAGTGAAATGAAATGAATTATGTGTATCGTGACTTTACAAGTTGTCTCAAAAAGTCCGTGAAAAGTTTTAGTACAATGACCACCATTTTACTTAATCATGACTGGACGGTGACTGATGCGGACTATGTGAAAGTTAATGTGCGGACTATATGATAAAGAAAGTGATATAATAAATAAAATGTATGCGACTGAACGACATTGTATCCATGGTCAAGAACAAAATAAAAAAAAACAAAAAACTTCGCATTTATCTGTCTGCTATTTCATTCATTTGTCAAATCAAAATCAAACAAAATTCGTAAAGAAAAGCAGGCAAGCAGTTGTCGTCTTATATTTTCGTTTTTTTGAGGTTTTTATTTTATTTTGGTCTTTAACATAAAATAGTGTGTGAGAAAGTTGGAAAATGTCGGTTGATGTAGCAGAAGTGCAACTTCAAGTGCGATTTGTAACCAAACAGGAACAGTAAGTTTAAAACACATTGTCCAGCGTGGTGCATTGTTGTATTGTCGAATTAAATATATTTGAACTAACTGTTCCCCCGCTTCTTCACCGGTGTTCTGGGGATAAAAAGTAAGAAATGTACCTCTCCATACTATAGGCTATCTGTGTACCAACTTTCATCGCAATGTGTTCAGCGGTCTAGGCGTGAACAGGTAACAGATAGGCCGATTTTCTTTCGCATTTATTATAATAGTATGGATGTACTAGTTGAAGATGTATAATATGCTTGTATATTTTATTTAAATCCTTTTTAGATATGCAGTATCAGACAGTCCTTACGCTATACAGAGTAATGTTCAAACATCAGACTTGAATAATTTGGTCAATGCCTTACTGAAGGAAACAGTACCATCAATAGAAAAAGCGGTTGAGTTCGATTTTCTAGTATGTGGGGAACTACTAACGTCGTCACTTGCGGAGCACTTACAAGAAAAAAGTGTGTCTACAGAGGATACATTAGATATAGAGTATTTGGAACGATTCCCAGCACCAACTCCACAGGATTGTTTAATGCATGATGATTGGGTTTCAACAGTACATGCACATAATAATTGGTAAGTCTCAAATGTATCATAACTAATATGTTAAACTAGCTGTGACCTAGGCTGATATAGGTGGAATGAAAAACCTTTGTCCGTATCAAACAGTAAAAAGCTTAGGTTATTAAACAGGTTATATAGCACAAAATTTACAAATCAGACTGTCAGTTCCAGAGATTGGAGTGTTTTCAAAATTCAAAATCATTTATTCAAATAGACCTTCGCAGGCACTTATGAAAAGTCTGACTCTAATACTCTAATACCGGTTCGAAAGGTTGCATTTGCTGAGAAGAGCCGGCAATAAACTCAGCAATTACTCTTTTCAAAACAAGCTTAGATTCATTACATAATATTAACATTCTAATCGCACTGAAAACAATTTCGTGCTGGTGCAGCGGCAAAATTACAAAGTAGACTGAATAAATATTTAATGAGTAAATAAATAGCAAACTTAAGCAGACCAGCCCCCACAAGCAGCACCTGTTCACAAGTATGACGCGTGTGGCAGCCATCACCCTCCTTGCCATATTGTTGTTGTTGTTGAAACATACAAACTCTTCAGCTAATAAAGTCTGAAAGGTTATGGCTAAAATCTGTGTAAAGGTAGTAATAAAAGTAAGCAACACTGCTATATTGCATTGATATTGTTTTCAGGATCCTCTCAGGATGTTATGACAATAGTATTCACATATGGAGCACTAAAGGACAACACAAGCTTGCTATACCAGGCCACACATCACCTGTAAAAGCAGTATCTTGGGTATCTTTCAATGGTGATCAGGCAGCTTTTGTAAGGTAAACGGAATTCACAGTTTGATAAATTATTTAATTTTGCAATAGGTCTATATATACCTTATTATATAGAAATAAGATTCTTATTCTTTATTTGCATTCCACAATATCAATATTAACCCTTTGGTACATGGGCGTACCCAGCTTCTGACCCAGGGGGGGGCAAATCAGATTTATCTGAAGTCAGGTTCCCTGCGCTTGTTTTGGATTACACACGACACTGGGACACACCATACGTCGCGCTTTAGGCGGGACTATCCCGCTTTCAGGGTGTCTGTCTCACTGTCACCAATGAGAGCAAAAATGTCCCGCTTTTGCAAACTGAACAAACAATAACTTAATTAAAAGTGGTACGCGTCGAAATAGTTTTTTCTCTGTTATGAATATATATAGACAAGAGACAAATCACAGCAAGTGAGGCAGTACTGAAATTCTTTTTGATTACCAACATTAACAAATCTTGTAATGAGCACCATCCCTACTTGTTACATAAATAGTTCTTAATTTTCTAATAAAATTAGTAAAATCACTTTTTTTAAATAATTCATCAGGATCTGACTTTATTTTATTTATATTATATCACTTCATATTCATATTCTTTATTTGCATTCCACAATATCAATATTAATTCTTCTTCAAAATAAAATATAACATTCTGACAAATTGAGAAACCATAAAATGTTTCTCTGCCACTAATATCATCTTTTCATGAGGGTACCCAAATCTTTTTTATACCATACATTCTAGAGTTTTTTTTTACCAGTGGTTCACATGACCAATCAGCTATGCTATGGGTATGGAATGTTGCACGCAACTCAGTGGACTGCGTAGTGACTTGCCGTGGACATGATAAAGGAGTTGAATGTCTCGCTGTGTCAGCTGATGCCAACCGTTTTGCTACAGGCAGCTGGGACAATAATGTCTGCTTATGGAGTACTAGTAAGTATTCAAATTTTTATAAGACCTTTATAATTTCATAGAAACAAAGTTACTTAACCCAGTAAGGTAAAATTGTTTCTCTGAGCAATAAAAATACCATTGATTTTTGATTTAACAGAAAATTTACTAGATTTGTTGTTTAGGTTTATCAGATGAGGACAATGCACCAGCAAAAAAAAGAAGCAAGCCAGAACATGGGAACACAAGAGTTAGTAACTTACCAAATTTACTTTGAAAATTAGTTTATACTAGCTGTCCCCCATGGTTTCACCCGCGTTCCTCTGGATAAAAAGTAGCCTATGTCCTTCTCCATACGTAGGTTATCTACATGCCAAATTTAATGATGATTGGTTGAGAAGTTAAGGCTTGAAAGTGAAACAAACTGACATTGGCACATACTATAATATTAATTATGATTAGGATTTATGAGCATAAAATTTTTTGTCAAAACTTTTGTCACATTAATGTAGGAAAAAGTATTGCATTCATTCATTTATTTCTCTTCCATTTCATTGACTTCTTTAATTTTATGTGTCATTCTATGAAATAACCACAAACTCATTGTCTAAGTTATGCTATCTGATTTGAAAATATGGCTTGTCCTTATAATTTGCAGACTGGATTCTAATAATAACCTGTAGTACTAGAATCGAAAAGACAAAATATTGGCGACTCTTTGCCCTTAAGTGGGTCCTTAAAATACAGCTGCCGGAATACAGATTGGGGAAAATCATTTCATAACATTGTTGTTTAATTCTTAGGAACCCCTAACCACATTAAAAGGTCACCGTGAGGCAGTATCAGGTGTACAGTGGATGGACTACAATACAGTACTGTCTAGTGGTTGGGACCACCTGCTGAAACTTTGGGATTGTGAGCTCGGTGGCATCAAGCAGGAGATAGCTGGTCAGTAACCCACAACTAACTTACTTAAAAATTACTACCCAGCATAAGAACGGAAATTTAATTTGGTATTTTGTCATTTTATTTCAGGTAATAAAGCCTTCTTTGATGTAGATTGGTCACCATTGAATAATAACATTTTAGCTGCATCAGCTGACAGGCATATCAGACTGTATGATCCGAGATCAACAGGTTAGTTTATTTTTTTTTATATATCTCCTTATATCTAGAGTATCATAATTGTACATCTCAAATTCTTAACCCATAATTAACTGATCTAATTTTATTTCAGAAAGTTTAGTGAAAACTACTTTCACATCCCACACTGGTTGGGTGCAAGCAGTCCGCTGGTCCAAGATTCGGGATACTCTGTTCCTCTCCGCGGGATACGACGGTCAGGTCAAACTATGGGAGACGAGAAGGTAATTATTATAACACCTTGTTTTCCATAATTTAGTTACGTTATGTTTAAGAAGTATGTATCCCACTCAATATAATGCCATATCCAATAATAAGAACTTTTGAGTTCCTTCTCTGTTAGCAGGGGCGTAGCTACCGCCGTATCAATGATACGGGGCTCTCTTGGTACAGGGGCCCCGAACGTGTGTAAGCAAAAATTAGTGAAGTCTACCCTTCATTTGTTTCGCCGCAGACAGGTAGATGGGCCACCAACAAATTTTTATACAAGGCCCGTCTAGGGCAAGCTACGCCTCGGCCTGTTAGGTTTTGATAACTCCAATATTTGGGCCATATTGGGCGCATATTACGAACTCTAATTTGTAGTCCGTTGACTGCATTAAATCAACTGCCTTGAAATTTTGGTATAATGTGATGAGTAATAAGAGTATTTAAAAGATGTTAAACGGTGACATCCCAAAATAAGTTTGACAAGTGCTATAGTATAGGCCCCTGTACTATATATTTGCATTAATCAATTACTACTTACTCAATAATTTACCTTTACTTGTATAAATAAATTATGGTTTATCTTTTCTTTTCAGCCCCCGAACTCCACTATACGATCTAAGTGGGCACGAAGACAAAGTGTTGTGTTGCGATTGGTCGAACCCAGCGCTACTCGTCAGCGGCGCGTGTGACAACACCCTCAGAATATTTAAAGCGAAACACGCTGTTGGCAATGCATAAGGTTCATTTTTCTTTGCTTTTATTGATTCGATTATTAAAAATTCATACATCGACCTCTTTATGTATTTTGACATACCTACAGTCTAAACATTAAGTTATAAATTGTAACCCATAAAATTGGCTGTTTAAAAGCTCATACCATCCAGTGATTGATGCCTCTTACGGCAGATATTTAATGAATTCGAGTTATGGCTTTGGCCTCAACTTAATGTTTATAGTTTCAAACTCACTGTTACTTATTACAATATACCTAAGGTATCCCTATGTTTTGTGCTTTGTAAACTGCATAGTAAGTGTAACGGGAATATATGAAAAGTTTTATATCAGATATTTTATTTCTCGCGTCACCCTAGTGTGAGTCACACACGCAAAGAACACATATTTGAAAAGATTGTAAAATCACAGACACTATTTTCAAATTCTAATTAGATTTTTCTTTTTATGTTAAACGGGCTTGCTTTTGATCTTCGACTGACCCCATGAGGAGTTATGACGTGGCCGAGGATGTAGCACGATACACAGAAAAAGCTAGTTGAGATTATACTACTTCATCTAGTCTCGATCAGGGCGGCAGCCAAGTGTACCATATGCACCTATATCTAAGTAATACAATATGATGTGTTTGGGTACCTAAATGAACAGTATATCTAAATATTATTCGAAAATTTCGGGGTGTGATTGAGCGAGCACCCATAGTATACCCCTGGCTACGGGCCGGGCCTTGTCTCGAAGCAATAATTTTGGGTTAGGTACTTATTCAATGTATTGAAGAGTTGCCCAATATCACCAGTAGAATCGATCCTCATGAAGCATATTTTGTGACAAAATTGATTACAAACAGCAGAGCAGTTTATTGTGTGAAAAAAGTTATTTTGAAACAATCAAAATTATCTTCGTAATTACAAGGATTTTCGTGTTTAAATGTTTAATACAGCAGTTTCACCTTAACATCGTGTTGGGATGTATTGGTTCTCTTTTGATACTGAAAATAACGCTGTATTAATAATACTTACAACTATGGTTGTATTATAAATGAACTGGAAACTTACTAAGGTAACTTGTACATAATGCAAGTGTAGCTGAAATGCAGTTATTCTGATGCAGTTTACAGAATAGTTTTTAGTTTGGCAGTTGTGTTGAAGTCAATTTGTAGGTATACATAAAGTTGTTGAAGGTGTGATTTGTTCCGCCAGTGCGGTTTCTATTCCTTGTGTAACTGTTTCAATCTAGTGATGACTGGTGATCCGCGTGAAGGCATTAGCTAATAGAATGAAATAATGAACTAGATTTGGTTTCGCTTGTTTTATTTCAATCATTTGCTCTTACAAAATATGTTCAATGCAAAGGAACATGACTCGTCACAATAAAACATGCTTCTTAGTACCATTTTGATTTATTTATATATTATTTTAGTTTCCATTCAGCATAACTATAAATAATGCGGGTCACATAAAATGCTCATAGCACAATATAGAAACTTGCAAACACTTTGTAACAAAATAGATACATAACTTTCATCTTTGTCTTTTCTCTGCGAGAAATGCTTCTACACTATTATCATAGTTATGCCAAACCTCACATCATATAACACAACGAAGCAACATGTCCCTTAAAAATATTCTTTCTTACCAACAATTTCATTTCTTTTTTTTTACATTTTATGAAGTTTTATTTTTGCATTTCGTATTTCTAGACTACCTAACTAAATTGTTACCTAAACTATTCTACTATCTAGACTAGTCTGCTGGTAGAACACCATACTATATTAATACACATTGGACAAATACATTCGTATCGACACTTGCTGACAGTTTTTTTTAATTTAGTTTTCTTTCTTTACACTTAGTCAACTACATAACAAAAGAGGTGAAAGCAAACTCGTTCAACTGAAACTTAGATGAAGAATGTGTTCACTAATATTGTTAGAGTTCCCTTACGCGCTAGAGCGAGCGGCGCGCGCGCCGAGCCGACTTCAGTCCATTCAAATTAAATTATTTAATAAACTAACAAAGGAAACAAACTACCCTAGAGCCGGCAGGGGGCGCGCACGCCCCGCCTCGCCATTGGAAATATATTAATCTAGGGCTCTATTCTATCTATCTTAGCGTCCAAACATTTTTTTGCTATTCTAACCTATCTATAGTTAAGCCTATATTAAAACTAGCCATCGTTTCGTCGCCGTTCCTATAGCTTCACTATTCACTGTTAATAACGTGTCGAGCATTCACTTATATTTAACGCCTTATTTTAAAACATTTACTTAACACTTCAAATGTATTCATCGACATGATTTTCAGTTGAATCATAGTTTTGGTATTCTTGAATTGGTTCCCCAATATGCAACTTTGTGCTAGTTCATTTATAACGGTTCGATTATTCTCACTACACATGTATGTACAACAAATCCGTAATCTCAAAGTGAAGTATAGTTTATCTATCACACATGTCATGTCACGAATGTTGGAAGTGAGTATAACTAGGAACATCTACAACTTTACTCCGGAGTTTAATTTTTTACATCATGTGTGAAAAATGCAACGATTAGACAGCCACATTATCTTGTTTTAGTTGTTAATAAAAAATATTTTAAACATAGTTTTTACATTATCACTACGTTTATGAATACGGTAAGTTCTCTATTACCTGTAAAAATATCGTGTAAAGCACATGCAACTGCTATATTGTATTCATCTGACATTATTTTAAAGGAAGCTGAAGGCACTACCATCAAATTAATTTTATTGCTTATAAAATGGAAGAAAAGCTTAGAAAAATAATTTCGTGCTAAAATATTTCGCTTTCGACGGTATTATTCTATACAGGACCGTGGCACGCTATGTTACTACAAATCACTTAATATGGATTGGTATTGGTGACTTTGTGAGTTTAATCTAATTATTTGCATCAGATACATCCATTCAACAAGGGAACAACGATTCTCATTCTGGAATGAAACTAATTCAGTAGTTTTTAGATCTTGGACTGAAAATAAGACGTAACATAACATACGGAGACATACAGACAATCGTTCATGTAACCGAAGATTAGGTGCACTTCTATACAAGGGAAAATAAATTTGTAGGTATTATATTAATACGTTGACATCAATTTAAATGCAAAGTTTAGCGGAAATATCTATCGGAAGACTGCATTTACAGGAAGCCACAGTGTACGTCGACCACTAAACGATCATATTACTTAACTAAGTACCGCGCGACACGTTCGGTACTACATTGCACTTCATGGTTATTCAATTTTCACAAGAAGTAAAGGCGGTTTTTAGTCAGTACAATAAATTTGGCTTGATCAGAAATTATAAGATATAATACTGATCTACGGAGTATTATGGTTCAGTACGTTTTACTCGAATGTTATACTAAGTAAAATCTCACTTTTCATTAGCCTTTGTGACGTGAGTTAGTTACGAACCGGTAACATCGTCGTAACCATTGCGATCGTGCAGAAGGTACAGTCAGGCAGTCAGCTAGATAACTATTCGGGGCTCGGTGCTCGCACTTGCTTCTCTGTTCACCGTTTAGTACTGGATATTGTGTCTACGCGAATGTTGTTCAGCAGTTAGTTTATGTAACGAGTGAAAATTTCACGAGCTAATTATGTACATACCAAAAAGTAATTAATTTACGAAACAATAAATAGTACATTTTCAGCCATTACCTGAATTTAAAAACGTAAGAAAACAAGTACAGATCTACTTATTCGTTCAAAATCTACGTTATTCATTCAAAACCTGTTGTCAGCTATACTCAGTTCCTGTATTGTTTTTTCAAGTCGGTTCACAGGTTTTGAATAAAGTGGTTACCGCTTAGCCGTCAGTTAATATACAGTTAATATATCAAACATTTAACTAGTCTTCAGTCCCTGAGTTGTATAAATATTTTCCTACTTCTTACTCGACTTTAATGATTTGTATACTTTGGTTCTGATGAAACTCTGACGTGCCAAAATAGAATTAAACAGTTGCGATATAGTAGGTTTTTACTCGTACCCATCAACAATGTATATACATGTATACATATCCATGTATAATTTATATATATTCAATATAAAAATATCAAATTTCATATAAAGTCATAAAGTGTACCCAAAACCTACGTGATGGTACAAAAAGTGTTAATTTACACCAAAACGGTGTTCACACATTGGATTTCAAATCCATTACATTTCATAATGTGGAAATCAATCGTGGAATTTTTGTTGAAGTTTTCTAGTGGAATGTGCCGACCGCCTACAAAATAACAACTACAGTTGATTCAGTACATGATTCTCAAAAAAGGATCACTTCATTATTCACGTATTCAAACATGAGTTTTCAACGTACAAAAATTTGTATAGACTCGTAAAATGTATAAATAGACTTTACATACAACTGCTTATTGCTAAATGTTGCCGTATCATCAGCACTGTCGTGCCTTATAAGCGCAGACGTTACCATTGGAAGTGAACTAGCAGCTCGTGACGTCACACGGCGCAGGCGCACGTGCCCGGCTCGGTAGCTGTCGAGCTCGCGTTCGCTTCGACAGATATGGAGCTAAATGTATGTACATGCTGGCTTCTCATCAACCAAAACGCGGATCAACAAATGTTTGGAAGTTAACAGTAGGTATACATAGATTCAGTCTGTGTTCGGGTTTGGCAACGACGTTATTGTTACTGAAATGTGTAAATACATACGTGTCTTGTATTCAAAATATAATATATACTGCGTACTCGGAGTTAGAGATGAAAGTAAGAGAACGTTACATCTATTTATTTGTGATGCAGAAGTAAACTAAATATACGCACATAAATAAATTGCACTTATTACTCAGTAGCTGGTGTAGACATCACCACATTAGACGAATGAACATCGGTTGTGATCTTGCACATGATATCGAATGTGTTGTCGGTAGGTTACCTACATAGTTTGATACAGGAATACTCAAAAACGAATGAAGACAATTCCCGGAAGGTTGCGCTAGCATGAAACATGATGAATGTATAATACTGCATTGTATATGTATAGAATAATTTTCAAAATGAAATGAGTTACAGCACCACGCTATACATTATTTTGAACATGTACCTACAAAACCGTCCTCGCGGCCCGGCCGGGGCGGCGCCTACGCGCTGGTGGCCGAGTGCCGGAGGTTCCCACTCCAAAATGTCAACTGTTGTCAATGATTAGTATGCATAATTATTTATTGTACGTTTGCTTCATGGAGCTGCCTGAATTTATGTTTTCCATCTAAATATGTCATAACGAGAGTTAATCTTTCGACTGTATTTTAAAAATACGTTTGAGAAGATTCTAAATCTTCAGCTTATTGTTTATCGTACAAGTTCTAATCGGTGTTTCCACCCTTACTAACCATAACACACATAAAGCCATTTCAATATTCTTTACAATTTCTTTTAGCATATATTTTGATTCTTTGATTCCACATGATATGACCAATCCCACTTATCTTTCTATCCGAACGCTTCAAGATATTGCTTTCCTCCTAATTCCGATGATTACGGGAAAATAAAACTTTCTTCGAATTTTATATAGAAGCTATACATACTCGGTAATTACTTTAAAATATACGTAAATAAGATTCTGAATAATCTGGATTGCACAATTTTTTGTTCGATATCAATGTTTAATTTGTTGATCGACAAATCATTAAATTCAGTTTTCTTAGTTTTAAATATGACACTGAATTAAAAATAAACTTTTGAATGTTCTTGTCCTGAGGACGAGTTAATTTTTTTCAATTGTGAAATTATACTATGCTAAAATAAATACCTAACTATCTTAAATAATCTTCTCAACATGTTCAAAACCTGCGCCTAAAATCTTAAAATGTAATTTTTCATAAAACAATCATAAAATTATAATGTAAAAACACATTTAAAATTGCAGCTATATCTATACATCAAATCCTCTCCTCGAACCGTCAAAAGACCTCATCAAAACATCACAGCGAATCGAACTTCCAGCGTGAGCCGAGAGGGTCGGCCAGAGACGAAGCCCGTCGAGAAAATAAATAGTCGAGGCGATAATTACAAAGTATCATTAGGCTTACAAACTAGGTAGAAGGAGGCGCTGCCGGCACGAGTGTGCCGCGCGAGCGGAGCTTTCGATGAAGTCTATAACGGCCGCAAATTAAAACTAAAACAAATTAACATTGTAAAAAGTCACAGTTGCTTTGATTTTTGGCTCGTGTACAGCACGTATTGTTGTAGCGTGGCTTATGGTCTACTTGGGAGGCGGGTACGGCTGGTAGGCCTCGTCGGGCGACGCCGCCGTCGACGCGTGCTCGCTCTCCATCGGCATCTGGATGATCGGGGGCGTCGGGCCCGCGAAGTACTGGTACGGGTGCGACGTGAAGTACTGAAACACCACACACACGAGTTACACATACCTACCAACACCCACCACTCAACAAACACGACAGCAATTACGCTTGAGACTCAATTTATATTTCAATAGATATTATTTCAACACTGAGAGGTACATGATTATCGGCGCGGGATATATATATACGTATAGCATGGTGGCAGCGTAACATGTATTGTGATAGATCAAGCGAGAGGAGCGTAACAGTGAGTGGCGGATCAAGCAAGGGGACACGGAAGGTTAGAGCGTACAGCTTCGTTAACAAGCTCTTTTAAATCACTCACGTATAATTCATTTTCCGGCCTTAAGCTGTCCCAGTTTACCTGGAAACAGAGAATTACCAGTCATTTATGTTTTTTTTTTCGTTTGACTGAAACTTCCCTATGCTGTGGAAAATCATTTAGGCCTTTCATAATAACCTATCCGCCGCTCTCGAAATGGTCATCTACGGTGACCACCATCGTTATTATTTATTTATAAAAGCATATAATATATGTACTTACGAATTGGCTAGGCACAGAGTCGATGGGTATGTGTGTGGGGTGTGGGGGGTGCGCGGCGTGGTGTGCGGGGTGCGCGGGCGGGATGAGCGTGGCGTAGGGCGCGAGCCAGGCGGCCGGGTGCGGGTGCGCCGCGTGGTGGTGGTGGTGCAGCTGCGCGTGGTGCGGGTGGTGGAACGCGGCCACGCCGTACACGCCGCCGCCGCCGCCGCGGTACACGCTCGCGCACTCGCCGCCCGCGCCGCCCACGCCCACGCCCACGCCGCTTGCGTACACGCCGCTCACTGCCATCGCCTGTATCACATCACATCATTCAGTAAGTATTTAGCTCCTTAGAAAATATCCATACCCATATTTCCTTTTCTGTATACGAGGTACCCTACTTACTTATACCACTTCTACTATAATGCTTTCAGAACTATCTTGAGATTACATAAATTAAGCCCAAAGAAATGCATTAGGAAGAGGAAGTATTCTTTTAGGACAAAAAAAAATTAAAACAATTATTTTAATGTAGAAATCGAAACTTATAAAATTTTTTTTAGAAACTACTTTACAAACTTCGATAGATGTACCATGGCATTGGTAAAAGCATTATTTCCTTATTTCTGTACTCTCTCAGCACACAACTTGGTTATACATACACAGTGTACTGTCTTACTCTCATTAAAGATGCTATATTATAATTGATCCTCATAATTGACCCTTTCGTTTATCATTATAAAAATACAGGACGTTTTTTTTAACATCGTAGGTTGGATTTTTAGTTCAGCCAGCAATTTTTCAATGATCTATTTATGCATGAAGTATTCTTTCAGTAAAAATTTATATCTTCAATATTTAAAGTAGACCTACTATCCTTCCGTGTGACATATATCCGTGGGATGTCCTGCATACTTTTACTCATATCTTTCGAATAATCAAGCACTTTATGCAAATATAGCATTAAATAATTTAATTAAAAGCAGACCGGCATGCGGCAGTTTCCTGCATAACAAATAGATACAATGTATTGGTATCAAATACTTATGTTACGACGATAGTATAATGTAGTTTCAGTGTATTCGCGATTCGCAACAAGCTCTACAGCTGATAAAACTTGCACGACTATCACTGGCGGAAGGCAACTTATGCAAATTTTATTGCTAATGAAGACACGGCTTACGTAAGTGCTCTACTGCGGTCGGTTCGTGTCATTGCACGTTTTTGTTTGACGATAGGCTTAGTTCAGGTTCTTGGTAAATACGATTACAATTTTCTTGTTCTGTAAGTTGTTCTTGTTACCTGTGTTATGGACTCGTTGTTGTCCCGCCACGCTCGGCCGTTGTTATCGTTTTGTTTGTTATACAATGCTTTCTTCTTATTGCCGCCATCGGCGAACTTCACTAGGAGGGGCTCCTTGGCACCTGGTATCGGATTACCATTGAAGACCTGAAAATAAATTAGTTTTTTATCAGATTCAACTTTTAAAACAGAAATCCGAATTCTAAATGAATCGAAATTCTAATAACATACTTTGAAAATTACCAAATAAATCAAAACTATGAATTGAATATTATTTTAATAAATTAGAAGATGGAGTGTGCAAAGTTGGTGAAAAATTGTGCCAAGAATTTAAAATCTCACTTGTATAATTTGCTCGCATTTCTCCCGGGATTCCATTCGTGCAAATCCAACCCCTTTGCTCTGTCCATGGGTGTCACGTAGGATCCTCGTAGATACGACTTGGCCAAACTTGGCCAGCAGTTGGTCCACATCGTTCTCCTTGAAGTGTGGCGGCAAGTTAGCCATGTACAAGTTGGTTGGGTCCTGCTCTTGTTGCTGTAAAAGCCCCGAGGTGATAGATGTAGCATTCGTTCTGACAGAACTCATTACATTTGTATTTGGACTTTCTCAAAAATATAGATGCAAATATTGAGTTATCAAAGAATTATTAAATTAAGTCTACTGCTAATAGGGAACAGTTCTAACTAATATGGGCGTTGGACTGATTTATGAATATCAGACAACATGAGTTGATTTCATTTGTGAATGACAAACTGGAACCACTGTCAACCCCTCTTAGTGGCAGGATGCTTTACATCGATATATTATTAACTCTTCCATACATCAAAAGCTTCCTACGATTAAGAGAAGGGCCTGATATGATATGAAACAGCGCCTTTTATGTTTATTTTTATTTATTTACAAGGGAGTCCAAAGTTACTGAGGAAGTGCAGTTAATGTCGCACTGGGTGACACTGGCTGCACAAATAGATTATCGTGACCAGATTGTCAAGTTCATTGTTATTTCTAAGCAATAATTATCGCATGTATCACAGTGAAGTGGAGGCTGTCTGAGAATATTAAAATTAGCTTGAAGCCCGCATAGAATATCTAGACACTGAAGCCAGCTCTGATGTAAATCAGCAGGTTGATCTAATAAACTAAATAATATTACGAGGTGTTATCAACGACATGGGCATAATACATCAGCATAGAGATTATTAAGCTAGTTAAAATTCGCATACACACTAATTTAATATCGAAAGCATAGAAATACCCGAGCCCAGTAGCGAGATTACAATTATACATTGTTTAAACGCTGAAGCAAACGACAATAGTATAGAATTAACAGGATGAAACAATGTCTGAAGTATAGAATTAAGTAAGCGTTATATTTGCGTCGGATTTGCGTACCATTGAAGGGAATAAATACTTACAACACATTAGTGTTACATTGTTCTGTGTGTGAATACGCTGACATACCAAATTACCACTCGCGTTGTTTCCCAAAACGGACTGACAAATGAATGATAACGTACTTTGGTGGCGGTTGTGTCGCCGAGGCAGTTTAATTTATTTAACGCCCATTTTATGTCGATGATCTAAACAGGACCTACTTCATCTAGACAGTCTCAAACATCTATTGAATCAAACAAATATATATGCATTATGGATTGGAAGACAGATTCACACTAAGTTCTCCTTATCAATAAGGGACAGGTTGCTACAGATATGCATAACATCTCAAATCCAGCAAATATTACAAGATAGAGATATATGGCTTTCAACTTTATATATGCTCAATGATGTTACAACACATTTTCGATAGATAATAGGGTATAGTAGATACTAAAGCTATAAGTAAGGGTAGACGGACTGTAAGGAAGGATCGTCGATGAAAGGCAAGTGTTTAAATTGGTGCTGAGTTCGCTATTTCAGAATGTCGAATATGAAACAAAAGGCAAATGAAAATCCTATAATAATTTCGACATTTGCCTTCCTCTTTTGTGTATAATGGTTTTTGGATATTCCTTGTATGTAAGG
Source organism: Achlya flavicornis (assembly GCA_947623365.1). Lineage (NCBI taxonomy): Eukaryota > Metazoa > Arthropoda > Insecta > Lepidoptera > Drepanidae > Achlya > Achlya flavicornis. The sequence continues at coordinate 7,757,091 of OX392467.1, forward strand.
TAGCTGGATTTGAGGAGATCGAATGTTATACGAGTATTTAAATGTGTTGTAAAAGTTTCGATCGAGGCGTAGAAGATGGACTAGAGAGCGGATCGGGAGCAGGCGGTTAGTCATAATAGTATTACTTGCATGCACAACGTACACGGTTCAGTCTACGCAGGAACCAGATACCCACTTTAGCCATCTGGGCCTGAACACCTTTGGCTTGTAATCCTTTAACAGCAGCCTCCGCCGACGCGATCGTTTCAAAATCTACAAAACCGTAACCTGCGGAAACAAAAGTGAAATGCCTTTATAATTATGGGTTACCTTCATCGTGGTTGACTGTCGGTATATAGGTATAACAATGATGATTCATGCTCGGTTATATAGGATATCTAAGATCTCAAAGAACGAACAGCTATAATACATCTGAGAATGTAAACTAATGAGCGCGATTATATTGCCTACTCGTAAGTAGCGTGATGGAAGGGTGACGTCGGAATAGTTTTACACTGTGGCGTTAGACATAAATAAACGTACTGTGCATATTTATAAACTATATATTATTATATAAGATAGTTAAATAAATAATTAGGTATCATCTGTGCTTTGGTGCATTGATAAAGTGATTATGATATCTACTAGAAAAACAACATTTAGATACGTAAAATAAAGTATAATATATTATGAGAATGTTATAAATATGAATTAATAATAATCAAATCGAATGCTGCTAGTGTTCGTGCATATATTGGAAAAAAGTCTCACCATAGATGGATTAGTTTAATGAAGGTAGGTATATGGTATTCTAGAAAATATTAATATTGTTTTAAATAATTAATTTACGACGCTATAGTTAATATCGATGCAAACACTAATTCGAGTAGGAATATAAATTAAAAATAATACTTTAATAAATACATACGTGAAGTATCTATGCACAGATTTGTTACTAAAAGTAAGATATATAATGTTATAATTTTATAGGTCGCTATGATAGTGTAAAAGAAGACGTACGGGTATGAATTATGTTTACCTTTACATTTATTTGTGTTTTTATCCAATATTGCTTTTGTTGAAATAATGTTGCCATACCTGAAAACAGTTGAGTGGATTTAATGAAAATGTAATTTAACGCTACAGAGCAGATAACATTGGATGATAAACATACATCTGGCACATTTGGACGAGGTCCTTATCGGTGGTGTTCTGGCTGAGGCCTCTGATGTAAAGGTTGGTGCGGCTGAGTTGTTCGCCGATGTTGCCGGTGGTGGAGGCGGAGGAGGCCGGCGGCGGCGGCGCGGTGCTCAGGCTGGTGGAGCGCGTGCCGCCGGCCGAGCCCGTGTTGGAGGACGACGAGGAGGCCGTGTTGGCCGGCGACGCCGCCGTCGGCACCCGCCCCCCGCCCGCAACACATCCGCCGCCCATCGTCGCACCACTATACTGCAAAATTATACCCTACATTACGCTATACGTCATATTAATTAAATTCATTGTTTGCACATAAAAATGCTATAGAACATTCAAATTTTTCATAACGCAGAATATTAAATAAAGCTGGAATGCCTTTTACCGTTAAGGTCGCTAACGGAATCTACTTATTTTTTTGCAGATTATAATTAATTAATGAAAAACCGGCCAAGAGTATTAGTCTGGCTCGCGCACCGAGGGTTCCGACCTTCCTTAGACTTATAATTTCTAGGTTTGGGCCATAACTGTAGAAAATACCGGAACGCATAACTAAATTTGTGAAGGAATTTCGATGGTTACGAAAAAACTGTGGTATGTAGAAACATCGTTCTATTTTTACATCAATGATGTAATTATTTCAGTTTTTTGGCTTTGCGAATTTGCAGACATGGGTTGTTATTTTTTTTTCCATTTTTCATCATTAGTGAAATACTACGCAACATAAAAGAAAATAAAAACCTGTTAAACTGAGATCGACACCCTTGTTATGTAGCGTGTTTAATATTATTTATTAATTTGAACAAAACAAATTGTCGAAAGAAATTGTTAAGATTCGTCTCATAATATTCGCACGTTTCGCCCTGCAAAATCATAATCACGGAAACACAGAATGGTGGTTTATCACGAGACGGAACGACTATATTCACTTGAACTAAGTGTTAATATACGTGCGCTCCTGTCAACTTATGTTCGCGAAACGAGTGGAGTGATACGGCGCGGGCTCGTGCCAGACTTCATTGAAAATAACTGCTCTCCGAGAGACGTGTTAAGACGAAGCCATTAGTTATTTAGCCAGCAGTAATGAATAGGGTGGGGTAATGAGCGCATGCCGATTCCGAGCACGCACCCTTAATCGTCTCGCATGCTCGCTATGATGCGAGTCAGGAGAAGCCAACGGTACGGATTGCACGTGGTCGAGCATCGCTACACTTTGTTTGTAGGTGAACAGTTAGTTTGGATTAACCAGACTGCTCGCGTTGAACGGCAATAGCCATTAAGATACACAAAAAATGTTTGAACAGTGATAAATCAAACACTAGAGCAAATATATTACAGGCGAATACACTTTAATAAGAGCACAGCAAGCGATACGGATAATTATCTATTTTCAGTTCTTACGTTACGTGTTGATGATATAAATTAAACAATAGTTTTTTAAATGTTTGTTCTTCTTAAATTTCTTTGTTACAGAACTTACTGCTGCACACATATCATCTACATGTGAGTATGTAGAACATTTCACTGTGCTGTTATTTGCATTTAGTTTACATATTAATCCCATAAACGCGCTTGTCGTTGACATAACAACTCATCAAACTGTGTGTGTGTTGGCAAAATGCAATTTGTTTATAAATTAAGTTAGAGACAGATACAATATTGCAACTTGTTGGTAACCTGTATATTAGTGCGATACAGGCTTGACATTTTCTTGATAATGACTTAAGATTCGTAATCCAATTGGTATGTTGGGCAGTAGACGGAGGTAATTGGACCAATTTGCGCTAACTGCCGGAACGACCACCGCTGAGATACACATTACTGCGCCGACAGAAAAAATATTGGTAACGACACATACATATTTACGGGTTCCTATGTACCTACAGACAGTTTAAGATTGCAGTTTCAATAGAGCTGCCAATTCGAATTGTCATGTAATTCTATCAGATAAAACGTTTAGTATGAGAATATTTAAAGTAATATTTAAAGGTAGTTAACACAGTTCAAAGCGTTCGCTATTAACAAGACAACTTTTAAATGGTTGTTAAAATGCCCGATGACTGGTATTAAAACTGTGTAGTCTACAACGAGTTAACGTAATGTCGGCCACCTATGCAATTTACTCAATTTAACTTTATTATCTGCTCGAAATTTTGGATGGGTAATTAAGTGAGTCAGGCCAGTGTCCCTGCGGGACAGACCAACTAAAGTTAGGTACGCAGTTTGTGTACATTTGTTGAGGGAAACTCTACTGTTTGTTAGAGATTTAGGACCAAGCAATCTCCAGCGGTGCTAACTAATAATTATAATTTATCTTCGGTCGATAGGTAACTACGTATCCTTAAAATATTTACATTTTATATGCAATCTAATTTGAATACCTAATAATTGTGTTGCAAATAACAAAGGGGCAATGAAACATTTAACATAATCTTTCGAACGTTTCTACGCTTTAGCATCTATTATAGGTTTTATAATATGTATATTAGTATACGGCGCTAATAATAATAGACATAAATTCTTATCAAAGTTCGTTGAACATGCCACATCGTCCGCCCACTTCGCAAATGACAATAACAAGTTACGTGTGAAGGTATTCGACATTCTCGAAAATTCAAATGAATAAGATGTTACAATCAGTCTGGCTCAGCCTCGACAGGTGTCAGGAATTTGAGGAGTTAAGGTGACTCTACACTGAAAGCGTGAAAGGGGAAAATCACGCTTATTGGAAGAGAATTGGTGCCTATATTACAGGTTTTTACCTAGTTTAGGCATCAATGCTTATTTTTTTTACGTGACTATCTACATTGTTAATGTTGAATTGTCTGCCGTAATGTGTTTGTCTTTTTATTTAATGCAATAAAGAAATTATATATTTAAATTATATATATATATATATAATATATATAATATATATATAATATATATAATATATATATATATATATATGTTGCGTGAGGTAATTGGCGGTGCTGACATAAAAATAACGCGTTGAATTATTTTACTGGATCTTATGATATTCAAATGTAAGTTTTTCTATGACCGCTCTACATGGTAATATTTATGAGAACATAACATGTGTACAAACAACGCAACTTCACAGCGCAAATGTGAGCCTGTCTTTACAGGGCAGGGGAGGCAGAGATGTCAGGAAAAGTTGTCATCTCGTGACGAGTAATCATCGTGTCGCAAACACGTTCAAACTTTCCACGTCTTCTTTGTGGAAACTTTTGCCGTGTGACGCGAAAAGTGATTTTTTACTTGAACGATTGCAGTTTGAAAAGAATATTATTCGAGCACGATCGGTGTGATATTGACTTTTGGAAGTTTTGGAAAATACTTATTAGTTGTAGTTTCTTTGCTTGCAGTCAAGTAAAGATATAGTAAATATTTCACTATATGGGTCTCGCTTAAACTCGAGAACGGCGGTCCTGGACCGATTTGACTAATTCTGGTTTTGAAATATTTGTGGAAGTCCAGGGAAGGTTTAAACGTAGGGTGGGGCACCACTCGAACGAAGTCGCGCCGGGTAGCCAGTAATAAATAAAGAATAGTACCATAGAATATTATGAAAGGTAGTACAATAGTACTAAAGTGGTAACCCCGCGGACCTTCCATCTAGGAAGAAAGGCATTTATGTGGATTACTTATGAAGATTTTGAAGCGCTCGTGGCGTAGCATGATTAGCCGTTCTTAATCGATCGGCAAAGTTAAGCTACGTCTGTCGTGGTCGGTACCTGGATGGGTGACCGCCTAGTGGTATTTCAAATCGAGCGTTTCCGTGCTTCGGAAGGCACGTAAAGCCGTTGGTCCCGGTTATCACTTAATTGTGATAGTCGTTAAGTTAGTTGGATGCCTCCTAGGCAGCTTGAAAAATTCCAACAGTAGGTTGACCACTAGCCTACCTCCACCAATCCGCAGTGGGCACGCGTGGTGGTGTATCGCCCATTCCCTTTCACCCTCGTTTGTGAAAGGAGGCCTGTTCTCAGCAGTGGGAGATTATAGGCTGATGATGATGATGATGATGAAGATTTACTAGCAAGTATTATATACTAGCTGTCCCCGCGGCTTCATAAATTTTTCCGGAATAAGAAGTAACCTACGTCCTTCTCAATTACATAGGCTATCCGTGTGACAAACGCGACGATCGGTTCAGAGCTTAATAATAAAAATATAAAGAACGACAAACAGAGTTACTTACGCTTACTTATATTAAGGAGATTCTTTGATGTTGTCAAAGAAAATAAACTTACCTAAGTTAATAAGTAAATTTTTACTCAAATATATAATAAAAACATTGAATACAAAGCCTCTATAGTAAGATTTGCTGAATATTGTATTGTAATAAGTGAAGTGAAGGCCTGTCTGAAATGTGTCGTTTAATTTCCCAGTGTGTCGTTAATAATATGAATGTCGCAAGTGAATGTTTACGTCAGTGCGGTTTCTACATATCTACACGTATAATATATATTATTTATATTATATAGCTAGTAAGTTGTTATAAATAGGGAGTTCTAACAACATTTTCATAATAATATTTTTAAAGATTCTCGTTAGACGGAATAGTTGTATACTTTTTGGTAGGTCTAGTTATAGCTAATGTTATGCTGTGTTAAAGCAGATAACATTTATTTTATTTACTATGAATGAAGCTTGTTTAATGGTAACCTTTAATAATTTCGTAGGTTCTTTTTGTAGAACAGTTTTTGATATTAATTACAAAAGGTTATAATATATCAGTATCATGAGATCAATCATCAATACAGGATGAATTAATCAACTGAGCATGGATTGCCAAACCCTAAAGTATAGGGAATAGCGATAAATGCACGAAGGAGTCTTATTGAGGTTGATTTTGATAAAAACTAAAACTTTGATTATTACTTGCATCATTTAGATCCAGTTTCTATAAAATGTGATTATGTTTAGTATAGGTTCTTCTGCATATCTCTTGTTGTTTCTGTTCCAGATCTAGGAAAATCTACAGCCAGTGAAATTTTAATTGAATCATATGAAGTTTAGATGAACTGTAACTAACCATAAGCTATTTACAAACTTTGTTCATTGTTACAGATGATAATAATACCTATCGACTCACATAGGTTGAGTATGACGGAGGTTGGTGACGTCACGCGCGTAGGAGAGGGTTCACGAGGGGAGAGTGCCGAACGTATCTCGGCGAGCGTGGGGGAGGAGCGAGGAGGAAGGGGAGAGGGAGATAGCACTCAACAGTTGGTCTCGGCTCGATAGCGCAGCGCGTGCGTGTCGCGCCCGACGTCACATGGCCGGCAAGCACGCACTACATTCTAACTGCACTCAAGTTACATACTCAAATAAGTATCACACTACCATACGTTAATTTGGAACATGAAATTGGTATGAACATGCTCGTTTGAGTTTTATAATGAGTTTAATAAACGATGGAATTCCGGTTTCAATTTTAGTTATTCAGTTACGTACCGGCGCGGCGGTATATTCACACGACCGAATTCGACTGATTCACGCCGAAGCTCACGAAATTAAACATAAATCCCATTCAATCTATTTAAATTGAACACTCCATTTGTTTTATCGTCGATTCAATCAGGATCAATGAATTCGTTTGCTATAAGGGACCTACTACGTCGACAGCACTGTCGATAATGTGGACATAACTAAATAAATCTCTATATTTAAAAGTAAATTACGTCCTAGTCCGTGAATGAGGGTCCTAGCACAGATAATGTTCTAAAAACCTGTAGTAGTACCCTGGACATCTATTGAACCATTGCAGTTTCTATATAATCTATTCTATTAGGTATATTGCTACGGATATACGTGCTACGAAGATGCTACGAACTTGCTTCATTATAAATTATTTTGAGGTCGCTTAGGTACTCTTTATATTTTATTTCCTCTTTGGTATCGCTATTTACCTGCATAAACTTTATTTAAGTAAATAGCTTTTATCTTGAAAAAAGTGTTATAATATGCTGACAGGATCCAAATACACGAACAAGAAAGGAACTTTAGAAAGATAAAAACAGAAAGAAATATTAGCACCGTTTTTTTCTCCTTTTTGTCATAAATAACGCGGGGTCAAGCGCTGGCTGTGAACAAAAATCGTTTTACCAGTGTTCGAGCGAATTTAAATATCGGCACCGAGCCTAGCCTGCGTCATTCTGGCATTAACATAATTCAACAAAAACACACCGCCCTTACTGCGAAAAAAATGCTTCCTTTTTTATACGCGTTGTGACCCGACCAGATCACAATATTTGACATGTTACGGAAAAATATTTTGTACGCTATCTACAAAAGTGCTATTTGATAACACGAATGAAAATAGAATAGTAGTTCAGGGTGGTCGTTTAATAATATAATTTCACTTAACTTATAATAATATCAGAAACGAATAGGTAGGTAGGTATTGATTTACTGACACTTGGTATATATTGCCTAAAATATGTTCAAAGGCTTCCCCATATGAGACAATTAAAAGGGCGTGAAATATTTTTACAAAATCACCGCGGTACACTTCAACGACTGCCGTTTACGAGGGGCCAGGGTCCTTCACCTTCCGCTAGAGTCGAAATAAATCTAATTCTTTGGGTGACAGATATCAGCAAGCCTTGTTTATTTATACTTTCACCCTGAAGGAGGGTCGAACATGTGTGACTCAGCCAGCATCAAAAAGAAATAAACTATTACGATAAGTCAACACGAACATTTTAAAAATAACCGTGAAGTTTATTAATATTATATAGGCTTTGGGTGATTACACACATGCGAGTGTGTTAATGTGTCATTAAATAGGTCAGGAACTGGCTACCCGACATGACATTGAAAAAGGATCAACTAAATATAAATAATACGGTTGAACCGAAACCTTTCGAAATAAATGTGGAAATTCATTTACAATTTTTTCCCCGTAACGTATACATTTAAATATATCAACATAATCTTTGAGTGCTTGTAAAAATGAACCAACAGGGAGGTGGAGTGGGTAGATAGACGAAAAGAATTTAAATGGTATCCGACGAAAAGAATGATTGCTTTAATCCCGATTTAGGGTTTTACTGGTCTCTCAGTTATGTCCACGACTAGATAGTTGTATGTAACTTACACAAAAACTATATCTTCCTTATTAATAAATAAGGTGTAAGTCAGTCTTGTAACACCCAGGTATTAAGATAGCCCCAACCCCAGCCCTTTTTGTTTATATGACATAGAAAGTGACGGATATATTTAAAACCTAGGTATTACTATACTTGACTTAGACCTTATTTATTAATAAGGGGTTAAATGTTTATATCAGAGGATTATGTGTGCTGTGCGGCCTCGGAGTTATAACTAGAGAATTAGCGACAGTCTCTCGTGTCACTACTTACGATAAAAAAAGGTTGATCCCTTCCTCAAAAAAAGAGCCTCTGTTTAGGGTTGCCTTATTCGGGTAAGGGCACGATGAATCTAACAAGCTGCGGAGTTGTGACAGCCCTGACAGCTGACATATTCCAGTCATCAATCACGTGGTCATAGATATATGTTAGAACTACAAACTGGGGACTGTGGAGCCCAATCAAAGTCATGGTTGAGTAAAAAGCGGGGTAACACATTTACTTGTATTTCGACGTAATTTTTTTTTCGTTCTTTTAGCATTTTGTGATGATAAAATAGGTATAGATAGGAACTTATACAATTTGGACAGATGAATGTTACTATGACGTCAAGAGAATATTATAGGAGTGGAAATAAGGCAATGAATTGTTTGTTTTATTAATGTATAAGTACCTACGTAGCGGGTGTGTAGCGAGCGGCAGACGTGAGCATGAAAACTAAATAAAATAAACATTTGAAAATTGATTGCTTCAACAATGTGTTATAGCGATAGATAAGGGTTATTGTCAAGTTTATTTAATGTAATACATATTAAATAAAGACTAGTTTAAGCATTGTTGCTTATTATTACATATATAGTTTGTTATTAAATTCTTAGTACGCAATAGAATAAAACAGTGTAAGAAATAATATGAGTGTAGCAGAATTCTTTTTCAAACGTTTCTCAATGTAAAAAAACGAGTTCAACATCGACCGGCAACCATGAGATAAATCCTGAAGGAGACGCGTTGTAATAAAACACGTACGACGCGGGAGCTACATTTTATTTCAAAAGCGATAAGGGCGCGAGAAATTCCTTTTACGAGATTCCTGTGGAGGAGGGTGGTGTATGTAGGTGCCGCGTGAACTCGGGCTTTGTGCAACATCTGGTTTGTGTTCGCGATGCCTCGTAAACCGAGCTGGCAAGCGGTTGTCGCCAGCGCCAGCGAGTCGGCGAGACACGCGACACAAGAGTCGATCATTACCTAGGTACCACTGTCGGGACTGGGGACTAATAGAAATTTAACACTTCGCCACTAACTTTATTTATGTATTTAGAACTTGATGAGATATATAACCGTAGTTCTTAGTATCTGATGCCAAATTAGTCCGAATCCAAGATAACTGAAATGTTACTGAACTGCTGCCATGTCAGCAGAGAACCTCAAGCGGCGCAAATATAGTAATATAGATACGAGTTACATATTTGAGCCGTTTGGGGTTGAAACTCTAGGTCCGTGGGGGCCGAGCAGTCACCATCTTTTTCGCGAAATATCTAAACGCCTGGTCGAAGCATCTCGTGACCAGAATGCTGGCATATACCTCGGTCAGAGAATCAGCATTGCCATTCAACGTGGCAATGCCGCCAGCATTCTGGGAACGTTGCCCTCTGACAACGATTTTTTCATTTAGTTTATTTCTTTTCATTTATATAGATTTTAAGGTTTTTGTTTTTATATTTTATGTTTAAAATTAAATTGAATACAAGTTAAAACTGAAATAATACAAATAATTGGAGGTTCAACGTAACAGTTTATTGGCGATTGTAAATCGTTCCTCTCGACACGAGTACCTAACCCAAAACAAGAGAGCCAGAGGGGCAATAACGCTTGTTGCCTGTTTGGCTTCACTCAACCTACTTTTTTCATATGTTTACTTACCCAATAGAAACGTAATCTATTTGTGCGTAAACGGCGGAAGTTTGAAATTCAATACGTTTTTGTTAAATAAACTTGTACAGTTAATAGTTCTATGCAAATCACGATCTAGTTGTGTTGTTTAAGTGCTTCGAGGAAACATTAATCACATAATATTGTTTGTGTGTAATGCATAAAGAGCGAGTGCCGTCAGTCGTGGCGGGCTTAGAAATTGATGGAGAGTTGTCAACGCGCTGACTTGACGGTTAATTATCCAGGCTAGGGTCTGTGTTTAGTCAGAGACTCAGAGTGTGCTGAGAAGCCAGGGATCAGTTTTATTACATTTACAATGTTGCCTAATTTGAATTTTTGGTAAATACTACCTAGATAATGCACGGAAAAAAGTTAGGTACTTTATTTACTTTCTTTTTGTTGGTGGCTTTCAGTGTACCATGGTCGGTATTATATTCAGGCATATTTAAAAATGTGGTACAAAAATGTATTAATGTGTTTCTATAAAATAAAGTACTGAAATAAAGCAAAGTGGAATTTTTACAACTAGACATCTCATAGTTGTGCTACGAGCGTCTGAGCTATAAACGAATGATTTGAAATTTAATTCAATATTAGCAAGTTAATATTCGCTAAAATACCTACTTGCCATATATATATACTTTACTTTTGTAAAGGTTTCCAGAGAATAATATGTAAGGAAGTAGCCGTGGTCCGGCAGACAGCGGAACCGTGTCGCCCGCCGCCGCTCGTAAACTCGGTCGTAAACTTAAACACACCTCATTAGAACTATGCACAAGATGGCGCCAGTTAAAGATTGAAGCTTATTTATGAGACACTTGCGTTTCCATAAGTAGTTCGTCGAAGTTTTACTTTTTAGAAAGAATATAGGTACTACTAGCCCGGAGTAGAATTGGTAACCGAGTATTGGTAATTTATCTTCTGCTGATAAATCAATTCTGATATACCGGCAATATTTTCTGTATAAAATTAGTGATTATTTACCTGGTGCGGCGTATAAGGGCTGGGTGCCGCCGCGTAAGGCTGGGGCTGGGGCGGCGGGTAGCGGCAGGGCTGCGGCGCGTATGCCGCGGCCCACTGCTGCGCGCCGCCGCGGAACTGCGCGCCCGCGCTAGCCATGCGCGCCGCGCACGCGCCCGCGCCCGCGCCTGCGCTCGCGACCGTCACTGCGCCCACGCCCGCACCGCTAGCTGAACGACAGCCGCTACTCTGGAAACAACAAATATCTATATTAGCTAAATTGAACATAATCGCATCGATCATTTAGTATGTCTCTGTGTTATAGAACGAGAAATCAAGTCTCAAAAATAGTTAAATTGTATTCGTTGAAAATAAACCTTATGTCATTGGTGTAGGTTCCAGATTCAATTGTTTTAATTTTTACTTGTCCTTTGACGTTACATAATACGGACAGACCTACAGGTTGTTTGTTTATACATCAACTACTTGTCCCCCACGATTTCACCCGCGTTCTCCGGTATAAAAAGTAGCCTATGTCCAGTCCTTCTCCATACCATAGGCTATCTGCATGCCTCATTTCATGATGATCCGTTGAGTAGTTGAGGCGTGAAAGCGTAATAAACAAACTCGCTTTCACATTTTTAATAGTTAGGGTTAATGCGAAAACACCAGTTCGCACTGTGCTCACGTAGTAGACAAGACCTTAATCCCTATCCCGTCGTTGTAAGACGAGGCCAGTGTACGGGGTAGAAGGGAGATTTATATGAAACTCTTTAAAGAAAAGGAATTGGAACACGTAACTTGGTTTATGTACTTAGCTATTTTTTGGAGCAAAAAATTGAAATAAAATAAGTACGTATTTAACGCTTTTAGAATCACTTCTATGTAATTGGGTGTAATAAACATTGCTTTTTTAAAGAGGCGGGCGAAACAATGAAAAAGCAATATTTTACATCACTAACGAGTACAACGAAGTCTCAAAAAATTAAATCGAAGTATGATTATAAAAGGTAACGATAAAGTAGCAAGTTCGCAACACGATTCAGCTAACAGTTTTTCTTATGATCAGTATTATATATTTTAAGGCGATGATAGCTCAGTGGTAGTGACGTCGGATACCGAGACGAAGGTCCCGGGTTCGAATCCTACAATGTGCTTGAGCTTTCGGTGAAGGAAAACATCGTGAGGAAACCATAGCACGGTGGTAGGGTACTTTGTAGTACCCGTCTGGCTGGCTACCACCCTCAAGTTGAAAATCTGTCGCCAAGCACCTATCGGTGTGTTCCGATAGCTGCACTTGAGAGCCAGTTCCTTCTAGACTTTGTGTGCTTACCACCTTAGACCACATCATCACTTAACATGGTGAGATTGTGGTCAAACACAGGCCTATACACCGTAAAAAAATAAAAAAAAAAAATGTGGCCCCGAGTCATGATAGGATAGTCACTTTACGTGATTATTCATAAAATGCTTGTGCTTGCGAAAATACATAAGGGCTAGCTAAATAATATATGATGGTGAATGGTCGGTACTGTTAAAATACCTTACTAATTGCGGAATTGTATTGCTCGGTATTACTACTCTCAGGGGGTTTTTCCACGATGATATAGGATTACAGCGAAAGATGACTCTGTCTGACTGTTGCATTTTCACGGCTGAACTACCAAAACGTTTCTAGATATTAAATGATGGGTGCCTTTTATGCTGAAAACGCGAATTAAAATGATGGGGATAACTTTATTTTCTAGAATAATACCTATTTTTTTATGTCAACCGGTTGACAAGCAGGCAGACCGTCCACCTGATGGTAAGTGGTCACCACCGCCTATGGACGTACTTCACGTAGTTACGGTACCTACAAATAAACGCTTCACGCTACAGAACAAAGACGATATATAAAACTATTCTTCTACCAGCAGAGTTAACTTCCGATATAATCCTGTAAGTCTTCCTATGTTATGTTCATATACATTCCCAGTAGCTAGCGAGTTTCGAGCTGTAATTTGATAGGTAATAAATTCAAAGAAATATATGTAATAAATAGCAACACTTACTAGAACTCCACTTGTAGAACCAAGAAATTAACTGCATGCAATTCGGATTCCGTAGTTTCAATAAGGTACCCTAGTAGTGATGAACATAGTAGAGGTAGATATTACATATAAATCTTCGTACCGATTGATAAATTAAAGTATCGTGTTGTTTACATCCAGTTAACTAACTTTCACTACAAAAGCGTTCATTTATTTTGCAGATAAACACGGAGCATTTATGCTACTACCACACGGCATAGCGAAGATATAAATTGTCCCTCTTGTGCATGGCGTAACTAATTCAAAAACATTTTCATTCACGCACGCCAAATCGTATGCCTAATCTTCGGGATTAGGCATAGCCTTTTGACGCAAATCAGCAAATGCAACACCAGCTAGATAATATTCGGTGAAAAGTGAAAAGATATAAGACACTTGATACTAAAGCATTGACTAAGTATTTAGAGCTCATCCAGAAAATATATCTTCATTAAATAGGTATTATTTGAACAATACCTACTGAACATCGGTTTATTAACATGGGCGATCTTGATGAAGAAAATAATGCATTTTACACATATTGCACTAAAGCGCATCTGATAAAAGGCATATCTAGTCCAGGATCCAATACATGGTTGCATCACGACACTGACGTAGACATATGACTATAACAGATTGGTATCTCCGCAGTGTATGCCGAGAGCCGTGACGAAGCGTGTCTGCAGACTTTCGCAAACGTCTAGGCTAGTACATGTAGCTATGTACACAGATCTATGAGCTCACGACGTCTCTAATGTGGCACGTTTCTATTTGCCTGCATCTTTCATCGACTCGAGATTACACAACTGATTGCCTGGAAAATGTGGGACCAATCGGCGATACCTAATAGTGTAGAATGTAGCTTAGTGTCACAGCACAAACCTACTTTCTAAGAACTCATTTAAAACAATGTTTATTTTAGACATAATCGCTTCATTTTTAAGCGTCAAAAGCGTATGAGGTACGCACTTTTAAGAATCTAAAGCCGTCAGGCCTTATAACAGCGTTAGTAGGTGTTTAAATCCTGCATAAGCAGTAAGAATCGCGTTAGCTCTTTGTATAGCATAACTAAGCGAGTTTACGGGATGTAATATGAAATTTTTCTAGTTTCGTTATTTATTATTCCAAGCGAGTGCGTCCACCGAAAATGAGATTTATAGTGGCAATAACAATGTATAATTTCACCCGGCGACCCCCCATCTTCGGACTTAATTATTTGAGTCACGAAATTCGAAAACCCGCTAGGAGAGCCTGAGGGATCAGAGCTTTGTTGTCGTTTTTTAGTTGTTAAGTCCGCTACTTATACATTCACAAATACTTATTTTTTGCCATTGAAAAAAATAGGTGAGTATGCTTGTGTTGTGAGGCGATAAGCCGGCAATCCGCTTAGTGTGCGTGGGACTGTCGGCCAAGGAATTAGACTAGGTATAATATAGAAGATTCGTAATAACTGTGGTAGCCCGAAGGACATTATGGGAGGGATGCGATCACGAATCCCAACAAACCACTACTTAAATTCTTATTATCCCTTCAAGTTATGATCATTAAGTGCTTGATATGTTACCATAAGATACAAATAAAGCAATAATTATATTAATCGTAAACGAATGGATTATGTTCAAGAATGATGACGTCGTAAAATTTGTCATACTCTTTATTACTAAGCTTATGCCAACTACTGTATTCTTGAATGTCTTTCATACTTAGTAACATGGTGATAACATCAGGAGGTTATTTGTATGCGACACGTTCTATGAACTCTAGCTCGAACAATATTCGCTTCAACCGAACCACATTCGGTTAAGATAAATATACTAGACCGTATAGAATTGATACTCCAGCGAGTGTTCCCATCGTGTCTGTTGAGAGCTCGCACGTTTTCTTGTTGGAACTCTTGGGTTTAGTTTTATGTTGAGTGGGATTGTTGGCGACAGCGAGTCGCGTCAGTTCCGTCTGGACGCCTGCCTCGTTCGCAGCTTGTTACTGTCACCCCCCACCCCAGGCTAAAGGCTCATTGAAATTACATCTATCTAGGCTTCCAATTATACACAGTGTATATAAGTGTTTCGTATGTCCATTCACAATGCAGTACTTGTAGTGGTATAAAAATATATACTCATTTATTTAAATTTCCAGAGGCTTTATTAAAATTAGCAGAACACAAGACTTTGTGAAGGTGAAGCCTATACAAAGATGATAACGTGATGTATGTACCAGATCTTTCAAACGACCTGAACTTTTCCCAAAGTAGAATCGTAATGTAGCATTGTGAGTTTATTAAGTGGAAACTTCTGGTTATTGCTATAATTCCCAGCAAAGAGCACTCCGCTTCGGCTAACAAAGTTAGTGTCCATTCAAACTTCGATAGACATAAATTCGATACGACTAGGTATCAAAATCGAATTTGATTCAGAACATGATAGTGTCTTATAATATTGTATGTATTCATAGTATTTCGTCTGAAACTATTAAAAGTAAATGTTAAGTCCTAAATCACGATCCTTCGCGACTCGCTACCGCGCCACGCGTAGTCTAATGGTGTTTGTAGCGGAAAGTTTAATGTCAGTTTAACGGCTGACCAATAGAAAGCAATAAAACCGATCCCTGAGGCACTCCTCGACTCATTGCAGCCAGCCTTAAATAAAGTGAAGATTTACCGAAAGCTTTATGTGACCACGTACCTAATACTTTTGCGCATTTTTTGAGAACGTTATGTGTACGAAGTTTCAGTATCTTCTGACTTAGCTGTCTACATCCCTGTTAAAAGATTTTTGTTAATGAATCAATACGGTCAACCTGCATGGCAAAAAGAAGACAGGGCAGACAGTATTCTAAAGATATGATAGCCAATATTAGTTAAAAAAGGGTGACGAGGTTTGCATGAAACTAGAGCAAACAATAAGAGGCATTGACAAGCTAATCGTAGCTCTACTAACAATCGGGTGATACAAGATAGCCCTGTAAGATTTAAGGCGCCAGCCGCCAACGTTCATGAAACTAAAGTAAGTGAAAATCCGAAGTGGAGTGGGCGATCGTCAGACGAGGTCAATCCTTCGCCGCGACAGCTCCGCAAATTAGAGACCGCCTCAGACATTTCAACTAGTCGCAGTCACTATCCCCCTTCCCCCTCAGACGACCGCATCCAATCCTCCCCCCACCTTGTCTGATTACCAGCAGATCGTAGTGGCCGCAAACAAAGCCGCGATGACGAGCGCAGTTGTCTTCCCGGAATGCCGGATACAGACAGTCCTCAAATTGTTAGGTTAGGCTGTCAACGATGTAAATAATTTACCAAGCTCGAGCAGCCCATTAACCTGCTTGGTCGGTATTTGAAATAAAATTAATGGCAAAATATTTCACGGAAATTGCAAGCGGTTGCTGGAAATCGATAGAATTGAAGAGCATTTTCCTCGTATTTGCCGAGTTATAACGTAACATAATGAACATTTATTTCTAAAAAAATTTTTTTCGAATTCTCTGCAGATCATACATCATACGTAACTAATTCCAATATTAACTAAACTAATACGTGATTGGTAAAATACAATTCAATTCATTGAAAGATTCTGAATTGATGAGTTGCATAAGATATACTGTAAATGTGAAAAAATTAATTCCATTAGCAATTTTGCTTTAGCTTCCTTTTTAGGGGGCGCTTATCTAACGTTGAATTTGAATTCAATGGAAGATAAAATTAATTTATTATTTCTGAACGGGCTCAAACGAATCATTATATTAGATCATTGAATTATTACGCTTTCAATGCGATAGACCATATTTTGAATATTCGTTCGTACGAACTTACGTTCGTCGTGTGCATCGATACGTTAACACTGTTCAGTAAACTTAGCAAAATAAAATAAATAGTGTCTAGACGGGTATTAGTCATCGTCAGTTAAGTTAATGTACATTTCGCAGAATAGAAAATAATGAATAACCAAGTAAAAACAGATTAGTCAGACAGTTTATTGTAAACCATTTAACCGTGTAGGTTGGTGTGTAGGTCAGTTACATGTTCCGTCACTTAGACGCTTTGTTATTGGATATTATGTTGAATATAAATGTTGGAAGACGAGTATTTTTTGTTTATATTGTAAATTTTTCATACTAATAATAGTAAATCTTTCATTCAATCAGCTTTTAGATGCTAGAATTTACTTAAAAATGACCCTGTAAGGAAGGAGCGATGGTAAAATGATGGCTACTATAGAAATAAGAAAATAAGAAAAATAAAACATCTATCTTGTGCCGAGCCGACCCTAAGGGCAAAATTATGAAGATGATAGTCTTTTATTAAGTAAATAAATAATTATAAAATATGTCAATTGAAAAATAAACATCTGCGCGACACAAATGACAGAAAAAGTGCAGTATACGCATGACAAATTGAGTGATAATACAATGACTCAATTATTTCGTTATAGTCCCACAAACTTGTGGCCCGGTGAGAGTCGCTGTTATCGCATTTGGTGGAGCAAACAACCAATGAACGTAGTGTTTATATTCTCTTTGACAAATGGCGATTGACATTTCAAACTGAAGTCGTTAGTTCCTCTTTTGACCACCGGGCCAGAAAGTTTGTAGGACTATACGTGCTCTACTGACATCAGTGTTTCTCAAAGGGGTGAACCCTTTGCATCTTGAGTTGAGCGTAAGCTACGTTTTTGTAGCACAGAAAATACGGGATAGCAGTCACGAAAATTGTATGAGAAGTATTGAAAATGTGAATAATATTGAAATATTTACAATATTTATAGATGCTCGTGTAGATGTCATCGGCTTTATACATATTATGCACATGGCACATTTCTACTTTGACCATGTTCTGATGGCACCCGATCCGCCCGCAGCATTGACGTATTTGGCACATGCCAGCAATACGATACGGAATACTGATCCCATTGTTGTCTTCAAATTTACAATCTTCTACACTATATTATTTTTTAATAAAAATGCTGCAACCATGCTGCAACATTATAAAGCTCTTCGAAAGTAATGTACAAGATGAGATTGTAAAATGCATAGAGCGTGCCATGACTGCATCATTATGTGCAGTATAGTATAAAGCTCGTATGAGTATAGAAAGAACAGTGAGGGGATATTATTCAGCAGTTTTTGCTCTGACTGGCGGCACATTTGTATGCGATTCGCTCCGGCGCGGCGACGGCTGCCCGCGAGATTAGCGCCTGCCAGCGTACACGCTGCGTGGTTAAACATTCCGGTTTGTCTGTATTTTCTAGTATACGGCGAAGTATCTAAATAAGTTTAAAATAAGTACCGCAAATCTATCCGCAATTTGGTACAATGTGTTTTTTTTTAATCCACTAAGGTGGCAAACAGGCATAGGACCCGCCTGATGGTAAGCAGTAATACCGTAGCCTATGGACGCTTGCAACACCAGGGGTATCATATCGCGCGTTGCCGACCCTGAAGAAATCTCTTCACGCCCTTTTTGAAGAACCCCATGCTGTATTCCATTGGGAAAACCACGGCGGGGAGCTCATTCCACGATCTGAGCGTCCGCGGAAGAAAAAAAAAAAAAAGGATGGATTCCCCGTCGATGGCGTGAGTTGCGATGGTGGAATTCATGATTATACCCATATTTTCTATTAGCGCTCTATATGCGGCAACTGTTCGACTTACGCCTCCTGGATGCAACGAACATCAGTATGCGACTACAATACAACTAGTAACTACATAACAGCTCTAAAGCGATTTTGTGAATGCAACGTGTTGCATCGTAGATCAAGCTATACATTTCCTCTGCTGCAGGCTGTACGACCTCCCATTGTAAGGAAATCCTATACAATGCGAGATCAGCTTATACTAGAAATGTATAGCTTGATCTGTAGCCGTGTGTACTAATAAGAAATTCCACAATACTAGCGGTACACTATCACCCCAACACTGGTAGGTATAGTGCAAAAGTGCCTTATGTAGTTTGGCATTAATGTGTTGTGGTACACACACAGACAGTACGTGTCGGTATGTGTGTCATCGCGGTAGTAGTGGTGCGGTGCGGAATGCGGCCGCGTCCTTCGGCGTACGTCGCGCCGCGCCGCACCGCGCCGGTTCATTTGCACGCAGGGGCGCGCCGAGCACCGGCCGCAGCTCCTATCAAATCCAGATATTTTATTGCTTCCCAATTAACGTTTACTTATCAATAATTTGTTTATAATGACTTAACGCGGACCGGCCAGTTCTTGGAAAATTACGCCTGGCGACAGCATCAGCAATCTCTCTTCAAGGTAACACTCGTAACACTAAATGATTTGTGTTTATGTTTTCTCTTCTGCGTGTTACATAGAATGCATTTGATGCTTTGCTTTTATACCTAGATGGTTGCAAATTATGCTTTGGTATAATACCTACAATACGTAATGTAGTAATTTACGATGTAATAGCCTGTGAACTGTTTCCAATGGTGGAATAAGTATCAATTCACAAAACATTATTAAGACTTTGCGACGCAACTAGTTTTACTCGTAGTAGTCGTAGTGCACGACTTCGCGAATTTTGCACGCTCATGCACGATAACTTCCGTTGCCGTCTTCAGGATAAATATAATTAAGACATATACGTACGTCCTATACACTTACATATATTATTACATCTGATGAAAATGTAATTGACCTCATGAATAATGTCAGTAACTTAACAATTTATAAATACCTAGGTACCTTACCTACTATAACTTAAGCCAAGTCTGTATGCTGGGAAATCTCGTCGAGGGAGTAATAATAATTGGTGGTAGTCTTGCCAGACTAGGAAGCGCAGTTCCCCTGTATGCAGAATACATTGCGGAGCCGGAGGGAGATTTATCGCCTGCTCGTGTGCAGAATGCCGTAATAGTCTCCAAACTACTGCAAATACGGCACATGACCACCGCCCAAATATGAATGCCACGCCTTTACTTAAGGCTATAAAAATTCTTCGTCTGAGCTTTACGCCTTATAGTTTGATATATCGCTTCATACATAGCGGGGAGAATATATCTATACATAGTATCGGGTGGTATCGGGTAGGCAAAAATTAACAATAAAACTTGTATACGCAACACAGTCATACGAAACGACCTTTCGAACGACGGAGTTTGTTTTTGGCTGAGTTCGACAACCTATCGAGCGAAGGAAAAGGTTATTTAAATTCACAGATAAGATTTAATGCTGTTCAAAATGCATATCCTAAGAAATTCTATTTTATTATAGCTAAAGCCCTGAGTGCTTTGCAACGCCTCTTATATTTTTTCTTAGTCAGTAGCCTTCTCCAGCTTGAATGGTGTATAATAGCCCATAAGGCTGGACGCATACATTCGTTTTCCGTATACGGTTTCCTGATCAGGAAACCGTATACGGAATTCCGTGAGCCTAGCGCAGACGTTCAATTTTTTGAATTCGGAATATTATACTGCCAGTGCGTTTAGTGGTGGCATTGTGAACGCACGGCCATGGAGAACGACGATTTAATTGCGATTGCATTTAAACTGGTTATTTTATGAGGTAAAAACATAAAAAAAAAAAAAAAAACAGCTGAATTGAGAACCTAAAGCATAACGTTAGAAACAGATAAATGTACCTATGTGTGTGTGAACTTATAAGTTATTTGCAACAGTAAGATATTTAAAGCAATCAGCGATAGTTACGTACTAATTGTAATATTAGAGAATAAGGTATGTAACAATAGCTTACGGGTATTTTGCTGGCTATAATTAATCTTTATTGATTTACTGCACTTACGTGAAAAGAAAATAATGTGTAGGAATAAAAAATAACGAAGCGTGCGAGTGGTTTGCCTGCGTCCGTATGTATTACTTACAACGATTATACTTACTGTATACATCGTACGTAACCAATTTCAGGTTTTAAACTATAAAGGCATTAAAATCTGCATAATAATTTCGCACCTACCGTACCGAGCCATATGAGTTTAATATTACTGAACCGGCTACACTGTTCGCAACAAACTGAGATAAGTACTGGGAATAGTTACATACATTACATTACATGATACTGGCTTTCAGTCCCACGATCCCCTATTTTGCCTTTTATGATGGTTTGATTTCCGGAAATCCTTTCTTATTTGCACCCTTACCAAAAATTTTTTTCTGTCTGTCAATTAATCAGTTTTGGAATGTCTGTTTGAAATGAAAAAAATATGTATAATGAAAGCACATACTCGTATATACGGTATTTATACCAAAAAACCAATAAAAATAATCTGTTTGTTCCGGCTAATCTCCGAAACAGCTGGACTGACATTGACGGGCCTTTCACTGGCATTACCTGTTATTATTTTTAATTATAAGGAGTTACCTATAGTTATAAGGAGTATCATAGATAGATTATTTGAGAAAAATTATTATGGTTCCGCGCAAAAAATTTAATTCGTACGCGGTTGAAACCGCGGGATTCAGCTAGTAGTATATAAATAAATGTTGTGAAATCTAATGAGCAATGATTGTGTAGGTACTTGAGACGTAGTGCTATTTATTGTGAGTCAAGCACACCTAGCTTATTCCTCGCACTTATTCTACGAAGTAACTAGTAATGGTTGATAATGCTGCTTCTATGACAGAAACGCCTCGGTCCGCATCGCATGTGAATCCAATGATTCATAAGACGTTACCATCACCCATTACTCAGGTTTGTTTACTATTTTTATGACCAATAGAATGTTTTATAAACACGAGGAGCACATTTACTTAAAATTTACAGCTGGCGAGTGTAAACAATCCTCAAGGGCTGGGGTAATGTGAAGCTAATAATAAAATGTTAGTACCTACAGGCTTTTTAATGAATTATAACTCGAAGGTATAAATTGGATGTTTGAAAAGTGTGGAAGTTCGTCAAGAACAACGACATTGTTCAAGATCCTTTAATCCTTTTTGTTGAAACTTTAGTCGCTTGAGGAGATAAATGATGTTTATTTAACATTTCAAAAATATAATATGTTTGTGTCTATTATATGCTAACAATTAAGGGAACTAAGGGATTATTCCGAACTGGCAGATGTATATTTATGCATTGTTGGCGATGACAAAAAATCTGTCCAAATGATTAAGGGCCCGTCCCAAAGAGGAAACGTTGAAATCCTCACTGATTGGGATTACCGACGAACTAAAAGCGATACAATAGATAACATAGGCTGCCATAACAATAGATGAAACAACAATGTGTAAGTGTATGCCGAAATGTGACGCATGGTTATCGATTTCTAATCATCCGCCCCCGTGTTGGCCATCGGGCGGTGGCGTCGAGCGATAGTCGAGTCCTATGTAATGTGATCATAATATCAGATAAATTTCACAACACCACGTTTCAAGATGATCGTAGGTATTCTGAATACGGTTTCAAATGGACTCAAAATTACAGGAAATTCATGCGGTAAATGGTAAAATTCATTGATACTTGTTCTATTTATCTATTTCTATGTTCATTGCCCAAACATTGAAAATTCTCGCAATACCGTTTCATCTTGGGAATAGTTGTTGAATATTGATTTCATGGCCCCTCGCTCGAGCCACAGTTGTCTCGTAATGCCTGTCTTGACGTCTCGTCGCGTCGATTAGTGACCCATTGTACTGTGATAGTGACAGACGGACCAATATTGAATGCACACTACACGCAATATCTGGTGTTTTATTACAATTCAAAACATACCATTTAAGATTATCAAAATTCGTTAATAATAAATGTATCACTGAGTAAAACAATTATTCATAAAATACAAAATTGTGTAATGGAAATTGGAATTAATGGTTGTTACGATAAAGTTCAATAATACCTAAGTTATCAATTGCTAATTGGATTCCTTGTGCCATTGTAATTACGATTAATTTAATTTTACAAGAGTTTTAGCGCGTGCTATAAAAATATTGTTATGATTTATTGAAGTATTTAATTGTAGGGTAATTATTACGATCTCAAATGTGGTAATCATATGGTATTCATGTTTACAAGTGGCAGTATTAGAAGTGGCGCTCGTAACTCAGGGGAGTCACGCGAAGCCCGCAGCCCTTGCCCTGCCCTGTTATAACATCTGACCACATACATATGGAAATTAAGGTTTTAGGAAACACGCTGAATGGCGAAAAATGAGTGTGTATTCTTTTTAACATTTTTGTAACATAATTCAAAATTAAAAACACAAAAAATAGTTATGGAATAGCTATTAGAAAATTGCTTGTCTAATAACTGAAAATTCCAATAATTACATAAGTAAAGGTTACATATCCTAATACGTAATTTATCGGTATATATTATATGTTTAAGTAATCCTTAGATTTGATGTATTATTTTAAGCAACATGGCACGGTCACACACAGTTTTAGCACAGAATAATAAATAGTACAAGAAGTTTAAAAGTCAATATATACCTACTTATTTTATTATTTTTCCGGCTTTCTCTTTAGTTCCATCAACGATCGATGTGGTATATTTATCATGAATTTACCTGTAATGTAAGGGGTAAATCAGCATTCTGAGGGCGCGTGTGGGTGGCAAATTACCTACGGGGTAGGGTATGCTAGGGCCAGCTGGACTTTGATTGATGACGTTGGGGCCGTATTGTGCGTACGCTTGCCCATTGTCCGAGCAACGAGAATCGAAACAACTGGACGAGTATCACAAATGAGCTCTTTTATTGCTGACGATTATCCCGTGTGGCATTCGTACTTTTCCAAGATTTGACGCTGATTAACAATTTATTTTCATTTAGCACATCGTTCCACCCACAGATATAAATCTATCGATTTATGTCTGTGGTTCCACCATTCAATATCGTCGGTTGACACTATTCTCTAGATTGATGTAGATCAATAAAAACATATAGTTACGTTATTGTCAAAAAAGCAATCTTACAAAATAAATATTTATCGACGATATTTATCGTAAAGCGTAGGTAAGGAAGGTACCTTTATCAAACACCGGTGTTATGAGCAAAACAACAGTGTTCAAACAAATAAATGAACTGGAAGAAATTTCTCGAGAGGGTACAAACATGAAACGCGGGCGAATGCACGGCCTGCGACTTGTCGAACGTACTCGTAGCGACGTGGCATGAAATAGGTTGGAAAATAACTCCATTCCCGCGGGCACGACTGCGATTCAATCAAGTCTGATTCAGAATTTTGGAGTTCGTTTACCGAACCGACGGGCAAATTGAGAAAAAGCAACCGAAACAGCCTGAGGACTTGAGAGAAGAGATTCACATTTATGTTTCAGGACTAATCTATACATATATATATATATATATATATATATATATATATATAATGCTTTGTCCTGAATGACTGAGTGATGGATCAACGCATAGCCTAAACCGCTGATCGTAGAGACCTGAAACTTGAAAGACGTGTTTCGTATTTTATTAAAACTCATCGCCTAACGGGGTTAAAGGAGGAGTAGAAAGTTATTTTAGGGGTGATTTGTTTCGAAGTTGATATCAATACTCCTTAGTGCTTTTGATTATGATATTTAAATATTCTTTTATATTTGACATTCCAATTTTAAAGAGTATTGCTTTGCACCAAGCTTTTATGTGAGTTCAACTTTTTTTGAATAAAATCAGATATATCATTAGTCAAAGAAAATCAGATTGAGTTTTTAAAAACTTTTTGTCTGATGTTAAGATGTAGGAGCAACTTAGCTACTTTTATTTTTGAAAAATAATTAGTGTTCCGCACAAAAAAAAAACCGTACGCGGGTGTAACCGCGGGGGTCTGCTATACGCATAGTTACAGATAAAATTTTAGGGATACATGGAATTGATAAAGTATTTCATCTCATTAGTGAGTTCCTAAGATATAAAATGTAAAACTTTTCAGTTAACAACCGAACGTTGAGCAAATAAATATACATAAAGTATCCCTCTCACCCAGGGAGTGAACCTTTGTTGTCGTTTGGCTCTTCATCAAAAGATCCCTTAACGTAAATGTAGCGGATATAATAACAAGATCCATTATACATTTAAGCATTTAAAGGACGTGGAATTGCAAATAGCGATTATCCGATATGGAAAGCGGGAGTTCCAATCACATGGGTGTTTAGATCGCAATGTGCCGCCATCCCCGAGACGTTGACATCGTCACAATTAAACCACGATATTGAATTTCTAATGCTATAAGAAGGTCTCTATTAAGTAATTGCTCGAGTCACTGTATAATATAACATCAAGCGACTTGGATTAATTTGTGTATTGCTGTGGAGCCATTTTAATTTGGATAAGGAATGAGAGTTTATAATATTAAGTATGTCAGTCATGAATTACATAAATAATTAGATACGACAGATGACTTGATTATTACTACATGAAATATGATTGAGGTAGTAATACATCAATTTTTATATTCCTACATATAGTGTGATATAGTCTAACTAAAGAACGAACATCTAGACGAGACTATTTTGACAATTAATTTAGATTTTTATGTCTATACCATTCAATTCCTATTTTTACAGTGTATCACACATATATTACTGAAAAACTACCCACTTAGTAAAATATCTGTGTAGCGAGTACGACATGCACACTAATCTCTTCACTTTAATCTGAACAGATGTTATCCCCGCCGAAGTGCTACAAACCGAACGTGGCAAGGGGCTTGTTAATTTATTTAGCGGAACATTTTAGAATTTATGCGGCAAGAAAATTCAGAATGTAATCTGGAGTAAATAACTAAGCATATGGTATGTATTAGATTACAAATTATTGTAAGATTTACATTGTAAAAAGTAGCATATAATACTCGGGGATAATGTAGCTTCCTATTAGGGAAAGAATTTTTCGATTCCGACTGTTAGTTGCAGTGATTAGCTCGTTTAAACAAAAAAAAACTCTTTCGCTTTATTATGTTAGTATATATAATAATATAAGAAGCGCTCGTGGTGTTGAAGCGCTCGTGGTGTAGCATGATAAGCCGTTCTTAATTGATCGGCAAGTTAAGCTACCCCCATCGTGGTCGGTACCTGGATGGGTGACCGCCTAGTGGTATTTCAAATCGAGCGTGTCCGTGCTTCGGAAGGCACGTAAAGCCGTTGGTCCCGATTATCACTTAATTGTGATAGTCGTTAAGCTAGTTGGAGGCCTACTAGGCGGCTTGAAAACTCCAATAGTATAGGTTGACCACTAGCCTACCTCCACCGATCTGTATCTGCCCATTCCCTTTCACCCTGATTTGTGAAAAGGAGTCCTGTGCTCAGCAGTGGAAATTATAGGCTGATGATGATGATGCTAATAATATAAAGACTATAGTATAGTATAGTATAGTATAGTATAGTATAGTATAGTATAGTATAGTATAGTATAGTATAGTATAGTATAGTATAGTATAGTATAGTATAGTATAGTATAGTATAGTATAGTATAGTATAGTATAGTATAGTATAGTATAGTATAGTATAGTATAGTATAGTATAGTATAGTATAGTATAGTATAGTATAGTATAGTATAGTATAGTATAGTATAGTATAGTATAGTATAGTATAGTATAGTATAGTATAGTATAGTATAGTATAGTATAGTATGGATGGCTGATGATGTCATCACCCATGTACCCATATTGGGTATCTTGGGTTTATAAATTTTCTGAACCTTTCACTGTCTGATATAATTTACCTATGTACTTGCTTTCAATTAAACTCAAATATTCTACGCTGGTCGATTTTCCACGAAGAATCCTCATCATCAATACGCATTCGTAGAATCATTAAAGATACTTATCAGAATTTCAATCCACTTGAAAGATTGGCGTTACACGATTACGAACATTAATATTTAGGTTAATTAAATCTGAAAGCTAAAGCGCGTTAACGGGATTTGTAATACACTGCAGATGAAATAATTTATTGTTACTAGCGAAGCGAGCCGTTTTAAACATCGCGCCAAAAAACAACAAAAAATGTGCGTAATTCACATTAATTAGAACATTATTCAATAACTTATTAGATTTATAATAATCTTCAAAATAACTTTAGCTATCCAATTGAAAAAAATAATGTTTATGAGACTAATAAAACTAAATAACTACGTATAGAATATACGGTACGGTTCAGCAACATGAATATTCTGGATTACTTTCTACGAATGTAGCATTTCGCACTATATGACCGAAAAGAGTGCTTTGTCTTCACATACTGAAGGAGGATAGGAGGGTTTAACTCAACTGTGGGTGGATGTGGGCTGATACACACACGTACAGTCAGACTGCAATATGTATAAGATTTTAGAATATTATCCAAAAAGGTTAAGAGCAAGTCTGGCTCAAGTATCAGCGTCGAAGGGCTGACTTTTGTAAATCGCACGCGGGCGCGGGAGAGGTTGCGGGCGGTGCGAGTTTCGGGACGGTCGTCGGCCGCGATCAGCCGGCCGCCGCCCTCGCCCCTATAAATACATTCACCAACACACAAATACAGATGCACTCTGCAACATATTTGAAATTTTAATGATGCTACTTTTGCAGACTTACATTGGCTGTGATTTTAATTAAACGCTAGCACAATAAATTACTACAACTGAGCAATTTTAAAAATACAACTGAGCACACGATAAAATTGTATCTTTCCACTGTAAATTGTTTCCCGATGGTTTTTTTCAAGAATCACCTAGGTACGCGACCGGTTTTAAAAACGCAACTAAAGCTAATTTGTACAGGTATTTACTTCTATTATTCCGAGCACGATTCTCTCTAAATCAGTTGAGTTGTAAACTGTACAAATCTGAGGGAAAAGGAAAACAATTAATTAACTAATTACCTACAATTAGCTAGGGACGGACATAAAATTACTTAAATACCTACCTATCTTGCGGTAATTAGCGCAGTAGCGGATACTCAGTTGGCAGTGTTCAGTCAGCAGTCGGTAGTCGTCGGCGCGATAGACGGAAGTCAGCTTTCCCCGCACCAATCGGCTGATAGCCTGACGCCCGACTTCCGTAGCCCTTTGTCCGCCGTCACAACAATTAACTGTTTTCGGTGGCCAACCACCACTTGGATGGATAGGTAACAAAAAGTTTTATTTTTAACGGGTCTTCCGATACTATGCATTTGTTCTATCCATGCTAGTTGCTTTGGTGTAATAATAACTAACGTAGGACAACGTTAAGCATTTGCAATCAATTTTAATAAATTGTTGTTGTATCATGACATGTGCTTGCTTTAAGATTATTAAAAACATAACCCTCCTTCCGGGTTAGTCGGGTAAAAAATAACAGATAATATGCATTCAATTAACTCTTTGTAGAGCGCTAAATTGACCTTTGATGGGGGTTGGATAATAGCCACCCCATGCCGATGCGTTCAAAGGTGTCGTTCGATTTCAAAGAACAAGCACCGTAGGGGGTGTCGAGTGGTAGAGGTAAGGCGTGTTCCGTGAAAATGGTCGCGTTCACTGTTCTCGGTGTCTGCCTTGTTTACAAACAAGCATTTAATTGACGCAGGAATTCCAAACACCGCCGGTGTTAAAGGAAAACAACGCGGCTCCCTGCACACAGCCGCTTACAGCCGGGTACGTGTGTCGAAGCAAGATTCCATAAGCAAAATATTGCATTTTAGGTGCATACTTTCGTATACAGACATATTATACTATATAGGTCTATACCGCATCATATTTTACGTCGTATGTAACATCTCACGAAAAACATCAACAATAAGTCGTAAGGGTGTCATAAGTACAAAAGAGACTTGATTTACCACTCTATTACCATGAACATTCGATGTAGTTTATTACTTATAATTTGCGAACAACGAAAGATTTTCTTTTATTCGTTTATTAAAGTACTCACTTTAATAAACGAACGTGTTATTAGGAAAGTTTTCATAAATTCCGCATTTTCAGGAAGTTCCTCCCGTGTACGTACGTACGTACGTACTACAAAAATATAGTTTGGTACGTCATGCTACGAATAATTGAATTATTCAAGGAAATATTGCTTGCGAATAATAATAAATTATCGAGATAGTATCATTATTTATTACATAAAAATACACACATAATATAACAAAAGCTAAAAAATTGCTACAAATATTATCTTTTCATAATTTAATTTATCTTTGTACATCATCATATTAAAATAATACATCGATATTGTACCTACATCGCATGGTTCGCACGTAGCAGAAGGGGAGGTCGTTTTCTTTTATTTTCTAATGAAATCTCCTTGTTTGCTTAATTGAGTATTAGGCAGAGGCACAACATAAAGCTTGCTAGAAAAATTATGGATTAATTGGATCTGTTCTTTTCAGTATTGTTAGATTTTAATTAGATTTGCTATGTTTTTTTTTTTAAATAAATGTATTAGTCGTAGTCGAATATTCAAAATACTTATATTCTTGTACTTAGTTTACTTTTACGTACAGTAGACAGCTATATATGTCTGCGATTTGCCTTGTGAAAGATTTACGACTGTCGGATGCCGGGATTATTTCTTGCGAATTCGAGACAACCAGTGTCAGTTTGTCTGAATATTCATTAGCTACTGACTTGGGAGTTAATACCGCATCCGATTAATGTTGATATTTTCCCGCATTTAGCTTCGTTATTCAAGCGTGGGAGCGCGGCACGATTCAACGATTTGTTTTCGGTGGACACATTACCGACTGTTTCATTTCGCTGTGTGTATGCCTCGGTGTTTAGAATGGCTTTTTCGTGAGAAGCTCAAAATTAATTATAACCGAGTATAACATAAATTTAAAGTAGGGAAGTAATATAGCCGAGTTTATAAAAGGATTTAGGGCCACTGAAATTATTTATATACCAAAAATAAACAGGGTCTACGAGCGCGCCGTAATCTTTAAACAAGGCGATGAAATATAAAGGAAGAGTAGGCACTAATAGCAGGCACCGCATCAAGTATTTAGCTGCGGCGTTAGCACACAGTGGCGTCTACCTTCACGAGCACTGAAACAAAACTTAAATCGCCGTGCAAAGCCGCAAGAAAACTCCGTCGGCGGAAACCGCAGACCGTTTTAAGTGAAATATTAAATGCGCCGTAGGATTTGTCCGTGTTAGGCATGGAAATTATTGCTACTTTAAAGGAATTCTCATTTGATGATATTATTATTTTTTATAGCATGATTTCATGAGCGATATATGATTTGCAATGATTTTTCAATATGCACATGCGCTTGCTATCATTTCCCGGGATAACAAAACAAACAAACCAACCTTTTAAAGTTTAACACGTAAAGTCACAAATCACGAAACATAAACTCTATTTTTAAAACACTATTTACCTACGAACACTCTAAAAACGAATCTATTTTTATTCACATTAAATTACAAAAAAATTAAACGAACGTACGATTTAGCATTGGCATTTTTCATTGGAAAACAAAATCATGTCATAAATAAATAATCTTCGAGAATGATGGATGACAAGTAATTTGTCAAATTATATTTAATTTCGTGGTCAAAAATTATTTTTTGATCCTGCTACATAAAATTCTAAAGAAGTTAACACTTTATGTCACTTGATTTAAGGTTTATTTTTAAAATTCTCTTACAAGCTAATCAAGGACAAAGTTTCTTTATATTGGGCTGCCATACGCAACCAAATAATTTTTATTAGGACTTATTTCTGCCAGTGTCGTGTAATATAACTAAATAAATCCTACTATTGGTATTTTTTGGTTTAAAAAGGAATAAAGAAAACTGATATGTTTAAAATTGTACCAAAAAATACCAAAGTTTAACTTTAAACTTGATTTAAGGTTTATTTTTAAAATACTCTTACAAGCTAATCAAGGACAAAGTTTCTTTATATTGAGCTGCCATACGCAACCAAATAATTTTTATTAGGACTTATTTCTGCCAGTGTCGAGTAATATAACTAAATAAATCCTACTATTGGTATTTTTTGGTTTAAAAAGGAATAAAGAAAACTGATATGTTTAAAATTGTACCAAAAAATACCAATAATTAGGATTTATTTATATAGTAGATCAATCAATAAGCTTTCCCTCATACTTCAACAGGCTTGGGACTGACAATGTAAAAATTAAATTAATCGTAAAAAATATTGCAACGCTAATTATAATTTATTTTATCCTAGAAATTGCCCTGTTTGTAAGGAAAAATGCATCGATATTCGAACTAACAAAAAGTGCGCGCCGTAAAAACCAATTAGTTATACCAGAATCTAAGCTCACAATGTACCAAAATAGCCCATACTACAGATCAATAATCATATTCAATAAAATACCAAATTATATTAAAAATGAAGAGAAAGATTCAACCTTTAAAAATAAATTAAAAGACCACCTTACAAAAAAATGCTATTATTCAATTGACGAGTTTATGATAGATAAAATGGAGCAAACATAATCATAAAGTTTTTAATAATTGAACGGTCTCGCGGTCTCCTACTAAGCGTCGATAATAATATAATTGTATATCAAACTTATTAATGTTTAATAATAAACTTATCACAATTCATAATGTATAATATAAATTAAATAAATAAAAATTGTATGTCTAAATAACTAACCGGTACTAACATAATTATAAATAATTAAATCTAAAATACTAATAAATATTAATTAAAATAGCTAAACAATCACCATTTAATGATGCAATGCCCTTGCAGGGCTCATGTTGTGGACTAACTTAATTATAACACCTTTATGTACTACATGATGCAAATAAATAAATTGAAATTGAAAAAATTGAAATTGAAATTAATTAATATAGATAGTACGTATACTTAGTTAGATTTTTACATTGACGTACATAAAAGTTCATTGATTTTGTGTCTGCAATATTTATTGACTGATTTTTCTGTAAAACTTAGTTGATTCTGATACATATGGCAACCCTACTTGTCTATGCTCGAAAGGAAAAGAAGAGAGGTTAAAAATTTCAAAAATTCTGCGCGAATATTATAAACAACAACAATCAAAAATTCTGCTTATGTAATACTTAAATGGAATCACAAATCACGAAATTTAATAATACTGATAAACCAAAAACACTATACTGGTAGGAGATTTCGAGATGGCATATTTTCGAAACCTATGTTGTGTTCGTTGAGAATTCACTATTGGTCCCATAGTAAAAGTTATTCAGTATAACGAACCCAACATAGGTTTCGAAAATATGCCATCTCGAAATATCCACCCACTCCAACTAAAGACTTTTTTCAGACATCAAAATATAATAGTTGGTATCAGAATAAATAATATTATTATACTACGTAAAAGTAACACTTCGTTGTATCACACGCACGTGCATCGCACGCAAGTGTCAAATTATTACTGATGCCAATTATATATAACCTTTCGTAGCTAAAAAATATTTTTCGATCCTGCTACATAACATGCTAAAGAAGTTAACACTTTATGTCACTTGATTTAAGGTTTATTTTTAAATACTCTTAAAAGTTAATCAATGATAAAGTTTTTTTTTTTTTAATTTGTTCAGGACATAGATACAAAGTCCTTCAGTCGCATATATTTTATTTATATTCTAAAATATTCTTTATAACATGTAACAGGCTAGTCTCTTAATTTAAGGTTTATTTTTGACATACTCAGACATACAATCTAATCAAGGTTCTTCATATTCTTTATATTGGGCTGCCATACACAACCAAATATTTTTTATTAGGACTTATTTCTGCCAGTGTCGACTTATACTCCTTGACTTTTTATTCGTCTTAGAAACGGAGTCCACATAATGTATCCAATGAATAGGTATGTACTAATAATTTAAAAAAAATGTTTTTTTGATCAAATTGATCTGATTGTACAGGTAATTTAAAAAATTAAAATTCATTGGATTATTGAAAAATCGAAAAGTTTTCGTATAAAATGGTAGAAAATATCAACCCAGAGCACGAGTCAAGTAGACTGCGCTCGTAACAGGTTGTTTAAACTACTAAGCGTCATAATGAATAATATTTTTTTTTTTTAATGACAATTTTTTTTTTTAAAAATAGTACGCACGGCTACAGGTCAAGCTATTTATTTCCAATATAATCTGACCTCTCATCGTACGGAAATCCTATACAATGCGAGATCAGCTTATACTGGAAATGTATCACTTGATTTGTAGCCGTGTGTACCTGTTCATTGGGTACATTATGTGGGCTTCGTTTCTAAGACGAATAAAAAGTCACGGAGTATTATACGTTCTCCTTCTTAGTTTTCTTCCTTTTAAAACCGATATGTTTAAAATTGTACCAAAAAATACCAATATTAGGATTTATTTATATAGTAGAACAATTAATGAGCTTTCCCTCATACTTCAATAGGCTTGGGACTGACAATGTAAAAATTAAATAAATCTTTTAAAAAATATTTCGATTCTGATTACAATTAATATTAATATAACTTGAGGAAATTTTCTATATATAGATTGTAATTTGTACATATTTGTTGTAAATAATATTTCGATATTGTTCACTTACAGTTTCGATGATACCTGTCTATGATTTGTAACCTACGTCATCGATGATAATCGACGGCATTTTTCATTGGAAAACAAAATCATGTGCGAGCATCGCACGGAAGTGTCAAATTATCACTGATGCAAATTATATTTAATTTCGTAGCAAAAAATTATTTTTCGATACTGCTACATAAAATGCTAAAGAAGTTAACACTTTATGTCACTTGATTTAAGGTTTATTTTTAAATACTCTTAAAAGCTAATCAATGATAAAGTTTTTTTTTTTTTTATTTGTTCATGACCATGGATACAAAGTCCTTCGGTCGCATACATTTTATTTATATTCTAAAATATTCTTTATAACATGTAACAGGCTATGTCATGGACGGTAGCATATGCGACATATGAAAACAGAATCATATTATTTATCGCCTGCTACTTGTGATTTATGCCATGCCTAGTCCGTGTACCCACTGATACAGGCCGAGTTTAATATTTGATGAAGCGCTCGCTCCCCGTCGACGACGTTTTGTCTGGCCCTTAATTGTGGAGCGATCCGTCCGCGGCTCTCCCGAACTGTGTCCGCGGCTGTGCGCGCCCAGAGGAAATATTAAAACGTCCCGTGGCGCTACCGCGGCTTACTCTTCGGACTAACTGTTTATTGCCAGCCTAGAGACGTTAACGCCTATAAATTTTGTGTGTTCACAATGCGGCCGTAAAATGTTGCATTACCGGTAAATCCCGTTGTTTTTCTTTTGGATTTAAGTGAAATATTTCATCTGTGGCTTGACTTAAGATCTTAGATTCTTAGCGTTCAACGTTAACTATGTTTAAAATGTGGCGATGACGCGAGATCATAATAATACGAGTTCGGTCGAGTGGACGGATATGCAGTCATTTCATATAGGTAATAGATATTTCACGTGTCCGTATTGTTGCAACCGCTTTAGGCTATTCGCAAGGATACGCGTTTTTTAAGGATTATGTTTGTTGTGTTTTAAGTAATTTTATAAAAATCACTCATTTTCAGATTTTTTTAATCAGTTTTTCTTCGTTCCAATGGCGCGATACAGTCTCCGTCCTTTTATATTATTTTTGCATCAGAAGTTAGTAGGTGCTTAATTTTGAAATAAGAACTGTTACAAAGAACAAAGGGTCCATTTGTATGAAACGCGTCCCCAGAATGTAGCACTATAAGCTATGGTGGAGTTTGTTAGCCACATAGAGGGCATCATTTTATTGTATGACACCAAGTCTGGATTCCATGGGAAAAAAAAGATATTCACGGTTAAAGCAAACAAAATAGTGAGTAACTTTGATATCGTCCCGCAGTATTTGTATAACTTTTCTAATTTAAAAGTATTATATATGCTTATCCAGAGTTTAATCTGTCTTTGTGCTAAGTTTCACCCACATCTGATAAGCCATTTCGGCGTCATTTAATAACAAACATCGAAAAACTTAAGCATTTTTAACTTATACATTACTATTACTAGGATAAGGTAAAGATCTTTTTTTTTTGACACAGCAAACAATTACACTGGCATATTAGGTATCTACCTACTATATGACATTATGTTTCATTGTCGTTATTTATGTGTAATCAATGAATCAACCCCATAGGCAGACTGATAGCCCCATAGACTGACTGGATAATGGTAAATAGCAAAACACAATAAAAAAGAAAACTTGAACATGACTATAAACACTGTATTATGTTCCAAATAGTTAATGATAACCGAAGATGTCCATAAAATAGGTACGAATTTACTTTGTATACCGGGAACACATTTGAAATCGCGAGGTAAACATAGTACTTTAACGTTATTAATGCGAAAGATAGTTTTTTTGTATACCACTAAGGCAACAAACAAGTATACCGGGCCCGCCTGGTGGTAAGCGGTTACCATAGCCTTTAAAGACACTTGTAACACCAAGGGTACCACTCGCGCGTTGCTGACCCTGCAAAAATCTGTTCACACCCTTTTTGAAGAATCCCATGCTGTTCTTCCCTTCCCTTGGGAAAACCTCCGGCAGTGAGCTCATTTGAAACCGCAGAGTACAAAACCATTTCGGTTCCAATGTGTGAGGTTGGATCCCCGTCAATGGCGAGAGTCGCGATGGTGGCTCAGTCTAACGGGGTCTAAACCACTTGTGAGCTGGGGATCGTCGACAATTCTAATGGCACGTCGCTGAACCGAGTCCAAAGGCCCAAGCTGGTATCCAGGTACCGCCGCCTATAGATGACAGCAGTACTCCATTTGAGCCCGGACTTGCGACTTATAAAGTTGTTATAAGTACTGCCTCGCTCTATTGAGCACTCCGAGCTTTTTTTGTCGTCTAAGTGACTATACACGAAACAGCACGTGTCGCTAGAAATATCGACGCCAGGGATCCCGATGCTTTGACTGATGTTTAAGGACATGTTCTGGAATAGTAGGGCCATACTATAGGGGTTTTCTTCGGGTTAGTATGTCTTATGTTACGTTTTCCAGCTAAATTACTGGACTAGGTTGATAACAATTAAAATTACCACACGCGGCAGCATAGAGCCTACAGATGGACAAGCAATACTATTTTCTCAGGAACACAGGTGAAGCCACGAGGCACAGCTAGTACTTTAATATGATAAATACGACAGTAGATCTATCCGTACTGTTATGTTTTCACAACTATGTTACTGGACCAATATCGATAAATATTAGCAGAAAGATAGCAAGGATCCTGGAAATTGACATACAGTTCTTTTTGTCTTAAAAACTGGATTGGAATCACTGGTATTCAGTATTCTGTGCCGCAGGGCATAGCTAATAATTACAAAAAACAATCATTACCAAAGGAACATTTTTGTAACTTCAAATGTGAATATCTTTTTTCTCCCATGGAACTCTGACTTGCTGTCATAGAATAAAATAATGTGCTCAACGAGACCTACAATCACCACTATAGCTCATCTTGCTACAGTCTGGGGACGTTTTTACCCATTCTTCTCTAAAAATATGCTCATAAATCCCGTATACAACTTTTATATCTGCTCATATTTTTCATAAAACCGCTACTAAACGGTTGATATTGAAAAAATTTTTTACATCGTCGCTCGTACAATAAACTGAAGCAATTAATATATCCGTATCTGTCTGGATCCCCTTTTTAGTAGCAATGAATCAGTCAATAACGTACATTGTCCCCTTTAGACATTCAGTGATTCAGCCGTCGTTTTCATCAAAATGTGTACGTACGGTAGGTACATACATACATATATGCACGCATTATGGATTCTCGTAGTTACGAATACGAAGTACATCTCTAATAACGCCCGATTTTAATATTCAATCAATTCTTTATTTTGCGATCATTTCACACTAATTATGAGAAATGTAATGTCTAATATCAATCCACAATCGTAAAATCAAGAATAGATTGAATATAGAAACCGGTAGTAAGTACCTACCTATCATAATAACATTTCCATCTGGTACATCTGTAATTGTAGAACCGGCACGTCTAAACATTGAATACTTATATTTACCAAAAACTGTTCGGGGGCGATGAAGGAAGAGTATCAGAACACTAAAAGATTATTTTGATTTTTTTTGTCTGCTTGAACACGCTAATCTACAAATATTCTGAACGAATTTTCATCCGGATTTCACTGGTTTTAACGGAATCGGTTCACAGGAAGAAACAGACATTTTATGAAGAGTGCGCCAAGCCATAAGCGAAAAGCTAGTCTTTAGTAGGTTGGAGGTACATCCCCTCCGGGGTCCATACGTTTGCCACACCGTTTATGATCTCTATTATTCCTTAACAGTTTGTAGTGAACTCAAAACTACTAGATGAAAATTATATTAGTTTTACTTTATGTAAGCATTTTTTCTGTAAATGAAAACTAATCCGATTATGAGTTTAAATTAACAGACTAGTAAGTTACAGGTAAGGCGCCCACAGAGTAGGTACGGTAGATACTAGTAATGAATAAATCATAGTCTGGCTCTTGGACTACTGTATTTTTAAACTAATTGATTAATAGTAAACAACCTTTGATAAAGACGTTAAACGTAAATAAAGATCAAATACTAATTCGGTCTCTTATTACGATAGAACCAAAGAGCTTTAATAAAACTAACAGTAATGTTATGAAAATGACATAGATTTATGATGGAACCTAACATCTAGTTTGATGAACAGAAACAACCTACACGCACTGCTGCCTTCAATTACGCTTCGTACGATATACGACGTCGTAAAGACGTCGCGCGGCGAGAACAAACAGGGAATGAGGCACGAGCCACGAGATTACACGGAATTGAGGAAACAACTTGGCAAGGGTATCATAGACTATTTGGATCAGTACCGAAATCACTACTTTAGGTACAGCAAAACCTACGTCCATTCGTTACGTTTTTATACTAACACCAATAACATGTGACTTCTATTGTATTGCAATCATGTACGAGCAATTGCTCACTGAATAGAATACATGGACAACTAGCCCTCTTGTACTATTCTACGAAATTAGAGGCGCGGTGTAATATACGGGTGCAAGTTTTTTTTTTTTTTTTTTTTTATACCACTAAGGTGGCAAACAAGCATACGGCCCGCCTGATGGTAAGCAGTTACCGTAGCCTATGGACGCTTGCAACACCAGGGGTATCACTCGCGCGCTGCCGACCCTGAAGAAATCTCTTCACGCCCTTTTTGAAGAACCCCATGCTGTACTCCATTGGGAAAACCACGGCGGGGAGCTCATTCCACAACCTGAGCGTCCGCGGAAGAAAGCTCCTTTGAGCCCGCACAGTTCGAAACAATTCTGGTTTCAATGTGTGAGGATGGATACCCCGTCGATGGCGTGAGTTGCGATGGTGGAAGGTAGCCGTGGGCAACAAGTCGAACAATTGCTTAGAACACTCTCCGTTGTACAAGCGGTAGAACACACATAAGGAGGCAAAGTCTCTCCTCAGACTGAGGGGCTCTAAACCGCTTGTGAGCTCGGGATCGTCAACAATTCTGATGGCACGTCGTTGAACCGAGTCTAAAGGATCAAGCTGGTATCCAGGTGCCCCCGCCCATAGATGACAGCAGTACTCCATATGAGGCCGGACTTGCGACTTATAAAGTTGCAGCCTTTGCCCCGATGTGAAGTACTGCCTCGCTCTGTTGAGCACTCCGAGCTTTTTGGATGCCAGCTTAACCTTGTCTTCCAAGTGACTTCGGAACAGCACGTCGCTGGAAATGTCGACGCCAAGGATCCCGATGCTTTGACTGAAGTTCAAGGAAGTGTTCTGGAATTGTGGAGCCACAGACCATGGGGTTTTCTTAGCGGTGAACGCGCAGGCTTGGGTCTTAGTGGGGTTAAAATGGACTAGGTTTAGTCGACCCCAATCAGAGACACTAGTCAGTGTACTCTCGATTTCAGACACCAGCCGTTCGCGGCTTTCCTCAACCTCGGAACGAGGGATATTTGCACGGCCCGTGTAATGGGTGTCCCCTGTACTGTCGTCTGCATAGCAATGAATGCCGTCAATAGACAGCATATCATTGATATGCAGTAGGAACAGTGTTGGGGACAGCACAGAGCCTTGCGGAACGCCAGCATTTATGTCCATGCTATCGGAGCAGCTACCGTCGACGACGGCTCTTATGCATCTGCTGGACAGAAAGCTGGCAATCCATTTGCATAATCCCTCGGGAAGCCCGTATGATGGTAACTTCGTTAGAAGACCCCTGTGCCAGACCCGATCGAACGCCTTCGCCACATCTAGGCTCACTGCCAATGCCTCACCTTGACTCTCGATGGCGAGTGACCAACGGTGCGTGAGATACACAAGGAGGTCACCAGCTGAGCGACTGTGGCGGAAGCCATATTGTCGGTCGCTCAACAACTCGTGATCCTCCAGGTATCTCAAAAGCTGCGTGTTGATCACACGCTCCATGACTTTGGAGAGAAGGGAGGTGATGGCGATAGGCCTGTAATTCGTCGGGTCTGATCTGTCGCCCTTTTTGGGCACTGGGTGCACGTGGGCAGTCTTCCACGAAGACGGGACTTCCTTTTTGGTGTAGGAAAGTGCAAAAAGACGCGTCAATACTGGACACAATTCAGGAGCACACCGCTTCAGCACCACTGCCGGTATGCCGTCTGGCCCACTCGACTTATGGATGTCCAGAGAAAGCAGTTCCCGCCGGACCTCCCGTTGGGTAATGCTTATCTCCGGCATGGAGCTAACACACTGCGGGATGGTAGGCGGTGTGGCGCCCCCGTCATCCAAAGTCGAGTTCGAGGCAAAGAGATAGCCCAAAAGATCAGCTTTCTCCTTTGCACTATGGGCCAAGTTTCCGTCCGGCTTACGGAGGGGTGGCAAGGACGACTGGCAAAAGTTTCCTTCGGCAGCTTTGGCAAGAGACCAGAAAGCGCGACTTCCAGAGGGAAGGCTAGTCAGCCTCTCACCAAACCTGCCGACGAAATCAAACTTCGCCTTGGCGATCATTCGCTTACTGAACCTCGAGGCAGCGTTAAATTTGCGTTTCGCATCAGAGATGTTAGGGTCCTGATCAGTTCGGGCCGTGGTCCAAGCCTCATACAAAGCAAAATGGATTGCCTGCAGTTTGATAAAAATCCGTTTGACATACCAAATAATGAAGTGACTTTTGTATGTAATTGTACCTTTAATTTGAATATTCAATAAAATAGTAACGAAGTTGTGTTTATAGCACAAATATTTTAGCAGAATAGAAGAATAGAAATTTAAGTTATTACTCTATCTAGGTCATCTAACAATTAACCCAAAGGAGCGCAATGACGTTCATTTTGGTTGAAATATATTCCGCCAATTCCCAACCGCTCTGATTGGTTAAGTCAAGGACACATGCACTCTGATTGGCCAAGTCAAAAACAGACGATGCAGTGATTTATTCTTACTGTTTAAAATCAGTGACAAATCACTGACTAGTTGCGGATTTTGATTGTTCAGTATTAATACTCTAATGGGATTGTTCCTCGATGGTAGGTATACTAACATAATTTGAAAGGTTAGCAGAAGAGTAATTTCTCAACTTTAGTAAATATAATGGATGTATTTAACTAGAATACAATACAAATAAAAAATTTAAGAATACAGTTTAGAAGAAACATAGAAATTATTTCTAAGAAGTTATTTGTTTGAAACAAATTGGAAATTTACAAATGCATTACTTTGCATTTACTAATGCTGGAGTAAGGTAAGTAAAGTTAAATCCCACCAAAAACATTTTTATGTAAATGTTGCCAATACGCGACTACATGGCTCGCACTATCAAAAAGTTATCAGATCTCATGTAGAGCCAAGCTTATAACTCTACACGCCTTAACTCTACAAGCCCTAACTTCACAAACTCTACACCTTAGTCAAAATATGTGTCTTGGCCGTTTCGCTATCGTCACAACGGGCGTAAGGAGAAAAATGTATTCACTGTTAAATACATTACTGTTCTTGTAGTAGCGAAACGGCCAAGCCACATATTTTGACTAAGGTGTGTAGAGTTTGTGAAGTTAGGGCTTGTAGAGTTAAGGCGTGAGAGTTTTATTGAGGATTTTTGTTTGTTTTATTGATTCTACATCCGCTTTTCTTAATCACGAATTCATCGAAAAAACGTAAATATTACTGTTGCTATTGACCGATACATCACGTCAATCAATTCTTCAATATTTTTATTTTTTATGTACGAAGCAAATATTTATAAAAAAATTGAAAAGCATTAAATCATGGTTTCGTTTACTATCTACTCTCAATAACTTTTTTATGTACCTACGGAGACTATTGATATCCTAAACGAGACTACTCTGATTTTGTTTTTTTTTTATTGTGATAAGAGCAACGGAAGTAACGGAACGTACGATTGGTTGTTACGATGTTATTATGTTATGATTTTATATATCGAATTACTCATTTACTTTTTATAAGAATTAGTCATGTGTACTTATTGATATTTACTCATTATTCATACATTTCGCAACACGGTATAAAAAC
This sequence comes from Achlya flavicornis, assembly GCA_947623365.1. Classification (NCBI taxonomy): domain Eukaryota; kingdom Metazoa; phylum Arthropoda; class Insecta; order Lepidoptera; family Drepanidae; genus Achlya; species Achlya flavicornis. The sequence goes on from OX392467.1 coordinate 7,798,704, forward strand.
GAGTCTCAACTGAACATTAAAAATAAACTGTTGATACTTACCCGTCTAAAGTCGTGGCTGGATGAATAGCAGTCGCATGGCCAGAATATTAATCAGGTACATACCTGAAAAAAAAAGAATATTCTTTAGTAACAATACCTAATTATATAATAGACGAACGGATTTAGACGTGCATTTGGGTAAAGAGTAAAATATTTTGTAATTTCTCTTATTTATATTGGTTAGTCAGGTACTATATAATTAATTGGTACGAGCTTACATATTTAACAATTGATTGTGTTCATGCAAAGCCTACATCTTGTAATGCATTATTTTACTACCTTTTTCTTAAAATGAAATTAACTGAAAACGTCGTCTATGTTTGTTGAATGAAATGAAATAACAAACTAGGATTTTCAGTCGCTTTTAATTTATAAATAATATAATTGAGATGTATGGTGGGACGATAATCAGGGGGCCAATTCCGCAAAATTCCAACGTTAGACAATCAATTTCGATTGAGTTACAGTTCGTTTGCAATTCAATTTTGGTAATGACCAAAAAAGCTATTCTACTATTTGCTGGCTCAAACTGCAACTTAAACGAAAACGAACCTCAGCTGGATCGTAACTGGATTAGAGTTTGACTTGCTCTCAGTGTAGCAGTGTTACCTCACCAAAATTAATATTATATACAAAATCTTTTATAATATGAATTAGGCACATAAATTATAATAGCACTGTCTTAAAAACTAAAAACATAGTATTTAAGTCTTTATAAATATTTCAGTGATATAAAAGAACTATTGTATGCCTAGTAATATTTTTTTTTATCGAATACAAGGAAGAATATGTTTCTATCTATGCAGCTATGGTCATAGAAAAAAAAATGTCATAACACCACATAGGTAAACAAAACAAATTATCACGAGTTCAAGCAAAGCAGAAGTGGTGAAATTCAAACAATATTAATAGTAAAATTAATAGCGGAATGTGGAAAGGTATTAAGTTTTTACCTTTGGTCAGTCAAGTGACTTTGTACCATTGAATAAAAAGGATTTGTCCTCGATGGTGAGTACCTAAGAAATTCCAAGATATTTCCCCGTTAGTTTTGTACATAAGTATCGAGTCTTTGTGTATATACCTAATCCTTTTATGTATCATTGCTCTTTTTTGTCGTCTCCTATTATATAAGTAGGATGGCAGTATCATCCTGTGTTAGGTAAAATTACTTAGTATGAAAGTTGCTTAGAAAATACTAAAGACTTGTTTAGAAGAAGGGATTTCATGTCATAAATATGTCTTGCATCACAGGATTAAGTTAGTCTAGTTTCATAACTTTCATAGCATATAGCTAGCAGTCTTACCAAAGTAATCTCTACTGTGTAATTTCTGTGCTGAACACTATCTTTACTTGTATTTTTAGACATGAATAGGAGAAGAATTACATCGGTGAGGCTACTGGAGCTCCTCATCCAGTATACGGAAGACCATACAGATGTTAGTTTGGGTTGTGAGCGTGGAAGGGAGGCACAAGCTCTTTCCTGTCACCTGTGGGAGCAGTGCACTGCTATTTTAAATACCAAAGGGGATGCTTGCACTGAAAAGGAGTGGTCCATGGTAAGAAAGTCAAGTAGTGGTTGTTTAATAAGTAAATAAAATTATAATAAGAGAAAATTAATCTAGAAAGATATATCAGACTTTATAGAAAATCCTAACTAATATTATAAATGCAAATGTGAGTTTGTTTGTTTATTTGTAACACTTTCATGCCTTAACTACTACACAGTGTAAATTTTATTATATATGATTTGTTTCAGAATAATTATGAATAATGAAGACTGATTCCGCCAACGCGTCAGCTTGGCTATCCAAAGAGGAAACGCTGCCAGCCTTCTGGGAACCTTGCCGTTAATCGGAAGCAGCAGCAGGCTTGAGGAAATTTTCCATATATAGATTGTATTTTGTACATATTTGAAGACTGATTATAAATAATGAAGACTATGTATAAAAATAGAAACTGATCAAAATATTTTTGTTTGGAATTTGTATTATATTGTTTAATGTGTATCAATAGTATCTTTTTCTGACTGTATTGAAATGTTGGTCATGCATGTAGTATATATATAACTATTGACAATAATTTATTGAACTTGAATTGTTCTATTTTTTTAAATTAAATGAGCTATACTTTTTTAAATTACATTATTATTAAAATATAAGATTTAAGTGGAAACGCTGCCAGCCTTCTGGGAACCTTGCCCGGAAGCAGCGGCAGACTTGAGGAAATTTTCTATATATAGATTTTAATTTGTACATATTTGTTGTTAAGATATAGAATTTTACTATTCTAAGATATATATATATATATACACTACTACCATATTCTTGTAAATAAATTTATTTCATTTCAATTATATTTATATTTTAATCTAAAAAAGTCAGTTTAATTCGCCCTCTCCACAAAGGTTGCACTACATTCTGTCAATAATTGCGACCTTCTAGAGAATCATTAACAAGCCGTGTAAGCTGTGAACTGTGTGAATGATTAAGTCTGGCAAAGCGGGCTGCATCAATATTGTAAATATAACCCCCCTAACATTGAATTATTACACATTCAATGCCCCCTAACTCTTTCTACACGCTCTCTGTCCAATGCTTGTTGTTCTTCACTACTATCAGGCTTTTGGTTGCATTTCAGTGCAATGTTAAGAAGAACACAGAATAAAAGGCTTGCACTAGTTGCACTTGCATTTTAATCCGAAGGTTTTTACGAACTCGCGGTATGTAGTACTATTAAATATTCTGTGCTCGCGGTCAGGTCCTAAAGGCGTACGTAGTTGCTTAATCTCAACATCAAATTCCTCATCACTCTACCGAGGTCAACCTAGTGAGCAAGTTCAACGAAATCCATGTAAAACATCATGATTATAATGATATTGTTATTTATTACTCAGTTACGATCGACAAAAAGTTAGTGCAAACGTACTTTTGTTCAACCGTTGATTTTGACATTAGAACGGCTGTGGTTCGGTTACAATCAAGTTACAATTCATTTCAATCATACGTCAAAATTTTAGCGGAATAGGTATTGGTTGAAGTTCTTGTTCGTCTCATGTTCAATCGAATTAGCAGAATAGGACTTTTGTAACTTTCGACCGAACGTCAACTTTAACTCAACCATTACTTTAGTTGGACCGTTGTTTGATTAGTGGAATACAAAAACACGTAAAAGTCGTCCTTCGACTGAGGTTCAATTGCAATTCGGAGATAATTTTATTAGCAGAATTGGCCCCCAGGTTTACTCGCCCACTTCAGCTCACAATGTCATTTGATTCTTCAGCTTTTTACTTTCTCAGTCCATTTTACAGTTTCATCCACTAAGTACATGATGTTACAGTGCGGCCGCCGAGAAAATGCGTTTTGACACCTGCTAATATTGGCCAAATCGCGGAAACGATTGATCTGATTAAGATGGGAATTTCATAAACCATGCCTAAGAAAATACTGAACCATCCTGTAAAGATCCGGATTAGGCATTTTTGAGTAGCAGTAAGTATTAACAGGTGCCAGTAACGCAATCTCGCGACGGCCGCACTTTACAGTCATAATTTCTTGACTATTTTCTTATTATGAATACACTTTGAATACACTTCACACGGATGCAAAACCAATAAAAAGAAAACATTAAAAAAAGGTTATCAAACTTGTGCAATTAAGAATTCATAAATTCCGATGTAACTGCTCAATGACATTCGAAGTGATAACGAGAAGTTAATTATGTGGTATAATTAATTAAGATGACACCGTGGAAATAAATCGTTCCTTGAAAGGCGTGGCCTAGCCGGCCGCGCGGGGGGCACCGCCCCTAGAGAACTATCAAAGTTTTAAAAAATCCCGCCACCGCTAGATACGTTCGGCCGGACTCGGGCGACGCCGGCAGAAACACGAAAGCCGAACCGCCATCGTTTAAATTACAAAGTATATTTTATAGGAGAGCAGTAAAAGTTTATTTTTTTATTACACTTGTTATAAACGATTTTTAACCAAAAGCTATAGTAATTACTCATATTTGTACGTAAATACGAGTTTATACTGTGTAAGTATATATCAGTATATATAAGGAAGCGCTCGTGGTGTAGCATGATTAGCCGTTCTTAATCGATCGGCAAAGTTAAGCTACGTCTGTCGTGGTCGGTACCTGGATGGGTGACCGTCTAGTGGTATTTCATATCGAGCGTTTCCGTGCTTCGGAAGGCACGTAAAGCCGTTGGTCTCGGTTATCACTTAATTGTGATAGTCGTTAAGCTAGTTGGATGCCTACTAGGCGGCTTGAAAAATTCCAACAGTAGGTTGACCACTAGCCTACCTCCACCAATCCGCAGTGGGCACGCGTGGTGGAGTATCTGCCCATTCACTTTCACTCTCATTTGTGAAAGGAGGCCTGTGCTCAGCAGTGGGACATTATAGGCTGATCATGATGATGATGATGAAGTATATATGCTGCGCGTAATGAAAAGGGTGTACGGGGTGGATACGACAATACGAAATTAAATGAAACCACGTAAAGTACTCCTGTATACGGTCAACTTTTACTACGGTACCAAATATGAAATCGCAAAAAAAAATGCGATGCTTTTGGTGGTACATTATCTGCGACATCATAGGCTGGCTGCGGTGCGGGCGATACCAAGGATGCCAAAAATTATTCTATGGGTTCTACCATGATCTTTTCACTACGGATTATTTTTGTGGAGATTGTTCCCTGTGAATCATAAATATTTTATTTCATTTATAGCATCTACAAAATTGAGGAATGTTAATAGGTATGCAAAAGCGCTTGAAAATTTGTATCAGTAGAGCAATTACGTATACAAATACATTAGCTTTTGTTTCGTTCAAAAAAACCAAGTAGTTATGACTTTACAGACATTTAAAATTCCCCTAAATATCGAGGCCCGCTAACGGTCACGTGACCGCGAGGTGACGTCATGTTCCAACGCTCCGTTCACTCATATTAGCCGCTAGCGGTGGTACGTAGGTATCTTGCGCTATTAGTGGAAAGTATTTTGGATTTGAAAAAGGGCAACTGTAAAATCTACATAAAATATATGGACTTTTGGTTGAAATGAAATGAAATTGTTTACTTCGCCAGAAAATGTCGTACAATTTAGGTGGAATCTTAAAATAAGGTCTAAACATTTCGCTACAGAATAGCATGTAAAACTATTTTAAATTGAATCTAATAATCAATGTAATATAATAAAACAACATAATTAAATAAGATGTCCAAATCACATATATATATTTTAAAAGTTTTATTATTTATCGACGAATAGTTATTCCGTTGCCGCCGAAAAGCAAGAAGAAAGAATGCAAATACTTACTCCTGTCTGCCTAATATACCTAAAATAATTATTTTATAGCTGCAACGCAAGTAGGTACTTATTTACCTTTTAAGTTTCATGTTATAGACAATAAATTAATTATGTTTGTCTATACCTATTTATACTCTTCTTAGTAAATTTAACTAAATAAATTGATATATTGCAAATGTAGCGAGTTGAATAGATGTACTTAACCTTTTCTATGTCTTATCTTTTTTTATACGACTAAGTCGGTAAACAAGCATACGTACGGCCCACCTGACGGTAAGCGGTTACCGTAGCCAAATGGATAGTTGCAACACATGTAGCATTGCTCATGCGTTACCGACCTTTCCCCCCTCCCCAATGAGCTTTGGCTACCTTACTCACGCGCAGGAACACAATCTACTTTATTTATCCAAATAAATAAAATTGAATATGTAATATCAAAATATCAATTTGTTGTAACCGGGTGAAACACTAGTTTGTTCCGGCTGATTTCCAAAACGGCTGGACCGATATAGACGAGACATTCACTGGTAGATAGCGGATGTTATAAGGAATAACTTAAGATTCTTTTACTTCAGATAATTTATAAGGGGTTTCGCGCAAAATAATTAAAACGCTACATGCGGGTGAAACCGCGGCTGCGCTGGGGTATCAAATAACTGCACACTACAAAAGTGGTTAGGTACATAGTAGATAGACTGTCAGTATTCTTACGTCAAAACTATCTTCACAGCAATAAACTTTGCTTTCGTCTCTAAATAGATCCAACCCCTTCACAGTTTTTACCCATTTCTCTCACATTTGGACATTCATTGGAACGATTATAAAATCAACTTTTCCGGTGGACTGGTGGTTGTATTATTACATTTTGGCACAACACATGATTTTCTAGTATTTATATTGGAAATTTAATTAATAGAAACAAATAACCCGACTGCGTAAAACAAAAATTAACTGAAAAGAGAAAAACAAGCGCACGCAGTCGGGTTATTTGTTTCTTTTAATTAAATTTCCAATATAAATACTAGAAAATCATGTGTTCTGTGTTTTGTTTCTTTTAATAATTTAATTTATTTCAGACTTTTTAGTTTTATACAGAATGAGTTGTAAGTATTTGCTGTATTAGTAAGTAAATGAGCGGTACGGTAAAGTAACGCTAACAACCATCGCAACTCTGTGAGTTACGTACGGTAACCGCTCATGGTACCAATACCTACTGTCCTTGCATTAAACATGTTTTTTTGTAATTTACGTCAAAATGGTAGCACAAAAGTATTACAATGTATACATATGTGGAATAGGCTGTTCACAAGCTTTCATTTGATACCCATATTGTTATAATAACGAAATATTTGTTTTGAATATCCCCCCTCTTTTTTTATCCGTAGACGCCATATAAAAATAATATACCCTATGACACTCCCACAGTCAAGACGAATCTAACGGCACCTAATATGCTTAAATCCATCAACCCATTTAGGCTGCAGAGCGTGCCAATGAAATAGACATACATACATACATACACTCGAAAAACATAACCCTCCTTTCGGGTCAGTCGGGTAAAAACCAAAAAAGTCATAATCATCTAGGGAAACGTACGGAAGAGCGCGACCCCGTCAGGGTATTTGTTCTGTGAGCGCGATTGACTGAGCGAGCGTTGGAACATGACGTCACACGCATCGAGTACGGGCCGGTGGAATCCAGTGTCGCGCGCTCATTTTAAAATTCCATATCTCGGAAACTAATTGACGTATCGAAATAATTCTTTCACACGTATTTTTTATTTTCTATAGAAAATACGGAGACCTAAAAATCTAAATTAGTGAACATTCTTCATTATTAGGCATAAAAAGAGATAGTTGTCCTAAGTACACCATAAGAAATAATTATAATAATCAAATCATGTTATAGGTATTTGGTAATAAAATGTAATATAAAGTAATAGAATAAGAATCCGTAAATATAATAACAAATTAGTTGTTATCATAGCTTTTATGGTCTGTAACTCGCACTCGGACGGATAGCAGTTTGTGTGACGATGGCGGGCGGGAGCGAGATATCTATGTGTGTGTGTTGAGTACAATGCCCTTGGATGTAGCCCGTCTAATTCAAGTTGGTTGGTACGAGGAATGCAGACCATACAATATCAGCAGTAAACTTTACTTAGAAGGGTTATAAGTTCGTTTTAAATCTATCGATAAACTGATAATGATGTAACTGTAATAAATAATTGCTAAAATGCTGCTCCCAATGCTGATTTTCCTGGTCTTTATTATATTACCCATGTCGTGAAATTATAATTAAATCAACTTTAACACTAAAAAAATACTATAAAATTAATAAAAACAAAACTACACAACTAACTTTATATTTACAAGCACTATTGAACTAGATTATCACACTAAACTTAAATTAATACGATATTACAAACTATAATACTATCTTTAAAGACAATAAAGAATATGCTACGAAAATATTTTATGTTTAAAACTACGAGAGCCGGTCGCGACAACTGGCATAGGTCCGTCGTCGACAAAGGCTACGGCCGAATAATCCTAGCGATGCAAGAGTAGTAATAAATACGTTCACCGTAATTTCGTATGTGCCAAAAAGAGATGACTATAGTGCTCTCAGGTACTCGCCCAGGCAAGCGGCAGCTTTTAATAAACGACGTAAGTACCAAACCAAATATAAATTGTTTATAAAATAACCATGCAATGTATAGAAAATCTGTTCTTCACATCATAAGAAGAATGAATTACCAATTTTTTGCATTAAATTTCACTGTAAAATTCGCCTGCTTGACGGAGTTACAGTAAAAAAGATTTTTATTTAGAGGCTACTTTGGAATTAAACTTTATCGAGAAAATTTCTATCAAACGTGTTTTCCTTCATTGGCAAACTCAATTAAGATCTCAAAAATCATATAATAAAAACTCAGAACCCCAACCCTTGTATTAATTAAGATACAGGGACACAAAGATATCATTTTTTTCCAATATAGCACCTTAAGAATACTTCGCTCTTGTAATCATATAGTAATATCAACTATTCAAACTCTGTACTAAACTTTGGAAATTTTACGTAAACTACGGTAACGATTTTCATGGCGAAATGTTAAGAAATGTTAAGTAATCAAAAGGCTAAGCGAAATTCGAAATTAATAACACAAAAGTTTTTATATTTCTGACGAAACTTACTAAGTTATTATGCGAATTAGTCTCAGACCATTTAAAAAAAATCTAATTGACAATGATGATAAACGGTGTTTATTACCTAATCTAATTTTGATGTAGGTAGTAATTTATATCTTAGCCAAATGTGGTACCAATAAATAAAGCTAACGAGGAGATTGGCACTCAACTGCCGGTAAAAACTAGTATCCGTACGTACTTGTTATAATTAAATCTTAAAAATATAACGAGCAGTATGATTACTATGGGATTTAAATATTAACGGCATAGGCACTTTCCAACTTCTGGTCGTAATTTGCACATTTAAATTACAAATATGCGCACCATAAACGATAAGAAACTCAGAATCGTGTTCGTAAATTACACAAATAAGTCCGGATCTTCTGATAATAAACCTGTTAGCTTCATAAAATACTGTTAATTCATTAAAATTGTGAGCTACCTACGGTAAAAAGGTTCGGTAATTGAAATAACCTGAGACTATATAATTTTCCTAATCAACTAAAACAAATTACTCAAAACTAACTTTCAGAAATCGAATAATTTCATAAATTAAGGAATATACACTTTAGTTATTTCTTTCGACTCAACTCAGGTTCAGTCGATGAATCACCTAACGTAATATATACGAACACGGCGTAAATAATAAACGCAAATAGATGTGTGTAATACTGTAATTAAATGGGTGCAAACCAATTATGTTTCACACACAGTTACTAATTATAATTTCCTCGGTGGCCATTCGGAAAACTATGTTTAGAGTGTTCTATTTATTAATTAGAAGTTAAATACGCTGCATTGAGCACTGCTACCGCTAACGTCTGTTAATATCAGATGGAGAATTATTATCGCTTTTCAATCGTATGAAACACAGAGTTTAATAGAGATAGCAATAGATATTATTAGTGCGCGTCAAAGACATACCTACATTATTTTCAAATTGTGTGGTTGTGGTCGTGATGACATCCATCTATCGCTTGTAAGGACATCGCACATTGCCTTGGGCCGCACCATTCACGAACTCGCATAGCACAAAGCGCATATGCTAATATCACATTTGCAATTAAGATCGCGACGCCCACCAGGGGACGCCATTGTTTCATACACGCTAAACATAATATTATTATTTATAGTTGACGAAATGATTGTCTTATTTGAATTATAAGTAAGATTTACGAATTAAAACAGCAACATTCGATTAGGGAAAGCTTACATCTTTTACATAGCTACAGACTACGTCAATCGAATGCGAACCGAAGCGGAATTTAATACTGTCGATTATGAAAACATTTCGTCGGAGAAACTTTCATTCCACCGCTGATACTAATTGAACGAAATTTCAAAGTAAAAGTTGAACAACAAGCAATCTCGAACCATGGAAAGTTGGAGCAAATTTCAGGGAACACCGACCGGTAAGCATCACCAAAAGAATGTAATAAGGCACAGGTGCTGCAAGTTCTTTATTGGATTTCGCACGTTCCGGCTCGACGTGTTTGATGGCCGGAAGATTCTTGCTGAACTCTTTGATAGCTATTAATTCTCGTTGAAAATTACCTACCCCTTGAATTTATCTGAATGTTTCCTGAGTAGGATATGGCGAATATAAGATCAGCCTACATTTATTTCAAAATTGCTTTTCTCTATAAATATATTATGTGTAAGAATAATTAGAATAAATCAATGTCTTAGTTTTCAATAATTATAATAAATCGATGTACTACAAATACCTATGCCATAAACAATACAAAAGATTTCACTTTATTTCTAATGCTAAACTGGAGTAACGAGCCGGGCGCGGCTGTGTCACGAGGTCGAACCGAAAAGTGTTTCTCGCCGAACGACTTCTGCTGAAAGGAAAAGTATAGGCCGCAGCGGTGCGGCCGGCGCGGCGTGCCTGCAGATCGTGTCATTGACACATGCAAATTCAAACACCGCTTCGGTGTCGGGTCGTCGAACCTTCCATTCAATGACTGTCGAAAGTTATCCGTGATACGACGGCGACGGCGGCGGCGGCGGCGGCGCGGGCGGTGTTGTAGCCTACACATGCGAATATCGCGTTTAAAAGTGTAAATAAATAAAGTGAATTTATCTCGCGACCGCTCAACGGGCCGAAAGAGAACATTGAGTTATGGTTCTAGTTCCTCGTTTCGATATTTAACTCGACAAAACGAGGTAAATAAGGCCTTGCCGCTAGGGTGTAAGGTAGCTTGTCTGACGATTCCCATGTTGCATTCGACAGATGTGATGCTTGCTACACGAGATGCGTCTGGCTACTGTATTATTATTAGCATTGTGAATTTCGACAAGCTAGACGCCGCCATTCGCAAATACAAACGGACGATATGCAAATCTCGCGTCTGTGGAACAAAATTTACATAGATTGTTAGGAGTGGCCTTTAAGATATTACTACTACTATCGCAAGGTTCTGTTATCCCACTATTATAGTGTCTTGACTTTTCTTCCTCGTAAGTAATAAAGGCCGCCTCGTGCGCTGATGTTTTCTAATATACGGTCTCGACGTATATGAGGTCTAAAGTACGTATGTATTATCAACACTCCACTTTATTATGTTTGCAAAGCAAGCATCATAATGGGTGCGCGGGCTGTCGGGCGACGAGATAAGTGGCCGTCCTCGTCCGCACTGATCGACGTAAAAACTCTGAAAGGACGACCTAAATAACGTAGAAAATAAATCCGATCTGCACTATCTTCGTAGGAGATCGTGGGCGATGTTGATTGTTGACCTAATCTATAACGAGTGTGACGTCACACTACAACCTGCAACGCCCTGAGGTCAGACGGCGGCGGCGGCGATCATGCAAACTCTTTATGCATACATTGTGGGTAACCTCCACTGTGGAATTACAATGATGCCCCATTGTAACGTCCATCATGCAGTAACATAACAGTTTAATGTTTTTGTATCTTTACTTTTAAAGCAATAACTGTAAAGATCGTTCGCATGTACAGTTGGCTACAGCGATCCAAGTATCAATAATGATAAAGAAAGTGATATCACAATAAATACGCAGTACATAATCGGTCAAATGTTGCCTTTGCAGTAATTTCGTGTGTAGGGGATATAAATACTTGTCTGTCAGATGTCTTTCACAAAACGATGACATGATTTATTTGCCGGCAGATAAACATTTATACGTAGAACATCCAAGTGTTGTTTGTTAGATGATAATATGCAATTGATTAAATTACAAATTGAAAACTGACTTATTATAGGTACTTTTACGGTAAGTTTTAAGAGTTATGAAGAACATTTTTTATGAAATCATTTTCTAACGATGTTTATTTATGTAGCGAAGATTACGTCACCTACATAAATAAACATCGTTAGAAAATGATTTCATAAAAAATGTTCTTTAAACGATTTAAACGATTCCTTTTAAACGATTTCTTTTAAACGATTTTATTAAAAAATGATTGTAGATAAGTTAAGTCATTTTTAGTAAGAGAACCATGTAGCGCTATATTTAATCGGATATAAACTGCGTATAATGAGATGGTTTTATCCCGGCTTGATGTTTACGTCATCAGTGTGTTCACAGCGTTTTATGGCATCGGCCATCGATGCATCGAGTGTTCAGAGTGGTGGTGTAGTAGTGGCACATTAGTGGGGGACTAGCTAGATTGCCGAGAGACAGAGCAGACGGGTGCGGCGGGGGCGCACGAGAAGCTGGTCAGTGGCCGCATTCCTCGTAGTTGAAAGTAACACGGTATCCGGCTGCGAAAAATTACCGCCTCGCTACACCGGCCAGGGGATTCTGCTTCTTATACATTAACACATAACGTCGAAATGCTATTGCTAATGGCAGTCGGTGCATTTTATCGATATAAAGTAGTTGTTATTCGAAACAGAATTGCGCCACATTACGGGCGAGTCGGCAATGTGCGCATGGGCACGAACGATCCAACTCCGCCGTAAATTGTACCATCAAGATAGATTTAGATATGTCAATGTAATATATAAATGAAGCTGTCGGAACGTGTTATTTATCATAAAGTTCACCAACCCGACTGATTGTAAAGGTTTGATTTACTAATCAGGTTGTTTATCGATTTCATTAACATAAATATTTCTCCACAATAAACAATCCAAAGACCTTTAATTTTATACAATCTAATGTTGATGACAGCTAAACTTACAGTTAGCTCACGATAAATCATCTGACTTACTAAAAACTTATTACTAAAAAAACATCCGGCTATTTTATGTGTAAAAAGTTATTTTATTTTTCAAATTTGAGTTCATTTGCTTTTTCAAAATATCATTAATATTTTTTATTGCGAACCCAAAAAAATAAATACACAGGAATTGAGAACCTCCTCCATTATTTTTGAAGTCGATTAAAAAAATCAATTAAGTACTACTGTCATTAACACACGCTCTTCTTCATACTTATAATAGTAAATTGTGATAAATGTGTGCAAGTTGGTCATTACAGACGAGGCGGGTATTAAGCGATATGCACACGCGTGTCATACGACGTTTTTCAACATACTTTTAAGTAGATTTTCTGATAACCATCACCCACACAATGAGAACGTCACAAAATATGGCGCGCAGGGGTTTTTTTTGACGGCGATGCTCTGTCAAACTGTTTTACCCGTTTAAATTAAGAATGCTTCATCTACACACATATCACTTGCAGTTTGGTACAAACTTAACATAATCGGGATTAAACCTATCATGAAACTGTGCGGTAATGTAAAGTAAAAAGCACTAGTACGTAAAAAGCTGCACTAAAAACGGTGCAATATATGTCACTTTATGAGCAAGTTTGTACATACCTACGTACACATTTTATTAGTTTTTATTATGTCAATAGGTTGACAAGCAGGCAGACGGGCCACCTGATGGTAAGTGGTCACCGCCGCCTATAAACATTTGCAATACCAGAGGGATTGCCAATGTGTTGCCGACCTTGTAGAGCTCTTTAGACGCCTTTTTTGAAGAATCCCATATCGTAGCGCTGAGGGAAAACCGTAACGGTACGTAGATTGTGTAAATGCATGTCTTAAAGGTATGTAAATATGAAATCGATAGATATACATACCGTTCTTGCCTATATATATATCCTACTATGTAACAAAGACGATAACACGGTTGCAATATTAATGATGTAAGCGATGTACGCTTGGAAATCGTCAATAAATGCAGTTTGATATCTGCAGGGGTCGAGTCACACCTGTCAGCTTTTTGAAAAAGCTACATGTAGAGACCCTAATTTTTCATAATTAACCAGTACCTAGGTAAAATCCACTAGTAACTGACAACCAACTTAACATATTAGCTGGTTTTCTAAAAGTCGGTGCTCTAAAGGGAATACTTCCTTTTATTTTGTAAAATAAAACTGTTAATTTTTATCGAAATGCATTTTACATTACAACAATAGAAGCTATCGCAACTTAGGTGCGCTAAGGGGAATAAATTCAAATTTAATTGTTGTTCGCGTTTGAGCTCCCAGCAAAAATATTGATCGGTGCTCTAAAGGGTACTCTAAGAATCGGTGCTCAAACTGGAATACCTACTTCATTATTAATTTTGAAACATTTAATCCATACAGGAATTAAATCCGCACAAGTTTCAATATTAGTCACTTTAGGTTTTTACGCAATTTCATTATTTATTCAAAAAGAACATGCATCGTTTTATACGGGAGAAGGATCGCGATAATGTCCTCCTTGCTTTTGAATCTGAACACAAAAGAAATCGAAATCTTGTTTGTGGCGGTCGTAGCACATACGCAGGTGCGCTCGATTCATATCTATAGGTTTTTAACAATGAATTTCTGACAACAATATATTTGCTAAGAGCAACTGCGAGGCAGCAATGAGGCGAATGGGGCTTACTCGTTTTATTTTAATTTGCAAGGTTTACGAAGGCATAGATAGAGTACCTATGCTAAATATTATGACCAAAAACATCGTTTAATTCTAGTCTATCGAATTCTATCACAGTAGAAATTAAGAAGGGATATCAACTTTATTATCCAGTGGCAGTTTGATTAGAAATTCCAAGTAAAGCAGATAAAAAAGATGTCACCTAAATATCAGAGTATATAAATACTACGTCCTAAATGAAACTACTATATAATATACGTCATCAACATTATAATGGGAATGAAAGTGTGCAACTCTTTACCTATTCGAAATAAAGTCAGATTGGTCGGCCTTTTCGGTACGTAAGCAGTGTAGCTCGATTGCTTTGCGCGAATTTTTTGCTCGTCTGGCGCGCAGGTGTCTTGTTAAAGGTACGTACGAGGCTACGAGCGTCTAAATGCAACACTTTTTTTTTTAATAGCCTTCGACCCTTCTCGGATCCATTGTTTGTTTTGGTTGCTTTTTTCATTTCATCATCTCCAGTCTTCCTTACGATCCGTATGTCTTGAAGATGTTTTTTCCTGCCATTGAAAATCATTTACGGTCGTATAATATAAATATTTTTATTACAGAGCTAGATTTATTGTCTGATTTCGAGATCGCGAGCTGATATTAGTAAAATATGTATAATTAATGTCGATAATAGCATGCTTAGTTTCACATTAATAGCCGCGCTATTTTGATTCCGAATTCCTAGGATGTTTTCCGCTGAAGATACTACTACTTTTTGCCATGAATAACGGAACAGGTCTGAAATGGGCCATGTCACGGAATTTACTTAACGGCCCTTCTAATACGTGACGCATCTCTGTGAGATTGCTAAAATTAAAAGTGAAGTTCCCATGGCGGTGTGGGTATACAGGGCGGGCCTCTCTAGTGGTACTACGTTCCGTTACCTTGCGGTCATCAGTCTCTCGGAACGGGTTGCGGGCCCCGAAGGCGATACACCGGAACTGTCGCTGCTGTATACGGCACACGCGTCGGCGCCCGCGCGCCCGCGTGTCCCGCGCATCGTGCCCGTTGTGACGTGTCACCTTACCTTACCACTTCAAACCTGACGTGAATCGCGAAGTGGCACCAACGCGACGGGTTACTTCCGCATGTAAGTGGATGTAAGGTTTTTAAGACATTTTCTCGTAATAATCAAAACTGCTCCGTCTTCAGATACCTTCCCAACTAAATAATGGTGGCAATCAACCCCATATCAATTTTTATTAGGAAACAATTTAGGTATAAAAACTCATCAATCGATTCTCCTTGTGATTATGAAAACCATACTTTTAGGTTTGCGATATACTCAATATAATGTATAATATCAATTAATTTCAACTTTCCCCAACGTATTGAGAAATCTGATTAAATGCAAACATTGCTACAGCGCAAACATAATTAAAAGTTTATCATAACCACATTAATCTTTATTAAAAACATAAAAAGCAGTAAATATTTACATCCGAATTTAATAATAAACTATATAAAACAGTTTATTGAACAAAAATATGATGACAATAGAGTTGATAGACGATTCAATCAGTGTAATTAATAATGTTTCCTTCCTGCATAGTGGTGCCCGTATGCGCGCGCGCTGGGTGCGGGCGGGGTGTCTCCGGGGCGGGAGGGGGGTGTGAAGTTATAAATAATTTATGTGAAAGATAACTGTGCCGCAAACGCGGGCGCCTGGGCAATACGTGCAATGCAAGCACTAAATAGGAGTAAGCTTATAAAAAACCTATTAATTACAATGAATATTCAACAAAAGATTTCTTGTGCGACGTCAATTGTTAGTAATGAATATATAAGAAAAGTAGGGAAACTATAAATCATGTAATGTACACATGAAAAGACAACAATCAATATCAATAAATAATCTTCAGTTGTTGCCAACACAAGGAAAGCGAACGATATTGTCGTGTATTTAAATCCTAAGGAGCATAATCGTAAAAGTTGTAAATAGTTCTTATCCCAACATGAGACAAGAGAATAGGTTTACCTTATGAACTGTTTTAATTAAGTGAAGAAGGGTCCGTTTAGTGAGGACCTGTATAGATAAACGTAGGTAGTTCGTGGTCGACCCACAAGAAATAGTAATAGGTGGGGTATTAAAGGGTTCGGGATTAAAGGTAATAATTACATGAGTCATTCAGAAGCATAAATATACCCCCATAAACACGTTTGAGGTTCAAGAAAACATCCTCCTAACAACAAAAGTATTTACACTTGATTAAATCCATGTGACATTGAAATGGTCAGGACCGAGACTCCACGAGACTTAATTTTATTTCAAAGGGCGCAATGCGATGAGTCACTACGTTATTATTTCAGCAAGAAAAATATTCTTTCAGTAGAACTTTAAAACAGTTGCCGTCTCACCCACCATGAATCGCTGTATTGTAATTTATGCTTTTGCAATATTTTCCCCTTTTATTCGTGTATACTGAATACTATGCTGTCAGGATAAATTGATTTTGTTAATTTTATGAATGTGTTTGTAAACGTAGTTTCAGGCAAAAATAAATCTGTGCTAAAAATAATTTTACTTAGGTATTGAACATTATAAGAACTCTACATTTTTTATTACCAGAAGGTAAATAAGACATAATTTCTATATTATCAAGACGTCCCATATTACCGTCTTTATCAGTAACAGACAGACGTTTTATCTCAGAAGTCTCAGATGCCACAAAACTAGCTTATCCGTGGTTGGCTTGCTATGGAGGTGGTCCAACATTTTCCGGGAATTCGCTTCGATGATATTTACAATACCTGATTACTTATTCATATGAATCTACTTGTGTTTGCCCACAAAGCCATATATACCTAAATATCTATTTATTTAGTGTATGTTATTGTTCTATTTAATGAAGTATTTAATTTGATTTATATTACTTAATTTTGTACAGCTTTGAGTTATAGTCCTCTGGAAAGAAAAGAAAACGAGTATTTAGTTGGCATTGTGTTGTTTTTGTTGTTGATATATTTTAGTGTTTTGTTTATTTTAAACAGGGCACAATGAACTAAAATAGAATATTATCCTTGAAATTCAATGAATCGACTGACTGAATCATTCGATTGAATCATCTATTAACCTCAAGCCAATCGAATAAATTAGATGTTGGACATAATATACTAGGTGAGTATTTGTGTTTGTGCGCGCTATATCCTAGTTTATATCTAAAATGTTAGTTATATTTAAGGTCGGTTTTTGTTCTCAGTTGACATGATTGTTTTACGTGGTTTAGGCAAGTTTCCAGCTCTAGAATGTAAATAGAGAGCAATTTCCCTAATTAAATACTCAGAGTGTGTAGTGAGCGACGTTCAACTGTGTTTGTGATGCGACTCGCGCGCTTCTAATGAAAGAGCTTTCAAATCTATGCTTCCCATGACACGTCATAGTTTGGAGGTATCTGCAATCAAGCCTTAGTTTCACATACCTACCTTCTTTGATGCAATTTACACCAACATTTTCCCATGAATCAAATCTAATAGGGGCAAGATATGTACGTTAATACGCAATGAATGTTTGTGCTTATTAGGAAAAGTTTAATAATATAATTGAGATCCCATTTTTGTAGGTACCCTACTGAATTCTATTGGGGAAGGCAATGCTGAAAAGGGTGGAGGATGGAATGAATACATAAATACTGCAATATAATGTCTGAAAGTGTAAGCGCAACGTAGAGTTGTGTGTAGTGGAACGGTGAGACGAGCGGCGGCGCGGCGGCGGCGGCGCGGACGCAGCGCAGGCGGGCGGGCGGTCGAGCAGGCGCGTGCGCGGCCATGGCGATGCCGCGCAAGGTCAATGGCACGCGCCTCTCCTGCTCGCACACCGGAATTCCATATTTAAATCTCGTCCGCAGAAAAATGGCGGTCGACTCCATTCCGCGGCCGCGCCATGTGTACGGAGAATTAATAAAACATGCCTCCAGCATTTTCTTATCGTTTTTTCCGAGTATCGTTAACAGCTTAGTAACAATGAGGTCGCAGTTTGCAGTTATATCGTCAGTTTGATTCCGTATAAGCGAGAAAATTAATCGTAACATTTTATATTATGTCTCCCAATTTTGTCTGCATACTTTAAGATCTACTCGGAATGTTCACCGTGAAATCTTAACGGTTGGTTATATCTGTGTTTTTTGATGATGTATAATATTAAGTAAGAGTAGCGTTACAACTTGAAGCGTCATAAATTAAAGTGAGCTATTAATAAACGTCGGTCGGTGCGTAGCAGTAGTACATTAGCTCTGGTTTTGATAGATTAAGTTTCGTAGCAGCGCGCTACGTAGAGATACTTATGTAGGTGGATGGATGTACAGAATAGCGGACACAATCAACTCGGTAAAGTGCAAGTCACTGGCAATCGGGAACCGCTCGGATTTCAGCACAAAAGCGAAGGGACGGGTTTGTGGATTAGGGGACTAACCATAGCATCCACTAATGTGAATAACAATAGTGAGGATGTAGCAGAAAAACGTTAGCCGGACGGGAGTTCATTAGCTTCATACAAACTATGGTCAAACTATACATACAGAGGTTTATATGTAGGTATGTATGTTTGTATGTAGATTTTGTGAACGCAACAATATTATTGGATGTGGTTATAATTTGAGTTGATTTGAAAGTGCTACGAATAAGCAGTTGCCTACGAATGCTAGTTGTCTACGAATAAGACAAATTTAAGTGTTCGCAATTGTATTGAAGAAAATATGAAATAAGTTTGTACTACAATAAAATAAAATAAGATCATGTAGACAAGAGACGAAGAGGCTTGTGCTACGCTAACGCTAAGCTACGAGCCCAATACATAAAAACCGGCCAAGTGCGAGTCAGACTCGCGCACCGAGGGTTCCGTACAAACCTGTAGGTATATAAGTAAATGGTAGTATAGACCTGAGTATTTGATGTTAATTTCAATTTATGACGTATTAAAAAAAAACTACTTACTAGATCTCGTTCAAACCAATTTTCGGTGGAAGTTTCCACCGTAATGTACATCATATATTTTTTATAGATTTATCATTCTCTTATTTTAGAAGTTAGAGGGGGGGGGACACACATTTTACCACTTTGGAAGTGTCTCTCGCGCAAACTATTCAGTTTAGAAAAAAATGATATTAGAAACCTCAATATCATTTTTGAAGACCTATCCATAGACACCCCACACTTATGGGTTTGATGAAAAAAAAATTTTGAGTTTCAGTTCTAAGTATGGGGACCCCCAAAATTTATTGTTTTTTTTCTATTTTTGTGTGAAAATCTTAATGCGGTTCACAGAATACATCTACTTACCAAGTTTCAACATTATAGTTCTTATAGTTTCGGAAATAAATGGCTGTGACATACGGACGGACAGACAGACAGACAGACAGACAGACAGACAGACAGACAGACAGACAGACAGACAGACAGACATGACGAATCTATAAGGGTTCCGTTTTTTGCCATTTGGCTACGGAACCCTAAAAAGAGGCGTAGATCAACTATATAGCTAAGAACAAAAAAAGGAGATAAAATCACACGTAAATTGGTGACGCAAGCAATGCGGTGAAATTAATTAATGTCCCCCTTGGAAGCGTGTGGTGTTCAGTGGAAATGTTTTAAAAGCGGCGTCGATCCCTGAAGGGGCGAAGTAAAAAGCGAAGTGCAAGTCATTGGCGTAGCGGCGGCGGTGAATTTACAGCGTAATAAATTTCAACCGAGAAACAGAGGAGTCTTATCTGCTAACAGCTCAAATGAACTGTCTGACGTCTAGCAAGAAATAACATACCACCGACCGACTATCCGCTAAACGCAGAAATCACGATCGCCACTATTGCAAGCAAGTATTTAGCAAGCCTGCATGCAGTCGAGGCGGTTTCTTTTTATCCAACTTAACAAAGGGCTGTTCATCGTAGGATATTTAGTGGTTTTGTTTCACTAACCACACCGAGTGTGTAGTTTGGATTTACCGAGTTATAAAACTGAGTGGTGACTTCAGATAATGATTAACTAGATGAGCCGAAAGGCCGAGAACAAAGATAAATTTATCGATGGTCGCGAAAAGTAATGCAATATTTGCACATGGTTTAGAGATAAGACTCCGATAAGACGTATGAAAATAGACTCCGCGGCGCTAGTAAGAGGCGCGGCGGCGGCGGTGGAGAGCGTTTATCTTGGCATTGTATATTCATCTGAGAACATAATGAGCTATAAAGCAAGTTAATAATTCTCTTGAAGGCAAAAAGAAATGTCAGATACATTTGTTCTTGACAATAGCATAATGGTATAATCTGTGTACGTCATCGAAGCCCAAAAGCTCGGTCCGTGAGTGACAAGTACCTACATAACATTTTGCTATGTGTCGAGTAATGTATAGGAGGAGGCCCCATCTGTACATACATTTAATCAGAGATTCAGAAGGCACTCCTATAACTCTAGCTAGAGACATGATATATGCTTTTGTAGCAATGACGCAACGTTTGATATAAAAGAGAATAGCAATCGACACAAGTTTATTATTTATTAAATAATAAACTAATAATATTTTTATTTACTGGATAAATTTCATTTAAAGGTATAAATAGAGTAAAAATAAATTGTGAATAAAATGTTCAATTCTAGGTATAAGACTGTACCACATCGTACTGACTACTGAACCCTACCTATACTGCGCGTGTTCAGACATGGTTTTTTGTCTCGTATTTTTTTTGTTTGTATCTACTCCCAACAAAAGGGTCGATACAAACAAACTAACTTTTATTTATTGCAAATTAAGTTTCACGGTATGGTTGTAAAGTTATCGCGACGAGTTTGCGCACGAAAATTGTGACTTATGTGACAGCTAATAACAGCCTTCCAGTGAAGACTTTGTTGTAGCCCAATTCACAAAAAGTAGTCATGAATATTAGCGCTATAATCTCTAAACAATTTTTATCTTTAATAAAGGTATTTCGTTTGTGAACTTATCTTCATCCGCAGAACAATTCTTGAGCGTTTCTGTTTAATGGGAACGACGTTTTACAGAGAGAATATTTATTGTATTCGAAAATTAAAAGGAAGATAGGAATTCCCTCGGGTGGAGGGAGGTGAGGTGCAATCAGAGCTCGCTGGTGGATGGCAACCTTAAATACCAGACTTAATTGAACTGCTTCCGCGTTGCGCTCGGCAGCGGCACGGGCGGGGCGGCGCGGCGCGGCGCGTCAGGCGTCTACGTAAATGTACTTTACGGAAGTATTCGCCACAAAGGTATTCCTTTAACACTAAACATTTACAACCCATTAATGTTCATCGAGAGAAAGCCATATTTAAAAAAAAAAACTATATTTTAGTGAATAAAAATATAAGCCATATTACACCATTATTGCCATAAATTCAGCGGATGAAATATTTTCGTGAAAATAGTTTGCTTTTATGCGTCTAAAACGTAAGCGTATATCTGGCAAAAACAGTCTGAGCGCATACGTTATTTTAAACGAGGCTCACATTGAAAATAGCAGAGACATAAAAGAATAAAAGACGGTGCACCGACTAAATCGTACTTTCATGTTTTTGGCTCGAGGCGAGTTCGAGGCACGCATACGGAAGCTGAAACAATGCTATAACTCTTCAGGCTGTTCTCTTAGCTTCGGGTAACTAATACTTATATAAATAAAAGTAAATGCAATGCAATTCACTTTTATTATAGAAGTTATATGATATTTTAATAAAATTATATTTTTGTTAATACGAAAACACGAGTAATGATTTTTCTTAAATTGCTTACAAAATAAGTTCTCTTTAACCCATTTTACAGTAATTAGAGAAGAAAATTAGAATAAAGATAAAGCTCGAACGGTGTCGTGCGTTGAAAGATGTTCGCGGAAGCTTAAAATAATATTTTGAAGAGCGTCGCATCGCCCGAACTCGTGAACTCACAGGAAATGAGGCTCTCTGGCCCGTCGGGAAATTGTTCCTCCCAATCATAACGCTCAGTGGAATCTCCCTGCTCTGAAAGACTAAAAACGATGGAACAGATTTGTCTCTCAGTGTATTACGACGAGAGAATATAAAACGTTATTCTGCTTTAGTAACAGCTTTGCGTAATGTTACGTTGTGTTTCTTTTGTTAAAGTTAAATGCCTGTTATTTTCAACACTGAACTTCATATTATTTGTCAAATTCCAGGTGTTTTTATTATAGTAGCTTATTTTTATTGTAATTTTTTTTTCGTTAACTATAGGTAGATACTTTACTATGTGGAGGATAATTTCGTGAAACAAGTTGGTTTCTTGTGTGTTTGGGTTTTTGACAATTAGTTATAATTTTAAATAATATTAGGTAATTTATTTATTTATTTATTTATTTATTTTATAAGGTACACCAACAACGTACATACACAACATTTTAGACGGAACATAAATAAAGTTACAAAATCTAGTACATACATCAATTACAGGTATACACAACATTTAAAGAGAATTATACATTAAGGGTAAGATAATCAATCAACTAAAAAAACATGAAAAAAACACAAACATGAAATAAAACCGAAAAAAAAAGAACAGAAATTAAATTATAAATAACACAAATAAAATGAAATTAAAATACACCTTGAGAAGGATGCCGAACCTTACGCTTAAATGAGCAAAAACTATCAAAAAAGATATCCAAATGCAGATTTGGATAATTCCTGCACAAGTCATTATAGGACCTACAGATGCGAGGAGTAGGTGCATTGTGACCAACTTTAGTCTTAGACATGGATGAGTAGAACAATGCTTTATGTAAGAAACGTGAATTTGGCCGAGGTACGTGCAAACCAATAGAAGCGAGAATATCTGGGCATTGAATTTTATTGTGAAGCAATTTATAAAGGAATGATAAATCAAACATACGCCGACGGTTACAGAGATTTTCAATTTTGAAGTAATGAAGGCGGTCTTCATATGATACACGACTGCTTATGCCAGGTGCCGAAAAAGCCAAATATTTCGTAAAAACGCGATTAATTCGTTCAATGCGATCTATATGAATAGAGTAGGACGGATTCCATATAACAGATGCAAACTCGAGAATACTACGCACGAGAGAGTTATACAATATAATTTTAGATTCGGATCGTTTGAATTCTTTTGTCGTACGCCTGAGAAAGCCTAACATTCTTGCAGATTTATTAATTATATGATCATAGTGCGCTCTGAAACTTAATTTGGAATCCACTATT
Source organism: Achlya flavicornis (assembly GCA_947623365.1). Lineage (NCBI taxonomy): Eukaryota > Metazoa > Arthropoda > Insecta > Lepidoptera > Drepanidae > Achlya > Achlya flavicornis. The sequence continues at coordinate 7,822,324 of OX392467.1, forward strand.
ACACCTACGTCTCTTACCTCGTCGACCTCTCGAAGCCGTTCACCGTTAATAAAGTAAGATGAAAGATGGGGTTTCCTTTTTTTAGTTATTTTAATATAAAGACATTTATCAACATTTAATACCATACCATTAATTTGACACCAGGTATAAATAGAGTCAAGATCCTGTTGCAGTTCAATTTCATCAGTACGCGAATGAACTCTTTTGAAAATCTTCATGTCATCAGCATACAACAGACAGTTACTATGCTTTATATGATTTTCTATATCGTTAACAAATAACACAAATAATATATAAATAGTAATTGCTTTGATACCCTATAAAATAACTAAAATATAATATATTACTATAAAAGAGAGGTAGAGCGTTTATTCGCTCAAAGAACAGCTCAACTGGGGAAGTGCCTCCACCTGACAGAATACCGCAGCCAAATAACATTACGTTGTATTCCTGCGCGTGAGTAGGGTCACCAGAGCTCGTTCGGGAGGGGGGAAGGGTAGGTAACGCGTGAGCGATGCCACTTGTGTTGCAAGCCTCCATATGGCTACGGTAACCCCTTACCATCAGGCGGATACTTGTTTACCGGCTTGGTAGTATAGAAAAAATATATATTAACAATTTAATTAAAAATAAATCTATAGGATCATTCTACATCTACAATAATCTACATCCATGTAAACGTAGCAGATTTAAAAGCCAGTCATTAACAAAATCAGAGGGAGTGAACATGAAAAATGAGAATATTTACAAAGTTTTACCGCACAAACGGGAAGCGAGCGACTGATCAGACCATTTCCCAAAAGGGCCGGCCTGGGGTCGTCGTATCCGTCGAGTACATCCGATTGAATTAATCACGGAAAACGGTCTGTACGAGCGATAAACGTGCACACATGCGTTTGGCAGAGTGGATGTTTCTGTGCTCGTTTTACTTTCAACAGACATTCGTACGCGGGATTTGATCTTGAATAAGAAAACTAAAGATATTACTGCTAACTATGTATTAAATTTACGTAAAGAAATATACAGTCACTAAAGAAAATTAAACTTGAGGTCGTAGTTCCGATTAAAAACGTTAAGCGGCAGGAGAATCTATACAATATTGTACAAATTATTCAAGAATCTCGTTGAAATTTGAATTGAATACCAAAATTTCCTTGATATGAATCGATCAATTTGGTCGTGTCGTTGGGTTCTATTTATAGGTCCTTGAATGAATTGTAGGGAAGTGATGAGGCGACGCGGCAGCACAAAGAGCCAATTGAGCGAGCCTGTCCAATGGGACGGGATGCTGACGTGGCGTGTGTGTGGCGTAGGCTGCGAACATCCGTACCATCTGTTTACGAATACATCCATTATATTGTATGTTATGGATGGTTATAAGCACATAAGGTGCCTCCTAGCGTAAATACTAATATTTTTTTTTATATTTAAGTTCAGATTTTATCCTGACGTTTTATTAATAATTAAAGGCGTCTTGTAAATGCATTTTTGTTTTGCCGCCCCTTTTGAAATCACCTCTGTGATGAGTCACGCTCAGCTGAGGGCTTATATAGGTTAGGGCCCGCCTAGTAGGTACAAATAAAAGCTATTGTTTTTCTTTTATATTGTTCTGTAAATGTGTTTTTTTTTTATGCCACTTAGGTGGAAAACAAGCATACGGCCCGCCTGATGGTAAGCGGTTACCGTAGCCTATGGACGCTTGCAACACCAGGGGTAGCACGCGCGCGTTGCCAACCCTGCAGAAATCTCTTCACACCCCTTTTGAAGAACCCCATGCTGTACTCCATTGAGAAAACCACGGCGGGGAGCACAGTCTGAGCGTCCGCGGTGTCTAATAAATATAACTTTAAACTTTATTTTTAGAGTATGTATACCTACCTAGAAAAATAGAATGAGCTAGCTTCGTCTTCTACCAAGCCATTTCTAAATAATAAAAATTCATTTACAACAATTGACGTAGGTCTGATCTACCCATTTATTCCGATTTCTGTAGTCTTATCCTAATTCTAAAATAAGCTACAAAAGAAAATACTACAAAATAAATAATAATATGAAAGCTCCCATAAGAATGTAAAGCCATAATGTTTTCGACTAATATAGACAGATAGGATGGTGTAATAAAATAGGTTATAAGATAAAAAGGGGCAAGTGTGTAAGGTATTCATATAACCATCTGGCTGGAGCGATGAATGAGTCGTTAACGAGTCCCTGCGCACACGGGTGGCATAGTCAAATAGCCACCACTACTCGTACATTATGGTCAATTCTTTTTGCAGACGGCAAATGTAATTTCTCTTTTTGCTTACTGAAATTCAGGCCATTGTATTTGGTAAATTTGATAGTTTATAATATCTAAATTCTAGGCTGCAATAATACTATTAGTCTAGAAAAATAACGTTTTAAACTATTGATGTTCAAAAAAATTATTGAAATACGAAAGTACCAGGAATTTATGTAGATTCCATTATTTTCAAAGTAAAATGCAGCATTTCTACATTATCTTTGCTAACAATAAATAGTAAATATTGTTATTCATTAGATTAGATCTTCAATACGAAATGCAAAACGATATTGAACCATGCGAGCTGTAACTGTTTATAGGTGGATCATTACAAAATTATAGATTTCTAATTTTAATGTATTCAGCCAGATACCACTCATTAGAAAACTCACTCGTTCAAAAATGAACAGATAAAAAATGATTGTAGTAATATTAGTAAGTAATATCGGGATGTAATACCCGATATCACAAGCCTGGTATGTCCAACCAAACTCCGGTCCCATCAGATAATAGCGGCGCATAGGACGGATAGCGATTTCCTCGAACAACCGGGATGCGCCCAATTCTCGCCAATAAACGCCCCCGAGATATATCGACCTGGAACGTAGGGCCGTTAGTCACGCAATCAACACCTCTATAGTAAACATCATAAAGAGAAAAATCCCTTATGACATTCGACGGTTATTCGCCTTTCGTGATATATAGCTTTTGAATTGACCAGCGTATTCTGTGATACATGCCGCTCGCTCATTCCACGCGCTTACGGAGACGATTGACTGATGGCGGAACCATTAAATATGGATGTACGCTACCGAGCAATGATGTTGGGTGTCTAAATAAATAAATTCCTGTGCCATTTCAAACGTGATCACGCACCGTTTGTTACTTATTTGATGGCAATTTCATTCACATTTAACATTATTGCTTAATGAAATTTTCATGAAAGATAGGTAGTATGTCCATTGGTACGTTTTTATCAGTAGTTTGACGAGTGTAAGCGACGTCATGCTATAATGACGGCATCGCGAAGCCTCGTGACCTCAGGATCAGCGCCCGCCACCGCCCGCCGCCGCAGAGTTACGAGTATGATTCACCACCGTCGCGTCGGGCGCCTCGCATTCCTTCCACGGCCACAAAGGTAATAGGAAATGCCATATCGTAATAAATTCTTGAAACCTATGCAAATAACTCAACTAAACAATTCTCATACAACCTGCGTAAACTTTGAACTTTCAATTTAGGTCAACCTACTAAAGATACTGACTAATCCCTTGGCTCATAATATTGTGTGTATTTCCCGCAAAAGGGTTAATAAAAAACATTACATCTCATTAATTAAGTTAATGAATTAATGATTGTGGGAATGTTGACGAAGAATGTGAATTACGATAATTTAAAGTGGGATGCCATTGTTTGAATCAACATGCGCGGGCGCACCAGCTTTCGCGGGCGCATACTGTAGTTGGAAATGTTGGAATGGAGTCGATCACGGACCGCTTAGCTTAAACCGTTCTTCGTGCTGATTCATACCAGCCTATAAATAAACATTCACTAAGATGAAACATTGTACGGTAACTAATTAAAACTACTTTGTGAAGTATATTGCTGCTCTTTGATTAATTGCAACCATTGCAATTATTCATAATGTATTAATACAGTTAATGCGTGACGAACAGCATCCGTTTCTGCGGTATTCCTTTAATCTGTATCGAAACCACAATTTTGTTGATTATTGCCACCATTGAACAGTGACGTAATCCTTTACATACTGATATTTGCTGGTTATTAATGTTAGTGAGCAGAATTGTTTTTGAGGATAGAATTATTTTATAAAACAAACACAAACAAAAGAAAACAGGATATTAGTCTGCTGTGAGATAAGTACAAAAAGCAATGATATGGGATTGTATCAAGGGACAGGAAAAGGAATACGAAAATACATAAAGAATGGTAGAGGCGTTGATAACAAACAACACATTGAACAGGGTACAATTATGGTAAAATATAAAATGTTATTAGGAAATCTGAGTTAGGAATGAAGAAAGGATGACAACTGTATATTGTACCTAAATAGGGGAGGACAATTGCCTACCGATACAGTGGTTCTAAGTAAGAATACTTAGTCATCCACCCAAACGCGATAAAAGTAAATTATAAGTAAAAGAATATAACTTTACAAATTAATCTATTACATGAAAATATATTATACCTGTTGGTTGCAATTTCAAATCGTGTATTTCTTAATTACATTATCATTACGAATGGGATAATATTGCATGTGGGTGCTGACTGCTGGTTCGTCGCATGTGACGCTTTTTGTCACTCTTCCGGGGCCGAAGCTGTTGTTCTATCTTTGAATTCGAAAAGATGTATGTATGTATACATTTTGTATATTCCCTAAATCGTGACAATAGGTACTTGCCTATAAAATTCTTCTAGATAACATCATTAAGTATAACAATTTACACGAACAAGACGCGATTTTTGTTTTATTATAATTCAGAAATAGCTTTCAAGGAAATACCTATAACAAGGGACGAAGCCACTTAATCCCATTTGATGTTTTCATTTACCCTGTAGCTTGACCTTTAGATATGATTCCTCGTGACGAGACAGGTTCTATTAATATAAACAACGTATTCATTTTCAAGGATAGAACAAGTCTGCATTCCAAAAATATAAAAGGATACAGTTACGTTACTTTCTAAACATGGCAAAGTTTTCTATTGTGCATTCGTCTGGGTGTCATATGCATGCGCCGCTGCACTTTGTCAGCTATAAGTTCTAATATGAAAGTATCGCGTGTTGTTTTGCAAAGGCTATCGCATGGCAGTCAATAAGGTCAGTGATCGGTTACTCAACAAATATTTGCGCCATAAGATCGAGTAGAGAGTATGTTGCGGTCAACACAAATACGATATCCACGGACGTCTCGTCGTCGCCTATACACCAACACTTGCATACACATATGCTGTGCATGCATGCCGTAAAAAGGAAAACTTTCAAGAATTGCTCATGCGACTATTATGACTAGTGGCTCTGTGAGCTGTAGACCACACAAGTTTGCCAATGCATAGCTTTTTCGAAATATGATAATTTGGTGGTTGGTACACGGGTAAGTTTCTGGCATAGTAAAAAATTAAAATCTACGACACATTGTATTGTTACGCCTATCGGGCATTCGCTAGTATGAAATAATTAATACCTAAATGGTCTCAATATTTGATCAATAGACCTCTTTATTTAATAAAAATCGATGGATTTCAATGTACTAAGTTATACTAATCTGTGCTAGCAGCATGCTAGCAGTCACTAGCTAAACAACGATTCTTACTTATTCGTTACTAGGTACGTTGTAGTTAACAAACCATTAATAAGTCATATTTTTGTTAATCGCCTTAATTAATTGAATCGTGTTCGTGCTTCGAATAATAAAATGTAATAGGTAGTTGAAAGAACCCCCGGAGCATGAATTCATCATGTCATATCACACCGTATGCGTGTGAATGCCTAAATTCGTTGATGTTGTACATCGGACGGTCGCCCTAAGCCCGATCGTGATTGGTTCTCCTGTCAGGATAATGCGGGCGGCTCCCGATAGAGGTTATGAACCCTCTGATTTAATTGAAGATTCTACTTTCAGCCCCCGTTCAGTGCCGACGTCGACAGACCGTTGCATTGGCTGAGTGTCGGTCGATCATGAATGTAATACATACTCAAATAGAAACCAATATTTGGTCGTCGACAAATCAATCAAATCCAATTCATCTAAAAATGGGCCTCAGCTTTTAAGTATCTAATGGATTGATGTCTCACATTTTTTATCATCGTATAGATGTATCATTCGAATTGATGAGAAATATACGGTATAAATATAAATACTTACATTAACGTAGTGAAGCGTTATGAAAGAAATGGACATACCTGAAATATAAAATGCGATTATAAGTACACAATTATACAATTTTTTACGAGTAAAAACATTTTAAACTAATGTTTATCGGCATCGCATTTTAAAATCCTTAAAAATGTTACGAGTTCAGAATTGAGCCCGGTGGCTCCGAAAGTTGGGTGAAAATTCGGTTGCTTAAAACATAAAACACTCGGCACCCGGAGCGAGGTGTCAAAGAGAAGGAACTTTACGGAAAATCTTTTGAGAGGACAGGACAAACATAGATATAAAGAAATTCGATTATTTTTGAAAAATTGGACTTATGGTTTTTAATTTGAATTGACTCAAATATTACTAAGGCAAGTTCTGACATAATGTATTTCAGAAGGTGAACGAACACCACGTAATTAACACAAATTAATCGGTACAACTGTAATCTACACCTATAATTAGAGCGTTCAAATGATCAAGAATACGAAACTAACCAGCAGAAGAAAAAGAAAGTAATAGTTAGTCTATGGTAGCGTAAAGGCTTCTAAATAATTTGACGGCTCGGCTCGGCAAAGCACCTGCAGGCGACGCCTAATGGGCCCAATTATCGACGACTTCGCCGCACTCCGAAAGGGCCATTACCCCTCCCGGAGCCCACCCGCTCGCTTCTTGATGAAAAGAGTCCAAGAGCATTGGAGGTTGCTACAGTAAAATGCCAGTGGAAATAATTAAAATCTGGACTATTTAAAAGAGCGCTGAATGCTGGTTTTGTGGTAAAGTATGAAAAAGTACCGATTAATAAAAGCAGTTCTTTACAGTTTAGTAAATAAATAGACACGGTTCAACTTTGCAATTTTTTATAGCAGGTAAAATGCAAGGAGCAAATAATTTTAAAAAATATGTAATTTTTTGCTGTAAAAAGGAATTGTGTAATTCAATATTTACCTATTATACTATTAAAAATTGTGTGTTTTTTTTTCATATCATTTCTATACCCACGATTAGCTCCTGGACTTGGTGGTATATTGCATTAAACTAAATCGTACCCTTGTCATGGGTATACATATATATAATTATATAATTTTGATGTCAGAAGGCTAACAAGCATGGGTCTACCTAATATGGTAAGTGATCACCGTCGCCTACAGACATTAAATGTGTTGCCGACCTTTACAAAGCTTAGAAGGCAACAGGCTCTCAAGTGTAACTAACGGTTGGTGCTTGACGAAACATTTCAACTTGAGAGCGGTAGCCAGCCAGTACGTTCTACAAATCGTGGTAAAAAAATCTCAAATATTAATAGAAATTATGATTTAAAACAAAATTCCCTATGAAAACAATTCACTCAATTGAAAGAAAGGAATACTTAACATTACTGTATGAGTAGTTCTACGAAGGGGTCTGGACTGCATTAATAATAGCGATATAGTTGTAGTAACTGAATATCATTTTATAACAAATAAATCTCTACGCACGCACGACTGTATAACAGTAACTTATCGCTTTTCAATCGGCAATGACGCCAGTAGATTTTAATATGTTTATTTTGCAAGTCACTTCAATAGAGGTCTGGTACGTACACCACAAAGCAAGATTATCTGTGATGTGACTGATAGATTACGGGTTTTTGTAAAAAGCATAGCATATTCCTTAAAACAAATTAAATAAACACATTAGTAACCTACCTAGTCGAGATCTTGAGTTAATATGGTGTCAGGGAGAAGACACAACAGCATGATAACAGGAATCAAACACAAACCCATGTTTAAGATTTGATCTAACAATAAAACGTTAGCAGCGTTCGTAATGATTGTTCTCTTATCACTACTGAGTTAGGTAACACGACACATTGTCACAAATGACAGTGTTACACCGACGGCCGTTATCTGCGCCGTGACATCCACGCGCCGCGTGATGAGGGCGGATCTTGTACCCACACTTTCTCTACAAATCTAGATAAACGATTGGCACGCCTGAGTTTGCCATAAAAAATTATAAACCTTAAGTAGTTAATTTTAAAATTTCACTTGCATTGCAGTAAAGTTCTGCTACACATACGGCGTTCGATAAAAAAAGCAAATTACAAGTCGTGCACATGTTTTTACAAAAATAGATTGGAGTTTTGAATTTATGCCAAAGCAACTTTCATTGTGCTTGCGTTATTGTGGTTTTCTTAGTAGGTACTTATCGTCATAGTGATTTTGTACTTGTTTCGTATTTGACACGTATATCTCCCGCTTTTGTCAATATGTCCTGTTCCACATACGTTATAGGGGACTGCGAAATGCCCCTTCATTGAAAAATCAACGTACCGTTACTCATCCTTCACTGAATTATGTCAAATCCATTCGACTGTTGTTGTGCCACTGAGATTTGCTTTTGTAACACTTATTTCTATCACACCCACAGAAATCGGAATAATTAACGTTTCCCCGACTTTACTTTCATAACGTGATCGTAAATATAGGAGTATAAATTAAAGCTTGGGGTACTGATATTATCAGTATAAGTTATTAGAATACCTACTTTTTAACAGTTAGTGTGGAAAAATGCGATATGTACGCTTAAAATAACATTAAAAATACAAATTATTAAAGAGTTAAGGTTAACTATGTTATTCATCTTATCAAACAATAATACAAGATAGCGCCGGATTCTTATCTGTGAAAAATTGTATCGTCCAATAAGAATCGAGAACGCAACTTCATGGATGTAAAAAATATCACCGATTGAAAACAAGAAAATAAGTGTGTCTAAAAGATACGCGTATCACGATAATTTATACCCAAACAATTTTGGTATTTTCGTAGCGCATCACGCTCGTAGGTGCTCGTAGGTCTCGTAGCGCGTCTTACCTATATTTTTTTCAATACATTTATCAGTATTCTAATGAGATAACGCTTCATTGGTAGTGTGATTATTGAACTACAAGCTTGTAGACTAATAGCTGAGGTCACAGTGCCATCAGACCTTACTTATTTACTACCAGGACAAAATGTATAGAATTGAGTAGTGTTAGAACGTTTCTTCAGAGGTCCGTATTCTACAACGTCAATCAATGCTCGAGTCAAGTTTTGAGTCTAGATTTAAACAATTGAATTTGGAATTTGCACCAATCATATTAGGTTTATTTTCGATAGACATCAAAATGTGGAAAATTAAACCTTTATAGAATATTCGTACATAACACTAGCGAATCACTAAATGTAATTCCCGATTTTTTTTGTAAGTAAAGATTTATAAATAAGATTAATGTTTCAGTACTTAGTATAGGCCACAACAAAGTCGGTAAACAAGCATAGCCCGGTGGTGGTAAGCGGTTACCGTAGCCATATGGATGTTTTCAACACATGAGGCATCACTCTCGCGTTACCGACCCTGCCCCCATCCCCAATGAGCTATGGCGACCTTACTCACTCGCAGGACAATAACATAAAGTTATTTGGCTGTGGTATTCTGTAAGGTCGAGGTTTTTACCCAGTTGAGCTGCTCTTTGAACGAATAAACTCCAGGAATTATCTAAGCATATAATATATGTTTGTACTACACATTCATGAGTTTAAGTATGTCCTTAGAAGGTGTGTTAAATGTTAAATTATTCCTAATGTCTTAAAAGCATTTCCCGTAATTAAACAAAATTACTCATTGTTTCTAGAGTCGCTCTAGATTTAAATTTACTAACGGAGGATTGCACTCATATATTAAAGTGCGCATACTTATGTGTGCTTACATGTGTGAAGCACCGATATGTAGTTGCCTAGGTTTTAGTGCTCGTAAATTTATGGGTACACGAGTGTGCACCAGTCCATTATCTTTGTTACATGGAATTTCTTGCTACGTTTAGGTTGTAATGTCCTATATAATCATTTCAGTATTATAAGCCTATATTAAATTTGGTTTTAATATCTCAAGATCAAAGTAATGCAGACTCAAAAAAACTCAAAAAATATTGTTATCCTACTAACTATAATAGATGCAAAAATGAGTTTGTTACTTCTTGAATCTATAGCAGATATCTTTTGATACGGAGAAATAAAGATAAATGAGTAGTGTGGATACAATCGTGGGGCTTATCACAAAAAACTGTGCATGTAACTGATACTTCGTCGGAATAGAAAAAACATGGCTTGGTAACTAATAATATAAAACGTTATCTCCACGCCTGGCAAAGCACCTCTTATTTTATCGTGAATTGCAACAAATATTTGCGATAACAAGTAATAAAGTTTTACGTGTTCGATTTGTGACGTCAAATACAATATAATACCTAAAGAGACATATTAAAACCTGCTATAGAATGAGGCACGAATGGTGAGCACAGATAGGCAGTAGTAGGTGGTAGTGGGGGCAAGCTCGCGCATTTACACTTTTAGTCAAACACAGTAGCCAAATGACACGCGAAAATCCAATAGACGACGAGCATCGACTGACGAACCAATCGTGTGCAGCTCGGCGCTCCCCCTTTCTTCATTCCGCCAAACAGACCGAAAAATTAACTACTGCGCACGTGTCAATGTGATCACCACTCGTGCCCCATACTATAACTGCAAGTGGAATGTCTGTGTATTGTAAAACACTTTTAAATTTGTTTTAAATTTCGAAAAATCCTTTCTTTGTGGATACTTACTAAGAACGCTAAAATCACACGAAGCACTAAATTTCATCTCTCTAGGACCAGTGAGTGTTTCAGGCTGTGCGTTGATAAATCAGGCATTTTTTTTTACACGGTCATCTGATCCCAAACTAAGCAGAGCTGGTACTATAGAAACCAGATAACTGATATAATACATATACTACTTTTTGTTTGTAAAGTATACATAATTACACCCAGACTCAGGGCATACAGACATGTTCATGCACACAAATGCATGTCCTGAAAAATATTCAAGAATCATAATAAGAAGGGGTTTGGCTATGTCTGTCGTTTTTCCTTTGTTTTTTTATATTCGTCAAACTTGTTTGCTGGACGTCTGATAAGGGCGTTAAAAATGGTAAGTTTTGTGATTTTAGAAGACTCCTAATTCTTATAATAATTAAATTATGGAGAAAACACAACCGAGGGACATACAGTGGTACCTACAGATTGCATGGTAAAATGCAAGATAGCGCTGCAGTGGGTAATATAACCTCAGAGTATATAAATACTACGTACAAATATAACCTAGATACTGACTGCAACGCCATCTGCCGGGCTTATTTGTGAATCTAAACCATCCAGAGCGCCACCCAAACACATACAAAAAAATTCATTCAAATCGGTCTAACCGTTTAGGAGGAATTCAGTGACATACACACGTATAGTAGAATTTTATATATATATTGATGACAATGATACAAGTTTAGAATGTTGAGTCGCAACTGTCGCAAGTGTAACGATGAACTTGGATAAAGGATTTAAATTTCCCGTGTATTTTTTCTTACATAAGATATTCGTAAAAAGTAAAACCGCCCAAATCAAGAGAGGCTTCTTAAGGAAAACATTCTTCTTTTATTCGCTGTTCACCATTTTTTGTTTACTCCTTTTTTATCATGTTAAGATAATATTAAACAATCAAATGTATTGTATGTACGAACCTAATGTTCGTTCATGCAATTTTACCGATACATTCAACGATTATAATATGAGTGCAAGTACATTGAGTCCTTAATCGCAGCCTCGCTTCATGCAGGTCAGGGTTTCAACCTTGCTGATGTTCAGTGCAGGAGCACATTAGATGCTAATTACTTCGCAGACATGAGACAGGAAGCCTTATATAAAACCTGGCTGTGCATGAAATGACGTCATAGACACGTCACAAGCTCTACTAGCAAATAAATTAAGAGTAAGGGTCAGCGCTCACTACAGTAAGCCACGACAAAGTATAATACTCAGAATTTAATTAAATAACGGATAATTTCTACATATTTGTTGTAAATAAAGGACAGTGTAAACTTTAAAATAATGGATAATCTATTGGTGATATTGAAGTGACTAAGAACAACGATGTTTCGTAATTCAAATCTGAGTTTGCAGTATATTTATAATAAGTTACGGCAAGAAAATAATAGGTTGGCGTGGCATGCTCCAGTGGGTGCCAGGGCTTAAGTCATGTATAGTTGAAACGCGACAGAGATGTGATCAATCTGCGGATCTAATAGCGGCGTCTGACCTAGCCGGCGCCGCTGCGGCCGACGCACCCCGACTCTCAGACTAACTACGTAGTCAGCGCTTATTCAGGGCTGTGCCATACTCCGCTATACCTACCCATCTACATATCACATATAAATTATTATGATAATAATCTTGGAACTTTGGAAAAATATGAAGTAGACACTCATCGAGTGATTGACCTATTTTTTTACGAAATAATTCCTTGTATCACCATGATGGGTGTTGTATATTTTTTTGATTTATTATGTACTTGAATAGTGAATTATTGAATGGGTTATAAGTACAATAAGTGGTAAATGGTATGGTACCTTACCTACTATGATAAAATATTAATCAATGTACGTATTAATTTCTAATAGGTATGCGACAGATAATACGAAATAGTGTACACACAGTTAGAAAGATGTCTTTTAGACATCTTTCTTTAACTGAAATTTTAATTTAAATATAATACTTGTCTATCACTCCGCGGTTTACACGTTTTCCAGAAATTCCAATTATTCATGGTTTGAACGGGATGAAAAGTAACCCCCTTACTCATAAAGCGCTATTTAACTAATATACTGTTTTAATGGTCACGTAAATAATGTCACATTATCTGACAATGACAATAGAGTGACGTTCTTTACGTCACCCTTTAAACAGTATATTAGTTAAATAACGTTTATGATGGGATATGATTTACGTAACAAGGGGGTATGTGTTTATATCACAGGTTTATATAATATCATACAATGAGTTGTATACAAATCCGTGCAATCATTCCGGCGTTATTAAGTGCGGAACATTCACATAAACTTTCGCATTTTTTCTATCACTCCGCGGTTTACACGTTTTCCAAAAATTCCATTTATTCATGGTTTGACTGGGATGAAAAGTAAGTGTTATATAATCACACAACCAGTTGTATACAAATCCGTGCAATCATTCCGGCGTTATTGAGTTCGGAATATTCACATAAACTTTACCTTACCTTACTCCTACCTCCTTTTTATAAGGTTCTCAACCCAATAGCCAAGCAAGATAAAGGGTTACGTTCCATCATAACAATGTCCCGTTTCCGGCAATCAAAGCTTGATGTAAAACCGGTGTAAATTGGTGTCGGGTAATATATCAGTTTGCGAATCATTGCTGCGTACGCAGAACCGCAATATCCAGGTATGCCGTTGTGAAGATGCCGTGTACGTGCTCAAGTATGCATCCTGGTGAGAGGCTGTGCGTGCGCCGAAACTGTGACAGCGGTGTTGCGGTAGGTCAGGCGCTCGGTGGACTGCATTCCGCGTGCAGCCAGCCCTCCACCACCGCACCGCACCGCACCGCCACGCCTCGCCTCGCCTCGCTCCCACTAAATATAGCCTGTATGAAGTGAACGAACGCGAGACGCGCCGCGCCGCGCGCCCCATACCAGAGTCACTTCACCCATCTATACTACAATAAATGCTATCGCCAAACTACAAGGCAAGTACTACACTGCAAGCAATGGTGTCGGTAAATAGTGACAATATATATAGCAATTTTACTGCAATTCCATAGTGAGCTACCACACCTCTACGAAGTTTCGGCGTCGTAGCGCTGTCGTAGCTGAATAGATGTAGCAAAGATTTATTTTCGGCATTCTAGTAAGGCATTGCTACGATTGATTAATTTGGAATTTATAACATTTTTATTAGTTAATTAATAGGTAGGTATTTTAATTACCATAAAATAAGCTAAGCTTGATTTATAAATCTAGCACTTGCGAAATAATGCGAAAAGTGAAAGGCATTTATTAACACTGTCTGTATGATACCTAGGTTGTTCAATCGTGTTTTCGAAGTTAGCTAAAACAAACCTGTGTGGTCAACAAAAGCCAGAAAAATATGTCATTACAACGGTAGATACGATCTTTGTTAAAAAATACATATTTTTCCCGATAACTTCATGCAAGCGTAGCGAGGTTGAAAATGTTTATAAGACCAATTGCACAACAATCATCACACAAAGTATTCCTTACGAAATTCTTGTAAGAAAAGAAAAGTATGCGCCTGAGATGTCGCCAGGCGAGCACAGGCGACAGGCGGAGCATGTAGCTGTTGACCGTAAAGAGCGGTCATTTATTTGCTTATCGGACATATAATGCGCTAACCGTACATGATAGATAACGGAACAATGAGTGTAAACTCAACGCCGCGCAGATACCTACATTAGTGTACACTCAGATATGCTTATCTCGTTGTGTCAATACTCTTTTGTACCGGGAGATACGGGAGTCTATTTGCCCCTAATGCGCCGAACGCATTCTTCGATGTTGAATAACCTGCTGACAATGGCTCGACCCATTAGTGGGCGATTTGGTTATATTTTTAAATAATTTATCTTTACAAATAAACGAGAACTGTCGCACGTAACTTTCATTATCTACGACTGTGATACGTTTGGTATGTTATCAGTATATTAGTTACATTAATTATCATTTTGCCACAGAAAAATGGTAGATATATTGTGTTTATTTTTATGTAGGTAGGTACCTATTACGTTAAAAGAAAATATTTGATGTGTCGAGCATAATGAGCGTCGGGCTTAAATAAAATATTCTACAGGAAAATAAGCAACGGAATTAGCCTACCTAAAATTATGGTAAAACCTAGAAATGTATACAAATGTACTACGTCAAACTAGGTTTTTACCACAGTAAATAGGTAAATAATTTTACTAAAAGATACGGACGGACGTCATATCAAAAATATTTACAGTTAATATAATATTATCGAAGTGTGGTGGTAGGTATATAGGTTTCTGTCATTGCTTAGTAGCAACATACATAATTAGTTTTTTTTTACTTTACCGTCCTAGGGACGTAAAGTATAATTTACATCCCGCTTCTTAGATAGTACTTTTAGGTCTACTTTCAGAGTAGGTACGCGAGATGAAAAAGTAACTTAAATACCTACCTACTTAGCAGTTTAATTATTTTTGAAGTAAAAAACATTTTAGCTGTAAAATACCTACCTACCTACAAGGTACTAGGCCTACCTACTTCAATAACTATTTATTTCATCATACCTATCAGCCTGAGGATGTCCACTGCTGAACATAACTCTCCCTACTACTTCATACTATTTATTGAAGTAGTAGTTTTAATTAAACTATTTTTATCTATTTAGGCAAGCAAATCACGGTTCAAAAGTAAGTGAACTTTACAAAGCTACAATTATTTAATAGCGATTTTTCAAAATATAAATTGAATCCTACCAATATTTGGGTAATTTTGGTAGTGGAATTCTGGTTTTGACATCATGACCAAAACCGATTTACCGCTATAATTAGATTTTTATGCCCAGAACCAGAAATTACTTTAGTAAACGCAATAGGTATGAAAATGATTTGTGTTCCTAGAATTAGTTGAACAATTTTGTCTTCCTTTTTCCTACTTCAGAGTTATAAGCCTAATATTACCAAGTGATAGGCAAATTTAGGTTGGTATTACAGCCTATTATTGAAAAAATATTTACCTATTAGAAAGTCAACAGCTGCTACCAGAATCCGTTTATCGGCGCGACCTTCGCAAGAGTAGATTGATAAGAGATAACGAGTTTTGTTGCCGTACGTTTCAATTGTATAGTAACCTACCTACATACAGTCACTGAATAACCCACAACCTACATAATTCTATTCTCTAACGATCACGACAATATTTATTTTACATCAATTTAAAAAGATCCACGATTCGCAACATGTTGCGGTAAGTGTCCAAAACGACGACGGGCGGGGCGGTCGGCCTTCGTCGCGGGGCGGCGGCGAGCGGGGCGGGCGGACGCGGGTGCCACGAGACGAACATTTGCGCAAGAGTGCAACCTGACGGGAGTCAGCTGGCGCGATAGCGGCGACGCGTTGGCCAAAAATCGCGGCGACGACAAAGTTGCCGAAGTGCAGCGCACAAACCGACGTTGATTCACTTGCACCGTTCACGTCACAATCGCATGTACTCGCAACAGGTTATTAAGTACGTGTTTTCATTATTGTTTCAAATTCATTAACGAAAGCGAACTCCTGAACTCAAAACAATACCGTTTTCCACGGACGAACAGCGCGAGCCGGCTCGCAATTCGTAACGTAACCCGTCTTCGTAGTAAGTCGACACTGTTTATCAACATGTTCGCTCTATCGATGCGGCGACACTTGTAATGTCGACGCATTTTCTTTGCAAAATCATCAACCTTTGGCAGCCGTCACAGCCGGTGGTGATCAGCGAGACGCATGCATGCGATTCGCGAGCGACTCGAAATAGACACATAAAGTGATGTCGAGCGCGTGCATGCAGTGATCGATCGCACTCACCGTGCGTTCGTAGTCTGAAGGCGTGCCGGTCAGCTGAGCCGTAGACTGAGTCGATTGAAACACTGGTAGCACAGCACACCGCCTGGTCGCTCCGATCGAACCGCAAGATCCGATGAGGGGCACTGGATGCGGCTGCACTGCACGCAGCTCGAGCTCCGATCTCGAATCACGGAGAGGGCACACACACACGGACCGCGACTGAATGCGTCAAGCGTAGGCGACGTGCATCGCGGCTCTCGCGTGCTGGCGGCGAGAGTGTCGGCGAGCGACTGAGAACTGCGCGGGGGGGGCTGCCGCCGGCACCCGCGCCGCCCCACGCCGCCCACTTCCTCCGATGAATGACAATAATGGAAGACGTTCAACTCGCCCGCAAACCGAATAATATGAACCATTGCATTAGGGTGCAGCCCCGCCCGAGTCCAGCCCGCGAAACTCCGGTCTGCGCCTCGCGGTGATAAATATTCATGGAGGGCTAGGAATGTTCCCGTACACTGACAAACCTGCGAAAGTAGCGAAACGATCGGGAAATTTATTCGAGACCACCATTGCAATTTTAATAAGGATTGTCAGGACGGTCGGTGTCACGACTCGACGATAATGTGCCAGTCGGTGCATTTGGACGTAATCAACTTGGTGGGTGGAGTTTGTAATTAGCAGGTTCACATGTCAGACGGTGGTCGCGGCGCGGCGCACTCTCTGCGGCACTAATCTTATCCGCACTAATCTAATCCAGCGCGACGCCCTCTCTTGTGTTTTCTTCCAATTGTGTCCACTCGAGGTAAATTAGCGGTTTTCTCTCGAGAGTTAACAATAAACTCTGGCGGGGTTCATTGTACACAGAAAAATTTCATAATTATCTATCTTCTGAACAAATCAACGAGGAATCTTAAAAGAAACGATCAGGTACACAATGACTATGACGTAATTTTTGTGAATTACCAAAGTTCCTCCTTGACCTTAACTCACCTAGAATGAGAGAAGAACTCAAAAACACATGCGCAACATCCTAGTTTCCCAAGAATAATGCTAAATATTAATCATAATTGAAAATATATCCGAGAATGGGCCGCTGAGCAAGACAAATTAAACGTGACAACATGCTTCTTGGGGACTACAATCTACGGTCAATCATGCGTTCAGCAGTACTCTCTGGCTCAAATCAATTGTTTTTTTAATACCTACGATAATTGACTGACTCACCGCACTGATAACCTACGAATAGCTTAAACCCTAACCTAGACAGAGTACAAGTTGCCTGTGTTTGACCCCAATCTCGCCATGGTATGTGATGATGTGGCCGAAGGCGGTAAGCACCCAAATCCTAGAAGGAACTGGCTCTCAAGTGCTGCTGTCGGAACACAACAATATGTGCTTGCCGATAGATTTTCAACTTGAAGGTGGTAGCCATCCAGGTGGGTACTACAAAGTACCCTACATACGTGCTATGGTTTCCTTACGATGTTTTCCTTCATCGAAGCTCAAGCCTACAATGGTAGGATTAGAACCCGGGTTCTTCGTCTCGCTCGGCATCCGACGTCACTACCATAGAACCATCATAGCCTTAAAAAAAAAAGTTGTTCCTTTTAATTTTTTTATGAGGGTCACTCGTCACAGAAGATCATCTGTTCCATGTTCTAACCTTGTTTCTATTCTCTCTAAAATTTCAGCCTATCAATTTAGAATTAGCTAATAATGTTTGCCTAGAAACTACAAAATCAGCACGCAGCTAAAATCAGACAGCGTCCCATGGCCGCTGCTGTCGCGATATGGCAACCTTTTATTTTATTTTGTCAGATCCTTAAAGTTCATCTTGTCTAGACCGGTTCACCCACGCCCACGCCCCGCACAGATTTCTGCATCTTGCAACCGACCCGCCATACGAGTTACTTTATTTACCTTTTTATCTTTTTGCAATACGCCGAGATACTGGCCTCTCCATCGCATTAATAGTGAAACGATACATCGCATACAACCACTTTTTAATATTACTCGTATCGTACTCACTCGCTCAGACTGACCCTTCATTTGGAGCACATTCATATACAAAATATCAATATCTGCGAGATTTATCAAACAAGACTCGTAGTTTAACACTTTCATGTTATATTATTCATGTACCGATACTTTTACTTATCGTTATTAAAGATACGGGTATTTGAAATAATTTGTCGGAAACCAACATTAGGATCAGTGATATATCTGTTAATTCTAATTTACCAGCAAATATTCCAGCGTTTCTAAGCTTGTCCATTAATCTATAAAGACGACATCGAATAATAGGTAAATTGAGAGCTATTTTACTTATAAAACGGGCGTTCCTATTTTGTAAGTACCAGACGACGGCCGACCATAAAAGAAATGCGCTTAATCCGCCCTCGAATTAATTCTATCGATTTTTTACTATTATCCAATGAATAACCATACCGCCGCTGTGCTTTCAATGAATTCTAAAAATGTTTGCGTCAGTGCGATGGGACATTGTCGTTATTTACTTCCTAGTCATAACATGAACTGTAACAAAATGACATTACCGTACCGACACCGTTTCCTCTGTAGCCAACAGTGCTATCATAAAGATGTAAAGATAGTTGCACGTCTAAATTCATAATATGCAAATGTTAACATATATTGTAGGTTTAAAAAATTGGCAACATTATAGATAGTGGTTCTTTAATGATTTTATTACGGTAATCCTCTCCTCCCTTTGCCAATTATCATTATTAAGGCATACCTACTGGCAACAAAAATGCTGTTGTTTTAACCTTATACGTTTAACAACCTTTTTACGAATAAAAGTTTTCTTGATTGCGTCTACAAAATGGGCATGTAAAAACTTTGGGCATAAAATTAATGTTACTTTTTTGTGTTTGGTAACAAAGATATGATTGTAATAGTCCTTTTTGTAGTATGTAAGTAGTAGTATGTACTTACAAATATAAATCAATCAAGAAATTTATAATAACTCATCGTTTTATAAAGAACACATCCTGAAGGTTCCATAACATTGTTTTATTTTATCGACAAAACATTCTAAATCTTAGGTTATTCGATGTGATGGTTTGCAGAACAGAACACAATACCGTGACAAATTTCCTGTGGATGGCAGAGTAAACGCGGCTTAGCACGTTTAAGGACGCCGACTGCAACAGAGTGCAGGTAAGCAGCAACAAAGTAAGTCATTTTAATCCGTAGAAGAATGGCGCTTGCTTTGTAAGCCTAGAACGAATGGGGCGGGGGTTAAATAATGCCTTTATATTCACCATGTTTCATGCGGGACGTTTATGTTCGATAACGACTTATTACTCATGATATATGGCGCACACGTTCAGTGGCATAAAATTTAAAAATATTTTCAAGATTCTAGTACAGTTTGTTGTCACACAATTCACATTGTAAGAGGCAGGGCGAAGCGATGTGTTGTCTCAGGAGGGATGGCGAGTTGCATGTTGCTCTGTATTACACAAATGGAGAAAATCATCTAGTGTAAATTGAGATGACGTAGTGTGTATTCGACTGGCTGTAGTCACAGAGTTTATAGCGTTTTTCCGAATATTTAATATGATCATTAGAATTTTGTTTTTTTTAAACATTTGCCTTCTATTTAAAGTCTCCTTTTTTATTAAAAGTTTATCTGGTGCATTACGTTCGCTCATTTATCTTGCCCTAAGGCCGGGGTAGCGTGTCGTCGTTGACATAACGTTCATTTCTCAAATCTTATTACTAACTTGTATAACTTTATCCAATAATAAATCTACTTTGATGAATCTGAACCCGGTTTAAATTGTTATTTTTATTTTCTAGGCGAAGTAAGCTTGCATGACTTAATGGTTGAAGGCAAACCTATTTGAAACTACCTAAAACCTTTTATTATAATCCTATAAGAAATCCCCACGCGACCGAATGAACATTTCGTGGTTGCTTGCTTGACTGCTCTTTTGTTATCGAAGTTTTATAGTATTTTAACGAATCTGAAATTTTTGAAGAAAATAATCTAGTAAATTTCCTGTAAGAACGATAACAAAACCACGAAATTGGATTTCACGATATAATCTGGTGCTGGTAGTGACAGGGCGGCGCACGAGGCGCGGTACGACGCGACGCGACGCGACGCGACGCGGCGCGTTGCCCGGCGCGGCAGCGGGAGTCCCCACTGCTTTTTACTCTGCCCTTTCTACGAGTACCTACCTCTAGCAATTGTATAGTAAGTTTAATCTCTTCAGCTGGTTTGAAAAGAGACTTACCAATGAGTCAAAACTTTTGAAGAGAAGTCTAAAGTGATTATTTTAAATGTGATTGGTGGTAACCCTAGCCTAAACTCTTTTGCATTTTAGTTTTTTACCAAATGTTTGTATTAAAGATATTACAATACATTGCTGGAAGGTCTCAGATCAGACTCTCCGTAACAAAAACCGATAGGCCGTAAATATTGCACCTAATGACAGCCTAACCTTCGATAAAGCGTGAATAATTTAATAATACTAAGCAAGTACTTATCTTTAAATCTATGCGAAACAGTATTAATCTCAATGATTAATGAAAAGATAAAAAACAAAATGGTAGGAGCAGAATTCCTTTAGAATAGGACGTCGAGACTCCATTTAAATTGCATCGGGTAAACTCGGTCATTTAATATAGAAAGGATTTTCAATACCCACAGGTAGAATATAGTAGTATTGTAAAGCCGGCGATTAGGTACGTAGTGTATATTTCGCGCTACGGCATTTCTCAGAAAATATCCGCGGCCTCTGTCATTAAGATGATAAAATGAGATAATAATAATGACTTCACTTTATCATTATCGTGAAGTTCGTCGACTTCTTCGATAAAAAGTCGCATTATCGTGATTACAAGTAAACGTTACAATCAATAAAACATATGGTAGAAAGATCCTGATCATTATAAGTAATAATTTAGGTATTACGGTCGATGTCCAGTACTAATCGCTGGAAACAGCGGAGTAGCAATAGATTATTTAGTTTTATTCAGTGTTCTTTTAAAATCCTGGCAAAGGTAACATAAAATTTAAATAAATATATAACTATTGTTAGAACAACGAATGTATTTTTGTTATCTGGTATTTTCCGGAACGGTATAGATCTACCACAGGCTTCTATCTACGGCATTGAGATATAAAAGTAGAGATAGGCCTTATACCAAAGCCTATTAAAGGATGAGTTATCGACTACAACTCTGTTAATTAGCCAATAGAATCCAATTTACTATTATGGTATTTAAGAACAATGGTAGTCAACATACCCAGACGACATTGAGCTCAGTAGACACGTTAATGGCCGATCAATACGTAACTACATGATAAAATGACTAATTAGTTGCTGAGGAATCTTGCGAATAGAGTAGTAGTCTCTGATCTGTCTTTATAATAGTAATGTACGTTTTTTCTAAAATCCGTTATCTGCGTTCCTATGAGTTAATCATGTGAATATAGTTTTTACGGAGAATTGTAGCAGAATAATGAATACTCGTAGCTCTCGATCTCTGTGTCGTAGCCTATAGTAGCTAGTTGTAGTGCATACTTAGGTAGTCAACTTGTTTAATTTATCTCAAAACTATATTAATTGGGCACGCTTCCGGGAACCCAATCAATTGTTTACCTGAATAATATTTAAGTTAAGTAGCGTCTAATTTATGCTTAAAAGCCACGTTAAACATTAGTTAAATTTTAAACGTCTAGTTCGTAATAAAGCATCCTGACAACGCTTAATTTTGCCAGATCATAAATTCATTCAAAGTTAATATTTACTCACGTAAATTACGGTTACCTACTCTCCCCTCGACGAAACGCAGCAAATCGTTTGTAGATAACCTCCCACCGCTTACTTACTACCAACTTGTATACTCACATGTATAATTTGTGTATAAGATAAGTTTGTACTTGAACTACGCTACAGTTAGTCGGTTAGTCATAATTAGGAATGTTGTAAACAAGTCATCGACATTGTTCTACTTTGAGAACTGTTATGTTTGGTGGAAGTCACAAAAAATATCACCTTTGCAAGTTTTGGGGGGTTACAAATGAAATTTTCCATAGATCCGTAATTTGCGCCCGCGGTTTTACGCGGTTTTCCGAATTAGGGATCGAATTTTGAAAAGCCCTTCCTTGGAGTTATCTAAGGAACCTGTGTGCAAATTTGTGTGTAGAGAAATGCGTGCATCTGTCCTGCAGTCGGTTTATGTATCTCCATATAATATAGGTAGATAGATAGATAGACAAACGCGAGTAAGCGTATGCCTATCAGCCTCATCGCTGCCGCTGCGGAGATCTCGTCAACGAGCTCGGCCACCATGGGCTCGTGCTCCTTCCCGTTAATTTTGGCCGGAAGCTAACCAATATTGCTAATGGAATTCATATTTTCGAATTTACAGCAGATCTTATGCAATGAATCAATGCCGATTCCTTTATGAATTGAATTGTATATAATGAGTAATTATTTTACCAAAAAATATTGGAATTACTTAGGATCTGCCGAGAATTCGAACAAATGAATTCCGTAGCAATATTGCTTTAGCATCCTTTTTAGCCCCTCAGGTCTCTTGTTGTCGCTAACGTGCCTTCCGCCGGGCTATAACGTGTAGCGTAACGAACACCATTAATTATTTCATCCAATGACGCGCACGCGGTATGACGCGACGATGACCATTCGTGGGCCCTGATTGTATGAAATTCATTAATGGTGTTCGTTACGATTACCACCAAAGTCACGCGGCAGAGCCCTACTGGAACAAGTCGGTATTGCGCGGAGCAATGGCAAGAGACCGGATGGTATGTCTTTGATCCCGTGGAGTGTCGGCAGGTCGCCACATGTGTTGATCTCGCGCCATCTCCCTTACCGGCGACTTGTAAAGTTGCAGGGGCAGCTGCGGCCAGTGCGGAAAAATCAAAATTCAAAAAATTCGCATCGATTGGACCAAATTATTTTTTTATGCCTATTGCGGTCGAGACCATGGGACCATGGGGGTCCAAAGCTCGCCGTTTTGCTCGCTCTTTATCATCAAAATTGATCGAGGCCTCCGGACACCAGCGGGCGGGCAGCTTTTTCCACCAACGCATCAGCTTGGCTATCCAAAGAGGTAACGCTGCCAGCCGGCAAGGACATTTTCTATAGGTATATAGATTGTAATTTGTACATATTTGTTGTTAATAAAATCTGATAAATCACAACGCAAGTAATATCTTGGAGGCATGTAAGTATTTCGATAATCATACATATACCAACTTATACCTACATAGGTATTTGTCGACACCTACTCGATTAACGAAAGCTTTGGTACGTACTTGCTCGTCTCCAATAAGTCTTTATAAGACCTATGAACTTTGTGCCGATGACAAACAACTCGGAACAGAACAGTGAAAGTTCCTAAGAGGCTTAATGTGAAATAACTCTTTATTTGTTATTTTAATGAATTCCTCTTCTTTACGACGATTTGAGCGAACTTTAACTTTGCACAAAGTTGTCGACGGTAGTTAAGTTTATTATTTCTTACATTTAATATAAGAAGATATAATTGTTATTTAAACTTTTTAAACACCGAATTGAACTTTTGCATACGTTTAAAACATCGTTATTGTAAACTGTGCCCGAAAGGGAAACAAAATAAATAATGGAAAGAAAATTAAGCAAAGTTTCGAAATCCGTGATTTCATAAAGTTCATGGCTGACTATACGGGTCAAGCAAAAGTGTTGTGTTACGGATATGATTTAGGGTTGCTGAATGCAAATTCGTAAAGAAGGGATGTAAAGCATGTAAAGAACTAGATTTTGTTATTTTTATTTTTCTCACGTACGTATTTGGTACGTAGTTGTTATTATATGTGTTTAGGGCCAGAGGATGTGTATATGTTTGTTTATGTGTATGTCAGTTACCATTTATCTATAAAAACGGCACAACCATGTTTAATTTGGTTTTTATTTAAACGTACGTAACTGTAAAGTACGCCAAGAATCCCAATACCAGCCACAAGCCAGTTATAACACGACCACACTGTCTGTGTCTTTGTGACAACATTCCATCCTAAGGAAATAGTTTTGCAGACTTCAAAGTTGTCAACTTCTAAACTAATAAGATCAGATATTAATTTCATCTTTAGTTCTGTAATCAAATAGGCACAGATTTCTCATTGAAATAGGTCCTACGTCTAAAATAGTGCGTTATATGTTATGGCTCCTGTACCCCGAGTGTAAAAAAAAAAAAAAAAAAAAAAATCGTTGATGTAACATATTCGCTGCTCATATTTTTATCAAAAAGTCGCATATAACATAATATTAAAAGCTACTTCTGTGCTACATGTGAAGTTTAGTGTCAAGTGCAGTACAGTTATTGTTATTTAAGTGATTTATTTCGGATTAAGAGAAGAAAATTAAGACAAAATAACAAGATAATTTTATTAAACTACCCTGCAAGTATTTATTATTTTCTATCTGTCAGACGGTACCACTGTCACCTTGACGTCCGTGAAGTTGACACTTCTCATTGTGGGGTTGCCATACAAAGAAAATTTCCACATTTCGCTGGAAAATTTATAATTCGGTACTTCTCACATAATTGTTGTTCGCTTTGCCTGCCATCATGCCGAAATCGCCACCTAAGGATAACAAGAATACTACTCCTATTCGACCGGTAATAAGCAAGGATAGTAATGCCACTGGTAGATCAAACAAGCGTCAAGCTTTTTCGTCGCCTGATTTTGATACTAGCACTTCACCGACCTGTGAAAACATAAAGGAGATTATCAAGGACGTTCTTAAAACAGAGCTCTCCAGCGTAGCCGCTCAAATAAATCAAAATCTATCTTCGGAAATTCGAGCCATCAAAGATGATATAAAGGAATTTAAAGAATCACTGACCTTTATTGGTTTGCAGTACGAAGACTTGTTGAAGGAACAAAAATCATCCGGAGAAATTATTAGAACATTACAGTCACAAAATGCAGTGATGGAGTCTAGTATCAAAGATTTAAATAGCCGGATCAACCAGATTGAGCAACGTGCGAGAGCCAGTAATCTAGAAATACAATGCGTTCCGGAAGCAAAAAATGAGAACCTACTAACTATTATTAAGCAAATGAGCTCTCTGACTGGTTGCAAACTAGAAAATAATGACATTGTTCATTGTACTCGCGTGGCTAAATTAAACTCTACAACTCAACGTCCTCGTGCAATAATAGCCCAACTTGCCAGTCCTGCGATCCGAGATAAATTTCTTGCAGCTACTATCAAGTACAATAAATCGCATCCATGTGATAGGCTAAACACTTCGCATATTGGAATAGCAGGAGACAAAAAACCAATTTTTATTGCCGAACATCTGTCAATGGCAAATAAAGCCCTACACGCAGCTGCGAGACAGACAGCAAAAGAGAAGAACTTTAAATTTGTTTGGGTGCGTAATGGAAAAATCTTTATGCGTAGAAACGAGGATTCAGACTACAAACTTATCAGAGATATAAATTGTCTTAAAGGAATTGTTGATTAGATAGGGATAGGGTAGGGATAATTTTGTATTTTTTTTTCATTTATTAAATTAATTTAGAAATGGCTTCTTCACTAAAGATATACTATCAAAATTCACGTGGTCTACGTACTAAAACGCATACTTTTTTTCGTAACATTTCAAGCTGCAATTACGACATAATAGTGTTAACAGAAACGTGGTTAAACTCAAATGTATATGATACTGAGCTTTTTGATAGTAGGTTTTTGGTATATAGGAGGGATAGGGAGTCATCCTCTCATACCAGTAAAAGGGATGGTGGAGGGGTCTTGATAGCTGTTTCGAAGACAATCACTTCTAAACGGCTGTCGTCTTTTGAAAGTAAATGTGAAGACTTATGGGTCAATCTTGATATAAAGTTTGGAGACGGCACAAAAAATCTGACAATTTGTGCCGTTTATTTACCTCCACCTGTTCAACGTACAACTATAGAATATTTTCTTGATAGCTGCAACCTTGCTGTTGAACAAATGCAAAATTCTAACTTATGTATCATAGGTGATTTCAACTTAAGCTATTTACAATGGAATTCACTTGATGACAAAAACATATTGAATCAAATCCCACTTCAAGGGCAGCTGTTACTGGATTTTATTGAGACAAATAATCTTACGCAGTGTAACCATATTTGTAATGTTAATGATAAGATACTTGACCTCGTTTTGTGTGATGTACCAAATTGTGAAGTTTTAAATACTTGTAATCCATTAAGTAACATTGATCCACTTCACCCGGCTATAAATATCCACCTCTCCAGTTATCAAAAAGATAATCTACGACCAAATACAAATACTCGAAGACCTAATTTTCACAAAGCAGACTATAGCTCTATTAAAGATTACCTTTCCAATACGAACTGGCATAATCTGTTTGAAAATAGCAGTGACGTTGATGAAATGGTTGAAAGATTTTACACCGTATTAAAAAAAGCTACCGATAATTTTGTACCATTAACAAAACCGAAAAAGGGTGTATTTCCAATATGGTTTACTAAGGGTTTAATTAGGCGTATTAATGAAAAGGAAAAGCTAAGGCGAAAAGTGAAGGTTTATTGTAATCCCATGGACGCCCTGTCATTGAAAATTTTGAGTAAACGTTGTAATAATTTAGCAAAAGCTTGTTTTGATTCATATATGCAAAATATTGAGGCGAATATTGTAAAAAACTCAAAATACTTCTGGTCCTTTATTAAAAGTAAACGTAGCTCGAAGAGTTCTTATCCTGCTAATATGACAGATGGCACGATTACAGCTGTGAAGGGTGATGAAATTTGTAAATTGTTTGCTGAATCTTTCTCATTAGTTTATGAACAAGAGAGGTCATTACCCACTGACCACTGGATGGAAAGCACCAACATCAATGCTGATAATTTTTCGAGGCTACAACTTGATAGGTCAGTCATTACAAATAAGTTGAAATCTTTAGATATAACTAAGGGGCCAGGTCCTGATGGAATCCCTCCATCCTTCATATCGGCATGCTCATCTGAATTGGTTGCTCCGCTCTTTTCTATTTTTAATAAATCTTTAGCATCGGGAAAATTTCCTAAGAAGTGGAAAATTGCTAAGGTCGTGCCTATTTACAAAAGTGGTAACGATAATCTAGTTAAAAATTATAGACCTATTTCAATTTTGTCTACATTTGGTAAAGTTTTTGAATCTCTAATTTGTCCTTACATACAACACCATTTCCAAAAATTACTTACGATACATCAACATGGGTTTGTTAAGTCACGTTCTACTTCCACAAATCTAGTCTCATTCACTGAAGTACTATCTGAAGCTTTAGATAAAAGTAAGGAAGTGGATGTTATTTATACTTCAGTAAAGCTTTTGATAGAGTTTCTCACTCCATATTAGCTCAAAAGTTAGAAAATTATGGATACTCGGGACCCTTGCTGAATTGGTTAAAATCTTATATCGAAAACAGGGACTTCTATGTAGTGGTAAGCGGTTTCACGTCTCCGAGTTACAGAATATATTCAGGCGTTCCACAAGGCTCTCACCTGGGGCCTATACTATTTAACATCTTTATTAATGACGTTTACACCTGTTTTTGTAACTCTATTCCATTTTTGTACGCTGATGACCTGAAGTTTTTACGGGTAATTGATGTTAGAGATGATGTTGTCCGTCTTCAACAAGATCTGAATAGCCTGGCAGAGTGGTGCAGGTTAAATCGGATGACACTTAATTTAAAAAAATGTGTTACCATGAAGTGCACCCGAAAAATCAATATTATCATATCAAAATACCACGTAAATGGGCATTATTTGGAAAAAGTTGATAGTTTAAAAGATCTTGGAGTAATATTTGATAATAAACTTACTTTTTTGCAACATACAGACTGCATTATTAAAAAATCGGCAAAGATGTTGGGGTTTGTAATCCGGAATGGTAAGGATTTCCGCAGCCCCCGAACCAAAATCCTTCTGTTCAATGGTCTTGTGCGAAGTCTCCTCGAATATTGTAGCGTAGTTTGGCGACCACATTATGCCACGCATTCACTCCGGATTGAACGCATTCAAAAAAGGTTCTTGTATCACCTTACGTACTCATCGGGGAAATTAAAATCAGTAAAATCTTATGTAGACAGGCTAACATATTTCCAAATGAATAGTCTTAATAAGCGCAGAGATATATTGGATCTTTTATTTTTGTACAAAATTCTAAGAGCTCAAATTGACTGTCCCCAGATTTTTCAATGCTTCAATTTCAGAGTTCCAGTCCACTATCCTCGTAAACCAATTACGCCTTTGGTCCCCCCCCTACGTAGAACTGTCATGGGGAGTAACTCACCCATACCGCGACTTTGTAAAATTTACAACAATGTGAGCTCAGCTACTGACGTGCATGCAGATTCACTGCCGGTATTCAGGGAATGTATCGTTGCTTCGGTGACAAAGTAATGTTTCACTTTCTTTAGGCCCTCAGAATAACTCCTGCAATAACTGTATCTTGTTGTCTTGTTTATTTTATTTTATTTTTACTTTATATAACTTATAATGATTGTGTATTTGTAGTCTTATTATGTCAGGTCTTCTAAATGTTTATTGTTATATCCAATGGTTATATCATATATTAGTGTAAGTGGTGTTTACCTTTATAAGTTGTGTAGTGGGTACTGTGGTACAATGAAAATCGATGATATATGTTTAAGACATCGAGGAACAATCCATTAGAGTAGTAATACCGAACAATCCGATTCCAAAACTATAGTCAGTGATTTGTCACTGATTTTGTACAGTAAGGACCTATCACTGCATCGTGTGTTCTTGACTTGGCCAATCAGAGCGCATGTCCTTGTCTTAGCCAATCAGTTTGCATTGTCGAGATTGCATTGGCAAATTGGTGGAATAGATTGCAAGTAATATCATCGTCATTACGCTTTGTTCGATGGTTTAAAATTATATCAAATTAGTTGGTGACATTTTACCAGGACAATGGTGCAATGATGTTATGGAAAGATACCTCGTGCAGTCACCTGTGAAAATCAGGGATACGGAGTAGACTCATATTAAAACCCGACTGTATTTCAGAACTTCGAGACCCAACTCGGTCGATCCCGCGCTCAAGTTCGCGCTGCGCTTATTTAGGCCATCAGTGTTTCGCGTTTTATTTGTGTGTGTGATGATTGCTATTAAAAAAAGAATTGTCAATTTAGTAGGTAACATACTAAATACAGAATTAAAAGTTTCGCTAACAAATTGTATTTACCTAACCTTTCAAATCTAAATCGCGTGACATCATTGTATACGTTGAAGCGGTCGAGCTTACCTACTCCATGTTGGTCAATCCATTTTTTAGTTTGTTTATTTATTTATTTGTTTAAACGCGCTTTTCTAAGGAACTACCAGTCGGCTTCGAACATTTTTTTCACTAATAGGAAGCTACATTGTCCCCGAGTGTTATGTTAAAGGCTTACTTTTCCGGGAACGCGAGTGAAACCGCGGGGGACAGATAGCATATAAATAAAACGCATTTTCTTTTTTGTCTGATTGAAATTAATAAACCTACCAGAAAATTGAACACATCTAGGAATGAAAGTTGTAGTGATTTCTTGTAGGTACCGATTTCAAAAGCCTACACTTTCAGTTCGTGTGTCTGATATATAGTTCTTTAAATTGCTATGTCGGAGACATATAGCTACATAAAACCATTAAAAGATCAATGTATTTACACTAAAATTTTATACTTATACTAGAAAACGAATAAGAATAGCTATTAAGAAAACGAATGCGCGTCTAAAGGAGATAGTAAAAACAATCTAACAACAGTAATTTCGCATGGCATTCCTCATTTGATCCGAGACGGAACGGAAGGCAACGTAAACTAGCTGGCATTTTTCTGAGAACACTCGTTACGGCAGCGGACAACGGCGGTCGCGGTAGCGGTAGCGGTACCAGCTAAAATGGAGCAAACAACTACTCGGAACTGTGTGTACAATTTTACAAAAGACAGATTAGGTAATTACTGTCGCTAATATCTGTTTAAAAATATTTAAATAGAGATCTAATCTCGTAAAAACATTCGATACTCTTTACTAGACCAAGTTCACCATAGTTCTTAGTTCTACCAGTAAATTAATTTATAAATGAATTAGTTTTCGATCTGATATTATTTGTTTCCGATTGATTTACAGTTAGTCTATCGTGAATCAAATTATTTCGGTTCCACGAAAATTGCTTATCACGAAAACGAAACAGAATCTCTAAGCAATCAAATTACAAAAATTATTAGGTTCGTGCTACCACTAGCGGCAAAATGTTTGAATCATTGTACAGAAAACAAATTGGTCAGCTTATAATTTTTGCTCACTTAATATCGAAAATATGTGTAACAAAAAATTTACAAAATATCTTCGAGTGTTTTAAGTGTTTTAAAGCACTCCACTCCATCAGTGAAATGAACTGAGCTATTGAAATATTCTATGGCAAGCAAAGATTTGTAAAGAAACATTTATTTTTTTAAGATTTTGGTTTCATTTGTTACAAGTTGAATCAAAAAATAAGTGTTCCTTATTTCGAACTACTTACTACTACTATTATTATTTATATTATTATTCTACTATTATTTATTCTGGCTGATAAGTTTTCTAGTGGATATAAATCACAGTTCATATCTCTGACGGCACTTAATAGTTACCTAATAGTTTCCTATGGCGGTGTTCACATGATTACATAATTTATGAGTCCTGAATTTAATAAATGAAATTAATTTGATAGATGTAATGGCCTTCATTTAACCCTAAATTCAACACAAAACTAAACTAGGTCAATATTTATTATTTGCTTCTAAAACTCTTCTGAAGTAATAGTTTTATACTTACTCAATCTTACACTTAAATGTGGATGAACAACCTGTGGTATCTCAATGGTCAATTATGTAGATGTTATTAACTAGAACATCAATTGTTCCACTCCATATTGATATGTTATCAAAATTAACTGTTGGCGAGTAAAATCGCAGAATGGCGTTAACCTTCCTCCATTTTGTTTACACGAGCAAATTTTTGCGTTTTTCTTTGAAAAGATGACTTTTACTCAAACAATAATATATGTAGGCATACCTACTATAGTGCGATTCTTTTAAGTTATGGTTTAGTTCATTAGTACCTACTTACTCATAACAAGTTTGCATGCTCAAGCGTTTCATGTTAAATTATGGAATAAAAAAGAGATCATTAATAAAGTCATTTTCTACAGCACCATATTGTCTTCTTAATGTGTTTTCAAAGTAAAATCACGCAACATTAACATTGGAAATGATGCGCAAACGCATTCATAATTCCACGAACTTGCTTCGAGTCTCGATCGTGAACGTATTACTCGTTTCCCCTACTTTTAATATAATCATCTGCATACTATTCTGCTAGATAGAACACAATATTGTTTCGATTATAAGGCTATAATAATCGACTTAAAGCAAAACCGATAATTTTAATGTTGCACGAAAATATGAAATCACTGTGTCAATAAAATAATCTATAGTAATAAACTATATGTCTCGATAGATGAACGTTTATATCCATTGAAAATCAATTTGTCACTGATTAACAGAAACGGTCTTAACATTCCGAATGACTTAAGTTCTACGACCTATCCAAAAAGTAGATCACACGTAGACACGATAAAAAACACAAACATACATAATGCCAAGGCCGTTTAAAATCGCTCAATATCGCTATCAAACCGCATCTCGTAATTCTATTTCTATGCTCGTGCAGTGGTCAAGCCATCAAGTGTTATGTTGCAAAATTAAGAGGATTGCCTTGACGCTCTGCGGCTTGTAATAGATGGGGACGATTAAGTTTGTTCGGGATGCCGTTTGGTAGCATGCGATGCGGTCACTCAACCGACTCTAAAGCCCGTTACGTCAGCGGCCGCATGCCACAATTAGATCACATACGAGACTTGCAATGGCTAGACCAGACGCCAATCGTCGATAGATATGTTTTAGTACCGTTAAAACTGGCTTTTTGCGTGAACTGCTATATCATTCCGATGTTTTTCTTATGCGTTACTTCTTGTAAACGTTACTCTTGCGTAATGTCTGAGATGTGGGCACGAACCACTACGAAGAACTGTAATGAGGCCGAAATGTACTGAATCATCAAACTCATTAATACTTTTGTTTCTCTTATTGAAAACTAAAAGGTACGTGAATAAATTTAAATGTTTGTTGTGTGAATGAGAGTGATGTTAACGGGGAAAATTTAAAATGCAATTTAAAGTTTAACAACAAACAAGTCGCTTTACATTCCCTTTGGTAAGACTGAATCTCTCGCTGCAGTTTGTGGTTAGTCCATTCTAAGTTGCTCCTTCTTTGTTCAGTATTCGTAAAACTCTGAGATAATTGGCTCTACATTTTAATTGGGTACCAACACACTACATACCTATACCTTGTGTGAACATTGCATGTAGGTAATAACTACTATTTTTTTTCCCAAAATCAGAGTAGCAATGCAAGTAAGCAAGTAATGTAATATGAAGATTTAGTGATCATTAAGTGTTAAGATTAAATATTATTTACTACCTTTATTATTTGTACTAAGTGTATACCTACTATTACAATTCATATAGCTTTATGTTAATTAACTTTTTTATTTTATTTGCATTATATTCTTTAATAGCTTTAAATTAGATATTTACATGTATAACTTAAAAATCTATATGTCATTCAGGAATAAGTACTTATTTAAATGTTCACTACCTGAGGTTTATACATTATGGTAATCTTATTCGAAACTCAGGTTTCCTCGATACAGGCTTGCCTAGTGAGGAATCTCTGATGACATGGATTTCAGTAATCAAATCTGCAAAATACTGTTTGTTATATGTTATGTCATGAGGTTCTTTTTTGATAATATGTCAAGCTTTGATTTATACTTTGTGTGTTTGTCATCATGTATACATTTATGTATGTTTTGCAGCAATAAATATTTTTCATTTTCATTTTCAAGTCAGTTCTTGATTCATCCAAAGAGTAGGCTAAGCCCAGCTAATGAAAAAAAAAATGTGTGAAAGTTTGTTATTTCATCGCGATAAAAGCGGAACGGTGAGACCCAAATATTGATTACTACAAATCCTTCCATATTTCTTTGGCATATAATAGATAAATCAATGCATACTTTTATTATTGATTATGCGGGAAAAATCTCAGGGCATAAAGTAACTCATCTAATTTAAATCTATTGGCTAAAAGTTAAACTTGCATTCCTACTACAACGCATAAGGTTGGAATCTTTCGCAGTAAATATTAATTGGTTGCAGTTTGCACTAAGGTAGTTCGATCGAATGGGATAGGCACGTCGATGCGATAACGTCATGCCTCTCACTGCCCCATACCTACTTAGTTACTTATATCCTTGTGTTGTGTACCTACATTTCTAGCAAAATATTTAACATAGGCATTTTTTTATTCCACAGAGTCGGCGAACAAGCTTAGGCCCTTCTACTGGTAAGCGTTTACCGTACCCTATAGACATCACCCGGGGTATCACTCAAGTGTTACCGACCTTCAGCAACACCATCCCTTACTATAGTCAGGGACTCTACCGCGTATCTTTGGTGGTAATCGTAACGAATACCATTAATGAATTTCATCCAATCTGGACCCAACAATGCGGTCTTCGTCGTACCGGATGAAATCATTAAGATAGAGTAGAGCACCGATATTTTAAAATATTAGGTACATTATAAACAACGTGTCAATCTTCGAATCAGAAAATGAAACCTAATCATTATTATTTTAGTCCTGATTATTAAATATATATGTAAACGACACATTGTTCGAAATGTAGGTATATATTCTACAGTTCAAGCATTTGTAGTGAGTCAATAAAAGTATTTGTGTTTACATACAGATAAGTAACTATAGTCGTTAATATAAATTAATTGTTTAAATTTGTCGTTTCAGTAATGCCCCAGACAATTTGTGTACCTAATTGATCAGTATTAGTAAACTTAACTCAGTCAGAGACAATGAAATCACTTGAAGGCTCACTCGTTATCTCGTATTCATTTATTCAGTACCTCGCGTCAAAATATTCATGTTTAAGTAAATTCTATATCGAAATAAAAACAGCCTGAAAATATTTGTGAATTTTCTTAATAATCAAAGATCTCTCGAAGTTCACGGTGCGGCAATAACATTACAATACCAGACATTTTTGTTGGTAAATTATTAACAATAGAGGCTCAAAGGCTCCCGGTAGGTATTTGAGAGGATGGTGGTGATTACAAAGCGTCTGTAGGTACCTACATATCGAGAGTCTTCGGTGCAGGGCGCTCGTCTCGAGAGCCAATACTCGATCGGCCCTCAGCTTCGAGCTTACCTACTTCGCTTCTGCGCCGCATCAGCTTCAATATCTACATCATACATAACGCCCAAGATATTACCTACGTTATCTAGATTACTTTTTTAATTCACTTAAGGTCCGATTTTAGCCGCCAGATTAACCTCGAATACACTATTCGTTTGTAAAAGTTTTCTTAATTCAAATGAACAGCGATATATACCTCCGTTACTTGCCCAACAAAATTGAAAAATCAACCTTAATTCTGTTAAAAACAAAATTATATGATATAGGCATGGAAGTGATGTTCGGTTACAAGATATTTTTACTGTGCCATGATATAACTATAGGTATTAGCCATACATTTGACATGAATTTCACATGGTCAGTTATGATATCGAAGGTGGTAAGAAGAAAGCTGGCCATCAAGTGCATGTAGTTGGAACATGTAGATATCTGTAGTTGATTGATGAAGCTGCTAAATAATATAAGATGAATATAATTAACTAAAAATAGGCTGACGTCGCGTTGCTGAGGTAGTACGTATTTGCAAATAAAAGGTGTTCTCAGACAATCGAACAAAAACCGCAAACTCGAACTTGACCACGAATAGTTAATAAACACAAACATTAGTAGATAACAGTAATACACAACAAAGTTGTTCTTTTTGTTCCAAATCGTTTGTGTGTGATCGGCCAGCCGGCTGGTTGCACCGTATCCTATATTATTAATTGATATTTAGCTGTCCCCCGCGGTTTCACCCGCGTTCTCGTGATAAAAAGTAGCGTATAATACTCAGGGATAATGTAACTTCCTATTAGTGAAATAATTATTCGTTTCGTTCAAGAGATTAGCCCGTAATCTCGCTGTAGCACAGAATAAATTGTAGTGTAAGCTGTAGGTACCTACTATAGATTACTAATTCAATAGCATTATTTAGTACCTTAGTTCCATCTCCAAAAATACTCAGGTTATTTATTTACCACAATTGTTTAGATAATTATCCTCATTTGAAAGCGATTTACTGTAAAATTATTAATATCGTATACGTATACGTACCTTATGTAAGTTATATTTAGCGTACCAGAGAACCGATACATCCCAACAATATTAATGATGAATTAGAAATTAATGCTGTAGGTATATTATCATCAACAGCCTATAATGTCCCACTGCTGAGCACAGGCCTCCTTTCACAAATCAGGGTGAAAGGGAATGGGCAGATACTCCACCACGCGTGCCCACTGCGGATTGGTGGAGGTAGGCTAGTGGTCAACCTACTGTTGGAATTTTTCAAGCCGCCTAGGAGGCATCCAACTAGCTTAACGACTATCACAATTAAGTGATAACCGGGACCAACGGCTTTAAGTGCCTTCCGAAGCACGGAAACGCTCGATTTGAAATACCACTAGGCGGTCACCCATCCAGGTACCGACCAAGACAGACGTAGCTTAACTTTGCCGATCGATTAAGAACAGCTAATCATGCTACACCACGAGCGCTTCATAGTAGGTATTGTAGGTATATAATAAACAAAATTATGAAATAATATTCAAATTTAAATTCAACATAGAATATCGCTACTTTTTAACATTTTAAGATATAAAAAGTTTAATCCATTATTAGTGTTCAATTAAACTGTCATACCGAAATAACTCAAACATTAACGAACAACCAGCGTTTAAGGAAAAGTACAAAATAATCCAATTTCCTTTATTAAATATTGTTCACGATTAATAAATGTTTTTATTTGAGAGATATAATAACTTAGGGTCTGACTCTAATACTCTAATACCGGTTCGGAAGGTTCCATTTGCTGAGAAGAGCCGGCAATAAACTCAGCAATTACTCTTTTCAAAACAAGCTTAGATAAATTCATTATATAATATTTACATTCTAAACGCACTGACAAAATTTGCGTGCCCCGCGGCGCCGCAGCGTCATCATTATGAACAACTTTTACTATGGGAAAAACTCTGAAATATCGAAAAAGAGAAACTTTTGATAATAAACAACGCTGCAGCAATTTTTTCGATATTTCAGATATAATGGTCTGATAGTAAAAGTTGTTCATAACGATGAGTACAATTGAAAACCCTTGAATATTTTCCAACACTTTGAAAAGTAGCCCTGTATAATTTGGAGCTAACACTTCAGTCAAACATGTTTCTACTATTAGTAGGTGTACGTACAGCGTAAACGTTGTTTGTTGTATGTTGCAATAATCGCTTAGTCCTTGCGGCAAGAACAATGTGTTTTTATCAGAACTGATAAAATTTTATATATCCTTTGTCCATATTCTATTCAGTGATTTATCGGTCACATATTTAGCAGGTTGCATGCCTGTAGAGCTTATCTCAAGCGGCTCGGCTCTGCAACATGCTTTTATCTGGGAAATTTATCTAAGCATACCATTGCACCGAGCGAAAACATAGTTGAAACATTCTTGACTCTACTAATCATCTATCCACTTTATTTAATATAACCAAACTTAAATGCTTGAAGGTTTTTAGAACAATTTAAACCAAAAAGAAGTTGAAAAATATTTTTCTGGTATTTAAAAGAACAATACACGAACGGATTATTTGAGCGGTTGATCTGAGACAAAGTAATGTCACTACAAACTTTACTTGTTGTATTTCAATAATCGCAAATAAAAATAGCTAATAATGTAAATAGTACAAATTGTATCGCTATCTAGACTAAAACATTCAGATGTACTGCACAATCTATATTTAGATAGCGACCAACATGGACAAGAAACCGCAGGTAATCGTGTTTCAAGTGACACTCGGTCTAAAGAAAGAAGTAGTGCACGTACAAATGCGAAATGCATACCGACTCGTAGAGTTGTAGGTAGATTCTACGCGGTTGGCAACTATGCGCTCTCATGACAAATATCCTTGATGCAATGAGTTGGCCGGTCTCTGCGGCTGCACAATTCTACACATGCACCTAGATGCAGCCATTGTGCGCGAACAAAGCACCGCATGACACTATGAGTAGGATTCAAGAGAACCAAGAACTTCGAGGAGGAACTTAAAAATCTTGAATGGAAGTATTTCATCCCCATTTTCTTGGTTGCTAATAAAAAAGTCTTTTCATGTTAATCCGGGGTTTGCAAGTATTAAATAGCTATATTAAATTACTTGCTTTTATTATTTTATATTAGGTATCCGGGTTTATATTTATTAGACCAGACGCAGTGATATTAATTTATACAATGAATTACAAGTAGGTATAATGATTTGATCGTACCTACATAATGGATTTGATATGATACAAAATAATATTGTCCTGCGGTTTTGACAGCCATGGTGTAGAGTTATTAACATACAATATATATATAGAACTGACTCATAACTAGATAGACCCGAATGTGTTGGTTCCTAGGTACTTTGGTAATGTGTGTAATTATGATTTCGTTCACTATACATTTGAAACAAATAACTATACAACATGACTATCGTTTTAATTGAAAAGGCAAGCTTAGAGAATAAAGTATGACATTTTATTCAGATACCAATAAAATTCGCTGTTACAAATTAAACTTTTGTAGCCACTAATGAACATAAAAAAAAATTCATCCATGCAATTTGCAACGAGAACATTTTAGAGGTCGAATCATGAGTAATAAAGAATGAAAACAACAAAGGAGCGCATGTGTAATTTTATGAGTAACCTGAAATATCCCAATGACCTTATCTGCCCTACAAGGATGCTCTGTCAAAGATGCAATCAGCTATTGAAGTCGCCTATACCTACAAGATTCCACTTCCCAACATAAATATCGATTGTAAATTTTTTATCGCCAATCTGCTAGAGCAAATCAAACCTTAAGTTACAGTGTCACTGACCTAATAAGTATCTCGCCAGTATTAGTATACCAGATCATTTTACTTGTGGGAAGAGCTGAGGGGAGTCGCTCTCCTCAAGATGGGACTTAAGCGTTGATATTGATAAATACTTCATAATGTGAACGTAATCCAACAGTACAAACTACTGGATTACGTTCCTACAGGAACGATACAATGACCACTAAATTTTTAGGACAATTTTGAACCAATTGTTGTTGATTACATCCAACCGCATGAGTCACGTGCAAAACGTACAGAACAACGCTTAATTTTTCGGGAATAAACCATTTAATCCAGGGTTACCAAATTATTGCTGCGTTATTTAGTAGGATTTAAAATCTGTTTTACATTTCACAAATTATATCAGGGATATTTTCATGAAATATTAATGAACAATTTCCCTTCATTAATTTGTATTTTTGGAGGTAAGTCGGGTAGCTGCCGATATTTTGTTACGAATACGTCAACATTTTATTACAAACGAAATTTGATAAGTAGGGTAGGGTACTGTCAAGAAATTCTAATTAGGAAACAATAAATCACATGAGCAACGCCTCTTTGGAATTTATTGTCTAGACACCATAAGGCATGCCTACAGTCTACAGTTTCTGAAATAAATTGAATTTTCTTTTTCTTAGTTGTAACAATCTCCAAAATGAAATAAAAAGTCAAAAAATGGGTCCACCAATCAATACCTACTATAATAAAAATAACTATAGGAGAAAGGGCTAGTAGTAGTAGTAAGTTATAGCTACGAATAACTGTAAGTATTAGGCTTCCCCCTCACTAGCGTTTGTCGAGGACACTGTGTGGTCTACGAGAACGCAACGTGAGCGTGATAGTAATCATATACCGACGATGCGACGTTTCTGAACCTAGGGGAAAGACTTGCAGGAGTTATCTATTGTAGGTACTCATTAACACGATTTTTTTTTATTACAGAAACATCTTCATACATCACAAAAAGCCCATCATGACTTGAAAATACCAGCCGTCATCTGCCTTGTTATCTGTGTTGTTTTTGTTTGTTGTTACCTATTTAGCTGAATCATTAATATTAAGCCAAAACTGAGCGGCTTATTGCTTTTTTCAGACATATTTATAAGAAGTAGTCGTTATTATAAACAGAAGTGTTGTTGGTTTTCGCTGAGGATCGATTGTCTAATGAGTCACAGTCGACATGGGACTGCACTTGGCGGCCCCACTCCCTGGTGATGGATGACAAATCGCGTTTAGATCCCACGCTATGTTTACGTCGGCCCCTGAACAGCCTACGATTTAAACGATTTCTTTATTCGAGTCTCTGCTTAATGGATTTCATCTGCATCGTTTAACCTTATCAGTTCTAGTTATCTAAATACTTGCGAATATAGGATTTCTTAGAATTAAACATGTTTATATTATTTGAAATACTAAATAATAATTAACCGCGCTCCATTACCCGATATTATCTTTAATTCATTTTTAATTTGGCCTCGACTTTTTCAATTCTAAGAACAGTCCTGATCTGAATCATTAGGTACTTATATTATCCGGTCTCAGGTAGATTTCAAGCGATGCATGTAATTTGATCAATAAGCAATGATGTCACTTATGCTATGTCCCTTCGGCTATTAAAGTTCCACTAAAAATTATTATTGCAATAGCTTTATTTTATTTCTTACTCGAATGAGGATATATGAAAGTAAAATTAGGAACAGTTACATGGGCCAGAGTACAAAAATAAAGCGATATTCCCTCATGCGAAGCAAAAGCTTTGTAAAATGAATGTAGGTACTTTGGAGATTAAACTTCAACATTCAGTGAATAGAGTTGTGTCGCCCAATCAAATTCTTTCATTTGTCGGCACCATCGTTTACTATATATAATAATCAATTGGTCGCTTTTGTGCATCAATTGACAGTCAATCATATACCATGGGAGCACTGAACAGATAAGTAGGTACATAAAAAAACCACGGGAAGCGTGGAATACATTCTACTGTAGTGTAATTTCAAAATTAAATAGCAAGTAGTGAACTTTGAAGGTGATCTATGAAATGAAATGAGTTGGTAAAATTTTAAATACATGCCTATATTTTTATTAATCTCCATTGTCTGAATATAGCTTACTAACTGAAGACATATGCAGGGTGTTCCAAGAATTAGAATCAATCAGAATTCCAGAGCTAGAGCATTCTAAGAGCTACAGAATCACCCCGATGTATGTTCAGATATTTCATTTAGTGGTAAGAGCAAGAATTTGAAAAGATTTTTCAATTCAAGTGGGTTTTAGTTATAAATAAATATGTTCTTGTCATTAGGTATCAGTTAGTAGTACACCCTTACTACAATCCTTTTGTATTTTATCATTTTTATAGATATACCGCAAACACAACACTCAGACCGCACATGCAGCATGTAAGTCGTGCATTGAGAACAATGCGCCCACGTTGCAATGTCACTCGCAAGGACTTTCTTTCCAACGTTTGACACGGGTATAACACAAAGAAAACGTCATTTGCAACCGGTTAACCGTCTTATT
The DNA here is from genome assembly GCA_947623365.1 of Achlya flavicornis. Lineage (NCBI taxonomy): Eukaryota > Metazoa > Arthropoda > Insecta > Lepidoptera > Drepanidae > Achlya > Achlya flavicornis. The sequence continues at coordinate 7,863,642 of OX392467.1, forward strand.
TTATCCTCCTTTATTTTCTTTGAACTTCCCATCCTATATTGAGATCTAAATCTATTTCACGTTCTATATTTATAGAAGCAAATGTCTATACCCAGAAATAACTTGTATATAGACGTTTCATGACATTAAATTTCTCACACCTTGTGTGGAAACTGTAACTCATAAAGCCAAGAGCAGACTCTCAAGTGCAGCTATCGAAACACACGAGAAAGGTGCCTGGCGAGAGCTTAACGGCATCGAGGGTGGTAGCCGACCAGGCGAGTACTTTAAAGTACCCTACAAATTATTCTAACATTTGCACTATACTATACAATACACGTATAGAAATAGGTGCGTAGTTTCTGTAAATAAATAGGACTTGCACTTAACTTGTGCAAATAAAGTGCCTATTAAAATAGTTGTACTGATTTCGAACAATGAGTGTCTGTTGTGCGATTGTTTTACGACCGACACAAGGCACAATAAAGTCTATTTCCAGAATTTCCTAAAATCGTAGAAGGAAACTTATTTCTCGCCCAATTACTCACGTACGAGGTTTTGCGCAATTTTCTCGTGGCCGAGAAGCAAGAAACAAGATGTTTTGTGGTCGACGAATGAATATTAAAGCGGTAGGATTCCTGTTCGTAGACCTACGCGACCCAAAAATGAACGTGACGGCCGTGTTTCTGTAATCACATTAGGTAACGCGGAATTCCGAGAATGCTGTTAGGGTTGGCACTACAAACTTCCTATAGCCACCAGGCGCGGAATTCAATAAAAGGACCGAGAACGGAAAGCGAGTTTTCTATTTGGTATTTGGTAAAGTGAGAATTATACGCTCCCTTAAAATAAAGAACGTAAAAAGCTACATCGCTGTGTAAAGTAGGGATCCCTCTACTGTAACTTTTCTCCGAGGATAAGGGAATTACTCACAACCGACGAGGGAAAAACAAACTGGAACAACAACATAACATGTTGTATCTGATACCTACCCTTTTCTTTAAGATTTGTACCTACACTATGAAACAAATGATGTGCTGTCAAAATATCTAAAGTACCCATCCTATGTTATTATACTTATAGAAGTATTATAAGGGTGGTTTGTTTCAACTTACCATGACGTGAGGTTTTCAGTTCTTTTCTCTGTTTTGTTCTCTTTTGTTTAAGCAACGCCTGGACGTTAAATAGCGTATAGACCAGGCGTGCCTAGTGCCACATGTTAGAAGGACTAATAAAATTCAACAGAAGAGCAGTAATTAATTTAAAATTACTCACTTAACTATTTTATAGCTGATGGATGACGGATGAGGATAATGGATGAATGGTGACTTTTATTTGTTTGTATTGTCTCAGTATTGTCATGTTAAAGTATGTAAGTTTTTATTTTTATTTTACTTATAGTAGTTGCAACTGCCCAGACTTAATTACATCTTCAAAAGTTATGTGATACGTAAGTTTAATGTAAAAATAATTATTAAATTAAAAGTCCGTATGCATTACTCATTCTTATGTATGTACCTACACTTAGGTGCTAGTATAAGTCAGTGCTTATAGTATAAAATTATACAAAATCTATTTGGAATGAAAATTAATGTTCACAGATTTGAGTGTTTTTTTTTACAAATGCTTCCTGAAAGTATTACAAAGCCCATGGCAGCGGCTCGCAGTGTGAAGCGGGAAAAGAAAATCTCGCAAAAACTGTGTGCAAACTCGAATTAAATAGTCGTATCTCTCTAGTGACACTGGGAATCCATCAGCGGTCTCGATTGAAGCGATAACAACCCCCCCAGCCCTGCACCACCACCCCGTGCCGAGAAAATAAATCTTAATTTGATAGCGCCCTCTAGCGGCGCGTACTTGACACCAAATCAAAGAATTAATATTTTTATGGATGTGACTTTTTACATGAGTCACAAAATAGGTACTCATAGAGTTAATAAAGGTGTGGTTTGGCGTAAACTTGTTGTTTCGCTCCTGGATTCGAGTCTAGCCCAGCACGAACGTATGTGCTCATGAACATCTGTTTTTTCTGGATCTGGGTGTAAGTGTATCTGGCCTTGAAAGTATAATCTCTGCTTAGTTTGGGATTAGACGGCAGTGTGTGTGAAAATAACCCAAGTTTTTTTCTATCGATGGGAAAAAAAAAAAAAATGTTGCAGTATATCGATATTGACTCACAAATTATATGCAAAATTACAAAGAATAGGAGAAACTCTGACCAACATTTTTAAAGTCCACCTTACCTACGCGATTTTAAATCAATTTAAAAAACATTATCAGGCAAAAATCAAATTCCTATCGCAATATACCTTGGAAAAGGAGAAAAGAGTGCTGAAGCTTTTATTTTTCCTTTAAGGTATTGATTGAGTCTGTGTTTGTACAATGCCTCAGGGAGGCGAGCAATAAAGACAAGTCGTGGACAGCGCCAGTCGATAGAATTGTAATCTATATGTAATTCGTATCATAGCGCTGAGTCAGCTGATTGTCATTAGTCATTCAGTGAGCTTGTAAAGTGTCTTTCCATTGGTATAGCTAGTTTCAGTTTACATAACGAAAAAGGTATATGATTACGAATCAAACTACATATATCATAGTATTTGTGGTACGGCATGAATATGTAAAATAAATACACCTCCATAAATATCCTGGGGAATTTCTTCAATCTTACTAACTTAAGAGAGCTACAGTCTGAGCAGTCAAGATATATAACCGATTATAATGTGATTTTGCTCAAAAAGTTGTAGTCCCTGCCTGGAAGCTAAAAAGTTAATGGTTTGGCCACAAAATAGTATAAGACCAAGGGCCAGTCATCAACTGAAATGGCCAGGAATCAGGCAAGGCCTAGACTACATGTTTTGTTTTGACTCACGCGCACACACGTTATCTGACGATAAAATGTGTGTAGCTACTATAAGAATTATTTCATTAATAAGTTATCTAGATGACACTAGGATGTATGTATAAATTGTTCACAAATTGCAAAGGCGTGGGTGTTGGCTCGTGTCGTGGGGTACGTGGGCGAGCCGGAGGCTGGGCGGCGCGGCGTCAGCCACACTGCTTGGCTTTATATAAAGAAATTTAATACCAGCACTATTTCATTACAAAAACTTATGAAAATTGCTCTACAAACTTTTTTTCGATCTGCCATTTTAAGGTTCACGATTCAAAAATAAATCCATTTGTTTATCACATAGCTCTATTTATAATAGTAATAGGTAGCCAGTTGAAATTACAGAATACGTATTACCATAGAGTAAATAATAGACTACGTACAAGTATTACTATGGATATATATGCTATTGTCACTATTCTGTCAAATAAATCCCACCAAAAACATATTCACGTAAAATGTTGCCAAGACGAGACCATATGGCTCGCACTGTCAAAAAGTTATCAGATCTTATGTAGAGCCAAGCTTTTAACTCTACACGCCCTTAATCTACAAGCCCTAACTTCCCAAACTCTACACCTTAGTCAAAATATATGGCTTGACCGTTTCGCTACCGTCACATGGGTGTAAGGTGAAAAATGTATTCACTGTCATTACTTTTCTGTAGTATGTACAATAGTTCTTGTAGTAGCAAAACGGCCAAGCCACATATTTTGACTACGGCGTGTAGAGTTTGTGAGGTAAGGCTTGTAGAGTTAGGGCGTTTAGAGTTACAACCTTGGCTCTACATGAGATATCATAACTTTTTGACAGTAAGAGCCATATGGTCTCGTCTTGGCAACATTTTACATGAAATTGTTTTTGGTGGGATTAACTTTTTTTGTAAGTTGCTTATGACAAAATTTTTTTTTTTTGATAAAAGTTATTGTTTGTGTACTAATACAAGCTTACATACCAAATTTCAGCTTTCTAGGACTTAAGGAAGTACCCTAAGAGTTTTGATGATCATAAGAGAGTCAGTGACGAAATCGGGGTATCTTAGAAATATTACTGTACAAAAAAAAATATTTTGTTGAGCCTACAAATTTAATAGGACTAGCTATTGCTCAGTAGATTGGTTTTATTATTATTGTATAGAACTTTCCATGCGCATACATGCGACACGTACTTGGCCGGTTTTATGTATATATGTCTCGAAATAGATATACTTTAGGTTCTTCATCCTTTCTTTAGACGCTACCATAATTCATAATTACATAAGCTTTTACCATATAAACATTCTTAGTGCTCTAGTAATTTCGAAGAAGTAATTTATACGTACGTATCTGTAGTACCTATCTAATTGCCCGAAGCCCGAAGATAATATACAACCAACGCGTTTTTCCTCGAATTAATTTCGGTCACCGAAGTGAGGATTAAATTTTAACTACCTACAGCTTAAAATTAAATATTGAAAAAGGTTCCGCATAAGCCAGCATGCTCAACAAGTTATTTAGAATATAAAAATTAATCTGCTGAATGTAATTAAGCGAAATAAAATCCGCCTCTGTTTGTTAACGTTGATAAGTTAAAATACGTTTTATCCAAAAAGACATCACAAGAAACTTCGACAGCCCCAAGTTAGAACGCAAGTCACAAGACTAAGGTAATTAAAGTTTGTTTGATACCTATCTTTTACCATAAATCTGTAGCGGTTCCAGATCAGAAGATCGTCTATGTCGAAGGAAATTTTATTATGTCCCTGAAACATTCCGGGGAGTAACTTGAACATTCTCTGAAGGGATCGATTAAATTGAGACGAATTAATTTACCAAATATTTTAAACATGGAATTTTATTTTTTTAAAGCTGTAGAAATATTTTCAGAGATATCCTGTCTATGTTCTTTTATATATACTAGGTGGAGTTGTTGTAATAATTACGAAATACTATCTCGATATAATTACGAAATACTATCTCGATATTGACATTGTAAGCCTGCGCGTGACTTTGTAATCGTGAGCGAAAAATCTATTTATTTATAGACTTCTACTTCATGTCTTATGGAAGCCTCATGTAGAACAGCTAAATCTATTCATTCTCTGAAACATTTGTAAATATGAAGGAAACTATTTCCATGTTATATAAATATTATTATAATTCGTTTAAAGTTGTAGATCCTAATTTCTCTCGTCTTGAGTTACAAAGGGTATACGAGCTAAAATATGTACTTTTAGGAAAGTTAGAAGCGTTTATATAATCACATATGATGACGATTGTCGGCGTGGATTATTTATACAAACAATTTTCGATAATGATGAATGCAGGAAGAATCTAAAACAAGACAAGAACAACAAGACAGAAAAGTCGAGACCCTCTTCATATAGGCATACTATTAAAATAAATAGCTATATTATTATGTTAACTGTATCACACGATATATTCGCAAATTGCATGTTAGCCATATTTTAATCATTGGAATGATGTAAATAGTAAGCATGCGAGCTATCTGTATGTCTATAGGCAGATACAGCGAGCGTGGGTGTGAACTTATCAAGTTCCTATCAACATGAGTATCTGATAGTAAACTCACACATTCAAACAAAAGTAGTTCAGGCTTTGACGCCGGCTAATGGAATAGACCTCATGTCGTTTATTATACTAATAACTATTAAATCAATCGCTTTTCTATTGTGTTTATTGCTCAGCGAGTCGGATAAATATATAACATGAGTGTCTTTTAGTTATCCATTTACTTTTCATGTAAATACTAGAGCAACAACAATAAAACACCCAGTTTCATTTAAAAAATCTCAGCACACAAGCAATTATATTTTATTTAGTTTTTAACGCGATCTACACAAAGGTCATTATGGAATAACTTGACATTAAAATTGGAGTGGCTCGGAACCAACATTAATTACGAGCCTAACATCAAAACGAATATAATAATAGGTAGGTACTTTAATGGTAAAAATTAATCTGAATGTAATTAAATTCATATAAACTAACTGATTCATTCACTGACTCATCAACGCCCAGTCCACGCCGCTATGGATAGAGCCATTTGTGCTGGTTCTAATATTGTAGGCATCGTTTAATAAAGAATTTGTTGAAATTCAACTCCTAAGAAGAAATAGAGGGTGTAAAAGTTTATATTGAAAAAAAAACTGTTCACATTTACTTGAAAATTGACAGGTATTATTACTTTTTATCAAACTTATGAACCTAGTATTTTAATGTTTTCAAAAATCCTTCCTATTTCCATAAGGGAAAAGTTTTTTATGGAAAATCCACATTTTTCACGGTAGGTATCGTGAAAAAAGGAGGTAGGCATTATTTGTACCTACGGATTTGGGCTTCTTCTAATATCGTGAAGGTAAATAACAAAAGGATTTTCTCCTAAGGGGTTAAATTAATGAATCGTGGTTGAAAACTAGTAGGTAGGTCTACCAGTACCTATTCAAACAATTGAATATAATATGTAGATTTATCTGCAGAAAGTGCACGTCATTGATCGTATGAGAATAATTGCAATTGGCAACATGAGCATGGTTATTATAAAGTGGCATTTACACGAGCTGACGAGCATCGGGGTAGATCCTTGACCCCCGTATTGGGTCGCGGAGGCGTCCGCGCGCCGACCAGACAGTGACTGTCGGCCGACACGCGGCGGGCGGCGCGGCGGCGGACGGCGGCGCCCTTCCCGGACAAATATCATTGTTCGCACACTGAGTACAAATTATACTTATATAATCTGTATTCATAAGCTTTTTTCTGACTCGCTGAATTATTTAATCAAAAAAAGAAAGATTTTAGAATCTATATAATAGAAATGGTACAATATATTATTTATTTTTTCGGCCTTGATTCAATTATCAATTCAATTAAGGATATAACCAACAGAATAAGTAGGTAATAATAGTAGTTTAAAATAACTATTATACATTTTAATGTTACTGAGTAATTAAAAGTACCTACTGTTTTGTCAAGTCTGTCGAGTGATTTTATTTTAAGTTTTTATTTTTTTTACCCGACTGATTGATTCAATTCATAAGTGCAAGATTCAATACCTCTCAAGATTTGTCACCAACTGAGGATTCTTTTTGTCAGATGGCTGACAAGCAGGCCGGACACCTGATGGCGAGTGGCTACCGCATAACAATACCAGAGGAATAATATAATGTGATTAGTGCTTTATTTACGAAAGGTTACATACATAAAATGAAGGCTAGAAAAAACGTATGTCATACATAAGTGACCATTCCGCAGCCTACATAAAAAACCACGTATATGCTTTCTTATTTTGTATTATTCAATGCCGCAGACAAAAATACGGAGTCTTGATAATATGTCATAAATATTATTCATGTAGAAAGCTGCGCACAAACCTTACAGCTCCCATAATATTTCACTATAGCAAGCTGGATATTAATGCTGGCATTTTACCAAGTGACTTTTATTCAAATACAAAGCTGTGGAATAAGAACAATCAATGGCCCCACGAAGGAAGATTGGAGCCTCTAAACTTCCGATTTTTTAACCGATTTAAAAAATGGAGGAGGTTCTTTATTCGGCTGTATTTTTTTTATGTTTGCTACCTCATAATTCCGTTATTTATTAACCGATTTAGATTTGAATTTTCCAAATCGGACAATACACTTCCCGTTTTGGATTTTTTAATCAGATCAGGAGTTGATTACTTCTTCGTTAACTTTGAAGTCGGTTAAAGTGTTTTGTAAAACAGTTTTCAGTTATAAATATAATATAAATAAATATTAAATCATTGTACTATTTCAAATACTGATCTCTTTCCATACAATCAGAGAATATGAACTATGATTTTAATAAAACTATATATCCCACCAAAAACATTTTCACTACAAGAACTAGTGTAGTTATAACAGAAAAGCAATAAACACTGAATAATTTTTTCACCTTACGCCCATGTGACTGTAGCGAAACGGCCAAGCCAAATATTTTGACTAAGGTGTAGAATTTGTGAAATTGCCCTAACTTCACAAATTCTACACTCGACACGCCCTAACTCTACAAGCCCTTTGTAGAGTTAGGGCGTGAAGAGTTATAAGCTTGGCTCTACATGAAATCTGATAACTTTTTGATAGTGCGAACCAACAATTTACATGAAAATGTTTTTGGTGGGAATTCACTTATTTTTGTATGTTGCTTTACTAGCTTACATACCAAATTTCAGCTTTCTAGGACTTCAGGAAGTACCCTAAGAATTTTGATGATCATCAGGCCAGGTCTTCATTACCCCTAGCAGTTCTACAACGTACAAAAATATGTCCCAAAAGGTTAAATGTTACTTAAAAGAAAAGCTCGACCTCACGAAATTAAGTAGGTTTCTACGTTTGTTTTGTTCTATGCTATATATTCCTATAATTATAGCGAATAAATGTACAGGCCGCAAAATAACTGAAAAAAGTATTACTGAAAAGTAGGAAACTTCTCACAAACACCTAACTTGGTGAATATATCACATCTCGAGTGGGACACAGTATTTTTATGGCTCAATTTGACAAGCGATGTTTGGTAAACACATTTGTCAAAACGGAAAAACCTCTTGAATTGTGCTCAAAAAAAGTAACAACTGTGTAGGTAATCTGCTTGAGTACATGCTACGTACATGGTACATTAGGGCATTCTGTATCTGGATTGATACGGAACTCTAAGAAGACCTCTCATTCAAACACGGCACTCTTATCTACTTATAAATACCACGGCAACGTCCCTGCATCAAATAACAGCGTGCTCAGAAACTTTTGTAATTAATGTTTTTCCCGTAAGAAAATTAGTGAAGCCTTTTACGCCCACAAGGTTGACATGGGTAGCTCTGGTTATCCCGGAAAAAGTTCCGGTCTCAACTCCCGTCCCAAGTTTGTTAGAAGTTTAACCTGTAAATGGCACTGACAAATTGTTAAATTAAGAAATTATGCCGCCCACTGGTACATCTACATTTCCTCGTTCACACCATGAAATTAGTGTTTAATTCCACGTGTCATGTTGCCCGCAATAATAATTGCGGTTAGCATGGTTTCAGATTTTCGCGTGGATGCTCTGTTAATGTCATTTTATCTGGTTACATTTATAATAATAGGCAATAGGCATAGCTTAGCAATGGCGTAATTTATCGTGCACGATATGGTAAGTGATAAACAGACACTTTAATTTTAGAAAAATGACCATAAACAAAACAACTAGCGAGTCTTATTCGAATATATACCTAGAAGATAAATTCCTGCTCTAACATGCAAGCAATAATTAATTTAAACATACCTGCCTCATAAGCCGCAATGAGCACTCGTTAGTTAAACATCGCCGTGGGCAGTTCCTCTTTCCCCTCAGCTCAACAGAGCCTCGACTGCGCCGCGCGGCCGCCCACGCATTGCAAAGGTTAAGGGCAAACTATTGTCGATGCATTTGCATTCTCCCCACAATGTGAATCCCGCTCTGATATCGCTTAAATAAAGCTTTTGATGTCAGAAATACTCTTTAGTTGGAAATTTAAATATTACGTCCGTTCTTAAAATTGCGGAGGCTGATTGTAAAGGCATGCAGTTATATATAGCTCGCTTTTTCTTATGAACTAAGAATACAATACTCTCAAGTAAGCTGGCGTCTGCTACCACAGTTTAACTAATAAAAACAAGCAACAAATCTAACTGTGATATTGTGATACAATAAAATTGTGTGTAAAACTGAAAAGGCAAGAATGAAACAAATTTCATTGAACACTTTGAACCGAACGTCCTTTCATTTCTGGTTGCATTAGTATTTGTCGAGGGCAAGACCCTCGTTTAACACCTCATTATGCGATGCCAACATTGTGTTTGTTTGATTCATTGAGCATTTTTTAACTTCAACAGTTGAAGGCAATGCACTACCACAGCACTACTATTGTATTCAGACTAAGTAGATACGTAAATATATATATGCAGTCATAAGGTGTTTAACAAAGTGCAATTGTAAGTAATATTATTCCAAAAGTGAGTCAAAATCCAGAATAATAAATTATGGTAATGAAAAGATTCCTCGCCTTACAAAAGATTTGCCACTACACTGCCTACAAAACGCCAAAAATATAGTTTTCTAGCTTTCCGCCCCGCGGTCCCCTATCTTAGTGGATGCCTTCAAAATGTTATGTCAATCAGACAGTGTCACTTTTTATATTCTTGACAGGTGATGAAGGAGATTTTTTTTGAAATGCCCGGGAAATATAAGTCATCACAATATAAGTTAAGGATCAAAGCAATACAAGTAATTAGTAGATTTAAATCTTCACTATTTATGACGGTGTCTGCTTATGATCAATTATGCATGAGATTCTCCGGTTATTTTAGAATTTGCACTTTTAGCAGGGATTCAGCCGCAGTGTGTGGTTAGCAAATAAAGTAAAATGTATTTAATGCTTGGCGGAATAATAATATGGCCCAGCACCAAAACAATAGTATAGTCATTAGCGAAATCCTAAGTCTATAAGTAGAGTACTATAATATGGCAATTGTGTGCTTACTTCCAATATATTAATAAAGCTATACAACAAAATAATTATTCACACTTGCAAATTCTTTAATCATTCTGCCCGATAGATAATGGTCATTATTCAGAAAATCCGGGCAAATTATTCTTACAACTCAATTAAATTGTACTTATGGCAATTTTTTGGACAATATTCAAACTGTCTGGTCAGTATTAATAATGTTTACCTAGAACTTGGTCCTTTAGACATTTCCTTTAGATATTTTATAGATAAAATAAGATTATCATACTATCCATGCCTCATAAGATTAATTAATTAACATAGCAAGCACGTGTAGCCTGCAGCTGTAGGTGCCTATAATAAATCAAAGGGTGATGACCCTTGAATAGTCAGTATAAGGACACATACACATTACATATTCTAAGTGCTTTGCAAAGGACTTCTGCCTGACGCCTATACTGATTTATGAGTATTTTACATTACATTTTGCATACAGGTTATAACGTAGGCATCAACCAAGAATAGCTATTTAAAAATGTATCCCCTTAGGGGGTAAATAAGGGATCGAGGTGCAGAAAGCCAGTGTATTATGAAACGCTCCCGAATTTAATTTTATAAATATCAGCAACATATACCGTAGTAAATGAGTGTACAACAAATATCTAATAAGTGTATCCTTATCACAGAAACTGATAAAGATACAATAAGTTATCTGTGAACGGCATAGGAACAACAGCCAATGACAATAATTAAACTGAAGTATAATAATATTGTCCTTCCTCTATGGTATAATCTAACTAAGACATCAACTTTACCAACTCTACTTACTTCATATGCGTAGGGAATAACTAATTAAAGTTAAGCCAACGAGGCGAGATAAAAAATGTAAACAAACTTAAAATTTTTATTTAAAGAGATTATGTCGACAGCTGCTTTACCGACTGTTTTCCTGTACCACGAATCTCACAACGACAGCTATCGTCGTATCATTATTGCATGCGAGAGATAATGATCGCTCGCTATCGTAATGTAACTCAGTAGAGGTCTGTTGTTTACATATTTTATTTCCTCTCGCTGGCATACCATTAGTTATATTCTATATCTATGGTTATACTCGTCTAAGCGACTGTCTGCTTATAGAATTCTAATTAGTAATGTTCATATAATTAAAATGACAGCATAATCATCGCAATCACCTCCACGATGTAAACACGTGGTGACTGTTTCTACAAACATTTCCATGCCTACACCAAGTTATTTATTATGACAATACTTATATCAATGTTATGTTTACATGAGCAATCGTCACCTCCTGTTCATTGACCATTAATGTACAAATAAACTACTTACGTATTACTTTATTTATTTTATCAGTAAGTATAATTTAATTAGTGTTTTCACCCGTGGCTATAGCCTACCTGAGAGCTATTATGTTCTCCTGTGATAAATGTATCTTGTGTGTTAATTCAGAACATATTTTATTTGTAAGTCAAATTTTATCCAAATTTATTCAGCCAATTATGTGGTAGAGTCACGAAACATCCAAATACCCAAACATCCAACCTTCCCCATTTATATTAGAAGTATAGCATAGAAGGATGAAACTATGATGAAACCAAATTTTCTTTCGTCACAAGTTTCTGAAATTATTATTTTCCTAAATCCTATTCCTAAACAATATTATAATTATAACTGATATAATAAATGCGAATGTGAGTTTGTTTGTACGCTTTCACGCATAAACCGCTGAACCGATCGCGATAAAATTTGGCACGCAGATAGCCTATGGTATGGAAAAGGACATGATCTACTTTTTATATCGGGAATGAGGGACAGCTAGTATTGTTTTCGCTCGAAGTTTTATACTTATCATATCATAAATCCAGTTAAATAAACATATCCGTTTACTCACTGATAAGCTATTAATCATGGACCGACAAAATAATAGGCTCAAAGTTCACTTGTATGATTAGTGTATGGTGTTCGGAATTTTGCTTTTTAGGATTCCATAATCATGTCTCCGGAAGAAGCACTTAGCTCTTGGCTTTCATCATGATGCTTCATAAACTTACAAACATGTTTATAAATTAGGTACCTACCCCTAAAAGTTATGTCTACGATATAGATAAATCTATAGTCAAATTCAGACATTTTACCAGTATGATTTATGCTCAACTTTTTTTTTATATGACGACATCTGAAACAAGCGTACGGCCCGCCTGATGGTAAGCGGTTACCGTAGCCATACGGACGCTTGCAATACACGGAGCATCCCATGCGTTATCGATCCGCGCCCCTCCCCAATGAGCTCGCGTCGTTCACTAAACACAAGTTATTTGGTTGTAGTATTCTGTAGCTTCAACTAGCTGTCCTCCGCGGTTTTACCCATTTGTCGCGAAAATGTAACAAACAGATAGAGTTTACTCATATTTAACCTAATTGTTTTATGAAAATACTAGCTGCCCGGCGCGACTTCGTTCGCGTGGTGCTACTCTTCCCTACCCTACCCCACCCTACCCTACCCTACCCTACCCTACTCTACCCTACCCTACCCTACCCTACCCTAGTTTAAATTTGACAGCAAAATCCCCATTAACAAAATGATCCGCCATTTATTGAATTCATTTGTTACAAAAAATGTGATAAATGAAGAACCGCTCGACCGATTTTGTGCAAACTTCACATAAACCATCTACTAAATAGTCCGAACAAAGCCTAAACATTTGGTTTGGATAGGTGAGCCCGTTCTTGAGTTATAAAATTACAACGAAAAGTGGCATTGATTTTTATATATAAAGATATATAAGAAGATTTTAGGTAACATTATACATGATAGCTATATTAGAACTTGTTCCATACAAAAGCCATTACTAGTTTCGGTAACGGAAATGTGGTATCGTACCGGTAATCAAGCTGGTTTGTTTACATTGTCTAATGTTACGTCTTTGTTGTATGTAAACATAATGTAGAATATTTTGTATTTTACTAGATTGTACTTAAATGGTAGAACATAACTGAAATGACATGTTATTCAAAATACAACGCATTTGGCGGATCGGACTCGATCCGATATTTCTATAAACACCATATAAGAGCCTCGAAGAAAGAGGAATATCTCTGATAAGTTTATACAAAAAACTGTTCTACAATTTCAAATGAACGGCCAGATTATTAACTGTCATAACAACAATAGTAGTTATCGTTTCTTGCCAACCAAAGATTATATTTTTTACAGAAATATTATTAGTTATTAATATTGTACGTGTAAGGCATAGTTGTCACAAAAGTCACGTCCAAACAAAACACTAATATTTACACGTGCCAGTGACGTAGTTAAGATACTGACTCTAACTTTACACAATTTACTTCCATTTAGAACTAACGTAATCCCTATTGGAATCTCAATTTATAGATCGAATGTCCTTGCCAACTTAAATATTTCTCCGAGAATAGTTCGGTGTCATATTTGTAACTTAAGATCGATGACGCCTGAGGGAGTATTGCTAGGGTTGCTACATCTGATATCAAAAGCCTTCTTTGATATTTATAAATATGATTGTTTTATTGATAGTTTACTACGTTATTTACGTCGAGCTCAACAAAAAATAACAAAGTAACTCAGCTCTGTAACTGCTGAACTAATTTCATTAAGTTTTTAGTTCCTGGAATAGGAAACAAAATATTTTTTACCCGCGAATTCAGTAAATAAGCTCACAGCTGGGAAGACTGGGTAGAGTTGGAGGTAATATTACTTAAGACTTGGTTTCTATTAAGCTAGAGATGCTAGAGACCTTTGGGTACTGAGAAATTATTTGACTTACTCGGACAGAAACCTCTAGCTACTTGCAGTAGCTTAACACTGTTCAAAAACTAGTATAGTGTTTTCTAGAAACCACCCAAATAATTATATGCAACTTTCAAGTCGAAATTCTGTAGGTATAGTTTTCTGATGCCTTGCATATCTAGAATACATTGTTTGCTTCTAGTACGTGTTTGAGTTTTCGTGTAGGTAATTTTTTTCTGTAGTTAAAGTTTCCCCATACTGTCCAGTTAAATATTACGTAGTTTATCAGTTAACTTGTTTCCATAGCTAACGCTCTACTTAGTCTGTAATCAAATTTGGCCGTGGGTAAAGAAGCTTCCAGGCTATTTCATTTATTTATTATGAAAAAATTACACACGTAGTGTCCTGAAAACTGAATCCCATAAAACAGCAATGAACGAGCACCGGAACTTCGTCCAGTACGCGTATACTGACATTCATAATATATTATGATTGTCAGTAACATTAAAAGAGTCAATTATCGCGTTGGGCTGGGCGCTCGCTCCCCGTGGTGCCCCGCAGTTCAACAGCCGGTTGCCGGCCACGATTGGATTTTAATACTCGTATTTATAGGCGAATTTTATAAGTATAGATTTGTTGTTCACACATCGAATTAATTAAACCTAAGTGTTTATTATCTTTACTGAATAGCGAAAAACCGAACTATTGTAGGGAATCAGAATATACATACAGCTCGTCTGTAAGCTGATGATAATAAGTCAACAGAGTGAAAAATACCTTTTAGGAAATAGTTTATGCTAACTTCAATATCATCATTGGTCTCAGGGAACTCAAGCCGCTTCCAGCTACTCGTGTCATGTCTGTCAATCTAGATGGGAACTTTAAAATCTTATATCTACGATCTAGAAAGATATTCTAGTCCATCGTCTCAGAAACTTTAAATTCATACTGGCTGATCCAGTTCAGTTACTGTTTGGTTACAAAAGATCTGAATTGCAAATTCTAATGTTGGAAAAAATGCAATATTGTTTTTTTTTTTTTTAATAGGTATACGGTAAGGTCAATGAAAATAAATACTAATTAAAGTAGATGTTTCGAAGAATTGAAAAAAGCATCCATTTCGTCAATTACCGAACCTGCCAACCCTCACCAATGATCTCTGGCAATGTTACTTACGCGCAGGAACACAACATAAAGTTATTTGGCTGCGGTATTCTGTATGGTAGAGTTCCTTTCCCAGTCGAGCTGCTCTGTGAGCGAATAAAAGCTACGCTCTACCTCTTTTAAATTGTTGTCTAATCTTTTTGTCTTAATTAGATTAAAATTAGCCATTCTCAGAAATGAACCTACTATTTGCCTAATTATTACTATATTCAACGAGAGAATTATGTTAATCTTACTCACGCGCAGGAACACAACATAAAGTTATTTGGCTGCGGTATTCTGTAAGGTAGAGTTCCTTCCCCAGTCGAGCTGAGCACTGTGAGCGAATAAACACTACGCTCTACCTTTCTTAAATTGTTGTTTAATCTATTTAGTCTAATCTTAGATAAAATTAACCATTCTCAGAAAGAGTATTATGTATATGTTTTCTTTTTATACATAGACTAGCAGAACCCGCGTACAGTATGAATTTTTTTGCGAGGAACACTAATTATTTTTCAAAAATAAAAGTTGCTAAATTTCTCCTTATAACATCAGCTATGAGCCCGGAACATACAGACAAAAATTTACTTATAATTAATAATTGTTTGAATTTGTATTTGCTATGTTTAAACAAAGTTTATTATTAAGAAAGTGTTTTTCGTTAGATAAAGTTTTCTAAACAAAGCAAATACAAATTCAAAAGCGAAACCAAGTATGTGTTTTTCAATTTGTATTTGCTTTTTTGGCCGAGTTCCGCGCGCTCCATCTGCCTTATTCTGTAATCTGTGAAAATCGGATTGAGTTTTCAAACATGTGTCAAAATAAAAAATATTTATATATCAAAAGTACTAAGGAGTATTGATATCAACATCGATGAAAATCACCCCTAAAATATCTTTCTACCCCTTTTTGACCCCGTTAGGCGATGAGTTTCAATAAAATATGAAACACGTCTTCCATCAATTCTGTTAAAAAATGTTTATGCAAAATTTGAAGTAGATCGGACCAAGGAATCACGTTGTCCCATACAAACTTTGCCCCCATTTTTCACCCCCTTAGGGGTAGAATTTCGGAATATCCTTTCTTATCGGATGCCTACGTCATACAAAGAACAAATCCCTCCAAATTTTAGGTCTCTACGATCAGCGGTTTAGGCTGTGCGTTGATCCGTCAGTCATTCAGGACAAAGCATTTTATATGTATAGAAGATTACACATTGTTTGATTTTTCGTTCCATCTCTTCTGCGTAGGTACATTTTATGACATCATATTATTATCTTCTAATAAAAACTTCAAATCTTCTTATTTAATTTATTTGTTTGTGATCCCCTAAGTTTATCCCCTTAGTGGTGGATTTTCCAATAATCCTTTCTTCGGTATGCTTACCATATTACCTATGTGCAAAATCTCAAGTTTCTAGCTTCTGCGGTTTGGACTGTGTGTCATGCCAGGTCAGTCAGTCAGAACAAGTCTTTTAATATAATTTAGCATTATTTATTTTATAGCAGCTCGAATGGGGAAGCACCTTATTTAAGAGAGGTAGAACATACGTTGATTCGATCAAAGAGTAGCTCGACTGGGGATGGGTAAGTCCCTCTCGTCCTTACAGAACTTTACGTTGTGTTCCTGCGCGTGAGTAAGACTAGCTATCCATCGCGATTTCATCAGCCGTTACTGGAATAAACCTTATGTCAATATATGGTCCTAAACTATCTATGCATAAAATCATGTCGAAAGAATGACAAACTAACACACACTTTTCGCATTTATTGTTCAGATGATCCGATGTAAGTATTTGATTGATTAGACGGAACATGCTCTCCATTTTAGAACATAAGCCGTGGTTTTTCTATACTATTATTTTGTGCTAGTATGTATACTTGACGTCTGTGACTTGACATTAGAGTGATAAATCCAAGATAAATCATGAGAACTTTTTCATCACAATTTATTTTAATTGTTGTAATCATACCTTTAAATCCCTATTAATTAATTATTATAGCCTTAATAAATTTCGTAAAGATTGAAAACGACAGGTATACCTTTTTTCTACGAATCTGTTGTTCCATGTGGTTGTAACCGTGTGTTTTTAAAGTCTCTATCCTGTGTATTCCCATTTCCGAGAAAAATCTAATTGAGACAGACTTTGCACAATTAGTATCCCTTTAGTGACTCCTCACTTAGATAATGAGGTTTCTTTTTCAGTACTCCAAGTAAGTTAGCTACGATAAGTTTTTCACAGGAAGGTGGAAATTAAAGCAAGAATAATTTATTATTTATCTGTAAACTGGAAAACCCGCGGCACAGTAAAAATGTAGGTACGTTTTTTACGAGCACTGTTCCATATATTTACTCTATTCGATGTAGTGCCGTTTTATGCGTGAGTCAATACATCATAGGGGTGCTCATTGGCAAACATATGTGTTTACACTTTTCCGTATTAAAATAGGAAACGAAAATCATGTTTACTTTGTAGCTGTACAATCATAAAGTCACTTCAATGTGTGCCCACAATAACGTCGCGTCGTCGCTCCGCTCGTTCGTAACTGAATTTATTATAATTTGCTCCTCGATTACCGGGAGTCGTCGGTATTGTCGAACAAGACACGCGATGTAAGACCAGAAATTTTTATGTAAGTACATACAATTTTCTGGTTGTAAACGATGTTGGGAATTCGTCCTTGAATAGCTTATTTATCAAGGCGAGGTTGTTCTCGCTATTTGAGGAATCTTTTTCTCTTATAATATTTTTGTGTTTTTACTGAGGCACCCATAAGATGTGGAGTTATGAACGGTAACTACCGTTAACGGGTGTGGCGGCTATTCGCACGTGTAACGGGTTCAACGACCCCGGTATAGCATGGACCACACAGCTCTACGAGTGCATTTTGCGTTTCAACTCAAAACCAACAAAATAAACTTTTGATGACCCCTTGAACTCAAAATGAATTGCTTCTCTTCCCCAATGAATAAGTAAGGGCAGACAGAATTTCTATTTGGTTCATATCAAACTTGAAGTAAGTATCTGGTAAAAAAAACCTATTCCTACGTATAGAGCCATAGTAGGCTGTAACGTTTAAAAGTAAAAACCATTACAAAAAAGCGGGGGACTCCCCTCCTACACTTGAATTTGAGTGTTTGTGCTGGGGAAGTATTCGCTGACCTAAATTGTTATATTAGGTAAAAAGTCAGTTTGAGTATGCTTTGTACTTTGCACCACTTATCCAACACTAAATACCTACTTAAACGCAAAAACTATGGCTAAGATATAAATATAAACAAAACCAACACGTCAAATCATAACTGGATATCCTCGCCTTTTAAGTATCTACGTAGGTATCAGTGTCAATAACACAATGTGTTACACGTGTAGTTTTTATACAGTACTTTGATAATACAATGAACCCAAAATGACTGACATTCGCGTATAAGATAGGGAACATAAGCGGCGAAACAACGTGTCAGAGCAAACGTCAAGTGTCGGAAACCATTGCGACGAGAGACAACATTCGGTCATGTTTTTAGTCTTAATTGAGGCGAGAACAAGCCGAAGTTGGCTGGCAGTGCTCATTAAGAACAACAAACAAGTGGCTAAGTACTGCGCCGAGTGGCACAATAATCGGCTTCCACAGAACACAGCCGGAATACTGTGAACACAGCACTCTACGGAAAATATGCCATTGATTTTCATTTGTACAGTAGGCTTATGTTTTGGTTTACTATGGCACTCTATCAGAACCTTCGTACATTTTATATCTAGCTTTGATGGAAATACTTAATTTAATTTGGCTATCCAAAGAGGAAACGCTGCCAGCCTTCTGGGAACCTTGCCGCGGCAGGCTTGAGGAAATTTTCTATATATAGACTATATTTTGTAAATATAGATTGTATTTAATTAGTAAATTATCGTGTTCGTTGGACAGGCTTCCATTTGGCATTTTTTTATAAATGTTTATATTTACATACTGTGAATTTTCGAATAAGTTCATTAACCTGCAGTATCTAATACCTACGTTTTTATTTGATTGGTCATGGAGCCAAATATAAAGATAAATGTAAAGCGACAAAGAAACATTCACGAATATTAAAAATAACTCTAATCCAAAAACAAAATAATCTTCCCGTGTCGGTGGTATTCAAAAGTTACAGAAGTTGTGTGGGAACAACTGTTATGAAAGAAAATCTTTTCAATCCCCAAGAAACATTTCTTAGGGAAAAGGTATGATTTATGTGTAGGTTTCTTTTGTTGGGGTATTACGATTGAGAAATTCTTTACAATTGTATGCTTACATTACAGCAACGCTTCCATTAAATGTATAATAATATTTGTAATTTATCATATTATAACTGATTTTGTCACTTATTATGTTATCAAATAAATTTGAATTGACGATCCATAACTAAAGATTCAGCTTTTAATACAAAGGTAACAGGCTATGTTTGATCCAGTCTTTCGACAGAAATGGGATCAATTACTTACCCGATATCTAAGTTTTTAAATCTACTATAATTTGTCTAAGCCATATTTGTCTGCTTAAATAAAATTAAATTCTCGGAATTTTAGTCTCGATAAATTGGAAATTATTCTAGAACTAAGGGTTATTTCTTGAAGGAAAAGCAAAGGGCAGACATCATTTAATGTAAGGACGGTAGCGACCCTTCCATTTGGATCCACATGGACGATCACCTTTACGTGTGCGATGAGCCTACATGTGGATTTATAGATAAGCAATAAAACGTAATACGTTTAAACTCAAAATGCAAAGCTTAATGTTAAACGGTAACATCCTTCATCTTTTTAATGGTTTTACTCACTAGCCATATGTATAGGTAGGTATATGCCATTGTATTTGTTATTTCTGTCACCGTATTTTAGTGAAAACCGTTAGTTTATAATCTACCTAGCGAGATTATAAACTACCCGATAAATTGTGGACTGTACCATACTGCTTACAAATATAACGTCTTTATAACGTATTCATTTTCGATAGTTTGTAATCTAACGTTGTCAAACCGTCATTTTGTGAACCGTCCCTGATTGGTCAGTCTTGGCGGTGGTTCGTTCTGTATTCATAGAGTTAGAAAACAAACATAGGAGTTAAGTAAAATAAATGCATACTTAAGTGTTTGAGATCAAAATTAAATATGTCAATCAATATTAACTACGTTACGTATCGCGGTAAGATGGTGGCGCGTGACACACGATCTTGTACCATAAAAACAATTTTTTTTGTGTATTAAAATATAATTTGTTCATTTCATTTGTATAGAAATGCCCGTGAGTGAAATAAAGTGATAATAAAGTTCCTAAAAATACCTTACTAAGGAGATTCTATTAAAAAATATCACTCACAATTTTCTATCGGGAGCGTCTACACAGATTTCTTCAATGAGATTAGTTTGCTATTTATATAAAAGTATATAAGTTGGTACATTTTTAATTTACCTGCTGGTTCTTTTTAATTATGCTGTACGTCGAACTTTACGGTCACAGATAAGCCTGCGCGGTTTCTGCGGCTTAATTTAAAACTGTTTCACTTTGCTTAGGTTCTCGACAAATAAAAAATAACCTCGATAAAGCGAAGAAGAGTATCACAAAGAAAGAGAGAAACATTTTGATGAATTTCCCAGATATTCTGAACGTGCCCTGAGGGAAAATTATTTACAATGTTTTTACTTTAAAACATCTGTTTGTGTTTATTACGATTCTTTATAATAAAAGAAATGCTCCTTACTTTTTTGAGATTATATTGCTGTCATATTACCAATATTGCCATGTAAAATTTATTGGGCAAATATGGATATTATAATCTTTCTAACTGTACGACCACACCGCAGGGTCTATTTGCTTGTACTTTTTGCAAACAGGTGGCTTTATGTAACTTTGCATCCTGCAAGTAAAGAAGGCTTTTCCAAAAGTTTATCCCTACAGGGAGAAAAGCTAGTGTTAAAATAAAGTGTCAATGCTTTTATATGTTTTTCAATTCAAACAATGTAGGTACTTACTTACTTTTTTCTTATTTTTTGCGTATTCAAACAGTATGTGTGATGTGAATTTAGTAATAATTAGGTACATAAAAGATTAGAAATAAAAGAGAGGTAGAGCGTAGCGTTTATTCGCTCAAATAGCTGCACAACTCAAAAATTCAAAAATTCAAAAATTCAAAATCATTTATTCAAATAGACCTTCGCAGGCACTTATGAAAAGTCTGACTCTAATACTCTAATACCGGTTCGGACTGGGGAAGTACCTCCACCTTCAGACCACTTCCACCCACAGAATACCGCAGCCAAATAGCTTTATGTTGTATTCCTGCGCGTGAGTAAGGCCGCCAGAGCACATTGGAGAGGGAGGAGGGGACGGTTGGTAACGCGTTACGTGAGTGATGTCATGATGCCCCGTGTGTTGCAAGCGTCCAAATGGCTACGGTAACCGCTTACCATTAGGCGGGCCGTATGCTTAGTGTTGAAACTTTGTCGCAACTTCCCAATATGTACTATGAATTGGCTCCATACACGATGTGAACTAAAGTTTACAAGCCAAAAAATGTGCAAGCCTAAAATCTCATTTTCTAACATGAATTATAGACAACCTTTATAAAGGTAAAATTCAGAATCTAGAATTAAAATAGAGCAACTTAATTATTTTAAAACAACTAACAGTATTAATAAACTAAATTTAAATGTATGTTCAATGACAAGCTAAGTACCTACAGAGACGAAAAAAAGTGTAAGCATAAACAAATTCAAATTCCGTTCATTTCAAATAATTAAATAATCCGATCAGATAAATTGACTCATTTAAAGTAGTCAGTTAGTTCAAGAACAATTATATCTGTTGGCTGTCTGGAAGAGATCGCTTTTTAGCGATAAGCTCGCTCATTGTATGTACATAAAAGTTGAGTCTTATTGTTTATATGTACTTTTGAAATTATTAATTTCTTGCTGATAATTATTATCAGATGATTAACCTATAAATAACTAATTTAATAAACATACAAAACTGACCTTTGGTTGAACATTTTCATGCAATATTAACCATAGGCGTTTAATCAGGGTTAGACGCTAAATAAACACTAGTTCATAATATTCATTAATAACTATTAACACTAGTACTAATATGTATTAACGTAATTAATTCATTACAGATAATTAATTGCTTTGTAATATATCAAAATGTCTATTAGAATCGATAGTCAGTATCTCACGAAATTAGTACCATTATTAATTAGATAGGTACCTACCTACTACGGTTAAAATAAGTGAACTTGCAGTTTTAAAATAAGCTAAACAGTTAGTTAAGTTATTAGAAAAGTATCTGATACTTTAATTAGTCGCTTTATTAAGAACAATTAGATTACCGCGATAATATAAAAATGCCTTGAAATCTCCGTAGCATGTGACTACAAGTGTTTATTTACCTGTTTACATATACACTTACAATAATAAAAATAGCAACAACACGCGCATAACTCGACTTAAGTTCATAATATGATTAATATTCATCCACGATATAATTGTTAGGCTTCGTGAAACGTAGTTCGTAGGTTATGGTGCTACGCTCTCGTAGCGGCCAACATATGTTCGGAGGTGCGACCACGCGGGCGACGATCGATACGCGGCTAGGCGGGCGGCATGCACTTACCGTGGTCATCTTGAAGTTTAACTTTCGCTGCAACGCAGTCTCGAGGTGGAGAGCCATTTAAATATCTTGCACGAACAACCCGCGAACTATAGTCCAGAGAAGCACTAAAGCATAATTCGGTAAGCCGACGTTAAGTAATAACTTCACGTATGACGTACGTAGTGACTTCACCGAGGCAGATCGCGTGTTCACGCGGCCATTTTAGCCGCCTGTCAAAAAGTTTGGTTTTCCACCGTGCGGCGCCACCGTCGCCAATCGTTACGTCTGCGCTGAAATAGCCGGCCGGCAGGCGCGAGCCGAGCGTGGCATGGCGGCGCGGCGGCGTGGCCGTGCACGGTGGCGACGAAGGGGCGGCCGGCTTAGGGCGCGTTATTCGCTACAGGTTTCACGAGATTTTCCACCACCAATTGATTTATAGCAAAACTTATAATTGAGTTAAACGTTTCAATTTCGGAACATATTGGCTTTTTATTTCGATATATGCTGTTAGTCGAACAGTTTTCAGTATTGAGTTACACATAGCAATGTAGTTTATACTTTTTTATAAAGTGTAATGATATCTAATTACATTATATATTGAGTTGATCAAATTTTATTCTAGTACAAACCAACTGCAAAATTCGAATTTCTGGTTGTAAGATTTTATGAAGTGAAAGATACGAAAAGCGTCGAACGAGCTATTAAAGTCGTCAGATGCAGAGGCGTCGCATCACTGAGCGTCATGAAGACGCGAGTGGAAGTGCCAAGTGTCACAATGGGAGCTCCGGCGTAATATAAAGGACTCGACAATATATTTTGATTAGCGCCCCATATATTACGCGACAGACATCAAAAACGAATTACTGTACCGTTATTCGTGTACGAGTTGAGTTTACTCTTCAAAATAAAGGGCTGTCGGGGAATTGTTTTATGTATTATACTGCGACTGAAAGTCACTTTTAACTTATAATGTTAAAGTAAGGTTTGTTCGTACAATGCGAGACGAGTAATATAACATAAAGGGCCTAGTATACAACAGTGAATATTTATTCCCATATTTTCATACGGTAAAATTTTAATAACACGCTTATAACTTTCTAGGTATATAGGTATTGTTTTTTGGGTAATGTTTATACAATCACGAACGTAATCAAGGACCAGATTTACCACGTAGGTAGGTCATGCCTGTAATCTACAAAGGATACTTTTCGTATACGGAAACTCAGCAACGCGGGATGAATACTAGTAGGAATAATTCAATTGGTAGTGGTTTAGGCACACGAGTTAGTTATTTCATACGTGTCTCAATATTGAGTATGAAAATGTCGATATAATATATGGCTCGTTCGTACGTATAGTCGCCGGCACGTAGTCTGCATGTCTGACTGAATAAATCGCACTATCAACAGGCAAACTTTAAATCCAGACGTGAAACATTAATGAACGCGAATCACGTTAGGTATACAAACGTCGTGTGTAGGTAAACAATTCAATCAGAACATTGAGTGTGTCATTTACTGCGAGTTCAGCTTCTGTATGATTTGTAGCGGATTATTGTACATAAAGGTGATCTATAGTGGTCATATCAAAACCTGAAAAAAAAACATATAGGTTACCTTAAGTTTTGGATGAGAAAAAATTGTATTGTGCGTTTTTGATCAGTTGTTTGACAGAAATGTATCTCTACTTCAAAAATAGTTTTAGCTTATTTTGATGAACCTTGTAGACGTAAATTAAATTAGTCAAGGATCCTAAATTTGTTAGGCTGAAACAATGTGGTATAACCTAATAAATTAAATTTAATTGTGAGTTTTTATACAATAAGGGAGTGGAATAAAAGTGCAGAGTAGTGTATAAGTTTTAATTACTTATCCTCCACAGTTTTACCCGCTTTTCTGGAATAAAAAGAAGCATATTACCCTCTCCATACCAACGCTATCTGCGTGCCAAATTTCATCACAATTGGTTCAGAGAGAGTACTGAGTAATCTCGAGAGTCGTGAAAAGGAAACAAACAGATAGAAGACAGAAGAGCTACTTTTGTAGCTAAATAATAAAATTATAATAAAATATGTTATGAAATAATTAATATCTTAGCATCCGCTGAATATACTTATTTAAAAAATAAAATGGTTCTACATGTTTCTCCCCTCTAGAAGCCACAGTTTTCACAAAAGAATATAACATTCGTGAATTCAAAAAAATACTAAAGAAACATCGCTCGCATACGGACCGCGGCAACGACACGTTTCAGTTCGTCGTGTGACGTGTCGCACAGTACTAGACTAGGATACAATACACATAGCACATCGGCTTATAGCACACATACAAGTGAGGATGTGTGTGTGTTTATGTAGGTACACGTATGCAAACGGAAACTTAACTCTTCAGTGGCACTGCGCTTCAATGTACCGACTTGAGGAAATGATATGTAGCGGCAACAACCAAACTCGATTAACCGTCTATACCTGTACCTGTTTCGAACTAGCTATAGGTATGCACGTTTTGAAATGTCTGCTAAAGGAAAGAAGATTGAGGGCCGTTCAATAACCAAGGTCGATAGACAATTGGAAACTATAGTATAGTATGTACCTATTCATATTGTACCGCTCTATTACCTTTCTCTTTTGAACTTTTCAGGGAAATTTTCGATCCAAGATAAATAAGTTGGAACTAGGGTTGGGTTTCTTCCCGGGAATAAACCCAACTTCGAGTAAATTTCCAATTTAGTGGGAAAGAACCCGGGAATTTTCCCATTGGGTGGGAAAATACTCAAATAGTCATATTTAGTAGATTTTGCGTATATAGCGAGAAATACCTTTACCAAATCGTTTGAATAACATTTAACATGATTTCTATTAGGGTCATACTCATATCATACAATAAAAAAAAATTTTTTTTTTTTTGCGTTGTTTTTAAAAAAAGCGACGTTTTGGGGTAAGGGTTGTGGTGGACAGTCGGTGGACAGTCGGACAGACGGTCTCGTGCAGAAAGAGCACGTGCACATGTACGACGCTTATATAGCCCGTCCCGGGTCCCGAGGGAGGTGTTGCAAGCGTCCATAGGATACGGTAACCGCTTACCAACAGGCGGGCCGTATGCTTGTTTGCTACCTAGGTAGTATAAAAAAAATGTGTGATAACTTCCTCCAAGGTCCGCGTAGGTCCGCGCGTAGGTGATGTAGGTACATACAACAGCGAGTATGATTAAAATAACAATCAAAAGCATCAACAAATATGTTTTTTGAGGAACATAAAGCCATTTGAGTATTTTCCCGCCGTTTGGGAATTTTCCCGTATTTTTCCATTCTTTTCCGTATTTTCCCGTATTTTTCTTTTCTTCCCAATATTTTTCTTTCCCTGCCCATCCCTAGTTGGAACGTATTATGACCCTTTATCCTAGTGATCATTTATAAAAGTTACATTTGAGTAGAAAAACTGGTATTTTTTAACAGCTGATGTGCTGAAACATTTCGAGGGGCGACTGTAAGATGCGGTAGTGCACTTATTTATTCAACTTATAAGACGGCATGTAAATATACCAGTTGGTTATGGAGTACATTATCTGAAATAGTTGCAAACCAGGACCAGCAATAACAACTTGTATAAGAGTGGTATAACAGCAATTAAATAGCCTAAGCCTACAGTTATCTAACTGAGCTGTGTAACACCATGCAATACCGACGAAACTAGTTGTAGACCAGTTATAGGTTCTCAGTCTGCCAGGGGGAATAATAATGTGTTGTTAACTTACAGACTTGTTAAATTGTATGCACGTCTAACTTATGAGATTTATATCCTATCCAATTGCTTTTACTTAATGCTTTATTTATGTTATGCATTTAAATTGGCCGGGCTGTTCGTTTTATATTTTTAACGACCATTTCTTGATAATTCATTTTGCTAATATAAGTACATAAGACATACGTCATTGGTCTCAATTTTAGTACTGAAAACTTTTGAGCAGTTTTAGGAGGTTACCACTAGCAGTTAAGCTCCGATAATCAATAATTTGTCCCCCGGCATAAAAAGTAGCTTATAATACTCGAGAATAATGTATCCTATTAGCATCGAGGAAATATCCCTTTAGAGTATACGGAACAATCAAATTCCGAAACTAGTCAGTGATTTGTCACTGATTTTGAACAGTAAGGACCACTCGCTGCATCGTGTGTTTGTCACTCGGCCAATAAGAGCGCATGTGTCCTTGACGAGCGCATTGTTAGCGGTGGGAACTTGGTGGAATATATTTCAACCAAAATGAACGTCATTGCGCTCCTTTGGGTTAAATGTTCGATGCCTATAAGTGAAAGAATTTTTCAAATCTGACGGGTAGTTCCAGAGATTAGCCCGAAAAAACTCATCCGCTTTATTATATTAGTATACCTAGATAGATATGATAGTTTGGAAGTTTAAATATGTATAAAAGTATAAAAATAAGTTTAGATACTTTTATCATGGGAAATCAATATATCCCTCGGGTACGTGAAGATTAGATCTATATATCTAAATATAAATATTCCTAAGCTTTGTTCCAACTAACGAGTACCGTACCATAAGAGACAAAAACAACGTTTGAACAGAAAATAATAAATACCACTTGTATCAGATATGAGCAACAAATTTGTAGGGAAATAACAAGAAAAACTAAATAATTCACCCTCGCGTAATCTTGATTAGAACAACGGCACACAAGTGCTTACCAAACGGGCTGAGGAAAGAACAATGCTCACACTCGTCAGCCCTTCATTCTTGAACAACAAATCTTCCCCACTAGCGACTGTAGTTTGCTCATTTGGAAGAAATGAAAGACCGCCCTTGTCTGAGTAGAAGCCTCCACTCTTTTGTTGGGAGCGCGTTTGTTCTCAGTGGCCATTCCACTAATTGCGACCACCTTCCATTGTCTCCGTATAATTTAGACGTAAATGTTCCCCTTGATCTCGTTACCTAAATGATTTTGAATAAGCATAAAAAAAAAACAATTCATTTCCATGAACATTAGTTAGAATGTTATCAGAATGAAAACTACAATAATAAAAATATTTTAAATGGCAACTTTGCATTACCAAACGAGATTTGTATGGACGGAGAACGTGCATGGGGCAGTTGGAACCTAAATCATACGTAGTGGTTAATCATATGAATTTCTTTCCCAACATATTAAATTTTGTCTTGTTTATAAGTTAGAAAAGAAAAAAACAGATGTTTTTATGCGAGGTTTCTATGTAATTAATTAAGTATAGAGAAATTCTTAGAATAAGGAAGCCTTTTTATGTAGAAGTAGCTGCAAATTAATATCAGACGGTTTCAGTATTTTTGAATAAAAATAAAGCCGGTCAAGTGCTAGTCTTGAGTCTGACTCGCTCACCGAGGATTCTGACCTTCCTTGGATGATATTTATTGGTTTGGGCCAAAACTGTAGTAAAACACCGGATCGCAAGAGTAAGTTTATTAGTTAAAGAATTTTGATGATTTCGAAAAACTGTGCTACTTACACAATTTTTTCTATTTTTCATGTAATATTCAGATCATTATGTAATTATTTCAAGTACGAGTCGGACTCGCACACGGAGGGTTCCGTACCATAATAATAATAATGAATAGTAGGCGCAAAATTTAAAAATACAAAAAAAATTACCTTAATTTTAACTTTTTTATGTTACTGAATTTTCCCTTAATATACAAGTTTTCGCGAAAATCTAAATTTGCCCATATCTTTTTGTCGTGTTGACTCAGGACCTTGATTTTTTTGACACCTAAAAGGGACTATATCCCTCAGTATCTGGTATAAATTTCAACTTGCTAGGTCTACCCTTTCCTGAGAAAATCGGTGGTGACACACGGACAGACAGACGGACAAGAGAGTGATCTTATAAGGGTTCCTTTTTTTACCTCTTGAGGTATTAGTATTTGAGGTTTGTTACACCTTCACGCAAACCTACTGAACGGATTTGGATGAAATTAGGAGCATAGATGGATTTTACTCTGGAATACCATATAGGATACTTTTATCCCGGAAAAACATACGATCCCTCGGGATCGCGGGTGAAAGCGCGGGGGACAGCTAGTCCTAATATTATAAATCTGAAAGTGAGTTTGTTTGTTTGTTAAGCCTCAGCGAGCCTCAACTATTCAACATATGCAACATTTTTACATAATAATATATTCAACATAATGGTATGGTGACGCACATAGGCTACTTTTTATCCCGGGAACGCGGGTGAAACCGCGTGGGATAGCATAGTATTTCATAAATGTAAGTGATATCGAATAAAAAGGACGTGAGTATCTTTTTTCCTACATTTTTGTTCGTGACTATTTTCATAAAGTTACAGGTTTTGAGTACAATAATTGTAATGGACCATCGATATATTGGTAATACTGTTTCGATATAATGGACAAACCAATTGACGATTGATTGTTAGACTTCGATACTCTTAATAAATATTATTTATTACGATAGTATCAAATGAGCGTAGTGTGATTCCTAGAAATTTTGTTCCTTTTATTAATTATCGTTAATTTCTCTCTAAAGGCAAGAGCAATTTACCGATTTGAGTTCACGTGAATGAACCTTTTGTTAGCTGGAAATGAGCTATTACCGTCGATACGATTATTCTTAGTGCCTACCTCACTTGCCGCCGGCTATTCTTAGACGTTTTAGTGCTATAAAAATATCTCTGACAACTTTTACAATACTGTTAATTGAATTTTTAATGTCTTTTATTTCAGTTATAAACGTTCAGAAACAAGTGGTTTTGTTTAGCTACGGACAGTCTATGACTAGTGATATATTTATTTATAGGGAAATGTTTGTAAATACCATTAAATCAATAATGTTTGTGAATAATGTGGAATCTATTATAATTTTATAGAGATGCTTACCTATGTAAGTAGGATCAGTAATTTACAATAATGTAATAACTTTTTATATACACAACATAAAGTTATTTGGCTGCGGTATTCTGTAAGGTGGAGGTACTTCCCCAGTCGAGCTGCTCTTTGAGCGAATAAACGCTTTGCTCTACCTCTCAAAAACTTTATTTAATATATTATATTACTGCATTGATAAAGGAGCATCATGACAAGTGTTATATTTTTTTTATTTACTTATAAAACATCATAAATAATACATATACCTACTTAACATTTCCTCTATAATACTTCCAATTTCGATCGTCAATTCATAAAAGAATTGTCATCGCGCACACTTTGCGTGGAACAAAACGACAAAATGAATATTTTTACAAGCCTGGAAACACAAGGGTATTGGATGTGAAGTTTGCAGCCTCCCCCGGGCGAGCCGCGCTCACTTCGCACCAATATTTGTGAAATTACCTCCAAAACTTTTAAAGAGGATCGTGTCTTCTCGAACATTCCTTTCGGTAAATCCATTTAAGAAAGTAAATCTAGTCGATCATATTCTCTTACGTTTATAGATAAAGTTTTTACTATATCTTTTAATAGAGTAAGTTTATTTTTATGTAATAACAAATAAGTATGTGATCTCCGTTATTTGTAGACATCAGCAATACCATGTTGTTGTTAGTGTTATGTACCATGTGGTTTTGCCACGATCTTTTCCATCAGCGAAAGTTTGTTGTAGGATTCAAACCGACGACGTAGGTCACGGCATTTGACGTCACTACCACTGAAAATACCTTTGGGGCATTATCTATCATAATAACAAATTAGATTTGTTTCCACGAAGAAAACTATTGTCTGAAGCCTAAGTTTTGATTAAAGCCCATCACACACGTAGCTATAATATATATGCCAGTACAAGTTGGTGAAGTAACAGAAATATATATATTATAGCTGCGTGTGCGGTCACTCAAAGATTAGTATTGAAAATATATCGTAATATGCTTTGCTATATATGATTCATATTAAAATATATTATTGCTACGTCTGTGATGGGCTTTATGCTTGTTATTTAAACAAACATACATCACATAATATATTAAATAATAAGACCCATAATAATTTGATTGGTAAATATACATTTTATTTAATAATATATAAGAAATGTTTAAAAGCACCAGGAACAGTTTTAAACAAAACTGAGTGCACGAAGTTGTAGAGCGGATTTACCGGAAGCGGACGCGTCGACAGCGGCCATCGCTTCAGGATCGCAACACGCTTTCATTCATCCCCCAGTTAGGCTCTTTCGGCTCTGAAAACGCTTTTACGTGGAAACTCTATACTAGGCACCGGCCTCCTACCACTAGCGCCCTCCCACTCACACACGCAAAACTAATGGACGGCAGAGAGAAAAGAGAGAAGAAAATCAATACTGTCTGGAACACGCCCACCGGTTCAACTCGGTAACTGCGCTTCCTCACTGGAAATTCGATAAAATAAAACTGGGTAAAAATCATTAAAATTTGTGTGACGGTGTTAGAAGAACATCATGTAAGATTTATTTACGAAATCAATGAAATGCAAGGGTGTTCCATGGAGGCTGTACAGCGGCGGCAGCGGCTGCGGCGGCATGGAGAGGTCACATGTTTCGCACGTGGCGCGTGGTCGGTTCACGTTACAATGTTTACCTGCGACCGCCTGGCGGGACGGTCAGGTGAGATCCACTGCTCCGCTCCGCTCCGCTCCCCGGTACTATCTCTACGCTATATCCAATTACTTATACCACCTCGATTTATCCGTATTACCACCCAATTTTAGAACTTGATTGCTGAAGATACTCGCTTCAATTTTACAAAAGTTAGGCGCATTATATTTATCGTTTCACAAAGGACGCAGTGTTAGGATGTAATCTTGTCTACTTGTTCGTGATACCCATATTCAGCGGGCGTCAGAGCCGGCGAGCCCGCGGCTACGGTTTGCATTTTTATCAACCATCGACGACAGGCAGCAACATTTTATTTTGCGTGCCATAAATATGGAACTAGTGAAGACGAACACACGCTGGAATATACAACATTTTCATGCAAACTTATCTGAAACTATGCATAAATAAGCAGCAACAAAAAGAAAACTTCTTCTTCGCTATAAAAATATAAGCCTGTTCATGCTCAAAGTTACTTATAGTGTGTTTTCGATCGCTGCCTTTTCTGCCCTTCTATATGTACCTATATGTACGTACAATCGGTTCGTCGAATCTCAGAGTATATAAATACTACGTACAAGTCGAATTAAGAACAACCTTTTTTTTTAATAGTAAAAAAAAGGTCATACTTAATTTCAAATTTAAGCCAATGAATAGTTATTGGCTTAAATTTGACCTAAATGTCTCACTATAGTGATCTGGCCGCAGGTGCTAATCAACGAAAATCTAGAACTGGCTCTCAGCTATTTTTTGCCAGGTTTTTTCTGTTCTCTATGTTCATGACTCTTTAAGTCATATGGTCATCATCTCGCCTTATCACATGTCCGTACCAGCGCAAGCGATTTTCACTAAGTAGGTATTTTCATATTCGTTTCTGTTTTTATCCATTTTCGAAACCCCACCAGGCCATGCAGCGTAGCATCTTCATCTCTATGGTGTGAATTTTCTGTTCATCCTTCTTTCTCATCGGCCTGCACTTAGATCCATATAGTAGGGCTGGTCTCTTGGCCTTTTGTATATGTTGCCCTTGACTTTAATCGGCATACGGGAATCGGGTGTCATTAGCTCCGAAAAAGTCAGAATGGTCGCAATACATTTATTCGGTCTTCAGAGCATGCCGTCAGGTCTAAATCTACTTCTGCCAACGATACGGCTACAATAACTACATCATCGGCATTATATTTAGTAACCTCGTTGCTGGTTTTTGTTTGTTTGAAATTATATAGTCCAAGTCCATTTCCAGGTTGAATAGTAGAGGGGTGCAGGGTCGAGCTTTGATGAACTCTGACCTCAAATGCTTTACCTGTTCCTGCTGGGCTGAGCTGACCACACTTGTAGAAACATTGCGGTACAAGTCTTTAAAAAGCTCGATGTAATGTTCCAGCACTAGTTGGAACTCAGTCGAGATGAAAACCTTGTGGAGGTCTTGTTTGCGAGGCTCTTACTTTTCTATAAGTACTTTCGACGAGTGAATTTCGTCTGTGGTGCTCACACCGCTGGTAAGTCCACACTGGTTCGATCACAGGTTCGGTGTTATTTTTGTTAGCATTTTCATGAGGACACTTTCCCAGATATTAGTCTATAATTTTCCAGTGCGCAACATCTCCTTTATTCTTATAGAAAAGTATCAGGTTACTTGTTCTCCACTTTGGTGGTTATTTTGGTGGTTAAGAATTTCGTTGAAAAGCTTAGTCAGCCATGCTACACCAGTATTCTGTTGGAATTTTCTCTAATTCCGTGGCTTTCCTAACAACATATGTGCAAAACGTAATGTTATCTCATACTCTTTCAATTTTTTTATGAACGCGAACTAACGTTACTTACTGCGCGTGGTAATTGCCGCGTTGTATTCGTATTAAATATTTATAAATATTGTAACTTTTCAGCCGTGTGTGGTGTATTAATGAAAAGTAAAAACCGGAATATTATCCTGTTTTCCCTAAGTCGCTTTACAGCTCCTTTGTACTCATACCGTCACATTTTCACGAAGTGTGTATATGTGAATGGAATACGAGATGAGATGTCCCCTCCTTATGATATGTATATGTAAGCGATAAGGATGGCACGATTTATTACGTCCCATTACGACTTTATATCATAATTTCGATTAAATATTTCCAATTGAAATATCTTACAATATATTTTTTTATAAGATTAATTAATCGTCCATCATTTGTTAATTATCAAAACCAGCTCAAGCATATTTGATACAGGTAACGAAAAAAGATTAATGCTAAAGATTAATTAATTATACCGAGCGGCTGGCACAGTATAGCCACAGTAGATATATCTATCAGTACTAGCTCTTCATACAAACGGCCGGAACGCGAGTCATACCTACGCGCCACGATTTCGGTTCGCTTTCGGTTGGCAAACAGTCGCGAATGCGCTGCAGTGACGAACGAACGGTGTGATGGGTTTGTAAGCAGTAAGCGTGCGATTTATGACAAATATTCATTGAAATAATTAAAATAATTACAAGTAAGTACAATTACTTAATATGACAAAGAGAAATTATAGTAGACTATATTGTGCTTTTTTGGTTGCTTGACTTCGTCAATAACATAATACCTACCTGAATTCATAAATAAATAAGTGGATGGCTGGCTTGGGTGAAAAAAGTGACTACCTACGGTCAGGTTAAAAATAAGTAGTAGTTCCTAGGCTAGGCTTTCTACTTACTACTTATGTATGTACTTAGCTATTTACATATATTTATTGAATTAGACGAAATATTATTATAAAATGATTGTGAGAGTAATAAATGGTAGGTACCTGTACCTAGTAAGATTTACATAATAATTTACTTTTTAAGTAAGATTTTGCAGTAGGTAGTTAGAGGTTTTGATTGCTGTAGGTAACGCACACGCGATGTAATGGTTGATATTAAGTAACGGTTTGCAACGGTTCGACATCGGATGGGTGACCAAAAAAAATGTTATTTCGATTTAGAGTATAGAGTATTCGAGTATCTCCGTGCTGTAGGTAATGGGGTCATAAAAAAATATATATTACTCGTCTGTTTCTTACATTTTATTGAACACTTCCTATTTCATTCACAAAAAAAAAACATTTTATCAAATAAAAAATATGATTAAAATCACAAAACTAGACAAGTAGGTAGATGAAATTAAAATATTATAGGTGGGCAGCCCTTTCGCGTGTTCACGTACCGTGCTGCTGTAGGCAATTATAATCAAGAAAAGGGTCGAGTCACTTTACTGTTTGATATATCTACTGTGGTATAGCCTCTTATTAGTACAGTAAGTAATACCTTACTACTTAAAATACTTATTTTGCAGCTTTAGCAGGAAGATTAAGATATAACAAAGCACTTCGAAGTTTCTAATATGTATAAAACTGATAAGTAACTAAGAAGAGATCGAAAGCTGTATCTTCAACTTGTTGCATGCAATCATACAAACAAGGCTTTTGTTACTTAGCGTTTTTCGGTATAGAGTCGCATATCGTTCTCGTTATCTCATCTGAAACTATATCTTGGCCAATGACAAAAATATAGGTTCAATTATTATAGTGCAGGGCTTTTCAAAGCGTGTTTTAATATATATTTTTCTCTAGTTCGGTGAGAAGTGTTATGTGAAAGTGATTTGTTTCTTGTGCCTTTTAATCCCTCATTACGCTCAAACTGCTCAAAGTTCTAACATAGAATTTCTCGATGAACTAGTAAAATATAAAATCCTTCGCTTGCACTCGTAACAAAAACGAACTTTGCTCTCTTGCTGCACAAATAACTATTGTGCCCCATGAAAAGAGGTCAAAGGTAAAGCAATCCCGTCGGTTGACAACCCTATTTAACGTGGACTGGTGCTCGGACTTCCTCATTATGTCATGAGTTATACTCGGTAACATTGCTATTGCGTAGCGTGTAACTTTCAAGAACTTTGAAACTTGCCGATATTATGATGAACTTTTCGGATGCATGTTCAAGCAAAAATAATAATTAGGCTACGGTAACCGCTGACAATTAGGCAGGCGTTGAGCTTGTTTGCCACCTTAATAGTTTAAAATAGAGTTCATATCAGAAAATTTTAATTAGTGTTAATTGCGTGTGAAGACTTATTATTTACATGAGCATTGCAGTAATGCTGGCTGGGGCATTAAGAGTGCTTGTTTGATTTGTGAACGGTATTATTGCCACATTCGCGGGTGGAACTAGTCGGGAAGCAATAAATGGCTCATTGGGCGCCTCATATCCAGCGTAGCCAATTGCACCGATGATGTCTGAACAGAAATATACTGAGGAAGTAAAAATATTGCTGAAATAATATTAAAAAACTAAAATATATGCATTAAAGAAATCGTTATTATAATAACCTATTTAGATCAGAACTATTCTTCACTTTTATGATTTGATACGTAGGTACAATATTCATGTCTACCTTAACAATTAACAATCCATTACATACTCATATATGAATAATGAATGTGTGCCAAAGATTTGTTAGACTTCTATCAAAATACTGTTAAATTTCTGATCGAAATAACTTTTTGTTTTTTTATTGCATAACCATGTCAGGTTGGTTACAATAATTAAAGCTTGCTATAAATCTGAGAACATTAATAATGAGCGTAGTTCCACCATCTTTAGCGATAGTGAAGCCGACATGCAATAAATGGGCCGCAACTAGAGATGGGCAGGGAAAGAAAAATATTGGGAAGAAAAGAAAAATACGGGAAAATACGGGAAAGAATGGAAAAATACGGGAAAATTCCCAAACGGCGGGAAAATACTCAAATGGCTTTATGTTCCTCAAAAAATATATTTGTTGATGCTTTTGATTGTTATTTTAATCATACTCGCTGTTGTTTGTACCTACATCACCTACCCGCGGACCTACGCGGACCTTGGAGGAAGTTATCACACTTTTTTTTATACTACCTAGGTAGCAAACAAGCATACGGCCCGCCTGTTGGTAAGTGGTTACCGTATCCTATGGACGCTTACAACACCTCCCTCGGGACCCGGGATGGGCTATGTAAGCGTCGTACATGTGCAGACGTGCTCTTTCTGCACGAGAGCTCACCCCCTTTACAGTGCAGATGGCGACCATTGTGGCGTTTTGGGTGCAAGCCTGGCATAACCTGGCCGCTCACCCCGAGGTGGTCGGGGATCCTATGGAGATATTCCCATGAAAAAAAGGGTTACGTGTGGATTCTCCCAACGCCCTGCGCGCTTCGATTATAAAAACGGTTACAGTGTTCATTTCATAGAACCATTTCGAGAATAAGTTAGTCTTGTGACCTTGCCTTCACCAACTCCTCATCGCCGATAAGTCTATCATTGGTACATGGCGGATCCATCCGAAATTAAAGAATTTTGGTTGATAAAGTCATATTCCAGGAGAGCAAGCTGGTCGTTGATTTCCAAGAACATATCCTTGAAAGTTGTTAGAGAGAAAGGACTTTGCATGTACTAGAACCGCATGTGGCCTTCCACCAAGATTTTTACCACCGGGTTTTGATACTGAAGACCACATGAAGTTGCATCCCCAATGTTGTTCTCTTCGACCTGTAATTCAAAAATTATATTTACGTCTTTGAGCTCAATCCACTTCTCCAATAAATTCCATCGCTATAAACTCTTCTTCGCTGGTACTAGCATCCTGCGCTGTGGTTTCACACGTGATCTATCGTGACAGGAGTCGACTGATTGATCTAGTGGCAATAAATAAGGGAAGCGCTTGCGTATTTGTAACGAAAGCTAAGTCATAAACGGTTTCCCTGCGTGGTCAGTCCGCGAAGAACCGAACCACTCACTATGATTACTAGTACTATCAAATATTCTGTGCTATGGTGGGCTATAAAGTCTCCGATGACAATCACCTCGGTTATGGGGTACCGTGGGGTATAGTGTCGGTCTCTTCTTGGACGCATTCAAAGAAGCGAGACTTTCTTTTTTTGTGTATTGGCCTGTGTTTGACCACAATCTCACAATGGTAAGCGATGATGTGGGCGAAGGTGGTAAGCACACAACGCCTAGAAGGACCTGGCTCTCAAGTGCAGCTGTCGGAACACACCGATAGGTGCTTGGCGACAGATTTTCAACTTGAGGGTGTTAGCCAGCCAGATGGGTATTTCAAAGTACCCTACCACCGTGCTATGGTTTTCCTTCACCGAAAGCTCAAGCTCATTGTAGGATTTGAGACTTGTAGAGGCACACCAGTCCACCCGTATATCACATGCGTAATCCACGCGCAACCAGAGAGTAGACAGGTCTCTGTCTTCTAGGTTATTCAGACGTCGACAACAGCAGATGACCTCTCGGATAAACATGCACACCTCGGCCTTTGGAACGAACAAATATTCGATTTTAGCTGGGATAGTGAAGATACGGTGTATCGATCGGGCAGGTTATCTGTATATCTCTCAAGATGGTGATGGATGGCGTTGATATAACTGTGAAATGACTGACCTCTTGATATTGCAAAAGTCCATTCTAAACGTGGAAGGGTGTACCGCGGAAGGAAACCTTTTTCTCTTTTTTCTTGTTCTTTTCCCCGGGAGTGCCTGTCTGTTTTTACGCTAGTATCCTCCCCTGGCAGGACAGACACTCGTCGGGATTATGCGCACGGTTTGGAGGACTGCCACTTGGGCCGGAGGTTATAGGTAATTCCCAGGATCGGGTGCCTTACTAGCCGGCGGCCGGCCAGCAAACAGCAGTTTCACCGGGTCTCCCTAACCCCCTTGTCAAACAGATACCAGATGATATCAGAGATCGCCCAAATCGCATCGTAGGACCCCACCATCATACATGCCGTACACTTCGAATGTAGGGGGGCTGGCTCTCGTGAACCCTGTCGAAACAAAGCGAACTGTTTCCTGACAGATTTTCTCACAAGGGTGATCGCTAGCCAGTCGGACGAGTACGTACTTCCACCAAACTGGGCGGCATAGGAATTGCGTGGGGCTGCCGCCTGTCCACCACAACCCAAAACGTCGCTTTTTAAAAACAACGCGCTACTCCGTCACATTTTTTTTTATTGTTTTTTTATTGTATGATATGAGTATGACCCTAATAGAAATCATGTTAAATGTTATTCAAACGATTTGGTAATGGTTTTTCTCGCTATATACGCAAAATCTACTAAATATGACCATTTGAGTATTTTCCCACCCAATGGGAAAATTCCCGGGTTCTTTCCCACTAAATTGGAAATTTACTCGAAGTTGGGTTTATTCCCGGGAAGAAACCCAACCCTAGCCGCAACGCTATATATTCCTTATATTCAGAGGACAGAGTGGGCGCGTGCTCTGAATAAGTTACCGGCGCCGAGCTAAAGGAACCCAGCGATCCCCGTCTACATAAAGATTTATTCCCATTTGTAACTGAGAGGGAGACGCGACACTTTTTCCCAATTATAAGGTGTAAGCGCCCCATTTATTAACATCTCGTCAAAGAAATCACGATCGCTACCTTTTTCCATCAGTTTACTTTGTATAGGTATCCCATAGTTTGTTTCGTTCTGTTTCCAAACTTTTTCGTGTGATATTACATATCGTGGAGCTTTTCATTCTTTGTAATTAACGATCTATTTGTCCCACTTCAATTTGTTTTAATTGCAAACCCAATAAAGTTGGATTACAGTTTTATGAACGTTTTAAAGTTTTAAAAGTACATATCTACAACTAACATGGATACAGACGCTAAAATATTTTTAAGTGCACCATTAACGTGTACACGACGTAATTGCTACCAACTACCGTTATTACAAATATTATTTTCCTGAATACCGGCATTTTTAGTGGGGAAATAGTAATTACTGCAACGAATACGTATAAAATATTTGATTAATAACAAACACAGCTACAGACGAAAGAATCATGGCGAGCTCCATACATTGATTTGTACAAAAAAATAATACATTTTAGAGGGTATTTAATCACTTCCAATGTTGAGATTACATTACCAGCAACATGTTAATATATACATGAAATATTTTATAAACCCCGCAAAACATAACAACAACATAATGGTTTTGGTCGCAAATAGTCGCGATTCGCCGGCTAGCCGCATTCGCATTTTTATCCTGGGATTCTAAAAATATTTTAAATGGCTCAAGTTGTTCCTTAGGCACCAAGGATCAATAATAACGTCATTCCAACGTCTCTAAAAATCTTTATTTTTTTGTACAAATCTCGCCATGATCCTTTGAAGTATAAGAGCTTGTGATAGCTCTATTTGTATAAAGTAAACTTCAGTGTAAATATTATCGAACCGTTTGAAAAAAAAATATGTCACATCTGGGCGAGGGAAGCTGCAAACTGTTGTATGTGCGAGGCGTGGCCGGAACTTGGAAACTTGGACGTCTGCGACCACCGCGCGGCAACTTTCTTGTACAACTCCACGACGTTGCACTAAAATGCCTCGAATTTTCTTTGTCGTTAAAATGCTTTATTGGTCTAATATGCGCCGCTTTACGACAGGTGGGAGAAAATATATTTGAAGAACATTGGAAATACCGTTCAAGTGAGAATTTGTTATTTGTTTCACTTCCAAGTTTTCCCCTCACAGTATTGTACCGGGAAGATGTTTTTATTTGTTAGATACCTTCATTTATTACTCAAGTATTAATAACGTTAAGTAATATGTGCTTAACCAGTTTACATCACAACATACATCATACATACATACATTTTATTGTTATGTACTTTTGCACGCTCCTGTGGCAGAATATGTTATTTAAATGTTATGTATATCTGTAAAATGAATACCATGTTCTTGCAAAAATATAGAATCTGAAACATTATAATGCGAAATCTCAGTATAACGAACCTCTTCGCGTCAGTGTTATCATGAACATTATCAACATTAACACCGAATTAAAACTTCTTAATTAATTAAAGCTTCTAATTACTCCTGGCACAGCATGCATCCGTCCCATACATGCATTAGCATAAGTATATCTACTTAGTTAGCGTTAACAGCAAGCGCCTACGCTTACAGTAGATAATAAAAATTAATACAATGCAGCGTAACTCCGTATTCATTTCAAACTCAGGCACAATGTAAAAACGGGACGGGAGAGTCTCTGTAGCCTTAATATCCGCTGTTTCAGACTCGTAACCGGCTAACAATATTGCATTGCGTACGCCACGCGCTAGTTCCGTACTTATCGCGAAAGTTTCAGCCGCCGGCTCGTGGGGGGTACCACTGCCCCCCTAGTGGTGGGTCGGCAGGAGGGGGTGGCGGGCGGCCGCGGCGGTGGGCCCCGCTGCAGTATCGATCGCGTCTGCTGCACGCTGCAACGCTGTCTTCCGCAGATCAGTCCTTATCGTCCGCCGGAACGAGCCTCCGCCAGAGCCGAGCACTAAAAAGGCTTTGCGAGACATTCTACATAGAACTGCACACGCACGCTGACTGCAGACGTAAGTATTGGGGCGTGCGCTCACGCTTCACGGCACTAAGCTTGTTTATTGAAAACTGTTCACTGAACGTTATATCTCAGTCAGTGGCGACGGAGAAATACATAATACTCGATTTATGGGACATAAAAATAATGTAGAGTCGGCATTACGACTCGACTGATAATACCATGAAGTAATTTTATGTTCGCATGGAACAATGTTTAAAACTGTCTCCTCTGTAGTATTAAATATAACTTTAATCTATTATAGTATTATAGGTAAATAGCGATACTAATGAAAATACTCGACGAACACCGTGAAAAAATAATACTTCATGTTATTATATTATGCTGCATAAAACTAAATTCTCAACTGTCGAGCGTACCTTCCCTGACATTTGAGTCACTAAATTCATTAAAGTTGGGGTGGTTCTATAAGTGATGGTTAAAGCAAGGGTAACAACGTGCTCGGCCGTAGCTAACTATGAAATTTATAACGAAGTCTCTAGTCGAAAGTTGCAAGCGTTGAAAATATTGTAAGCTGCACTCGTTTCGGGCAAATTAAATGAAAAACGAAGTTTCACCGCATGGCCGACAAAGTTGCCCACTCAAGTTTCAAGCTGGGTGGAGAGCGCATACAGACTACCGTGCCGCGGCGCGCTCGCAGCGTCCTTCTCTATGTACCTACTATCACATTTTAAATCACAATAATAATATGTTAAAGATTTTTCCAAGAATCAAAAAAATATAATCTGACCCTAACATATTACTGTTTCCGCTTACACGATTACCCGTCCTACACGGTAATATAAGATAGTGATATAACATGAATATTGAGTGTTTACCATCGCCCATAGATACCCGGCATGCCAGGAACGGTTCTCAATGCTTCACGAGCCATGTAAGGGATCTTAAGCTATCTAAATTTGTTTGTATGAACAATCCGTAACCCTTGAGTAGGTATACCTGCCGACATAGTCACCGTAACGTAAATAAGATAAGGCTGTCAAGTTACCAGTAAAATGTGTTTATATAACAAAACAAACCAATTGAAATGAGTATTTTACGTTAGTTTTGCAGTGGATTTCAGCAAAGGGGTCGCGTAGAGTTGTTCGCAGTGTCGACGCGTCAACCAAAAATTACAGTTTCAGTGAGTCAAATCGATACAAAGCGAGAAATATACAGAGCGACTGAATAGTTTGGAAATACGCCAGAGGCACACGACCTCTGCACACTGCTTGCCCACTTCACCACTAATGTAAGACGCCCATACATAACGCAGTTTTGGTGCCCTTTGTTCATCACACGACATTTACCGTACCTAATAATAAAATTGATTAAGTTTGATATTGGAAAATGAGTGCTTTCAAATGAATTATCGGGAAAAATGTATTTGTTCAACAAGTGCC
Organism: Achlya flavicornis; assembly: GCA_947623365.1. NCBI lineage: Eukaryota > Metazoa > Arthropoda > Insecta > Lepidoptera > Drepanidae > Achlya > Achlya flavicornis. The sequence goes on from OX392467.1 coordinate 7,905,885, forward strand.
TGATAAATACGAATAGTTAATCAACGGAATACGAAGAGGCTTGCTCTAATTTTGAAGATAATCTTTAAACGTACTTAACTTACAGAACCAGATATACGACTCGTAATAAGATTGCAACACTATAATAATATTATGTTAAACATAATCGACAGAGGTTCAACTTACGATTTAATCTCATGAAATGCTGCACTTACAAAACTTCTTTCCTCGTGAACCTAACTTTTTTTTTTATTAAAGGGCTTGCGTTTGGCCACTGACCCGCCCATAAGGGGCCATGACGAAGATGAAACACGCTTACCCAGAAGAAACCTATTCACTCTGAACATTACATTCATTTTCTATGAACTCTATAGATACAGTGTAAATAGGGAATGTCGGATGATATCAATTTTATTTTCAGCAAATAAAAGTATAAGTTAGTAATGTACTTATATGAAAAATAATACAGCTATGGATGGAATTGAATCGTCGGCAATATTTGCTGCGAATTGCTACGTTTCACTGGAGCTACGCCAGAACCAATCATATAATCAAGTACCTACCTTTTATAATACCTTTATATTTCACTAAAACACACAAGTATGTCGCCTATAGGTCCGGCAGTAGCACTTGAGAGCCACTTGCCTTCTAGGCTTTTTAAGCATCGGCAATACATTGTGAATCTCCTGGTATTGCTAATGTCCATCGGCGACGGTAACCACTTACCATCAGGTGGACCGGCACAAATTGCCAGCAAGGTAGTAGTAGTAGTAGTAGTAAGAGTCTACCTATGACACCTCAGCAGGTCGTGGGTTCGATTCCCACCTAAGACATACATTTGTGTGCATGAAAATGTCTGCATGTTTTTTTTTTATACGAAATAGTCGGCAAACAAGCATACGGCCCACCTGATGGAAAGCGGTTACCGTAGCCATATGGACGCTTGCAACACACGAAGCATCGCTCACGCGTTACCGACCTTTCCCCCCTCCCCAATGAGCTCTGGCGATCTTACTCACGCGCAGGAACACTACTTTACACAACATAAAGTTATTTGGCTGCGGTATTCTGTAAGGTGGTACTTCCCCAGTCGAGCTGCTCATTATGCGAATAAACGCTACGCTCTACTTCTCTTGAAAATGTCAATGTCTGGACGCATGTCTGGAATCTGGGTGTAATTAAGTAGGTATATTAAGTATATACAAACAAGAAGTTGTATATTTAGTAGGTAGGTATATCAGTTGTCTGGTTTCCATAGTACAAGCTCTGCTTAGTTTGGGATCAGATAACCGTGTGTGAATAATGTCCCAGGCTAATTATTTATTTAACTAGGGTCCCTGAACGCAGCTCCACTCTAACCTTCTTACGTGGCAATCTATAATCTAATGGAAATAATGTTACTGGCTGGTTACCAGAGTGTACGGGGTGGATACGACAAAAAATTTAACCACGTAAAGTACTCATACATACGAATAACTTTTAGTATGGGAACAAATTCGAAATCGCAAAAAAAAACAGCATTTCATACAAAAAGTACATGTCTCTTCGGCTAAAATGTATGAAAAGCTGTAAAAAAATACAATTTCGCAGTTAGTCCCATAGTAAAAGTTTATCATATTTATGAGTACTTTATTGATATTTTTTTTCGTATTGTCGTATCCACCGCGGATACAAAATCTGCGTAGTTTGGGATCATATGACCGAATAGACGTCACCGGTTATTTATTTTAACATTTAATATACAAGAAAAATAAATTCCTATTGGATTGTGTCTTATTGAGACTGCCTAAAAGAAGAAAAATATACTTTCATAAAATATGCGTTGTAGAAAAATGAGAATATTTCACAACATTTGGCTAACGTCGCAGACTTTTATAGCGAGGTCGCACATTTAAACTCAATAGTCGCATAATTACTCCGATGAAATACTGCTATATTAACTACTTGTTCAGTCTACTGTAGTCTGATGCATTATTTAAATACACTTTTATTCTCCTCTACATATGAACAATAAACTATAAGTTAATGCTTTCAACTGTGGTGGTTTCAGACTAAAGACATTTCTTCTAATATAGCTTAAGTGCATGAAAGCTTAACTTCTAATAAAGTAAGTAGTGACTAGAAGCGAAGTAGCATCCGCTTAATGAAATCTTGGAAATATTTACTTTAAGTTTCTCATATTAAATTACTGTGAAGTACGATAACGTTACACATGGTATGACCACTATTGAATATTCTGTAGAATGACACCGTTTAATATGTACTCATATTTTACATAGACAAAAGACAAAGCTTTATTTGACGTCACAAACGATAATGATTAACAGATAACAATATAATTAGAATGATGGATACCGAGACGAAGGTCCCGGGTTCGAATTTGGATACCGAGACGAAGGTCCCGGGTTCGAATCCTACAATGAGCTTGAGCTTTCGGTGAAGGAAAACATCGTGAGGAAACCATAGCACGGTGGTAGGGTACTTTGTAGTACCCATCTGGCTGGCTACCACCCTCAAGTTGAAAATCTGTCGCCAAGCACCTATCGGTGTGTTCCGACAGCTGCACTTGAGAGCCAGTTCCTTCTAGGCTTTGTGTGCTTACCACCTTCGGCCACATCATACCTTACCATGGTGAGATTGTGGTCAAACACAGGCCTATACATAATAAAAAAAAAAAAAAATAACATTAGAATGGAATGCAAAAAATAAAAAAATAAAAGCCTAAAAAAAAGAAATAACACACTAAGCTTAAATAATTATAAAGTAAAATACACAAATATACATGATTAATATACTTTTTTAGTGCATGTATAACCAAAAACTACTCCAACTCAGAACATGCTGTGGCAAGTACAATCAGCACTGATTTTCAGTCAGTTTACATTATAACTACTAGCTAATTACCCAGTGTGTTTAACAACGCTTTTTATTTTTAATATACACCTGACATAGACCTGCACCGGCGTGCGCACCAGTTACTAAAGTATCCAAGTTAGTAGTTAGTAGTTGTATCCCAATCAGAAGAATTCTAAGTTCTTCTCCTCTGACGTTTCGCTCTTGGCAGAGGGGTCGTGGTAACGTCGAGGCGTCCACATCGGTGATAGAGGCGGACACGGCCATCTCCATCGCCATCTCTCTCTGTTGGCAGAATGTCTGGTGTACTCAGATACGCGGTTTCCCACTGCAAATTTTACTTGGTCAGACCAGAGCATAGGTGAATTGCCGCGCGATCTGGTTTCCTCCACTTTTCCCTGTATGACCAGCCGTTCAATGGAGTCGTTATCCCGCCTAGAAACATGCTCAAAGTACTGCAGTATGCGCGACTGTACAAGGGCCGATAAACGCTGCGTGATGCCTAGCTCCTGGAGTATGGATACGTTGGTCCGAAACTCCGTCCACGATATTCCGAGCACCGGCATAGGTTGCAAATAGACAAATATTGATTTTATGTTTATATTTCATACCTCAGCTTGGGTTCGCTAAAGGCCAAAGTAAAGCGGGTAACCCGATAACTTTCTCTGTTTTGAAGAGAGTCACAATAATATTTTTACTTTATTGTGGGGTATAAACACTGTGATTTGTTAATGCGCTTTTAGAATTCCAAACTATTCGATTTTCACGTAACAATGGAGCGTGTTCACGCGACCATTTTCAGATTTTATTTCTTGAAGTGAAATCGTCATTGTGAAACAGTTATGCCGGTGAACGAGTGAATTTTCTCGTGTTAAGGAGAGCCACATTGGATTCCCGCCAGATGGCTCTTGTGAGGAGCACCCTCCGCCGCCTCCGACTGACGCTAATTGCTACCAACTATTCCATTATACGAATTTATTAATGACAATTAATGAAACAGTTGTGTCAAATAAGTGCACTTTAAAAAAAACGTTTCTATATTCAGACCAAGTTTTAAGACACAATGACACATGCTACATTAACCCGTGTTTAAGAAAAGTTGTGAAAACATGTGGACTTTCTTTTTATAAACTTCTTTTCTTAACTAAAGATGCAGACATGAAATTAACTTGGTAGAAAATATCTAGCTGAGTGACAACTGAAATCGTTAAATCAATATAGGAAGACAGGTAGAGGAATACATTTAAGCCCCGTTTCTACAAACAATAATTGGACTGTTTTACAAAAAACTTAAACTGACTTCAAGGTACACTAATAAGTAATCAAATCCTGATCTGTAGACAATGGGACCAAACGGAAAGTGTACCCATCCAGACAAAAAAGAATATTCCAAATCGTTTAATAAATGACGGAGTTATGGGGTAACAAACATTAAAAAAAAAATATAACCGAATTGAGAACTTCCTCCTTTTTTTGAATTTGGTTAAAAACTTATCGTTTTTCTTACCAATGGTAGGTTATTTTATTGCCAAACTGGGCATATAGATTATTTCGTAAGCTAATTTTACCCGTGATAGCTACTTCGATATGGGAGGGTCTGCTATGCAAAGCTTTGAGGTCTTTGCTTCATTATTAGTTAAGATATAAGAGTCTTAATTTTAACCGATTACGGTCTTTAAATTATAGGAATCGGTTAGGTATGTACAACTGTATGCCATGCTAGTACTTGACCCCATCTATTAATCATTCGGCTCTGGATTCCATCACTAATTAGCGGTCATTCGCATCCTACGTCAGTTCTCTCTTGATGACTGATGCAAATCTAGAGAATATCTAACTGACGATATGTCATAGAATAGGTACTAATTGCAATGTCTTGTACAATATAACATGAGTGTATGTTACTATTTACTTTTAACATGAAACAAAACAGACTCTACATATTTTTATACATGATTAAGAAACTGTATTATTGATAACATGAGATGGTTTAAGCCAAGTTTAGTTAAACCCAGGTTTTAAGATATTATTAAGATATCCCGGCTCTTTTTGTTATATGACGTTAGAAAGTAACGGATATATTTATAACCTGTTGGATTTTGTTAGACTTGCTCTGATTGAGGTAATTAGATTGCAGTCAGTGACAAGGAAGGTGATCGAAAATTTTAATTTTAGGTGAAAGCTTATGTCAAGAAAGTGACGGTTGCCTCTTATCATGTGATACCTTAGGGGTAAAATAGGGGGCGGTTAAACCGGGACGCGGAAAAAGAAAAGCTAGTCGACAAATATGATTACGATCAAAGATGAGGATTATTTTGTATGCTTCGTAATACTGCGGTATCTAGTAGTGTGCTGGTAGTTGTATTTATTGTGTTTCAAATAACATTATCTCCAGCCGCATGGGACATCAAGCTGTATCCAAGGGTTGTGACGTTGGATCAAAGCCAAAACATTGTCTGCACGCAGTTACGTTTGCGCTATTACATGGATACTTATATCGAGTTACAACCATTTCGGGAACGGCATTTTTAAGTGCTGCATTATATCTATTCAATTAATTTATTCAGCAGCAGCAAACGTCTCAATATTTGTTTATAAAAATATAAAATATTTTATTTATTAATATGTTTACATACTGTCTTAAAGTCACAAATATAAAATCAACAATTACACACACAGTACTTAATTACATTATTGCAGTAAAATTAATAAAAATAAATACTCGTAAATTTTATAAAATCTACAAAAACTTTACTGAAACAATTTAATTACGCAAATAAAATCCTTTCAGTTTTTGTTTAAACTAGTGATTCCCAAAGTGGTCCAGATCTGGGGTCTACGTAAGATAGATCTAATATTCAAATGTTTTGACGATTCGGAATATGGTAGAAATGTAGCAGCAGGAGGTCCACCGCAACCAGAAAATTTTGAAATTGGTCTACGACCAATAAGTTTGGTACGCTCTGGCTTAAACGATACTTTAAATTCAGGCGGCAATATTTGTATTGATTGATATTTCTGACGTTTAGGAATAATATTGATCAGATGTGAACTACATATACCTACCTTTCCATCAAACGTTTCTACATTATACTACAGGTGAAGAAAGCGGACCAAAAATACAAGACAATTAAATAGTCTTATGAGAATTATATAGACTATAAGACCTATATACTATAGGTACTTGAGATTACAAACATTTTACACTTCCTGGCCCCCTAAAAAGGAAGCTAACGCAATTCATTTTTTCGAATTTAAAGCTGCAATTCATCAATTCCAAATCTTTTAATGAGTTGAATTGTATATAATGAGTAACTATTTCACCAAAACATATTGGAATCGTAAAAATGAATTGCGTAGCAATATTGCTCTAGCTTCCTTTTAGCCCCCCTGATCTATCTCGAAACATAATTTTTTTCGAACGTTCAAAACAGTGAGTATTATACTTTGTATAGTCTTAAAATCAATAATAAGCATTACATTCCACTTTTATTCCAATAAACAATACCAGCACCCTACATCGTACAACACAATACAGTCTTTGTGGGCTGAGCGTCGTTTTATTTGGCCCATGAAGGATGGAGGCTCATCCCACTTCAGAAGGAGCACTCTTGACCGCAACAGATGGCTGAGCTCGCCACCTATATATACACGTATAATGAACTGATCGTTCACTACGTACATTAGAGAAGAATAAAGTCTTTGAATATGTTTTTCGGGTCATGTACAGGCGAGGCGACACGCGTAATAATGGTTGGGGAACGGTAACTAGGCTTGATAAAAACTATAGATTTACATGTATTGTTATACTTGTGTACAAAATAACTGAATACCATAAAGGCTTATTCCTAGGAACCAATTCAAATCAGGGTTAATAGATCTCGAATGAAAATTAAGTTTATTAATTAAATTAAAACTATATTGTCTGGAAGAGATCGATATTAGTTACTGCTTTTTAGTATAGGTATTATTATATTTTAGTTACCTTTTTATAATAAAGAGGTATTTATACAATTAAAGTGCATATCCTACTATGCTGATCTATACAAAGTATTGCACTTGTTTCGTATTAAAGTTCAAATCGAAAGCTCAACAAAATTGAATAATTCTAGCATCAATTTACATAATATACCTAGGATAAGGATACCGCAATACTCGTTGCTTATAAAATAAAATCCCCGCACTGTCTCTTCAAAATTGAAATGTAATATGAATACAAATGAGATGAAAATGAGGGCATTCATATCTTCACACGTTGGTTCTCGCGCAATGAGACGTGAAACGCTCCGTAGCACGCAGCCGACGCTGCCGCTGGTGCATTTCCGAACGCATCGCCCGTTCAATATCCGCGAGGATTGTTTGTAGTACCGCCCCCGCACCCCGCACCCCCTCGCTCCCCACCGATACCACTGCATCTAATGGAGCCTGCCGGGATGACTAGCTTTAGAAATAGGATCCCTGTAGGCACCTCTATAAAATTATTTTTACATGAAAGTATAAACTTTTAACTTGACTCATTGATTAAAACAGTAGCTTGTATATAGCCTCCTCCGAGTTTGCAACTTGTTAGTACATAGTTCGTAATAATTGTGAACTTTTAAGGCTTGTTTAACTTTTCAGCGACTGTCAAGGATCGTTGGACTTGAAAGAGATTTTAAACGTAGTTAAATATTTTAAGTTATTATTTTTACATGCTTTTATACACACATACACACTTTTTTGTTAATTTTTGCAAGTCAATTAGCGACCTGATCAAGCGTATGTAATAAATAATATATGATAATTTTTACCTAAGAAATAAAGATAAATAATCTCTAGCGAGAACTTTGACAGGTCGGTTTGCGGAGATTTAGAATTTTCTACTTGACATGACGCAGGTTGTGGGCTCGATTCCCACCGAGGACAACCATTTATATGCATGAAAATATTTTCTGCTTGTCCTGAGACTATGTGTAATTATAGTATGTTTAAAATAGAACCTACACGTAGTACCCATTTCTCTGGTTTTCTGAGATCAGATGGCCGGTGTGTAATGTATTGGAACAAAGAGATTAAATTATTGTCTATACTAATATATCTGTATTGAAACTAGTCGGGGCTGAATCCTTCAATTCGTTGATGGGTCCGCCTCCGCATCCTTTACTTACAATACTTGAGCGTAGACCCTACCGTGCCCTACTTAGCGATGGTCAGCATAAATGGGAATAATGTTATAAAGGTTTAAAGATATTATCTCAAAAGAAAGTACCCGCGCGATTGTTTTGTCAATGCTCAGTGGAAAATATATTTCACTTATATAATAAGAAAAAGGTGTGCGTTCGTAAGTCTAGCTATTTAAATAACTGTGCTTAATAAAATTATCCCATCAAAAACATTTTCATGTAAAATGTTGCCAAGACGAGACCATATGGCTCGCACCGTCAAAAAGTTACCACATGCAGAGCCAAGCATATAACTCTATACAAGCCCTAAATTTACGATTACGACAATTACAAGATGAGCATCTATCTGAGGTACCTAAATGGAATTATTATGTCTGTTTAGTTGAGCAATTGGCAGCGTTCAACAACTTACTTATTCATCCTAAAATAACTGAGCAAAATCGTAAAATAAATGATTGAAAGGAGTGGCAAGCAGAATCTCTTTCACGCTTGCCCGGTTCACCTGATTCAGTAAGGTAGAGACAAATTTCCGTAAAACGGGACGTTTTCCTGTCCTCGCTAAGTCAAATCAGGAAGATAGTGGAAATCCTGCTCGGGCGTTTATTTAAATAGTGGTACCTACAGATCTACCACATTGTACCGCATATAATAAACCTATTCTGATTAAAAATAACTGAGCCAAAACTCCACACGTGTTTCTAATTTACTTAAACTCCGCCGTACAATCTGCATTAAGCCCAATCAATATTGCATTTACTTTGCAAAAGTTCTACATAGCTATAGCACAGATTGAACATGCAACTCTGTCACATGAACGAACAACGGCAATGGTATACACGACGAATATCTCCTGTGCAAACGTTGGTAACTTTGGTAGCTCGTGCAAGTTATGCAGTCGATTTCAGAACTGTCTCGCAATACCTGCTCGGTTGATGTGCTGTTACATCCGGATATGCGAACTAATACTGGGCCCCAACTGGAGCTTTCATCAGGCGCAACCTACATAAACATGTATCTATACATGTAACACTTGTAGTTTTACCGTATAAAATATTCGTTTTTAACAATTTCTTTAGGTCTATGACATTGTGTTTGCGCATGTAATAAATAGAAACGCTAAAAATATGCTTTAAATATTCATACGTACACTCAGGTATGAAGGAAGCCTCATAAATAGCACAGCTTTTCTTCAGTAGGTTGCTGGTGGAAAAATGTATTTGATCATAGGTAGCCTCTTCCAATATGAACCTTAAAATCGAATATTATTATTATTGAATTGAATATTGATACTGACCAGACCAGCAAAGAAATATTGCTGGCTACGAGGTATCCAATCGTTTTCCTTAAGAGGAAAGGATGGCGGCAAGACATTTGAAAAATAGGTTTTTAACATATCTATTGCTGTCGCGCTGTGCCCGAGCTATCCCGCCCGAGGGCGATAGAGACAACTACAACTTGAATTGGACCGATTATACCTATTTAAATTAGACGAAATCGCTATTTCTTAATTCCCGGTTTTCTCCTCCAAAACAGGATCGATAAAAAAAAACTAGTATTATAATAAGATGGGCTTTGGCTATGTCTGTCGGTTTTCCTTTGTTTTTTTTTTATATTCGTCAAATTTGTTCACTGGACGTCTGATAAGGGCGTTAAAAATGGTAAGTTTTTATGATTTTAGAAGGCTCCTAATTCTTATAATAATTAATTTATGGAGAAAAACACAACCGAGGGACATATAGTCATCAGCCTATAGCAGTCCACTGCTGGACATAGGCCATATAGTGTTACCTACAAATTGCATGGTAAAATAATCATTGCTCTAGTGTCATTATCCAGAGAGGAAACAGAGGATTAAGTTTGTATGGAACAAACGACACCAGCATTTCCTCTTAATTTTACTTAGATAGGTACCGTCTAGTCCTTCTTCTCACTCAACATTCAATAGCCTTAGGGGATTTCGCTCGTCATTAAAAATATTTCAATCGTCCTCAATCCCTCAAAGAACCTTTTACGATCAAAAATAAATTATTTATTCTTCTTCAATTTAACTATTATTTTGAGAATAGGTTCGTCCACCCGCATCGATCTAATTCTAATAAATTGAACCAACAGATTTCTATTAAAAAATCTCATTGCTACTCTATCAGAGAATATAACCGTATGTGACCTATTAAATTAAGACTACTCAGTGGTCGTCCAGTGGTCGACATTCGACCATAATTCATAAATATTTAAGGTAGAAAATATAAATTTAGCTTTTCGCACTCGTTCTCCATAAAAACTAATCTCACACTGTTCCATGCGCGTTCTACCTATGCATAAAAAGGGGTAAGTATATAAGTACATAGTAAGTTTTCTCTTCACGTAGGTAATAATATATGATATAATATAGTAATAGTATAGTAGTATAGTAATAGTTTTATATTTATGATCTATGCTAATATGTGAAATCAAACCATATAGAAATCTACTACTGCTATAATGGGATTGGCTATAAATGTTCATATAAATCAGTCATTTGATTGAATTATGTGAACGCGCGAGTATTCTCGCAGATAAGGTTTTAAATGAATGAACGTTTGATACCTATCAGCCTAATTTGACTAGCACCAAGAATCTTAATATATATAAAGGTGGGTCTACGCTACGCGAACCGAACACGAGCCGAGCACAAGCGGAGCATGATTTCGCGTAGCGTAACAACAAACTTATGTGGGTCACATAATTATGGTGGCCAAAAGAGGAACTATGGTCGCGAGAGAAGATAAACACTACGTTCATTGGTTGTTTGCTCCACCAAATGCGACATCGACGTCTCAACGGGCCAGATAAGCTTGTGGCACTAAAGACGGACTTGGGAGCCTCGAACAAACGTTCGGCTCGCGCCCGACTTGCTACCGCCAATTGTCAGTTTTTTTACGAACACAGGGTTTCGCATCGCGTTCGTCTTGTAGGCTACGAGCCTGACCTCCCATTGTAGGGAAATCCTATACAATGCGAGATCAGCTTATACTGGAAATGTATAGCTTCATCTGTAGCCGTGTGTACATCCACACTTGACATCGCGAGCGACGAGCGAAGAGAGGCTCGGCTCGTGCTCGGTTCGCGTAGCGTAGACCTTTAGAGATAAGTTCAAAGTTCGTTAAAGTACCTATAAATTATGAAAATCTAATTCGTTTTCGGAAAATCACCTAATTTCATGGTAAATTATGTTTAAATGACATAGATCAGATTAGAGTTAGGTAGGTATTAGTACCTAAAAATGCGCTGGAGTAATGTAGCTGGGCTGGAGGTATAAAAGGATAACAAAATCGTGGAAAATCGCTGCATTAAGTAGGTAATATATAATAGTAATATATAGATGACCTACTATAAAACTACTAAAATTAAGAAAAAATCCACAAGACTAAATAAAATCTTCAAAATATCTCTGTAGGCTGGATCCGACACTGACCATATACCACCTATAACCTTTTTGTCTTTGATTGATAAAATAATGTAAGTATCACACACAAACCGTCCGTGAAAAAGGGGAAGGGATCTCTTGGTTTATTATTTTATACTTTTACATAGCTAAGTACTTAGTTAAAAACTTTGTTTTTTAATTGCCGTGATATCCTATATTTAAACAGCATTTCCTCGACCATATTTTGAAGTCTATAAAAGCTAGGTACCCCATGAATAAAGTCTAGCTTGGATCCATTATTAAGGAAACGATATAAATTTTCAACGTGCTATTTCGTTTGTGGGGAGTCTATAATGACCCGTAGAATCGTTTTTATGATGTTTACTTTGATCAGAGAACACCATCAAAACGTCTTTTATAGCGCAATAACTTCGAATTCGACAGAAAATTGGAAGTTCTTCGTACACCGACCGTACCTAATAAATGTCCAATAGGTTTACGTCTTCATGGAAACTTAAAACCAACTGATTGTTGCGTTTATCAGTATTGAATATCCACAGGAATAGAAGTAAGTCGATTTTTAAGGCCATGATGGCTCAGTAGTAGCAGTATTTATCTACTCTGAGGTAGTAGTGACTTCGGATACCTAGACGAAGGTCCCGGGTTCGAATCCTACAATGAGCTTGAGCTTTCGGTGAAGGAAAACATCGTGAGGAAACCATAGCACGGTGGCAAGGTACTTTGTAGTACCCATCTGGTTGGCTACCACCCTCAAGTTGAAAATCTGTCGCCAAGCACCTATGGTGTGTTCCGACTACTTCCGACAGCTGCACTTGAGAGCCAGTTCCTTCTAGGCTTGTGTGCTCACCACCTTCGGCCACATCATCACTCACCATGGTGATTTTGTGGTCAACCACAGGCGAATACACAATAAAAAAAAAAATTACAAATAAGTAGGTAATCTGTGACTCAAGAGAAGCACACATGGAATTTCAATCATTTTACAAACTTTTATTTAACTTGCAATGTAGGTAGGTAACCTATATGTAACTATGTTCGGGTGGAATCTTGCAAGTCAAATTTTACCCACTTCCAGTGGTCAGATCGACTTGATATTTGGTAAACATTAGTAAGTATATTGGTTGACAATGCAAGTACAGTCGAGGACATAAATATGTATACAATTAGTAAAATTCAACAACGGTTTCCTCTTAAACTACTGGTTGAAATAATGAGATATTATAAAGGCAGAATCTTCTAACATATACTATTATGATTTGTGTAATAGCTTAAAGCATAAATGTTAAACATGCGAGAAAATCGCTTTTGAATTTCAAAAAGTGTATACATATTTATGTCCTCGACTGTACAGTCGACAATCATTGGACTGTTTTACAAAAAACTTAAACCGACTTCAAAGTACACTAAGAAGTTATCAAATCCTGATCTGATGACAATGGGACCAAGCGGGAAGTGTACCCTTCCAGACAAAAAAATAATTTTCCAAATCGGTTAATAAACGACGGAGTTATGAGGTACCTAACAAACATCAAAAAAAAAAAAAAAAAAAAAAAAAAAAAAAAAAAAAAAAAAAAAAAAAAAAAAACATACAGTCGAATTGACCTCCTCCTTTTTTTGAAGTCGGTTAAAAAGTACTTTCACCAAAAAAAGCTTGTATACAAATAACTGCTAAGCCTAACTACACTCAAACTTAGATTGAACCAAGATTGGATGTGGATGAAGGTGATTTATTTTTACCATGTAAAGATCTGTATTTGTCCCCAATCTCACCATGGAAGGTAAGTGATGATGTGGCCGAAGGAGGTGAGCAAACAAAACCTAGAAGGGTACCTACCGACCGGCTCAAAGCCGCAGCTATTGGTACACACCGTAGGTTCTTGGCGACAGATTTTCATCTTGAGGGTGGATAACCAGTCAGGCGGGTACTACAAAGTACCCTACCACGGTGCTATGGTTTCCTCACGATGTTTTCAGTCACTGTAAGCTCACGCTCATTGTAAGATAAGAACCCGTGACTTTCGTCACGGTATTCAAAGTCAAAGTCAAAGCCATTTATTCAGTTTAAGCCCCAGAAGGGCACTTATGAAGGTCAAATTTACTTAAGTTACCAGTTCGGAACTCGGCCTTCAACTGAGAAGAATCCGGCAAGAAACTCAGCGAGTTTACATTTTTTAAATATTTTTGGACAATCTGACTATGTTTGGCTTTTCTTTCCCAAATAATTAACAATAAAATAATTAATAATTCGACGTCACTACCACACGTAGTATTTATATACTCTGAGCTACCCAGAGCCATCATCGCGAATCGAGGCTGGCAGGCGTTTCTGAGGCCACCAGTTGGCGCCACTAGCGAGTGGGTCCTATCGCTGTCGCTAAAAAAGTATTTTTAGCCACAAACTACCAAGAGAACTAAAGTTTTTTTAGCCCATCGGCCCCGACGGGCAGACGCGTGTGAAACTCACAAACAGAAAAAGTTCAGCAGATTTGACATTGAGGATGGTGGCAAATTGGCGGAATAGATTGCAAGCAAAATCAACGTCATTATGCTTCTTTGGGTTGCCCACGCTCCACTAGCGCCTTTCGCAGATAATTCATGCGCATTAGCCCCCACTATTTGCGTGTGGCGGGAAATTTGATTTTTTCAAGTTTTTAACCTTCGTAGAACAATATTTCTAACTAGGTATTTCAGTGTTTTGCAACCGTAGTAGTTCATTGGCAGAGTATTATAGGTATGTGTTCGTAACAAAATAATCAAAAACTAAGTCAAAGGCACCTTCTTTTGATAATAATAGGTGGCAGCACTGCTGTTTTGCAACCATGAGCTAGGGATGGGAAAAGGACAACAATCAAGAAAAAAAACCTATACAGCGGTCCCTATACAGCTTAACTACTTTTGCCAAATATCGGTGATTGGTAATGTGTTTGAAGCAGTCTGCGGTCGAATACATGCGACGTACATAAGAAGCTCACTAAAAATATTGAATTAGATACAAGAGATACTCGGACGGAAATAATGATCATAAATCGATATAATGAGATTTAAAATATCGCATATCGATATTTTTCACCCAAGCCTACCTTAAGCTGTCGCGGTAGCGTGTCAAGTCAATTTCAAGAAAAGAAAAGAGTTCTAGCATGAAATTATATCGCTAAATCATTTGTTCACATTGCGTCTGATATAATACTATCTCGTTCTAAAAATGCAACTTCAACCACCAGTCTATAATACCTTCAACTGTGACTTTTTTGACAATTTGTTAAAAACTAAGGCTCCTCTACATTCCGAATTGGATAATATTGCTCACAGTGCATACAGTAATAATTTGCATACCGAGTTAGATATCACGTTAATGACAGCTGATAACTGTCAAAAATTCGGAACGCTCGTCAACGCGCTCACAGTATGCAAAACAGAACATTTGAGATTTTAATGAAAATCTGAAAATGACCAAACTTTATGGTGATCCGGCTCGAATGACCAAACTTTATGGTGGTCCTTCGAGCCGCATCACCATAAAGTTTGACAATGCGCTAGTACTCCTTATATTATTATCTTTTATAAGTTAACTCGCAAAAAGGAATATCCGCTTTTTTATTATTTTTCTCTCATAAAATCATAAAAAGTATCTTTGCCAAATGGAAAACCAAGAATCTTATTAGATTTTTGCCCAAAACACAATAACTTGTCACTTTTGACAGCGCTCACGGTGATATCAGTTTAAGGCTTGGTTGGTGTGAGCGCAAGACGGCGCATGTCATGACTTCATCTATGACGTATCACGGGACATCGTTTAAGCCGTAACGCACCATCCGACTGTCGGACTCCTACTTTCCTACCTACGTTGATACGTCCTAGTCCGACGGGCCTACGAACGTTCCGACCGCTAGCATCTGACCGCCCTATAAAGCGCTTCTATTGACAGGACGCCTACGTTGGATGCGTAGGACGTTCCTACCGCTTCCGACCGGTATTAATAGTAATTATGTCTGCCGCGCTACGCACGCTCCGACGGCAGGAGGCCCCGCCTCCTAGGAGTCCGACGGTCGGATGGTGCGTTACGGCTTTTAGCTGTCATTTAGCAATTCGTAGGCATGGAAATTATTGCTACTTTAAAGGAATTCTCATTTGATGATATTATTATTTTTTATAGCATGATTTCACTTGCGATATATGATTTGCAATGATTTGTAACCTACGTCATCGATGCTGATCGACGGTATTTTTCACAAAATCATGTGCGAGTATCGCACGCAAGTGTCAAATTATCACTGATGCAAATTATATATACTTTCGTAGCAAAAAATTATTTTTCTATCCTGCTACATAACATGTTAAAGAAGTTAACACTTTATGTCACTTGATTTAAGGTTTATTTTTGAATACTCTTAAAAGCTAATCAATGATAAAGTTTTTTTTTTTTTTTAATTCGTTCATGACCATGGATACAAAGTCCTTCAGTCGCATACATTTTATTTATATTCTTAAATATTCTTTATAACATGTAACAGGCTATGTCATAGACGGTAACAGATGTGACATATGAAAACAGAATCATATTCTTTATCACCTGCTACTTGTGATTTATGCCATGCCTAGCAATTCGGCACGCTCAAATCGATTACAGCGATTATAGCTTCAATTCGGAATGTAGCCTAAAAGTGCCATACATAAGTAACCTAAAAAAATATTTATCTAATTTTCTCTAATTTAATGTAGCTTAGCATAACAAACAAACAGATTTTTTTTGTACTCACGATCAAAAGAACTACAGAGCACATTCCTTTTTGTTACAAGATAAATGGAAAACTCTGCCGGTGAGAAAAGACCGCAATTTGGCAATCGTTTCTTAGAAAATGTGGACGAAGTCTTCAAACATAACTCGTGGTACCGTATTTGCTTGTATTCGATTTTTTAAGAAAACACAGTGTCATTATGACAAAACAGTTAAGACTTTAGAGGAAACGAGGTATAGAAAAAAGCCAGCAGGTGGTTCTAGATATTTAGAAGACCGAAAATCTTTATATCTTTTTAATGCTTGGTATTTATTTTAGAATATTAAAACATTGTATGAAATACCTTAGTGATACAATGGTTTATTTGCATTTCTCTTGTTTATTAGGGACAATGTCCAGTGGGATGAGGAACAGGAGAAGGTAGCTAAGGAGAAAGTCCAGCAGAATTCACAAGTAACATTTTCTGAAGAACACTTAAAATCTTTAGAAGAAGATGCGGATAAACATTGGGATGCATTTTACGATATACATCAGAATAGGTTAGTAAATAAGATTAAAGTTTAACAAGCCCAAAATAAATGTTCAAAAAATTATGGAGAAACATATGGTATTCTTTATTATAAGGCAAGTCATCTCAGTTCCATGTAATTCATTTATTTGGTAAATAGAAAGCCTACACCAATGTTAAATGCTTTCAGGATTGCTAAAATATGTTTGCATATATTTTTTTTCATTTCACATTGATGTCACAAATGGTACTCATGAGTATTATGGGTAATCTGGGTCTGATAAATATACATCAATTACCTTTATAAAAAGTATTATAATTATTATTTCAGGTTCTTCAAAGACCGCCATTGGTTATTCACAGAGTTTCCAGAATTGGCCCCAGATAACACTTCGGCTCCAGTAAGAGTATACCCAGACCAAGAATCAGATAATCAAAACCTTAATTCAACACAAAATGATGAACATGCTCTAAGTACGAGTAACACCAAACGTTACATATTTGAAATAGGATGTGGTGTTGGAAATACTATATTCCCCATCTTGCAGTACAGTCAAGATCCAAATTTATTCATTTATGGCTGTGATTTTTCCTCAAAAGCAATTGATATAATGAAACAAAGTGAAATATACAACACCGAAAGATGTAATGTATTTGTATTGGATGCTACGGCCCAAGAATGGAATGTTCCTTTTGAAGAAAACTCATTGGATATTATTGTTCTCATATTTGTTCTATCAGCTATTGAACCATCAAAGTAAGTTTCTCGCAGTTGGTATACTTATGACGGGCCTGTTGGCATGGTTAGTTAAGATTCAACCTATCACACCACAGGATATGGGTTTGATTCCCATCCAGGACATGTGTTTGTCGGCATGGTAGAGTGTTTGAGCGTAACCTTACAGGCAGGTTCCGATTGGAGCAAAGCCACTCTGGTCACTTTTAACACCACTAAGACACAGGCATGTCTTTTCACTGCCAAAACGGAGTCCTTTCCACCAGACTCCTACTTTCCAAAATATATCCTTGCCAATATGTGAAGGGCCTGATCCCCTCGGCATAACCCTAACAGCTAAAACCTTGCATGGAAAGTACAAAGTATATGTAGTATATCAGTTACCTGGAGTCCACAGTACAAGCCCTGCTTAGATTGGGATGCTGTGTTCTCAGATCCCTATTTTAGGAATGTGTGTGCAAATCGTTGAGGAAAAATCCCTTTAGAGTACTGACAGTCAAATTCCGAAACTAGTCAGTGATTTGTCACTGATTTTGAACAGTAAGGACTGACCACTGCATATTGTGTTTTTGACTTGGCCAATCAGAGTGCATGTGTCCTTGACTAAGCCAATCAAAACGCATTGTCGGCAGTGGGAAATTGGCAGAATAGGGTAACTCTCGGTTTATTTGTTAATGGTAAACAATTTGGGAATGTAATTTTCAGCAATTCATTGAATTAGTGTTTTGTGGAGCTACTTTGCTCTGTTGATTGTTCGTCATATATTGGCGAATTGCCTTTTGCCATTTCTGTGCTGAACATTAAGTGGTCCTTATATTTCAACAAAAAATTAATGTTATTGCGCTTCTTTGGGCTAATTATTTGATGGTGCAAATGTGTCTATGTATGTCCTTTATTTTATTATTTCTTAATTTCAGAATGCAAATGGTCATCAATCACATCTACAAATACTTGAAACCAGGTGGATTGGTGGTGTTCCGTGATTATGGGTTATATGACTTGGCCCAAATCCGGTTCAAGAAAGGCAGATGTATATCTGAGAACTTCTATGCCCGTGGTGATAACACAAAGGTATATTTTTTTACACAAGAAGAAATAACAAATCTTTTCAAAAGTGCTGGATTTTTAGAAGAACAAAATTTGGTTGACAGAAGGCTCCAAGTGAATAGAGGAAAGATGCTGACTATGTACAGAGTGTGGATACAAGGAAAATACAGAAAACCATCATAATAGTGTAAATTTTAATTTAAATGCATATAATGAATCATTTTTATATTGAATATAAAAGACAATAGGCTGATCTTAGCAGTTAAACAGTTACTTATAAAAGGTTTATTTATATGCTTAAGAAATCACTTAATGGCCTCAAATTTGAAATGATAAGGCTTAGCAAATGAATTCACAAGTTTAGATGCCATTTTGATTGGTGGTCCATCCCAGCTCACTTTGACATCTTTTATTAAAGTCTTCACCAATGTTTCAATTTCTAGCTCTCCAATTCTCCTGCCAATGCATGACCTCACACCATAACCAAATGGTAATGTCACCATTGGATGAGCATTCCCAAAGTAAAGAGGGTCTGACTTCTCCACCAGCCATCTTTCTGGCAAAAAGTCATTGGGCTGCGGATAATATTTCTCCAGTCTTGATAAGTACTCATTTGGAACTATTATATCAATCTGCAATATTAAAATAGTTTTTAATAATACAGGACGCTCAACCTCCGTCGAAACCGAAACCAATTTTTTGTTTCGAATTGCGAAGATTGCAGAGTCGCGCACTTTATTCCTTCCTTGTCCATTATTGAAATTTTTCTGTGCGTCAAACAGATAATGGACAAGGTATTTTGTCGTAGTACCTGTATATTATACGCACCCCTTTTGGAATATGATAACCAGAAACTACATGTTCCCTCGATGATCTTCTTAAATTAGCAGGTACCACATGCCAGAATCTCAATGACTCTTTCAAACAAGCTCTGAGATATTGTCTATTTGACTCGTCATTACGAATCTCCTCTCGTAATTTGTCTTGCACTCTTGGATTTTTCGCTAAGTAGTAAAGTAGGCTTGTTGTGGCAAAAGCAACCTGGGAAATAACATTAATAAAGTTTGTTATTTTTCAACAATACAAACAAATGCACAGATAATAATGCATTATGTGATGTCTCTAAGTATATACTGTAGTCTTTGATGTGATGTGAGCTGTTACTTTAAAGCCTATCCCAAAGTAATAGATAGGCCAATGTACTGATTTTACTTATAAAAGCTACAAGTAGCGCCCCCATTTTTAACCGACTTAAAAAAAAGATTATTAATTCGGTTACATTTTTTTTACCTCCGAACTCCGTTACCCGATTTGGAAAAATCTTTTTTTTCCTATACTTCTTGTTTGGTCCCATTTACCCCTAAGGATGAAAAATTAGAGGATGTTTTTTTAATAACTAGTCTGACACGACGTCATGCTACCGCAGATATTTTCGCTGACTTCAAAACAGTGCCAGATTCGATTCTCTAAAAAAGTATAAAATCCTTATTACATACTTTTTAGTATACTTTGAAATCGCTTTAATTTTGTTTTTAAAAGATTTTTATGGGTTCTTTTTCATATTTAAATATAGCAAAGATACAATCGCTTACTGTATCAATTCCAGCCAAAAGCATTTCGTTGGCCATCATGACTGCAACTGTCTCGTCAATAGCCAATAGTTTCTCAATTATACTCTTATCTTCTTCGGGAACATCGTGATCTCTATCAGCTATCTTCTGTCGTGCTTCATTTATATACATTGCACTTATACTGTAAACCAGATTTATCTACTTCAGTTCAGTCAAAAACTGTGATGTGATTGTCATGGGACCTCTATATGCATACGGCTTCTGCTATGACCGTTCCAGAGCTGGAGAGATGTATTTGTAATATTTTGTGGACAAAATGAGCCACGACATGATTATGTAGTTACTTATTAGTATCGAAATTGGATCTAAGCTGTGTGAACATTACAATAATTAATTGGTTTTTATTGAGTTATTAACTTACTTCCATTGTGTGTCATAAGTTTTCATAAGTTTCTTGAAGGCTGGCGTTGCGATATATCGCCAAGGATTTGGTACAAACTCCAACTTGAAAGATAGGTCGAAGATATCTTTAGAGTTCTGTATCAACATCCTTGCTGGATGATCGTCTGATATATCATCTCTCAGACATCCGAGTCTGGCACCCAAACCTACTACTGCTACTGATTCCAATGACCATTTCGTCATTTCTAGATCGAGTTTACAGTGTAAGTAGTCACTATCGTCTTTTAATTTCATCAACCTGAGAAACAATTTTTTCAGAAATTGGAAACAATTTTTTCAGAAATTGGAAACAATTTTTTCAGAAATTGGAAACAATTTTTCAGCAACCAAAGAGTTTCTATAGGTACTTGTATCAATCCTACCTTTCCACCATTTCCTTAGCTATATCTTCAAGTGCCGGTAAGTACAATTTTATCAACTTCGGCTTCAATAATGCAGGATTAACTTTAGTACGAATATCACGCCATTTTGGACCCTGTCTGTAAAATATATTCACAGGAATTAATTGTTCTTTAGTTTAACTGTTTACCTTGATGTTTACTGTTATCTTACGCAGTAATCAATCCAGTGATACCCTCCGATGATGATTTGTTATAATGTTCTCGATAATATAGCATTGAATCGAACGCTGGTCGCAAGGGATTTGTCTCTTCAGCTCTGTAAACCTTTGAAATAAATCATGCAAAATTACAAGTAATTGTATCATAAAATCTAATAAAATCATTTTAACTCACATGTTCAAAATCATCCGGCTCGAACAAGATAACTGAATCGGCTCTTGCAAATACTCCTGCCATTTTAACGACGGGACCATATTTCTTGTGCAACATACCAAATAATTCGAATAAATTCCCTTTAGGTCCAATTTCCCCTAAAGTAAAATCAAAGCTGTTACTACGAAACCTTACGGAACATTTGAAAAGGTCAAAAAAGCTCAAGATATTTATTCAGTCACCACTCGAACCAATTACTTCAATAGATTATGGAGCAGCATCATCGACAGCTCTACGATGGCTCTACATCTTCAATGATAAGCAGGCGAAAGACTCCACACTAATAC
The DNA here is from genome assembly GCA_947623365.1 of Achlya flavicornis. Lineage (NCBI taxonomy): Eukaryota > Metazoa > Arthropoda > Insecta > Lepidoptera > Drepanidae > Achlya > Achlya flavicornis. The sequence continues at coordinate 7,927,426 of OX392467.1, forward strand.
CTATAGTACGTATGTATTTAGAAAATATTGTGTGGTAATGTATACTTTATATTATTTAATTCTAACGTACCTAATACCATTTTAACGTGGTAATACTTACCAATAATAGGTAGGAAATTATGCAAAGGTCCTATTATAGGCAACGAAGATAATCCCGGTATGGATTGAAATGGTTTGGGTCGATCAGCCGTCGACGTGTGCATTCTTTTGCATCTAGGTCTAAAAACAACATTTTCATGTTATGTTTATGTGCATAGTCGCCTAGTCAGTTTTTTGTGAAAACGTAGGTCTTTACATTATTTAGGCATTATAACTGTGTTCACTACAACGTACCTACCTATTTATCAGTTATTTTAGATGCCAGAGTAATATTAATGCCCTAACCTTAGACTCCTTTTTAACCCCCGACGCAAAAAGAGGGGTGTTATAAGTTTGACGTGAAAGTGTGTCTGTCTGTGGCTGTGGTAACATAGCTCTTTAATGAGTGAATCGATTTGAATGCGGTTTTTTTATTAGAACATTTTCTTGCGTTGGTTCTTAGATATGTTTCATCAATATCGGTGCAGCCGTTTAAAGATCATAAGGCCCCGTAAAAAGGAAGCTTAGCAATATTTCCACGCAATTAATTTTTTCGAATATTCGGCAAATCTTACATGATTCCGATGTTTTGGTAAAATAGTTACTCATTATATACAATTCAATTCAAACGGGTTAAAAGATTTGGAATTGATGAACTGCACAAGATATGCTTTAAATTCGAAAAAATTAATTGCGTTAGCAATATAGCTTTCTTGTCTTTCTAATTGATGAAGGGATGTGAGCGTCTGCCTGTGGCACCGTAGCACCCGTCATTGTTATATTTTTAACCGCGAGCCAAGGTAAAACCCGTGGTAAAACCGGAACCGGTTAAAATGCGTTTTTTTTTATTTGAAAGCATATTTTTCTTGTCCTCGTTTAAGAACTTTCCTTTCCTTGGATATGCTTTATAAAAATCGGTGCAGCCGTTTGAAGATCATCAGCTCTTTCTAGTTTATGAAGGGATGGGAGCAACTTCCACTTAAGGCGTCGTCCTAATTGGCGATGATCGTACGAGCAAACGATGCGATTTCGTCGCACGACGAGATTAAATACACAAAACGCTTTAGAGTGTCCTAATTGAAGCTCGCAAGTCTTCGCGCGAGCACAGGAACATCAGCGCGATCGTGCGAAGAAATCGCATCGTTTGATCGTACGATCGTCGCCAATTAGGACGACGCCTGCCTATGTCTGCCTGTGGCACCACAGCTCTTAAACGGGTGCGTGAACTGATCTGGATGTGGTTTTTTATTTGAAAGCAGATTTTCTTGCGCTGGTTCTTAGATACCTACGTTTTATTTAAATAATAAAAATAAATAGTTGATGAAGGGATGTGAATGTAAGCAACTTTAAAAAGCTTTCAATAACTGTAAAAAAAAAAAAAACCCCCAATACGAAAAAGAAGCTTTAAAAAGTAAAAATTATATTATATAGTTATATTTTGATCAAAGCATCGTCGAGTCGGGGGCCCCCATGTAGGTACGTTTATAAAATGTAGGAAGTTAACTTCCTACTTTTTTGTTGATTTCAACCTTTCACTCAACGAATCTAATATGTTCAGGCGATATCACTATAGGTATAGTTCGTAATAGTCTACTTTCCTGAAAAAAACTATAAAGTCCGTCATATATTGGTCATATACATTATCAAAAAATATTAGACACGTATTTTTTCTTTTGTCAATTAAACAAAAAAATACGAGGATATGGTTTGTTGAAGTTCCGATTGACGTCACGGTGTTGGTACACTTTTTAGTAACAAGTGACGTCACGAGCCCCCACTCCCGAACTTAGTCGCGCTTTATCTTCGTCAATTGTTAATGATTTGGTAAAGCAAAAAATACGTGTCCAATGTCCGTTACGAAACCGCGGGAGACAGCTAAGTAGGTAGTATACAGGTGGACATTTCGAGATGGCATATTTTCGAAACGTATGTTGGGTTAGTCATGCTGAACAACTTTTTTTAACCACCACTGAATTCGCAAAAAATTTTTTTACTTTTCATACCTACATTATCATCGAGCAAGGTTGTTTATGAAATTTACGATGGAGAGTAAAATTTTTTTTTTGAGAATTCATTATTGCTCCTACAGTAGAAGTTAAAAAGCATGACTAACCCAACACGACAAATGCCATCTTTAAATCCACCTGTTATAAATAAATAACCTGCTAGTTTTCGCTCCGAGGTTTTACACCGTAGTTTTACCCACGTTCCCGAGGGATCTAATGAATTCCCGGGATAAAAAGTATCACAATATATGCTATTCCAGGTTATAATGTAGGTACCTGTGTGCTAAATTTCATCACGTTCAATTGTACCCATAACGTTTTGCCGTCAAGAGATAATAAACAAACTCACTTTTGCATTTATTAAATGATAGTAGGTTAAACGTTAAAACTTTACAAGTAGTCACATACCTATAAGCATTTTGTAATTGCGGGAAAATGTATGAATTAACTTTCATTGTCATTAAACAGATTTGATTTGTGATCAAATAAACAAATACGAATATTCGTACTCGCTCCTCTGTCGCCGTATGGACACTCAAAATAGAACTGATTTGTTTGACCTTCGTACAGTGGGTACCTAAGTACCTACCTCGTATCTATTAACGTTGTTGATTCGTATAATAACGTGTTATCAACTTATATGTATGATTTTATGTGTACCTACCTACTGAACACACTACCTAGGTAGGTACTTTATACAACATACAATAATAGTTAGGTACATAAATAAATCTTAACATCTGGGTAGTTTTTGATCTTATATAAGTAACTAAGTACCTACTTTAAATATTTTGAGTGAAGTAAACAATTTAGAATTTTGTTGCCTATGAAATTCATGAACAAAAAACCGGCCAAGTGCGAGTCAGACTCGCGCACCGAGGGTTCCGTACAAACCTGTAGGTATATAAGTAAATGGTAGTATAGACCTGAGTTTTCGATATTAATTTCAAATTATGACCTATTAAAAAAAAACTACTTACTAGATCTCGTTCAAACCAATTTTCAGTGGAAGTTTGCACCGTAATGTACATCATATATTTTTTATAGATTTATCATTCTCTTATTTTAGAAGTTACAGGGGGGGGCACACACATTTTACCACTTTGGAAGTGTCTCTCGCGCAAACTATTCAGTTTAGAAAAAAATGATAGTAGAAACCTCAATATCATTTTTGAAGACCTATCCATAGACACCCCACACTTATGGGTTTGATGAAAAAAAAAAATTTGAGTTTCAGTTCTAAGTATGGGGAACCCCCAAAATTTATTGTTTTTTTTCTATTTTTGTGTAAAAATCTTAATGCGGTTCACAGAATACATCTACTTACCAAGTTTCAACATTATAGTTCTTATAGTTTCGGAAATAAATGGCTGTGACATACACGGACAGACAGACAGACAGACAGACATGACGAATCTATAAGGGTTCCGTTTTTTGCCATTTGGCTACGGAACCCTAAAAATAACGTAACTGCCTTGAATAAATAAATAAACTTTTGTCTTTATTCGTGGGTGACTGAATTTCGATAACAACATGGTAATATCGAATAGCTTCTTTCAAAACCATCAGCGGAGACTTTACACCTGGACATCACCTGACGGCAAACATCGGAATCAGATAGATTACATTCTGATCAGATCAAGGTGGAAGACCTCCATTAAAAACACCCATACGCTACCTGGAGCCGACTGTGGCTCGGACCATCAACTTCTGATATCCAAAGTGCAGATTAAGCTAAGAGCAGCCAGGAAACTCAAGGTAAATAAGAGAATTGAAGTCAAGGATAGTTCCAAGTTTATGGCAGCACTTGAACAAAGCTGGAATAGTTGGACAAGTATGGGAGCCGATGCAGAAACTCCGGATCAGTTGTGGGATAGAGCTAAATATCTCATACAAAACGCAGCTAAAGAATCTCGACCACCTCGGGAAATGCATAAACGACAACACTGGATGAGTAACAATACTCTGGCTCTTGTAGAGGAAAGAAGAAAAATGAAGACCTTGGGAGAGGATGTGAGGACCCTGAATGAAAAATCTGCTCGAATTCAGGAAGCATGTAGGCGTGACCAAAACGCCTAACTTCGGACAATATGTTCCGAAGTTGAAGCCCACGTAGACAAACATGAAACTAAAGACCTCCATCAGAAAATTAAATCCATCACAAAGACTCTTACCTCCAAAACATGGGCTATTGAGAACTCTCGTGGCGAAACAGTGACAGAAATTGATGTTATCTCAGAGACGTGGAAGGAATACTGCCAGAAATTGTTTGTGAAGATCCACATTCGCAGCTTTTCCATTCAACAGAGCCTAGAGACGAGGACACAGAACATCATGGCCTAAAGAATGGACTCACACCATTTTAGTTCCGCTCCACAAAAAAGGATCCACAAAGAACTGCAGCAACTACCGTCTCATTGCTCTAATACCTCATGCAAGCAAAATCTTACTGCACATACTCAATGAGCGTCTTAAGTCTTACCTATCCAAAGAGATTGCACCCGAACAAGCTGGATTTGTAAAAGGCAAAGGTACCCGTGAGCAAATCTTGACAGTCCGTCAAATAATCGAAAAAACTCGAGAATTTAACAAGCCGGCTTATATTTGCTTTGTTTATTTTTCGAAGGCATTCGACTCGGTTAAATGGCCAATACTCTGGAAAACTCTACTGGAAATGGGTACGCCAAGACATCTAGTGTGTGTGGCGAAGGCGTTCGATCGGGTCTGGCACAGGGGTCTTCTCGCGAAGTTACCAGCATACGGGCTTCCCGAGGGATTATGCAAATGGATTGCCAGCTTTCTGTCCAGCAGATGCATAAGAGCCGTCGTCGACGGTAGCTGCTCCGATAGCATGGACATAAATGCCGGCGTCCCGCAAGGCTCTGTGCTGTCCCCAACACTGTTCCTTCTGCATATTAATGATATGCTGTCTATTGACGGCACTCATTGCTATGCGGACGACAGTACAGGGGACACCCGTTATACGGGCCGTGCAAATATCCCTCGTTCCGAGGTAGAGGAAAGCCGCGAACGGCTGGTGTCTGAAATCGAGAGTACACTAAGTATTGTCTCCGATTGGGGTCGACTAAACCTAGTCCATTTCAACCCCACTAAGACCCAAGCCTGCGCGTTCACCGCTAAGAAAACCCCATGGTCTGTGGCTCCACAATTCCAGAACAGTTCCTTGAACATCAGTCAAAGCATCGGGATCCTTGGCGTCGACATTTCAAGCGACGTTTTGTTCCGAAGTCATTTGGAAGACAAGGTTAAGCTGGCATCCAAAAAGCTTGGAGTGCTCAACAGAGCGAGGCAGTACTTCACATCGGGGCAAAGGCTGCAACTTTATAAGTCGCAGGTCCGGCCTCATATGGAGTACTGCTGTCATCTATGGGCGGGAGCACCGGGATACCAGCTTGGGCCTTTAGACTCGGTCCAGCGACGTGCCGCCAGAATTGTTGACGATCCCGAGCTCACAAGCGGTTTAGAGCCCCTCAGTCTGAGGAGAGACTTTGCCTCCTTATGTGTGTTCTACCGCTTGTACAACGGAGAGTGTTCTAAGGAATTGTTTGACTTGATGCCCACGGCTACCTTCCACCATCGCAACTCTCGCCATCGACGGGGAATCCATCCACACACATTGAAACCAGAACTGTTTCGAACTGTGCGGGCTACAAGGAGTTTTCTTCCGCGGACGCTCGGGCTGTGGAATGAGCTCCCCGCCGTGGTTTTCCCAATGGAGTACAGCATGGGGTTCTTCAAAAAGGGTGTGAAAAGGTTTCTTCAGGGTCGGCAACGCGCGAGTGATACCCCTGGTGTTGCAAGCGTCCATAGGCTACGGTAACTGCTTACCATCAGGCGGGCCGTATGCTTGTTTGACAACTCAGTGGTATAAAAAAAAAAAAAAAAAAAAAAACTAGTACACATGCTTAGGCGCCTCTATGAAGATGGAACAGCATCAGTGAGATCAGACGACATACTATCGAGCTACTTCCACCCCAGCGCTGGAGTCCGTCAAGGGTGTATTATTTCTCCACTGCTGTTCAATATCTACACAGAACTCATAATGCGAATAGCTCTAGAAGACTGGACAGACGGCATTACCATCGGAGGTAAAAAAATCTCAAATTTACGATACGCAGATGATACCACCTTGTTTGCATCAAGTAGTCTCCACATGGAAGAACTTCTCCACAAGATGGAAAGTGTTAGCATTGAGTTTGGCCTTAAAATCAATCGCAGTAAGACAAAGATGATGATTGTCGACCGCGCCAACAATAATTCGCCAGAAGTCACTGTAATTGCGAACTGTGATGTGGTTCAATCATATATATATATATATCTGGGAGCATTGATATCAAACAATGGTGGATGCGTAGATGAGATCAAGAGGCGTATGGCCGTTTCTCGGTCATCTATGGATAAACTTGGCAAAATATGGAAGAACCGGAACATAACCAAAGCCACCAAAACCAGGCTCGTCAGATCACTTGTTTTCCCCATATTTCTGTATGCTGCGGAAACGTGAACTCTGAGAGAAAGCGAGAAAAAGAGGATAGACGCTCTCGAAATGTGGTGCTGGAGAAGAATGCTTGGAATATCATGGACAGAATTCCGTACAAATGAGTCCATACTCCAGGAACTCGGTATCAAGCAGCGTCTATCCTCCGTAGTGCAGGCTCGCATCCTAACTTTCTTCGGACACGTGTCGCGGCGTGGAGATGTCTCCATAGAGCGATTGGTGGTGCAGGGTAAAGTGGAGGGCACTAGAGCGCGTGGAAGATCACCCATGCGATGGACCGACCAAATTAAGGCCGCAATAGGCGGTCCCATCAATAACTGCACCAGAAGGGCAGCAGTTAGGGAAGAATGGCGGCGTGTTGTGAAGCGCGCCACAAATGACACTTCATGACGACCACGACCACTCTGTCAAGAGTGCAACGCATAAGAAGAAGACTGAATTTCCCGTGATTTTTGGGCAAATCCGTCATGAATTTAAGTAGGTAGGTACCATGATTGATCATTGAATTATTACGCTATATTGATATATTAATCAAAGATTTTCATAGGGCATCGTGCCTCTACCCAGATGGATAATCCGCCTTACTAAAGCATGACATTTAATTTCACTCCGCTTGAGGGGCTCCCTGAGCAAATCGCTCTCAGTTCGTACTGCGCACGGCTGTCAAATACTGTCAATTCTCGCTTGTTTATTTCATGTTCCCATAGAGGCGACTATCCTTCTGGACGTTTTAAATTCTTTGATATTAATATATGATAAAATTATATTTATGATTCTTGCTGATAGGTCAAAGTAATTGTTGTTTATAATATTCTCAAAAGTCAGGCAAAGGCTTGAGCCATCGTATTTGAGTGATATACCTATGTTCTAGTCACAAAATAAATCACTTTCATTTTCATATAGTACCTACTTACGCACTGTCAGTCACAGTCCATAAACGTCATGTGTTAGTAAAATAGTGGTCAATAAACTAAAACCTTTACTAAAACTTTTCACGGACTTTTTGAGACAAATCGAAGTCACGATACCCATACCTAATTAATTTTAATTTCCCTTCGTTGGTACGCGTGGGTTGATCTTTATTCAAGAATCTTTCTTTATTCTTTATTGGATAAAACACCACAGATAATATGCAATAAAACTCAAAATACAAGGAGTTTTGAAAATAAAACGAATACGTAACGTCAAGGGCGTCGCCAGCCGATGGCGCAGGGGGGGGCAAGTTGACTTTACCTACTACAATTCATACATTTGAGAAAAGTAGGTATAAATTGTAGGTAAAGTCGACAGCACATGAAGCTTTTCACTTGTACTACGAGCCTTACATCTACAGCGATTGTAATAACAACAGTATCTTAGTACTATATACATATATATTTAGAATCTCTAGGGGGGGGGCAGCTGCCCCTCCTTGCCCCCCCTTGGCGACGCCCTTGCGTAACGTCACTTTGCAAGTTCCCGCCAAAAAGCCCCTTCGTAATTTTTGTCAACCAAATCCAAATTAGGGCTTATTTCTGCTAGTGTCGAGTTATATAATAATTTCCAATCACAATAAATCACTTTCACATGCTTTCACATAATATAGTCCTCAGTCAGTCACCGTCCATAAAAGTCATGCTTTACAACATGTTTTTGAGACAATTTGAAATGTCACGGTACACATAATTCATTGCACTTCACCGGTGCACATGGATTGATCTTTATTGGATAAAATACCACCGATAATATGCAATAAAACAAAATACACGATTTATGAAAACAAAAACGCTACGTCATTCTACAAGTTCCCCTGGGACGATATTCAGGACGCACTGCCGTCTGAGCTTGTGTAGCGCTGCAGGACAGGTATAATTATTATTAAAATACTTGCAAAGCGAGCAGACCGCTTCCGACTTCCTGCCACGCCGCGTTAAATACGTTCCGACAACGGTCGGACGCAGGAGAGGCGGGGCGTCCGACCGTCGGAACGTCTGTTACTAGCATTATTAATCCGGCATGTTCATTCATTGTGTCGTAAGTAATCAGAGTGAGAATCCACTGATTGACTCAAAACACAGGTTTTTCCATAGAATAAAGACTAGGTTTTTCCCTAGTTTGAGAGTCAGAGGCATATCTCTTTGTAAACTTAAATAGCCTACAAATTATAATGTTTGTCCCGGTTGAGTCCATATGAAAAATATTCAAAAATTGTTACCTATTTTAAGATTTTTATGGCTTAATAAACATTATTATTATTATGCGGTATAAAATAATAAGTTGGTAGCTTAAATTGAATACAGCCAAAGAATGTTCATGCTGGCAGCATTATCTTGTTTGTAGTGGTGTTCAGTGTTGACTTTTACCAACTTATCGATAATATTGTGACCAAGATATGTTCCTGGTGAATGTGAAACGCGTAACGCGTAATATTGTTAACTAGCTACCTCGCGCGGTTTCACCCGCGTTCCCGTGATAAAAAGTGCCTAAGCCTAAAGTACTCGGGGATAATGTAGCTTCGTATTAGTGAAAGAATTTTTAGAATCCGACTGGTAGATCCAGAGATTAGCCCGTTTAAACAAACAAACAAACAAAAAAAACTCTTCCGCTTCATTATATTATTAGTATAGATAAAAGTTTTATGAGACTCAAATATATAAATATTTATAATATGTAATATATATTTAATAATACATATAATATTTTAAATGCCTCAAGTTATTCCTCAAGCGTCAAGTATCAATTATATCATAACTGTTAAAATTTTCAGTTTTTTTTTCAGCATATTACTAATCCTATCATCGATTATAATATTCCTAGTCATGTTTTATCCCCAATGTTGCATTTGTAAACAGCCTAATTTAGCGAAGCATAGTCATATGGCTCATATAATCGGGATAACCAAGATTAATAAATGTTTAATGAGCCCGCTCGGCGATGAAACAGCTTCGCTTCTGTCGGCGGGTGTTCCACTACACTTCACCATTCTTTTATTTTTAGATATTTGTCGTTTTTAAATGTACCTATTTTTGGGAAACATACTGTCATCGTACATACCATCAACATTCCTATATCGATAATACTTACCACCTTATTTCAATCGGCATCACTACTTTTTGACAGTTAGTTTAGTTGGTTTGATTGATATGAATGATTGGATTGAAAATGTTTTGTTGTGAGCGAGCATAATGGTCGACTAACATTATTTTGACATGAAATAGTTAGATTTTATTTGGACAAGTAATTTAAATCAAATATGTAAAAAGTAATTAATAAATTATTCACAAAGTCTCCTTTTCCAGTGTTATGTTATTCCTCGCTAGAATTAAGTTCTAAACATCTTTTCTTTGTCAGGAATAGTTTTGCTATTACTATATAGTATCGATCGATTACGAAAGAGTGTTTTACAAATCTGTGTTTGTTTGATATAAATCTCTATATGCCGTTTATCAATCATACTTACATTTGTAATATGTCTCATTGATGTCTTAGTTAGTTCAGTGTACCTACGTAAAAGCTACGTGATATTACAGTTGCTAACGTGTTATAAATCTGTTTACGTTCGCTTATTTTTCTATTCACGCGGTGGAATTTACGTACTAGAAAACACCATAAAGTAGTGAAGTGAGCTTCGGTCAACGTACAATGAGATAAACGAACTGAATACTATCTATAATTTGGTTCCTGATATCACGTCCATGTATTGTTGCTCTTTCCTGTGAGTACCTATGCTATATCATATACCTATTATATTTATTTTTGCTTGGCATGCAATATTTTGATACACTTAAAAATCAACTATACTCATGCTGGCTGAAAGAGCATGTATGAAATTTTCCATTTACTTAAAGTACCTACATAAATAAGTTGATTGATGTTCTTCTACTGTTGTTTTGATATATTAATAAATTTGTATAAATTAAGTGAATCAATAATAATAGTAACAATATAATACACAAACAGTATATTTATATATCAGTACTTAGTACTTATATCAGTATTATTCTAAAGATGCATGAATATAAGCATAAAATCTTTGTTAAAAAAACCTTATTATAGACCTACTCATGTATATACTATATTTTTCTGTCCATATTCTGTCATGTCTGTACTATATTCTTTTTAAATGAAATATTTACGAATTTCGTAATTTCCAACATGCCTCTGCAGATTACATCCTCAGGTCAATGACCTCTATGTTTGTATGTGGTGGTTTTATGTTATATGATAACACCAAAAACATTCTAATCTTATCTTCATTCTTGAGGTGAATTACTACATCTTGTTATGAGTAAGAATGATACTTGCTTACTTATGGTTAATAGAAAGCTTCATAATATTTTTTATTAGCTGCCCGGCGCGACTTCGTTCGCGTGGTGCTCTACCCTACCCTACCCCAACCCACCCATTACTGTTTTTTTACACCTTGGGTTACATTATTGGAGTTTTAATAAGGATCCCTACTTTTTTTTAAAATATATTATAGCCTATGTCACCCGGGGATAGTGTAACTTCCCAACAGTGAAAGAATTTTTCTAATCTGTCCAGTAGTTTCGGAGCCTATTCAATGCAAACAAACAAACAATCAAATCTTTCCTCTTTATAATATTAGTATAGATATATGCCTTAGCATAGCAATTTATCAATTGTAACTATAGTAGGGTTGCAAAAAAATCAACTGATTACTTGGTCTTGTTCAGTAGATCACTTATGCTATTGGTAAAATATTTTTTAGGTCTAATGCTGGATTTAATAATAGGTTAATAATGAACAGTCAATGAAGACTCAAATAAGGATCCATCCATCTGTATGTCACACACAGCTTATTTGTAATCTTTCAAGCTTATATTGCTGAAAGTTGGTGCAAATATAGATATTTCCAAAACAAGATAGTTATCAAATATCTTTTTACATGTTCCAACACTTGTCATGTAAAGCCACAGAACCAGTAAAGGCCATTACTCACTATAACAAGCAGCGCTACGCCTCTAGTTGAAAATTTGTTGATGCTTTCCTGAAGTTATGTGACAACTTGTGGTAAGGTATTAAGAATCAAACCTTCATTATATATCAACCAGCTCACCCTTTTTAACACAAATTATGAAACTTTTAGTTCATTATTTGTCTAACCCTGAACATTCTTATCTTTATATATATAAAATTCTACTGTACGTGTGTATGTCACTGAACTCCTAAACTGCTGGACCAATTTGAATGTTTTTTTATTTATGTGTTTGGGTGGTGCCCTATAGGGCAGGGTAAGATAGGTTAGTGGTAGGTTAGGGTATAGGTTAGGACACCATGTGAAAGAAGTGGTGCCAAGCAGCTAGTAAGATATAAAATCTAAATGGAAATCCGTTCTGCAAAAACCTTTAAATGTATTTTAATAAGTAGCAAGCATTCATGTTCTATGATTTATTATGATCTATGCAAGGATAATTACATATTGTGTTCAATTGGAGACAATGAAATGAATCAAGAGCAATTTGCAGTGATTGGTGGATTGGAATGGTCACAAATATCAGCGCCTGGAACCCATTAGCTCAACTTAGTTACCTAGTCAATAACTTGTATGTTATGCAATTATATATATATATATATTGTTTGGTTTGAATAATAAATCAAATTGATTGGAGAAAGGAAATATTAACAAGCTTGGAAGCATATTTTTAATCAACAGTTTTCCTCTTAATTATAATGTCTTTCTTTTACATAACTTCTTTCAACTAGAAAAACTTAACATTCAAATAAATATGTCCATTCAGTGGTGATTGTAGTAAATGTTGACTACATACCATACACAGTTTCACTGTTCACATAAAAGGAGGACATACTTATCTCCTAAATATGTTTGATAGAGTGAATCCTTGAAGTGAAAATCTATTTAAACTTTTACAACAAATATATTTTCTTCTGTAATATTTTGTTTGTCCCTGACTGCCATCTATAACAGTTGGAGATTTCCAGATGGCATATTTTCGAAACCTATGCGGGGTAAGTCATGCTGAACAACTTTTACTATGAGACCAATAGAAAATTCTGAAAAAAATAAATTAACTTTTACAAAATTTCAACCTAGCTCGGTCATAATGTATGAAAAGTAAAAAATAATTTTTATTCAGTATTGGTTCCATAGTACCTAAAAGTTGTATGCATCAGCATCAGCAAGACTAATCCAACATAGGTTTTGAGTGTGGCAAGTGAATTTTCGAAAATCTTTAAATGCAGATTTGTTTCTTTTTGAAAATAAAGGAATGTTTCCTTTGAGTAAAATTTGCTATCTCCGGTATTTAGAGGACTTTCCCTCCAGGTGAGGTTAAAAAATTCCACTCTGCTGTCTACGACTCTGTTATATGATATAGAATTGAACCCCTATTTCTTCTGGTCACGCTATTACTTGAGTACTGCTTTACCGATTTCATTCATCTTTTTTAAAAACAATTCTAATACTTAGTAGAAAGTTCTTACATTAAAAAAAAAAATAAGAAAATTGCCGCAGAAACTTCGAAAATTTAAGAAAACTTAACGACAATATAAACTTTTCTAATGTAACCTTAGCGCGATAGGGTAGGGTAGGATAGTGTAGGATAGGGTATGGCAGAGTAGGTAAGGGGGTGAAAAGGGGGCGCGGGTGAAACCACGGGCGTAAAGCTAGTACCTTATAAGATTCAAATAGGTAAGGTATCACTGCCTCTCTCTCGATTATAGTTATATAAGAATATGCCCCCTATTATGTTAAGTGGAGGTTAAACAACTTGTAGTATTATTTCTCACAAACCATTTATTAGTATTACATTTTCCTTATATTATCAAACAGGTAGTGTTTCATGAGTAACCAGTTACAATGGGTCTTTTGTTTGTGGTGACCAAAACTATTATGGAATGATTAAATACATGCAATTGTATTTTCAAACATAAAACAAGCATTTAGTCTTAAGTTCCATTGGAGTAGCAATTTGTGTCTTTGTTAGAATGTTATGAGTTAGGTACTATGTTGAAAAACAATAAAACACTCTTGAGTCTTTGTGTAATCTGTAATAAGAACAATACCTACCTATTGATTGAAATTATGTTGGTTCATTTTAAAATTTATGGGTTTTTGGTACTTAACAAAAACTAATATTCAGTAGATATATACACATTAGAGTAGGTAAGTACCTATGTAATCTATTTCTAGTATCAACTATAAATAATAAGTAAACATATTAACAACTGTAAAGATGGCATTAGCCAACTACTATATCTACAATTCACTAACGGTTACATCTATAAAACTAATTCCACTGATTACACTGAACTTGCACTATCAAATTATGATCACCATTATACATAACACTGCTGTATAATCTGAATATGCAAAACCTCATTAGAATGTTTTGTTCCTGTCGTATGTAAGCTTGATACATTTGTTTGTTGTGTTGCATGTGACAGTTCACGGCTGGGCGTCGGGATGGCGAGCATGAGCTCCACGCTCGTCGAGACCGTCTCCATCAACTACGAGGACTTTAACGAGAGCTTCCTTACGTGCGGCACATGTTTATGTTAGTACACTACACTGATTCATTGTTTAAATACACGTGCACAAAGCACTGTTAACATTGTATGTTAAAATACCTTCATTCATACTTAATTTTAGAAATTAGAACAAAGTACTATTATTGAAAATAACTTCACATTGCTCGCATGAAGCTGCACTGTCCGTGTGTTTTAAAGCGACATTTAAATCTTCCAGGCACGTATGATGGTGGAGAACACACGCCGAAACTCTTGCAGTGCTCCCACACAGTTTGCTTACATTGCTTGACGCGAATAGCCGCATCGCAGACGAGAGACGCCGGCACTTTCAGATGTCCAATCTGCCGGGAACTCATAACCATACCTCGAGGCGGGGTGCAGGCGCTTCCGCCATCGTTTCTCGTCAACCAACTCCTCGATTTAATGGCACGCCAGCGTAGGGAGGTGATACCACAGTGCAGTTCGCATCCGGGCAGGGAGCTGCTTTTTTGCGAGACCTGTGATTGCGTATTCTGCAGACACTGCGCTGAAGGGCCACACAGCGATACGCCTTGCGACCACATCGTTGTACCATTCTCTATAGCATTGAAAAGGATGTCTGAAATACTACTATATAGAGCGAACGAGTGTCTGAGTAAACTCGGCTCGGCGCGTGACGCTGTCGCTAGCGAGTTGAGGCGGCTCGAAGCGGCGGCTACGGCGGCCGACGAAGCTATAGACAGACACTTCGCTGAACTAAGAGCGGCACTAGACAAACGACACAGCGAACTGAAATCAGCCGCGGCGGCCGCAGCGACTCACAAAAGAAAGTTACTCGAAGAACAATTGAAATTGATTGACGCTGAAAAAGCTAAGGTAAGCCGCAGCGCCTATATTTATTTTGTAATTTATCTGATAATATAAGCTAAAGTACCGTATTGCCTGGTAATGTCAATAAACAGTCAGTCACGAATCCACGATAGTGCATATTAGAATTAAAAAAATACAATATATCCTTCAGGAACGCGGTTGAATCTGCGGGACGTAAGATAGTTATGTTATAAAATAACACATTTCATATAAATAATGTTAATTTTAATTGCATCCAAACGTAAAATGGTGCGATGACGTAAATAATGTTAACAACACTTCTAGGTGGAAGCAGAATGTTCAGGGCTTCAACAACAAGTGGAGGTGCAGGAAGTGAGCAGCCGCGCAGCAGCCCTGGGCGCGCGGCTCTGCGACGCGGCAGCCCTGGCCGAACCGCGCGAAAACGCCTTCTTGGCGGTAGACTTCGCACATAATGACGCCCAGCAGAGGTTCGCCGAGTCACTAGCCGAGCTCGGTAGGGTGCGCACCAGTACCACGTTCCCTGGTTTATGTACACTGCAGTTGGGTGAGTTTTTAACGAAAATAACATTTTAATTATCTAGGTTATCTGTCAGTCAGTCAAATTCTTCTTTTATAACTATTTCTATACACAAAAATATTTGTCTGTTTGTAACATTTTTGATTTTTAACATTTATTAAATCGTGATGAAAATTGGTTGATTTTGGGAAATTGTCAATTTACGTTGTTTACATACCGAAAATAAGGACACAGTGTTTTGCAGTCTCATTTATAATGCGGACAGCAAGGGAGTGGAACTTGCTTCCGGCGTCTGTGTTTCCTGTCGCTTACAATCTAGGAACTTTCAAGGCCACGGTGAATAGGTTTCTTCTGGGCATGCGTGTTTCATCGTAGGCCAAACGCAAGCCCATTTAATAAAAAAAAAATAGCATTTATGTTTCGTATTTTTTTGTCATTAGCTATTTAAATGGCGAGTGTCATAGTACAATAGTAGTGATGTTGTAGAGTCTTCGTGCGTGTGCGGGCTGGAGGTGGTGGTGGTGCTGGGCACGGTGGACTACCACGGCGAGGCGCGCACCACGGGCGGCGACCCCGTCACCGCCGCCGCCACGCTCGACGACAACCCGCTGCCCTGCACCGTCACCGACCTCGACACCGGACTATACAGGTAATAACATACACACGTACCTAAACAACCTTTACTTTAAAAACAAATCTGAAATTGTGAAAACGTTCTCAATCTTTTCATTCATTTTCTGAAAGTTCACCTTTGGAGAAGTTTGAATAATTTTTTCCACCATCTAAAAAAATATTTGTGACCTGCCAACGAGTGGCAAAATAAGACTGCAATAATAAAGCATTATAATGTTGTTTTAAGGATCACAATGCGTCCGTGGAGTGCGGGCGCGATCAGCCTGCGCGTGCTGGTGTTCTCACGCGGCGTGCGAGACTCACCGCTGAGCGTGCAAGTAGCCGCCGCCGCCACACCGCTACTAGTGTGGGGCTCGCGCGGCACCGGCAAGGAACAACTCAACCAGCCCGTCGCTGTCGCCAGGTACATACATACATACTAGTTGTTATATAACTAACTCAGTGTACAAGTAGCCGCCGCCGCCACACCGCTACTAGTGTGGGGCTCGCGCGGCACCGGCAAGGAACAACTCAACCAGCCCGTCGCTGTCGCCAGGTACATACATACATACTAGTTGTTATATAACTAACTCAGTGTACAAGTAGCCGCCGCCGCCACACCGCTACTAGTGTGGGGCTCGCGCGGCACCGGCAAGGAACAACTCAACCAGCCCGTCGCTGTCGCCAGGTACATACATACATACTAGTTGTTATATAACTAACTCAGTGTACAAGTAGCCGCCGCCGCCACACCGCTACTAGTGTGGGGCTCGCGCGGCACCGGCAAGGAACAACTCAACCAGCCCGTCGCTGTCGCCAGGTACATACATACATACTAGTTGTTATATAACTAACTCAGTGTACAAGTAGCCGCCGCCGCCACACCGCTACTAGTGTGGGGCTCGCGCGGCACCGGCAAGGAACAACTCAACCAGCCCGTCGCTGTCGCCAGGTACATACATACATACTAGTTGTTATATAACTAACTCAGTGTACAAGTAGCCGCCGCCGCCACACCGCTACTAGTGTGGGGCTCGCGCGGCACCGGCAAGGAACAACTCAACCAGCCCGTCGCTGTCGCCAGGTACATCATACATACTAGTTGTTATATAACTAACTCAGTGTACAAGTAGCCGCCGCCGCCACACCGCTACTAGTGTGGGGCTCGCGCGGCACCGGCAAGGAACAACTCAACCAGCCCGTCGCTGTCGCCAGGTACATACATACATACATACTAGTTGTTATATAACTAACTCAGTGTACAAGTAGCCGCCGCCGCCACACTGCTACTAGTGTGGGGCTCGCGCGGCACCGGCAAGGAACAACTCAACCAGCCCGTCGCTGTCGCCAGGTACATACATACATACTAGTTGTTATATAACTAACTCAGTGTACAAGTAGCCGCCGCCGCCACACCGCTACTAGTGTGGGGCTCGCGCGGCACCGGCAAGGAACAACTCAACCAGCCCGTCGCTGTCGCCAGGTACATACATACATACTAGTTGTTATATAACTAACTCAGTGTACAAGTAGCCGCCGCCGCCACACCGCTACTAGTGTGGGGCTCGCGCGGCACCGGCAAGGAACAACTCAACCAGCCCGTCGCTGTCGCCAGGTACATACATACATACATACTAGTTGTTATATAACTAACTCAGTGTACAAGTAGCCGCCGCCGCCACACCGCTACTAGTGTGGGGCTCGCGCGGCACCGGCAAGGAACAACTCAACCAGCCCGTCGCTGTCACCAGGTACATACATACATACATACTAGTTGTTATATAACTAACTCAGTGTACAAGTAGCCGCCGCCGCCACACCGCTACTAGTGTGGGGCTCGCGCGGCACCGGCAAGGAACAACTCAACCAGCCCGTCGCTGTCGCCAGGTACATACATACATACTAGTTGTTATATAACTAACTCAGTGTACAAGTAGCCGCCGCCGCCACACCGCTACTAGTGTGGGGCTCGCGCGGCACCGGCAAGGAACAACTCAACCAGCCCGTCGCTGTCGCCAGGTACATACATACATACTAGTTGTTATATAACTAACTCAGTGTACAAGTAGCCGCCGCCGCCACACCGCTACTAGTGTGGGGCTCGCGCGGCACCGGCAAGGAACAACTCAACCAGCCCGTCGCTGTCGCCAGGTACATACATACATACTAGTTGTTATATAACTAACTCAGTGTACAAGTAGCCGCCGCCGCCACACCGCTACTAGTGTGGGGCTCGCGCGGCACCGGCAAGGAACAACTCAACCAGCCCGTCGCTGTCGCCAGGTACATACATACATACATACTAGTTGTTATATAACTAACTCAGTGTACAAGTAGCCGCCGCCGCCACACCGCTACTAGTGTGGGGCTCGCGCGGCACCGGCAAGGAACAACTCAACCAGCCCGTCGCTGTCGCCAGGTACATACATACATACTAGTTGTTATATAACTAACTCAGTGTACAAGTAGCCGCCGCCGCCACACCGCTACTAGTGTGGGGCTCGCGCGGCACCGGCAAGGAACAACTCAACCAGCCCGTCGCTGTCGCCAGGTACATACATACATACTAGTTGTTATATAACTAACTCAGTGTACAAGTAGCCGCCGCCGCCACACCGCTACTAGTGTGGGGCTCGCGCGGCACCGGCAAGGAACAACTCAACCAGCCCGTCGCTGTCGCCAGGTACATACATACATACATACTAGTTGTTATATAACTAACTCAGTGTACAAGTAGCCGCCGCCGCCACACCGCTACTAGTGTGGGGCTCGCGCGGCACCGGCAAGGAACAACTCAACCAGCCCGTCGCTGTCGCCAGGTACATACATACATACTAGTTGTTATATAACTAACTCAGTGTACAAGTAGCCGCCGCCGCCACACCGCTACTAGTGTGGGGCTCGCGCGGCACCGGCAAGGAACAACTCAACCAGCCCGTCGCTGTCGCCAGGTACATACATACATACTAGTTGTTATATAACTAACTCAGTGTACAAGTAGCCGCCGCCGCCACACCGCTACTAGTGTGGGGCTCGCGCGGCACCGGCAAGGAACAACTCAACCAGCCCGTCGCTGTCGCCAGGTACATACATACATACTAGTTGTTATATAACTAACTCAGTGTACAAGTAGCCGCCGCCGCCACACCGCTACTAGTGTGGGGCTCGCGCGGCACCGGCAAGGAACAACTCAACCAGCCCGTCGCTGTCGCCAGGTACATACATACATACTAGTTGTTATATAACTAACTCAGTGTACAAGTAGCCGCCGCCGCCACACCGCTACTAGTGTGGGGCTCGCGCGGCACCGGCAAGGAACAACTCAACCAGCCCGTCGCTGTCGCCAGGTACTAGTACATACATACATACATACTATTTGAATTAGATCTAATATTCCCCAAACTTGAATACAAGCAGGTGTAAGTGGATGTAACCTCTCAGCTATGAATTGATATTAACTTAACATTTTACAGATGTCCCAAACGACGAGAGATCTACGTGCTCGACGCGGGCAATTCAAGAGTCAAAGTGCTGGATGACGAGACATTTGCATTTAAAACACATATTGTTAATGAAGGTATGTTTATATACCTCAGTCTACCCTATTCACAGATTTAGAGTAAGTTAGATACCGCACGGGGGCAATAGCAACTACTTGTCACGCGTCTTTTTTAGTTTGCGACTTGAATTTAGCGCTCCTGTCGCGAGTTTTGTTTTGTTTGTCGAGATAAACGATGAGAAATTTTAGCAATTCTATTCTTTAAAAACAAAATATATAATTTATTTCAAATCGATGTATCTAAAGTTGGTAATTAGTTAATAAATGAGCTAATAAAATTGTTTTATTAGTGGCGGAAGTTACACGTTTGTAAAAATGTACCACGAAACTTATAAATGACACGCACGGATTGCTCGATTTCACTTCAACAGTTTAAATCTATGGCATAATGGTATAGAGTAGAATGTAAAAATATGTATCATATCATTGCAGGTTTAGCAGGTCGGAGTTGTACAGGGATAGCGGTCACAGCTGATGGAGTCGTCGCCGTCAACTGGCGGACTAGAACTCTTACTGAGGTTCGTATTATAATTAAATGATTGCCCTCATGGACACGATATGAGGTTCTAAAGAAAGCGTAAAAGAGTTCTTCTATATCGGAAATATGGCGATCCACCTTGTATTACAAATATCCGCGTTATAGATCCTCCTACAGGCATAACATGTAGATCGTGAGGTAATGTAATTGGAACAATTAAATGTATAATGGACTTTATATGCAACTAGTATAAAGTGCAAGATTGATTACACAATCTAGCCTTTTTTATTACATTCACGCTATTCACACGATTTTGTACACTGCAATTTTAATAACTGATGAGTAGCTACATGTGAAGAGTGGCTAAATTTTAAAGTTGCCAAGAGACCAACACGTGAACACTATTGGTGCATCCGCGACTGTACAAAGAGTCCCAAAATTCAATGATAAGCGGGCACCAGATGGTGGACCGGCTTAAGACTATTTGAGAAAAATATGGATGATTTTCGTGTAAAAACTGCAGGCATTCCGGGATTTATAAGGGTTGTAGTGGATAGCAGTGCTACTTAGGTTGCATATCCAAAAAAATAAGAAAAGTTTTTGGTCGTGGTAGTAAATATCTTGAGAGGTGTGAGTTCTTAATTTTTTTTTTTAATTTCTAGTAACAATATACATATTTTTTTGAGTCGTGAGCAGGTCCTCTGGTCGGCGGACCTGCTCACGACTCAAAAAAATATGTATATTGTTACTAGAAATTAAAAAAAAAAATTAAGAACTCACACCTCTCACGACGACCTGGTCGGCGCGGCTGGTGGAGCCGGTGTGCGTGACCTTATAGAGAGTGGTATAAGGTTGTGAGTGATGTGTGTGTGTGCGTGGTGCAGGTGAGCGTGGAGGGCGCGACGGTGCGCACGATCCGGTCGGCGCGGCTGGTGGAGCCGGTGTGCGTGACCTTATAGAGAGTGGTATAAGGTTGTGAGTGATGTGTGTGTGTGCGTGGTGCAGGTGAGCGTGGAGGGCGCGACGGTGCGCACGATCCGGTCGGCGCGGCTGGTGGAGCCGGTGTGCGTGACCTTATAGAGAGTGGTATAAGGTTGTGAGTGATGTGTGTGTGTGCGTGGTGCAGGTGAGCGTGGAGGGCGCGACGGTGCGCACGATCCGGTCGGCGCGGCTGGTGGAGCCGGTGTGCGTGACCTTATAGAGAGTGGTATAAGGTTGTGAGTGATGTGTGTGTGTGCGTGGTGCAGGTGAGCGTGGAGGGCGCGACGGTGCGCACGATCCGGTCGGCGCGGCTGGTGGAGCCGGTGTGCGTGACCTTATAGAGAGTGGTATAAGGTTGTGAGTGATGTGTGTGTGTGCGTGGTGCAGGTGAGCGTGGAGGGCGCGACGGTGCGCACGATCCGGTCGGCGCGGCTGGTGGAGCCGGTGTGCGTGACCTTATAGAGAGTGGTATAAGGTTGTGAGTGATGTGTGTGTGTGCGTGGTGCAGGTGAGCGTGGAGGGCGCGACGGTGCGCACGATCCGGTCGGCGCGGCTGGTGGAGCCGGTGTGCGTGACCTTATAGAGAGTGGTATAAGGTTGTGAGTGATGTGTGTGTGTGCGTGGTGCAGGTGAGCGTGGAGGGCGCGACGGTGCGCACGATCCGGTCGGCGCGGCTGGTGGAGCCGGTGTGCGTGACCTTATAGAGAGTGGTATAAGGTTGTGAGTGATGTGTGTGTGTGCGTGGTGCAGGTGAGCGTGGAGGGCGCGACGGTGCGCACGATCCGGTCGGCGCGGCTGGTGGAGCCGGTGTGCGTGACCTTATAGAGAGTGGTATAAGGTTGTGAGTGATGTGTGTGTGTGCGTGGTGCAGGTGAGCGTGGAGGGCGCGACGGTGCGCACGATCCGGTCGGCGCGGCTGGTGGAGCCGGTGTGCGTGACCTTATAGAGAGTGGTATAAGGTTGTGAGTGATGTGTGTGTGTGCGTGGTGCAGGTGAGCGTGGAGGGCGCGACGGTGCGCACGATCCGGTCGGCGCGGCTGGTGGAGCCGGTGTGCGTGACCTTATAGAGAGTGGTATAAGGTTGTGAGTGATGTGTGTGTGTGCGTGGTGCAGGTGAGCGTGGAGGGCGCGACGGTGCGCACGATCCGGTCGGCGCGGCTGGTGGAGCCGGTGTGCGTGACCTTATAGAGAGTGGTATAAGGTTGTGAGTGATGTGTGTGTGTGCGTGGTGCAGGTGAGCGTGGAGGGCGCGACGGTGCGCACGATCCGGTCGGCGCGGCTGGTGGAGCCGGTGTGCGTGGCCGCGCACGCGCCCTCGCGCCGCCTCGCCGTCGCCGACAACGGCGCACGCACCGTCTTCCTCTTCGACGGAGATGGAAACATCGAGAGAGAGGTGAGATACACGGTCGCTTTTTAAAGGATAGCCACATTAACAGGGGTTTCATTAAAAATTAAAAACATTTCATACTAAAGATCAACGATCAAATTGTTATTTTTTCGTCTGTATCTATGTGCTTAGATATGTTTTTAATTATTTGCACAAAAAAGTCAAACATAGTCAAACTGTCCAAAAATATTTAAAAAATGTTACCTTGCTGAGTTTCTTGCCGGATTATTTGCAGTTGTAGGCCGAGTTCCAAAACGGTCGTAACTTCAATAGAGACTTTCATAAGTGCCTTTCTGGGGCCTAATTTTATTAAATGGCATCAAAAATTATGAAAAAAATGGGTTTTTTTTTTCGAAAATTTCAGCATTGGCCCGTATAGTAAAACTTGTTTATAATAATGATTATAAAAATCCCTGATAATTTGGTTACCCTTTGAGAAGTAACCATATATACTGAAGTCCGGCTAATGTAAGTAGACACTAAAAAAATGCGGCATGGCAGCCCCAAAATTAGTATAATAAATGGAATAGCTGTTGTATTCGATACTTATTATGTACTTACTGTCTCCCGCGGTTTTACCTGCGTTCCCGAGGAATTTAGTTTTTCCGGGATAGAAAGTACTCCATATGTTATTCTAGGGCATGATCTATCGATGTGTCAAGTTTCATCAAAATCCGTTCAGCTGTTGCAGAGCTAAGTGGATTGTATGTATGGAGTTATATTAGATTAGCATTCACATTATATTCTATCTAACAAGGTCCGCTTCTCTGTTATTGTTGAAGAGTATTTTAGAGTTACAAGTATAACGTTTATTAGGTGGGTAACGGTGATCTGGGGTTGGTGGGCGGTCTCGCGCTCTCCGAGGATCTGCTCATTGTGGCGGATGTCGCCGTGCGCATCTACGACGTGGAGGGGAATCTCAAGACTACCCTCGCGCCTGTTCCTAAAGGTAGGTAAAAGTGCCTATTCAAATAATTCTATAGGTTAAAGGGGCTTGTTCGTAAGCATTGTTGGTGAAGTGTTCTTCGTTATATTTTTCACATAATTGCTATCTCTATACTTACATCTTAATTATCAGATTTGCATTTGTATAGACGCAAAAACATAATTATTCATATAAAAAAAAAAACTGGTTGTCGTGAGCAGGTCCACCCTCTGGTGCCTGCTTATCATTGAATTTTGGGACACGTTGTATAATCGAATATATGTTACTATTCCACCGAAAAGGAATTACTTACGGGGGATTACTAATGGGGGATTTTGAAAGTTTTCAAAATCCCCCATTCAGCCCAAGTACGTCCACTGTTAAATATAGGGCTCCCCATTGATTTCCATGGCGAATCGTTTGGGCATTGCTTGAGTATATCCGAGGTGGTCGAGCAGGTCGCGGCGGGTACGGCGGCGTAGCCCTGGAGCAGAGTGAGTCGGGATGGCGCGTGATCTGCGCGCGGTCCGTCCGCGGGCGGGCCGCGCTGGTGGCGCTGGAGGCGGGCGGCGCGGGCCGCGTGCTGGCGGCCGCCGAGCTCGCCGACCGCCGGCCGCGCCGCGTCGCCGGCATCGCGCTGCTGCCCGGGAACCGGGTGCTCATGGCCGACCTCGCCGGGGACTGCTTGAGACTGCACACCTATTGGTGAAAGGTTGGTTTACATTGACTATGAAAAACCCCTTGCCACACTCTTAGGACGGGACGCGGACGCGGACACTTATGTTGAAGCAATTTCAACCTTAGCATTCTTTTAATACGATACAAACAACGCGCAACGGCTGAACACGTAGGACTCTACCATTCACTCGTATCGTATTAAAAGAACGCTAATGTCGAAATCGCTTCAACACGAGGGCCCGCGCCCCGTCTTTTCTGTCTGGTCGTTCCACAGCTCCGCAATGTACGTAACTGATAAGTGATTTTGCACTGATAAATAATAGTACCGACCAAACAATGCATCTAAAATTTTTAGGGTGTTGACTTAGCCAATTAGAGCGCTTTTGTCTTAAACTTAGCCAATCAGAGTGCATAGTCGGTGGTGGGCAATTGCTGGAAGAGATTTAACATACAAAATTAACGTCATGTCGCTTACTTATCGATGTACACTCATGTAATAATATTATAAAGAACTAAAGTTTGGATCTAGCAAGTTATGTCCGAAAAAATAAATTAGAAAAGCGCTATATTGAACCCGTTTCAAATAAAAAAGTTTTTGTTTGGGAATTTTTTATACGACTAAGTCGGTAAATAAGCATGCGGCCCGCCTGATGGTAAGCGAGTACCGTAGTCATATGGACGCAACACACGAAGCATCGCTCACGCGTTACCGGCCTTTCCCCCTCCCCAATGAGCTCTGGCGATTGCAACAAAGTTAGGCTAATAGCCCAGATCTACCTATCCGATTAAAAAAAAATCTTTCATTAATAATTACAGTATCCTTTACTGCTATAGGATACTTCTTTATCCTGGGAACGCGGGTAAACCCGCAGGTGATATTATAATAGATATTTAACCAAAGGACAATCTCTATAATTTCAGATGCGTTGAATGGAGAGAGGAATACTGAAGCAAGATGCCAATGGGCGAATCGTTAACGAATTTCATGCTAGTCCAATATTGTAACGGAGAATCGAACTGTTGGCCATATTTGACGGGACTGCGAGCGGGAGGTATTTGCACCAAAGCCTTTAGTCGGCCGCAAGAAGGCCACTATGTTATCATTTATGATATACCTTTAGTACTTACAGTATTTATTTCGTATTAAATATGGTTAAGCTATGTACTATTTTTTACCGCCATCTTGAGTTTATACGACATTATGTATATAATTCGGACTGATTTTTTATGCTTATTTTTCTTTTATTTGCTATGCGATCTACAAAATTGTGTAATGCGAGTAACATGGAATTTGTTGCAAATCTAAAGTTGATTACTGTGATGACAGATATCTCGAAATGTTACTTATATTCTGTAGTGTACCTATCACTATGTATGCTTTTGTTCCTAATTATGTTCCAATATTTTGTCAACTCGAGATTTTCAGCGAATTTAATGTTATAGTTAAACAAATCATAAACCGAAAAAAAGGGATTACAATGTAGTTAGCACTTCAAATGATCTTTAGTAGTCCGCCTTAGATAATGATAGTTGTACTGATAGCTGTTAATTGCTACTTGTAGTAACACTTAAAAGACTTTTCGACGCTTATAATGTATTAAGGTGGATGCTCAGCATGAGGCGGGAAATTTGATTTTTTAAAAGTTTTTACTGATTTTACTGTTTTTCTAGTTTTTACTGTTTTTACCTTCGTAGAACAATATAGCTAAATTTTTCAGTGATCCGAGACCGCAATAATATGAGCCATATTTGAACGTTCCTCTAAAAACCGTAAAACTGACTATTTTACTGAATGGTCAATCAAAAATTATAAACAAATAGTATCAATTCCACAATATGCCTAATGAACTACTATGGTCACTAATCACTGAAATATTAAGCCATATGGTTCTACGATGGTAAAAATCAATAAAAACTTGAAAAAACATCTAATTTCCACCCTCATGCTGACCTTAATTCTGCGTCGTATAACACTGTGATGTAATAATATTGATGCATAATTTTATATACATATATTAACTATCAATCAAGCATCATATCTATGATAAATCGTAAAATACTCGATAGTTTATAAAGTAGTCCCTTTTTCAGTTTGGTCGTACTGTACAATTTTGATAGATCGCAACTTTTAGTAATCGTGACTCAACTTAGTACAATAATAAGTGTCATACCGATTGGCTATGAAATGTAATTTTCCTTACGAATACTTAGAATCTCGGCCCTGGGCAAACAATGAAAACTGTTTTGTTTTGTATGTAAATCAAAGTTTTTATTATTTAGGTTATGTAATATTCACTTAAAAATAACGCAATTTAAACGATAAAAATTATTATGTATTATCTGAAATGTAACTAGTCGTTCGACGCATTTAATTTTAGTATGAGTTTTTCAAAAAAACTATGAGAATATTTCTACTCACCAAAATTTTATGACAATATTAGGTCACGATAATCGTTTAAATCACCGCCTAGTCGCAGAACGCATACGTAAACATACTGTAATCATATGAATGTTAAATTAAGCACTGATACGCCTTTTTGCATTTTTGCTACTAAAATGAGTCGTGTTCACGCGATGTACTATGGCGATAAATTATTCAATATCACTTATAAATTATAATTTACTATAACTAGTGCTCAGCAAGCGATTTGCTACCTACCGAACACATAATACGTAAGGCCAATATAACCTACTTATAATGGGTACTTACTGTAAAGCTCCTAAGCACGATTTACGAACAAAGTAGTACATAATAACATTTTATGTTGTCGTAAACAATTACTTGCTCAATGATGAACACCATATCAATTAGCGGAAGCTTCCATTTTGCTAGATTTTAGATGTTATTATAATTGTGCATTAACTGAAAATTATTTTTACGTACATAATGAAAAATCCACCCATCGAATTTATAATTTTGTTAATAAACAACACGCCTATTAATGTAGGGCGAAAGCACTGAGTCTTCGTTTAAATTAAAATTAATGAATGATTGAGTGTTCTTATACTACGAATGTTGCGATTTGTGATTGCGATTTATAATATCATTTTCCTTGTCATATAGTGTGTTTGATTCAGGTTATACATAATATATAAAGGAAAGAGGAAAATATTAATCTAATTGACTTAAAAAGAATCATTCTTTAGGAACAATAGGGCTCTATGAACATAATATAATGAGTTAGTACTAATATAAAAAAACAAGTTAATTCTTGACAAAAATTGCATTCAAGCTTAAGTATTTGTATTTTATAAAAGTTAAAAATGTATATGCCATATTCACCGTCTCTATCTATGTATTATTATCTATGCTACATAAATATTTTAAAATAATTCAAATGCGGACACCCGTTTATCTATACTAAATCAGTATAAGTTTTGGTAATTTTAATTACTATATGACCTAAAATCTAAATAATTTCAGTTTGTAAACTTTATTCCTCTTTATTACCGATATTGTTTATAATGCCATTACTATATTATGTGGATTACGAAATGCACAATTTAAAATGCAGAATCTCAAGTGTAATGAATTATTAATATTTGTGTCAGTTCACATCGAGACGACGCTACGCGCACTTTTAGATAGGTAGCGATACAATATAGAACTTTATTTAATACACAAAAAGGTATACATTTCATTGAGAGAAATCGTGATACGTGTCTGGTGGCGTCTACGAGCGCAGCGCGACGCCGCGAGGCGCATTCCGATTATCTCACTGAAATGTATACCTTTTTGTGTAGTAAATAAAGTACTATATTGTATCGCTATCTTACGCGTGGAATATTTATCCAAGTCTCACGTTATCAAACAGTGCCGTAACTAAGCAGTAGCTATTTATATTTTTGGCGTGTAACGTCTTTATTCAATTTGTATATTCGATGCTGACTCACCATATAATTGCCTTGTAAATTATTTGAAAAGATTGCCTTCGAGTTAAAAATAGCCATTTCATTAACAAAATCACAGCTGTGAACATAAAATAGCCATTTGTTTTTTTTTTTATTTGAATTACCTCAACGTTTTTGTGAATATCTAAATCTATTTAAGGCTTCTAGTATTGAACTGTTTATTGTATAGGATAAGTTAAATTATTCATAATATTTTTTTAATATTTGCGGTTGATAAATAGAGATCGGCAATGATTTAGGATTAGGTCTAGTCTGTCTGGGTTATTTCACACATCTCATATGAGGATCAAAACAAAAGTATTAAAAAATTCCATTAACATAGAAGTTGTGTTATAGAGCCAATTTGGGTTAATTTATCTAATAATCAAAACATATCGATAGCGACATATTGCATTAAGAAGTATGTTGCTTCAATAAGAACAAATGCGGTTCTTATACAAATAATAATATTATATCAACCAAAATTAAACCTATGGTAATTTTCCTTATTATCAATTTCCCTTGACTTGCGGTTAAAAATAACAATTGATTTCTATTGTTATCCTCGCCCGCGCGGGTCGTCAAACAGTCAAAGGATTAAAATAAAAGCCTAGCTCTTTTCAATTTACTTATCCCAGTTCTATTAAATCGTATAACAGTGACAGCACATAAGGATTCGCATCCTAATTGATTAGGGTAATATTAGGGTCTCCACGATACAGGCGTTGCCTAGTGTGGGGATCACCAGATATTCTCGCATATTTTAATGTCTGGTTATACCTTAACTATGTAACCTAAGTTGTTTATGTAGGGATAAAAGCATTTTTATTTTTTTCATAAAATTGTGTTAACATAACTTTGTTATTTAGAAAAACCAAGGTTCATCAACAGATAAGATTGCATTAGATTAACCGATTTTACTACCTACCTGTACATTTTTATTACAATACATATTATTTTAATGACACCTACACCATGTTTGTTTGTATAGATTAAATGTGCAAAAATTCAATGTCACTGTTACCATCATTATAATTATTATTCTCACCTTGAATAGTTGTTTGTTAACTCTAATCTAAGAAACCTGTATTGTCTGTTTTTCCACTTGAATTTGTAGCATCGTTATTGTACCTAGTTAACATTCAGTTAAAAAGTGATAGAATGTTTAAGCTATTTCGTCACAAATGATTCACGACACTGCCTTGAACATTTAGTTTTAGATACTTCATACGGCCAGATATGTTTACCTAGCTTGCTAGTTATAACAACCCAGTTAAACTATAAATGTTATATATATAATACAATAGTTACAACAGCAGATTGGTACAAATAATATTTAGTAATAAATGCGAAGAGATATAATTTTTTTGCATTACGATGTTCAATTTAGATTTAAATTCAGATGCTTTATTGTTTCTGAAAAGAATACAAAAATCTATTTTGGCATCAAATCATCTATTTTCTGACAAAATTAATGGAATATTAAATTGCAACTTATCATAAAGCGAAAGTGTATTTATCAAAAGCTGTGAAACTGTACTTAAATTGTAATCACGGAGTATCTCAGTGTATTGTCGATAATGCCACTTTTGTGCAAAACACAATAAAGTTAAAGTTGAAAATTACACATTTTGTTTTATTTACTCAAGAAATATTGTACCCATAATACGGTATTAATGAACGTATTAAACATAATTATGTACATTAATTACATAATTTATATTTTCAATTTAAATATGAAAACATATGAGTAATATGCGCAATTAAATGGCAAGGACACAAAAAAATACTATTGAATGTAATAATTTTATTATGTAAGGTTTTACAAATATTAATTCTTTTGTATATTATAATTAATATTCGCTTTTGTCCAATATTACCGATGGAGAACATTGGAAATTGTAATACCACGATGAGCTCCCTAGTGACTTTTTACCGTTTACTTATGTAATGACGTTATAAGAGTAAAAGTGCAATTTCTTTACTGCGGGCATTCGTATATATGGCTCAGTAGAACTCCAGGCGATAATCTTAGCAACATTGAGTATTACCGTCCGGCGTCCCCAGTTTGTAACATGATACATGAAGCACTTTAGTGGTCACGGTGGTCTCATAGAGGAAATTATTTTATGCTATTGCAATTTGCAGCCAGTCTAACTTCCATGGGAGAATAAGATATTCACATTTAAAGTTACAAAATAATAATAATAATAATAATTTTATTTATTGCCACACATTAAAAGCATAGTACATATTAACACAAAAATTACGGCTAAAATTTATACAAGTCTATGAGTCTTCTGACTCCCAAGCTAGAATAATCTGTATTATGGGAGTCAGTGAACCGGTGGAAAAACGTAACAAACAACATACTTATCGCTATTATAATCATAAAGTATTAGTTGTACCTCGCGCTTCTACCCGTGTCCATGGAAAAAGTATGGTAGGTATAACAGGTGAAGATTTCGAGATGTCATATTTTCGAAACCCATGTTGGGTTAGTCATTCTGAACAACTTTTACTATGGATGGGACCAATAGTAAATTCTCTTTTTTTTTTTTAACTTTTCTTACAAAATGTTAACCTTGCTCGATCATAATGTGGAAGTAAGTAGTAAAAAAAAATGTTTGGGATGAATTTGTTGGTCCCTTAGTAAAAGTTGTTCAGCATGACTAATCCAACATAGGTTTCGAAAATATGCCATCTGGAAATCTCCACCCAGTATATTTCTTTGGGTTTTACTCTACCTCTCATGGACTAGTTTGATGTACGGCTACTGCTCAAGCCCATTTGGCGCCCGGGTGCAATCAGTAACGTTGCGCCCTCCAGTAAGCGCGCGATCGTAATGGAATACTTACAGTTATATTTTCACCAGTGAAATTCGGGTGCATTACAAACCTTCGCCACATCTTGGCTCACTACCAATGCCACACCTTGACTCCCGATGGCGAGTGACCAACGGTGTGTGAGATAGACTAGGAGGTCACCAGCCGAGCGACTGTGGCTGAAGCCGTATTGTCGGTCGCTCAACAAATCATGATCTTCTAGGTATCTTAAGAGATCCGTTTTGATCACTCGCTCCATCGCATTGGACAGAAGGGAGGTGATGGCGATCGGCCTATGCTTCGCCGGGTCTGTACGCCTACTACGAGTTTTCTACACCAACGTAATCTACAGTCGCTACCGACTACGGTATAACATTTTGTATGAAATGCTTCCAAGTGTCCACTACAGGCGGTTCTCGTCATACAAAATATGCCCCGTAGTCGCTAGCGAGTGTAGATTACGTTAGAGTAGAAAACTCATGGTAGAGGTACTGATCTGTCGTCCTTTTTGGGCACTCAATCTTCCACAAAGATGGGACTAACATTTTGGTATAGGAGAGCGCGGAAAGACGCGTTAGTACAGGACCCATGCACCTACAGGACACAATTCCGGAGGTAATCATTCGATTTAATTAAAAAGCATTATTTGATGAAAGAGATTACATTCTGGCGGCGTCGTCGTCGCGAGCGACGCTCGGCGCCCCCGGCTGTAAAATTAATATCGAGTGCTTACTATTCAAAATGAAACCACGTGAAGTGTATGTCTCTTGTACCCCACTCAGTGGGGGATGTACGGGAATGGTATATTCATGAACCACCTACAGTTGCACTTGAGAGCCACTTGCCTTCTAGGCTAAGCAGTATTTTAAGAAAGGTAGAAGATAGCGTTTATTCGCTCAGAGCAGCTCGAATGGGGAAGTACCTCCATCTTACAGAATACCCCAACCATTAACTGTGTTGTGTTCCTGCGCGTGAGTGATCCCTCGTGTGTTGCAAGAGTCCATATGGCTACGGTAACCACTTACCATCAGGCGAGCCGTATGTTTGTTTACCGCCTTATTTGTATAAAAAAGGCTTTGTAATGGTTGGCAACACATTGGATTGGTCCCCTGATAGGTGCGTTTAACTAAGACGGCAGTTCATAAAAATTATACTAGCGAGTGAGGCTGAACGGAGTCTAGGCTAAAGCTGTAAAATTCAATTGACAGCTTATCAAACAACTATCAATTCGACCCGAAATTTATTGTAAGATTACACACGAAAGTTAGGATTTCGCTTCTAATCTTACAGTAAAATTACACAGTAAAAATTTACCGGAACGTGAGATATCAATTTGCCGGTGTAATAGTTCAGATGGCGATGCAAAACAACAAACAGCTGTCAATCTGACAGCAGGATAAAATTTCTAGCCTGGCGAAAACATACCAGCGGGCGCCCGTAGACGGGGCAGGTAAAATTTTAGTCAGTTTAATTTTTCGCTGGATAATTACTGGATAATTGCCGCTGTTATAGGCAGATTAAAGTCCGATGTCTGGCGTTGTTTCTAATAATAAAACAGTAAATATTAACATAATATTTATTGACGGTAAATAAGTATCAAATTGAAGAATAAAAACTAAATTAAAATTTGCCCTGAGATTTTAATTGAAATTGTAAATCGAACATAAAACGTTGAAATACAATCTAATATATATTTAGGGTCGGTTCAAACCAAACTGAAAATGTCCGCGCATATACGACCATATCCATACGCATGGACTGAAAAGATCCTTAGGAACCACTCAGTACAAAAATATAAAACGTCACAGAGTTATTAAATGTAATTAATGGAATATACATAATTGACTTTCAATTCAAATAACATTTATTTAGTAAGTAACATAATAATATTTATTTTTATCAGTCATTATTATTATAGGATATCGCGATTCAAAATATATTATTTTGAATCAAGATATGCCAAGAGTAGGTACTTACTTGGTTTTCATTCACTAGTAGGTACTATGTTG
This sequence comes from Achlya flavicornis, assembly GCA_947623365.1. NCBI lineage: Eukaryota > Metazoa > Arthropoda > Insecta > Lepidoptera > Drepanidae > Achlya > Achlya flavicornis. Next base: position 7,960,213 of record OX392467.1, read on the forward strand.
TACCTATTTAAATTCTAACAGAAAATTTTGGACCGAGATCAATAAACTACTGAGAAAAATAACTTACATTAACTCGATTGTAAACATTGACACACAAATGTATAGTTATAAAAAATATAACTATGAATAAGGAAAAATAAATGCAGTAGTGGTTTCCTCTCGTGGTAGGTAGATGGCGTTACTTGCCAAACGTGGCGAGAGTCGCCTTGCACTCTTGGATAGTCTTATTGAGCCGGTCCACAGTGGCCGAGGTCTGCTTGGCGCCCAACAGCCTGGTGCAGCTCGCTATAGTCGTCTGGTATCCGCACACATTGTGGAGGATCCTGACTACTCGGTCGCCGCAAACGAACAGATATTTACCGCTTGCATCAAATTTCATATAATTTATTAACCCTGGAAGAAAGAGAAACGAAGGTTAGATTGTTGTGGACCTTATCACTATGACAATGATATTATTTCTATTTGCAGACAATCGATATCGATACCTTAGCCTACAAGGTCTGTTCCTACTCAATAATTCACATCGGCTTCACGTAGCCTTCAAACGAATAAATAAACCAGGCCTGATAAAGTATACGTAAATGGGTTAAGAACTTAAATGCATAACGGTAAAATATCTATTTTTGCTGCTTGCGGTAACTGTGCACAGTATAGGTACCTATGTCATACGAAACTCTTTATATTGTCATTATACAATTATTATCACAGCTCATGATTGCAAGTAATATGAGAACAAATTCATTTCAATCATGAATCAGCGCCGTCAATCAAAGATAATTACCCGAACGGTACGTTGTGCTCAACATGTCTGGCAGCGCTCAGACGTACCTAAGTAGGCAATACCTAATATAGATATTAACCTAAAAAAAAACACTTGATTCATACTGCGAACAAACTTATTCGCACATTAAGCAACAATAGGCTACCCATGATAAAGGCATCTTGGTTTTAATGAAATGATTTTATATACAAACTATCCACCTACTCATCATAAATAATTACTAAACAACAATTTTACCACTTGTTCGTGATCACACCTGGTACCTACTTCAAGGTCGTACTGTTATTCAAATGACATAAAAACAATGTCGTATTATATTTATAAGTTATACCTACCTTCTATATTATATTTTCCGATTAAGACATCTATAAATTTAGAACAAATTTCTTTGAACTTTTAAGTTTAAAATTATTTGTGTACTCAGACGTAACCGGTTCTAACTACGTCACTCGTGCTTATTTCTACAGAAATTGTTGCGAAGGATTACGTTATTTCTCCATGGGACTGCCTCGAGCGGGTTTCCCCAGTTTTATAGTTATTACGACAGAGCCAGGAAAAATACGATATCAAAAATGAGATGTCTGGGTTTACCATGGCATTCGAACGAAAATTAATGCAAATGAGTCATTAGGAAAAATCAAGATCATGATATAGATTTTGGTGAAAAATGCAATACATCTCTCGTAGTATCTACCTCGCACGTTTAACCTTCTAATCTCAAAACCGAAATCACAGATTACTAAATAGTTACTAAGTAACGGATCTCCCTTTAATACATGAGATAGTTTAAAGCAAGTGTAAGTAGTATTTTAAGATAGCCCCTGCTCTTTTTGTTTCATGACATTCGAAAGTGACGGATATACATACATACACTCACCGGCATTGAACGTGGCCCAAGCTCGAAATTTCATACAAAAGGGTGTTTTCAGCAAAGATTTTGTCTACTTAACTTAATGTTGATTTAAGGCACTGAATTCGGGGTATCATTAAAAAGATACAAAAATCAGCATTGAATTTACTTTATCAGTTTCAGTACTTTCTTTTTTATATGAAGATTGACATTTTAAAAATAATGAACTGCGAAAATGAACGTGTCCACATTCAAAGTGACAAAACCGTCTGCAATCTGGCTCTTTTAGGTTTTAAACGATATCAAATTCAGTGCAAAAAGCTAATATTAAAGTAGAGAAAATCTTGGCTGTAAACACCTCTTTTGCATGAAAAATCGAGCCTGGGCCGATTCAATGCCGATGAGTTTATTTAAAACCTGGGTTTATATGCTTATAAATCTGAAACGGAGACAAAGTAGGTACCTGAAAAAACATTTTCGACAGTGTCATACAGCTTTCCAGTATAAGTGTCGTAGAACTCGACAGAAGAGTCGACAGACACGGCCAACACTTCAGCGTCGGGAGAGAGCGCGATGTGCGGCGCGTTCGCGGTCTGCGAGTACGAGCCCGTCTCGAGCACGTGCGGGGACTCGCCGCGACTGTACTCGACTAGAACAAAATAAAAAAATATATAACAATGGCTGAAGGAAGAGATCGTGAGGAAACCATACAATGGTAGGGTACTTTGTGGTACCTACTCGCCTGGTTGGCCACCAACCGCAAGTACATCTGTCGCCAAACACCTACCGACCGGTATGTTCCGATAATTGCACTTGAGAGCCATTTGCATTCTTGGTTTGTTGGGCTTACCAGTTTTGGCAACATCAAGGGCGGAACCCTGCCCTCAAGTCAGGGTCAGGGGGGGGTCCACATACTTATATCCAGCTTGGATGGGTTTCAAAATATACAATACTATAGCTGTTACCCGCAGATTCACACGAAAATATAATACATTATTTTATACCACTAAGGTGGCAAACAAGCATACGGCCCGCCTGATGGTAAACAGTTACCGTAGCCGTAGTAGAAATCTCATAAGACATAATTTCACATTTGTAAGAATTTTCAAAATCGGTCTATTAGTTCTAGTGATTAACGTACTACAGATAAATTATTAAAAGAAACAAAAAACCCGACTGCGTAAAACAAAAAATATATGAAAAGAGAAAAACAAGCTGTAAATCTATAGAATTTTGAATATAACTTGATTTTTATAAGGAATTGCAATCCCCAAGACCGTTGGGTCTTGAGTAACATCATCACAAAAAAAAATTGAGAATATGGGCAAAAGCCGGCCTATATACATAGTTACATAGAAATAAGTTTGTAATGGCGAACCTATAATACTAATCAAATCACGGACCGCTACCACCGATTACTAAATAGTTACCTACTACGTAACCCGGCGTACGCTGAATTTTAACCCTTAAGTAATTCACCACTCGCTTTACCCTGATGATAGTAAATTTAAGTATGTAAACAGTATATGTGACGACATATTGATACGTGTGCTTTTGATATTACCTCTATCTCTAAAGATGATCTGATAAGATGCGAAATGCAGTATTTGCGAAGAGACAAAGTCACGATATGTGGCTACATTAGAAATGGCTGTGAGATAATTATATCTAAATATCTTTCTTTCAATTGTTTAAAATTAAGTTTGATATACCAAAATCTCTACAAAAACCAATTTAAACATACAATAAAATGATTTTCAGTTTTAAGAAAGTATCGAATTCAAGTTTAATTAAAGGAAATTACATAATACGATTAACTTAATGATTCAGGTTATGTTACCAATAACGAAGTATTACGTTAATCAATAGTAATTATGATATTACATTAAAATTAATATTTTTTATTTTTACTTATTAAACCTCAATAACCCATAAGTTATTATAGAAGTAGTAACTGGACTTTCCTATGGATTGAGTAAACAGTGATAAAACAGGGTTACCATATATGAAGGGTGTGTCACTTATTGTATTCTACTGACGGAATTATAATACACCTCATACGTTACGCTAGGTTAGTACCTACCGTGTGGTAATAAAGTGTCCGAAGTCGCGGGGCAGACCCACGCGCGTGACAGACATGTTTACATTAAGTTCACGTATTTTCCGCTTACGGTTGGGCTTTAAGGTGCGTTTACACAGCAGCTAGCTTCTAAACGAAACTTTTAGTTTGGCATTTTTTTTTATTACTGATATAGGCCTTTTTTTGACTGCAATCTCACCTAATAAGAGATGATGTGACCGAAGGTGGTAAGCACGCAAAGCCTAGACGGAACTGGCTCTCAAGTGCTATTCATTGAATATTGTAGAAAAATTTACAAGTACTTTTCAAATTATTTTTGTAACCTATTGCTTGTTATTTTACATTTAAGTTACAACGCAGAAGTGTCTCTTTATAAAAAGGCCTAGCCACGTTTTGTTTGCGATTCCAAAAGCATCCAGTATGGAGACACCTTTTTTTTTTCTTATATATTTGTAATTAGCCACGTGATGACCTAACCGAAGGAGTACACAAGCCATAGAAGGAAGGTAGAATTAATGCAAAACATCGCCAATTTTCCACTAAATACTTATTTAGGTACATTGATATAGCCAAACCATTAACGTCATACGTAGTAGTCACGCCACTCGATGAATTTAATGAATAGAATAATAAAAACAGTGCCAACTTGATGAAAAACACAATCTACGCAAATATGTAGTTTTAGACCTCTCAATCAACACGCGCCGTAATTTTATATTCAATCAAAACAATTTTGTTTATTGTTTAGTTCTGATATATTTAGTGGAAGCTACCATCGTATATATCTCAATACTACGCGCAATAGTGTAAGAAAACACCCATATCAACACGTGGTCAAGAGTAGATTGACCACTCAATATACAAATACATGACCTAGAATAATATACTAACAATTATAGACGTCTGCGTCTGTGTGATATTAGAAACACGTGGTCAGCGTAACATTCAATCATGCAATTATATTAAAAGAGCACGCGTTTTCCCTAATCGTTTCCAAAAGTCCTTCTTAATTGGTTTGTGTATATTATCGAAAAATAATTGCAGAAATGTTATTGGATGTATGACACGAGAAAAATGCGTCATACTTGCAGCGCATACTTTTTCTATTATCCCTGTACGAAGTCACGTACCTATAAACAAGACTCTACAGCAGCGACGACAACTACGTATACTGCATTAGATAACAAGCTACAAGGAAGCATTTGCGCATTAACAAGTCAATAGATACTTACTCTTTGTGTGATATAGCTTCCACGTGCCGTCCTTCGATATTGTGGCGATGTGTGACGTGTCCACATCGAAAGCTACGTCGTATACTCCCGATGTGTGACCGGTTAGCTCGTACGCCTTTGTCACTTGCTTGAACTCCCCATTCCTCGTGAAACACACTTCCATCACTTTGACGTCGGGTGCGAATCCAGTTGCGACGACAAATCTTCCGCAAGGTGAAATTTTGGCAGAATAAGTGCTCATCAAATATGTATCGAGACTGCCCAATTGTTGGCCTTTAAGATCCCAAATGACCATGTCAGTCTTAGAAGAGCAGGACATCATGAATTTACCGTTGCTGGATATCCCAAAGCCGACGATATCTTCCTCGTGAACCTGCCAATTAAGTAAAGTTTGGATAACATTCCTTGCATACAGTTCTTTAGAAGGCTGAAGGCATCCTACCGCGTACCTAACACGGAACTATGTAGAATTGAATATTCAACGTGTTCCCAACATACAGCCGAGCATCATGTTTTATGTAAGCAATATACGCGAGGAAAACGGCCAGAGAACCTTCCTGTGGCTAAAAATAATATTTTCGAGGCTGCGCGTGCGTCGATCCGTCTTTACCTACCTACACTTAAGCCATACAAACGTCAACAGAAACTCAAAACAGTAGACGACGACATAGATATGCCAAAATAGACGGTGTCACCTTAGCATAAAGAATGTAGTATACATCCTCGACAGATAGATGGTGGGTGATACTGCGTTCGGGGCTATACTATGCCTACATCAAAACGCCATTGTTCCGGTAGAAGGTCTTTTTTTAATCGTTCACCCGTATTCTGGTACACATTACAATAATTTACATACATGTCGGAATGTAAGTATATGATATTGCAACTTTATCACAATAATATGCGAACTTGAGTCGTCTTCCAATGTCGTGACTTGGATGACGCAAGTTTTTCTTATATTTCAGTTATTTCATTGTTTATGGAAATTAAATAAAGGGGTAGGTATAATTCCATCAAAAACATACATGTAAAGACCCGTCAAGTTCTTCGCCTTAAAGATTCGAAATCTGAACTTTGGCTTTAGCTTGGCAAATATAGTCAAATTCAAAAAGGTGAAAAAACCGTCATCACATCTATGCAGTACAAATAACGGCTATTAAACTAACCAACATGAGCAAACACTTGACTCTTCTACGTAATTATTACTATTCTGTCCTGAACATTATAGTCATTGTCCTGATCTGGAAATCACCTGATTCTCCAGTTCCCAGGTGAAGGAACTGCCCTTTAACAATATTAATTAAAGCAGCAGCTCGAAGTTTCCAGTATTACCCCACTAACTCCACTAAGACTCAAGCCTGCGCGTTCACCGCTAAGAAAAACCCATTTCCTGTGGTTCCACAATTCCAGAACACGTCCTTGAACATCAGTAAAAGCGACGGGATCTTTGACGTCGACATTTCTAGCGACGTTTTGTTCCGTAGTCACTTAGAAGACAAGGTTACGCTGGCATCCAAAAAATTCCGAGTGCTCAGCATAGCGTAGCAGTACTTCACATCGGGGCAAAGGCTGCAACTTTATAAGTCGTAAGTCCGGCTTCATATGGAGTACTGTTGTCATCTGTGGGCGGGGGGCACCTGGATACCAGCTTGGGCCTTTAGACTCGGTTCAGCAACGTGCCGCTAGAATTGTCGACGATCCCGAGCTCACAAACGGTTTAGAGCCCCTCAGTATGAAGAGAGCCTTTGCCTCCTTATGTGTGTTCTACCGCCTGTACAACGGACACTGTTCTGTAGAATTGTTTAAGATGGCCGACGGCTGCCTTTTACCATCGCACCTGTTTCGAACTATGAGGTCCCAAAGGTGCAAAAATATTACTTAATAAAGTAAAGATTTATCACGCAATTTTAGAAAATAGTTATTTCCCACAGAGCTACCTATCATTTCCGGGACGGGCGCTACGATCCAAAACTAAAATTATGGCAGTAGCGGATAGTGCCCAAAATTATAATTATTGGACTGTTTAGACACCTATATCTGTGAACATAAGGTTCAAAGATACCTCATTTTGGTAATATTCAGACCGGTGCTGTGGTAACGTAGCTTTGGAGATATAAGAGACGAAAAGTGATCGAATCGAATGGTAAGTGTAAATATTGTATTCACGAGCGGTTTTCCCAGAACTTGGCCGTCGCACTATCTGCGCTTAGATATACGCACGCACGCACGATGCATAAAGCGCATTGATCTCAAAAGCTGATGCAATGGACCACTATTGGATTAATCGAACTTTGGCCGGTGTTGTTCAGACAAACAGCCAGTCCCGTTAGACATAGATTTTAAATATGCGTTCACGGCAATAAAATTAACTATAATCGTATGTGATTGTCAACTTAACCTACTTTTCATGTCTCTAACAGTCAAACATATGTATGACAAACCTACCTAAGTCTATACATATGTATGAAAATATACCTACCATTAGTTTCTCATTCAAATTATAATTTTACTCGTAGGTGTTCATTTAAGCTGTGAATAACTGAAATGAATGGACATATTTTCATGGTAGAAAACTTTTCAGTTTTCTTTAGTAACAATGATGGGAATTATTTGAGCATTGAAACAGTGCCGTGACAATTCGAGAGTGGAGCTTGGTGTAATACAATAAGCGAAATCTTGCGATCGTTGCAGCCGTAACAATGAAATATCTTGAAAAACTTTAGCACAATAGGTAGGTTCAAGCAAATAATAAGCGACTGGATTGAATGCGATATATGTTCAGACATCAGGTATAAAACAATGGTAATTTAATAACTAAAAATTCGTATTTTGTCGAGATTCATTGCCGCATTTACAAGGTTGTTAATTTTTAAACAAAACGACAAAACTTGCGTATCGCGCGCGTGACTGGCATTTAAGGCGGGGTTCTCCCAAAACCGGAGTATTGGTTCTCATTTCATTAGTAAATAGCAGTGATTAAAATTTTGAAAAAAATATATGTTATTTTAGACTATATAAGCTTCCTATTTCGGCCTTTCGATACACGATTACGAGCACTTTGCTGCATCGAATTAAATCGCAAAGACAGGTCTAAATGGTCTAATGGTTCTCATTTCATTTGAATTATATAAGTTTTTGGGTAATGAAACTTATACCATAAAAAAGTACATGAAAAATGCATTATATGACGGCCCTCATATTTTGAATTATGTAAAATTCCATCCTCCTAAATCCAAAAATAAGGTTTTTTCAAACGCTGTTCGCGCTACAACTCCCTCGCCGTGTCCCTCAGTCCCGAGCGGAACGTGTTGGAGGTCGGACGTATGCCAGTTTTTTCTAGATATACTCCACCCCCTGAGTGACGACTCAGGGATAGTCAACATTTTCCTAGACAGTCGTATTTATAATATTATTCATAATGAAAATAAAATATTTAAATTTTTAGTATCAAGTTGTTCATTTGTCTTCATTTGATAACTTATTAAATTTCAATTGTTATCGAACATAAAATATGGCTTCATTACAAAAATCTAAAAAAATTAATTACTCTCTGATTCGTGAAGGTGATGAAGAATCGGAATCAGTAAACTCTTATTATAAACTGATATATATGTATAGGCTTATTCTTGTACACGTGCATGGTAGGCATTCATTATCATGAATTTTTCAGACGCAGACAAAGCTGTCCGTTGTCTCTTTTTAGGCGGTGATAGAATGTCTAAAAAACTAAAAACTCAACAATACACTGATAAATCGAAAAAAGAACATTCAATAACGACAACCTCCAGTATCTAAATGAACAAAAAAAAAATGAAAATTAATTACCTTGTATTAAAAGACCCAAATGTTTAGAGCTTCTGCCTTATTGCCCAGTATTGCTTAGTATTATACAAAGAATTGCACAATCAGTTATATTTTATTCTTAGATCTCAAAACATGGCATATAAAATCTGAAAACTCTGTGCAATATTTAGTTTTACGTGTTTAGCATATGCGTACAATTTTAGCACGACATTTTAGTAGTTTTAGATTTTGCACGAAACAGAATATTTTATTTGGTCTAGCAACATGACCATAATACAAAAAGTGCCACAGTATAGAATTGTGACAGTATGACTATTCCATTTCATAAGTATTATCTAAATTATCTAAACTCTGTATATTACATATAATTTCCTAAAATCCCTTAGTATACTAATATTATAAAGCGGAAGTTTGTTTTGTTTGTTTAAATATGGCCGCCCGCCGCTCCAAGATGGCGGATACATTTTCTTTTCAATTTTGAATTTGTGAAATTTTGAAAAAGTGTCCGCCATGTTGAACTTTTTAGATAATGGTCAGATTGCTGTCAAAATCGATATTTGAGAGTCATGGGGGTCACAAAACAAGAATCTTTTCTCAAAATTTTGAAAAAGTGTCCGCCATGTTGAACTTTTTAGATAATGGTCCGATTGCGCTCAAAATCGATATCTGAGAGACCTTGGGGTCACAAAACAAGAATCTTTTATCAAAATTTTGAAAAAGTGTCCGCCATGTTGAACTTTTTTAGTTACTTGTCCGATTGCGCTCAAAATCGATATCTGAGAGACCTTGGGGTCACAAAACCAGAATCTTTTATCAAAATTTTGAAAAAGTGTCCGCCATGTTGAACTTTTCAGATAATGGTCCGATTGCTCTCAAAATCGATATATGAGAGACCGTGGGGTCACAAAACAAGAATCTTTTCTCAAAATTTTGAAAAAGTGTCCGCCATGTTGAACTTTTTAGTTACTTGTCCGATTGCTCTCAAAATCGATATCTGAGAGACCTTGGGGTCACAATACAAGAATCTTTACTCAAAATTTTGAAAAAGTGTCCGCCATTTTGAACTTTTTAGATAATGGTCCGATTGCGCTCAAAATCGATATCTGAGAGACCTTGGGGTCACAAAACAAGAATCTTTTATCAAAATTTTGAAAAAGTGTCCGCCATGTTGAACTTTTTAGTTACTTGTCCGATTGCTCTCAAAATCGATATCTGAGAGACCTTGGGGTCACAAAACAAGAATCTTTACTCAAAATTTTGAAAAAGAGTCCGCCATTTTGAACTTTTTAGGTAATGGTCCGATTGCTGTCAAAATCGATATTTGTGAGTCCTGGGGGTCACAAAACAAGAATCTTTTCTCAAAATTTTGAAAAAGTGTCCGCCATGTTGAACTTTTTAGAAAATGGTCCGATTGCTGTCAATATCGATATTTGAGAGTCCTGGGGTTCACAAAACAAGAATCTTTTCTCAAAATTTTTAACGCCATGTGTAACTTTTTAGTTACTTGTCCGATTGCTCTCAAAACCGATATCTGAGAGACCTTGGGGTCACAAAACAAGAATCTTTACTCAAAATTTTGAAAAAGTGTCCGCCATTTTGAACTGTTTAGATAATGGTCCGATTGCGCTCAAAATCGATATCTGAGAGACCTTGGGGTCACAAAACAAGAATCTTTTATCAAAATTTTGAAAAAGTGTCCGCCATGTTGAACTTTTTAGATAATGGTCCGATTGCGCTCAAAATCGATATCTGAGAGACCTTGGGGTCACAAAACAAGAATCTTTTATCAAAATTTTGAAAAAGTGTCCGCCATGTTGAACTTTTTAGTTACTTGTCCGATTGCTCTCAAAATCGATATCTGAGAGACCTTGGGGTCACAAAACAAGAATCTTTTCTCAAAATTTTGAAAAAGTGTCCGCCATTTTGAACTTTTTAGGTAATGGTCCGATTGCTGTCAAAATCGATATTTGTGAGTCCTGGGGGTCACAAAACAAGAATCTTTTCTCAAAATTTTGAAAGTGTCCGCCATGTTGAACTTTTTAGAAAATGGTCCGATTGCTGTCAAAATCGATATTTGAGAGTCCTGGGGTTCACAAAACAAGAATCTTTTCTCAAAATTTTGAAAAAGTGTCCGCCATGTTGAACTTTTTAGTTACTTGTCCGATTGCTCTCAAAATCGATATCTGAGAGACCTTGGGGTCACAAAACAAGAATCTTTACTCAAAATTTTGAAAAAGTGTCCGCCATTTTGAACTGTTTAGATAATGGTCCGATTGCGCTCAAAATCGATATCTGAGAGACCTTGGGGTCACAAAACAAGAATCTTTTATCAAAATTTTGAAAAAGTGTCCGCCATGTTGAACTTTTTAGTTACTTGTCCGATTGCTCTCAAAATCGATATCTGAGAGACCTTGGGGTCACAAAACAAGAATCTTTACTCAAAATTTTGAAAAAGTGTCCGCCATTTTGAACTTTTTAGTTACTTGTCCGATTGCTCTCAAAATCGATATCTGAGAGACCTTGGGGTCACAAAACAAGAATCTTTACTCAAAATTTTGAAAAAGTGTCCGCCATTTTGAACTGTTTAGATAATGGTCCGATTGCGCTCAAAATCGATATCTGAGAGACCTTGGGGTCACAAAACAAGAATCTTTTATCAAAATTTTGAAAAAGTGTCCGCCATGTTGAACTTTTTTAGTTACTTGTCCGATTGCGCTCAAAATCGATATCTGAGAGACCTTGGGGTCACAAAACCAGAATCTTTTATCAAAATTTTGAAAAAGTGTCCGCCATGTTGAACTTTTCAGATAATGGTCCGATTGCTCTCAAAATCGATATATGAGAGACCGTGGGGTCACAAAACAAGAATCTTTTCTCAAAATTTTGAAAAAGTTTCCACCATGTTGAACTTTTGAGATAATTTTTAGTTACTTGTCCGATTGCTCTCAAAATCGATATCTGAGAGACTTTGGGGTCACAAAACAAGAATCTTTTCTCAAAATTTTGTAAAAGTGTTCGCCATTTTGAACTTTTTAGTTAATGGTCCGATTGCACTCAAAATCGATATCTGAGAGACCTTGGGGTCACAAAACAAGAATCTTTTATCAAAATTTTGAAAAAGTGTCCGCCATGTTGAACTTTTTAGTTACTTGTCCGATGGACACTTCCTTGAAGTTTGGCAAATGTTTCATATTTTGTGATCCCAAGGTGTCTCAAATATTAATTTTGAGAGCAATCGGACCAGTAACCAAATAGTTCAATATGGCGGTTTATTTATTTTTGTTTAAAGATTCTTGTTTTGTAATCCCAAGGTATCTTACATATCATACGATCGAACCAGTATCTAAAAAGTTCAAAATGGCGAACACTTTTTCAACACAAAAGTTTCATGTTTTGTGAACCCAAGATCTCTCAAATATCAATTTTGAGAGTAATCGAACCAGTAACTAAATAGTATAGTAGTCTAAATAGTATAGTAGTTTCTTTTCCGTAAGTAGTATGGGTTATGATGGGGTATTATGTGCAAAATACTGAGTTTTCTACCATTTAGATGAAGTGGATACATGGGTGTACCCAGCTTCTGACCCAGGGGGGCGGGGGGGCATATCAGATATTTCTAGGTTCCCCGCACTTGTTTTGCCTTACACAGGATATGAGGACACACATCATACGTCGCGCTTTAGGCGGGAGGCGGGACTAGGGATTGCAAAATCCGGATTCAAAGTTTATCATCACATATAAAGAAAGAAAGAAAGAAAAAAGATTTATTCTGGACAACACACAACATTACATTAAAGACTGTAGAAATTACAAAAAAACAAGAATTTAAAAAAAACAAACAGAACCAATTTAAAAACTACACAAAAATGCAATGTTGCGTGATGCCAGGGATAGGTCTCGAATTTGCTCAGGTTAGGAAGAAAGACTAAACCGCGCGCTGGTTTTCACTCGAGGCCCACGTCCATGACAAATCCGGATTATCCGGATTTTTCGAATTTTTGTATTTTTTTGCAATCTTTTGTAATTTTAAATTGTACGCGTAGTTTATGCTTAATTATTAGTAGTTTGAAGAGAGGTGTTCTATTTTATTGTATTTCCATTGCTTGCTTTTGAATAAAAATTCAATTAATCATTGGAAATAAATAAAACAATACTGCTAGAAAAAAGCTGCGAAAAATATCTAGGTTTAAGAATGGACGGCCGTCTGACGTGGCATACGCAGATTGAACACATCAGAACTAAACTGCTATCACTGATTGGATCACTTCGACACATTGTTCGGTGTATCCCACGTCGGACACGCTATACTATTTACAACTCACTAGTTAAACCACACCTACTTTATTTAATAGAAATCTGGGGCAGCGCGGCCAAGACAAAACTAGCCGAACTTCAAGTAGTACAGAACAAAATTATAAAAATACTGTTTCACTATCACTATTTAACACCTACATCGAAATTATATAAAGATACAAAATTGATGAACATAAAACAACTATATATTTACAATACATGCATTCTTGTAAGGAAAATACTAAATAACTCAGTCCATACTAATGTATCTTTTAAGAAATCGAAACAAATAACAACACGGACCACACGTCGAGCTAGTTATTTGGTACTTCCTAAGACGAGAACAAACTATGGCAAAACAAATTTTACTTTTGAAGGTGCACAGCTGTATAATACCTTACCGTCAATCATAAAAAATGTAAACTCATTTAATGTGTTCAAAAGTAAACTTTTGCAATATGTTACAGAAAAATACTAATGAACAAAATAAAATGCGGGATGCATTAAATGAGTACAAAACAAACGTTATAGACGAATGACAAATTGTTAATAATATTTTACTTATAAGCTCATATTGTTCTCATGTAAGTGACTATGTAGTCTTTCTTTGAGAATAAATATCTTTAAACCTAATTAAACTGCACGTAATATTAAAAAAAAATGGGCTTGTATTTGGCCACTGAGCCGTCCATAAAATAAAATAAATAAAATGCATTTATTCTCAGACAACAGGGTCCATAGATTGTTAGTAAATAGATACACAAATCTTAAGAGCTATAAAGGATAATGACGAAGCCTAAGGTGGAGCACGCTAACCCAAATTAAACCTATTCATTCTGGCCGTGAAAGTCCCTAGATTCTAAAAGTCAGGAAATACAGTCGCCGGAAGCAAGTTCCACACCCTTGCTTTACGCATTATAATTAAGAATGCAAAAGAAATGTTTTCCCTGTGTCTTGTGGTTCGGAGTAAAAATAGGGATTGTGGTGGGAATAAGGTTGAGCAATTCCTGCACACACTCTCAAAAATATATCCTGTAGAAAACCGATAGGGCAAACAACCTTTCTTCGATGGTCGAGGCTCGTGAGTTTCGTCATAATTAATCTCATATTCGATGAGTCTTCTGGCTCGGCGGTTTATTGAGTCGAGGGCGAGAGCCTGGTGGAAAGGACTCCGTTTGGTGGTGAAAAGACACACTTGCGTCTTGGTGGCATTAAAAGTGACCAGATGGCATTGCCCTAATCGGAGACTGCCTGTAAAGTTACGTTCAAACGCTCTACCATGGCCTCTCGCAACAATTGGATCTAGTCACTGGTGGCTCGCGCGCTGGAAATATGACAACGGTGCTATCGTCTACGTATCCAAAGATACCGGGCTTCACCAGATCGTTAATATGCAGCAGAAATAAGGTTGCAGAGAGAACTGAACTCTGTGGCATTGATTACGAAAAGGTCCGACGAACACCCGTCTATGACTACATGAATAGACCGTTCGCTCAGGAAATTGGAAATCCAAGCGCACAGACCACCAGAGATTTCATATCAAGTAAGCTTGCTTAGAAGGCTGGTGTGTCAGACCCTTTCAAAAGTAAAAATTTTCTGAGATCAGCCGATGTACAAAATGCTTTCGGCGGTAACCCGACTAAATATAACTATCAGTCTTGATATTACCACAGTCTATTAATCCATACAGTCGTCCGACGCCTTTGATCTAGTGAAAAATGCCGACAACGTCTAGACAGTATCGCGACGGCCAGGGTTGTCACAATTAAACAATATTTATAAAATTATTTATTTATTGCAGATAAAAATACAACATTGTTAGCATTATTATAATTTAAACAATATTATAATAACTACTCCATCATCAGACCCTGAAAACCATACATGGTCAAAGTTTATCTCACGACAATTCCAACAACCCCAAACATGGCTAGGATACGATGTTCGACTATTGAGTTCTAGTGCTTACCCTCCTACTCCATCATCAGACCCTGAAAACCATACATGGTCAAAGTTTATCTCACGACAATTCCAACAACCCCAAACACGGCTAGGATACGAAGTTCCACTATGGAGTTCCAGTGCTTACCCTCCTACTTCATCATCAGACCCTGAAACCATACATGGTCAAAGTTCATCTCACGACAATTCCAACAACCCCAAACACGGCTAGGATACGATGTTCCACTATGGAGTTCCAGTGCTTAACCTCCTACTCCATCATCAGACCTATTGAAAAACAAAAAAAGATTTCCAAATACTCATGCCATTTTGTTGGCGTTATTAACAAGACACGACATGACAAATATAAAATTATTATTGTATGCACTCTACGATAACAAACCATGATTTATTTACCTTTCTTCTGTGTGTGGAAGCTGATGAAACCGCAGATCTTTATTTAAATAGGATGAAGACTTGCAGTCTCTCACAGCACACGTCGTTTGCACCATTTTAAATAAACAAATTAATATAAAATAATTACAGACACAAACACGCGTTAGCCCTGAATGCTGGTTACCGAGCTACTAACATCGTTTTGTTCGCAGGTCGGTAACGGCTTTCCCGCGTCTCGCCTCTCACACCCCGCACGATTGCCCTGTCTAGACGGCTTCGTCGAACGACTGTATGGTTTAATAGACTGTGATATTATGTTGTGCAAAAAGTTGTTTTTTCGCGCCGCGCGCGCATCGCTTCCATCTAACACTCACAAGCCGACTTAGACCGAGCTATTAGCTAGATGGACGAGCGGTAGCAGCTAGCCGCTTGTGAGCCGAGCGGTGTATAGATTTCAGAGTAATACTGTCCTACATCTACTAGATATTAAATGAAAATTTTTAGTTAAATTATGACTAAAATTCGAAAAAACCGGATTTTATTATCAATATTCGGATTTATAATATCGAAGTATCCGGATTGCAATCCCTAGGCGGGACTATCCCGCTTTCAGGTTGTCAGCCCCACTGTCACCAGTGAGAGCAAAATTGTCCCGCTTTCGCAAACAGAACAAACGATAACATAATTTGCGGTAAGCGTCGAATGAGTTTTTTTTCTGTTATGAATAAAATATATATAAGAGACAGATCGCAGCAAGTGTGGCAGTAGGTACTGAAACCCTTTTTGATTACCAACATTAACAAATCTTGTAATGAGCACCATTCGTACTTGAAAACTAGACCCGATATTTTGAAACTGATTTGTTCTGCCGACAAATTCGAAACATCACACGGACGTTAGAAGTCATGTCACTAAAGTTTAGTAACTTAGCTAATCATCATATCAGCCCATGGATGTCCACTGCTGAACTTAGCTAATATGTTTTGTATTACTTACGTAACCATACCGTATGGTTACGACAGCTATGACAGTCCCGCTTTCAGGCCCCGGTGAGGGAAAAATGTCTCGTTTTCAAAAACTTCGGTTTAGGTTATTTTCAATAGCTTAGGTGCCTAGATAGGTTCGGTTCGAAGAAGATTTTCCACTAATTAATAAAATATTTACAAAGACCAAACGCAGCATTGAAAGATTGAAAGTAATTTCAAACTAACAAATCATGTAAAGAAATAATGAGGTCCGTTCGTACTTTACTTTAAAACTAGACCCGAATTGACCCGTTATTTTGAAACTCATTTTTTCTGCATACAACCGCTTAGACGTTAGAATTCAGAAATCATGTCACTACGGCTAACGTATAATAAATAAGTACTTATAGCGTGAAAATGAAGAAATAGTTCTTAATTTTCCAAAATAATCTAGTAAAATCACTTTTTTAAAATAATTCAGCAGGCTTCCCGCTCAACGAAAAAAAATATAAGGTCACGTTATGCATGAATGCAATTTGACCGGACACGCAGCGTTTTTTAAAAAGTTTACGCATATCATAATATTGTAAAGTACGAAATCCAGGTGGGGGCAGCTGAATATGGACAAGATAAATATTATGTCTAATGTTCATATTCCGCCAATACCTGTGATTGTTTGGAACACTATTCTCGAAGTTGTAGACGAGTATGTTTACCTAGGACAAATTGTCTAACTAGGAAGGTCCAACTTCGATAAAGAGGTCAATCGAAGAATCCAACTCGGCTTGGCAGCGTTCGGGAAGCTACGGCATATCTTCACGTCCAGAATACCTCAGAGTCTGAAGACAAAGGTCTTCAATCAGTGCGTGTTACCAGTTATGACACACGAAACAGACACGTGGTCTTTTACTGCTGGCCGCATAAATAATCTCAGAGTCTCTCAGCGAGCTATGGAACGAGCTATGCTCGGAATTTCTCTACGTGACAGAGTCCGAAACGAGGACAAAAATTACCGATATAGCTCGTGGAGTTAGCAAGCTGTAGTGGCAATGGGCAGGCCACATCGCTCGAAGAATAGATAACCGATGGGGAAGGAAAGTTCTTAAGTGGCGACCACGTAGTGGAAAGCGCCGAGCGGGACGACCTCCCACCAGGTGGACCGACGAGCTGATCAGAGTCGCTGGGTGTCACTGCAAGCGGCCCAAAACCGTTCCAGGTCGAAGTTAATGGGAAAGGCCTATGTTCAGCAGTGGACATCGTTAGGCTGATATGATGATGTGAAAGGGAACCAGTTTGAAAATTCATCCAGCCAATGAAAAGAGCAAGACCACCAGGCGAAATCAGAAAAAGTTCATAATGTAGATATTGTTTGTCACAGGAACATTTTAATTTATTTAAAGTATTTCAAAAATATTTTACATAGGTTTTTTAAATATTTTAATTACTCATAACATTGCTATGCTATTGCTATCATATTACATTGTTTTGTTCCCAAAACCAACAATTACATTTATCATTGGTATAACCACAGACATTAATATCTAAATAGATACCGCCTGTCGCTCAATCTGTATGGAAACCAAGCGTGTAACTTTTTTACCACCTACTGTGACGTTACACAAATGTTTTAGTGATATGAATAACCCGTCAGCGCGAAACCGATTTACTCCGACTCGTCCGCCTATATACCGACTTATTAGGTTCTTTTTAGCAGAGTAAGTAGGTAAAATATACGTTTTTTTATATACTCAATCAATCTTAAGTCGACTAACTTAATCATCAGATCAGAGTAGTCAAGATCCGAAGAATCAAACGAGTCCCAAATCGATGGGTTTGCGTCGTTTTATCACAAGGTTCAAATTTAATTTTCAATATTTCTGTACCTGTACCTGTTCACTATAGCGTATGGTCCCGCTAACTTTGTGTGAAGTTAGCAGTGCCGGCTTATTTCAGGAACTATGTTCGAGGAACAAAAATATAAGTTTTAGTTAAAAAAATATTTTTAATTCAAGCTTTTTTTGGTGACTGTACATTTTGTTGATTGTACATGCATTGTCTTCTAATATACCAAATATCAAGTCAATCCGACCACTGGAAGTAGGTGAAATTCGACTTGCAAGATTTGATTTGATTTGTATGAAGATACATACATACAAACATACATTGCAAGTTAGTAAAAAGATTGTAAAAAAAGGCCCACTAGGCGGTCACCCGTCTGGAACTCTGGATACCGTCCACACCGGTAATTACTTAACTTTGTTGATTGATGAAGAACGGCTAATCAAGCTACATCGCTTCAACAAATAAAATAAACAAATATTCCTACAGTCTTTCCATTCACAATATTATATTAGTATTGCAATAAAACCAAATCGATAATTAGAACCTTAATTATTATCTAAATACGTAAGTATCTACTGCTTTATTTTCTGTACTGTGGCAAAATAAAATCGGACGCCATAATGGAATTTCAAATGGTGCGCCGCGGTGAATTTTGGCGCGAATAGCTGCATCGTGCGTAGATGAATACGTAGCGCGCTCAAATGGCGGGGTACGAGGTAGCGTAAAATACCTACAGCTCGTCGGAGAACCTCGCCTTAAATATCGACATCTGACGTTTACATTATTTCATGGATATGCAGTCATTTTTAGACTTTATTTTGATGATAAAGTGGTAAGCGAGTACATAAAATCCTTACCTAGTGTAGGAAATAGAAAATAATAAAATCGGCTGCTTTGCTTGCCAGAATGCCCCGTCCAAATAGGGCCATCTCTGTATCTCAAGAACTAGAGCACCTAACGATCTAAGATGTGTTTGTTCCCATAATTAGCCACTAAATGTTTATCTCAAGACCTTACTTATGGAGGTTAGGTGGCACTGATGACTGACGTTATAAACATAACTCTCTAGCAAATAACCCTGCCAGGACGGGTCACACGGTTTTCAGCGGGATGCAGGGAAAAGTCAGGCAGGGAAATGAGGAATACCATTGTATGAGTAAACCGCTGCGTACCTCAAGCACTATCGTTGTCAACCACCGTAATATTCCTATTTCAATGTTGCCAACTACTGATTTGCTACATGTTTTTGGCAACTGACAACATTGAATGCATCATCGCAAATTATAAACAAAGGGCCTGACGATATTTAGGTAGGTAAGTACTTTCCTCGCGTGCTCGAAGCGCTCGTGGTGTAGCATGATTAGCCGTTCTTAATCGATCGGCAAAGTTAAGCTACGTCTGTCTTGGTCGGTACCTGGATGGGTGACCGCCTAGTGGTTTTTTTTTTTTTTTTTTTTTTTTTTAAATTAAATGGGCTTGCGTTTGGCCACTGACCCGCCCAGAAGGGGCGATGACGAAGCCTAAGATGAAACACGCTTACCCAGAAGAAACCTATTCACTCTGGCCTTGAAAGATCCTAGATTGTAGGCGTCAGGAAACACAGACGCCGGAAGCAAGTTCCACTCCCTTGCTGTCCGCATTATAAATGAGGATGCAAAACGCTGTGTCCGTATTTTCGGTATGTCAACAACGTACGGGTGAAAATTTTCCCGGCGTCTTGTGGTTCGGTGTAAAAATGGGGATGGTGGAATTAGGTTGAATTGTTGGTATTTCAAATCGAGCGTTTCCGTGCTTCGGAAGGCACGTAAAGCCGTTGGTCCCGGTTATCACTTAATTGTGATAGTCGTTAAGCTAGTTGGATGCCTCATAGGCGGCTTGAAAAATTCCAACAGTAGGTTGGCCACTAGCTTACCTCCACCGATCCGCAGTGGGCACGCGTGGTGGAGTATCTGCCCATCCCCTTTCACCCTGATTTGTGAAAGGAGGCCTGTGCTCAGCAGTGGGACATTATAGGCTGATGATGATGATGATGAAGTACTTTCAACGAACGGACATATAAAACTGCTAATACGTGATATTCGTCACGACATCAGTCAAATCAATAAGAAACTACAAAGCGGGGTTTTATATTCTTGGAATTTGTATTGCATGTGGTATAATATCTTATTTAAAACATTGTTGACTGCAGTATTTTATAATACTTTATTTGGTCCATCTCAAATTATATATTTTATTGTCGCACATAATAACTAGCAACGAAATAAAGCCAAGTAGACCTCACATTTAGCATTTTTTATATATGGACTTGCGTTTGGCCAGTGACCCGCCTATAAAGAACGATGACAAAGCCTAAGATGGAGCACGTTGACCCAGAAGATAGGTTTCTTCTAGGCAAGCGTGCTTCACTCTGTCTTTCAATGTCTATAGATTGTAAGAGTCACTAAACAGAAGCCTTCAAGTCACAAAGTGCATATAATTTGAATACAATTATATTTTCTTTGTTTTCAGGCAGGTACTTTACATGTATCGTTCATTAGTCATTTTTAACCGACTTCAAAAAAATAGGAGGTTCTCAATTCGGTTGTACGTTTTTTTTTTTTTTTTTTTTATGTTTGTTACCTCATAACTCCGTCATTTATTAACTTCCCGTTTGGTCTCATTGTCATAAGATCAGGCTTTGATTACTTCATAGTGTCCTTTGAAGTCGGTTTAAGTTTTTTTGTAAAACAGTCCAATTATTAGGGTTCTGAACCAAGAAGGTTAAAAAGGAACCCTCATGGTGCCACTCCGTCCGTCTGTCACAGCTCTATATTTCAGCAAACGCTAATTGATTTGAAAATTGGAATAGTTTTAGATAAGTATTGCTTGCCAACCAAATATTTTTAATAAATAAAAGTGGGCGACATAGGAGACCGAAATTTCAAAGCAGGGCTGCAGTTTAAAATGGGGTAGGTATCATAATTTACGAAAGAGCTTTGTTTGGACATTCAGTCCAGAACGGGATTTTATTTTTATTTTATATTGCCTAGTTTTTTACTTATGATGAAACATTTCTAAAAATACCGATATCACAATCCGAAGTTCAAAAATTCAAAAGTAAATAAAGTTGATAGATTACAAGAAAATTATAACGAAGCTAATAAAGCTTGTAGGGATCAATTGCTTGCTGGGATATCTTCCGAAAGTCGCACGGAGTAAGTGGTCATAGAAAACGGCGCTCTGATTGCTATCAGCTCACACGTGAAGATTTGAAATCCGCTTTTAGTGAATATTGGCGCAATTCCATTCTTATGCACGATAATGCGACTACATATTCCTCATTTGATCAAAACGTATGCCCGTTTGACGAGACTTAAATCCCCGTAGAGCATGCTTGGGACGAGCGCAGGTGCCGGATTAGACAACGCAATCCGCAGAACCAGCTGTCTCTTACATGAGCTTAGGAACATGCTAGAGGAAGAATGGCCAAAATCATTTTAGAAATTAGTTTCAAATTATACCAAATCGCCTTACTGAAGTTTTACGAGCTCGTTTAGGAAATACCAAGTAACAACAAAAGAAAGGGACACAAAAATTTGGAAAACTGCGACACGTCATTGCGGAAGCAAATCCGCAAGTAAGTATTAAACGTTTGTGTTACTTTAATTTAAATGAACATAAAAATGGTATAAGTTGCTCTCTTTTATATATTAGTCATCAACAACAAACTATAATTTCACGAAACAATATCACGTACCTTTACGGAACTATTTTAGTCACCCGCTTTTTTGCATAATTTGTATACCAGTGTTTTTTTATGAGAGATTTCATCATAATTATCTCTTACAAACACAACAGTATATTGGTATTGAATTAGAGGGAAAGGCGCTGAATGATAAATGTGCAAAATACCTCATTTAACGATATCATTTTATAAGAAATTATAATGTACGCATTTTTTATAAATAAAATTATATCATACGCATTACATTAAAATGTAAAAATGCGGTAACAGTACATTATGATACATGTGTGAAAAGTTGGTAATTACAGACGAGGCGATATTAAGCGATAAGGAAGCCGAGAGTGTAATGATCAAAGCACACGTGTCATACGACGTTTTTTTTTTTAAACTGTTTTAGGTAGCCTTTTGAATTAAGAGTGCTTCGTCTACGCACATATCAATTGCATTGAGGTACAAAAAACAGCGAAATATACTTAATAAGTTATTAGGAATATACACTGGACAGCAAATAAACCGGGCCACCCGCCCTTTTGTAGCTCTAATCCGATTTTCTCAAAAAGTATACAACTTACAGCTATCAAAGATATACCTAAAGAAAGTACGTTTCATGATGATTAAAATGAGTATAAATGTAATTGAAAGCACCGTCAACTCACATTGTAATCATGCCACAAACACAATGCCTAACGATTTGCACTATTTTCTCTAGAGTTCGAGCTTAGCGTTTTTTTTTCTACAGTGATATCTCTTATCATTTCTTTAGTTTTTGTCCATCGTTTGTTCAGGCGCGTGTATTTTTGCTATTTTTTACGGCCAATGATAGATACGACTCCTTAAGAAGAAGCTCAAGCACTAGCACTAGTTCAAGCAGTTGTTGGGCAACGTGAGGTCGTTCGAAGTCTTCGAATCAGCAGATATTCAGTGCAACGAGTTTACATACGATACTTAGAGACTGGAGCAATCGACCGCCGTCCAGGTACGGGCAGATCTAGGGCTACATCAGCAACAGATGATCGTTATATCCAACTTACTAATCTGCGAAATCACTGCCTGAACGCAGTTCAAGTCCAACAAAGTCTGCGTGACGAACGCCAAGTGGTCATAAGTTCAGATACCGTCAGCAGGAGACTTGATGAAAGGAACCTGACTCCAAAAAGAGCTGCAACAGGCCCAGGATTCACGGTAGCCCACCGTCGATCACGACTTGAATTTGCTCGAAAGCATATGAATTTGAGGTTAGAGCAGTGGGGTAATTTACTCTGCCCTGATGTGACCAGGGTGAGTATACATGGAAGCAATCGACGTCAGAGAGTATATCGTCGCCCTGGAGAACGTTGTTCTCAGTGTTTATCGAGTAAACTGTTGCTTATGGAGGAGGATCGGTAATGGTCTGGGGCGGCATCTCGTTAAACGCACATACAGCGTTAGTTTTCATCAAACCGACGGGCCGTACACGTGGATTGACTTCTCATCTACATCACTGAAATCCTCGCGGACCATATGGTACCTTACGTAGGATATATCGGGCAGGATATGCAGTTGATGCATGATAATGTACGGCCTCATGTTGCTCATTTGGTGACCCAGTATCTACGCGACGTCGGCATTCATACGATGGACTAGTCAGCTCAAAGTCCGGACTTGAATCCGATAGAACACTTATGAGATGAGCTGAAACGTCGAGTTAGAGCTCGGGTACCTGTTCCAACAAGGCTTTCAGAGCTGCGAATCGCAAATGAAGAGGAGTAGAATGCAATTCCCCAAGATTTCATCGTCAGGCTCGTGAGGTCTTTGAATACGAAGATGCTAGCAGTTACACGAGCAAGGGGAAGGAACACTGAATACTGTGCAAAAACATTTTTTCATTTTTTTATTTTTTTTCAGCCAAAAAATTGTTTTTCCTTTGGTGATTACGAACGATTAACACGACAGGAAAACAACTCTTCTTTGTAAAATCCTTAATAAACATTTAATAAATTGATTAAGCCTAATGTGTTTCCATTCATTTTGTTCATCATGAAACACACTTTCTGTAGGTATAACTTTGTAAGTGGTAAGCTTTATACTTTTTGAGAAAATTGGATTAAAGCTCCAAGGTAGCGGCCCGGTTTATTTGCTGTCCAGTGTAGTTCAGCGGTTTTCCTAATAGGACTTAAATTAATGTTTTACAATAATTACTCTTGTTTATAGGTACTTTATTTCCACAAAACGGCACTGAATGATTAATGATGTTTTTGTGGCCAGACTTTTGAATTAATTCCAATTATGCCATGATTTTTATAGACAGTGAGACTGTGTATCGGCAAGCCTAGCCTTGTTAATTTGTAAATGTTGTTATAGGTGCTACACAAATGATTAGGCGGCGAACACAATACCGGCTTATCACTGCACTGTAACCGTGTGACTCACTCTGTAAATGCACTTGGGAATCGCCTTCGATGAACGAACTCAAATGGAATTGTGGGTACAAGGTTACGGCACGCCTCCATCTTTATTTTTGCTCTTGAGTATGTGGGTTTATTCAATAATGAATGGCCCACGAGCAGAAATAAGTAGGTATTCAACTATACATACAAATTTTTTTTTGGCCAATTTTTCTTTTACTATTTGCCTTTTTTTAAGGCATTCAGTCATTTGCGGTATGATTCCCGTAAATTATCCGTAGCTTATTATCTGTAGGACCTTGTGAATTGTCCTGCTAGTTACTATTTAATATTATGTTGCGGCATTTTCCTTTAAGGCTTGTGTTGGCCAATGCATAGAACATAGATAAATAATCATTGATTTCATATACATATCTATAGTAATTAGTAGTACCTTATTCATAACCGTATATTGTAAATATTGTTTAGACTTATGTTAACAACAGTTGTCGTTTGTTGGACACACGACGCAGACGCAGAAGCTAGTGAAAAGTTTATTTTGACTATATAATAGTATAGGCATGTGTTTGACCTTAATCCCACCATGGTAAGTGATGATGTGGCGGAATGTGGTAACCACACAGCCTCCTGTGAAAGGAACTTGCTCTCACTCAAGTGCAGCTGTCGGAACAAACCAATAGCTACTTGGCGACAGACTTGAGGGTTGTAGTCAGCCATGTGGGTACTACAAAGTACTCTACCACCGTAATATGGTTTCCTCACGATGTTTTCTTTCACTCACTCCTTCACGATTCGAACCCGAGACCTTCGCCTCGGCATCCGACGTCACTATCACTGAGCTATCTTTGCCTTAAGGGGCAGACTTGGGCAAAATACACTACATTGCTGCCCAAATTATATGAAACCTGCTAACTCTACGGTGTTGAAATTTAAATATATGATACTTAAGGATATAACAAACACATCGCCCGAGCCGAAAACACGATTTCAATTAAAAGCCTCGATAAAAAAAAATTTCAAACATACCTCTGAAAATCAAGAAATCCCCAAATATATCCAACGCCTGAAGGTATTTTGATACGATTTTTTTCATCGATATAGTACATATCATAAGAAAATAAACGCCCGATTTAGTTTTTTGAATTAGATACCTTTTCTTTGAGATCAAAGAAAAGGTATTGAAGGTAGGTTGACTGATACTGGTAACAGTAGGTGCCCCGAAGTCGGGGCGGGCGTGCCAGTCACTACTGCGGTCATCGAGTCATCTGTAGTCATCGAGTCGAGCCGATATACCTTTATATTCATTGTATTATTGTGGTCCAGTCGCGTAGTCGTGAAGTGTCAATGGCACAGTAAAATTAGTACCAGTAAGGAAAATATTACACATCTTACGTTGACTAAGTTTCTACTACATCGAGGAACAACCCTTAGAGTATGTATACCGAGCAATCTGATTCCGAAACTAGTCAGTGATTTGTCACTGATTTTGAACATCGCTCGAAGAACCGATAACCGATGGGGATGGAAGGTTCTCGAGTGGCGGCCACGTACTGGAAGGGGGGGACACCGTACGTGGATGTCCCACCAGGTGGACCGTCGACCTGGTCAGAGTTACTGGGCGCTGCTGGATTCAAGCGGCCCGAAACCGCTTGAAGTGGAAGTTAATGGGGGACCCAAGTAACAATTTAACTTATATAACGATCGAAACAACGTTTCTTATACAGGTATATAGGAAAAACTTTTGTCATATAAATGTTATATACACGGTTACACAACGCGATTTGGGCGCACTTTACTCGGCCTATTGCTCATAAAAACATTATGTTATTATCTTATAAGTATCATCTTGATCATATAAAGAATAAACGGTGACTTTTATATAAACTATCAATTGTCTAATGTAGTATCGTATTCACAAGGATTTTTGGATAAGTGTTGAAAATATTATCCGGTACTACATTTATATTATCAACTGGTATTTTAGTAATGAATTTATTTATGAATGGAGTGTATGTGTGTCGATTGGAGTATGGTCATCATTTTCATAAACAAATGCCAGTTTTTCGATTAATTGTAACTGGTTTCACAATTGATTTTTAAAGCCCCCCTTCAATTTTCTTTATTTAATTTATTATTTATTTAAAATAATATGTAATTAGGATCCACTGATACTTATTCAGCACATTGTATTTGTATGTTACAGTTATATGTCTATTCTGTCATATACTAGTTGATTACTCTGCTGGCTTGACATGTCCATGTTAGTTTTTTAGGGTTCTTTATAA
Organism: Achlya flavicornis; assembly: GCA_947623365.1. Lineage (NCBI taxonomy): Eukaryota > Metazoa > Arthropoda > Insecta > Lepidoptera > Drepanidae > Achlya > Achlya flavicornis. Next base: position 7,986,790 of record OX392467.1, read on the forward strand.
GAGGCCATAGACCATTTATGTAGTTAAAGTACCTACCTACCGAAATATAACTTGAAAGAAAGGAAAATGATTAAAAATGGGTGATTCTGGTCTGATCCCAAAACAATAAAATTTTATATCTGATCCGCTGTTCACATTTTGCTATCATTATCCGAACGATGAATGCAGCTTTTGCTATAAAATCATGTACGGAACCCATATCAGTCAATGTATCGTTTTGCACCTGACTTTCCAAACGTTCTGATCCAATAATAAGCCTACTAAAAGTGATATGGTGACTATTATCCAAAATTTCAGTCGTATATTTGGAACTTACATGTATTATTTATGGTTAAAGAGCAATCATGCCACAATTACCCGACCTGCTGTATACAAGTTATGCAGCAACTTTTATACGATCGCAAGGATATATTAATGTTGTTTAGGGGTTTCGTATATGAGTAATCTATAATCGTCATTTAATTTGCTTTCCTATGAAAATATCTATAAGTCGCTATAATTGTGTGTAAAATGTAATTACTTATACATTGAATTAAACCATATACAAATATTGAAGGAAAATGCACTTAAAGTTGTATAATACACACTTAAGTAACTGTCACTTTATATTACTAGATTGCCATATAATATTGCTGTGTAAACGAATACTCGACTCTTTTACAAGCCTAAATAGTAACATCGTTTAAATGCTGGGTAAAATGATTTTATATGAACCGTTGTTGTATAAATCATTTTTATAAGATTCTTACATAATCTAAGGTTTAGGTAATATGATAGTGTAGTATTATTTGCAGTAATTCGACTTCTATGCGATCATAATTCATATAATTTGCGGTTATTCGTCTTTTATAAGATCTCTAATCATATAGGTTTCAAATTATATGGCGTTTTTGCTCCTTGGGGAGGCCTATGTTCAGCAGTGGATATCCTTAGGCTGATATGATAATGATGAATAAAAATGTTAGGTAAAGTAAAGAGGGCATTTTATGGAGAAATTCTACAATTATTGTAAAAAGTGATGGAAGAAAACCTGTTTATTTGTCAAATAACATCTAATATCTCGATTGAGGTCCTCTCCTGTCTGTCCATTTGTCACAGCCTGTATTCTCCGAATTTATAGAACCCAAATTGTATTTAGTATTGCGTATTTGTATAAGTATCCAGTTTTAAAAATAAATATCTTATCTTATCCCAAACTAAGTAGAGCTTGTAAATACATCACTAAATAGTATGAAAAGAAGTCGTTTTCCGCGTCAGCTTGTGTCTCTGTTTATCCGCTAACTCTAAACCACGCAACGGATTTCGATGCAGTTTTAACCATCAGATAGAAAATTATTACTACGTATAAAAAAGACGCCATACGTCACAACTATGTTCCGTTCAAGTTCCGTTCAAGTGAGGCCATTCGGCCACACTTTTTATACGCGATACCGTGACCGAGTGGCGTGGGCTGCCGCGCAAATCGCTCCATTGTCACCACATTATGACATTGTACCCGTGCGAAGCCGGGACGGGTCGCTTGTACTTAATATACATAATTACACCCTGACTCGGGACATGCAAACATGTTCATGCACACAGATGCATATCCTTGGTGGGAATCGAACATACAATCGGCGGCGTTGTGGAATCTTAACAAACTACACCAACTAGCCCGTCAAAAGTTTTTTTTAAGGTATTTCAAAATTTATATTTTTAAATGTTAGTCTGCAGTTTGTCTACTGTTAACATTTTTACTGTGTCCAATTCAAACAGCTTCGTTCTCGCGGAAATGTATAGATGGCGGTTTGTCACGTTGAATTGTTTGCTTGCAATGACGCACTTTTAAATAGAGGGAGCTAGTATTTTTTGTTTGCTTAGTTCCGGTAATTTCCGCTAATATTATGTGAAAATGTGGCGCAAGGGTGAAAACTGAAATCTGCTGGAGAGGAGTCTGCGCCTTAAATCAATATCAAGTTTACATATAGCTCGTAGGTACTGTAAAGTTTGACTATTTGGACCGAAATTCTAGACACTTAATAAGAATTTTAACAGACACTAAATTACATACCTACATGATATTTTAAGAATAAGGAAACAATGAACTTGCCGTCAAGGAAGGCACGTTTTGCACAAGGACAGTTTTGTGTATTTTGTAGGTATCCATATTTATGATGCAGAGCATTAGTGCAATTCTATACAAAGGTTTTCGTACTGATATATTTGCACAGATAAGGAAATATTTGCTGAATAAACACCATGATAGCATGCTAATGATCACCAACATAATCTTTTAACATTCCAGAATTGTCTAAAGACCAGTATTATTATAATTACAATACATTACAGCAATTGTCTCTAACGATATGACCTTAAAATATTAAGTAAATTAAAATAAATAAATTAGTTCAAGAAATATGAATACCCATTTTGACCATGATGTCAGACACGTAGACATGCAATTTTAAGTAAGAAACGCGTGATATTTCATCAGAAAGTAGGTCTCATTCATCTTCAATATATGAATCAGAATGAATATTATAACCACATTATCGAATATGTCCCAAATTCCCAATCCAAGTATTCATCTAACCATGGAATTCAAGAAAGATCTATGTAGTAGGTAGGTATAGGTACCTATTAATTTTTTTTTTATTTATGTAATTGTGAAAAATGTTGTGACATTGCGATGACTTACAAGTTCAATAGGTTCATTCAACTTGCCATGAAAGTGTTTGTGTATTATTACGTAAGTATAATTTAAAGAACTTTTGTATTTTAGCTGCCAGTCCTGAACGTACCTAATAATTGTTTTACTTGAATAATAAAATCCTCTTAGTAATAGTAATCCCCAATACAAAATCAAGAGTGAATGAGTTTAAACGGCGACTGCCCTCTTCATTGCCCGCTATAACTATTTGAGTCACAGAGCCACATGCAGTCAGTCAATATTCGGTTAGTCAAATGATGTATGATGGTCAGCTGGTTTATTGATTTAATTTGACCTATTTTAAATATAAGCATTTTCCGTGAACTTCGTAAGCATTAGCCATGTGTTAGTCAGTAATTAATCGTTTTAATGGTAATTCGATACTATAAAAACAATGACTAATGCATGAGCTAAAAAACATTACAGTTTCAGGGGCAGAATATTGACACCGCCTCATATGACACGTAGGTACATACCGTTATTTGCACACATTTTTATTGTGCATGACTAACACATGGAAATAATGAACTATGACACATAAAGGACTGGAGCTTTATGTAAGAACGAAACGTTCATCAATCTCACGGGAGGTCGTCAAGTGGCTGATATTAAGATTTTTGGCATCTCGCCCACCTCAGTTCCTTGAATCTCAAAGTCGATGTTACGTATCGTTAATGTTTTATCGTGAATCTGTATTTGGAACGAGATTCAGATGCACTTTAGATGCACAGTGTAAGAACTAATTCCGCACGTGGACACTCGAATCTTAATGATGTAATTAAAAATCGATCATAAATATAGGTTATCTCGGTCAAACCGCAATTTTCTGCGCAGTAACGGTTAATTGAAATACGGCGGTTTTCGTCATTATGTTAATAACAACATCATACAAACATGTTGAGCTCGGTGAGCGTTTAGATAGCTTCAGCGAAGCATTTGTGCCAACCAGCTGTTTTATTGTTGGTATCACATTTTCATATAATATGAAAGGAGATTCATATTCATTCATTTATTCTGCAACTAAGTGTATAGTGGGTCTTATTCTATTACAAACAGTGCTTAGATAACTTAGTGACCTTTTACAGGTATTGCAAAAGTATTGATTGTAACATAATAATAATTTGAAGATGCTTTAGTTTCTCTAGTATTTGCTAATATCCTGACATATCCTCCAAGAAACCATTAGGTATGCGTATTAATAAGTTATATTATAACTAAGGAGCTACTTTACTTAGCCTAAATTAGGCAAAAATATATAAGATAAACAGTTTTAGGATAATTAAGGGTACAGGATCTTCAAAATGGCACATTATAATATAGCACATACTTTCATTCAATGATCTTTTACCATTTCTCACAGTGGTTTCAATTGTCTTTGTATATGACCCTAATTGAACAATAGGGTCAAAGCCAAATCTGGAATGAGGTTATTCTATAATAGACATAGTACTATTTACGTTAAAATCATATGTAAATCTGTAACAATACATGTTTGGCACCTTTGAATAAAATATTTGTAAAATTTTATAAATTGCTTCAGTTGGCGACTTCCTCGTTAAGTAATGTACTAGTAGGTACTAATGTGATGTCAAAGAAATAAACTGCATATTTATGTATATGTATCATATATTTTTTTGATTCACTTTTGCTTTCCTGATAAGACTAATAACATCGGGAAACCTGTGTGCCCGAGATCCGAAGTTGGAAAACGTTTGGGAGTCTTTAATCTTTAAGTGGAGGTAGAAGGTCTTTGGCCCTTATAATCAGTTTGTTTGTTACGGAGGATTTTTTTTATTTTTGTTGCTTATTGCCGCCGGCTCACACTGGGGCAGGATGTATGGGACACATGCGAAAAATGAATTTTCAAATGAAAGTTATTTGAAAAAATAATTTTGTATTCTTTTATTAGAGGGCATTTGACAATCATTTATAAATATTAAACTGCAAAAAAGATTATTAGTTAGACATTATATCAATACAAAGTTGCATAATCTGAGGTTCGTTGCATTTTACTCGCGCGCAATAAGTATCAGATTTGTTTATTTAATTGTAGTGATTTGGTTGAAACTACTTCTTAAGTAAATTATGTATATTTAAGACCAATATTTGAACTTTTGAAAACATAAATTTTTGTACGATTTAGGTTTGTTTTCTTTTACATATCTGTATATAAAAATTTTGGCCGTCAATTTTTTTTTGTCGCAAAATAATTAAAATTGGGGCAAAGGGCTTTTTAATTTATTGATGTCATAAATAACACTGAACCTTCTATTTTACGGAACTGAAGTCCAAAGTGAAAGCCTGCTGCCCGAATTCGAAATATTTTCATTTTTGTAGCTAGTCAAATTGTAGTCGCGTGATATTTTTCAATATACAGATATCTAGAAGAAAACAAACCTAAATCATACAAAAAAATATGTATTCAAAAGTTCAAATATTGGTCTTAACTAGACATAATTTACTTAAGAAGTAGCTTCAACCAAATCACTACAATTAAATAAACAAATCTGATATTGCGCGCGAGTAAAATGCAACGAACCTCAGATTATGCAACTTTGTATTGATATAATGTCTAACTAATAATCTTTTTTACGGTTTAAGATTCATTTATGATTGTCAAATGCCCTCTAATAAAATAATATTAAATTGTTTTTTCAAATAACTTTCACTTGAAAATTCATTTTCGCGCATGTGTCCCATACATGCTGCCCCAGTGTGCGGCTCTTCTCAAACTTCCTCTCGAACCGTGGGTTAGTCTTACAATTCATAAGTACCTGTGAAGGCCTAACTGAATGAATATAATATTTCATTTCAGTTAGGCCTAAATTTCATAGCTTTTCAACTAACATTGGAGCTTGGGCCAAATTCAATGCCGGCTAGTGCAATGAGCTGTCAGTTGATTACATTATTATAATTTTATCATGCGTAGTTATACTACCCAAGTTTTGTTGTTTAGTGGATAGATTCCCGATCTAAATAATTGAGGTATTTGCTCTACTACATTATTTCAATGATAATTCTTGAAAACAACATACGGATTCAATATTATCGTCTAGACACTTAACGAAATCAATTTATAACTCTGTGTAATAATAATCAGATTGACGAAAGATACGGGGATAGGTATATTTAGAAATATTTACAATGGCAATTAAATGAAATAGTAATTGCATTTTTTAAGATTTCATTTTATCAGTTTATTATGCGTGAGACAGGTAGATAGATAGTCGTCGTGGCTAATTGCGCAGTGATTGTGGAGCATCGCTTTCATAATCCATCGGCGATAAGGTAATCAATCGATCAGAGTTTACGACACCACAACAAAGGCTCCTCTGTTGTCAAGGTTATCTTAAGCACGTACGCGTGCCTTCAGAAAATAGTGGATTATTTATGAAAAACACGTCTAATCTTTACGTTGATTGATATGTGAAGTATGGTGATTAGGTATATTTAGTTACAATATCAATCGAGTTCGAAAAAATGCAAAAATACTAACTTCCAAAAATAAAGTTACCTTCAATGCCAGATCTTTTATAACTTGTATATTATTAACCAGAGCCATGTGCAGATAAGACAGAAATCTTTCTTCTATTCTTTGTACTGCAGCCTATATGAATGAGGGTTTAACTTGAAACCCCCGTATATAGTTTATCTTTCTAAATATGCACCTAGCTAGGTACATCATTTTCCATTTGTTCCACAAATCTATTTCTGTAACTCCTGTGTGGCTTTAGTCTAGTTACGTGAATAGTTCCAGACTGATCGATAAAGTCATCATTGTGCAATAGGGCGCCAGTTCTGAGCTGGAACTGTTTTTGTTGGAATTCAAAGATGATGTATGGTCTGCAATAAGATATTTTGTAAAATTATTTGTGCTTTGGCCCGTCCAGCAGCACAAGATGTTGAGAAAACGTTATTAGGCGCCATAAAAACAATTGTTTTGCCTCATTACAGAGACCAGATCGTGAGTCCGTGACTTTACTCAAAGTTCTACACTAAACACTTTTTCAATAAAATAACAAATGCGTCCGTTTGGAAACCGGCCGGCGAGCAGACATTCTATTATTATGATGCACTTGTTCACTGCAATTGACCATTTATCTCACTAATATTATAAATGCGAAAGTTTGGGTGTTTGTACATCAATCACGCTTCAATAACTCAACGGATTTGGATGCAATTTGGCACACAGATAGAATATGTTCTTGATTAACACATAGGATACTTTTTATTCCGGGAAATCAATATATCCCTCGGGAACGCGGGTGATACAACGGGGCGCAACTAGTCTTATATAATATGGAAATAATAATAACATAGGTACTATAAATTACTTCATTTGTAAACATATATGCTTATCATTTCCAACCATTGGCCCATACACTCCGGATTAACCACCAACTAATTAGTGGAGTATTACGTTGTAGTAATAATGTTTTTTTTTTTTTTTTATACCACTTAGGTGGCAAACAAGCTTACGGCCCGCCTGATGGTAAGCGGTTACCGTAGCCTATGGACGCTTGCAACACCAGGGGTATCACGCGCGCGTTGCCGACCCTGCAGAAATCTCTTCACACCCCTTTTGAAGAACCCCATGCTGTACTCCATTGGGAAAACCACGGCGGGGAGCTCATTCCACAGTCTGAGCGTCCGCGGAAGGAAGCTCCTTTGAGCCCGCACAGTACGAAACAATTCAGGTTTCAATATGTGAGGGTGGACTCCCCGTCGATGGCGAGAGTTGCGATGGTAGAAAGTAGCCGTGGGCATCATCTTAAACAATTCTTCAGAACACCGTCCGTTGTACAAGCGGTAGAACACTGTCTACTCCCTAAAGAGCAGTACGTAATAAATAGGTACACTTATAACAAAGCAATATTAAAATTTTCATGTGATATTAAAATAAGAGAAGACTCATACTCTGCGTTTATTTTTGGCACTGACCTATGTTACGTAAATTGCTGAATCAATAGTCGTTGTTTGATGCAAGATTGTACACGCGTTTGAATAATTTATGGTGGCAACTTCAGTCGCTGAGACCTTCATAAGTACTAGGGCTTTTAAATTGAATAAATCACTTTGACCTCAAGGTATACGTTTTATTGGATACTAAAATAAATAAATAAATATCCTGGGACATTAGAGGTAATGTCCCAGGATAGGTTTGGGATCAGATGACCGTGTGAGGACACACGGTCATCTGATCCCAAACTAAGCAGAGCTTGTACTATGGAAACCAGATAACTGTTTTTTTTTATGTTAAATGGGCTTGCGTTTGACCTTCGACTGACCCCATGAGGAGTTAAGACGAGGCCGAGGATGTAGCACGCTTACCCAGAAAAAGCCTATTCACTCTGGCCTTGAATACATCTAGGTTGCAGGTGTCGGGAAACACAGATCCCGGAAGAGAGTTCCACTCCTTTGCTTTTCGTATAAGAAACGATGAAGCGATATAATACATATACTACTTTTTGTTTGTAAATACATACTTAATATACACAAATACACCCAGACTCAGGACATACAGACATGTTCATGCACACAAATGCATGTCGTGTATGGAAATCGAACCCACGACCTGCGGCGCGATAGGCACCAGCTGGCCCGTCATTATAGTACTATATTTTTTATGACATAGACCATATAGTAATAGAAGATATCCATTGCGAACCAAGGCCTTTATACACTGTGCTGAATGTATTGAATGATGCTGGTCTGAACACTCGTTTACGCAAAATTAGTTCGGCCTCCTTTCATTCAATTGAGGCTGGATTATGCTACGCTTTAGAGAAGATCCATTTAAACTATGTACTAGGTACCTACCTACAATTTGTGCTGAATGTTTTTTTCCATTCTCATAATATTAACCCCAGTAACTTGATAAGTATATTAGGGATATTATTATGGAATGATTGGTTTATTTATTTAACTTTAACATACAGTTTTTATGATTATGGATAGTATATTACAAATCCTTACTTGTATCTAATATACTTATGTGAGTCCAAAATAAAACATTTTTTTTCTCTATATTGTTATCCCATAACTTACGCTTTTTACTTTTATTGTATTTAAATAAAGTAAATTGACTTTTCATAAATATTTGTTCTGATGAATGTTCATTAGAATTTTGGAAATCTTTGCATATTATTTATCATTTGACGGGCCAGTTGACGCAGTTCGTTAAGACTCTGGTAAAGATTCCACCTATTGCGCCGCAGGTCGTGGTTTCGTTTCTCGCACAGGACATGCATTGGAGTGCATGAACATGTCTGTATGTCCTGAGTCTGAGTGTAATTATGTATATAAAGTATGTATTTACAAACAAAAAGTAGTATAATGTATTATATCAGTTATCTGGTTTCCATAGTACAAGCTCTGCTTAGTTTGGGATCAGATGACCGTGTTTGAGGAATGTCTCAGGATATTTATTATCATTTTTTTTTCTTCAGTGGCGTCACACGGCTTATTGCCAATATTCTGTATTTTGCCAATTTCCAGTTATATTATAAGTTCTAGTCACAATAAATAACTTTTACATAGTCCTCAGTCAGTCACCGTCCATAAAAGACATGGTTTAGTGCAATGGTGGTCATTGTACTAAAACTTTTCACTGACTTCTTGAGACAACTTGAAAAGTCACGATACACATAATTCATTTCATTTCACTTCACTGGTGCACATTTATTGATCTTTATTGGATAAAATAGCACCGATAATATGCAATAAAACTCAAAATGCACGAATTTATGAAAATATAATAATGAAAGCGCAACGTCACTCTGCAAGTTCCAGTCAAAAAAGTCTTATTTATCATTTATATTATTTAATTTGCGAAGTATTACTTGCTTATTTCGATAATAAAGTGAACTTGAGACTATAATCGGTCAATGATTTACGAAATCATTGACCTTTAAATTAGGTCATTCAACTAGCCACTCCTAATTCATATGTATCCGAAATTCTATGACCGAAAAAGAAATCGTTGCTGTAAGTTGATCAATAACAGAAATTAAACATAAGCCATTACATTACTGTTTAAATTATTACTGAAAGCTGTAAATTGAATTCTCGACGTCCAAGTCGGCCATTGCTCTGTGCATGCGTTTACAATATGACGCCCACCTATTTTCGGCCTCGCTATATTTAATTTAATGTTGATTTCACGTTATTGCGTCAAACAATACCGACTACAAGTCTATATACTTACTGCACTACACCACCACACAGACCAGGAGACGCGTAAATGTGACATTGGGGAAGTTACAAAAACAAACGTGTTTTGCCAAGTCTAGAGGGCGAAAAATACACCTTTAAGTCGAAACAATATAAATAAAAAGCGGGTTCAAAGGAAATCTTGTAAAATCATTCACCTCAGTCGTATCAGATATATTCGATGAAGTTTAAATTAGAATAGATAAATAGCAATCAGTTAGGTGCATGCAAATTCTTACTTATAAATGTTTTGTGTTTTCAGTCATATGAATAGGAATGAATGACAAAAAACAAATTGAACTTATAAATATTTAATCGTTTAAAAAAATTTGGTGATATTTTATTATTTATCGTATAATCTTAGCTTAGCTACTTGTACTCCTATTTATTACGTGGCTGAGCCACTTTATTTATCAAGGCTACATAAAGAAAATATTCAGATCTTGGATTAAAATTGGTTTCAAACATTGCCAAATTCAGCACAAGGATGTCCACTGCTTAACACAGGCCTCCCCAGATTTTCAGAAAGGCCTTAAGCCGCCCGCAGTCAGCGGCTACCTAGCAACTCTGACGAGGTTGTCGCTCTACCAGGTGGGAGGTCGTTCCACTCGACACTTTTCGGTACGTGATTGCCGCTCGAAAACCTTTTACCCTATCGGTTATTGAATCTTTAAGGGACTCTACAAGCTATGTGCGTAGCTTCTTCTATACGAATGTTCTTATTTCGGACCCTGTCTAATAGAAGAATCTGAGTGACTTTCTGCTTATTTATGCGGCTTACATGATACACTTAAATTCATAATACGTCAAGTAGAGAAATGCTGAAATATAGAAAACACGCGTAAAATCACAAGTACATACCAGGGTTTCATATTGTACATTACATATATTTGTCATCTTCTATCCACATGAATGCAATAAAGTTTTGAAATTGAATTTGTTGTAAGAAAATATCATTGAGATTGAATATTTGTACCTATAGTGATAGCGTAAACAACATTACGTCACAGTATTACTATCTATTACGTTATGCGAATCGTGAGCAGTTTTCATATAGATGCATTCATAGACATATCCTACACCAGTGAATTACTAATCCCCTGCCTCAGGTTCGTGAAGTACATTATTTTTTAAAGGCGAAAAAGTTCGTGCCGCTGCTGCTGCGTTGACCAAACTTGTGCTCACGGCACATACTCTAGTACAATCACTCTACTTATATTGTATCTCTATGGAAATATACTAACATGATTTACGTCATGAGTTTAACACAGTAGAGGTATTCACATGTAATAAAATAATCAAAACAATGGCCAATCATATAACTCGTTACATTTATGTAACTATTTATTACATTAATAGAACAACTAACCTATTGACCTACTTCCTTGTGTCTTAATATCGGCTTTCGGCCGCCATTAGACCTGATAATGTACTACAGGCAATAGAACCTAGCGCATATCGTAAGATGACGCTTCTAAGCTGCAGTTTTGATAACGAGATTGAATATATAAACAGAGACTTTTACGTAACCAATAGAAGCATATAAGTTGCGTGTCTTAGCGACGATAAACAGAGGAATAATAGGCAATTACATACAGTGAAACTGCCAGTAAAAGTATGCCAAGAAAATGTAGTTGCATAAAACAGATTGAAGTAAACGTTTCAGCTTAAATAAATATAAGATTAAGTGGAGATAAACTGTCATTGTTATTTAGTTTTAGAACTTGCTAACAAATAAATAAAAACACTTATTCTAAAGCGGTGAAAGACCTAAACATTATCGTCACAGAACCAATGTAGAGAAACTTAAGGGTAAGGTACTCTACCTACTTCAGGGACAGATTGCTGATGGTCAAAAAAATATGTTACTAACCTTGTCAAATGTGATAACTGGTGCAGCGGACCCTACCATACCGTCCTTCTTCTTGTCTATCTTGTAGACAACAATGTGGTTGTCTCGTACAGTGTGTACGATAAACGCTTTGGAGTCAGGGCTCCAAGCCACATGTGATGCATGGTCAAATTCGATGTTCACGCGCAGGGTCTTGTGCTCCTTTTGATTCAGGTCCCTTATGTCCCATAAGATTACAGAGCCATCTGGGTGGAATGTCAACTATTTTAAATACATGGAGGTTTCAAAGTTACCTACGCCTAACTTGTTATTTTATTTCAGTTCAAAGTCGTTCTCATGGTCGTATTATTTAGCGAGTCGAAGTCACCCCAATAGAAGATGTCGTGTGACTGCTTCAACATGCATTCGTACACGTAGGTAGTTGTTACTGAAACGTTTTCAATGATAAAAAGTTTATTAATGTCGTTCTGGGGGCCTACCACAAGCTCTTAAAACAAGGTTAAAATAACCTTACTTGTCTTTTGTCCCTCTTTGACATCCGGAGTCAAAACAAGACAAAAGACAAATAAGGTTATAATAATATTGTTTTAAGAGCTTGTGGTAGGCCCACCGAAAACAGCTTCTACAATTTGTATATTTTTGAAAGATAATGTAATGCAATAATCCTTACCAATGACGATTGTTTATAACAATGTTCTACCATAATAACACCAGACGGAAAAAAACTAATATTTTTCTCACAAACCAGAAATTCTTATTGTTTCCGTGGGACATGACACGTACCCAATGTAGTACAATATGCCAACTGTTACAAATGAACCCCATCAAACAAATAATTCTGTAATTTTATAATTCATGCTATATTATGATAGATTTTCAAATTAATTTTTAATTGAATGTTAACTACGACAATTTATCTGAAATTGATATTTAATTTGATAGTAGATAAACAATTAGAATACTTTCAAAGTAGGTATAGCAAATTATGCATGCAACAATGAGCAAACCGGTAAAAGGTCAACGGACCACTTTAGATATTGAAACTGAGTCACTGTATCAAGGCATTCTGATTTCAGGAGTTACCAACTTAATTCGCTAGTGTAACATTAACTATTGAACCGAATAATTTTATGGCTAAGATTTCCTTTGTATTTTGTTATTTTTTAAATAAGTATAGAAGTTGGCATGTTAATTATATTAAAACTTAAGATTTAAATAAATATCCTGGGACATTCCTCACACACGGCTAACTGATCCCAAACTAAGCAGAGCTTGTACAATGGAAACCAGATAGCTCATAATAATACATATACTACTTTTTTTGTAAATACATACTTAATATACATAATTACAACCAGACTCAGGACATACAGACAAGTTCATGCACACAAAATGCATTTCCTGTGTGGGAGGGAATCGAACCCAAAACCTGCGGCGCGATAGGTGGAATCCTAACTGAGTCTTACCAACCGCGCCAACTGGCCCGTCAATTAGCAGATTATGACAAATAAATAATGAGCCAGATCATTATCATTAAACGCAAAAAAGAACATATAAAACATTATTGTTGCGAATGCTTGGTTTAACATTCATTTATTCGTAAATATTCATATTCAGCAGCATTTGTTATCTACAACAAACATCTATCGTTTTACGTTTATTCGTCTAGCTAGGCATAAGATAGGCAATGTTTTATAATTTTAATTTTCATGAAGGATCTAACTAAGCGCGATCATCACATAGCACGCGTTGAAGTCTTTTCGTTCAATGGCCTCTTCAAGGGAACTAGGAAGTCTTGTTTCTTTCGTGATATATAGAAAAAAATAACAAATATTATACAATAGTCATCATCAGATGTTAGTTACATGCGGACATAATTTGTATATGTATTTAAAATAATAAAGACTCGGTTCATACATACATAATGAACTAAGCGATTCTTATCCGAGTTACAATAAGACAAAAACTCGTCTGTGTCAGTAATACTTATACCAAATTCAAGGTCCAGCGGCATTGTCGGTGGAGTGGAGGCCAAGCACCATCGCAGATTTATACTCGGTTCGTAGCAAGCACCACACACACTTACGTATGAAGATTAAAACAACTCTGACGCTCGTATCGAACGATACATTCTTGGAAAGATAGACGAAGGCTACTACCTGATCGGTAATTCGTCATAATCATAATAAACTATGACTCATTGCTTACAAAAAGTTCATTGACCAAAGTCAAAAGAAAATCAGATAAGATTTTAGATAGGTTAATTAGCTGCAAATATATGAAGGTATACTGTTGTGAATAGTAACATTCCTAATAGCACACCCAGAAATACATAACATTATGCCTTCGAATAATGCGTTATTGTGCGAGAGTCCACGTAGGCGTGTCGAAGTGTGTTTGATGACGAAACACCACCTCATTTTGTGCAAGACTTATTGTGAAAGAGGTATTGACGCGGAGGCGAACTGGACAGGCAGCGGCGCCACGCCATGGACGCCGCCGAGACGATTCACTACAAATATTTTGTAATTCTAAAGCGACAATACCTTTGTGTGATATTCTACAGAAAATTTCAACTCAGCAAATATATTCTGCCAAACCCAATACCATATACACACGATCTTAGAACCATTAATCAGCCAACCGTTTGAGTGATTACAATAACAAATAAACACCTTTGTACAAAGTTATCAGTCTGCTATTCCTTTGAAATTACGGGACTGCGTCCATATCAACCAAACACGTTCGATATGATGTTGCACACAACTTTGTTGATATGATCCATACAACTGATATCATTTATCGGATCGGTTTCGTGAATTTACTTTGTTGCAAGTTGCTACATTGATGTACATACATACTTACGTTTGTAGAGATCTATTTTCGGATCTGACATTCGATCCGTGAGCTCGGAGGCGGCTGTCGTCTGCTCTCATTCGTGGAAGTGTGTGTGAATGAGTGATAACTCCTGACGTCACTATTGTTGATCTTTCTCTCAATGTAAAGTCGTAAACTGCGTTATCACCATTCCAAACACTCGTTATTAGTGTATGATTTTCCTAGGCTATGTGGCCTTATTGGCTATTTAATGAACGCATCGATTCGAAAAATTATTTTGGCTAATAATCGATTAGATAACACCGAAGGGGCCATCTCGCTTCAGCGGTACTAATATCCGCTATCTAATGAGGAAATCATGAGTTAATTTGTCCTCAATGATTAATAATGATAAGGCGTTCTTATTTGATAAAATGCTGTGCTTAATCTATATCTGGGTAAATATTTTAACAGAACAGGGTCACATTTGCTGTTATTTGATAAGTCTTATTATATTATGATGCTAAGATATATGTATTGAATACAAGCCTTATTTTGGCGACTCAAAACGTAAACAAGACATATTCAACGACCGGGCGCGAGGGCATTGCTCTTGCTTTACCCCCATTTTAGAACGAATTGATAATTAAATATATTTTTTTTATTTTTATATTGAAATATTCTATTATTTACAATACAGAAAATGGAGAGAACATAACCATAATTTCTTCAATGTAAAACACAAAAGAATTACGCTATAATCGTTTCTAATGTAACGCTGAACCGATGCCTTTCAGAGATTTCTCATCCTACCAAGGTGGAAGTCATTAAGTTTGCTCATCTACGAGTTTCATCACAGTTTTATATAAGTGGATTATGTAAACTCACTTAGAGTGCACGGTCGTCTAATTATATCTGATTGGACGAAACATTTAAACTGGCGTATAGATTGATTTGTTTACAACACGTTATCAAACATATATCATTATATTTAAGCGTGAATCCACATTTTATTGGAAATATTGTAATCATCACAACATCACGTCAGGTGATTATTTAAAACATTACTGGGAAGCTACCAACATTCAGGTTGACTCAGCCCCTTCCTAAGAAAACTGAAAGCGCTCTTAGTCATTTGGATGGCTTTATTATGATATGACTGATAACATAGGTATATATCTATCTATTATATGTTTGTTATGATGCACTTCCTTCCTGAATTACGGCAAGAATAAGCATATGACTGTATTTTTCCTGTTCGCTTTCACAGATTTTAATGTATCTATATGATTCATACAGAGAACTTGGTAATTATTTCGTAAACGGGAAATTCCTTACATCAGCTTACATCAGAAGTAAACTTATGTCACAAGCTTACTCAGATTAAGAGAATATTTCGAATAAGGAGTAATTCATAATTTAGTCAGACAAAGCTATTACATAGCATGATTATTTCGCCAATGGCAACCCTACGTGTCACAGCTAACAACAGTTTGTTACGTAGTAGAGAAACTTAACACAGTGAAAGTTTTATGGCTCTACAGTGACACAGAAAAATAGACACACATTTGACTCTAACACCTAGATAATATATGTTTATCTACGTAATGTTTGTTAAGATATAATATACTGCTATTAGAACCATAATTAAATAGGTCAACAAAATTATATCACTCTACATGTAATTATGAATATTGATGTTATTCTCATTAGTCTACTTACTATCATTGTGACGAGGGTAAACAAAAAGACAGGAATAGGAGAAAAATATCACGTTTATTGCCACAATCGCAATTCGAAGGCACATACTGTATCGTACGCGCGCTCCGTCAACGTAACTTATTTATCACTCTCAAAAATTGTCCATTCTTAATTCAACATAATCATTTTTTACATCCACATCTAAATCATTATCATTTTATGTCCATAGAACAGTCGTCTATTTTTATTTTATCACACAACATTTAGGCGGCAGTGATTAAAGGATCGTATGGTTGCAATAAGGGTAGCTGATTTAAAACGCGTGCACGGGCTCGTCGCTCCTCGTGTACTTTAAGAAGTACAAGATCCATAGCTGCTCGAGCGTCTTCTAACGGCGAGTGACCATTGCTTCCGCGTTGCACGCTTCGCCCTAGCAGCTCTTCGGAGAGAGCGCGTAGGGATCTTCGTAGTGGGAATCCTCGTGCATGCGGATATAATGCACAAGTATCTACCACTGCACTATGCAATAATTTCAAAGCACGGAGATCATTATCCAATGCATGTCCAATCAATATGGTATCCGTACCAACAAATCCAAGTATATCATTTTGTACATCTCGCAGCGTCTTAGTCGCGCGCGCTAAGTCGCGCGGCCTGATGCCCGAGAAACGTGTGTTGTGATCTATAACAAGTGAACTAGGTTTAACTAGTGATCTGTATACGAGTCGGCCATCGGCTGCTATGACCGCGATACTAGCTAGTTCGAAACCTGCAGTTGTGTAGCACATCTCTGCATCGATGGCATATACCCCACCGCGAGGAGAGCGAGCTCGAACATATCCTTCGAGAGGTCCATTCATACCTGGACGAGTGCCGCTCCATACGTGAAAACGTGCCGTACTACAGCCTCTTGATCCCAAAACCGCTTTACAACAAGTATAGCGGCAGTCTCCACTCACGCGACCCCAATGGTACAAACACGATTCTTCTTTGACATATTCACCTTCGCGAGTCATTCGAAACATTTTATCACAACGTACACACAAATGTTCCACTGCATCCGCTTCTTCGTCACTGTCCGATCGCGGAGTCGAGCCCAAAGAGCCACGACCACTGTCACCCTGAGAGCCAGGCACAAATTCCGGAGCGTTCACATCCCACGTTGTAGCCGGTAGAGGTCTAGGCCGAGGCGGTGGATTTATGTACACCACAGCTTTCGACGAGCTCGGTTCTATCTCCAGAGGGTATCCCAGCGCCCACATACGCTTCGGAGATAGAAGATGCGGGCGGAGTGCTTCCACTAATTCTTCGGTAGATATTCTCTGCGGCGTCGACGGCGTCGGCGGCGCGGACGGGGGGCGGCGTCGATCACGCGGCTTGCGCCGGCGTGCTGCAGCGCTGGCAGCGTCCACCGTCGCGATGGTCTCTTGATAAAACCAATCGTGCAATTGAATACAAAAATGCATGTTTCTTGGCTAGCTTGTATACACATAGAGTCGAGATAGCGAGCGCGGAGCTGGAGTCGGAGATACGTGCTATCGCGCGCGCGGGCGCTGTACTAATGGCGCGCTGGTGGGGCAGCCCACGCTTTATACGTAACGTAGGTAGCGCTTATTTGTTAACGGGACATGCCAATCGACCGGCCTATTCTCATTTTTCTAAACAATAACAAAACTACTTTTTTTATAAAACATACAAAGAGTTCAGTCAGATATTGAAGATCCAGAAAAATGTTGCCCATATGAGTAGACAGTCCTACAGTTATCGCGAAAGTGGCCCCATGTTTTGTTTACTCGAATCAGCTGATGTGTCCGCGTGGTGTTTATGTTATAAACAAATAATGTTTCGTATCAAACTTTTATACAAATAACATACCATAGATTGATTCAAGTGTTTTGGTCGACGGAAAATTATATTAATAACATGCATTTATTAGGATCACTTTGTTATTTAAATTTAAAAAATAATGTTTTGTTATCTGTTTAGGTATTTTGTTGTGTGACCGAAAACTTATGATTTCTAAGCTTTTAATTATTTTTGTCCGTTTGGATCGCAATTACAAACAGTAAAATCAAGGAGATCATGTAAGTTCAGAGTCGTTAACCGTAAACAAGGGAGGGCGGGCGGCATCGGAAGGAAGGACGGCCATTGCCCTGTCTACACTTATATTTTCAACAAGAAGGCTCCGCATTTCATGTATTTCTTTTATTTTTATGTCTATACATAATAGTATATCTAATTATGTATATCTACTGTATTTCATAGGATTTTAGTTCAAAACTTATATTGTACTTACAGGTAAATAAGACGCTTCTATCTTCAGTGGGATTCACAGAAACCATGAGCTTACAGCTCAGGGAAATTCATAATAAATCAGTATATACATAATAACAAGAATTACAAACATGAATCACATATGGAGGATAACATCGTTTGGAAACGTCATCGTGAATCCGTCCTGACTTTACTGACGTGACTATCAACTGATTTAAGAAGGTGCTGATTTTAATACAGGGCTGTGTGAACTTGGCACCCGACTTTGAAAAATCGAAATTATTATTTTTGATTCTTATAGATCTTCGTTAGTAGTTGATTGTAGTAAAAAAAATTTTGAATGTAGTAGCTCCAAAAAAAAAAAAATAGGACTTTGAAAAAATACCTAGCACCCGACTTTGGAAAATCGAAATTATTCTTTTTGATTCTTGTAGAGCTTCGTTAGTAGTTGATTGTAGTGAAAAACATTTCGATTGTAGTAGCTCCAAAAAAAAATTAGAGGCCTTTGAAAAATTCCTGGCCCCCCACTTTGAAAAATCGAAATTATTATTTTTGATTCTTATAGATCTTCGTTAGTAGTTGATTGTAGTGAAAAAATTTTTGAAAGTAGTTGCTCCAAAAAAAAAATATAGGACTTTGAAAAAATACCTAGCACCCGACTTTGGAAAATCGAAATTATTCTTTTTGATTCTTGTAGAGCTTCGTTAGTAGTTGATTGTAGTGAAAACCATTTCGATTGTAGTAGCTCCAAAAAAAATTAGAGGCCTTTGAAAAATTCCTGGCCCCCCACTTTGAAAAATCGAAATTATTATTTTTGATTCTTATAGATCTTCGTTAGTCGTTGATTGTAGTGAAAAAATTTTTGAATGTAGTTGATCCAAAAAAAAATATAGGACTGAAAAAATACCTAGCACCCGACTTTGGAAAATAGAAATTATTCTTTTTGATTCTTGTAGACCTTCGTTAGTAGTTGATTGTAGTGAAAACCATTTCGTTTGTAGTAGCTCCAAAAAAAAGTTAGAGGCCTTTGAAAAATTCCTGCCACGGGTGAAAGTCGGGACTTTGGAAAATCTAAATTATTCGTTGTGATTCTTGTAGACCTTGGTTTGTAGTTGATTGTAGTGAAAACCATTTCGTTCGTAGTAGCTCAAAAAAAAGTTAGAGGCCTTTGAACATTTCCTGCCACAGGTGAAAGTCGGGACTTTGGAAATTCGAAATTATTCGTTTTGATTCTTGTAGACCTTGGTTTGTAGTTGATTGGTGTGAAAACCATTTCGGTTGTAGTAGCTCCAAAAAAAGTTAGGCCTTTGCATAATTTTTTTCACCCGAGTTTGGAAAATCTAAATTATTCCTTTTGATTCTTGTAGACCTTGGTTTGTAGTTGATTGTAGTGAAAACCATTTCGTTTGTAGTAGCTCCAAAAAAAAGTTAGAGGCCTTTGAAAATTTCCTGCCACGGGTGAAAGTCGGGACTTTGGAAAATCTAAATTATTCGTTTTGATTCTTGTAGACCTTGGTTTGTAGTTGATTGTAGTGAAAACCATTTCGTTTGTAGTAGCTCCAAAAAAAAGTTTGAGGCCTTTGAAAATTTCCTGCCACGGGTGAAAGTCGGGACTTTGGAAAATCTAAATTATTCGTTTTGATTCTTGTAGACCTTGGTTTGTAGTTGATTGTAGTGAAAGCCATTTCGTTTGTAGTAGCTCCAAAAAAAAGTTAGAGGCCTTTGAACATTTCCTGCCACGGGTGAAAGTCGAGACTTTGGAAATTCGAAATTATTCGTTTTGTTTCTTGTAGACCTTGGTTTGTAGTTGATTGTAGTGAAAACCATTTCGTTTGTAGTAGCTCCAACAAAAAGTTAGGCCTTTGCATAATTTTTTTCACCCGAGTATGGAAAATCTAAATTATTCGTTTTGATTCTTGTACACCTTGGTTTGAAATTGATTGTAGTGAAAACCATTTCCTTTGTAGTAGCTGCAATACAAGAATCAAAACGAATAATTTAGATTTTCCAAAGTCCCGACTTTCACCCGTGGCAGGAATTTTTCAAAGGCCCTAACTTTTTTTTGGAGCTGCTACAAACGAAATGGTTTTCACTACAATCAACTACTAACGAAGGTCTACAAGAATCAAAAAGAATAATTTCGATTTTCCAAAGTCGGGTTCTAGGTATTTTTTCAAAGTCCTATATTTTTTTTTTGGAGCTACTACATTCAAAAAATTTTTCACTACAATCAACTACTAACGAAGATCTATAAGAATCAATAATAATAATTTCGATTTTTCAAAGTGGGGGCCAGGAATTTTTCAATGGCCTCTAATTTTTTTTTGGAGCTACTACAAACGAACTGGTTTTCACTACAATCAACTACTAACGAAGGTCTACAAGAAACAAAAAGAATAATTTCGATTTTCCAAAGTCGGGTGCTAGGTATTTTTTCAAAGTTCAATATTTTTTTTTTGGAGCTACTACATTCAAAAAATTTGTCACTACAATCAACTACTAACGAAGATCTATAAGAATCAAAAATAATAATTTCGATTTTTCAAAGTGGGGGGCCAGGAATTTTTCAAAGGCCTCTAATTTTTTTTTGGAGCTACTACAATCGAAATGGTTTTCACTACAATCAACTACTAACGAAGGTCTACAAGAATCAAAAAGAATAATTTCGATTTTCCAAAGTCGGGTGCTAGGTATTTTTTCAAAGTCCTATATTTTTTTTTTGGAGCTACTACATTCAAAAATTTTTTCACTAGTATCAACTACTAACGAAGATCTATAAGAATAAAAAATAATAATTTCGATTTTTCAAAGTCGGGTGCCAAGTTCACACAGCCTTAATACAGCCCACTTTAATGAACTAAATAAAATTGAATGATAGGAACTCGTTAGCCAAAAGAATGTTTCGTGAATCACTTAACGCTTATTGTTTTCCCACGCAAAATAGGTATCCCTTTAATGTGATTAGCTTTAATAGAATTTAATTAGTATTAATAACAAATTATAAACGGAGATATCAGGACCCTACTACCCGAAGGTATTTACGAAGATACCCGTTGCCGTACACGAGATTAAATTGAAACGTAGTTGCTTTATGTGTTGTGATGAACCACAACAACGTTTTGATATTTATTTTTATTCGGATCAATAATCTGTAATGAACTTCACTATCAAGCGCATGTGCGCATGAAGGATACGGTCTGTGCGCTGTGCTCCGAACGTTCGTCTGGCGCTGGCCGTGCGTGCGTGCGTAGTGTTCAGCACGAGCGTACCAGCCGTCACAGTACGGACTACGTTCGGATGGCTCGGTGTCGGCTCGGTTTCTCCGCTAAGTTAGGTACAACATCATAATGAGCGTGTGTGCCGAGTTGTTTGTATACAGAAGCGCGTGTGGGCGTGGCGGGCGGCGGCGGCGGCGCGGGCGGCTGGTCGCTGACACCGACGATAACCTTCGAATCGATGTCAAACGCGCATCGACTCGACGAACGGTATCGTACACGCCACCGAGCTGGATTGGCTGGTGTGAACTCATCTAATCTGGTATAATCTGTATCATATGCTAATACTGTGCGTATACGACCTACCTACGGCTGAGAGACACAGACATACAAAATATATAATGTCCTCAATTACAATTCTACTAATAATGTAGATGCGAAACATTGTGTGTGTGTGTGTGTGTGTGTATGTTTATTATCACTAAGCGCCGTAACTGCCGACCGATTTTTTATGCAAATTTTGGAATATTTTTGTTGTTCCTGGAATAGGACTTGAAAAGTACCCTTCCAACCCGAGATCATGGGTGAAACCGCGGGGGACAGCTACTAGAAATATAATGAGTCGTTAAATGCCGTCTTCACGTATCTATATCAAATTAATCTATTATCGACAAGTATACAAAATGGGCAATAAATCTGTAAGTAGAAGTAGATTAAGATTGCGTAATTTGATTTTCCAGCTGCAATTTATTAAGTGTTACAAATTAATTAAGAGGAAATGGTTTTCAATTAGTTGAGTCATAAACTCCTTATTGAATAATCATGTTTGAATAATCTACTCAACAAGTTGGATCGTATGTTGTGTGTGACTTGTGTGAGGTTCATTTTGCCTATAAACATAAACTCCTACTTGTGTTCTACTCGCAATTGCGGTCAGTGGGCCACGGCGAGCGATGACTATTACCGGAACTTTAAATTTCAGTTGCCTGTGTTAAGTTCAAGGGGCCTTGACAATAAAATTGATACCTGGTTAATTGGTTATATGCGAGCATTTACAGCAGTCAATTTTATTCATTCATACATGAAGAAGACCTTCACGCTCAATAGAAGTTGAAGATGGCGAAACTCACGATATATTTCAATGTTTTTAAAACAGATAGACCTCTATCTGCTGATCATTGGTAAATACATGTTTACGTATCTCGTTAAAATCTTATCATATTTAAAATCCCTATCAAATATTTGTTTGAGAAGATTGTTGTAATAACAAAAGGGAAACTGCGTTGCGTAGCTCGCACCGCGCCCGGTTATATGGTACGACTTTGTTTTGGTGAAAGTTGTACATCATCGGCAGTGTCAGCCCACGTTGCATTGCACTGACCACCGTCACGACGCTCGCAACCGAATGTGGGTCAAGGAGCTCGCGTAGTCACACCGAGTAACCCTCCTGCTTCAATGGCTGACAGATAAATTAAATGAATAACCTGAATTCTAAATATTTTGATTACCTATATAGAAAATTAAACATTTTCACGTATTAGTCATTTGCAAATTTAATTCATACAGTTTTGAATCAACTGCCCTATAGTCTGTTACAGGAAGATATCTTGAGTTTGCAATGTTTTGTAATACAAGGAAATTATCGAAATCATTGAGGAAGAAAATCATATAACTAAACCTAAATATGATATATCTGATAGATACAATGATGACCTGAATGTAACTTATCTGAAAAGACAAGTAAGAAGAAGTCAGGATCAAAGATGTCAGGATTTAAGCGTAGACGACCGATTGAAATCGGTCACCGATTTGCGCCAGACTCTGTCCGATTTTATTTCTTGCAAGTCTCAATGCAATTCAATGCATACGACGTAGACCACCGCGCTTTTAGCGCGTTTTCAATTACAAGTTCTATCCTTTCCGAAACGGTTCGACGAGCGACAGGTCGTACTTGCTCCGAAATTTTTAGGATAGATCTTCTATAGGTACGGGACGTTTGCGACACGCAATATACTCATGTACTATTTACACCGACTTTAGTCGGTCACATGATAATGCCTTAAGATTATTATTAAGGTAACGGTCGTTTGAACAAGACAAAACTAGTCTGCAGTAAACCGGAAAAATAATGTTTTCGGGGCACGTCCACTTCGACGTCGCGCGTCGTGGTGTAGGTACACGCACGACCACTACCTGATACGAGACCCGAATACAATGCTGTTGTGTGATCTTTAAAACTACATTGTGTACATTAATGTTTGATACAACAATATAATGCAAGTCCATATCCCAAGTAAGAGTGGATCATTTTGATGTCACTGCAAACGAATGAAGGGGATACAAGAGATTACTTGTTAGAAAGTATTGCGATAAAAAACATTTATACACAGCTAAATATTTATTGAACGGAGACCTAAGTTATAACGCCTGTCATGTAACGGTCGCATTTACATATAAACTCATCACGGTAATTAAGAATAAAATTGGTGAGTTTTTGTAAGACACTCATGAATGTGTGTTTAAAAGTAAGAGTTAACGATATTGTTTTTATTGAAATTGTTTTAGCATAGCAATGATACATTAATGAACTCAAAATATTAAATCATGAAAATAGGGTAAGTAGTACACGGAACATGGCTGATAAAAATCACGTTACGTTTTGACTCATCGATGCCCTGCAACACTGATAATATTGTATACATAGCCATTATCAGGTCTTTACTGAGACAATCTATTTAAAAACAATTAACGCCAGGGTTTACTGCCGGCAGTGTCCTGATTACAATAGTACGATTAAAAATCGAGAGCTTTTACAATGCCCTCTTATCTGTAAAGGTAATGCGCAGTAAAACCTGTGCATTAAATATCACAAAGAATACCTTTCTACATATTTATTTTTAGAAATTACAAATTGAAATTAAAACTGTTTTTGCAAATTGTCATTTTGTTGAAAGCCAATTTGTTGCTCTACCTATAAATTAATTAAATATCGTGCAAAAAATTACATCCAAAGTGGAAAGTGATAACTGTTAAGAAGTTCTCAAAAATCTAATACGAATGAAAGATGTCACGAATATTTTTAATTTATATTTAGCACACAGTTTTTCGTTTATTTTTATCAATGATTAAAAAGTTTCAAGGTAGAGGACAAATGGAGCGGTCATACACACTCGGATCGCGCGAGACGAGAAGCAATCCTCGTTCGGTCGGCGAGCTGCCAACCTGCGTTACTTGAATGTAGGTACGTCAATGTACTGTAACATAACTATCATATTTTAGAGCTTTCCATAGTCCATCATTCACTAATAATAAGGCAATTTTAGGACGTGATCCATGAGAATTTTGCTAACTGATAACATGTTTTTGAGCAAACTATGATGTGTATCTGCGGTATTCTATTTAATGCGATGGAACCGCTTTTGGGGCGGTCATCGGCCTTGTTAGTTCATGAACGACGATGTTGTCGTTATATGCAAATTGCTTAGCGCTAATTTATAGAAGAGTACAATGCCGTCTATTCACACAACTGCTTCGCATATAGGTACCTATTGTATTTATTACATTAGTCAGTTTTCAAGAAACTCCGAAAAGAGTGACTTAGGTAGGTACGTACGTAGTAAGGATAAATAGATTTGGATGCATACGGATGAAATACATATAGAACTGAGTAGGTTGTCACAGACACATTAAAGGGAAGGTTGCCGGCACGTGGCGTAGCGTAGCTAGCATGGATGGCACACATGGCACCCGATGCAGAAATCATTGTGTCACGGCACCCCAAAAATGTTAAAAATAATAAAAATTGTAAAGACGCAAACTATGATGTGCTTTTTATTCTATTGCTAGTTCTATAATATGACATGGTTATTCTTTATTATAAGACGAAGTGCCTCTATTTTATGGCTAATTGATGGTAAACCAACAGTGTCAGTTCAACTGCGGACGTACACAACGATTCTATAGCAAAATATCGTAGAGGTATAAATGTTGCTCTAGAGTTTAATTAATAACTTTTTCCTTGGTTTGAATTTCTTGTTTGTTTTTTTTTTTAATGTTTCCTATAATTTTAGTCTTTTAAAGAACGATGGGTCATTTTATATGAAACGCGTCCCCAGAATGTAGCACTATGAGCTATGGTGGAGATTGTTGGCCACATCGAGGGCATCATTTCATTGTATGACACCAAGTCTAGATTCCATGGGAAAAAAAAGATATTGACGGTTAAAGCAAACAAAATAATGTGTAACTTTGTTACCGTCCCGCAGTATTTGTATAACTTTTCTGGTTTAAAAGTATTATATATGCTAATCCAGAGTTTAATTTATCTTTGTGCTAAGTTTCACCCACATCTGATAAGCCATTTCGGCGTAATTTAATAACAAACATCGATAAACACATAAGCATTTTTACTGACATTACTAGGATAAGGTAAAGATCTAAATATTATTATTTCTTTTTTTATTTGGCACAGCAAACAATGACACTCACATATTACCTACCTACTATATGAAATTTTGTTTAATTGCCGTTCTTTAAGTGTAATCAGTCCCATGGGCAATGACTGACTGGATTATGGTAAATAGCAAAACATAACAAAAAAGAAAAGTTACATTTTTTTATTATTTGTTAGTGAATGTCACATTTTATTTAATGTTCAATTTCCTTAATAATAACCGAAGACACGTACATAAAGTAGTGTTACCTACTTTGTATCCCGGGAACACATGTAAAATCCCGCGGTACAAATTAATAGTATACTTTAACGTTATTAATGAGAAAGATAGTGTTTTTTTTATACCACTAAGGCAGCAAACAAGCATATGCCCCGCCTGATGGTAAGCGGTTACCGTACCCTATATAGACGCTTGTAACACCTAGGGTACCACGCGCGTTGCTGACCTTGGAAAACCTCGATGGGGCGCTCATTCTACAGCCTGAGCGTCCGCGGTAGTGAGCTCCATTGAAACCGCACAGTACGAAACTATTTCGATTCCAATCTGTGAGGTTGGACTCCCCTTCGATGGCGAGAGTTGCGATGGTAGTAGGTAGCCGTGGGCATCAGGTCAAAACATTATTTAGAACACTGTCCATTGTACAAGCGGTAGAACACACATAAGGAGGCAGAGTCTCTTCTCAGACTAACGGGCTCTAAACCGCTTGTGAGCTCGGGATCGTCGAAAATTGTAATGCGAGAGTAGATCTGTCCGTTTGTTATGGTTTCACAGCTATGTTACTGGACTGATATCGATACATATTAGCAGACAGATAGCATGGAACCTGGAAATTGACATACAGTCCTTTTTGTCTTCAAAACGCGGTTGGTATCGCTGGTATTGAGTATTCTGTGCCGCAGGGCAGAGCTAATAATAACAAAAAACAATCATTACCTAAGGAACATTTTTGTAACTTCAAATGTGAATATCTTTTTTCTCCCATGGAATTCAGACTTGCTGTGATAGAATAAAATAATGTGCTCGACGAGACCTACAATTACCACTATAGCTCATCGTGCTACAGTCTGGGGACGTTATTACCCATTCTTCTTTCTTTTGTTAATTATTGTCATCATATTTTTTTATTTAGTTTTTGATATTTGTTCGGGACACTTGTTGTGTTCAGGACATTTATTGTTACTTTATGATTACGTAATATTTTGTTAAATTTAAAATGTTTAGAAATAAGAAATATTAAAGAGTTTACTCCCGAGTGTGCAATGATTACCCTTAGAATACGTATCAACATAAATTGTATAGTAAATAAACAGTACTCGAACCCTAAACATAGGTAAAAGTCTAGACAAAGTCTAGGTAGAACTAAGATTTACAATATACATTTAGAATCGTGAATAACCCTCTACAAATGTAAAACTTGTTACACGATAAAGTTAGTATTCATGTTGAAACCTAAGTTAACAAAAAAGTGTTAACATGTCAACAAAACACTCGATTAGGCATAGTAATCTAGTTAGAATTGTTTCGTAAGCACCATATGTGCACACCAACTATTTACTATGTATTTACTGTTTAAACTCGCATTACCTAACGTAAGACCTAGATAATAAGTTTTACTACAAGCCCTGAATGAAACCCTGATCATATTTTGAAATTTACGTGATTTTACCCGGAACTATAAATATCAACAATAAAATTTCCTTATATATGCGAAAGGGAGACAAAATGTGTCGGAGAACCTTTGGAGATGTAGTAACAGGACTACACTTTTTGAACTAGATCCTTCTAGAACTTTTAGACAAGGTTAGCGCTATATGCAAGATAGAGAGGTTACTTAAATGCACTTAAATTAGACAAGAAAAAGATATGTTTTCTCTCGTAAAAAAGTTACTCGCTCACCGCGTGAGTCGTATACACAGCGTTTATAATTTGCATATAATCAGTACATTTTTCTCATTTAGTATCGATTCCAGGACAGCAAGTATCTACTAAGTATAGTAGTAGTAGTAGTCAGACAGATGTCACAGTAGTAGGACAGTACCGGGACAGTACCAAGTAAGGCAGATGCCAAGTTGAGATTACCATCAAGTAGTATAACGTCAGGCAGATGCCACAGTAGCGGCTAGTTAGTTACCCCATCGGTAAACTGTAAGGCAGATGCCATAGTAGCGGCTAAGTAAAAATATCAGTGTAACATCAGGCACCCATTGTCTACGTATATTTGTGTAAATCATCTATGTAATTTAAAAAGTTTGTTAATTATTGTATTCAGACAGATTGTCACAGAAGTGTTAAAATTCAATAAATAAATTGTTTATATACCAACCATACGGCTTTTCATGACGCCCTTGGCAATCCAGCAAATAAAATAAAGTACGGGAAAAGGGATCTCACGATTCGCGCATTCGTCCTAAGCGGCGTCTTATTACACGAGGTCCCCGGCCGCCCGTACAATATTTTCTTTATTATTTGCATGTTATGCTTACTTATAATTAGTTGTACATAATAGATTAAGGCTTATAAAATAATTGTAATTAATGTATGAAAATTGTGTAACAACTGTTAGTTTGCTTAATAAATAAAATAAAATAAAAATAAAATAAAATCTAAAGGTTTGTGTAAATAAGTTTTATTTTTTGACTTTGAGTAAATATATATCTTCAGTATATTTACATTCACCAAAAGTACTTGGTATCGAAAGAAAAGTTACAGTGTGTAAAATGCCACAGGCCACACTTTTATTTATTTATTACGAAGATATCCATCATACAATTTAATCAAATATGACCGCTATAATTTTATAGTTAGTTATGATATATCTACTTTCATATTTAATTCAATGAAATTATTGTGAACTATATCAAAATAAAATTTTGATTTTTCGAATTTTGAATTTTTATTGACGTGGATGTTAGATACCTACACGTAATAATACAACATAAATAGATATCACACTACCATCTAGATGCGACCTCACAGGCATAATTATTGAGTCCGGACATTTACCTACGTGAAGAGCAGCTAATATTCGCTTTGAGTGCGTCGTTACATTAAGACAAGGATGTGTGACACCAAGATAATACTGTATGACGTCAGTGAGTTCTTATTCATTCGCGTCGTGGGATATTTTATAATTTGCGGAAAGTGTATGTTATTACTACCTTTACCGCTGCGCTGGCAGGATAAACCGGAGAGGACAATTTAAATATTAATATGTAATCTATATATGAACTGTTCTATATTGTTGCCAATGCAACACAAAGAATCACCTCGATAGAATCTTATGTCTATAAACTTAAGGAAAATATTAGGTTTATGTTGTTGGTAAAATTTTACTTTAGTAATGGAAAAGATTTTGAGCACACTTATATTGTATTTTTTTATAATGTTAAGGTCCTCCTAACAATACTAACGTAAGTAGGTGGATTGAACCAATCTCTCAATTGTTGGATGGTGAATGTGTAACTTTTAACGAGCTGTTTGATTTGCTCTTCAAAAGCTACCCTTGAATATCAGTGTCATGAATAGGACTACAGACATCGCTATTGCTCAATCTAAGCGGTTGGTTTCTAAACGGAAACACAGCACATGCAGTGCGTTCATACGAATACGGAGTGTTGGGCAATCCGTCATCCATGTAATAGACTGAAGGTCTCACAATTAAAAATTTCAGAAGGCGAGGCATTCGTTTAAATTGCCTGCTCTTCGTATGAATTAAACGAGGATTAGCTTCTTTTTATTTACTCCTTATAAAGTCAATTTTCGTAAACCAATCAGCAAACAATTATTGACAATTTAATAAAATAACTTATCTTCTTCCGCATACTTAATTGCAAAACGCTCGTTTATATTTATTTGCTGTAAGATATAACTGAAATATGGCATTTAGTAGATTCTTATTGACAAAGAACTCGTTAGCCAACATTTCAATTATGCATGGTCATTAAAAATTTCAAAGAAAATATTGAGTAAAGCGTAAACTAGTGGTACTCGTACACTCCGTATAGACCCGTAACTAAATGTCAATATGAACATACCGTGCCGTGCTGCTTAGAGGAGAGTCTACGATATCCATGTTGTCCTTCAAATACTTAATTTTAATTTATCTTTAATGTTTCAGACGTAATAATGCTTAAGTTAGATGAAGCTTTTCTATACACGCGCATAATTAGATATGCTATTTTCGAATGTCTCTGTAAATAATGAGATATCTTACATTTATTGCCTGTAATTCCGATGTTAGATAGAAGTATTTAAAACAATAATGGCATGGATTGCCAACAACCAAGTTTATATTTAGGTCACTGAATGTCAATTATGAATTTAGCTGTATATTCAGCATCCGTACAGAGTCCAGAGTGACGTAAACGGAAGTAACGGAACAGGCGCTGCTCTTTTGTTCTATGGACTTAATTTCTGTGTCATGTCATGAATTACGATGAGTGTCAAAATTAACACCACGTTTTGTATCTCACGGGATTGTCACAGATAATGTGTTGATGTTGATTATATATGGACATCTGCGTCTCTACATAGGTTCTATATCTGTTATGGAATTAAGTACCTATGCGATCGACGAGACCAGCGTACAATTGATTGAAGAGTGACTTTGTCATCGGAATTACATAATTAGGACAGAACCAAAATGAACCAAAGAATGGACTCTTCAGTAGCAAATGTAATAATATGAATCAATTTAATAATCCGTGTACGTAGCGTGGAAATCATGAACAATGCATTGATCGCCTAAAAGGCCTAGGTTCAATTTAAGTCAAAAATACGATAAGCCAAATAGTAATATATAATACAAAACATCAAACTCCAATTTAGAAATAACAGAATACCTACTAGCAACAAATTGTATAAGTACACACTTGAATCCCTCGGAGTAATTGAAGATTAATTTTACAACTCAACGCAACAGCACTTATTGCACGTGGCATAGTGTAATGTGTTCTATAATTTATTTCAGTAGATAGGTACAACAGTCTAAGTTGATCCACAAGTGATCCTGACTTCTCATTAATGCATACTATAGTAATAAAAAAGAATAGGCTCCGTTCCGATTCTACGCTACATTCACACGTGTGCATGGGTATTGTGACGAAAAGCAGGTTGTCACGAAGCCTTTTACAAATCACATTGAAATTGGCAAAGATCTAGAAAGGCTCGATTTCGGCGGCCGTGGCCTTATGCAAACTTGGCTGTTACGACAAAATCGTCAGTTCGAGAAATTTGCGAACGTTAGAAATGAGTTAAGAGAAATCGACAATTTTGCAAACGTATAATCCACACGGACGCTTATGCTCAAAGACGGAGAAAATAAAGTAGTACATTTTTGTTCAACTATTAATTACTTTTACAGGTGCATAATTAAAACACTTTATTATTCTATTGTAACAATAACAGGATGGAAACTATATTTCTTTGATTGCACTAACAACGACGCTCTACGTGTATGTTAGGCACTGAAACCATATAAGTTCAGTGTACATGTTTAATTTTATTGACTCATCTTCCTGCTTCCTGCAAGTCGAATGCTTTGTTTTTAAGAAACGTATTGTTCAATCGCTTAATGTGGTTCGTTTGAAGCCTAATTAGATTGTGTATACGTATGATTTGTTCTGCTTAATTGTAGTTCTAACATTACTATTTTTATAGAGTAAATATTATTTCGTTCAGAATAGAAGAGAAAATACGCATTCCAAAACTCGACTGGTTTGTAGATCTTTCAACGGTGATTTGTAACGGTGGCGGTGTAGAGTTGAATGCCCAAGGACTTCGCGTTTTTACGTTCCATCGCCATGATGTGAACGGTGTTAATCTAATCTTAACTTGCTCAACTTTTGTGTAGTTTTTTTACGCCTCTGAAAACTTCCTTGTTAATTTACTCGACTACCTGAACTTAACAAGTTTAAAGGTTCTCACATTATTTCCTGAAAAGTGGTTTAACCGTTACGGGCGGGTATCTGTGCCTGATACTATACTATAAAAGAACAAACAATCCTATCTGATGTTGTCTTCATTCTGCAGTATAATAATATTTAAAAATTACTCTTTACGAACGAATCATTATTAAATTAAAACTGTAAGATAAAATATAAAATAATCGGACAAACGAAACCATTGACTAGGTATTGTAAACGTAAAGACTCAATCAAATGATAAGTGAACGTACACGAAGGTCAAGCTCATTGCAAAAACCCTATTTTTTCAGTACATTTCAATGACATTGAAAACAAAACGCGTTATAAGCTAACTTTACGGTTTTATAAAAACTAAGTTTGTTTCGTTTCAGAACATTTACCAACAGTACAGCGCGCACGCTTTGAAATCCAGCCTATAGGTTCATTTCATGGCCACTCACTCAACTCTATGAATATACAAGCTCACGTTGGTAAACTTAAAGATACAAATAAAGATCATTAAAATAGAAGTAAATCTTAAGTAATATCCACCACCAATGTTAATAGGATAAAGCTTGTCATGTTATTTTACAAAAAGTCCTGTCATGTGCATTTCGATGGTCCAGACGGTCTCACTTAACATCAAACTCAATGCCTCTAGTGATAAGTGTAAATAAATAAAAAATAAAATGTTAAAGGTGTCCTTTAAATATAAATACATAAGTAATACTTAAACCAGACTCGCCCACCACATCAAACAGTCATTCCTCTCCGAATTATCCTTATATTGCAGGCAAACAATAAAATATACATATTTAAAGAACTCGTTCACTTATAAACTGTTCAAATCTTATCGTTGTGCAAAACAAAATAAATAATATATTAAATAGTCTGTGTTTTTGTATGTATTAATAGTAGGTAGAAGATAGAATACAAAAAGTTTCAGGGACCCAATTCTCACTTCCCACGAACTAGCCTTCGAATCGAACTTGCAATACGAGTGCAATTTCGACCGTAATTTTCGAGGGACGGAGTAAATTTTTCGATTCCTGTATTCTCGGCACTAATCGAACTAACCTTCGAAATAATTTTAAGTGTAAGGAATAAATGTTGCCATTATGTGATACATACAAATTGCACGATGCGTTTCGTTTCACTTGATAATTGCGTTTTGTTAACGTACGCGTACGTACGTATCTTAAATTAAATTCTAAAAAGATATGTATGACTATGACATATTTAAAACAACGTTTTACACTTTTTTATATCTTGAGATATCCGGAATTCATAAAATAATCAATTTTATTTATTAATTAAAAATTAATATAATAAGTATTGACTGTGCGTAACGGAAATCCTTAGGGTTATCTGTCAACGAATAAAATTCAATGGAACTTTGTAAAAACTATGCAGTAAATAATATAGGCTGTGGAAGGTAAGATTTCCGTTGAGTTAATCAATTTTAAAAATAACAAGAGTTTAAGATAAACCTGCAATTTTTGATCGACGAGGACCCATCTTTTAGCTGGTTTTGAAGAATAAATATTTGCGAGCATTTTTGTGGCCTGTATTTCCTATATTCAAAAGTTTAATCTTCATCATGAATTACGAAAAATAAAAATAAATTACTAGTCAATATTGCTACCACACCTAAACGCCCGCGCTCCCCTCGAAACCGATTGAGATAGGAACAATAATAAATACTAAACGCGCGCGGAAGGTCTTGCCGTGGTCTTGTGGTAGAGTCCAAACTTTAAAATATTGACAAATAGAGTAAAGAGCAAAGATTTACTTAAAAAAAAAGCCTTTTGACTAGTTTTGACAGGCATAAGAAAATTACTCATGGCATGCTAAATCAATAGAGGCAATGCAAATGGGCACATACCGTGCACCTCTTTACATTACTTACATGTATAATTAAGTAGGTAATAGTAGGCATTGCATTCAGTAATACATTTGGTGATCGTATGATGTTAATATCTGATGTCATGGCTTGTAGTTTATCTCATTCTTTCTACGATGCCATAGCGTCAATCACGAGATTACGCAGAAATAGAGCTTTATCATGTTAATAAGTTTATTCGGTTCAAGTATACAATGAAATTCGGAAGAGCTGGTCTCCCTTAACCCAGGTTTTATAAACTTAAAAGGAGAGTCCCAACCCCTGTTATTTACAAACTTGTAATTTAATAAAGAAATTTTGAATTTTGAATTGAATTTTTTGAATAAGCAGTCAATTCCAATCAACAACAACAGTACAAGGGAATAAATGCACTTATGTTTCGTAAAATACGTTTAGTTACACTTGGCAAGTTTCTCTTTTGACCGTTAATATTGAGGCTCATGTTCTAACATAAAAAATTAATTTTTAAGACAAGCTTTTTAGTGACTGTACTTTTTTTGTCTGCCTACTTGCATTGTCATCCAATATACTCGTTGTATACCAAATTTCAGCTCAATCGACACTGGGCACTGGGCAGTGGGTCAAATTTAAATTGCAAGATTCGATTATTGACACCTAATCTAATTGAAAGATCTACTGCGAGAACAGAGGCGTAAATTAAATGTAAGAAGGGATGTGATGTCGTAGGAGTTAATGAGCAAAAAATGCATAGGTAAGCTATGCTTATGATTTTATTGATATTAATGCATTATCCTTATGGATAAAAAAATATAAAACATACAGTAACAACGAAATATTTGTAAGATTCCAGGAAGATTTGTAACCATACGAACTCATAAATGAGATTATTTTTTAATCATCTTTTTTTGATGACACTATAAACCCATAAACTTAATTAGAACCATATTGCTCAGTTACATACAAGTGGAAACAATGGCGGTATATTGAAAGTATTTTGCAAAATAACAAGTTAGCAGGCCATTGTCTTACCTAAAGCCTCATAAAATAGCCTTCATAATGTTTTCAAACTATTTTTTCTTGCTTTATTAGTTTGAAGGATTTCACTGCTGAAAGTTTTGTTACATTGATTGAGAAAGACTGCTGGCGGTCGAAATAATTTATTAATTTGTATGGCGATTACTTTACCATATTAGGTTCTAGAGATGTTTTGCACAGCACAACATTATATTTACTGACTACAACAAATATCAAGTACAGTCGAGGACATAAATATGTATACACTTAGTGAAATTCAACAACGGTTTCCTCTTAAACTACTGATTGAAACTATGAGATATTATGCACGCAGAATCTTCTATCATATATTATTATAATTAGTATAATATTTTAACACTTGCATGTTAAACATGCGAGATTATCGCATTTGAATTTCAAAAAGTGTATACATATTTATGTCCTCGACTGTACGAAAGTAAGTAGTATATCTAAGCGCAGTGCGTCGGCCAGGTTCTTTGAAGACTGCATTTAGTCAGATATTTATAGATGGTAGCAATTTGGAACTAGTTGATAAAAATGTATTTTTAACTGAATTAAAAAAAAAGGAGGAGGTTCTAAGTTCGTTGCGTATGTTTATTTATGTATGTTTGGTTGAAAACGGTTTATGCGATTTGGATGGTTTAAGCTGTTTAAGCTGTAGGTTTGACGACTTCCAGCCTCCCGAACAAGCCGGTTTCCGTAAAGGCTTTAGTACCATAGACCACATACATACACTCCGCCAGATTATACAGAAGACTGAGGAGTATAATCGGCCATTATGCCTGGCGTATGTGGACTATGAGAAAGCCTTTGATTCAGTCGAGACATGGGCGGTGTTACAGAGTCTACAGCGATGCCAAATTGACTATCTCTATATCGAAGTGTTGAAGTGTTTGTACAGCAAAGCCACCATGTCAATCCGAGTCCAGGACGAGAGTACGGTACCAATCCAGTTGCAGAAGGGTGTAAGACAGGGTGACGTAATTTCCCCGAAACTCTTCACCACTGTAATGGAGGATGTATTCAAGCTCTTGGACTGGAAGGGATATGGCATCAACATCAATGGCGAACATATCACTCACCTTCGATTTGCCGATGATATAGTTATAATGGCGGAATCGCTGGAAGCTTTGAACATCATGCTCAATGACCTCAACAGAGTTTCCCAACAGGTAGGCCTAAAAATGAATATGGACAAGACAAAAATTATGTCAAATGTTCATATTCCGCCAATGCCGGTGATTGTTGGGAGCACTGTTCTCGAAGTTGTAGACGAGTATGTTTACCTCGGACAAATTGTCCAATTAGGTAGGTCCAACTTCGACAAAGAGGTTAATCGAAGAATCCAACTCGGCTGGGCAGCGTTCGGGAAGCTACGGCATATCTTCACGTCCAAAATACCTCAGAGTCTGAAGACAAAGGTCTTCAATCAGTGCGTGTTACCAGTGATGACATACGGGACAGAGACGTGGTCTTTCACTGCTGGCCGCATAAATAAGCTCAGAGTTACTCAGCGAGCTATGGAACGAGCTATGCTCGGAATTTCTCTACGCGACAGGGTCCGAAATGAGGACATTCGTAGGAGAACAAAAACGACGGACATAGCTCGTAGAGTTAGTAAGCTGAAGTGGCAATGGGCAGGCCACATCGCTCGAAGAGCCGATAACCGATGGGGAAGGAAGGTTCTCGAGTGGCGACCACGTACTGGAAAGCGCCGAGCGGGACGACCTCCCACCAGGTGGACTGACGACCTGGTCAGAGTCGCTGGGCGCCGCTGGATGCAAGCGGCCCAGAACCGTTCGAAGTGGAAATCAATGGGGGAGGCCTATGTTCAGCAGTGGACATCCATGGGCTGATATATGATGAAGCTGTATAAAGTCAAGGTAGACTCCGAGGTAGTCCCATATAATTGATCATGGTCTGACCATAGACATTGAAGATATGAAGTACTAGCTGTTCCCCGCGTTCCCGGGATAAAAAGTACCCTATGTCCTTCTCCATACCATAGGCATGCCAAATTTCATGGTGATCCGTTGAGTAGTTGAGGCGTGAAGGCGTAACAAACAAACTCACTTTCGCATTTATAATATATATATATATATATATATATTATATAGTTAGGAAGTTAGGATTCCTCAGCGGAAAAGAGCAAAAACATCGCGATTGAAGCATTTTATTCAATATTGTCGTCAATGTATCAATGATATGCACATCTTCGGTCAGTGACAAATCTTGAGAGGTATTGAAAACACATATGAAACTTTAAATTGATAAATAAATTAACTTTTTAACAAAAAAAAAACCTTCCTCAAAGTACACTAACTGTACTTTTCAGGCGGTTCAATTTACTTGTTAAAAAGTTAATTTATGAGTATAATATAACAAATTGCAATGGGGTCCTCAGGTAGAATCTTTAACTGGTAAACAAAGTTCTGCTGCATTTGCTGTTAGAAAAATCCACAGCTGACAAATATCGAGAGGACCAAATCAGTTTATTTTGTAAATTTTAATGTGGGGAGCTGCAGCACAGATTAAAATTATTTTTAAAATACAAAAAAGAGCAATTCGTGCAATTGGTAGTATGGGTCCTCATGAATAAATGTCATGACAAAACTTTCACTTTACATTAATGAAAATATTGTTCATACGTTAAAACACTGAAGTGTTTAAAACAAATCCGCAATACAAAAAAATAAAAAATTTGTTCCGTTCTTTCCGGCTCTTCTCAGTCAGTTGAAGTCAGCTTGCGAACCGGTGGTAACACTTTTACCTTCATAAGTCCCTATATTTAAATGGGTTTAGACTTACCACTGTGATGGACGCAAACATAAGCATACTATCAAAGTTTTGTGGATAGTTAGGTATAAATGAGCATGCCACCAAGGTTGGCCAACCGAGGACCTTCCGCACTTTTGGGTGACGACGCTATTTGGAGACAAAAGACCTCGACGTTTACTCTTTTCCTATAGTTTTTATAAATTCTCTCGCCCTTGAATAAGACAATTACTCTACCCATTATAAAATAGGATAAAAGCTATTAAATACTTTAAAAACTGACCCCTTATTACAAAACATGGTTTAAAGCAAACCCAGGTTTTAAAATGGCCTCGTCTCTTTTTGTTAATGACGTTAGAAAGTGACAGAGGGACTGATTTTACTAAACTTGCTTTAAACCTTATTTTGAAATGAATGATAATAATAATCAGTGCGCCGACCCAAAAAGACCCGAAATAAAAATAAAGATTTCAGTGTTATGGAAAAAATCTTCATCTTATTCATAATTCTAAATAATAAAGTAAATATTATATATACCTACCTACCTATTCCAGAAAATAAAATAATAACTGTGTGGTAAATAAGCAGCACCATGCTTCATTTGACGTAAAGGTGGCGCCATCTTAAATATACCGTTAGAAACAGCGTAGAACTGATTCAACAACGAGTCTTGATGTTAAGTAACTAGATGGCACGACTTAACGGCATTCTGTATAAAAACCGCAATGGATATGCGTTGAAACCATTTTTTCTGTTTTTGACCGTTTTGGGTGAAATTAGGTATGTATTGGTAGAAGAATGATTTCAGTGTAAGCACCTTTTTATACCGGGCGCGATAAACACGCAGATAAGAGTTCATTGAGGATATATATCAACATACGAGTAGCGTATTTTAATAGTACTACATACTCGTACATACCTACCACGTGCTTCGCGGTTCACGGTATGGCGCATGCGCTATTTTCGAGTAACACGTGGTTATGAGTAACATTACTAACTCTTTGGTCAAGCAGAACTGGACTGACATAAGTTCCGGTGATGCATTAGCGATAGTTAATGTGTTGATAATTCAACAAGAGATAGGTTCTTCAAAATGTATTACTAACTTTTGCTTGTCCAGTTCAATACTTATTGGAAAGCAGAGACTTTTTGTATTCAAATTCTCGACGGCCTTTTCAGACGTGAAAGTTCCTTTCTATGTTAGGATAGGTAACGCACGACAATATAAAAAATTCATGGAACCGACTGAGGAACAGTGTTCTGTAAACCTAGATATTCTTTTCCTGAGTCTGGATTTTCAATGAACTAAATACCTACCTGAGAAAACATTAGTTCGATACCTCTTTGCTACGCATTGGTTTTGAGCATATAGGGTGAAA
Source organism: Achlya flavicornis (assembly GCA_947623365.1). Lineage (NCBI taxonomy): Eukaryota > Metazoa > Arthropoda > Insecta > Lepidoptera > Drepanidae > Achlya > Achlya flavicornis. Next base: position 8,025,960 of record OX392467.1, read on the forward strand.
GTGGCTTGACTTGTTTAGTTTTACTCACTCGCACCTAGCACAAACTAGTAATTTCGTACAGCTTTCCAACGTTAAGTGCTTATTGTTACTGCGATATCTTCAATCAAATCGATAGGTTCTAATGGGGATATCTACCTAGATTACTTCCCATGCTTTCTAGGCTAAGAATATTAATCCTGAAATATCTTTTAAAACTAAGCATAGTATTGTAGGTACTTAGCATAGTTTATTTAACAGATAATATAAGCGATTCCAAATATTTATAGAAGTTTCGGAAACATATTATTTATGTACAATTAAAATAATATCAGTAAATATTGATACCAATAAATATCTTGACGACTATATAATAAAAACACTACATGGTATAGGTACCTACATAGATTCTTCAGTAAAAAAACGAAACTTTAAAAGTTATTTCAGTATATGTTCGAATCAATATCAGGGCCCAAGACTGCACTGAACTATAGAAAGTGTGCAGTAAGACAACTTTCCCGACCGAATTCAAGAGAAAGTAGTCCGGGGCGCCGCGCTGCTCGCATACATTATATCACTTTATCCGACGGCTTTGGGATTATATCACAAGTCACGATTGTTTATAAATAAAACCTTAAGTAACCAGTTTAAGTGTTATTACGGCCAATTATTATAATATCTGTTTTGGAAAAGACTTCAGAGGCTATTAAAATATTTCACCATCGAGGTTAACAAGATGGAACTACCGGTACTGGTACGCTTTCATAACCGCCCTGTGGCGTCGTATTGTTGTCAACAAGCGGAACTACTCTATAACATCGTCCAAATTAGCATCAACGAGGGAAACTTTAGACTAAAAATATCTCCTTTCGCTTTCAATTTGCGCTGGCGCAGCATCCGCGCATTTCGTGCGCACCAAATTAGCAAGCCTCTGTGCTAAACACCACATATTTACAGAAACGAACAATGGAAGGTCACATGCCCAAGATGAAATACAAATGAAGATAATTCTGTAGCCGTGGTGGCTCCGAGAGAGTGAGATAAATATAGGAACATTATCATCCCATTGTTTTTATTCGTGAGGTAAATGAGATAAAGCCCGTAGCGGCATATATTCGGGTAATATTATTTCCCCAAAAGTATGATTTGGCGATGGTAGGTCAGAGATAATAACGTGAAATACCGTGACGAACGTGGGTTCGAATCCTATAATGAAATAGGAATTTTTGGTGAGGGAAAACATCGTGAAGAAACCATAGGACGGGACTTGTAGTTCCCGTCTGAGTGGCAACAACCGTCACCCTCAGGATGCAAATCGCCATGCACTTACCGGTATAATCTGGTAGCAGCAATTGCCAGTACCATTCTAGAGGTTGTGTGGTTACCAGCTTCGGCCAAATCATCACGTACCATGGTGCACAAGCAAGCTCATTAAGGCCGCAAAAAACTGAGAGCGAGGCCCTACATTGAACGTACCGTTGACCTCAAAAGCGCCGTCTCCGTCATCGCTGATCTCATAATGACAATGCATGTGATATTCAGAATAAATATGTAATTTTAGCATATGTGCTGCTATCGCATTCACTAATTATCCTCCTCTGGTCGGTGTTATGCTATCCTATACTCTTATCATTCTCCCATCTCTTTTCTGTCTTTTTCTTCCCATATATTCAACTACCTTTATTTTCACTAGTCTGTAATTCAAATGGATTTTCTCATAATAATATGTATTGTCTAATGTAATAGGGCACTGTTATTGTACTAACAGATACTGCGTACTCATCATCATCATCATCAGCCTATAATGTCCCACTGCTGAGCACAGGCCTTCTTTCACAAATCAGGGTGAAAGGGAATGGACAGATACTCCAAAGATTTAGACCAAGCTAGCCCACTGCGTATCGGTGGAGGTAGACTATTGGTCAACCTACTGTTGGAGTTTTCAAGCCGCCTAGAAGGCCTCCAACTAGCTTAACGAGTATCACAATTAAGTGATAACCGGGACCAACGGCTTTACGTGCCTTCCGAAGCACGATTTGAAACACCACTAGGCTGTCACCCATCCAGCTACCGACCACCACGGTGGTAGCTTAACTTTCCGATCGATTAAGAACGGCTTATCATGCTAGACCACGAGCGCTTCACGAGTAGTTATGTCAATGGCTTATAATAGTTATAATATATTACCAAAAACAGCATTAGTGGACGCTCATGGGCCAGAATGCTCATTGTCCTTTCTGCCTTGTGTCACTCAGTAAATAAGACAGTGATAGCTTGGACGTGTCACCTCAACTGCCACCTTTAGAGAATTGAACTCCGACAGAACTCGCGTTCCCTTGAACGCCGAGTTCTCTGTGTGCAATGATTAAAGGCGCCGCATAGATTACAGTGAACGCGGAACTCAGAACTCGGAACTCTAGAACTCTCTCTGTGGGATTGGCGCCTTAATGAACATGACATTTTTTTTTTTTTTTTATACAACTTAGTCGATAAACAAGCATACGTCCCGCCTGATGGTAAGCGGTTACCGTAGCCATATAGACGCTTGCAAAGTTGCAACACACGAAGCATCGCTCACGCGTTATCGACCTATCCCCCCTCCCCTATGAGCTCTGGCAACCTTACTTACTCGCAGGAACACAACTTTACACAACATAAAGTTATTTGGCTGCGGTATTGTGTAAGGTAGAGGTACTTCCCCAGTCGAGCTGCTCTTTGAGCGAATAAACGCTATGCTCTACCTCTCTTAAAAATTCATTCATTCTTCATTCGGCTACGGAGTTATAGCGATGCGTTTCTTTCAGTTTCTGTAGTATATATTTTACGCAGACAAATAGCAGAATGTATAAACTAAATATAATTCAGTTATATACCAATTTGTGGAGGAGTCATGTGTACCTACTACTTTGCTTGCGTAACTGTGAAATAATCATTATCATGTAACAAGGAAATGATCAAAACCGACGAAGGTTAAAAATATTGATCACGTGGTGACGATGATGACTAAATCATGTCAAGAAATGAGGCATATAATTAGGCGTCAAGATTCCAAATATAATTTCAACAGGAAAGATAAGCAACAATAAAGATCTGATATGACATCATTTAGGTTTTGTCTTATCCATATATGTATGATCAATTAAATCACGTATACTTATTGGGAACACACCCATTTTATCGCATGTAATTTTTTTATCGGTAATTCGAAAAGTGCTGATTAATTTACATCCTCGTTTTATTAATTGACATAAAAAGTAATTCAGCTGGCCTATTTAAACTGCACGTACTTAAACCTCTACGATGTTTACATAACTTCATAAAAGTTAATGAACTTATGCTACAGTTAATATTAAAACTAGAATCGGGTCTTCAATTTACTTTTGACAAAACACTATAACCAACTTTCTTAAAATAATAAGGATGTCAAGGCACTGGTGCAATGATGAACCTAGAAACTACTTAAATTGCACTGAAAATTTCCCATAATACAGTCCGTATAAGATAAAATATTTAGTAGACACTCGGGATTTGTGTAAAGCATGTGGTAAAAAGCGCTCTGTATATATTTGCACAACCTACATGTTCGACAGTATCATGTAGGTCGATGGTTACAATGCCACCCAGAAGTCAATGTATGGAAGGTACTACATCACGATAGCTTTAAACAGTTCGGTGTTCAGAGGTCGGCGACGTCATCACGTCACCTGGCGTGTCTGACAACTCGGTCATGCAGCCTGTCATATAATTTAATGGCCTATTGTATTATTCTACCTCAAGAATAGCTGGATTCAAATGATACTAGATATTTGCAATATCAGATATATTTTCTCTTTTTTAAAACCCCACAACAACTTATGGTGGTACGAAATTGTGCGGAACAATGGATGGACGGGAACTATAAAAAAAAAATTTAAACTATGAATAATCAATAAAAAAATTGCATTCGCGTGGTAGCCTATACTAAAAGTCCACTTTTGCCAGCATTACCTATCGCGTGCTAACTTATTGAAAGCAAGTAATGAAGTAATTACCAAATTACGAAACTTGAATAACACAAATGCATAACATAGTCACGGCTTGAAAGCAAAGAAAAAAGTATTTTTATGAAAACTTAAACGTTTGACGAGAAAATGGAACTCTTGCGTAAAACCGAAGTGTACTTAACCATTTACAATTATTGGTATTTCATATCTTCTTGCTTGTGTTCCATACATCTGTCTTTTTACTCGACCTAGATGGAGGTTAATGTTTTTTGATGCATAAAAGATAATATAATATTAAAAACATTATTGACGATTATAAGTCTACTAGCTTCTGCCCGCGGCTTCGCCCGCGTGGCCTACAGGAAACAAATGACATATTTTTCTTCAAAAACAAACATAATAAGTGCTCTCCCTCCCTCTCAAATGTTTTTTTGTATTTTTTTTATTTACAAAATAAAGTATTAATAATAATACACAATCATAAAAACGCATGAAAAAACCAAGAACTTCAATTACGTGTGTAATAATATGTTTTACAGAAAATTCAACCCCCGTTTCACCCTCTTAACTCCTAAGAGGGTGAAACGGGGGTTGGAATTTCAAAAAAAAAAAATTTGGAGGGTGTATTCTTTGTGAAGAGTAGGTATCCACCTACTCTTCACAAAGAATACACCCTCCAAATTTCATGTTTCTAGGACCAGCGGTTTAGGCTGTGCGTGCATATATCAGTCAGTCAGTCAGGACTTTGAATTTTATATATACAGATGTAGTACTATTGAATATTCTGTGATGTACTCTAAGGATCAGTAGTTCCGGTGATTACTTCCTACACCCAAACTAACAAACAAACTTTATCTCTTTATAATATTAGTAAAGAAGTATAGATTGCTTAACTATGTAGATAAAATGTTATTCGAACTTGTTTAATATTTAAGAAATTGATTTACCAGAGAATTGAAATTTTATCTTTCAGACTTGAAGATTGTTGTATCGGTTCTTTAAGTTAATTTTAATAAGTTATTATGTATTATTTCAGCTTTTCAAGAAGTGTTTTTTTAGTTATCTATACATAGGTACATATATATATAATTGCTTGCCCTGACTGACTGACTAATTCATCAAGGCAGAGCATAAACCGGCTGATGGGGCTACAAATATGAAATTTTGCACACAGGTTCCTCCTATAACGTAAGAAGGGGTTTTTGGAAATTCAACCTTTAAAGGGGTTGTTTGTATGAAATATTTTATTCCTTGGGTTTATAAACGTGAAACTTAGCACGATCACTTACCAGAATAAATAATAAAGATTCCATCATTAGTTACTACCCCTAATAGGGGTTTAGGGGAACTTAAAGTTTGTATGGAAGAAATCTAACGCGCGGTCTAAGTAACTTGATACTTAGGACAGAAAATAAAACTTGGTATACATTGGGTCCTTTTGCAGCCTATAAGAAAGGATTTTTGAAAATTCCATTCTGGAAGAAGGGGCGCGAGTGAAACCGCGGGGCGGAAGGCTAGATAATCATGTATGTCGAGTACGCCAGTGTAGTGTTACCTATATGATTTTGGTCATGCATACGTTATTTTTGGTTTTTGTTGAGATTTATCGTTTTTTGTGTATGAGATGTTTCAGATATAAGGAGGCTAATTTGAGGTATTCAGATTTTGATACTGACTTTTTATTTCAGTATTTATGTCTGTTCGGCCTATATGTAGCTGATTCCCCACTTAGATATTTCAATAAGTACTTACTTATCTTAAAGATTCGGTGTACCAAATTAAATTATTTTTTTCTTTTGGCTTTCCAGGAATTGGTTCGTAATTTTCTTCCTAGATCGAAGTTTATACCTAATATTTTAGTACCTCAAGTAAACTCACTACAATTTGGGCCTAATGATGAATTTTTATGAGCATGTTAATTAATTATACCTACGTAAATTAATTTCACTCGCAAGATTTCCATAACCAGTTGGAAATCATTTGCCGAAAATACGAAGAGCTTGTATAAACTAGGAAGTGTAATAATATAAACCAAGGTTAAAACCACGATGCCACCGCGAGATAATTCTTATCATTTAGTTTGTTTACGTATATAGACTCCACAAATCATGCTGTTTTGGTAATATATAATAACTATTATAAGCCATTGACATAACCACTTGTGAAGCGCTCGTGGTGTAGCATGATAAGCCGTTCTTAATCGATCGGCAAGTTAAGCTACCACCGTCGTGGTCGGTAGCTGGATGGGTGACCGCCTAGTGGTATTTCAAATCGAGCGTTTCCGTGCTTCTGAAGGCACGTAAAGCCGTTGGTCCCGGTTATCACTTAATTGTGATAGTCGTTAAGCTAGTTGGAGGCCTTCTAGGCGGCTTGATAACTCCAACAGTAGGTTGACCACTAGCCTACCTCCACCGATCCGCAGTGGGCGCGCATAGTGGAGTATCTGCCTATTCCCTTTCACCCTCATTTGTGAAATGAGGCCTGTACTCAGCAGTGGAACATTATATTAGATGATGATGATGACATAACCAAAAACCACAAATCAAGTAATTATCTTCAGTTGCATCATTAAAAAGATTTGTAAAGTTTATAATGAGTGTACCACATTATATATAATGTAAATAAATATAAATATTATAATATAAAAAAAACAAGTCTGGTAACAAAATTGAAATCTAGAGATAAGTCCGCGAAAAACATTAGCAGAGAAGAATTAGCATTAGAATATTTGAAGATAGATTGGATAATTGAAACCTGAATTTCAGAAATTCCAAACAAAAGGTAAGATTTATACTAAGTCATCAATCTAGAGATGACAATGGACATGACGACAGTAGGACTTCGCTAGGCGCGTGACTGGAGAAAATCAGATTGAACTTCCTCGCTCAACAATTAATCTATATCAGTGGCTGCCGTCATTTCACATTTGTGTCTTGCATTTCGCACTGCGCAGCACAATACACGCCATTTGTTATTTTTGGATATATTTGAAACAACGCACTGTATGCCTGAACAGCCTTGAAGTCTTCAAATTTTGTAGTTTTTTTAGTAATATTGTTGTAAACTGACAAGCTTGTTATTTGACCTTCGATAATTGTGTGGTATTATTAGTTAAAAAGTTTATTCCAATTTTTTCTAGACATTATGAAATGTTTCTTTGGAAGATAGTTAAGTATTTGGTGTATACTGCATACATATATATGTAGGTGGTGTTGCTCCCAACTATCACGAGTCCGTCACGGTTCGGGTGTACTATAGCTTATATTGCGCGCAATGACTCGTGAAACATGACCATGGCGCGACCTAGGGCGAGCGTCCTCGTCTCCGCCTCTCTGCCCGACCATAACGACATTTAATTCAACAATTGAATAACAAAAGCACATTCGGTTCCGCTTTAAAAATCTTCCGAAGATTTGACGTCACATTTTCTTATAAAATTACTAATGCATTCCATATAAAGGTGTTTGATCAGAACTTTTTTATACGATCGGTATGTTAGGTCATTGGTCGACGGCTATTAGCATTTTATCTAACAATTTACAGTACCGACCGACAGCTAAAAACTAGTTATACAACTTTTGACAAATTCACATGGGAGCACATCATTAAACTCTTTTCACGTTTTATAAGTCACCGTTAGTTCGATCCTATTGATGCAAAATGCATTATTATCCCGCATCGGCATAGTGGAAGTACATGCACCTTTAGGGGGCGTCCATAAATTACGTGAGATGTTTAAGGGGGGGAGGGGGTCGAGTTAAATCTCATCTAATCTTACGTTGGAGAGGGGGGGGTCTCGGCAAATATCACGCAATTTTTTTCTCTCTCTCCATGGACTGAATTAGAGTAGATATTCTTTTTTTAATCTCAGTAGTTTCGATTTAAGTATTCTATTGTTAAATTTTTATTACACTTATAATTAAACTCTCAGCAATATTGATTACTAGTCTTAACTAGTCTTCAATAAAAGCACGAAGCAAATTATTTTTTTCTTTTTACAATAACAATACAACGCGTTTACGTAAGAAATCCACATTTTGAAAAATCTCACGTGAGATTGGGGGTTGGGGGAGGGGGTTGAATAAAATCTCACGACATCTCACCAGGGGGGGAGGGAGGGACAGAAAATTAAAAAAAACACCTCACGTAATTTATGGACGCCCCCTTATTTAAACTTGTTTTTTTGCGGTTTTCTGATTCTCTCAATTCACTTACACATTTGTTTTCCTTATGCATATCAGGCAGGTACTACAAAGTAGTCTACTACTGCGACTGCGCTATGGCTTCCTCAAATTTATTGTAGGATTCAAACCGACGACCTTAAACACGACGCGGCGACGTTCGACATCATAACGATTGAGCTATCAACGCTTTAAAAGGTCGCATTTTTACAACCTATCGATATTTATACTATGTATACTAGAGTGTTCACATCCGCATCACACGAATATGTGTAATGAAGTAATTATGATTTTCTAGCAAATATAACATTATTTATTTGATTAACAATGACCGCATCAAACGGTTCGTCTAGCAACTCGTAGCCTTCCGCTTCGCAACACTGCGCTGCTCGCTAGCTACTGGTTATTGCATTGCGTATGCGTGGTTGCTAACATTAATACTGCAAAAGACTTCTGTAGAGTATTATTGCCTGCACGTCATCCATACTTTCTTACGAAAGACTTTCCATTAAGCTTAACTACATTATAATAGCAGTCTATTGAATATTAGAAAATAAACATTATGACTTGACAGCATCAATGCAGCTAAATATCAGCCAATTATTGTACAAACAATTTGGAAACTCGAAAAAGGCTTTAATGTACCGTTTATGTATGAATCTGTATAAATACACAAACAAAAGGCTCAACACGACACCACGCAACAGGTCGCGGCACATTAATCGCGTGTATTTTGGTATGTATATTATATTTCGACCCAGTTTACAATTTGGTGTAAACAAAGCCTGCGGAACAGGGTCGCAGACGCTTCGGCGAGGTGACCGACCCCGCAATCGCGTCGATCATTCCGGTTATTGCGGGCTTATCGACTCGTACACGTCACGTTACCGAACCACACCGCGACCAAAAGCCGGCAGCGGCTCTGCTGTAATTAGAGCGGGAAACTGATTTTCCACACCGATTTACGCGCTCTTGTACAATGACAGTACTGCATGTGATCGTAAGTTTATTGATGGCCCTTGTTGATTTCGCGATTTGTAATGGAATAATGGGTTTTATCGTTAGACACGTAGGTACTTAATTGATAAATAAAACTATGTTTTCTCCTAAAGAGACCATAATATTGTCTTGAGGCCAGTGTACCTAAACAAAAATTTTCTTTAAGCTAAGGTATCTTCATAGTGTTTTTCAAATATAAATAAAAAGTTAAATTGGATTTTAAGTTAATAGGAGCTTAGAAAAAATATTGAATACTCTTTTTGTTTTATCATCATTATCTATAATGTTATTTAATTGAAAGTATATAGCGAAACATAAAAAATAAATACTAAAACCCAGCTAGGTCACGACCGATTGAGATAGCAACAATAATAATAATAGGTAGATAGGCACCAAACGCGTGCGAATTCCTCAAATAAGTCTGAAGTTCTCATTCACACAAGTCAAACAAAAATAATATATTAATGCCATTTTGGTTTTATTTTTTATTTATGTGATTCCACCTAAATTATCAAACTTAATAGTTTGGCGAGTAGTGTATGTAATAGTTATTTATGTACTTATGATTTATTTTCAATAAAAAAAAATAAAAAAAAAACTTTATAGAGTACCATGATTAATCCTACTAATTTATAAATCCTAAAGTGTGCTTGTTGGTTTGTCCTTCTTATATGCAGCAACGGATATAGATTGGTTATGTGCCGTAGAGTAACATGCTACTTTTTATCCCGCTGACGCGGGTGGGGTGACACCGCGGGCGGACGAAGCTAATACTAGATATTTGTAGGTACCTACTTAATTGCAAACTGGTGGTTGTATGATAACCCCTAATGTTTTTACAGAATTCGTTCCTTCCTTACGCAGATGTCAATGGCTAAAATCATTTATTTATCTATTTGTGTTATCATATCATTTAGAACATTATCGATAAGTCTTAAATTATCATGACTGAACCTATTAAGTGATATCAGTTCCGCATGAACTTCTAGATTAGGTACATTTTTAGCACAGATAATACAGCTGTTTTATTTCTGATAAAAGGTTTTTTATGAAGTCGTTCCAATTACCAATATTTGGCTATGGTCTAGTAGCCTGGTAATAAGGATACTATTATTATCAAAACAATAAGTACCTACAAACATACTTTGGCGAGATTTCCTGCTTAGCTTTGTACTAACTTAAGGATGAACGTTCTGTCAGATAAGTCTCGTTGTTACATGTAGTTAGCGTTTTCAACAACTGGCTCAAATTTTTTAAATATTTTATATTCATATAGTCTTAGTGAGTCGGAACAAACCATTTCAGAACTTGAAGGACTAAAATTAGGCACATTGAACAAAGTTCGTTTAAAAGTTCTAGGGTGCTAAAAGTTTTTTTAGTATTCTAATCAATTATTCTGGAAACCTCGAAGTAGGTGCAGAGCAATAGCCTTGGGGCGACTTCGACCGGCGGACCTCCAAATTACACATAACAGTGGCGTAGCGGAGTGGGACAAAAACGCGCGAGGCCTCGAGCGGAAGAGACGACGCGCCGCTTCCTCGTATCAACCATCAGACGAATTCTCACTTCGACAACGTTCCAATGTCGAGAATACTGACGTTATCTTACATTGATGAATAATGAAAATTTCTCCGATATAGTTTTATCAAATCATTGTTAAGATGTATCGCGTAGGAAATCACTCTTGTTTTATCTGATGGCTGCACGATAAGCTTAGATAAGGTTTTCTGAACGCACTGCTCTCAACAAAGCCGTCTAGATTAGGTATACAGTACTTTGCACCGACTGTTAAGTCGCCGATGATAAAGCATCCAAAAGATAAGAGATGAAAATAAAATATTTTTACTAGACATTCAATTAGTTCTATTGATAGCAATGTATTCAGGATCGGAATAATACCTATAATAATTTATGTACATTTTCAATGCCTAAATTTCACCAAATTATTTTTGGAAATGAGTTTTATGACATTGTAAGTATTTACGAAATGTATGTAATGTATGTTATACATATTTATTTAATATTCAAGAAACATTATAACATATTGATGAAATTTATGCAATGCTAAGAGTAAATTCATAATAATAACATTACGAGCACAAAATACGATAGTGCAACATAATCTCATTATTTATGTTATTAAAATAACTGGACTGATAAGTGTAAACCAAACATTCAATTATATGTAGCAGGAAAGTATCTCAATACAATTTCCGCTGATGTAACTCAATACAAGTTAATATTAAATGTTAATTACACAAGTCTTACTCTACGTTTTCTTTCCTTTTACATAATTCATAATGGCCCCAAGCATATGCCTATACATCTGGAGCGCGATGCACAATCATTGTTTCAATAGTACAATTTTACATATCAGCAATGTTAGTGCTGTCAAATAAAAACTGAAAGGGAACTATGATAAGACGAAAGTAGCGTGAAAGATAACAATACCAAGGGAACACTCAGATGTAATGGTATGACCGTGGCCATCATAAAATGCAGAGAGATAGGGTTCCTGCTAAAAAAGCTGTATTGATAAATGTAAGAGATTACTTACCATCACAGGTAGCGGCCATAAACTTGCCGTTAGCAGAGAAGTCTACCAGTAGTACGGTGCCGGGATGACCCTTGAGACTCTTAAGCAGCCATGGATGACTGAATTCTGACTTTCCTTTCCATGTTGTGCGTTTTTTACTTTTGCCACTAATTCGTGCTTCGGTAGCGGCCGACTCCGAAATCGTGTCTTCGGATGGAGATACTGGAAGATGAGAAAGTGTACAATAAAGTAAAATAATAAAGGCATTGGATTTAACAAGTTACAAATTGTTCGGTCTTAGATAAAATTATGCGCCGGCGGTGGCATTTCGAGGACTTCTCTGTGCTTACCACCTTCGACCACATCATCTCTTATCACGGTGAAATTGTGGAGAAAACTAAGGCTATTTATTCAAAGATAAAAAATAAACTTTTTTAATCGATGTAGGTTTCGAATACCGCAGTGTGTATCAAATCAATGAAGCCATTATTAGCATATAGCTCTATACGTCTGATTTATCGTGTCACGTGATAGCCCTGGTAAATAGTGTCAATTTATAAACACTTGACCTCAATAATAAGAAAATGACATGGAGGATGATGCTGCATTTCGATTATTTTATACTGTTTTTAATTCAAGATAACTGCGTAGTTAGATTTAATTATTTAAAAAAATATTATTATTGTGAGTAACTTTAAGGTTACACCTATCTACAAAGGAGTTAAAAGCATATTTGCTACAAAGACACATACTAAAGTACGTGTTTTATCTTTTCCTCGTTACACGTACAACTGACGTACTTTTGTTAACCACATATCGATTCATATTTTTGCGAACAGCTATTCTTTTGTTTTTTTTATTTTCGCTAATTGTCGATTATGGTGCAGATCATCGACCAAATGACGGACCCAAGGGGATCCAAGTTGTAAGTCATTAATCATTTATTCGAAACAACGGGGATATTGGATGCTAGACTAGATATTTTCGTCGGTCTACTGTACATCTATGTCACCTCTATTGTTATTTACTTAATTATCGTGGAAAGTAGAACTTATTTACCTTTTAAGTTTAATTTCGTGACCAATCTTAGCAAAAAGATATGTGATCTTACTCGAAAAGCTAAAATGGGCATAGATCGGTAGGTACATCTTGAGAACCGAGACGCTGACTCATTATTACTCATGGCAATTCCTAAAGCTTTCAGAGATTCCAAAGATGCCGATGACACATTCTATTGATAACTATTGTGGATATAATTTAATTCCAACGGATCGTGTATGTTACATGCGTGTAGCATCTTTTATGTAATGCATCCGCGTACAACAGGAAAGAGAGAATGTCCCGGTAACAGTTACAGATCTATTCATTCAATAGATAGGTAGTTGAATTGATATCAATTTTCTTCGTTAATTTCCTAAGTAGATTTTCAGAATACATATTCTGAATGAAACACTCTTGTACAACGTAAACAATATACTAGTAATGTTATAGGAAGTTTGACAATTATATTTAAATCACGAGTCACGACTAAAATAATATTCTTTGCATATCTACATATGCCATATTTTTACATCATGCCCATACTTCTGATAAGCATATCACGTATTTTATTATGGCAAAGTTCCAGCTGCAGTTACAGCCAAATTCACGGAACAGTTTTTACCATGTGTGGGACGAGGAATTTTATCTTCAAGGTGTGGGAATTCACATTGCTTTTCAATCGAATTACCAACTATTATTATCTTATGATTAATGTGGATGGTTCCAATCAAGAATTCATGGTTTTTTTTTGGATTTCTAATTTTATGATTACGCCAATTTTATGCGGTGTTGTGATTTTCGAATCGCGGGGAAGCGTATTTAATTGAACTCCATTGTTGTTACACGTATAAAATTAAGAAAAAACAGGCAGTGAACATAAGCCTCCCCCATTAATTTTTCAACAAATGGTTTTGAAACATGTTGGGATTGAAGTGATTTATTAACAGATTTTTGTTAAAATTATTTTGAAAGCCGGAATTCATACTCTCCAAGTGCCCACGTACCCAAGCTTACTTGGCATGTAATGTGTCAAACCATTTTTTTTTCTATTGATTGACTTGCGTTTGATCATTAACTCACCATGGTGAGAGTGTGATTGAAAGTGGTAAGCACACAAAAAGCCTCCATAAAAGTATTGTGAATGATAAATAATCAATTTGACTTTTTAAACGATAAATAATATGTGCGAAGACAAAACAGTACTCTTCTATTGTTTGAAACTTGAATAGGCAAGTAACAAAATAAATATTTTTAAAGAGAACTCAAAGACATTTAACATGACATAATTGCAAAATAACAATAAAAGTAATGTCAATATACTTTATTTATATTCATTGTATCTGGAAAGTAACCGGCTGACTGCTGAGCTGGTTACATAACTAAATGTTCACTTTATCTGCCAAGAGAAAGTAAACGGCCCAATGTGAAACTGAAATAAATCATTAGGTAGGATAAATAACAGATTTAAATGTAATAAAATTAAATACCATTTTAATTTATAAACACATTTGTGAATAATCTTATTATTATGGAGGAAGTATATTTTGATACTGAAAGAATGTTATTTCAATAATTTATCTTGCTCACTAGCAAAACTTAATTTGAATGCAAATACCGTCTTCCCAATAAAAATTAAGAATTCATATTATTTACCTACCATATTTAACCTTTAGAATTTCAGCGTTCATGTTTTTTTTTACATCTTGATAATTTAAATTTAGCATTCAATAATTAAAATTAAATATTCCTTTATAGTAAGTATGTTTTTGTTTTTAATAATTTGTACCTATTTTAATTACCTGCATTTTTAATATGACCATCATTTGAACTTGGTTTGTACTATCCTATCTAATCCTAGATGGGAAATTGGTGTCAAGTACAGCTTTTTGAACAATTGCTTTCCTGAGATAAAAAGTAAATATTCTATCAGCATTCCAAATTTCATTCAAATCCGTTCATTTGTTGAAGCATGATTGAGTAACAAACATTCCATCCATCCAAACTTGCGCATTTATAATAAAGCCTATGTCCTTCACCATACCATAGGCTATCTGCATGCCAAATTTTATGATGATCCGTTGAGTAGTTGAGGCGTGAAGGCGTGACAAACTAACAAACAAACTCACTTTCGCATTTATAATATTAGTTAGGATTAGTGCGATATATTTTGTCAACCAACTGAAAAGTGACCCTAGAAAAACCTTCAGGCAAATAGTACAAATAAATTACAAATGAATTGAAACATTATTATGGCATTCTATATATGCTTGAATGTCACATTAAAAGATCTTACAAAAAATATTCTAACATCAAAAATAAAAAAATATCTGAGAAATATTGTTTTTTTTTTTGTTAGGTATGTCAGAGTCTGTATTAAAACTGTAATAACAACACAATTACTTTGTTTTTCTTGTAAGATGTTTTAATTTGACTTTCAAGCTAATATAGAATGCCATAATAATATTTCAATTCACCGCAACATGACACTTTAACATCTGTCCAAATATTGTTTTATAAAAAGCTATTATACAGAAACCTGGTTTGTGAATCAAATAATGAGATTGTTTAAATATGAATTGTATGATTCATTTGTAATTTATTTGTACTATATGCGTGAAGGTTTTTCTAGGGTCACTTTTCAGTTGGTTGACAAAATATATCGCACTAATATTAGGTACTAAGTATGAAATCGCCGATTAGTACAGAAAAAATGTTTTCTTTTTTTAATTTAGCATTTTTATTTAATCAAAATAATTACCATTATTATCTATACATTGCTGCCATCTACTAGGAAGGTCATTTAGGCCTTTACGATAGAACTCTGGTGATCTAGATTCGACAAACTATGTGAAAGCATTTTGTACTGCCTCCTGAGAAGAAAATTTTTTATCACGTCGAAAATTGTCCAAATAACGAAAAAAATGGTAGTCCGTTGGAGCTAGGTCTGGCGAATACGGAGGGAGACGAATGGTTTCTGATTGCAGTTCCTGTAGAGTTAAAACGGTTTCTCGTGCTGTATGAGGATCATGGAGCAATAATGGTATAGTAATGTAGATCGATTCATGAGGCGGGGCTGTTTCACTGCTAGTTTTGCTATCATTGTTCGGAGTTCGGGACAGTAGACATTTGCCGTTATTGCTTGACCAGATCGGAGAAAGCTATAGTGAATAACACGATGCTGAGACCACCAAAAAAGGAAGCAGGTTTTGTTTGATCGTCTTACCGGGGCTCTCGTGATTGTAATAGGAGTTATCAGTTTTCCTTTTAATAGCACTAAATCTTCCACTGTAAATTCAATTATTTCTGTCGTACTGCAAATATCGAAATTCCGTACATGCAATTTAGCAACTATTACCCTCTTATTTTTTAAATTCTTATATTTTTTGTAATTTATTTGTACTATATGCGTGAAGGTTTTTCTAGGGTCACTTTTCAGTTGGTTGACAAAATATACCTGCTTGCCGATGTTCGTCGTCAGTCGTGACTCACATGCCACGTAACAAGGTGCCGCAGCAGAATATCAGTGTCGTGGGTAGCTCGGGTACCTACCAATTTTTCATATTTTTTATATTTTTGATTTGCCGCAAATGAGTCCATATTGTTGGTGGCAGTTGGTAAGGTAATGTTAATTCCTGGGTAATTTGGCTCGGATCCACTTCCACCATCTCTTTCAATATTGTTATTCACCTGTATCTGGTCTTCCACGTGGTTATTTTCTTCAAATCAAAGTGTCCATCACGAAATCGTTTAAACCAAAATCGCACGGTGCGTTCATTAGCAGTCCCCTCTCCAAACGCAACATTGATATTGCGAGCTGTTTCTGCCCCGTTAGTTCCTCGTCGGAACTCGTATTCAAAAATCACTCGAATGTTCCAAGTATCCATCTTTCTTTTCTAAGCTGAATAAAAAAAAACAACTGAAAGTCGATAATTGAATGTTGCACATTTTTAAAAAAAGAACTTCATAGGAAACATGGTACCTCCATGTGAAAAAAGTTTCACAAAAAAATCTCAAACCATGAAATGTTCTATGTCAATTCCAAGTAGGTACCTAGATACCTATAATAAAACGGCAATTTACTGTTTGGATGGACCGATGTTTGTTAATCATGCTTCAACAAATGAATGGATTTGAATGAATTTTGGAATGCTGGTACAAGGTGCGTTCGTATGGTAGCAAAAATAACAGTCCAAAATGCTAAAAACGATCACAGCTGGCATTCGATTTGGAAAGTTGTGGGCGAAATTGATGTTTTGAACTGTTTTCGTTCACCATTTGTTTTACATGGAAACAGTGAAAAACAACATTGTGAACTGCAAATTTTGACCCACCTCCGAGGCAGGGTCATTTGTGATCATATTTTGACATCTTTGAATCTGACAGATAAGTTTTGACTGAAAATTTAAACGGGAAGCGAAAATTATAGTTTTTATTATAAAATTTGATAGAAATACTAACACGCAAGAGAAGAATTTGTCAAATTAACTTTGATTATATATTTGATATTAACTGAAGGAAAAAGGTAGATTGAGACAAGTGACAAGCAGGCGATGAGCATGCAAATGTCATTTTTGTACATCTAATCGTTCGATTTGGGAAAAATCATTTGTGGCAAAAGTTGCGAAATTGATGAAATTTCCCAAATCAAACGCATAAACAAATATGCCCATTCTGTAACTGTTAAAAATGACATCACTCCAATTCAAATGCACCTAGAATATTTACTTTTTATCCCAGAAAAGCAATATATCCCTCGGGTATGCGGGTGATAGGTACCGTGGGGAGCAACTAGTTCTAATATAAATAGGTACCTAACTGTTTGTGTTGAAAAAGCTGTACTTGACACCAATTACCCATCTTTATTTACTAAATACCAAATCTTAGAATGTTTTGAAAATATTTAGATGGTTACCTATTTCATTGGTTTATTCTTGTAACATTAACATTTTTTTTTTCTGCTGCAATTTTATTATTCAACAAAGTAGGTACCTTGATTCTTAAAAGACTAAAGATTTTTTTGACTTCATAAGCCTAATCATAACTTCTGTGGGAAGAATCTGGTCATGTGTTTTTTTTTAAACATTGATTTACATAACTGTAAGATATAAATAATTATATTATGTATAAAATTACCATCATGTATGAAAGGGATCTCAAAGTTTGTTGAGGAAATTATATTAGAAGTTCAATCCACAAATAACAGATACAAAAAAGATTCCTTACATAGCTACATTACTAGTAATAATAATGATGAGATGAGAACTCGTACAAAGTGTGTCAGCTTCATTCTTCGTATGTACAGTTAAAGCATCCGTTCACATCGAACTGTAACCGCAGATTTCTATACATGAAGACCCGCTCGTATATATGCCTGTTTCGCGGTTAATACACAACCCACGTGTGAATCGAAAACTATTATACGTCTCGCTTATTTTATTATACATTGATAAAACGATATATAGTAAAAAAACATAGTGGAACACTTACTTAAATCGCTCTCCGTTTCATGTTCTAACGTTTCCTTTTTCTTGTTCCCAAAAATAGTCTTGTATAAAAAGTGTAATATTACACATAAAAATATAGTAATCCCCGCTACGAGGAATACATTTGTGTTTTGACCGGCTTGAATTTCGCCCATTTTCACTCAGTAAATCTTCACCAATTCGCGAAATAGTCACAAATTGAGAAACAGTAGAAACACCGTGTTTCACGACAACTATAATCACGCGGTCAAAAAGTTACAATAAACTAACCCACAGAGCACGAACCATGGGACAACTAGCCACAGCTAATATTCAACTGAGTACTGTGACTGACCACAGACAGAAAACTTTTACTAACTAACGCTTAGCTCGCTAACGTAGCTCGCTAGAGACTGATATGAATGAATGGTTTATTGGCTTTTTGGCGGGAACTTGCAAAGTTACGTTCGATTTCGCTTTATTTCATAAATTCGTGTATTTTGTTTTATTGCATATTATCGATGGCGACTTAATCAAAAAAGATCAATCCATGTACACCAGTTTAATGTCATGAATTATGTGTATTGTCACTTTTCAAATTGTCTCCAAAGAATTTAAAATGTCGAGAAGGATAATAATGGTGCTTAGAAAGAAAAGAAAGAAAGAAAAATGATTTAATTCAGGACAACACACAACATTACATTAATGATAGGACAAAATATAAAAATAAAATTAAAAAGCAGAACAAAAAATAAAAACTAAACAAAAATGTAATGTCGCGTGATGCCAAGAATAGGTCTCGACTCAGCATTGTGCTTAGGTCAGAAAAAAAACTAACGCTGGTTTTCAGTCGAGGCCCACGTTCATGACATCACGAACATACAGTGAAACATTACGTATAAATATATACTATTTAAAAATAAAAAATACACCATATAAAAAAACAACAACAATCACACACACATATATACAGTTACGGTATCCAACAAGCAGAGCAGCAGAGTGAAAGAAAGTGCGAGCCGCACCGCACGCCGCGCCACGATATATTTATAATCTATGGACGGTAACCTAACCACTAACCGCTGCACCACAGAGGATTGAAGGGAACAGAGACCAAGCTTCATACAAACTCGCTACGGTAGGTACACAACTACAAGCTTGAGGCGCGTGTGTGCGAAAGCACTGGCGGCTCGTCACGTACGAGGGGAAACCGGTTTATACTGGCTCGGCCTGTGTTCAAACTCAGGGCACTCGCGCATCGTGTTTGTTTACGTTTAGATTTTAATAATAGAATTTTCATATCCAAATGTGTAAATATGGTTTACTTTACTGAGTCTATGAACAATAATATAATGAATTAGTTTTCTATTAGTATCTTGCATATAATAGGTAGGTAGGTATTAACGTTCTGGTAAATTGTTTTTATATTGTCTCTTTTCTCGTAAATTAATGGCATGATGGGGGTTTATGATTTCAAATACGTAGGTGTACCTACCTTCCTATCATATTTAACGAGCATAGGTACGTTTCGCACAAGGTAGGTAGGTAGGCAACGGTTAAAGCTATCACTCTATAATATTCTAACTATATGGTCACAGGTGGATATTATTAGCATGAGAAGGGTATATTATTTTTCAAATTTCCCGCCTCGTTAACTTAAAAATTTGTGCCTACCCTCCAACTCCATCATCAGATCTTGAATACCATAAATGGCCAAAGTTCATCTCACACCCCAAACAATGCTCCGCTATGGAGTTCCATTACCTACCCTCCTACTCCATCATCAGACCCTGAAAACCATTGCATATTTATGTCAAAGTTCTTCTCAGCACAATTCCAGCAGCCCCAAAAACGTCTAGGATACGTTGCTCCGCTATGGACTTCCAGTATCTACCCTCCTACTCCATCATCAGACCCGGGATACCACATGTCGTCAAAGTTCATCTCACGACAATGAAGAATGTTCACAAATTTAGATTTTTAGGTCAACTTATTTTCTATAGAAAATAAAAAATATGTGTGAAAGAATTATTTCGATACGTCAATTAGTTTCCGAGATATGGAATTTTAAAATAAGCGCGCGACGCTGGATTCCACCGCCCCGTACTCGATGCGTGTGACGTCATGTTACATCGCTCGCTCCGTCAATCGCGCTCACAGAACAAATACCCTGACGGGGTCGCGCTTTTCCGTACGTTTCCCCAGTTGATTATGACTTTTTTGGTTTTTTAAATTTCCAATATAAATACTAGAAAATCATGTGATATGCCAAAATGTAAATATACAACCCCCAGTCGACCGGAAAAGTTGATTTTACTCGTTCCAATGGATGTCCAAATGCGAGAGAAATGGATAAAAACTGTGAATCTATTTAGTGATAAAAGCAAAGTTTATTGCTGTAAAGATCGTTTTGACGTAAGAATAGTGACAGTCTACTTTGTACCTAAATATTATAAACTTTTGTAGTGTACATTTATTTGATACCCCAGCGCTGCCGCGGTTTCACCCGCGCGTAGCGTTTTAATTATTTTGCGCGGAACCCCTTATAAATTATCTGAAGTAAGAGAATCTTAAGTTATTACTTATAACATCCGCTATCTAACAGTGAAAGTCTCGTCTATATCGGTCCAGCCGTTTTGGAAATCAGCCGGAACAAACTAGTGTTTCACCCGCATACGACGACGGTGTTTTTGCGTGGAAAAATAGTTATTCTTAAATAAATGAAACGTACGTT
This sequence comes from Achlya flavicornis, assembly GCA_947623365.1. Classification (NCBI taxonomy): domain Eukaryota; kingdom Metazoa; phylum Arthropoda; class Insecta; order Lepidoptera; family Drepanidae; genus Achlya; species Achlya flavicornis. The sequence continues at coordinate 8,046,872 of OX392467.1, forward strand.
ACTTCTTATAACATAAGGTCTCCTTATTTTCTATAGAAAATAAAAAATATGTGTGAAAGAATTATTTCGATACGTCAATTAGTTTCCGAGATATGGAATTTTAAAATAAGCGCGCGACGCTGGATTCCACCGCCCCGTACTCGATGCGTGTGACGTCATGTTACATCGCTCGCTCCGTCAATCGCGCTCACAGAACAAATACCCTGACGGGGTCGCGCTTTTCCGTACGTTTCCCCAGTTGATTATGACTTTTTTGGTTTTTAAATTTCCAATATAAATACTAGAAAATCATGTGATATGCCAAAATGTAAATATACAACCACCAGTCCACCGGAAAAGTTGATTTTACTCGTTCCAATGGATGTCCAAATACGAGAGAAATGGATAAAAACTGTGAAGGGGTTGAATCTATTTAGAGATAAAAGCAAAGTTTATTGCTGTAAAGATCGTTTTGACGTAAGAATGGTGACAGTCTACTACAGGTCGGTTAACTAAAGCTGGCACGTTTCAACACATTTACACCGTCTCTCTCGCGCAAAGTCAAGCTTATGAGTATGAAGGAGACAGTTATTGTTTTGCTTTTGCTACTGCTCATAAATATAGAGTGGTCTATTTTTGCATTCGTCCATTAGACTTGACTGATTGCAAATTTATGAGTACTGTGAACGTGCCAGCTTTCGTTAACCGACCTGTATGTACCTAAATATTTATACACATTTGTAGTTTGCAGTTATTTGATACCTCAGTGCAGCCGCGGTTTCACCCGCGCGTAGCGTTTTAATTATTTTGCGCGGAACCCTTTATAAATTATCTGAAGTAAAAGAAGCTTAAGTTATTCCTTATAACATCCGCTATCTACCAGTGAAAGTCTCGTCTATATCGGTCCAGCCGTTTTGGAAATCAGCCGGAACAAACTAACGTAAGACGACGATTTTTTTACGTGGAAAAATAGTTATTCTTAAATATATGAAACGTACGTTACTTCTTATAACATAAGCTTATCTGAGAATAAAATCCATACAAAATCGGTTCAGCCGTTACGGAGATTATCCGAAAAATTAATAAAAAAAAATTTTTTTTTATAAGAAGGTACCAATTTTTTTTTATTAGCGTGGGGAAATAGTTTTGCATCCTATTCTGTAGCGAAATGTGTACCTTATTTTATGATTCCACCTAAATTGTACGACATTTCTGACGAAATAATCATTTAATTTCAACCATAAGTCCATATATTTTCAAATCCATAAATCAAATCCAAAAAACTTTCCACTAATAGCGCAAGATACCTACGTACCACCGCTAGCGACTAATATGAGTGAACGGAGCGATGGAACATGACGTCACCTGCGGTCACGTGACCGTTAGCGGGCAGGGGATATATTTAGGGGAATTTTAAATGTCTGTAAAATCATAACTAACTTGTTTTTTTTTTAACTAACTAATTTATTTGTATACATAATTGCTCTACTGATACAAACTTTCAAGCGGTTTTGCATACCTATTAACATTCCTCATTAAGAATGAACGACTTTTTTAGTTTTAGTGTACTACACATGGCGAAGATACTATGGCTACCGATGTTAAAAAGGGAAAGAGAAGGGGAAGAATGGTTCTCGAGTGGCGACCACGTACTGGAGGAAAGCGCCAAGCGGGACGACCTCCCACCTGCAGGGCTATTTTAAAACGTCGGATTCGATATCGGAAACGGATTGCCTCAGTAGTTTTTGAATCCGTTTGCGATATCGAATCCGAGCGTTTTAAAATAGCCCTGCAGGTGGACTCGCTGGGCACTGCTGGATGCAAGGGGCGCGAAATCGTTCGATGTGAAATTCAAGCAGTGGACATCCTTAGGCTGATATATGTCCTTTTCACGTCATCAAACCTGTTTATTTTGAATACCGTAATTGCTCAGTTTATTGCCGGCTCTTCTCAGCAGAACCAACCAGAATGGATTAGAGTCTGACTATTACATATGAGTATGAATCACAAATTACAGCAGATATTTGGTAAGTAAATAAATGTTGTCAGCATCCAAACCTTAAACTAACCGTTATACAAACAAATTAGTTCCGTTTCTACATTCGGTCCTGCGGAGTCCTGCCGCGCTACACACGTTTCGATTTGGTTGTGGTAGGCTTTCCGATGGTTGTCGGTGGCCTGCCCATTCACGCGTCTGTCGTATATGTTCTACTAGTTTATGTAAGAACCACAGAAATCCTTACGACTTTTTAACATTCAAGCTGGCATGACATGACATGCTGGCTGGTAATAAACACAGACAAAATTGATTGAAAAAGTAAAACAAACTCAATTTGTCAACGTCCCGTTATCCCCATCGAGATCTCCACCAAATAAAATATAAACCAAACAATAATGTCAAAATAAAATTTCAATTCTTCAAACTATCGCTCTGAAAATGCCTGCTCGAAGTAGAAGCGGCAGGTAATACCTATATTGTAATATTATCTTGCATATTTTTATATCCTAGATAAGAGCAGAGAGCCGTGTAGGTAAGGGTGTACATACCAACGAATGATGGAACCATGATCGAACCTTTGATTAAGGTAAGGATACATCCAGATAGTGTTGAAGCAGTGCACGCGTCGATAAAAATAGCCCCTAACTGTTAGGGGCTAAATCAAATAAAAATAAATAAAATTGCCAAATAATGTTCAATATTTAAATTTCTCCCGATTTTAATTGGAATATTTCAACAACTGCTATCATTATGAACGTTACTATAACAAGCAGAATGACGCAAAGGGAGCGTAAAACCTAGCTGTTACGCGCAGCAGCCTATAAAAGTTGGCGTGTTTTATATATTCTTGTAGTATGGCGACGTTCTTTCTAGGAAGGTATATTTATTTCTATGGATCGAACTATGAAAATAAATAGATCACCTCTTATTTCGATGTGTGGCGCTTGGACGTATTTTTATTGACCATGGATTGGAGTTTATGTTTAAAAGTTCATCCATAGACCCTAGATAGTTAGGTAGGTACCGGTACTAATGATTATATGTTTTTACACACAATGGCAATGGAACGGAGCTGGCAAATGCTTTTAGGGTAGGTAAATGGATAAGGGCTGATGTATTTTTTTGATAAAATTAGTAATATTCAATTACTATGAATTTTTTAATCCATTATTGAGGAGTTTTCTTATGATACCTTTATTAATATAATGAAAAAAATAACTAAGATTCAGAGCGGAAAAATGTACGCGCATGCTTGAGCATTTTTCACGTTCATTCAAGTATGAAATAATGAGGAGTGTTCTTATGATACCTCTATGCACAAAATACCTGTCAAATCGTGCACTTAAGGTTCAAATTGGTTCGAATTATCAACAGTTTAATAGGTATTTTGAGCATATAGGGATCGTAAGAAAACTCCTCATTGAGGCATCCTAATAATAATGTTTGACGGCTCCAGCTCGAAACGAGCCTTCTTCTTCTTCTTATTTTTAAGTTTGGCAACCAAGCCCTAAATTAGGGCTCATTTCTGCTAGTGTCGAGTTATATTATAGTTTTGTTTTTTCTGTTTCGTGATAGTTTCCAGTCACAATAAATTACTTTCACAATAAAGTCCTCAGTCAGTCACCGTCCATAAAATTCATGTTTCACTACAATGGTAGTCATTGTATTAAAACTCTTCACTGACTTTTTGAGACAACTTGAAAAGACACGATACACATAATTCATTTCATTTCACTTCAATGGTGCACATGGATGATCTTTATTGGGTAAAATACCACGGGGGATAGACACAAATTTATGAAAATAAAAATGAAAACGCAACGTCACTCTGCAAGTTCAATTTGAATTTGGTTGCCAAACATAAAACTAAGAAGAAGATCTTTGACTTTTTGGCTGGAACTTGCAGAGTGACGTTGCATTTTTATTTTCATTTTGTGTACCTATTTTGAGTTTTATTGTGTACTAGCTATCCCCCGCGGTTTCACCCGCGTTCCCGGGATAAAAAGTAGCCTATGTCCTTCTCTATACGAAAGGCTACCTGCATGCCTTTCATGATGATCCGTTGAGTAGTTGAAGCGTGAAGGCGTAACAAACAAACAAACAAACTCACTTTCGCATTTATAATATTAATATAATATAACTAGCTTCTGCTCGCGGCTTCGCCCGCGTGGACTACAGGAAACAAATGTCATATTTTTCTACAACAATAAAAGAAAACAAAACAACTTCATCCCGCTTATAGGGTGGAATTATTAAAAACGCTGAGACACGTATAAATTAATTTTCAATCTTCAGCCTAAACACAAAATTGGAAGACCCTATCTTCGAAACTGAAGGACTTTCATACAAACTTTCATCCCCTATTTTACCTCCTTAGGGATGGATTTCGGAAAACCCTTTCTTAGTGGATACCGACACTTCACAAAGAATACACTCTCCAAATGTCATGTCTCTAGGACGAGCGGTTTAGGCTGTGCGTTGATATATAAGTCAGTCAATCAGTCAGTCAGGACTTTGAATTGTATATATTATCATCATGAATCTATAAAATATATTATCATATAGATATTGTGTATTTTTGGTAGTATTAAAAAGAATAAAAATAAAGATCATCCATGTGCACCAGTGAAAATTTGTCTCAAAAAGTCCGTGAAGAGTTTTAGTATAATGACCACCATTGTAGTAAAAAATGACTTTCATGGACGATGACTGACTGAGGACTAAGGACATTCCCTGATTGAAAATAATACTTGGGTTCTGGTGTCGCTACCTAAGAACAGGAAAGCCATTCCCTGCAAGTGGATTTACAAAGTTAAACTAAATGCTGATGGGTCAGTAGATAAATACAAAGCAAGGATGGTCATAAAAGGTTTTAGTCAAAAGAAGGGTATTGACTTTGACCAAACCTTTAGCCCTGTGGCCAAAATGACAACAGTTAGGAGTGTTCTGGCTGTAGCTGCGAGTGAAAACTTAGTAATGATGCAATTTGACGTCTCAACGGCATTTCTTTACGGGTCACTCGAAGAAGAAATTTTCATGAAACAACCCGAAGGTTATGATGATGGAACAGGTCGGGTATGTTCTTTGAAAAAGAGTCTTTATGGCCTGAAACAGGCTCCAAGATGTTGGAACAGACGCATCTTAGAATTCTTTAAAAGAATGGGTTTCAAAACCAGTGACTCAGATCCGTGTCTCTTCATAAAGGAGACGTCATCTGGTGAAAAGCTAATAATTGCCTTATATGTTGATGATGGTTTGGTGGCGGCAACAAGTCAACATTTAATTGATCAATTTATAGGACAAATGAAGGAAAGCTTCAAAATAACGACAAAACCGGCTTCATATTTTCTCGGGATAGAGATTGAGAAAACAGCTGAAGGAATCAGAATTTGTCAAGGATATTACGCAAAGAAATTACTTCAGAGATTTGGTATGGAACATTGCAGACCGGTTATGACACCAATAGTAAAAGATCTTCAAGTACAAAACCAGTCTAGTGATAGCAAAGATTTGCTTAAGTGTTACAGACAAGTTGTAGGAGCATTGGCTTATCTTATGGTTGGGACAAGGCCTGACATTGCTTACGCCATTAGCGTAGTTTCCAGGAGTCTAGAAAATCCGAATGAAGAGGCTTGTATTAGGCTAAAGAGGATCCTACGGTATTTACAATATGCGACTGATAAAGGAATATTATATCGGAGAAACTGTAAGACTGGCATTGAATGTTATAGTGATGCAGACCACGGAGGTGATAGCACTACTGGACGTTCAACCACTGGCGTATTGTGCATGTATGCAGGAGGAGCCGTATCTTGGTTAAGTCAACGACAAGCAAGTGTGGCTATATCCACGACAGAAGCAGAGGTTGTGGCTGCTAGTGAAGGCGCTCGAGAATCTATTTGGTTAACCAGGATAATTGGAGACATGACCAAAGTAAAGAACCTACCCAGCTTGAAAGTTGATAATGAAGCTGCAATCAAGCTCGCCGAAAATCCGGAATACCATAAACGGACCAAACATATACGGATTAGACATTTCTTTGTTAGAGAAATGGTTACCAATGGAGAGCTGAAGATCAGCAAAGTTGCTTCGGTTAATCAATTAGCCGACTTATTGACGAAGGCTCTTGCAAAACCAAGATTGGAAACATTACTCAAACAAATTGGTCTTCAATGAGAGAGGATATTAAGGTTGCAAACAGTGTGCGACCTATTTGTAAATAGCATAGAGTAGTGTTCCCTGTTTAAATAGTGAAAAAACAATGGTGTTGGTGTGACATGTCTGACTTTGTCATGTGAAAATGGTTTCTTCGGTGTGCGGTAATTTTGAAGTGTTTTGGTAACAATCTAACGGAAAATACTATCTATGGACAGTGCGTGCTCTGCTACAAACCGTGAGTAATGTTCTAATTATTCTGACTGGAAACTATAATATAACTCGACACTGGCAGAAATTAGCCTTAATTTGGGCTTGGTTGCCAAACTTAAAAATAAGAAGAAAAATATCTGTGTTAAATCAATCAAGGGCAAGGGTGAAGGGCGCGTCATGGTGACATTTCAGTATTTTCAGTCTTTCTTTCGTTAGCATCACCTATCTCGTTTTTACTTGGGACACAAATTGTGCAAAAGAGAGAGAGAGAGTCAATTCTAATTTTAAACGTTCTAGACCATTCAGACGATTCATTTCATTCATATTTTGTACTTTGTCTCTGGAAGGAACGACACAAACTGAACGACAGTCAGTCAAGTCAATCAACCACCAATCAACTGTAGTGACTCCAAAATTGTGTTTTGCAAAGAGAATTTTCGTGAATTTGTATTTTAAAAAGTGCACATTAATCATGCCTCGCCGAGGACGTTCTGCAAGCCCGCCACCGGCGCCGCAGCGAAGGTAAGACTTTTTCAACTAACGTGCAATTGTTTTCATACGTCATGTGAGATAACCTAACCTGAATATTTTTCATTGATTTTTCAGGGCTGCGCCACCACCGAGTCATGTACCTGCACATGCTCCCCCATCTGCTCCAGCCCCGGTTTCGGCCCAGCCTCAACAGCCCTCTATGTTCGGACAGATGGCTGCTACTGCTGGAGGAGTAGCCGTTGGGTCTGCTGTGGTGCGTAATTTTATTTATTACGTAATATATCTACCTACTAGTTTCCATTTTCGTCATCAAATATTATTATTAATATATATTTTTTACCAAATCTAGCGTTTATTATATGTTGCAATGTTAAGTAATGTTGAGTATTGATTTCTAGAGTTATCCTTGGCTTGAAGCCAGATGATTGGACATCACATGTTTTCGTGACGTTATCATGGTGCAGTGTTTTGTTTATATATATATATCAATGGTCATGTTTTTCACAATTTTATTTCTTACATGGTCATGTTTTCTAGTATTTTCTCTTGCTAGCATGAAGCTAGCCAACTGAATGAAAGTTATATATTTTATTGACTTAATGATCGCTTATGGGATGTGAATAAATTTCAAGTTGATGATCAAGTTTTTTTTATTGCTATAGGGTCATGTGGCTGGTAGTGCCTTAACTGGCTTGTTCAGTGGTGGAGGAAGCAGTGAACCTGCACAGCAGCAACAAGCAGCTGCTCCAGCACAAGCCAACTACAACCAAGGCCAGCAACCCCAGGGGCCCTGCGCTTGGGAGATCAAACAGTTTATTGAGTGTGCCCAGCAACAACACGACTTAACTCTCTGCGAGGGCTTCAATGAGGCTATACGTCAATGCAAAATTAACAACAATATCTAAATATTCGTAATTTTTGAAGGTGCCAAATTCTATATTTGCATAGAAAATAGAAGCATAAGAAATGATTTATTTCTTCAATAAATCACTTTCTGTGTTGTATGAAAAATGTATACATACCATTTTTATGTTCAAAAGCTACCTCAACATTCAAACATTCAAGTTGGACAATAATATTGAGCACCTTCCTAGTAGTTATTATATTTAATTTTGATTTGATGGAAATATGATTTCCATTCTTTACTTTTTCTTAGTAAATTTTAGTGAACTTTTATTATTTATATAAGACAATCTATTGTGATGATGATTATTTAATTTCAAAATATCCAATGTTATACGTAATCTTTAGTAATAATATAGACATTCAAACAAACTTTTGTTTCAATGCAAGCATTATAATATAAAACAACTATACTTTTAAAAGATTAGCGCAGTATTGTTTTACTTTGTGACTCAAATCATGCATACACAAGTTCCTTTTTTTTCCAATTAATTACTTTATTTTCAAGTATACTCGTAATAAGTTTTTTCTACATTCCGAATAACATAATTATTCTGTATCCCAGAAGTGTGAGCTGGTCCTTTTAACATAAGTCAAATTATGTTATTTATAACGTCGCAAGATTCATGGGAATGTTTTGGTTATAAAAGTACGCCACTTAGACAACCGTTACAACCAAGTAAGACTTAGGTGGTTTAGTCCACCGAAGTTTTTTTTTTTTTTTGACTTATGTTCTTTAGTCTGCCGACCCTAGATATAATCTTGATGAATGTGGGTCTGAGTATGCTTTTTCTTTGTCTACCGAATTGATTATTGGAAACTTTGTTCATTTGAAGATTGCAACTGCAATGTAAGGTATAGGTATATAGCTATATTGCCAACTTGTGACATGTTGCCTGCTGACTACTGATAATATATCATTATGTGAAATACTATAAATAGGGTTCTATTTCCGAAATCCATCCTAACATCTCGCAAATAGATTTCTCGATATCCCACCTGCAGAATCCTTCAAATGATTTAAGTGAAAAGCTCCATAAGACATACTCCATGGGGACAGTTTTTTTAATAATGATGGATTGGATAAGTCACTGGATTCAGGCTATGCATGTCTCACTCTCACCCACTTAACATACCTTCAGCTAAAAGTATTTATAGATAGATCGAAATAAGTACACAAAAAAAACTACATCTAAGGTTGGTACAGTTGATTTAAATATGATTCAAATAAGTAGAGCACAGATGGAAATGATGTCTAAACATTTTCTCATACTAATCTACGACCGGATTAATGTTATAAAGGCGTGTAGTCCAAGAGTTCCAATAGGTACCTCTACATACTTCATATTCAGCCCAAGGATGTCCGCTGTTGAACATAGGCCTCTCCCATTGATTTCGACAGTGGGTAAAAGGTATAGGTGAGGTTTATTAAAGAATTATATTAATACACGGTTGAAATAATGAGTACTAATATAACTTAGGTACAGATTCTTGCTTGTTACACAGTGGCGGAAGGTCTCGGTATTCTCGTGCTGAGCAACACGCGCCCGCACAGGCGCCGCGTGTCCTCGTGACGCCAACGCCAAGGCGCTCTATGTTCAGAGATGCCGCAGCAGTCGCCGGAGGTGTCACCGTTGGAACAACTATGGTAGGTATCTTCGGACTTTCGGAAAATTAAGATATAATTCTATAAAAAAAGATAAGTACCTGTAGGTACTCATAAAATATAGAAAAAACTAACTTCATACCTTTGACTAATGCCCGGTTTCAATAATTTACGGAACGTTATCGGTTAAGATTTATTAAAATTAAATAAACTCTTATATCTTTGCTAATAATGAAGCAAATACCTCAAATCTTTTTATAGCAGACCCTCCCATATGGAAGTAGCTATCACAGGTAAAATTAGGTTACGAAATGATCTATATGCCCAGTTTGGCAATAAAAAAACCTACCATTGGTAAGCAAAACGATTCGTTTTTAGGGTTCCGTAGCCAAGTGGCAAAAAACGGAACCCTTATAGATTCGTCATGTCTGTCTGTCTGTCTGTCTGTCCGTCCGTATGTCACAGCCATTTATTTCCGAAACTATAAGAACTATAATGATGAAACTTGGTAAGTAGATGTATTCTGTGAACCGCATTAAGATTTTCACACAAAAATAGAAAAAAAACAATAAATTTTGGGGGTTCCCCATACTTAGAACTGAAACTCAATTTTTTTTTTTCATCAAACCCATAAGTGTGGGGTGTCTATGGATAGGTCTTCAAAAATGATATTGAGGTTTTTTAATATCATTTTTTTCTAAACTGAATAGTTTGCGCGAGAGACACTTCCAAAGTGGTAAAATGTGTGTCCCCCCCCTGTAACTTCTAAAATAAGAGAATGATAAATCTATAAAAAATATATGATGTACATTACGGTGCAAACTTCCACCGAAAATTGGTTTGAACGAGATCTAGTAAGTAGTTTTTTTTTAATACGTCATAAATTGAAATTAATATCAAATACTCGGGTCTATACCACCATTTACTTATATACCTACAGGTTTGTACGGAACCCTCGGTGCGTGAGTCTGACTCGCACTTGCCCGGTTTTTGTTTATTGAAACCGGGCATAATATAGTTTCTAAGCTTCTATTAATATTAGTAATACCTATTGATAATACGTTCAGTCTTAGTTTGCCGGTGGTGGTTAAATTAATAGTGAAGGTACCTAATTAATAAAATAAAGTGTAGCGTAAAGATATTCCTAAGACGTGTTTTATGAATTGACACATTCATGTAATTTTCTTTACTTAGGGCCATTTAGCGGGTGAGGCTATATCAAGCCTGTTTGGTGGCGGTCGTCGTCGGGAGGAAGTGCAACACTCACTGCCGCAAAATTACCAAATGGGTACAGAACCTACAGGACCCTGCGCTTACGAAATATCCCAGTTCCTGCAATGTGCTAGTACCCGGGAAAACATTCAGGAATGTGAAGCCTTCAATGAAGCGCTTAAGGATTGCAAACGGCGTAACAGTTAGTATCACAATCTAGCTAAGTAGCGCCTCCCGGTTTTTTCATCCGCGTTCAGGTGATGCTGGTAGGTAGGTAGGTAGGTAGGTATACCTATTCTAACAATCTATAAAATAGACAATAGACAAAGCTTTATTTGGCACACACACATCACAAACATATTAACTTCAACCTCCATTCGCATAAATAACCTGTGATAGGTAAATGTGATCACTGCGGGTTTGCAATAAAATAAATGTCTGATATTGAGTAATTCAAAGGAATTGTAACATTGTTATCGAAGTTGGAGATGAGTAGGTACTTATGGATGCCTAGAGTACATTGGCCAACCAGCTAGGCCCGCCGCCCGACTACAACAGAGGTCAATCGAATAATTTACTGGGCAGCTTTGGAAAAGCTACGGCATATCTTCACCCCCAGAATAAGTACCTCAGAGTCTGAAGACTTAAGTCTTGAACCATTGCGTGTTAGCCGACCACGTATACTGGAAAGCATCGGCCTGTCGCTGGGAGCTTTCTGTGGTGCTAGGGCTTCACCTTCGTGTAATACCATTTTCGCGTTATTTGACGTAGTACGCAGATATGGCCGGATGTTAGGGCGCTAATTTGCTAATGGCATTATTAATAAAGCTATGGGCGGGGGCACCTGGATATCATCTTGATCCTTTAGACTCGGTTCAACGTCGTGCCATCAGAATTGTCGACGATCACGAGCTCACAAGCGGCTTAGAACCCCTCAGTCTGAGGAGAGACTCTGCCTCGTTATGTGTGTTCTACCGCTTGTACAACGGACAGTGTTCTGAAGAATGTTTAGGGTGATGCCCACGGCTACCTTCTACCATCGCAACTCGCCATCGACGGGGAGTCCATCCTCACATATTGAAACCTGAATTGTTTCGTACTGTGCGGGCTCATAGGAGCTTCCTTTTTCGGACGCTCAGACTGTGGAATGAGCACCCCGTCGTGGTTTTCCCAATGGAGTACAGCATGGGGTTCTTCAAAAGGGATGTGAAGAGATTTCTGCAGGGTCAGCAACGCGCGCGTGATACCCCTGGTGTTTCAAGCTTCCATAGGCTACGGTAACCGCTTACCATCAGGCGGGCCGTATGTAGTTTGCCACCTAAGTGGTATAAAACAAAAAAAAGTTTTGTTAGGCGATAGCTCAAATCAAATGGTAGCGTGTGGCCACCCATTTAGTACATCATTTTTTACATTTTAATTGTTCCGATATTGGACGTTAAGCTTCACACAAGTGAAGCCCTAGAACTCATAAAAAGTATTAATGTTTCTACATACACTTGTTATATCTATTTTTTCAGGGATACCATAGTGCTGCGACCATAGACCGACGGAAATTCTACCTCCAACCACCTTTTTACCTTATTCCTATTACAAAGAAATAGCATGAAATAAACCATTCTGAACAAGATCAATAATTGTTATCTCTTGACACCTCAGTCACAACAACCCATCATGATGAAATTTGGCGAGCAGGTAGATCATAACCTGGGATGGCATATAGGATACTTCTTATCCTGGGGAAAGATTAAATTCGTCGCGAACTGGTAAAACCGTAGGGCGAATGCTAGTTTATTATATAATAAAAACCGGTCAAGTGCGAGTCGGACTCGCACACGAAGGATTCCATAAAGACGTTAATTATTTGTATGGTCTCCGTTTAATTTTATTTTTAGCTATAGCGGCAATGGAAATACACAATCCGTGAACATTTGAACTGTTTACCTATTACGGTTCATGAGATAGACGCACGAACAGCGGATCCTTAGTAATAATAGTTAGTCCCGTTGGCACCCTTTGGGTATGGAAACCTACAAAGGAAATATCACTTACTAATCCCGATGTGAAGACTAAAAACTTGAAATTTGGCAGGTAGATTCCTTAAAAGATGTAGGCAGGCTAAGAAAGTTTTTTCCGAGATGCAACCTCCAAGGATGGAATGGAATTAGAATATGAAATATTATTCGGAATAGATCATGTTTTATCAAAATATGTGGGTGAAGTGGGGAGTTAATGTTTGTGTACGGAAAACTGGCAGATTATTTTGAAACTTGTTACTAATAAATAAAACACGAAATACAGATGTACATACATAAACTTAAAATTTATTTACACCTACATACATGTTGTGACTTTTGCAGTACATATAAATAAAGATCAAATTTCTATATATATTTTGTACTAACGTAAAGAAAAGTTTCAGTTTTCGAGATAGTATTGAATATTCGAGGTGTTCGTTTCGTTTCACATAACTGTTTTATATAAACTTAATATCAATATCAAACAATGATGTTTTACATCTCATGTATCATATATATCTTTACAAAGTTCATAATTTTAATCACAAAGAAAAAGTTGTGCGAACAACATGAGATGGAAAGCCATGTCATTAATTTCTGTACACCGTATATAAATAATACGTAAGTAAGTATGATATTATACAATTTGGCACATTGAAAACTGCCCGTGGGTAATATTTTCATATTAATTTCTTTATAATGCCTGAGTAAACTCGCCTCTTTGGATTTATGTAAAATATTTGTTACATGGCAGTTACTGACCGAAAACAACATTCTAACGACTAACAGTAAATAGAATTGATAGCAAATCAACGGTTGAAAGTGCAACACTGCTGCAAAGCCATAACTTTGTAACGGTGACAATGCATTACTTTACAAATAATTTGTGTGGATGAATATTTAACCAATTTAACGTTAAATTGTAGAACATTGGTATAAAATATAGGCTAACAAATTCAACAAAATATTGGAGAAAAATACTATTTCATCATTTGTTTGGTCGTGAAGGTGCAAATATTTAAATAACTAAGAGATGTTTCGTTCGAAATGTCGTACATTCGTCTTATTTGCTAAAATTCAACTAATAATACATTTAAACGCTTAAGCTAAATCAGTCTAATTCTTAAAGCGACATTATGATAAATGTCTAACAATAAATTTTAAACGAAAGCTATATTAATCACACTGGAAATTTTCATGAAATTAAGGCCACTAAGGTTTTTGTTAATTTTACAAATTACTTGAATTTACTTACAACCAAAATTTATCGTTCGAAAATATCAACACCAGATACATTAGTACTTACAACAAAACGTAATAATATTTAGTTACAATTTTAAAACGAAATTATTCTAAATTAATAAGGCGGTTCCGTCTCTGAATTTCTTTACTGGTATTCAATATGTCAAATTGAGAATTGATATAAAATTTGGAATTTACTACTGTCATTTGATAGGATTATATTGATCTAATTTAGACAAATTCTTTTGTATTTGTTAATTCATAAGCAATCATAATATAATCTTTCTGATCAAAAATGTTTCATAATACATACTATTATCATAGTTACTACTTTGTTTTTCACTAATAACGTTTATATAAACGACCACAAAAATAATGCACCAACTCTTAATATTTATACAATAGTTCAAGTTAAACATTGGGCCAACCGATAAACCTCCAAGCAACAACTTCAAAAAATAATTTAAAGCTTATCACATTAATTTACAAGGCGTAAAATTTATTCTTCGCATATATTTTTATCTGGCGTATGCATCAGATCAACAATTTTGCATAGACACATAACTCTAACATACATTACTATAATAGCCCTTTAGAAATATGGAATTTACATAAATTATTTTGATAATAAACCTATAGCACGAAGTATTTACAGAATATTCCACATTAAATATGACACAAAAATCAGATCCATTCGAATCTGTCAAACAAAACATAATATCAACGTCAAACATATACGATCAATCGTAATACATTCTCGCGTAGTCTTTACGCACGTAAAGAACATCTACGTTCACCTTTATGAACTCGCATCTGTTGGTTATATTTACAAGGTCACAAGCGCATCTCCCATAGTATAAGATGCGCGTCTTTCGGGTTGGGCTCGGCGGCGGGCGCGGGCCGCTCGGCCGCGTCGGCCACCTGCCGCCAGTCCACGTACCCGCGCCCGCCCATCACCGTCACCACGGACCGCCGCAAGGTGCCTTCCCCCACTATGTAATCGGCACCGCGCAGGCTCCGGCCCGCGCTCTTGCTCACGGTCCTCGTCTCCGCCGCGGTGGCCGAGTCGCTGCGGGAGATGGAGCGGTCCGAGGCGGTAGATTTGCCCGACGACGAGTCGGGCGTGGAGACCGCGATGGGAGCGAGACTGGCGGCGCCGGACGCGCCCGAGCTCGTCCGCGACACGCCGCGCAGGGCCATCGACTCCTCGCTGCCGGAGGACGTGCATAGACTCGAGGCCCGCGAGTCGACCGACCAGCTCGACAGGTCGAGACTCCTGGGTCGTCCGGCTCGCATGCGCAGCCGCCTGTCGAGTGTGCTCACGCGGAACGGTATAGCCGCCAGCTCGGGGTCGCTCCGGCGCAGGCCCTCGCCGCCGGACCCGCTCACGTCGCCCTCGCCGACGCAATCCTTCACGAACATCAAGTCACCGAACAGGCCGTATACGTCGCACGCGTTCAGATTGGCGCACTTCGGTAGTGTTTTACTGAGGCGCACGTCGCCGGGTTTCTTCCGGCGCACGACGGCCGACTGCACCCGCTGCGGTCGGTACGGGCTCGACTCCTCGGATATCCGTCTCTCTAGTTTCGGTCTGTCGATACTATTTTCTTCTTTGGATTCCTCCTCCTTAAATTCGTGTAATGGGGACGTTTCGGCTAGAGCCCTCACGTTCGATAGATTACGGCGCACAACGTTGACGTCGACGTCCCTCGAGTCCGGCAGCAGCGGCAGCAGGAAGGACACGGGCCCCGCGTGCGCGTGGTACGAGACGGCGATGTGCCCGCCCACCAGCGGCAGCCCCTCCAGCTTGGGCAGCGGCACGGTGACGCTGACGCCGGCGGTGGTGCCCACCCACAGCAGCCCCTGGCCCGCTAGGAGCGCGGACACGTACGCCGGCTTGCTCCCCTCGCGGGCTCCGATAGTTTTCGCTACATCCGCAGCGACGTCAATATTCTGTAGGTGCTCGAACGTCTCCGCGTGGTACAGGCTCACGTACGTCGAGTCGGAGAACGCGGTCCATAGGCCGACGCCCGAGTGAGCGAGGTACCTAACCGACCGGTCGCACTCACCTTTCAGTTCTAGGATGCGCATTATTTCGGCAGTGAGCGCGTTGATGGCGAACACTCGTTTTGCGCAGGTTGCGTAAACGATTCCGTCGACCGGCAGCACGCAGTAGACGGGTTTATCGCCTAGCTCTATAGCGAGCGGCTCCTGCAGGGCCCAGGAGTCGTCGTGATTCCTTCTAAAGACTGATACTCGTCCGTTGGAGAGTCCGACGAACATGGAGTCACAGTGATAGCGGATCTGAGTAACGGCGGCTACGGTGGGTACCTCGGTCAGTTTCTCCTGCTTCTCAGGCTCGACGCCAGAGAATATGATGATCTTCTTGTCCTCAGTGCCGAGCCACACTGTGTCTCCGCACAGTGTGGTCACTTGTCGAAGTCCCTTTGCATACTCCATCGACGTCACCTGCACAATAGAATTAACCATTATTTTTGCATCTTTGTTTTTTTATAAATGAAATTTGAAAATTCTGTTTTGGCCCCATAGTAAAAGTTGTACATAATGTTTTGAGAATATGCTACCTCGAAATCTCCACCCGGTATAGTTGTTTTTATACTACTAAGGTAGGTAGGTAGGTGAAGCGCTCGTGGTGTAGCATGATTAGGCGTTCTTAATCGATCGGCAAAGTTACCGCCGCCTAGTGGTATTTCAAATCGAGCGTTTCCGTGCTTCGGAAGGCACGTAAAGCCGTTGGTTCCGGTGATCACTTAATTGTGATAGTTGTTAAACTAGTTGGATGCCTCATAGGCGGCTTGAAAAATTCCAACAGTAGGTTGACCACTAGCCTACCTCCACCAACCGCAGTGGGCACGCGTGGTGGAGTATCGCCCAGTCCCTTTCACCCTCATTTGCGAAAGGAGGCCTGTGCTCAGCAGTGGGACATTATAGGCTGACGATGAAGGTAGGTAAACAGGCTGTGATACGATCCACTTGATGGTAGCGGTCACCGTAGTTTATTGCCGCTTGCACCACCAGCCGACCCTAAGCTGACCAAGCGATGTGTGTTGTGAGTAGTAATGTATGTACCTTAGTGTCGGGCAGGTCGAGCGTGACTAGAGTCTTGAGCTTGCCGGCGCGGTGCGTGAGGACGGCGACGTGGCTGTCGGCGGCGCCGGCCGCGCACACCCACAGCAGCGAGCGCGCGCGCCGCGACACGCTCGAGCCCGCGCCGCCGCCGCCGCGCGCGTTGCCGCTCGACGTGTAGAAACAACCGCAACGCACCTGACGCACAACAAAATACTACATTATCATACAAGCATAAAGGTGAACGCACACGTATCCGAGCCGAACGCAACGAACGAAACGAATTTTAGAATTCTTTATATGAAATCTCGCACACTTGCCCGCGTCGAATCGTCCGAATCTGGAAGAACCCCAGAAATCCTAGAAGAATTCGTATGACGTCATCAGATTCGGTGCGGCTTATGCGGTCGACTCGACCGATGCGCTCGCATCGCATCGCATTCTATCAGTTGCGTAGCAACACGCGAGTTGTTTATAAATATTGTGCGACAGGCGTAAAGGAAATAGAAATGATATCTTTGGCGCGGTCGATTCGTTCGCCGCGTTCGGCTCTGATAAGTGTGCGCCCACCTTAAGTAAACGAACAACACACTTGCGAGGAAAAAAACAGACCTGTATTTTTTGATAATAAATCAACCACACAATCAGAACGTTAAGAAATAGGGCACGCAGGTTTTTTTTTGACAGCGATGCGTGTGCTCTCAAACTGTTTTACCCGTATTACGAACCAGTGCGAGAATTTGAGGATATTTAGGTGACAGTAAAAAGAAACGCACTCATGTTTCGTCCGTTCCATCACCTGAAAAATATATTGGTCGAAGACTTTTGTTTACCGGCTCGTTACGTTACCTACATGATACAATGCCAGGCACACAGAATACGACGTGATTGATTAGTAAGAATATCAATATATTATGCTACCTACGTCAATCTATTATTGAACTCCAAACTACAAAAACCTATCAATTATAATAATGTCGATGAAGTTTTATAGCGCTAGCCAAAAAACAACGCATTCTTCGCGCATGTATTTGGACACGTATCAAATTGAGTTATTTATTCGAAATTCTACCTTATTTCAATTGTACGATAGGCCAAGATTTCGAATATTCAATACTAGAATAGTCAATGGTATAAATAAATGGAATACAAACAATATTCTGGGACATTCTTCAGTGTATTAAGACTAACCTCCGTTAGAAGCCTAGAAGAGTACACAGGAGAAGCTGCAACGAACAAAGGCATCTTGATACTTGGCGCGTGGTGGGGCGAAGCGGCCGGTAGTCGCCACGCGGGCGAGTTGGCCGACGCCTGGGCTAGTTGAGCTAGACGTAGCTCAGTAGCCCACGCTAGCCGCGCGCCCGGCTCCTGCGCCCGGAATGTCACTGCCTCTTCGCGACCTCGGACCGTTAGTTGGAGACAGCAGGAGTCTACCCACGCCATTTCATCGTCCTTTTTCTGTTGGAATAAATTTGCAAATAAAATTTAAAACGTTCGAAATAAAACAATAGAAATTATTAGGTGAAAGGATGCATGTATGATTATGTTTTTGATAAACTAAAGCTTTATTCACACGTACCACAACCACACCACATGGGCGGGCGCAAATTTGTATGAAAATCCATACATCGAGGAACAATCCCTTACGAGTAGTAATACCGAGCAATCCAATTCCGAAACTAGTCAGTGACTGATTTTGAACTGTAAGGACCAATCACTGCATCGTGTGTTCTTGTTTTAGCCAATCAGAGCGCATTGTCGATGGTGGCAAATTGGCGGAATAGATTATAAGCAAAATCGATGTCATTACGCTTCTTTGGTTTCTTCTTGCCAAGAGCTTGAGAAATTAGACTAAACGAAGTGCTGTAATGTTTAAAAGAAATAAAATGATCCGATATTTAAATTAAATTAATCTAATCATAGCCCTCACCTGTATACTCTTCTGTATATTCTGCAGCAGTGCTCTAAACATTTCAGGCGCAAGTTCAGGGTAAGGTGTTCTTAATGAGGCGGCGAGGTCTGCCATCCTCGACACAGTCTCATAATCATGCATCAGTGTCGACATCTCGTTGCAAAGGGAGTCGCCGGTCGTAGTGCTGCCGGTCCCTGAGGAGTTGGAGCGGAGACTGCCGCTGCGGTTCATGCCTGTTCATTGAGACATATTTTAGATTTAATAGCATTGGTATAAGGTCGAAAATACCATACAATTATGCGTATTTTACTCTCAGAGATGTGGCTGTGTGTGTGTGTGTGGTTGCAAGTTGTGTTTGGTAAGAATTTCATTTTGACGTTTAAGACAAATTAACTTCTTAAGCCCC
This sequence comes from Achlya flavicornis, assembly GCA_947623365.1. Classification (NCBI taxonomy): domain Eukaryota; kingdom Metazoa; phylum Arthropoda; class Insecta; order Lepidoptera; family Drepanidae; genus Achlya; species Achlya flavicornis. The sequence continues at coordinate 8,066,093 of OX392467.1, forward strand.
CTTATTACAAAACATGGTTTAAAGCAAACCCAGGTTTTCAAATAGCCTCGACTCATTCGTTATATGAAGTTAGGAAGGGACTGAGTGACTGGTTTTACTACATTTGCTTTAAATCATCTTTTGTACTTGGCTGTGGGCTTTAGTTTACAATAAGGGTTATCTGTTTGATGACACAAATTGACATGCAATAAGGTTTATTTTTCTTTGGCATTTTTAATCGTCAAAAATTTCATGATTATCAAACAGAATATTAGAATTTTTTAAAACGATTTTATTTTTTAATCTTTTTGAAACTTGGAAATAATCGTGTTAAGAGAAGGTTGGCAACGCGCGTGTAATAACGCTGGTGTTGCAAGCGTCTATGCTGGTCTGGTAACCGCTTACCATAAGGCGGGCCGTATGCGTGTTGTTATAAACAATGTAGAATACAAAAAAAAACATAATAATCACCTTGCGCAAGCACCCTACTGAGCGTAGGTGAGGTCCCAGTATCGAGCACCTCCACATCTTGCACAGGGTGTGCCCACTTTAAGCCCAGCCGCTCCCCCTCCTCCCCACTCCCACTGCCGCTGCCACCGCCCACCGATACGCATACCACTAGGTCGTTGAGCAGAAGTAGCCTTCGAGGTTTGCATTTTGATAGACCACCCGATTGACTGAACTCCTGTGGAATAATATAAGGACTTTATTTATAAGGGAAAATGTACCTTCTTATGAGTGAAAGAATTTTCAGAATCAGATTATTAGTTCAGGCGATTTCTTCTGACTTCCAAACTTCCAAAAAGTATTTTTAGTGTAGATTACGCCTTGTGTAATTTCAGTTTGACGATTAGACACCACAATCTCAAAATGACAGTGATGATGGTAATCACATAAAACCTACAAGGAACTGGGTCTCAAGTGCAGTTGCCGGAACACGCCGGAGGTGCTTGGCGACGATTTTCAACATGAGGGTAGTAGTAAGTCAGGCGGGTACTACAAAGTACCCTACCACCGTGCTATTGTTTCTTCACGATGTTTTCCTTCACCGAAAGCATGAAGGATTCGAACCAAGGACCTTCGTCTCGGCATTCGACGTCACTATCAATGTGTTATCGCTTGTCTAAATACAAATCTGGTAAATATAAACTTTAATTCTATGCCAATAAGGTTTATATTTATTTGACATAATTAAATACCGAACAGTGATTTAAATAATAGACAGGGATTAGTATAGACAGACTATAGATGTGAGTAAACTACGCTGTCTATTGATTATTATAAACTAGCTTCCGCCCCGCGGTTTCACCCGCGTTCCCGAGGGACGTATTGTCCCGGGATAAAAACTATTCAAAACACATTCTATCTGTATGAAAATATCATCTAAATCCGTTCAGATGTTGAAGCGTGACTGAGGGAGAAACATCCAAACTCACAAACATAGCGAGATGAGAGTAGTGAGATGAGATGTGGTGTATGGTAGGCGTGTATAATGTACGTGTACATACCAACTGCAGCAGGTCGTCTTGCCTGAGCAGATGCCTGTTGTCGGCGCGCGAGGCGAGCAGGCGCGCGGCGCCGAAGCGCGCGGCGCCGCCCGCGCCGCCCGCGCCCGCCACGCCGCCGCGCGTCAGCCGCCGCAGGGCCGCGCGGAACGCCTGCACACCGCATACACACAACATTATACTATTATACCTATATCTATACCTATACCGGGTGGAGATTTAGAGATGGCATATTTTCGAAATCTATGTTGGGATTGTCATTGTGAACAACTTTTACTACGGCACAAACACTGAAATCGCGAAAATAAAATTGTTTTTAACCGACTTCAGAAAAAGGAGGTTTTTTTTTATGTTTGTTTCCTCATAACTCCGTCATATATTAACCGATTTGGAAAATTCTTTTTTTGTCTAGAAGGGTACACTTCCCGTTTGGTCCCAGATCATCAGATCAGGATTAGATTACTTTTTAGTGTACTTTGAAGTCGGTTTAAGTTTTTTGTTAAACAGTCACCGTGGTAAGTAATGATGTGGCCAATGGTGGTAAGCACACAAAGCCTACAAGGAACTGGCTCTCATGTGCAACTGTCGGAACACACCGATAGGTGCTTGGCGACAGATTTTCAACTTGAGGGTGGTAGCCAGCATGACAGTAAAAAACAATATTACAGGCATAGCATATAACTGAGTAGGTTCCTGCGATAGTGGTGCGGGAGGGGTGTATTTTCATTACGTCAAATGATAAAAAAGAACTAAAAATATATCAGGTGTATAGCGAGACAGTTCTGATACGTCACTTGGCACTTGTGTTCCGTTACTACTAATAATCCCATAAATCTAATATCTATCCACAGATTACAGAATAAGGTAATTCTTATTCTGTAATCTGTGTATCTATCTATCTAATACCTTCATCAGTCAATAAAAATTAAATTGACCAGGAAGACGCCATGTTTGTAAAAGCTACTGAACATTACATATCAATAAACAGACTCTCTTTCCCTTTCATAATAATAAGAGCAGGTAAATCTTTTCGTAATCTAATTTTACCTGTGATAGCTGCTTCCATATGGGAGGGTCTGCTATGCAAAGCTTTGAGGTCTTTGCTTCATTATTAGTAAAGATATAACGTGTCTTAATTTTAACCTATAACGTTCCGTAAATTATAGGAATCGGCCATTAGTCGTATCAAGACAAACCGACAAATCAAAGTCAATCCTCAGCTTCTTACCAACTAAGAGAAGCTTCTAAAGGCCGTACTAAAATTATTTTGTACCTAGTAAATTATTTACCTGCGTTCTTTCTGCGTCTCGTTTCCTTTCGTTCAAGGCTTCGGCCAAAGCCTCCAGTCTGGTCAGTGCGCGCTGTAGAGCGACGCGGTCCGCATGTCCGGGGGGCGTGTGCTTTAGTAAATCCTGAAATATTACAAACAAAACTTAAATAGATAGATCTATCTATCTAGATTTAGTCATACCTCATATCTTTCTTACGAACATTATTGAAAAAGGATAGAACATATTTAAAGCTGTCAAATTAATATTTGCCGTCTTAATTTGCGTGTATTTTTTTTTTTTTTTTTTTTACTGTGTATAGGCCTGTGTTTGACCACAATCTCACTATGGTAAGTGATGATGTGGTCGAAGGTGGTAAGCACACAAAGCCTAGAAGGAACTGGCTCTCAAGTGCAGCTGACGGAACACACCGATAGGTGCTTGGCGACAGATTTTCAACTTGAGGGTGGTAGCCAGCCAGACGGGTACTACAAAGTACCCTACCACCGTGCTATGGTTTCCTCACGATGTTTTCCTTCACCGAAAGCTCAAGCTTATTGTAGGATTCAAACCCGGGACCTTCGTCTCGGTATCCGACGTCACTACCAATGAGCTATCATCGCCTTAAAAAAAAATGCGTAACCGCGATAGATGGCGACTAAATTTATATGGAAAACAAGTATTGGACTAATTTGACAGGACTAAATTTCTTACATCCCTTTTATATGTTCTTTGTTAGAAAGAGACATAGTGAGATTAAAATTAGTTTAGTTGTAAACAACAGAATCTGGGCCATTGTTTACTTGGTTGGATAGATTCTCAAGCTGGGGTCGCGTACAGTAAAAGGCGGGCTGAGGTTAAAATAACTATTATTGTTAATTGTTATAAAATCTTAGATGAGCCAGCGGTTAACTATAGCAGACTTAGGACAATGTAGTGGGAACATAAATTAATAAACCAAATAATAATGAATAAGCGTAATTACCTGTAGAAACATAATGAACTGTGGAAACCGTTGTACCGGTTTCACCATCAGTCCGAAGAAGGACAGTCGGTCGTGCGCGCTGATCTGCTTCACTTTGAAGAAGTCAGCGAGCGCGGATTTGCGCTTCGATTCCATTTTTGCCAATTCCATGGCAACGGAGAAATTGTTAATGAAATCCGAGTATACATCCAGCACCACGGCCTTCGAGAACGCGTTTAGGAAGACCTCGCCTGAAAAATATATTCGATTCCACTTTATGGTTTCCGTTTCCAAAGGTTGTCAACGGAACCCTATTACTGAGCCCCCGCTGTCCGTCCGTCTGTCAGTGGGCTGTATCTCATGAATTGTAACAGGTACAGTTGAAATTTTCACAGAATGTGTATTTCAATTGTTCCTGCTAAATAAATAAAAATTCTAGAAGTAAGACCGGTAGATCATAATTGTTTATTCGCTCAAAGAATAGCTCGACTGGGGCAGTACATCCACCTAATAGAACAGGAGCCAGTGGCTTCTCCTTTAAAGCTATAAAGAGAGTTGTAAGTAGTATATTTTTCCTGTTTATTTTACACACAACGTTAAACTAAAGTGTAAATAAGAATAAGAATCAAATTTCTTTGTGCATAAAAACCAGAAGTATCATAGTTACAATGAGAACTAAATATAGTTATATCAGAATATAATGTAGATACATATAATTAGACATGTATTAGTTACAGTTAGACTAAGATTTAGTATAGTTCCCTTAATTTTTTCAGGTAAGAAACAGGAAAAATCCGACGAGTTTGTTGGAAAATTATGACAATGGTGATTGATAATTGGATATGAATATATTTTGTGAAGTTATTCCCAGAATTAATCGGTTATAGCAGGAAAATATCAATGAGTTAATGGAACAATGCAATGCATGCGATAAAACCGTGATTCGTTATCCTATTGTCTACCATTACCGTGCTCAATCGTGACTGAATCGTCAAATATTGCACGTCTGATCTGGCATGGCAACTTCAGAAGAGTATCTTATTTAACACCTCGATATAAATACTGCACTGGTTGGGTTGACAGGTCGGAATTTGACAGTCATGCATCCACCATCTTAATCAGTGCCTTCATTTACTGACAACTTGCAGTTTCCTTACTTTTACCAACGCCAATTCGTTATTTAAAGTATGTAAAACTATTGCATATAGTATGTATGTAGTTTGTTGTGCGTACAAATGGTGCGTCCGTGTAAATGTTGCCAGATAGGAGTTCGGACTGAGACAGTTGTCTACGTGCAGAGCGAATGTGTAAGTGTATTGCTATTGGAATCCATACTTTTAATTATACCAAAGGAGCAACAGGAGTTTGTTGGACAACACAAGGAGTTTTCAAAAGCAGAATTTTACCTATTTTTTCATCGCGGTCCCACGTTCGCGCGCAGTCGGCTAATGCGGTGCGGAAGTGTAGGTGGACTTGTAAGATGTCTGGTAGCCGGTGGAACAAAGTCTGGATCTTTCCGGCGTTCAAGATGGCCGGGCTGCTCTCTTCTAGGGGTTTCTTATAGTCCTGCCAAAGTACATATATAGTTATATTAGCAACTTTCTGCTATAAAATAAAGTTTTCTTTCTTCTGTGACATGTTTTCCATCCTAACTAATATTATAAATGCGAAAGTCAGTTTGTTTGTTTGTTACGCCTTCACGCCGCAACTACTCAATGGATCATCTTGAAATTTGACATGCAGATAGATATATTTATGGAGAAGGACATAGGCTATATTTTATCCCGGGAACGCGGGTGAAACCACGCCGGACAGCTTCACACAGTACTTAGTTCTACGTGAAGTGCGAAAAGAATACAATTCACAAAATTACGAAAAACATATTATTATGACCCAAGGTTAAATAAAATACATAATAACTTTGCTCATTAGTGAAAATATTATAAGATTCACATGCGTTATGCTTGTTAAATGAAATAACAATCTGTATTTGGGATGATGAGGTACCTAAAACTTAATATACGAACCGTCACAAAAACAAGTACAACATAATTCAATACAGAGAAATAGGAAGCTTAATTGAAATACTCTAGTCATGTATAAGTACAAAGATTTATCAAAGTCATAGATTGAATATTGAGTTTTGCATCACTTTGTCGTTTAGATAACGAGACGTGGTTACAAAAAAAAGCTGTAAACCGTCATAGCTTGCGTCATTACTCAAAATAGGCAGTTAGCGTGTATTGAATGTAAATGTAAACACTACAGGACTGGCTGGACATTGTGAGGCGTTTGCTTAAGCTGAGTGCTCACTGCCATCATTGCCTTATGAGTATAATCGCTTCCGCGATTGTCATTCGCTTATTCTTTACTTCTTGAAAGTATTTGAATAGTAGAAGCGGATAATTCTCATGAGATGCTATTTAAATGAGTACAGAGAAATCAATTGTTGATGCAAAAGGCATATTTTTATCTTTACCGATCATAGACGTGTTAAAAAAATCAAGACGGAGTGTCGCCTTACAAGAAAGTGAAGCACAATATTTCCTACGTATATGCATACATAGACTACCGATCGGCTTCCTATGGTGTATATGTGTGCGTGAGGGCATGTAATTATAAAAGGCCGGCTTCCTTCTTAGTGCTTCACTCGTTTATTAGGCGACACTCGTTTCGCTGCCATTAGCAAACTGAAGCCACATGTCTATGGATACGCTTATTCACGCATGTGTGGATGAAAAGTTGGGCTTTTGTTTGAAAAGCAGATTTTATGCATATTTGTGATATGTAATATAATTAGTAATAGGAGCAGAGTTTTTGGCTTCATTTTAATCGCGGGCCTTGTTCCTTCTGCTCTTCTTTTACGACTGTGAACTACCCTCGATATGTTTTTATAGTTGTTAATGTCACATTTTGGCATTTTATTTGTTCATTGACAAGACTTGCTTTTGGCGCGACTTAATTCAAGCCGAAACCTTCAAACCAGTGGTGTAACCCGGTAGTCTATAACCCTTTGATACCTAAATAAATATTTCGTAGTTAAAGTCTAAACAGGTAAAAAGTAAGCAGTGAATTGTACCTATAGCTTTTTTTTTTATAATTATGCATATCGTGAGAACGCAGCTCAACTCTGCGAATTGTACCTAACCGTTTGCATTGTATGTATATGAATCTAGTTAAATAGCTGGCTAACGACTTGTACATACAGTAGATTCCTCAATATTTACATATTGTCGTTGGAAATGAATAACAAATACGTGTTTTATAATTGTTTAGACTCATCGTCCAGCTAGGTGATCTAAACTTCATAACTATACATAGTAGTTGTCATTAAAGTTATCGATGTATATAATCATTTAATAGTAACAAATATAGGTTAAGCACACAGATATAAATCTAAATAGATGACGCGAGTGTATGTACTTCGCGTGCCAAAAAGGAGAGCAATGTTCTTCTTTTAAAACTGTCTCGCGCGGACAGGGAACTCAAGGCTGCATGTCCACCAGAGATGTGTAGCGAGGTATTTAGCGGAGAAATAGGTTCGCTTCATTTTAACGTTATCATGCCAGCCAACTAAGGCGCTCTTGTGACATATGACTATAGTTGGGAGAAAAAAAGTGGTTGGTTCGCTGGTTTTCATACGGATGGGGGCTTAATTTATACATTTAAATTTATGTCTGTGATTAAGGATGACACTGTGTTTGTTATGTATTTAGAAATAATGGGAAAACCAAGGATATTTTATAGATTTATTTTTATTTCAAGTTGTTTATTTTCCAAATAGACGCAATATTTATTTTATTAAACTTCTATTTTAACAATTTACTAGCTTTTTCCTCGAATAAATGTCACAATTAATATAAAAGGACCCGGAGACACTGATAGAGCCATTTAAATATTGCCTTGAAAAAACATAAACAGATTTTAATTACTTAAAACAATAAGTATATTAGTTTATTTGTAAGCTATTAAACAATAAACTGGGTAGTACTATTACTCAAATATTTGTCGAGTAAATGACCGATGACGAGAAATTACAATTAAATATTTACATACTTGTTTCGAATTGTACCTACAATGAAGTAGAACCAAAGATTAAATGTGTTTGTGGTAAAGCGGTCATTATAAATGTGCCTACAACAAAAACGGCATTAAGAACAAAACACTCAATTTACCATGGATTTACCACATTTAACACAGTTGAAGAGAGCTCGGCGCCCGTTTCCATTATGGAGGGACGACCTCGTACGATACGAACAGTCGTTTTGCAAATAGTGCCTATTCAAATTGCCCTACTTCCTAATATGCAAATCCACGGCACGTGAATTGTGGGCGAAACAATACAAAAGTGGGCCAGACAGGTTAATATTTACATACACTTATATGCTGAGATTTTTGACATCACCAATACATAATATTCAGCTGCCTATTTACGGTTCCGAACAAAAATACAAAATTCATGAGTTTTACTTAACTGACAAAGAAAACAGAATAGAAAGTTGCAAATCACAAACGCCAAATATTGTTATTTGGAAAAGAGAAACGTTAAAAGTAAATAATATTGAAATGGGCATTTTAGCTTCTTAACTTTCTTTTAAGACAATGTAAGATGACAAAACAGTAACGTTGATATATAAACGATTGTTATTGTTAATGTTGAATGTGTTATTACATTGTATAATAACATACTACACAATAGTTACAGTTTATAACTGAGTCGCTGTCCATTCCTGATGTCACACAAAACAATTATTTATATCTCTGTTTTTTATTGTCTTACTTTCTATGTGTATGTTTAGATTAAATGTCTTTTCTTTCTTTCTTTCTTTACTATACAGGATGCTTCAGATGGAGGAAATACAAATTTTGTGGTCACTACTGTAGAATATTTAAGTAGGTGGTATATTTTATTGAATAGTGTCCGACCGAAGTTTCAGCTTCGGCCACCTGCGGCCAAAAAAACACCTTCGGCTTCGGCCTGCTTTCTAGGAAAGGTTCTAGGAAGGTTTCTAGCAAGTGCCGAGATTGAACAAGTTGAGAGAGACGTAAATTAAAATTTTATGACAGATTAAAGTATCTCTATCTTTGTTAACTAAAAGCTATTGAAAAGGACAGGTCTAGAGATAACGTCATTACACTTAATTGACGTCTCTGAGTACGGCAGTTAGTGAATGACTTCGTTATAGGAAACAGCATACAAATGTTTCTAGACCCTGCTCTGTGTGTGCATCTATTAATCAATCAGTTTATTCATTTATGTACATAGAAGATAGATAACGGATAAATCAACCTTTTTATTACCGTTATCACATCACTGTTATCAACAAATTATATAGATGATATCCCTACAATAAACACTGGTTCAATAATTATTATGTAACACAGATATGCAGTAGCACGTTACAAGTCACCGCAAACCACTTTCCGAACGTGTAATCTCATTAATAAACACCCGCCACAGTCGCTATCGCTAAGATGTGGTTTAGCAACATAAACGTACTGTTTAATTAAGTGTCCTGTACTGTCTGTCATGTCATACCTCGGTACTAGGTAAAATAGAGAACAAGGTGGTACCTAACTGTCCGCATCCATCTGCTCGACAGATTATGCAATAGGAACTGTCGTTATGTTATTATGATTTAATTATAATTGCCGGTTATTTTGCCATCAATCTCAAAGCACTTCCTTCCCGATCACGAATTTCTCCGGAGTCATGAGAAATGTCAGCGTATGCTTTACAGACGTTGAGGTGCCGAAATGTTGAGATAGGAATAGGAACCGGTTCGCCAACAGTGACTGACTGGTTTCAGCAAGTGTTCTTGTTGACAGCGTACTTATTTTGGCCGACCGGGCTCCGAATTGTGCAACGTAAATATTTGAAATAGCCCACCTTGTATGGATAATTACTTAGTTGATATTTGCTCAAGATAAACGTCGCGAATAGTGGCTTTTATTTATGTTAAGATTGCGTTCTATTTGGTACCTTGAAGTTTGCTTAGTTGAGAACAGTAAATAATTTAAGCATACGGAACCTCAGCGTTCTTCGCAAATACTGTCTGGTAAAGATTAGAGGAGTAGCAACTTACATTGACAAGACGTTGTAGTGTGGCGACATATGAGTTCTCGCTGTGTATGATGGCGGCGACGACATGCCGCCGGCGCAGCTGCACCGGCGAGAGCTTGTCCGGCGGCGAGCCCAGCGACGGCGGCACCACGCGCCCGCCGCGCACCTCCCCGCCACACGAGAACAGATCCTCCTCCAACTGGAACCACCACACAACATTGATAACACCGCACCGCACAATACACGTAAAAAACGACCAGCTCCATCAGTGTTCCGATGGCGCTACTTCGTTCGGTTCCGCCTCCGACACATAAACAGAAATAACATGTGATTATTCTCTACATCCCACGCTCGGAGGACACCTCCCGGCTGTAGTGAACGTAGCTTCGTGTGGAAGCGTAATTGGCGGCCTCGCTGCCTAATGGCGGCATCACATCGCGTCATCGGAACACTGTCTTCACGAGCACGACCGGCGCAAACGTCAAAAGTAACATCCTATTATATCACGTGACTTACGGTAAAACATGTCATCGAATACTGAGCCTTATCATGAAGGAGTTTAACACACATGGGACAAAACATTTCTAAAGAAACGCAAAACTGTTAATTGACGTAAATGCAACTTTTGACATTTACGAATCACACGTTATTCACGTCGTACAACTAAAAATAAACTGAAGTAAGAAAATTACAATCGTATGCATGAATCCACTACGGTAGCTCACTGGATACCAATCTGACATCATTATATCACATGTTAAAATAGATTATTTGTTTAGCGACTTGAGACCTCCGTCGACGCGTTAGACACGACGCTACGGCCGACTCGTTACTGCGGTTTGTTATTCAATGACTACTCAATGGCCGGATCATGATTCATCTAAAATATAATTGTGAATCATAATACGAGCTATATAATGCTTAATAAATAATTTTATATGTGTAATAATAAGAGGATAAAACAAGGACCAATGAAAAGAGCCTTTCAATTCCAGAAATATCATTACATCCGCGCCGACGGCTGTGATGCATGTGACTCAATGATCAATTGTTTATAGCTTCACAACGTCTGTTTCATTAGTCTGTTCGCATCAATGAAGATGCCTCGTATTCATATCTTATGTCCTCGTACTCAACTTAATACAGACGACTTGAATGATCAATTTATTGAGCAAGGAATGCAAATTTATTGAGCTGGTACTTGTTGCTATTTTCAGGACGAGTTTTATTTTCGTGGGATCCTAACCACAGTTTCTTATTATTTTATGATGGTATATGAATGTTGTTTGTATATCCCGGCTAATAACAATAAACAGAAAAAGAAGAATAGACTGTATCCAAGTCTATATGTTGAAGACAGTCTTACAAACCAAATTCAAAGTAGGTAGGTAGGTACCTAATAAAAGTAAAGACCCTCAGAAAATGACATTAAAATGGGCATCTATAGGTATTCTTCGATGGATACAGACTTTTATATGTTAATATGTTGTAACGTCGAAACTTTTCAGTGAGTAATGAAATATGTGAGGGGTTATTGATCACATAAACATCATAAGTCAGCGGAGCGTAATAAAGAGGTGTAACCAAGGGTCATATACCTCTGGCAACTTGGGCATCTTGTCCGAGTCGTGCGTATGCATGTCGTATTGGTGCGCGGAGCCCCTGCGCACGCTGAACCAGCGCGCGAGCCGCCCCCCGCCCTCGTCGTCGGGAGGCGGCGCGGGTGGCGCCGGCGACGCTCCACCGCCGCCGCTGCGCCATCGCTCACACAGCTCCCGCGCTCTGCTCAGGGTGTTGCGCAGCTGGCCGCTGCTCCTGGAACATTCAATAACAATTTGAATAAAGAATTATAGTTCTCTTTCCAATCCTTATTTACCCCACATTAACACACTTTCACATTATGTTCTCAATCGCATAAATACTCCCACAATTCTTACTTTACTGATATTGATATTGTGTTTTTATTTGCAGTATTATTTTGAATTTTATTGTTTTTACTGTTTCTGGTACATATACATAGAACCCTTAATATTCAGAATATTTCAGAATCGTGACTGCTATGAGAATATAGTGGAAAGAACCCGCATTTTGAAACCACGGTATTGTGGTAGGTTCATGTATCAGAAGATTCTGTTACTAGAAAAGCTTAAAGTAGAACTTCATGCTAGAAAAGAACACTCCAGTCCAATAACTTAGGAGATGCCTAAACAACATAATAAACGCCACAAGTTTGTAGAAGTCAACAGAATTATTGAGAGTAAAGAAGAACTAAAGAAGACTATAAGGGGAGACACTTTGGTTACAGTACAGCAAGCAGTTAACTCATATAGAAAACGAAAAATGTTTTTTTTTATAGTAACTCTCATGAGTTACATAATACAATTTTGCTAAGCACACGTCAAATATTTTCATTGGTTCACATACGATTAATTGACTGGGTGATTGGTAGGATATAAGCAATTAAGCTAAAGCGTAAGAGGTTCAATTAACTTTAGAAAGAATAAACTAATAGGTGAAACCAGCAATAGAAACTGGAGCCTGCTAGATAACTTTCTGTCATGATAATAACCTGACTTTCTGACTAATGACAAGTCCGAACTTTGAAACTATGCAAGGATACATACATAACATAACAATGAACAGAAGAAAGAAATAAATGGAATCGGTAAAACGTTGTAAAACATCATTAAAAAATGTGATCGTAAAGTAATGTAATAGATTATCTGTCGTCTGGCAGCGACAATTGAACATTTTATTGTAGTCAATCAAAAGTTCAATAGCAATCCAATTAACAATCAAATTAATAGTGTTTGTACTATAGTCATATCGAACGAGATCAATAAAACAATGCGAATTGAACCGAAAACACATTAGTTAGATGATCGATCAATAACAATTAGATGACAATAGAGCAATTAGATTGACAAATACTAAACAAAGAAATACCCTGAAGGTTGACACAACAACAATGTACAAACAAAGGTATCAGAATATGTATATACATGTATATATGTATATTTATGAGTTGATTCAAGCCGCGAATACATTAGATCTTATTTGGTAATGTGATGAAAGATAAAATACTGTCTTTGCGGTTGCCTCACCCGCCGACCAATCTGCGTAATGCAATTTTATTATGAGGAGGTATTTATTGGTTACGGTGCTTACGGGAATAATGTTTGCATTGCGGTGTTTTTGTATAGTACAGGTTTTCTTTCTCCATTTATTGCACTGAAGTGGAGCAAAACAATCTACCATATAAATTCCAAGGTTATTGTTTTTATTGGCTTATAAAATAATGGAAACTGGACCACTGGCATGTACGGCGCGGTAATAAAATCTCAGGGACAGCTGGCTCTCCTCCCTACCCTCAGCTTAAAGAATTGTATATAGAATTCTAGAACCTTGTGAATCTTTTAAGATACCAACTTTTGTTTACACAATAATAATGGTGTGCAATAGATTAGTACACAAGCTACGCATACAATTTTAAGTTACCAAAAAGGTGCTAATGCAAAATCACACCAACTATAGAGCAATCATAGATATTCACATTCCAACGCAAGATTTGTCAATTGAATGGAACGTTTGTATGTTGATAGATAAAGATGAAGCGACTGCTAATCTGCTTGATCTTAGGGTCAACCTTTGTCTGTTTGACTTTTCATCATGACCCAAGTCAGACTTAGCTAACGATAATGCAATGATTTCAGATTTGATTACAGTAGCCATTAATCAACTCGCATTTTATAACAATATAATGGCGCTGATTCTGTTGTTTACAAACTAAACTAAGGCCATCAAAACTCAGATCAAGTCTGAAGAATAGGTCGTGTTAATCGATAATAAACCTAATATGATTGGTGCAGGTTCCAAATAATCAAAACTGTTGCAGTCTTTAGTCATTTCAGACGATATTGACAATGACAGCAAAGAGATTATCTTAGATTTGGCTTTCAAAAACTAGCAGTCTCACTATATCCCTGTCTTGTCCACCTTTGGAACAGAAAATGTTATGTAAGAAGGCAGTAGTTAACTGTACACACATCAAAGTACCCCATCGTATAGACTATCTTACAGGACAAAGGACAGCTAATAATAAAATTAGTACAAATGGAGTATTAACAATGTAAAGTATGGCGTATAAATCATGGAATAAGCAGTAATAAAGCAAGATAGACGACGCACTGTCTGCGTGCAGGCGTTTATCTGTTGCAATGACCTGTGTCATGTGTCATATTCATAAACATTTGCAGTTTGGTGTTTACTTCGTTGTGCCACGTAATAAACAGCAATGTTTAGTCACTGACAGTTGTATTTTAAGGAATCATCAAATATGCATTTTATTACCGAGGTCTGACAATCGCAAGTCTTTTAAAGCTTAAAACATGCTTAAAACGTAATTAGAAATGTGGTTTGTATTTTTATAAGAATCTTTTTCATTTATTTGCAGTTTTATAACTTTTGTATATAAACGTAATTACAATTATATATTGCTCCTCTTCTAATTATTGACCTTATAAAGCTCAAATTCATCCTTATTAAATAGCTCATACCGTGTATATTGCATATACAGCTACTGCATTTGTTAATTGTAAAAAAGCCATTTCCTTCATACTCATCATGGGTTGTAAAGCTAACAGCCATTTGACCTCAATTAGAGAAAATAAAAACTGTAGTCAATGACAAAATAATCAATGTTAATGAATTGCGTTTCAGATTGCCTAGTTAAAAAACTAAAACTAAATTGAAACGAAGATAAAAGGTATCTCGTATTAACAGGATAACACCGCTTTAGTAAATGGCTCCTAGCGGGTAATGGTGACAGTCAGAATAAATAACTCATTACTCCTTAACTTGGTAGAATTATTTAACATTATCGTGTACCTACATGACATGCAAATCGTCGCCTGCCATTCGGCCTTGACATTATTTTTTTTGTACTATCTACGAGCAAAATGTCACAAGTCAACCGCTTGTTTGGTTAAAGATAACATTGCACGATCATCTCATATAGGTACCTACTTAGCTGGTCGTAGCTTTAAGAATTGTAAACGTGATGAATGAAAACTAATTCAAAGGTTTTAATATTAATAGGCTAGATCTTGATTCTAATGATAGTTCGTGCTAAAATAATTGGTCAGGAAGGAAGTAAAAACTAGTTCCACGTGGGTTGACATGGCATTGATACTAAATGTCGAGCAAATAGACCAGAATAATTATGACAGGTGAAAAAATTACGAGCGCGATTGATTAGATTTTTTGACGATTTTGAGACATTAATGTAAATGTAACTTAGAAACGCTCGTGGTGTAGCATGATTAGCCGTTCTTAATCGATCGGCAAAGTTAACCTACCATCGTCGTGGCCGGTACCTGGATGGGTGACCACCTAGTGGTATTACGTGGGTATTACAAATCGAGCGTTTCCTTGCTTCGGATAGCACGTAAACCCGTTGGTCCCGGTTATCACTTAATTGCTATAGTCGTTAAGCTAGTTGGAGGTCCACTAGGTGGCTTGAAAACTCCAACAGTAGGGTGATCACTTACTTACCTTCACCGACAAAACGGCTTGAAAAGATACACTCCTGTGACAAACAGACATAAGGAATATAGACGGACAGCGTCGGTTATAGGTCCAGTTAGAACCATTTGGAATCGCGTACGGAGCCCTAAAAAGTTCAGCATGCAAATTTTGAGATGTCTCTCGTGTTTCATAGATAATATATGCCACAAAAACTATTTATTTATAAGTAGGTATATCACGTGGTGCAAGGGCTTCGCTGACAACCAGTGCTTAGTATTTTCCTACACCTACTTAGCAAAATTAAATGCTGATGCCAATTACCTTTTCTTACGCACCAGTTAGTAGGTAATTATCACTCGAAATATATTTTTATTTCTTCAGTGGTGTAAGGAATAAATAATTTTTCTTCCTTTCTTCTTCTAGATAATATATTGCATTTCGATTGGCATTTAATTTAGATTCATTATAAAACAAGCGACAATAGTCGACACGGTGGCTGTTAAAGCGTGAATGATCATTTTGTCGGGAGGCAGTGCCCTCTGGTGGCCTCTGGAGTTTGAACACAGGAAATTCGTGTTAATTGCCAACGTCGGGCTCGCTAATTGTTCAGCGCGGCTGGACCACACCGCGTTACGAGGACGGGAAGTGACATGTGTCAAACTGTCCACATTACATTTTGTAACGAATCCACTTTAACATTCAATACTACTATGATATGAAAGGATTATATAAATCTACGAGAGGTGTTCAGTCAGAGTACTATTGAACACCAATTTGTAAGTAGTAATGAGTTTTGTAGTTTTGCTACTGATAACACAACTTGTATTATCTCTGTATCCTAGCGCCTCTTCGGCGAAGAATCTTGGTAATACACTTTCTACAGATATTATAATGAGTGTAAAGTCTCAAAATCAAAATAGCGAAGTGTTGATTCTTCGCTAGGACTTGGTTCTCCCGATTTTTTAGAACATCCAGTCAGGTAAGGCCCTTGAGGTTTAGGAACACCGGGCCTATTTAAAACGATTAAATATTAAGTAAACATTATCTAATCTGCCAGTACGATTGAAACTTGACCAGATTCTTGTTTCTAAACGAGTAGCTCAAGATAAACATCTAGGGCTGCTAAATATAGCTTTCGTAGAATTCCTTAACTACTTTATTGAACAGATAAACGGTGTGGTTCAGTTTTAGAAACAGCACCCTAAAAGGCGAGATTTGTTTCTAACTCTGGAACAGATATCAATCATACCTAAGCTGACATACGCAAAATGGCGTCCTACGTTATAAGTAGCTACAGTATTTCATATTACGCTATAGTTGTCAATATAATCAAATGCAATTTGTACAATTGCGTTTAAAACCACGATAAGAATAGAATATTATCCATTCTTCTTCCGACTATAAATATTGGCGGACTAGCATCCAGATAGAAAGATGACATTAAGAGGTTTGTATGAAAGATATGGATGCGATCGGCGCGGCGGAGCAGGTTACAAGAGAGGCACCAGAGGAGGTCTATACTCAACATTGCATAGCTGGCCCAAAGAAACAGATATACATACACTAGCTTCTGCCCGCAGCTTCGCCCGCGTGGCCTACAGGAAACAAATGACATATTTTTCTTCAAAAACAAACGTAATAAGTGCTCTCACTCCCTCTCAATTGTATTTTTTCTTGTTTAAGCCCTATTGACTCTGTTAGGCATCTCCCATTTCGAAAACTATGATACACGTGACCTTTCTTAGTGGATACTTACACTTCACAAAGAACACACCCTCAAAATTTCATGTCTCTAGGACCAGCGGTTTAGGCTGTGCGTTGATATATCAGTCAGTCAGTCAGTCAGCAGGACTTTGAATTTTATATATACAGATAGCTATCCCGGTTATTTCTTTGTAATTAAGAGATGGAGAACGGTTGAGAACATGAAGCAAATATCCAGTTCATGGTTGAGAATGAAGATTTAATTAAACAATGTTTACGATCATTAATTCAATTGACACTAACAACTAACGGATTTGCTTATAGTGGGTGTTAATTAAACATCACAACTTCCGCGTCGACTTTATAAGCTTTACAGAAAGAAAAATCAGTTAGCTAATTCAATATGTAAGATTGTTGATTAATACAAATACCAAGTGTAATTAATTATAACAAATAGCCTAATTAGACATAATTAAAACTCTGGTTATGTAAAAAGTCGGGTTCCTTTGTTCATCCATTCATCAATCAATGAATGATTTATATATAGATGCTAGAATTTTCCATGTATGATAGGTTAGATCATGACACGATACATAGTTACATAAACGTAACGTAATAATTTTACAATTGTACATACTGAAACTCATTAGGTGGCAACAACTGAAAATGTTAGAATAAGGTTGGTAAATTTTTACAATGACTACCGGTATATTTAGAGTCTGTTAATGACAATGGGTTGAGAAGAATTAAACAGAAAAGAATTGACAATTTGTGATATAACTCGTAATTTGTGTAAGCGATTGTTAACTGCATCTTTAGAATTTACCCCTTTAAAGTGGGTTGAAACAATTCACCCTTAGGTCCGTATTATAGTACATCGACCAAAGCTTGACTAAAGTTTTGAGTAGAGATAAATAATTGGACTGTTTTACAAAAAAAAACTTAAACCGACTTCAAAGTACAATAAGAAGTAATCAAATCCTGATCTGATGACAATGGGACCAAACGGGAGGTGTACCCTTCCGGACAAAAAAGAATTTTCCAAATAGGTTAATAAATGACGGAGTTATGAGGTAACAAACATAAAAAAAAAATACAACCGAATTGAGAACCTCCTCCTTTTTTTGAAGTCGGTTAAAATGGAACCTAGCCTTATGACATGAGTTTATTTTCGATTAACATAACCTATTATTGAGACTACATAAATTTTCCAATTTTTATTACTTATGGCTTCATCGTTTTAACGAAGATTCTGCCAGTGTCATGGCATGGTTAGACTAGGTTACTAAAAGAGAACAATAAACAAACAATAGAATAGTGAGCAACTTGGTTAGTATTTTACCGAAAGGGGAAAGAACGCAGGATAATGGAAAATTTACAGGACGACGCGTTCTATTTATAATACAGGCATTAGTATAAGCAGCTGTTTTACTAAATGTTTAAGATGTTGAAAGCCCACCTGGAGTCCAGGGTGGAGTTGAGCCTCTGCGAGCGGCGGAGCGGTGCGTTCCGCACCGCGCTCACAGGCTCCTCCCAGCTGCCTCCCGCCGACCGGTGCTCATCTGTTGAAGTAAACAATGGATTATTAGGTATTAATTACACATAAGAAGCGCTCGTGGTGTAGCATGATTAGCCGTTCTTAATCGATCGGCAAAGTTAAGCTACGTCTGTCTTGGTCGGTACCTGGATGGGTGACCGCCTAGTGGTATTTCAAATCGAGCGTTTCCGTGCTTCGGAAGGCACGTAAAGCCGTTGGTCCCGGTTATCACTTAATTGTTATAGTCGTTAAGCTAGTTGGATGCCTCCTAGGCGGCTTGAAAAATTCCAACAGTAGGTTGACCACTAGCCTACCTCCACCGATCCGCAGTGGGCACGCGTGGTGGAGTATCTGCCCATTCCCTTTCACCCTGATTTGTGAAAGGAGGCCTGTGCTCAGCAGTGGGACATTATAGGCTGATGATGATGAATTACACATGTTAAACTGATATCGACAGGGCTATTACGTTACTGTTGCAATCAGTTTCAATACAAAACCTGCTCAAAATCCACTATGGGTAGTTCCATCACTAGTTCATTGTTACTGCATAATATATGCAAACAGCGCTTCACTGCAAATGAAACCATTGTCGATATTATTATATTTCTATCGATTAAGTTAAGAGGTTGTTTCAAAGATAACAACAAAGTTAAGTAATCCACGTACAGAGATCAGTTTTAAACATTAAAGACTAAATTAATAAAAAAAAACTCATTTTTAAACGATGATAGCTATGTGGTAGTCTAGCACCTACGCTGTGATACCTTGAGAGGCAGTTACCTTCCAGGCTTTGCAAAGGTCAGCAACACGTCTTGGTATTGCTAATATCCATATGCGACAGTACCCACTTAGGAACGTGGAACGACTTCTGACAAAAAAAAACTCCATATTGTTAGCTAATTATTAGTTAACTACTAACCCCCTTACTCATTCATAAAACGCTAATTAACTAAAATACTGTTCAAGTTGTCACGAAAACAACGATACATTGTTTACAATGACAGTAAGATAACGATGTTTACATGATCATTAATTAGTATATTATTTATTTAGCTTTTTTGAGGCCGTAAGTGGCTATAATTTAGGATTGGTTCCACGAGTCTTTAGGAAAACGATGGTTTCAATTTCGGCATTTCTAAGTAGTTTATACTCCGTGACTTTTTATTCGTCTTAGAAACGCAGCCCACATAATGTATCCATTTAATAGGTACAATTCATTCAAAAACATTTTTTTTCTGATCATTTGTATAATTAAAAAAATCTAATATTATTCATTATAACGCATGACGTAATTTAAACACCCTGTACGTAGTACTATTAAATATTCTGTGACCCTGTTACGAGCGTAGTCTACGACTCGTGCTCTGGGTTGGTATTTTCTACTATTTTATACATAAACTTTATAAATTGACTCGATTTTTCATAATTACCCGACTGACCCGGAAGGAGGGTTATGTTTTTCGAGTGTATGTATGTATGTATGTATATATGTATGTATGTATGTATGTATGTATGTCTATTTCTTTGGCACGCTCTGCAGCCTAAACGGCTTGATGGATTTAAGCATATGGGGTATCGTTAAATTCGTCTGAACTGTGGGAGTGTCATAGGGTATATTATTTTTATATGGCGTCTACGGATAAGAAAAGAGGGGGGGTATTAAAAACAAAAATTTCGTTATTATAACAATATGGGTATCAAATGAAAGCTTGTGAACAGCCCATTCCATATATGTATATATTGTAATACTTTTGTGCTACCATTTTGACGTAAACTGCAAAAAACCATGTTGAATGCAAGGACAGTAGGTATAGGTACTATGAGCGGTTACGGTACGTAACTCACAGAGTTGCGATGGTTGTTAGCGTTACTTTACCGTACCGCTTATTTACTTACTAATACTAACAACTCATTCTATATAAAACTAAAAAGTCTGAAATAAATTAAATTATTAAAAGAAACAAAAAACCCGACTGCGTAAAACAAAAATTAACTGAAAAGAGGAAAACAAGCTCTTTAATCTATAGAATTTGGAATATAACTTGAATGTTATAAGTTGTTGCAGTCGGGGATACACAAATATTACAAAAAAAACACATACTTAGGTTATTGGTTGGTCCCCGACTGTAAGACCTTATAACATTCAAGTTATATTCCAAATTCTATAGATTAAAGAGCTTGTTTTCCTCTTTTCAGTTAATTTTTGTTTTACGCAGTCGGGTTTTTTGTTTCTTTTAATAATTTAATTTTTTTAATGTGTTTTTATTCTTTTTAATGATTTGTATCTTTTCATTGGGTAGGTACAGTCGAAGACAAAGATATGTATACACTTATCATTATAAAAAATAAGTAATCATAAAAAGCTCCATTAATTTGTACTCATCCAAATGCTCAAAAATATGTAAACAATATAGAAAACATAAATATGTACCCGACACGATCATAAATTTGTAAACATTAGATAAAACAAAAATATGTATTCATAAAAGATGCATAAAATTGTTACCACTCAATGTGCCAAAAATATGTATACAACCATCTGAGCAATGATGACACTGTATATGACATAAACATTCATTAATATATTATGTAGTATCGCTGCACACATGATTAAATATTTACGTTCTGTGATGTCTTTAGACCAGGTCATGACGTCATTTGCTTCTTAAATTTCACTTTTAATTTGAATATACTTTTCAATCTCAGTCGGCAGATTCAATTAAGGGTCAGTTCACACCGAAACGCGGCAAGCTTAGATAGCAATAGAATATAGATCTTTAAAAAGTGTTTGCCATGTTAAACTTTTCAGATACTGGTCCGATTGCTCTCAAATTCGATATTTGAGAGATCTTGGGGTCACAAAACAAGAATCTTTTCTCAAAATGTCGAAAAAGTGTCCGGCGTATTAACCTTTTAGATACTGGTGACCCCAAGGAAGGAAATGTCTCTCAAATATCGCTTTTAAGAGCAATCGGACCGGTATCTAAAAAAATCTACATGGTGGACACTTTTTCAACATTATGAGAAAAGATTATTGTTTTGTGACCTGAAGGACTCACAAATATCGATTTTGAGAGCAATCGGATCAGTACCTAAAAAGTTCAACATGGCGGACACCTTTTCAAAATTCTGAGAAAAGATTCTTGTTTTGTGACCCGAAGGACTCACAAATATCGATTTTGAGAGCAATCGGATCAGTACCTAAAAAGTTCAACATGGCGGACACCTTTTCAAAATTCTGAGAAAAGATTCTTGTTTTGTGACCCGAAGGACTCACAAATATCGATTTTGAGAGCAATCGGATCAGTACCTAAAAAGTTCAACATGGCGGACACCTTTTCAAAATTCTGAGAAAAGATTCTTGTTTTGTGACCCGAAGGACTCACAAATATCGATTTTGAGAGCAATCGGATCAGTACCTAAAAAGTTCAACATGGCGGACACCTTTTCAAAATTCTGAGAAAAGTTTCTTGTTTTGTGACCCGAAGGACTCACAAATATCGATTTTGAGAGCGATCGGACCAGTATCTAAAAAGTTCAACATGGCGGACACTTTTTCGACATTTTGAGAAAAGATTCTTGTTTTGTGACCCGAAGGACTCACAAATATCGATTTTGAGAGCAATCGGATCAGTACCTAAAAAGTTCAACATGGCGGACACCTTTTCAAAATTCTGAGAAAAGATTCTTGTTTTGTGACCCGAAGGACTCACAAATATCGATTTTGAGAGCAATCGGATCAGTACCTAAAAAGTTCAACATGGCGGACACCTTTTCAAAATTCTGAGAAAAGTTTCTTGTTTTGTGACCCGAAGGACTCACAAATATCGATTTTGAGAGCGATCGGACCAGTATCTAAAAAGTTCAACATGGCGGACACTTTTTCGACATTTTGAGAAAAGATTCTTGTTTTGTGACCCGAAGGACTCACAAATATCGATTTTGAGAGCAATCGGATCAGTACCTAAAAAGTTCAACATGGCGGACACCTTTTCAAAATTCTGAGAAAAGATTCTTGTTTTGTGACCCGAAGGACTCACAAATATCGATTTTGAGAGCGATCGGACCAGTATCTAAAAAGTTCAACATGGCGGACACTTTTTCGACATTTTGAGAAAAGATTCTTGTTTTGTGACCCGAAGGACTCACAAATATCGATTTTGAGAGCAATCGGATCAGTACCTAAAAAGTTCAACATGGCGGACACCTTTATGACATTTTGAGAAAAGATTCTTGTTTTGTGACCCAAAGGTCTCTCAAATATCGATTTTGAGAGCAATCGGACCAGTATCTAAAAAGTTCAACATGGCGGACACTTTTTCGACATTTTGAGAAAAGATTCTTGTTTAGTGACCCCAAGGACTCACAAATATCGATTTTGAGAGCAATCGGACCAGTATATAAAAAGTTCAACATGGCGGACACTTTTTCGACATTTTGAGAAAAGATTCTTGTTTTGTGACCCAAAGGTCTCTCAAATATCGATTTTGAGAGCAATCGGACCAGTATCTAAAAAGTTCAACATGGCGGACACTTTTTCGACATTTTGAGAAAAGATTCTTGTTTTGTGACCCCAAGAGGAATCAGGAAGAGTAGGGATAACATGTATGATCTTTACCATCAGAGATCTTACAATAGTAATGAAAACTTTCATACATATGTTAGGAACTATTCCAAGTTATTTAAACAGGTATGCATTCGAGCTAAGGCCATCTACATAGGCAATAGGGTAAATAATTCTAATAATAAAATTAAAACAGTGTGGCAGATTATTAATACAGAGACTGGTAAAAATAAAATCAAAGATAATACTTTTTGTCTTAAAATTAATGATAAACTAATATCAGATAAATTAGAAGTAGCATCTGCTTTTGAAACTTTTTTCTCAAATATACCTATGGAGGCTACTAAAAATCTTGCTTCGTCTTCCACGTTAGCAGAATCGATTTTACAGAAGACTTTTCAACGAAACATTCCAGACTTCGCATTCACCCAGGTTAGTGACTATGACATTATCACGGCTTTCAAGTCACTAAATATGAAAAATACAGAAGACTTATGGGGTTTGTCAGTTAAAGTTATACAGTCAATTATTTTTAATATTGCCCCTATTTTAGCCCTAATTTTTAACCAATGTCTCGAACAGGGCAACTTTCCTGATTTAATGAAATACAGCAAAATTGTTCCGATTTTTAAATCGGGATGTAAAAACAATCCCTCAGATTACAGACCGGTCTCAGTACTTCCTGCATTAAGTAAGATTTTTGAAAAGATTGTGCTAAACCAAATGTTAAGGCATTTTAATAACCACAAGATACTCCATGATGATCAGTTCGGTTTTACGAGAGGTAAGTCCACTACGGATGCGGGAGCTAAACTTATTAAGCATATTTTTCAGGCCTGGGAGTGCTCACACGATGCTATTGGTATCTTTTGTGATCTCTCCAAGGCATTTGATTGCGTAGATCACCAAACGCTAGCTCTTAAACTTAAGTTATACGGAATTCGCGGAGTGGCTCTCGATCTTGTGGTTTCCTATCTTTCAGGGCGCCAACAAAAAGTAGGAATCAATCGTAGTGTGTCATCGGGCTCCTTAGTCAAATTAGGCGTACCTCAAGGCTCGATTTTAGGCCCATTTCTGTTTCTAGTTTATATAAATGACCTACCTTATATGGTGAAAGAACTATCAGATGTCGTTTTGTTTGCAGATGATACGTCTCTGATATTTAAAGTAGATAGAAAAGACAAAGATCTTTTAAAAGTTAACTACGCTCTGAAGACTGTGTCTCAATGGTTTGCTGCCAACAATCTTATGTTAAACTCAAAAAAAACAAAATGTATAAGATTTTCATTACCAAATGTACCAAAAGTTGATACCAGTGTTATTGTGGATGGTAATAAACTTAATGTAGTAGATAAGACTGTTTTTCTTGGTCTGACTATAGACTGTAGATTGCAGTGGGGTGCTCACCTGGAAGCCTTAGGTGGTAAACTGAGCTCCGCTGCGTTTGCAGTCAGCAAAATAAGGCAACTGACGGACATTAATACAGCCAGATTAATTTATTTTGCATATTTTCATAGTCTTATGTCTTACGGCCTTTTGCTGTGGGGCTCTGCCGCAGACTTGGAATCAATTTTTGTATTACAAAAAAGGGCAATTCGCGCCATCTACTGTTTGGGTTCTCGCGAGTCTCTACGAAATATATTTCCGGATATTAATATACTAACTTTGCCCTCTCAGTACATTTTTGAAAATATTATGTATGTCCGCAAGAACATTAATTTGTTTCCAGTCAATAGTGACTATCATGATAGAAACACTAGAAACAAAGACAAAATAACTGTACCTAGATTTAGATTAGCTAAAGTAAATAAGTCCTTTCTTGGGAATTGTATTAAATTTTACAATAAAATTCCTCATAGCGTGACCAGTATGTCCTTTTTTAAATTTAAGGAACATATCAAAAAGCGGCTGTTGAGTAGGGCTTATTATAAAGTGTCTCATTATATTGACGACAAGGATGTATGGAAGTAGCTTCTCTCTGCACCTGCCTCACTGAGCAGATAGTTCAAGGTCCATTTTAATTCAAAGTATGCTATTATTATTATAAGTTATATTTTTAGGTTACAGATTATCTGTGCCTATTGTAATTAAATTAATTCAATTCAATGTTCTTCATTTATTTAGTTTGATATAAATGCATCGATTTATTATGTCTGTCTAATTGTTATATTTTTTTATTTTGTGATATTTAGTCTAAGCTTGTCAATAGTCACAGTGATAACAAATTGTGTGTTTAGTGTTTCCCTTTAGTTATTTTTTATTTCTAAGGCAGACTTAAGTAAGTCATGCTCACTTTAAGGCCTTTGCTTGCGGCGGCGTCGTGTGACGGGTCGCTCACTTCCCTCCAATATGGCGAGGAGGGCGATGGCTGCCACACGCGTCATACTTGTGAACAGGTGCTGCTTGTGGGGGCTGGTCTGCTTAAGTTTGCTATTTATTTACTTATTAAATATTTTTTCAGTCTACTTTGTAATTTTGCCGCCGCGCCGGGGCACGCAATTGTTTTCAGTGCGATTAGAATGTAAATATTATGTAATTAATCTAAGCCTGTTTTGAAAAGAGTAATTGCTGAGTTTATTGCCGGCTCTTCTCAGCAAATGCAACCTTCCGAACCGGTATTAGAGTATTAGAGTCAGACTTTTCATAAGTGCCTGCGAAGGTCTATTTGAATAAATGATTTTGAATTTGAATTTGAATTTGAATCAAGGACTCGCAAATATCGATTTTGAGAGCAATCGGACCAGTACCTAAAAAGTTCAACATAGCGGACACTTTTCGACATTTTGAGAAAAGATTCTTGTTTTGTGACCCCAAGGACTCACAAATATCGATTTTGAGAGCAATCGGACCAGTACCTAAAAAGTTCAACATGGCGGACACTTTTTTGACATTTTGCGAAAAGATTCTTGTTTTGTGACCCAAAGGTCTCTCAAATCGTACTTACAGGAAATTAAGCAATTACAAATTAGGTTTTTAAAAATATTAGTAGATTCTAAAGTTAAAAAGAAATGCAAAGATGACTACACTAAACTTTTTTCCCATTGTAAAATATTGCCTGTAGAAGAAAAAATAAGCTTTTTACATGCCATAGAAACATATTATAGTGACAAATTTAAGTGTGTTAGTCACAGTAAATGTAATACCAGAGCTAAAACTAAGGGGACATTAGTTGTACCTAAGATTCATAACTATTATGGTAAAAGAACTCGCAAATATGTAATCCCAAAATTATGTAATATGTATCCTAATATACTACTGAATGAAAATAAAATTAAATGTAAAATAACTTTAAAAAGAAAAATAAAAGAAAATCTATTAGAGAAGCAGACTAGTTGCTTAGGAAAGAAATGATATACCTAATGTTTCTTTCATAAGTTACTGGACTAGTACTTAGAATATATGTATAGTGCATGTGATTGTTAAATAATAATGTAAATAAAGGTATATGTATGTACGTAAAAACCAACAAAACTGTGAAAGAGTGCACGCCTACAAACTGCAATAGTAGTTTGGCGACTTAAAATTAAGAAAAAATGTAAGGTTTTTTTGGAAATAAAATAAATTAAAAAAAAAAAAAAAAAAAAATATCGATTTTGAGAGCAATCGGATCAGTACCTAAAAAGTTCAACATGGCGGACACCTTTTCAAAATTCTGAGAAAAGATTCTTGTTTTGTGACCCGAAGGACTCACAAATATCGATTTTGAGAGCAATCGGATCAGTACCTAAAAAGTTCAACATGGCGGACACCTTTTCAAAATTCTGAGAAAAGTTTCTTGTTTTGTGACCCGAAGGACTCACAAATATCGATTTTGAGAGCGATCGGACCAGTATCTAAAAAGTTCAACATGGCGGACACTTTTTCGACATTTTGAGAAAAGATTCTTGTTTTGTGACCCGAAGGACTCACAAATATCGATTTTGAGAGCAATCGGATCAGTACCTAAAAAGTTCAACATGGCGGACACCTTTATGACATTTTGAGAAAAGATTCTTGTTTTGTGACCCAAAGGTCTCTCAAATATCGATTTTGAGAGCAATCGGACCAGTATCTAAAAAGTTCAACATGGCGGACACTTTTTCGACATTTTGAGAAAAGATTCTTGTTTTGTGACCCCAAGGATTCACAAATATCGATTTTGAGAGCAATCGGACCAGTATCTAAAAAGTTCAACATGGCGGACACTTTTTCGACATTTTGAGAAAAGATTCTTGTTTTGTGACCCAAAGGTCTCTCAAATATCGATTTTGAGAGCAATCGGACCAGTATCTAAAAAGTTCAACATGGCGGACATTTTTTCGACATTTTGAGAAAAGATTCTTGTTTTGTGACCCCAAGGACTCACAAATATCGATTTTGAGAGCAATCGGACCAGTACCTAAAAAGTTCAACATGGCGGACACTTTTTCGACATTTTGAGAAAAGATTCTTGTTTTGTGACCCCAAGGACTCACAAATATCGATTTTGAGAGCAATCGGACCAGTACCTAAAAAGTTCAACATGGCGGACACTTTTTTGACATTTTGAGAAAAGATTCTTGTTTTGTGACCCAAAGGTCCTCAAATATCGATTTTGAGAGCGATCGGACCAGTATCTAAAAATTTTAACATGGCGGACACTTTTTTGACATTTTGAGAAAAGATTCTTGTTTTTTGACCCAAAGGTCTCTCAAATATCGATTTTGAGCGCAATCGGACCATTATGTAAAAAGTTCAACATGGCGGACACTTTTTCAACATTTTGAGAAAAGCACATAAATAAAGTCCTGTCGTTGTAACATTTGTAACTGATGTCAATCAACATTAAATCATTTTTTTAATTTTAAGTTACTTTTGTCGTGTGGGTGCAAACGGCCGACAGAGCTGAGACACTGTTGTGTGCGTGTCGACGCTCAGAACAGTTAGGTACTTAAGTAAGTGGCGTGAAAAAATAATGATCATTGAGCGGTGACGTTGGTTATGATTTTAATTCAATAAACTTGGAAGCAAACATTTTGTTATGAATATTTGAGTAATTTATTTTGAGCTGAAACTTTTTATAGAGAGTCTATACCTGATGTAGTCTTCGTTCACCCCTTTTAGAAAGATATATCCATTCCGTTACACGTTGTGTAGTCAAATTTCATCTCAAGACAATTCGAAGAACACCAAAAAATGTGGGATTCCAGTGCCTACATTTCTTCTCGGACCCTAAAAACCATAATAGTCAAAGTTAATCTCACGAAAATTCCAACAACACCAAACACGGCTAGGATACGTTGCTCCGCTACGGAGTTCCAGTGTCCATCCTCCTACTCCATCATCAGACCCTAAAAACCATATATGGTCAAAGATCATCTCACGAAAACTCTAACAATCCCAAACACGTCTAGGATACACTGTCCTGCTATAGAGTTCTAGTGCCCACACTCCTACTCCATCATCAGACCCTGAAAACCAAATATGGTAAAAGTTTATCTCACGACAATCCCAACAACCCCAAACACGGCTAGGATAAGTTGCTTCGTTATGAAGTTCCAGTGTCCACTCTTCTACTCCATCATCAGACCCTGAAAACCATATATGGTCAAAGTTCATTTCACGACAATTCCAACAACCCCAAACACAGCTGAGATACGTTGCTCCGTTATGGAGTTCCAGTCTCCACCCTCCTACTCCATCATCAGACCCTGAAAACCATATATGGCCAAAGTTCATCTCACGACAATTCCAACAAACCCAAACATGGCTACGGCTACGTTCCTAATTCAAAATATTTGAAATAGTAATCATGAATAAATATTTCACGACGAATCGTTGAAATTGCATAGTGAATGGAGCGACAATAACATTACCTTTCTCAACGACTATCACTTCATGCGGTAGGCGACGTTGCCAGCCAGCTTGCGCACGAGCTGACAACATCGCGAGCGCGAAACTACCAACGGACGCACGCAAAATTATTGATTTTTTTCAAAACTTTTTTCAAGTACCTACCGTTCTTCAATAAAATTCTATGAAGGCCTTGACTGCAATGAGTTTACATATTTTTGACTGTAATGTTGAATACATATTTATGATATTTTGGTTGTTCACAAATTTATGATTTGATACATGGATATATATTATTGAACTTGTTGTTTACATACATAATTGTCCATCAGTGTATACTTATTTTTGAACTTCTGTGTGTTCCCATATCTATGATAATGTAAACGGCTACTTTTTATGTGGCTTGGTGGTGTATACTTATTTTTGTCCTCGACTGTACATTAAGTGGGCTGAGTTTCTAAGTCGAATAAAAAGTCACGGGCTGTGTATGTATATCCATCCTCATTGTTTATAGTTTTAGTTTAGTTTAAAATATATATTTTTAAATCTTTTAGAAATCTTCGTGTAAAAATAAATAATAAATAAAAAAAAAAAACTGACGTAGTTCTTAGCATTTTCAGCGGGTTTTCCTGCGTCGCGGTAAATTCTTTTATTTTGATATAGAATACGTAAAATATCAGTACGTAATATAAATAAACAATTTCAGATACAGAATGACCGTTTCATCCTGAAAATATTTTAGTTGAATAACAAAAGGTTGGACGTAATGTGCATAAATAAACAACGGATGCGCCAAACATAATTCCACATTCTCACCGAATGTGATATAAATAACATGAAGGATATGCGAATGTCTCGTGAACATCCTTTTGAAGTTGCAATCCAATGTTTTATAAGACGGAGCACCTATTAATTGGTTTGAAGGCCTTGAATTTGCGAATGTGGGTGGTGGGTGAGGCGCGACCACGTTTTGTAAAATACCACGTTGTTCTAACCTGATACTCTTAATATAAATTTTATGGTAATAAGTAACGCATTTATTTCGAAATGTACATGTAATAGAAATTAAAAAAATCTTAACTTGTCAAGGGCAAGTGACGGAATCTATACCATCATCAAAATCTATCTTGCCATTTTAGTTCCTTTGAATTTCGCAACGGACATTTAGTTATACCGATATATGGCCATTGACCATAACATTGAGATTTGATTTAGTTTTAAAATTCAACTGCCATTTGCACCTTTGTTCTGTTACTTATAGCTATGTTGTTTAGGTAACTGTCAATTCCTTCTCTTAAATTATTTTTTGTAGTACAAAGACCAGCACAGGTATTCTAATATCACTTTTATTTATATTGAAAACACTACACCCGCATGATGGTAATTACCTACTTAATTTGTATTTCTTTATCAGCTTGTGTTTAAATTTGGTTATTTTATTACACTTTCTGTTACGTTTCATAGTTATTGGCCTATCCATCACTGGTTCTTTTATTACGTAGTACCGTCACTGGATGATCACTCACAAGTCACAACACTGCACAAACATAATCCTGCCAATCAACCACGGTTGACATTCAATTAATGGAGGTACTTTTTAATTATCGTAAGAATACACACTGAAATAAAACACGTGTCGTCACATCAATGTGTGATCACATACTAACGAAAAAATTCTCAATGATCTACTAATCACAGTCCTAATGGTGTCCGAGAATAATAGTAATAACATTCTTGTCGATTGTGCTACGGCCATGATGAGGGCAAATTCAGAGTTCACACCGATTTATAAACCATAATGCATTCTAGCTAGAGTACGTATTTGCCCAGATGTAAGCTATAGTAATGATTGTAGGTAGTAAACTATAATTAGGTAGGTAGGTATGCTGCTAGTTGCAGTAGCAGTATTTTAATTTATTAATTCCCCTCATTTGTATATGGATATTTTATGTTATGATCAGCTGTGTGGTTTACGTGGTGCAAGATAGCTTAGGATTATAGTATTTAGAATGCATGGTCTCGGGCCACCTTACCTACTGTGATTAAATTGTTCCGAGAGTAGGGATATCTTGTGTTTTCTTTAAAATAATATCAGCAGAAGGCCCTGTCTCCGCTCTGTTATCTTTAACTGCGGATGGAATTAATATGTCTACATCCTGAACGGTGTTGACCTTCCTTCATAGTATTCATTAGATAGCGGGGCTATGTAATCATAAATCATATATATAGAATAGATAGCATTCTTAGACTAGATAACTTTGCCAGTTCACGGGTGGTCACGGCACGGTCACGGAGTCTGCATCTTTCAACATTTCTCGCCATAACTTAACAATTTTATGCGTCACATAAATAACAACTATCGTGAGCAGACACATGGGATTGCACTAGCAGTCGCGACCAGCAATAATGCACCATATATCAAAGGAGTTGACGCAATAGCTGTTGCCCTGTTGGTTCGTTAGGTACAGATAACCTCATTAGATGAAATACTAACCTGTTGTAAGTAAATGTAAACAGAGAAATAGCAGGTCCATAACAAGATTCGATTTATGTTCTACTAATATCTAGGATCTCAGTATCGCAGTGGGTCGAGATCTGAGACGCCGCGCGGCGCGCCCCGTCATTCTCGAGCTCATTGTTGGATCGCCTATATGTTATGACTTATGATTCATGTCACTATATTGCAAGTTTCAGATAAGACTACGAATGGACTAAGACAAATAGGGCGTTGCAGGGGAACAATCATGCATAAACAGGGCGGTATGCGGCTGATACAATTCCAGACGCGTTGTGTGCGGGTTTATGTGGGTTCATTGTGTCGGAAATTCACCATTATAATGTTTTCAGTGGTTTAGCAATCACTTTGACGTCAATATTATAGTGAGAAAACATATTAGTCAGAATATTAACCAAGGAATAAGCACAGAATACGAATAAGTATACAGGAAACGAGAAAAGTGATTAACTGCGATGAACAAGAAACCTCAACACTGTGAATGCACATTCCCAAACCTTAGATGTGTGACATATTTCTAGCATCACCAAAACTGTACTTTAGTCAAGCGTTACATATTCGTCCTACTTGTCTACATTGAATTTAAAGTCCCTTAACAATGATTAGCAGCTGCGGCCAATTGTGGCATCGAATTTGTCGAGCACCGAGCAAGTAGATAAGGGCAATGGGTTGATAGAAATTGTTCAATTACGTTTATTCAGATAGTTAAGAATGTCACTTACAATTTTGTTTGGATGGTTCTTACCACACATGAATACAGTTGGTTGGTTGACAAAATCTTGTTCATACCTTGGAAGTACTTCCCATATGAAAGTAGCTATCACAGGTAAAATTAGCTTACGAAATGATCTATATGCCCAGTTTGGCAATAAAAAAAACTACCATTGGTAAGTAAAACGATTGGTTTTTTGTATATTGAAACCGGGCATAAGTCTTCCTCATGTGTCATGTATTTATTTTATTATCAAGATATTCTAAACTATAAGAAGTTTATGTAGGTGCCATAGCCGTAGAGAAATCGTTAAAAAACATTAAATAAGTTTTAAATTTCTTATTTACCTATTGATTTGTGGGGTTCCTCTTTGACCGGACATAGTTTCACTTTGTTTACGACGATTACCAACGTAAACTGCATTGTCGCACCACACCGGCACATGCACAATAACAAATCAACTTTTTCACATGACTACCACAAATTAATAAATACATTGTTCGCAACGTGCTGCTTAGCGCGCAGACAATTTTAAACTAACCCGGATTAACATAATTTGTACTGGTTGTGTCAATTGCCGAGCCTACCATCAGCAGCCATGTTCAACATTAATATCAACATTGGCTTATGTCCAGCGTCAGACAATTATTATTATTAGCCTCACTCACAAACAAAGCTAATTGTAAATATGCGCGGCTCCCGCATCAATTGAGAGCATCAAGCGCAACGGGGGAACTTTCGATGACGGAAATAGACACAATTGTTGCTATTTATAGAAATCGCGAGTAAGGGACACATGTAAAACGATTGCAACTTGCAAGAATGCGCATAATTTGCTTGGAATTTTATGTTAATCCGGCTTGAAGGACCATTTCTTGTTTTTGTTACCATCTTCACCCGGAAACGGTCAGAGCCTTTCCTAATGAAGTTGTATTACTTACATGAAAACATTATACTTAATATGAAATACTATACTTAATGTTCTTGTGAGTAAAGATAAATAAAGCGCGGTAAATGTATGTTTCGTAGATATATCGATCGATAGAGCGCAATCAAACAGCCGTGCTAGCAAATAGAACACAGAGAATGTTGACGCAGTAATGGAGACCAGTCCAAAAATATACAAGCACATTGCGGTGAGACTTTATCGAGCCATATGCTACACTAGTCGATAAATGTATAAAATGTGTTTGCGTTTTACATGAATATTGTTCTGAAAGAGCAGATGAATTTTGCAATCGCAGCTAATGGGTGCGTCCACGCTACGCGAAACGAGCATGAGCCGAGCACACGTGGAGCACGGATTCGCGTAGCGTGGACGTACAGCGAGCTTACACAAGCCTACAACACGGGCTACAACAATAAGGGCTCGGATCGTGCTCGGTTCGCTTATCGTGGACGCACCATAATATTTGAAACATCTACATAGAAATCATAAAAACAAGTGCGTGTCGAACTTGTGAACGTAGGGTTCCGTAAGATAAAAAACCAACTAACTAAAATTTAAAATGTTTTTTTTTTGATAATTTAAAAATATTGATTGTTGTGTAAAGCTGGTCTGGTACTTACTATAATACGAGAAGTAACGCAGACACAAGATATCCAATGGGGATTGCCTAAGACAGAAAATAATATTAACTGTTATGGTAAAATTATTATATCGATGTCCCTGGTAAAAAGCTGACATTCTTAATATTGGTAGGCCAACCAGCATGAAGAGCACTTAACTTTTTTTTTTATGCCACTTAGTTGGCAATCAAGCATACGGCCTGCCTGATGGTAAGCAGTTACCGTAGCCTATGGAAGCTTGCAACACCAGGGCCAGTAGACAAGATCGCGCTGATACTTGTGAACAGGTGCTGCTTGTGTGTTTGCTTAAGTTTGCTATTTATTTACTTATTAAATATTTATTCAGTCTACTTTGTAATTTTGCCGCCGTTCAGTGCGATTAGAATGTAAATATTATGTAATGAATCTAAGCTTGTTTTGAAAAGAGTAAATGCTGAGTTTATTGCCGGCTCTTCTCAGCAAATGCAACCTTCCGAACCGGTATTAGTATACTAGGAGGTGACGACAGAAATGGTAACGATAAGGTAAATGGCTAAACTCATGTTCATGGGATAAAGGACGCCTCTCTGATGCCAAATATGTCGGTCTGCCTGCGCGAAGTGGTTGCGTTATCTAGATATGGCGCCTGAAAAACAGTTTATCGTGACCGAAAAAAAACGATCAGGTAAATGGCTGAACTCGACGTAGAAAGTAAGTGTTAGTTGTACTGACGTCAATTAAAAAAAAACTGACCAAATATTCGGTTGCGTTATCTAGATATGGTGCCTGAAAAACTGTTTATCGTGACCGAAAAAAAACGATAAGGTAAATGGCTGAGCTCGACGTAGAAAGTAAGTGTTAGTCGTACCGATGTCAATTAAAAAAAAACTGACCTAATATTCGGTTGCATTATCTAGATATGGCGCCTGAAAAACTGTTCATCGTGACCGAAAAATAATAATAATAATGGCTGATCTCGACGAGTCATGGTCGTCACCTTTACTAGCTTATTAATAAAAAAACTGTCAAAAATTTTGGTTGCATTTCCATCTACGTAACATACGTTTATAAGCGATCTACGTAACAATTATCACTATGGATAATTTGAGTGTTTTACGGTTTCGCGGAATTTGGATTATCAAACATATGAAATGTTATCAGTGCCGCCCCTGTCCCTTTATACCCTCCGCCGCCCCGCCTGCACTGAGCGGCATTCAGAAGTCAACAGGCAAACATAGATAAGATTATAACATTGTTATAAATACTAGCCACGCTCTGAAAACAGTGTCTCAATAGTTTGCTGCCAAAAATCTTATGCTAAATTCTAAAAAAACAAAATGTACAAGATTTTCATTATCAAATAATGTACAATGTTGATACCAATGTTATATAGTAATATAACATTGGTAATCTTAATATAGTAGATAAGACTGTTTTGTTGGTCTGACCATAGTCTGCAGACCTTGGAACTCTTAAAAAAATGACAGCAAATCAACCCCAATTGCTGCTATCTCATAAATATGCATTGTTTACGCTTTATTATAAAATCAGGCATGTACACGAAAGGGTTATGCGGATGTATTCAGTATAATATGAAACTTTCGCTCACTACAAAACAGTGCAAAACATACTGCTATGAGGAATTTTATTGTAAATTGGATACATAATATTTTCAAAAATGTACTGAGACAGCAAAATTAATATATTAATTTCCAGAAATACATTTCGTGGAGACTCCTGAGAACCCAAACAGTAGATGGCGCGAATTGCCCTTTTTTGTAATACAAAAATTGATGCCAAGTCTGCGGCAGAGCTCTACAGCAAAAGACCGTAAGACATAAGACTATGAAAATATGCAAAATAAATTAATCTGGCTGTATGAATGTCCGTCAGTTGCCTTATTTTGCTGACTGCAAAAGCAGCGAATCTCAGTTTATCACCTAAGGCTTCCAGGTGAGCACCCCACAATCTAAAGTCTATGGTCAGACCAAGAAATCAACTAAAATTGGTATCAACTTACATTTGATACTGAAAATCTTATACATTTTATTTTTTTAATAATTTAGCATAAGATTTTTGTCAGCAAACCATTGAGACATAGTTTTCAGAGCGTGGCTATTATTTATAACAATGTTATAATCTTATCTATGTTTGCCTGTTGACTTCTGAATGCCGATCAGTGCAGGCAGGGCGGCGGAGGGTATAAAGGGACGGAGGCGGCACTGATAACATTTAATATTTTTGACAATGCAAAATCCGCGAAACCGTAAAACACTCAAATTATTCATAGTAATAATTGTTACGTAGATCGCTTAGAAACGTATGTTACGTAGATAGAAATGCAACCAAAATTTTTGACAGTATTTTTATTAATAAGCTAGTAATCGTGACGACTATGATTCGTCGAGATCAGCCATTATTATTATTATTTTTCGGTCACCATGAACAGTTTTTCAGGCGCCATATCTAGATAACGCAACCGAATATTAGGTCAGTTTTTTTTAAATTGACATCAGTACAAGTAACACTTACTTTCTACGTCGAGCTCAGCCATTTACCTTATCGTTTTTTTTCGGTCACGATAAACAGTTTTTCAGGCGCCATATCTAGATAACGCAACCGAATATTTGGTCAGTTTTTTTTAAATTGACATCAGTACAACTAACACATACTTTCTACGTCGAGTTCAGTCATTTACCTTATCGTTTTTTTTCGGTCACGATAAACAGTTTTTCAGGCGCCATATCTAGATAACGCAACCACTTCGCGCAGGCAGACCGACATATTTGGCATCAGAGAGGTGTCCTTTATCCCATGAATATGAGTTTAGCCATTTACCTTATCGTTACCATTTCTGTCGTGCCCTCCTAGTCTATAGAGTATTAGAGTCAGATTTTTCATAAGTGCCTGCGAAGGTCTATTTGAATAAATGATTTTGAATTTTGAATTGAATTTTGAGATGGTTATCGACAATCGTCATCGTTAGTAAACGATCAGCTTTGTATGGGATTGACATAAGAGATTGTTAAAAATTAAATTATTCAAAGAAACAAAAAACCCGACTGCGTAAAACAAAAATTAACTGAAAAGAGAAAAACAAGATCTTTAATCTATAGAATTTGGAATATTACTTGAATGTTATAAGGTATTGCAGTTGGGGACAAACCAATAGTTTTTTGTTTATCCCCGACTGCAATACCTTATAACATTCAAGTTATATTCCAAATTCTATAGATTAAAGATCTTGTTTTTCTCTTTTCAGTTAATTTTTGTTTTACGCAGTCGGGTTTTTTGTTTCTTTGAATAATTTAATTTATTTCAGACTTTTTAGCTTTATACAGAATGAGTTGTAAGTATTAGTAAGTAAATGAGCGGTACGGTAAAGTAACGCTAACAACCATCGTAATTCTGTGAGTTACGTAAGGTACCGCTCATAGTACCTACTGACATGGTTTTTTGCAGTTTACGTCAAAATGGCAGCACAAAAGTATTGCAATATATACATTTATTGAATGGGCTGTTCACAAGCTTTCATTTGATACCCATATTGTTATAATAACGAAATTTTTGTTTTTAATACCCCCCCTCTTTTCTTATACGTAGATGCCATATAAAAAAAATATACCCTATGACACTCCCACAGCCAAGACGAATCTAACGACACCTCATATGCTTAAATCCATTAAGCCGTTTAGGCTGCAGAGCGTGCCAAAGAAATAGACATACATACATACATACACTCGAAAAACATAACCCTCCTTCCGGGTCAGTCGGGTAAAAATCACGTGATATTTCGATTTGAAATGTCAATCCCATACAAAACTTGATCATTTACTAACGATGACGATTGTCGGCAACCATATTGTCTAGGGGGCTGCGGTATCACTCACGTTCGCGTTGCCGACCCTAAAATCGCAATTAACTTTAACTAACAGCTGCAGTGTATTATGAACCTCATATTAGTGAGTTTTAAGCATTCTTTCGTTAATCTTCAGGCCATACTTTCTTTTCTGTGCGAACGAAGATTCACGACGCGCCTTATCAGTTGGGTACTACTACCATAATACCATAATAGAACATTGTGATACATGTGTGCAAAGGTGGTCATTACAGACGAGGTGGTATCGCGGTATTAAAAGCGATAAAGAAGCCGAGAGTGCAATGATCTATGCACACATGCTATGTCATAAATGTACGAAATACGACGTTTTTCAACACACCTATGAGGAAAAAAACAGACTAATTTTTTTTTGGTAGATTCCTTGATCATCAACCACACAATGAGAATGTTAACAAATATGGCGCGCAGGTTTTTTTTTTGACAGGATAATATCATAGAACACTAGTGCGGTAATGTTTTTTTTTTTTTTTTTTTTATACCACTTTGGTGGCAAACAAGCATACGGCCCGCCTGATGGTAAGCGGTTACCGTAGCCTATGGACGCTTGCAACACCAGGGGTATCACGCGCGCGTTGCCGACCCTAAAATAATGTAAAGTAAAAAGCACCAGTTCGTAATAAGCTGTTTTATGATACCTACTATAATCGGTCGATATAACGGTTCGGTTCGTTCAAATCGAAAAAGTGTTCGGGCAGCATTGAATAACCCGATTTCCTGTATAGTGACATAGGTATTTACGTTTGGTTTTTGTCAAATTAATCCATTATGGGTTGTGTTCACTAACATGTTAGGTTTACAAAATTACGCCGTATCAACATACCTATTGGGTAAGCAAATCAAATAAGTACACTGGTGACTACCTATAATGAGTGGGCGTTACTTACATTTAATGAGTACGACCGAGTCGTGGGGCTCGCATTGCACCTGGGTGGCGTTCATGGCCAGCAGCCCCCCGCTGCCCGCCACGCCACCCGCGCCGCTCGTCTCCCTGTACACACATAAAATTAATATTAAACTTTTGCGAAAAGATTTTTTTGTCCCTGAAGACAATCGAGCACGGCCATGGGGTGCCATGGGCAAGATCAATTTCATCTAGCACAATTAAGGGCGACCAGCGGATATTACACAGCGTTAATGGATGCTGCGTCAAGTGCATCAGATGTTTTTCAGCTGTTTTGGACGTAAGCGGTTACTAAAAACTAATGAAAGGAAGACATGAGGCGCCCTAGGTGTGAGGACACCATAAGAGACAACCAGGGCACAGTAGACTCGTCTGGCCGTTTCAAATAAAGGCTTTACATGAATTTAACTACCGTATCATGCGACAACGGCCTAACAGTTTTGAGTTTCCAGTCGGAACGTCATGGGTATTTTATGAGATACACTGATTGTGCCAAATCAGTTTTTATTTTATAAAGTCAAATCAGTCAAAGCCATTTATTCAATTTAGACCCAGAAGGGCACTTATGCAGGTCACATTTACTGAAGTCACCACCGGTTCGGTACTCGACCTAATAAAAAGAAAAAAATAAAGGAATTTCGAATAAATTTTTCGAAATAGTGGAAACTCTGCTTTAATTTGGAACAGGGTAGGTACAAGATTTCTTTAACTGAGAAAACACCGAAAATAATCAGTAATTAACAATTCTACTACGCGAACATTTTTATTCATAATACCTAACTTTAACACGAATAAATAAGTCACTATCTAAAATGTTGTTTTGACAGTTAAAAGTGTTAAAAGTACTTACGTAAGGTAGATCAAACAAGGAGCTTCCCATTAAGACCATCAATCATTAAAAATTACGTTCTGATTAAATAAGGTTATTAATTATGATAACCCAACAAATCAAAGTACAGTAGATGTGTCGGATTAGGCAATTAGATATTCAGTATCAGCAACTGTTCATAACTAGGTACCTACGTCCTTATGGATACGAGACGAGCTCAGATGACAGAACAAAAGGAAGAAGTTTTGTTCTATAATCTGTGGATACGAGTTATTACGTGGTCAACTAGATACTTCATACCTTTGTTATTTTTTGGAATCTACGTTTTTATTGTTCTGTGGAATCTACAGTATGATCAATTGAGATAGAGTATATGCAGAACCTATGGAAAATGAAGATGAAGTGGTTAAAAGAGTTTGAGAAATAGTCTAATTCAGCCAGTTTAAAATACTTACATGAATCTAATGCAATTCATAAAAATATTTTATATCCTGTTTTTTCTATGTACCTACTTACCTTACTTGTACCTTACATTAACAGCTAATTGATCGTTTTATTTACGATAAACTTGCAATTATATCAATTAACTCCCTTACTCATAAAGCGCTATTTAACTAATATACTGTTTAAAGGGTCACGTAAATAATGTCACATTATTTGACAATGACTATAGATAGAGTGACGTTATTTACGTGACCCTTTAAACAGTATAGTACCTACCTAGCTAAATAACGTTTTATGAGTAAAGCCCATCACAGACGTCACTTTCTTCCGAAACTATAAGAACTATAACTGTTGAAACTTGGTAAGTAGATTTATTCTGTGAACCGCATTAAGATTTCCACACAAAAATAGAAAAAAAAAAAAATTTTTGGGGGTTCCCCATACTTAGTAGAACTGAAACTCAAAATTTTTTTTTCATCATACCCTTACGTTTCTATGGATAGGTCTTCAAAAATGATATTGAGGTCTCTAATTGTGGGGTTTACTCGTCGATTGCCAAATAAAACTCCCCTTCCAATAATAAAAAACTCAAGATGGACTGTATATTCATAGATTAAAGTTACAGAGTCGATTACAACTAAAAAACAGTCAGAACTTAGGCTATGGTAATTGTGATAATTGCAGAGAACATTGTCCATACATTAGGACTTAGTACTTGGGTGTTTTTAGCACATCTTGACCATCTACGAAGATAAAGAGTAAAAAATGCTGTTTTAACCAATAAGAGGAAACCGGAAACATCACCTGATCCTAGGCCACACGCTATTGGACCCCAAGAGCGTCGTCGTTACTTTTTCCAAGGTCGCTACTCCTGATCCTCAGTTCCAGAAATGCTCCTCTAACCCATATAGTCGTCCTTGTCAAAATGTCATGACATCCCTCTTTTTCCCGCGTAGGTGTCCCTAACCAACAGTTTACAATGTAAAAGAAAGTGGTCAAGTGTGATCCAGTGCTAAAAACACGTAAAGTCTCACATAGTGAAAATACCTATTTCCATACATAATAACAGTGATCTGGCTTTAAAACAGAGTGCCATAATCAAAATATTACAAGTTATTTTGTCAAATTTACAACATTTCCAAAAAGTTTACATTTTTGCTTATAACTTATAACTTATTGACAATTTAACTATTTCACAATAGGCTAGGGTATGTAAATACACTTTATTTTGTAATACCAACAACATAATTTTCAAATGCCCATAACTTTTTTACCTGTGAATCCTTACGCGCCATTCATACGGATTCGGTACCTAAATATATCTGTTAACAAAGATATAAAGCCATAACAATGACATATAGGGCTATTCTACTGATAAAAACATGATTTATGACCTAGGGAAGCCAGGTACATAAGGCCATTTACTGCTCCGAGCGAGCAAACGGCTCTCGTACCGGTAACGCTAATAGTTCCGGGCGACGAAACGCGCCGACCAATCAGAGCGCAGGCTCCTCCCCCAGAGGTTATAAATAGAACTCGCAACGTTGAGCTCTTGTCAGTACGTAGTGATCCTTATCATGTTATGCTACTAAATTTCATTTCTTATCAATCTAAATACCTATACCTAACAATTTAAATCATGTGACGTCATTGTCCGTAACACTAATATATAGGTACCTAATTTTTTTCTAAACTGAATAAGTTTGCGCGAGAGACACTTCCAAAGTGGTAAAATGTGTCCCCCCCCCTGTAACTTCTAAAATAAGAGAATGATAAAACTAAAAAATATATATATGTATGATGCAGATTACCATGCAAACTTCCATCGAAAATTGGTTTGAATGAGATCTAGTAAGTAGTTTTTTTTTAATAAGTCATAAATTTAAATTCATATCAAATACTCAGGTCTATCTATACTACCATTTACTTATATAAGGTTTGTACGGAACCCTCGGCCACCGTGCGCGAGTCTGACTCGCACTTGGCCGGTTTTTTTTACTGTCAATGGGCTTGCCTTTGGCCTTCATCATCCCAGGAAGAGTTATGAAGGCCGGGGATGTAGCATGCTTAGCTTACCCATAAAAGGCCTATTCATTGTGGCCTTGAATACAACTATGCTAAAGCAAAAGAGTTTATTATAATAAACAGTATCATTTTTAGGGTTCCGTAGCCAAATGGCAAAAAACGGAACCCTTATAGATTCGTCATGTCTGTCTGTCTGTCTGTCTGTCTGTCCGTGTATGTCACAGCCATTTATTTCCGAAACTATAAGAACTATAATGTTGAAACTTGGTAAGTAGATGTATTCTGTGAACCGCATTAAGATTTTTACACAAAAATAGAAAAAAAACAATAAATTTTGGGGGTTCCCCATACTTAGAACTGAAACTCAAATTTTTTTTTTTCATCAAACCCATAAGTGTGGGGTGTCTATGGATAGGTCTTCAAAAATGATATTGAGGTTTCTAATATCATTTTTTTCTAAACTGAATAGTTTGCGCGAGAGACACTTCCAAAGTGGTAAAATGTGTGTCCCCCCCCCTGTAACTTCTAAAATAAGAGAATGATAAATCTATAAAAAATATATGATGTACATTACGGTGCAAACTTCCACTGAAAATTGGTTTGAACGAGATCTAGTAAGTAGTTTTTTTTTAATAGGTCATAAATTGAAATTAATATCAAATACTCAGGTCTATACTACCATTTACTTATATACCTACAGTTTTGTACGGAACCCTCGGTGCGCGAGTCTGACTCGCACTTGGCCGGTTTTTGTTTTTTAAATAAACCTACCTTACTTACTTACCTATCCCACTACCTAATTTGATAATCACAAATGTTAAGTATCTCTACCTAAAATAAATTAGGTTGCTAATGGATTGGTGATCATATTACATGTATAATGAAAATTTAATGAGCTGAAATTACGAAGAATCATTGACATGTAGGTAGATTTTGTGGAATTTACTCATTGACAGATTCTTGGTACACATTAAAGCAAACCACCTGTTAATACCTAGATAAGATTAATTAACAGCCAGTTGATTGCTTTAACAATTAACATTTTTTATGTCTCGCCTGGTTTAACTTTTTTTATAGGTTTATTGATGTTATTTTAAAGGGGGCTAAAGTTCTCTCAGATTAAAGAGTTAAGTATGATGGCCCTTACACTCTCAACAATCATGACCACGCAACAAATCTAAGCAACTGATTGCAGATACACAGTACAAGAAAATAATAAACCAGACAAGTGCGAGTTGAACTCGCGTGGAGAGGGTTCTGTATAAACATTTTTTTTATACCACTAAAGTGGCAAACAAGCATACGACCCACCTGATGTTAACATTGTAGTTGAAATACATCTCCCATACATAACCAAAGAACTATGTTATGTATTTTTTCAAAATTAGGCCCTGTATTTGACGAGATAAGGTGGGGGAATGGTCAATTTTCATCTAGTTTCTTAAATAACTAAAAAAAATTATATATAAA
Organism: Achlya flavicornis; assembly: GCA_947623365.1. Classification (NCBI taxonomy): domain Eukaryota; kingdom Metazoa; phylum Arthropoda; class Insecta; order Lepidoptera; family Drepanidae; genus Achlya; species Achlya flavicornis. The sequence goes on from OX392467.1 coordinate 8,109,360, forward strand.
AGTGTAACCTATATACCTACCTATTTGAGACCATCACAACAAGCCCTTTCATTTGAGATATCAATTGGTACAGTTAACATATTTTTTTTTTTCTAGTTGGTCGCCTAAAAGTAACACATTAAAAAGATTTAAAAAAATCAAGGCAAAAATTAATCAGTTGAGAGTCATCAGCAAAACACCCTGACTTACCTTGCTAGACGCATCACAAAAAGGTTTCCTTTTCAAGGTTTCATTTTCAGTAGGCCGCACATAACACACCAAATAGTGGGCATGAGTCCATATTTTACAAAAAAAAATACATTTGTCTAGCTAGAAGGAGTTTTGCTGACGGCTCTGAACTGATTAAAATACTTTGGCTGAGAGTAGTGCTAATCATCATAATCAATAAAATAAAAAATATTAATATTTACAAATATTTTGCTGTTTTTTTTGTTGTCTTGATTTAAAATGAGTCTTGTTACCAATCAGTGAATATATTATATGAAAAGACGTTGGCAGGTTGTTAATTTAGTTATATCTCTTATCAGCTAAAACTACAATTGATTACCTGTTCCTGTTATTACTTACATATATACCTATTTAAATTACTTAGCATAAGAACGAAGAAGAATAGGTTGCCAAAAGACCACACAACACATAGAAAACATTATTAGATCCCTCAGGACCTCCTCCTGTCAAACTGGGTATGGATTTTCTACCAGAAACATCTTGCGTAAAATATCTTGGCTTTTATCTGGATCGTAGACTCACGTGGGCAGATCATATAAAGCGCAAGCGAGATGATATAAACAACCGCTTTAGAAACCTTCTATGGTTGCTGGGAAGACAGTCTACGCTGTCAGTCAATAACAAAGTTATGATTTATTGCTCAATTCTGAAACCTATCTGGCTTTATGGCATTCAGCTATGGTCCACAGCCAGCAAGTCAAACATTCAGCGCCTACAAAGAGTTCAAAATAGCATACTGCGAACTATCACAAGTGCACCCTGGTAGGTAGGTATGCACGTGTATCAGAAATCCATGATTACTTGGCTATGCCAACTGTCACAGAAGAAATTGAGTGCTATAAAAAAAGTCACAAAGAGCGCTTAATAAATCACCCCTCTTGCCAATGAATGTTGTTAAGGGGCACAATAAAAAGACTTAAGCGGGCCGAAGTTCTCCCAGACTAAAGAGTAAAAGGTGATGGCCTTAACACTCTACAACATCATAATCACGCAACAAATCTGATTATAGTCAAGCGACTGATCGCAGATACAAAGTACAAGAAAAAAAAAAAAAGATCCCTCAGGACCACAAGTAAATACCCTCAGGAACATCAGTATTTAAATATCAGCCTTCCATAAAACCCTGGAGCTTATTATCTCACGTTGGAAGCAAAATGGTCTTGTACTGTATGGTTGTATGTACAAGCATTTGGTACATTATGCTTTGAATCTACTGATTTTAGCAAGTCTTATAACTGTCACAAATAACCTACTTTTGTAATACAGTTAATGCACTGGGAGCCAGTTCAATTCTGGGCTTTAAGTACATATTTGATGAATGGACTGTAATAGTGAAACAAAAGCCAATATAAGTTTTTAAATAATGATGCAGAAGTAACTATTAATGTGAACAAAAACGAGCTTACATTTGAGGAAGAAGATAGATAAGGTGTCACCTTGTTGCACCCTAAAATAGTAGGTAGAGATAAAAATAGAAAAGGAAACAGGAGTGAAAGAAAATACTTAGTTGTTTTTCAAGGGTGTGCTGTGAACACATGGACTGATAGTAAAAAATGTGTTTCATGAAGTGGCAGCTGCTTTTATTGTGGTTAAGTTTACTGAGTTCTATTTGAGTTTCTAATTTATTTTATTGGTATGGGACAGGCTGGAGTAAGGTCAAAATTCAAGATACTTACTGGGCGGTCAATGTTTTTTTTTAAATTTTACTTTCTTTTCCCATAGAAAGCAAATGTTTTTTGATGATGACAGGCTACTAATAGTAAAAAAATAATTGGGTGTACCAATTGTTGGGTCTATAATGATTTTTAGGGAACCCTTATAGAATTGTCATGTCTGTCTGTCTGTCCGTCCGTATGTCACAGCCACTTTTTTACGAAACTATAAGAACTATAATGTTAAAAATTGGTCAGTAGATGTATTCTGTGAACCGCATTAAGATTTTCACACAAAAATATAAAAAAAACAATAAATTTTGGGGGTTCCCCATACTTAGAACTGAAACTCATTTTTTTTTTTAATATAACCCATAAGTGTGGGGTGTCTATGGATAGGTCTTCAAAAATGATATTGAGGTTTCTAATATTTTTTTTTTCTAAACTTAATAGTTTGCGCGAGAGACACTTCCAAAGTGGTAAAATGTGTGTAAGATAATGATAAAATAATAATATAATAAGAGAATGATAAAACTAAAAAATATATATTATGTACCTACATTACGATACAAACTTCCAGGACAATTGGTCCTACGTCATAAATTGAAATTAATATCAAATACCCAGGTCTATAGGGTAAACATACCGGTTGGCCGGCCACTACCCCTTATCGACCACTTCGCACGTTATTTCAAATAATAGACAGTGTTAAAGACCACTCCTTTCTCATTTCACGCCATTCATTCCGGACAAACTTCACGGTTCATATTCCAACGGCATGAACTCGAAATTTGCAAACTGAGCCCTCAGTCGCTATTTCAAAATTTGGTGTACTGACGCGTATAAAATTTAGCGAAAAAAATAGCAGGTGGATGGAATTTCAAATGTATTTTTTTTAGTGTTACTGTTGGTTTATTGGTGATTGGTTTGGTTTGTGTATACTTAGCATGTTTAATTTCAATATTCAAGTGCCAAACTCATCAAAAATTTCATAATTTGTGATATTTTTGGTGGTCGGACAATACGTTAACAATTAATTTAAAAATCTACTTATCGACCGGGTGGTCGCACAACCGGTTTATTCACGTCATTTCTCTTTGCCTTTATTGCGGAAACCTTAAATTCACCAACATAGATTCCATTATATTTGTGAACAGTTAGAATTTTGTGAATTTACAACTAGATTCCGGCCGCTAGTATACCTCATATTTTCAAAGATATCAACGATCAAAAATACCGAACGTTTAGCGGCCGATAACTAGTAAAAACAAAACCTGTCTCCGGCCGTTTGAAATAAAGTGCGGCCGAAAATCGGTAAAAATTACACCTGATTCCGGCCTTTCGAAAAAGAACGGCCGATAATTAGTAAAAAATAAACCTGTTTTCGACCTAGGACATTAAAAGCCGCCGATAAATGGTAAAAATTTAACTAAGTGCTGACTTTCTTGCCTGTTCTTCTCAGTTGAAGGCTAACTTACGAACGGTAGTAACTTCAGTAGCTTTGACCTTCATAAGCGCCCTACTAGGTCCTAAATTGAATAAATGGCTTTGACTTCCCGAAGGTTTGCTTATAGTAAAGAAGCACTGAAAACCACCCTTTCAGATATACGCGGCATCAGAGAAGCATGCTGGCACTACGGAGTTCCAAGCTCCACTATGACAGGCTTTCCGGTAGTGTTGCTCATCAAAGGAGAAAAGTTGGCCCAGACTCTAAAATTAGTTTAGGTGAAGAAAAGAAAAGAAAATCGTTGATTGGATAATTAAGTTGGCGAAAGCCGGAAGTCGCTTCATGAGTTTGAGAGTTGCAACCGAGAGTTTTTGGGTTATATTCGTTTTAAAAAACTTACATCGTAACGCATGGGAAGTTTCCTCGAGCCTATTGTTTGTATCGTCCACCGTCACGCAATCATCCAGGCATTGGAAGTGATTATGAAGTTCGAGCTGAAAGCTTTCAGGGTCTTACATACATGCATATGGTGGTCGGAGCGTAGACGACATCTCTTCACCTGGATGTTCAGGTTCAGTGTGCCTCTTACTAATCGGTGATCGCTGCCGGTGTTAACCCTGATCACAGATACATCACTGAAGATTTGCCGCTTTGTCGTCAAGATAAAGTCTATCTCATTTTTGGTGGATCCATCGGGGCTACTCCAGGTCTATTTTCTATGCGGCCGCTTTTTGAAGAAGGAGTTCGTCATAAATATTCCCTACAACTCCATAAAGTCGGCCAGACGTTGCCCCCTAGGGTCCTCTACCCAATTCCAAAATGCCCCACTCTCAGTTCATCGTCATTCCTAATGTATAGCTTCACGTTAAAGTCCCCCAGTGAATACCGTTTGGTGATTCTGAGTATCAAGTATGCGACTCTCGGTGAGACACTCTCTTTCCTCACTATATTCTTGATGAGGGGCTTGCGGACAATAAACCCAACACCACCCTGTGACAGGTGATCACCCTCCCGGTAGTAGAACAGGTTACCGGATTTAAGGATAATCGTGTCCTCCCCCTCTCTTCGGACTTCTGATAATCCCATTATATAATGGGATTATCAGGATGGGTTGCGCTGGGATATCCCAGCGCAACCTGTCCACATCTTCCTCCAGCTCAATGAGCTTCTCCTCGTTCCTCAGAGTCCGTGTATTGTATGTTACCAGGTCCAGTCGTCGGTGTTGGTAGCCGGATCTCTGCCGGAGACTCTTAGCACCCCTGTCCCGCCGTTACCGTGACCGCTACCGTAGCCCGGGATATCGGGGCTGCCAGGACTGGAGGCCGTAGTTGTGTTGTCAAGTAGAGAGGTATTGCCGTAATCACCACGCTTGGCAGGCGGGTTGGTGATCGCAAGAGTGATGACGTATCACAGATGGACGCTGCTGCCCGTCCTCTGGTGTATTCCCTTAGTCGCCTTTTACAACACCCTCAGGATTGGAAGGGTTGGCCCTATTCTATGCCGAGAACCACACGGCAAATTAGCTTAGTATCTATTTTAGTTGCTGTTAAAGTCTCGGTATACTTACGGGCATAGAATTCATATTTTTTTAATTAAATTTTTATATGATTGTGACTGTTAAGACATTTTTATTGATGCTAAAGCTAAAAGTAGTTATTAGTTTGAATCGAGATTTTAATCTGTTACTTAATTCATAGAAGAGAGTGAAAATATAACGCTTTTTGTGAATTTATTCATTTTTTACTTTCATACTATTATGAACCCTATGATCTATTGAATAAGAGTCGTTTTACTACTGTTAATTAGGTGGCCGTTAACCGGTGCACTGGTGGACGAAAACTGAGTGAAATGGCCGATAGCCGGTATATTTGCTATTTTTACGAAGTTATATTTTTTTTTAATTATGTATCACTGATACGTCTATGAACGTTAGGTTTTATGAAACTAGACTATAGTAGGATGAAATGAAAATTTTATGAAATATCTTGGAGTACAGCATCATGATAGAAATCAACTCTGAAGTCAACAAGTCGCTTAACTGGTCGATAGCCGGTATGTTTACCCTACTACCATTTACTTATATACCTACAGGTTTGCAGGCAACCCTAAGCAAAAAATTAAGTAAGTTGTGTGCCATATTAGATTGTGCAAGTTATTGATTGAAAACTCTTGCAAACTGACTGTTACCTTTAGTATTTAGCTCAAGGTAATGTAGGTATTCATTACGTATCTAAGATAGCATGGCAAACCAAATAGAACATGCTTCATTTGTCTAATATGTTAGGTAGGGTCTTTTACTCGCTCATTTTAAATTATTTGTAATGGTAAGTACCCAACCCAGTATTTCACATTTTTAAGGTAATTATGTGGGCAAATTTAATTGTGCCCTAGTGCCATTGATACAGTTGCAATTTATAAATGATTAAAATTATGTATTAAATGATTATTAATCTACCAGTACTACCAATACTACCAGTTGGATTTGATATATTGTTTTTGAAGCTACGTTATCCCCAAGAGTTATAAAGCTACTTTCTATTCCAGGAATGCAGGTGAAACCATTGGGGACAGCTAGTATAACATAGAACAAAAATAAACATCAATTTTGTTGTGGTATTTCATGACCATTGTAGAGATTTGGCAGGTTTAAAGTTCCTATGCTCTCAAAAATAGTTTTACAACACTTACCTACTGGAAATAGTGTTCAAAGCATACATTTGCCTGTCATTCTACCTGCTACTGGAAGCTATGCAGAGTTATATCATATTATTGAAGTTCCCGAAACAAAACAAAGCACTGATCCAATCAAACATATTTAGGAATAATATCTACTGATTTTGTGCCTTTCACATGCATGAATAAAAGATCATAAATAGTTCATTTAGTCATATTTCATATAGGTAGGTACCGTATGTGATGATATCATTAGAATTTTCTCGGAAATTTCACTGTCGGCGTATGATAGCACATCTTGACATTTGACACTGGTCTGGTCAAGCGTTGTCACAATTTTAGGTCAAAGTACGATGAACTTGAACGCACTTTACTTACCGTAAAATTCTTATTGCCGGCACTTGCTTCCCTACGGAATGCGTGCAGGCAGGGCCCGCATTCGCTAGGAAAGCATTACCCACTGTTTTATGCACGTTTGGAAAGTTTCCTAAGTGGAAACCGGCCACGACAACAATCACTGGTCACACTGCTGGCTCCACGGGCTTCAAATCTGACGGTAATGTACTGAACAGCACCACCTCTTGTATAATACACTGTTTTACAGACAAAAGACACTGGTATCCATGCAACCGAAACCTCGGAAAGTCATAATTGCACTCAAAATAGTCCGTAACTTTTATCGGCCTTCGGGTCACAGCATTGTCAGTTCACACGCGAATTTTATCCATACAAACTGAATTGTTTGGCAAAAATAACATGAAATTATGAAATAATTAAACGTCAATCGCGCCGCAAAACCCGAAAAACACAAGCACAAGACGGACGGACGCGCAGCTGGCTGGCGGGCTGCTATGTCGCCTCTCGCTTCAATGCGGGTGTGAAGGCGGGTGAAGGGGGGTAGGCAACCGCTTCTACCGCCGCGCCCCCTACCGCTTCGTCTCGCAAGTCATTTCATTATTACGTTACGTTCATTTTATTTTTTTCGATGTTTCTTTCTTGCGCTGTGTTCACTGGTGTTCGCTGTCCCGTGTGCAACTGGCCGTCTTCGTAGGTTCGAATCCTACAATATTGTTGAGCTTTCAGTTATAGAACTAAAACTAATACAATATTTTATATTTTTAAGAATTTTAATTTAAAACCAACTTTTGTAACCATGCATTACACGTTATACAATTTTCATCCAGAAACTCGGAGTTGTTGATTTCCTAATATCAATAAAACTATGTTTATCCAGTAAGAGTTTTAACGGTTCTTCTAGAGACTAATTATAAATGTTGAAGCCGTTTAGCAATCTATAGAAAGCTCCAAACTTACCTACTAAGTAAGTACTACCTATTCTAGTCCTTTCTCGGTTGCCATCTTGTCTTGACCACATCTTCAAATTTGTTATCGAGACTTGAACGATTTAGAGCACATTTAGAGGTTAAATCGTTGAAGGTAATAAATTATAGAGCGAAGCGAATATGAGGTCTACGATTCTAAAAAGCCTTCCGTTTTCGACGGACCAGTTGGCGCAGTTGGTTAAGAAGATTCTACCTATCGCGCGGTCGTGGGTTCGATTCCCAGACAGGAAAAACATTTGTGTGCATGAACATGTTTGTATGTCCTGAGTCTGGGTGTAATTATGTAGTATAATACGTGTGTATTTACAAACAAAAAAGTAGTATTATGTATTATATCAGTTATCTGGTTTCCATAGTACAAGCTCTGCATCAGATGACCGTGTGTGAGGAATATCCCAGGATATTTATTAAGAGACTGTCAACAATACTCAAGTAGCTAGGTATAATTTCTCCATCGATCTGCCATTGAAATGAACGAAATGGAACAAGCCGATTGGAACGCTGGATGGAACGCGGTAGGTATGCGCGAATGGAAACATAAACAAGCAGCTGGTCTGTCGATGAAAGCACGCACACCGATGGTTGGCCTTCGCCGACTGAAATCTGCGCGCATACAGCATTATTTTGGAAAAAGAATACAATTTCGCACGGCACACTTTCGTCCAATTTTCGAGAAAGTGATCCTTCATTCGCGATCTATCAAAGGGTCGACTCTCGAGCAGGTTTCTCCTTTATTATTACAGAGGCCAGATAACCACCCCCTTAGACCTGTAATTACTGGTAGTTTGCCGGCAGATGAGTAAATGCTTTAAATTCTGGGTTATAGGGAAAGTGAAGTGTTAATGCGACAACTTGATCACAGTGTCCACAGACAGTGCCTGCTGCCTGCCTATAGTGTTTCGTTCCTTTCTACCGGTGACCCGGGAAGGGATTCCGCGAACTTTGTGTCTGACCTCATGCTCTTTATACGGATTACGATGTAATTGGCTATTAAATTAACAATGTTATCACGTATTATTCCACCTGAGGTTTAACTATGGAAATTTAAACGGGAATGCGGTACTATCACCATCTGCTTCTGTTTTTGCTCGGTAAGTTCTGTAACATAATACTTTACCCTAATTCATAAAACGGAAATGGGGTGCGGGCTGGGTGCGTCCTTGAGAGCAACTATTATTGTGACCGGAAATTCAATTCTATTATTTTGTAGGTATCTCACTTTGCTCAAATACTAATAAAGGTACACTTGAGTAATATCATATCAGTGTACGCAGTTAGTGTGTTAGAGGTACCTATAGTACCCCCATAGTGGACAGTTATTTTAGGCATGTAATGTACTGTGTCTGACATAAGTTCATACAGTTCAAACGGATATCCTTTCTATTTCGGTCCAAGGATAAATGGGTATCTACCTGACTAGTGTAGGTTCGTATTATTTTACCTCTTGAGTATTGTTAAAACAAGCATTCAATGACTGGTCTCGGATGAATAATCGTGATTAGATTTCTATAGTACCCACGTGGTAGTATGTTACGTCAATATTAACCACCTAGCCCTCATATTGTTATTTTATGGAAATTATAAATATTAAAATTGCTTAGGCATATTACGTAATTACACATGCATTAGATACCTATTATGTTTTATGAACTCGTGGTTATGGATAGGTTTGTCATTTGTGGAATATGTAATCTAGGTAGTAAGGACAATTAGTAACCAAGTTAAGATTCAGGGATTTTCGAGCTTCATACCCGGAAAAAAGTAACCGGAAGTAGGTACCTATAGCTGTAGCCAGAAATAGTTTGAGGGGAATTAGTTTTTTTTATGATAATGCACACTCAGAGGAATAAAAAAAATATAGTTAATTACTTTTTACGAGCTTTAATTTAGCTTGAAATGTATGTATATAACTATGTTCAGGTGGAATCTTGCAAGTCGAATTTCACCCACTTCCAGTGGTCGGATTGATTTGATATTTGGTTTACATTGGTATGACAAAAACCTACAGTCATCAAAAAGTACAACACCAAAAAAAGCTTATTAAATACTAGCTATACCCCGCGGTTTCACCCGCGTTCCCGGGATAAAAAGTAGTCTATATCCTTCTCCATACCATTGGCTATCTGTATGGCTATGGTATGGAGAATTTCATGATGATGCGTTGAGTAGTTATGGCGTGAAGGCGTAACAAACAAACAAACTCACTTTCGCATTTATAATAGTTAGGATTAGGAAGTTAGGATTAATCCGCACGTGTTCAATGTTTTTCCTGAATGTGTAATTTGCCGTTAGTTAATATAAATTTACTGTAACAATATAAAAGACGCGTACATTTTTACAAGCTACAATTTTCACAATTTTTATGCATATCAAAAAGTTTCTGCTCTTGTATGTATTAGCCATTTCGCATTTTATCTGTTACATAAGTTTTTATTATGTTCATGTCTTGAATTGAGTTTTTCGGCAGCAGATGGACGGTTGGAAGGACACGTTGAGTGGCGGCCGCGCCGCGGCGCTTTTATTTGGTAGCCTCGAAGTCGCTCTCTGTTTTGGACACAAATTGTTACAGAAACAAGAAGTGTATTCCAAAAAAACATGTTAGAATACAATCACAGGCATATAACAAGAAGGTTAGAATATATATTATCAGTACCCTCCTACGTTTCTAAATGACTAAACTTCATAGGATTTTCTGGTGTTCACAAAATACGCTAAATAAAAGAAGGGTTTGATGTGGGCTTAGAAAAGATTTAATGCCATTCGCAGAGCATTTAGCAGGAGGCTTACTTTGGGTTTGCCACATTCAATTTTTAGGTGTTCCGAACCAGATTTTTCGGTTTCGTTTTTTTTTAAATCCAGGGAAACGCGTTTAAGAAATTCCGAGGCGAATTTCAGCAATTGCTATTTGTAATATCCTGGATGTGGGTGAAATTCGACTTGCAAGATTTGAACCGAATATACATGCATATTGCAAGTAAAATTTTAAAATTGTAAAAACTTGTAAAATAGAACCCCTTATGGTGCCACTCCGTCCGTCTGTCCGCATGTATTTCTATCTGTCCGTCTGACACAGCAGTATATTTCAGCAACCGGGTGCTCTACCGCGTAACTTTGGTGTTAATCGTAACGAACACCATTAATGAATTTCATCCAATCAGGGCCCACGAATGGTCATCGTCGCGACATACCGCGTGCGCATCATTGGATGAAATAATTAATGGTGTTCGTTACGATTACCACCAAAGTTACGCGGTAGAGCCCCAGTAGGTAATGCCATTGACTTGAAATTTGGATTAGTTTTATATTGCTTATCCAACATTATAGCGAATGAAAAATATTGAAAAATTGTTTTATTATCATCGCAAAATGGGCCAAAATGGGGGACTGAAATTTCAAATACAGAAACTAAATAGGTGCCTACCTACTTATTAAAAAAGGTATTTTTGGAAATTCCAAAACAGGTTCTTATTTTCTTGCTGCGCAGTTTTTTTTAAATAAATAATGATGAAATTACAGTTTATAGACGTTGATGGAAATATTACAAGAAAAAAAAAGATGTTTGCTTGAACAGTTTTTTTCTAGTTAATCAAAATTCCTTCACAAACAAGCTTAGTACTGGTACTGCTTTTTTAATGGCTCAAACTAATTAATAATAATACGTCCTAGAAGATCGAAACCATAGAGTTAGAATATTAATAGAGCGACAGTACTAGAATACGGTACGTGAGCACGGGTACGGTTTAAATGCTCTCTCGCACTTGGCCGGGTATTTTTTTTAGTTTGTTGAATCTTACATCGACCTTGCGGCTTACACCATCGTAGTAACCACCTGGCTGACTACCACCGTCGAGCTGAAAATGTAGGTTACAACAATCACAATGTTATAATAATCCTGAAACTAAAGAAAGAGTATACTACAATAAAATCAGTTCAGTATGAATGAATTCAGTAACCGATGTCCGAGACTTTCATATAAATCACTCAACCAATTAAAGGGGTATTAGCGAACTGAATGGCTTGTATCAATAAAGAGGCATTGTTACGGGTCGGCATGGTGGTACGGCCCATTTAACCTGCCTTATCAATCGGTAACGCAGGGGCAGAGGTCATCAACCTACCTCTGGTTGTTTGTTAGCTTTTTTAGATACGGCCCGTTATCGAAGATACGCGTTATTAATAATGACGATATAAATGTGGGTTATGTGAAAGTTACAAGTAGGACACCATTTTTGCGGACGATTGAAGTTTATAAAGTTATTTTGCGAACTCTTTTTCCATTTACATCCAGCCTGTATCATCATTACTGGCCATTATTGTATCATTATTGTATTATTTACAAAATATCCAAAAACACAAACATATGACTTTGACAACCCCTTATGACATACAATCGTGTAAACTTATAGAAAATCTTGTAAACTTATAGATACTTGCCTACATTGAATTAGCTTGCCTACTACTATTATGTATAAATCGAAGATATTTTTGTTAGAGAATGTTATACTTACTTAATACATATTTAATATTAATTTTGATTACTAATGGCCTAAATAAATAATAGCATGTGAGTGAACCTTATTTACGACAGCAGCTGAGAAGATGATTTTGGCCAGAACCCATTCGGGGTAGGTTTTCATTTTTTTTATAAAATTTACTTCTCTTACTCCACTCATAATGAGATACCCGTCATAGTAACTAACTGTCTAATTCAGTACAAGTGTTTTTCTAGTTCTTTACTTTATCATAAATTATTGCAATTCCCATTTTTGAAAAATTAATTTTTCGATGTCCAAACATTGTTTTGAATTAATTCGAACCTGCCTACTTCTGTGGCACAGCCAGTATCCAAATTATTCTTCCTATGATATTTTGAGCCCGTAAAATGCGCGGCGGGCTACCAAAATCGAAAAGTTTACATGAATTGCGTTTTCACAGGAAATGAAGTTGGAACAGGGTAAGGAAGATCATTTACTAGTAGAACAATTGGGCATAATAGTCAGTATTTTGATCTTACGCTTAAACGTAGATACTTAACCCATTTTTTTTTTGCTTTTATTAATAATAAAGTGAATTACATTTTGCGTCCAATGAGCATATAAAACTTCAATTTCGGTTGGGTGGAAATTATAGTTTTATATGCTCTACAACAGTCAGAGATAGAGAAGAATGGAAGATGTCTGAAGAGGCTGTTGCCAAACTTGGGCAATCACATATAGAGTATGTTACTTTATAAACTTCTCGTCCTGAATGACAAATATTTTATGACTTGTATTACCTGTTGTAAACAGAAATTTATGTATAATATTCATTCATAATTTCGGATATCGTGGGCGTTTAGTTATGCAACGCTCATAATTCTAAGCGTCCAAACGTCCAATTACCAGTCAATCGAAAATTTTAATTTACTATTTAATAATGCACTTCGGACAGTTTTTAATATTTATAGGTGTGGAACCTATAGTGAGTATGAATACATCGTAGCTCTTTTTGTAGTATGTAGTTATACAACACTCCACTCCTCTTACCTCTGCTGACCGATAAGGTAATGCTTACCGAATGAAATAACAGTTTTAAGATACCAATACGGTGACACTCTCGCTGAGTTCATAATGTCATGCTTTGTTTGTATGCTATTGCGAAACATAGGTTATTGTTTGTGACTCTCTATAACGAGCTTCGAAATTTGTTTAGCTTACGCTCCCATGACAGTCGTGCGAATTATAATCCATCTCATTAGGTACAAAGAAAATGTTCGCTTTCTTTCTGTACTTACAATGAATCGCCAATCGAAAGTTCATCGTATACAATGGACGCACGATGACACTGGTGGACTCTTATCGAGCATCGCTATCGCGAGCTGACTCACTGTCTATACAATTCTCTTAATTATTATAATTTTCGTAGTCAAACTCATCCACGCGATAACTGGCCGGCTTGAGTGAAAGTATTCTGGATTAATCACACGCTCGGCCGTTGATGCAAGGCAAGTTCAATGCCTTGATTATGACTGTTATTTAAAATATAATATTCTTTTGCTTTCTTACGCGATGAATGGCTTAGGCGTAGCAGGTGGATGCTGTAATCGCTACGTAAGACCAAGTACGCGAGCTTTCTGTGCTATCTTCCTCTCGCCATGTCAAATTGTCAAATTTGAGTTTTCTTATCGCAAATCCGGTTGTAATTCATTAAAGTTGTTGTACATTAGGATGAACAATTCTAATTGGGCCCGACTTGTGCGACTGTGTCAATCAACTACAAAATTTCTTGGAAACTCTCCGATGATTGGCTATTGAAGAGTGAATGTAACGCTGTAAAAACCTTAGCTATTTTTTTATCGAGTATTATGTCTAGATATTAACAAGCGATACTTTAATTACGTTTCTATTGCCACACGTTTGCATGACTAATTTTATTGGAGAAATGGCAATCTAAATGGTCTGGAATGATTATCACGCGACTCGCTGATGAATTGAGAGTAGGCACAGAATGCTACAGGCGTAATAGACTGTGTCGTAATATATCTCGTAAGCTATCGCTAGTAATTGGCTCTGTCACAGAAACTAAACAAGTGCCTTTTTCCTCAATGTAAGAGATATAGGTAATGTGGAAAAAAGTAAGAGAGAACACGAACGAAAGTCGGTCGAGTGTCCGCTCTCGGTTACATTTGTTCCGACTATTGGTATTCCTCGTAAGAAACAGCTACAAATGTGATCGAGCGTGAGATACAGCGGAACATACCTTCAAAGCGAATTCATTGTTTTCCCAAGGCTTAGAATAACAGTTAGGAAATCGAAAGCTGTTAGTATATCGGCGACACGTTCCCATTCATATTTTTGGGTTACTGTACTGAACGAGGTTCCCTTGACCCGTTGCGAACAAAGGCTCACCGATCGAGCAGTCGTTTTACATCGCTCAATGATCGAGATTATGTCGGTGTTGTGGTTTTGATCGATTGTATATGTATGTATTATTAAATCGAGTATTGTATCGTCACAGTATTAAAACAATCGACGGGTAAGATCGATTGTCTTCCAAACGATTAGGTTTTCTGAGAGGTAAAATTTTATAAACAAATTCGATCTTTACTATTTATACAAATTATTGAGAACGCATGTTTGATCGGAAGAAAGATTTTTGACTGAATGAAGTTCTACATGTACAGCATAATTTGTTTTGTAATAGGGATTTACCAGTTGTCATCAAAGTGAAAGATTAGAGATGGCAGGTTTGATTGCATACGAGACACGTAACGGTTGTGTTGTTTGTGAGTGTGTGGGCCTGGGCACCGCGCAGCGCACGGCTTGCAATGAAGATAACAAGGTTAACGGAGCAGGCGCGTCTGTGGCATACCAAATGTGCCCACATCGACGTGAATACATGAAAGTATCACGGCAACCGGCAACATTGTTACGATTACAACCTAATGTTACGTTACTCACGTAAGATATTAAACGAGTTGCTGTAATGTATTAATTGCTGTTACCCTACATTTTTAAGCAAAAATTAATGTGGCTTTTGAATTCATCCAGTTTTTGCAGTTGTGCAGGACGTTATGCATTTACTGCTCCTGTAACATGACGGTTATTACCTGCTACTAACCTACAGATCTTAGGTACCTACTAGGTTTACAAGTCATGCACCGTCGCAGTGGTACTGAGGAAAGACCTACCTATGCGAATTTCGACCAATTACCAGTTCACGTCAGATTCACTTAAATGTGTGTGAATATTGCTTCCTTCCTTCCATTAACGTTTCCTTATTACTATACCACTAACGATGTCAATGACCTTAAAAATCTGTATTTCTCAAAGATGATGGTATGATTCTTATAATGTTCGAGGGACAACTGCATAATTAACGAACATTTAATAAAATATCTCAATAACATATTATCTAATCTAGGACATTGATAAACTACTCTAATTACCTATTGGGAAGTACCTACTTAGGTTGTGCAAAACGTGGAAACATAACAACGTCATCCTGGTGCTTGCAGTTTATGTAATGTTAGTATGATTGGTGAGCTGGGCGTGGGTTCCGCAGTCCCAGTGTCTAGGCATCCGGTCAGCTTGGGGGCTCATACTGCTGATAAGGCAACAGTGAAAGTGTTGCTGCCGAGAGGACACGACACGAGCCCAGTTATATTTGTATTGTTAAGACAGCGGTCAGGCTCTGTTAATTTAAATGCAACCATATTTGTAATAGAACAATCTCGTTGATTGATAGACTTATTTTATGATGATGAGATTCCAGGAAAGTCTCCATTGTTAAAATGTTAGAGCGGCCGCTGATAATTTGACAAAGATGCCCATTACGGATACATAATTGAAAAATTGTGTTACGTAACTTCCAAGTTGTAGATAAATTTCTAGGCTCCGCCTTCAGACGTCAAAAGGCTCTAGGCGTTTTATTTATTCAGTACCCAGCATCGATTTTTTATTTCGTTCGTTGACCTCCGTGGTTTTATGGTTTAAGTCATAAATTGAATCGATAATAATGGTCGTAATTTCTATGTGAAATCGCTCAATGTTGATGTGTGAAAAGTTTGTGAGATCTACCAACACAACTGCAAGGCACCGCTGGTGGGTGTAAATCATCGATTCGTTTAACATTCGTTTAAAGCTATTACAATCAAGTCAGATATTGATTCCAAGCGTTAGAAATCTTTACATTTACAACTATAAGGTGAAACAAAAGTAGTACATGAGAAGAATACCTACTGTTCCCAAAGTCTTCAACGCGAAATTTAATCAATAGAGTGAGAAGGATCTAACAAAACAGCAATTAAGGCCCCTTACCATAAGACATTGGTGTAAAATTTTGCAGAAACGTACAACGTTCAATAAATCTTTATTGCAAAATCTATTGGAGTTAATAATAATAATAATAATAATAATAATATCAAAAATGTAGTATATTAAAAGTTTGTGATAACATTCTCGTAAGAAGTGTCAACATACGTAATAGCCAGTTTTAACTTTCACTAAATCAAACTACTCTAGATAAGATCACCAAAATTGTTTGCAAATGAATTCTTTTTGTGTTCTATATAGCGAAGTCACGCCATGGCAATAAGTTTGTCTGTGCCACTCTGTGCTGTTATATACCAAGGTCATATGGGTCCAAACCGGATGGTATTACAATACTGTACTTTCGTGTTCAATCGACGAAAGCGAATGCGATGGCTCCTGTTTTGGCGACAACTTTCTGTAAATATCCGAACCACTTTTTGTCTTTTCCAAATCGAAATCTTGATGAAACATCAGTTGAATTCAACTGACTGGATTTTTTGACAGGACCGCTTTCCTGACTTACGTAAACATTGAAGGGCGTGTGAAGTCGCTGTTAGCATAAACAAAACGGTTTTAAAGAAAGTATGGTATGGTACCTAATTGGAAATTTACAAATGATAGGTAGCTGTCCTATATCAAGAGCATAATACGGTCTTCCATTTTTGATATGGGGCGTTATTGAACGCACTTCTCCACGCAATAGGTTTACCTTACAGAGCTTCATTTATTTGATAGATCTGTTTTTACTTAATAATGTAAGATTATGATGATTATAAAATCAATAATGATCTTCATTCAATCAATCGTTAACGAACGAAATAATTTTCTGAGACAAAATAAAATAATGATTGTCAAGAAGGTCATTGACTTGTCCATTACATACATCACATTGTTGTAATGCCAACCAGCTAGTTAAGATGTTTAACGATATATGGACGTGTAGGTAGAATGTTAAAATGCTTATTGTCTCTTCAGATGATATATGTGGTAACGATGACTTTCTACCTGCATCATATAAAAACCTTGTTATTTTTGTAATTTAAAATGTATTAGGTTCCTACTTACTTACAGAAGATATGTGATGGGAAGGTACAATTATTAGTAAGAGAACTTGTGACTTCTTTGATGGTTGGGTAAGCTTACATGTAGGTTATACAATGGTACCTACTAAGAATTTTAAGATCCAAACTATAGATATCCAATTTATTTACGTTTTCAACTGTAATCGATGACCGCATGTTTGGATTAGGTACCGTGTGCACCGTGCATTGGCCCACATTCAAACGTTTCAATACAGGATTCGCAATACGAGGTTACCATTACCTATATTATGATGAAGACAATGAACATTTGTGCAGTATTTTTAAATTTAGGTCAGCTATATTTACATTACTTAGTTGAGAATCATATAAAACTGTTCGTAGCCTTGACACAATAACATTTAATTCTGGCGTGGCAATTAATTAAGCCGACAACAGCAGCGTAGAAGCATTACTAGTGATAGGTATACTATCGAGAATAATCGCGATCGTTGACAAATGCATGATATTAGTTATCTATTCTGTTCCCTTCGATGTAGGCAGATGTTGTGATAATATTCCATAAATAAATGTGAGATGCCTTCATCCATGCCGTTTCAGACAAGAAACCTTGTATTTATGTGATTTTATGTCACCAAAAGAAGTAATTAAGTCATAATTATGTACCGTTATGGTAAGAACGGATATTAATTGATTCGTAAATAAGACAGATTTTTACAATAAAATAAAACATAAAAAGAGGACGACCTTAAACTAAAATCTGTTGCTATAAAAGTTAAAGACTATAAAAAAACGTGTGCGTCCCAGTTTGTGGATTCATAAAATGGCGCGTGTGGGTGCGTAAAAATGGTGGATTTTGTTGCCATTTCGCATAATTTGCAAGAGTTCGGCAATCTGTGGGAGCAGTCGGCGGCAAGGTCGAGGTCGATGGCGAATTATTGTCACTGTCGAGTCACTTCTTGCGTAAACATTCATCATTTGCATAGCGTGCACAGTTTGCACCACTCTCGGTCCAATCAACTAGGTAGGTACATTACATACCTATAACACATTATATTAAAGGTTATTTAGGACTTATTACAACTTGTAAATGCACTATACCTACATGTAAATTTGGAACCAGCGCGTTCATAAATCATCTTGTTGTAGAAATGCGCTTTTTTGAGTGACACTACATTAATCAAGTCCCGTAATGACCCCTAGTTTCACTTTTCTTTTGTATCTGGGTTGAATAAATTGCAAATAATTAAAGAAATCGCTGTGGACTCATTTCCGAGTGGGAGTGCTCGACTTTTTGCAAAGCACTTGTATAGATCGTTCAATAGCTTCGTCAAGGTAACGTTTTTGATCTAGGACAACAAACGACTGCGGAAGTGATCAAGAAAAACAAAATACACTGACTTCGTCCAAGGTGGCTAAATAACCTTTACAAAAGTAGCGTCGCCTATTTGTTACGTATATTTTGATAAGGGTATATGCCATATTATACCTAATCTATAACTTCAACTGTTTCTTCAACTTAAAAAACATTCTACTTGAAGCTTGAGCACTTTTTTTAATATATATTATGATTCATTTGGTGGAGTAAAAACGTTGATAAAAGGTACTAATTTATAAATACAATGGTAAACAGTGTCGTCCAAAATTTGAACAAAGTTACTAAAATATGTCAAAAAGTGTTAAGTAGTTACCAGCGAATGTCAGTTAGTTTATTGCGAATTCAATATTTACTTAAAATGTATAAGGCAAACGGTGAGCGCACAGATAACTTGCACGTTTATTTATAGGGTTGTCACAAACGAATAATCAAAGTAAATAACGGAAGGAAGAGAGCTCAAGGTGCTATACGCATATTAGCAATATAAAATAAATGCTCTATCATGTCCGTCAATTTCAATTTATCTTTAATTGTTTATGCTTGTTTGTGGCTCTTGATTCGCAAGTAACTATATAATGTAGTAATGCTAGAGTAATATATATAACAATCAATACAATTTCCAGTTAGCCCAAAAAAAAAATATGGAGCACATCGCCTGTTTCTGTAACAAAACAAGGGATATTTAAATGTATTTTGTGGCAACCCTACCAAAGTGAGAGGTATGCAGTTGGAGTATGGACGTCTTACGGTGTCTGATGCAATGATACTTGCAGTAATATAATATTATGTATAACAAAGTTACTCTATTCAAAATAACTGCTGCATTCCATCTCCTTAAGTGGTAGGCAACTTGTCACGCAATTGTCATGCAATTCGATTTATAGCCTTTAGATTTGTAAAGCCTATGTGTACAAGATCCTGTATTCGACTTCAGGTATTTTATGATTTAATTAAATTCTATAGTAGTAGTACTTATCTCTTGTGTTATTGTTTGCTAAACGTTTCAAATGTTTGTCCATATAAAGACACTAGCTGCCTCGCGCGGTTTCACCCGCTTTCCCATGATAAAAAGTAGCACTATGATACTCGGGGATAATGAAGCTTCCTATTAGTGAAAGATTTTTTTGAATCCAACTAGTAGTTCTAGAGATTAGCCCGTTTAAACAAACAAACAAAAAACCTCTTCCGCTTTATTATATTAGTATAGATATATTATATTAGTAAGTATAGATTTTAGACGATTTTCTATGTTTCATTCCAAGCTATACTAGATCAAATAACTACCTAATTTTTAAGTCCAATTATACGACTTGCTTAGAAGGAAACAAGAAAACGCCCCTAAAGCCGCAAATATAAGAAATCAAAACAACACTTTCTTATAAGCAAATATTTTCCGATTGTCAATTGCTCTCGGCGCATTTCGTCAATGATTTCTCATGGTGTTCGGTAATTGCGTGGTGCGGCGCTGGTTCAGTTATCGTGTGTTTGTAAATCGCAAGCATGTGGGGAGAACCGTGACTGTGGTACTGGTACTCACATATTTGCAAAGTCGATCAGCGTTCGTGAGATCGTTGCTAGCTCTCTCAGTATTCATAATTATTGCACGTTCATGGCGCATGCGTGCGACAACAATGCTTTTGAGAATGAGAGCATATAGCTCATGTTGAGCAAAACATATAGTTTGCATAACTGTGTGCCGTGTGGACATTTACAAGACATGGAAATAAGGAAAATGAACAAATGAGTGTTTGCAAATGCCGTGCAACATAATTCACGTTTTGTACACTTTTGAAATATCTGGGGGCACGACCGACAGTCACCCTGCCAAGAAAAAAATAGCAGGGCACCAACCTTTTCTCGAAGCGTTTCATCGTATTTTTTAAACCCAAAAACTTCGGCCTGGATAATAAAACTACTTCCCAAATCCTAAAAAGCGGAGATTTGGCATGCAGACAAGAATTAGCACAC
Organism: Achlya flavicornis; assembly: GCA_947623365.1. NCBI lineage: Eukaryota > Metazoa > Arthropoda > Insecta > Lepidoptera > Drepanidae > Achlya > Achlya flavicornis. The sequence goes on from OX392467.1 coordinate 8,129,881, forward strand.
AAATAACAAAAACAATTAAATCTGAAAGTTTCACCCTCCAATCCCATAAAAGGGGTACAGGTCTGTATGTAAAACTACGGTACCTACTTCCTGAAGTCCTAGAGAGCTGAAATTGGGTAGGGTAGGATAGGATTTACACACAAACAAAAAAATCTGTAACTTTCACCCTCCAGCCCCCATAATATAAGGGTGCCGGTCTGTGTATAAAACTAGGGTACTTCCCGAAGCTAAAAAAAAGCTAAAATATGTTATAGAGGCTAGACTTAGGACAAAACAATTAGGAAATCTGTGCTTTTCACCCCAGTAGGATATAATCGGCATATACATATAGCTAAGTACCGCCCTGATTTATCTCTTATTGCAAATAATTAGCCAACCAGGAAAAGAGGCACAGATAGAGAGAGTGCTATGAAAAAAATAAAAAGCTTTAGGGCATCTTACAAAAAGAAATGAAATTCCACCAAAAACAATTAATTTAAAATTGGTTGACTCATATGCTCATAACGCTTTCACTGTTAAAAAGTTATCAGATCTCATGAATAGCCAAGCCCCTGACTCGAAAAACCTACATACATACATACATATTGGTCAAAAAGCATCGCTTGGCTGTTTCATAGAACTATTGCATGACACAACATTAAATACCAGTGACTTTATTTCTTACCATAAATCAGCATGACAGCCAAGCAATACTTGTACTACCAAGATGTGGGAAATGTAGAGTTTGGGCTCGTAGGTAGAGTTAGGCTTTGTAGAGTTGGACACGACTCATCGTGCCATAGCACTGCGAGGGTGCTGGGGGGGAGGTATCACACTTCCCCCGAGACGGACTATCTTAGCGCAATGCGTGGAGGGGCGTGCTGTGGCTCGATTCTCGTAACAAAACTTCAACGATATCGTAGCGACTTCGACGATTAAACTGTGTTTTTTACTATTATAATGTCAGATGAACGATTGAAAAACGATCCTATAGATTTCCCCACGCTAATAAAAAAAGGCCTAGGGGCTAAGCTCTTCATGAGATCTGTTAACTTTTTAACAGTGAAAGCGTTATGAGCTTTTGAGTCTTGGCAACCAATTTTATATGAAATGTTTTGGTGGAATTTATGATTCTTCTGACTTCTTCCTATCATCATCCACTATTCATATTATTTATCAATCACATTTTAGATTGTTGAAACATTAGGTATACTACAAAATGTATACAATTCATTACTTATTTATCAGTATGTTTATTGTCACTAATAATTATTATTATTGGCCAATTGTAATGGTAATGTAAATGCTATGGGAATAACGATACAATATTTATGTACTACGCTGCGATGTCGTAAGAATTAAGGTCAAATGACTCCTGGTCCTCAGGTAATACTCATAAAACGATCGACAAGAAAACCATAAACAAATAAAGTCTATACAAACATCGACTTTGTTCAACTGAAAGGTCACGGTTACACGAGTATCTTGCATAATGGCACATCTGACCAGCTCTTGGAGTGCTCAATAAATATTTTACTCCATGTACGAACATTTTGCATGACAAAATAAATAAACTTGAATAACTTCTGCGGTTTGTATTATAAGAGGTTTTTAAACGTCATTATGTTTCTTATTGTTATGTTTGGACCGTATGTTAAATATCTTCACATACCTGATTACAGAACCAACTCAAATTCATAAGCCAAGGTTGTTTCGTCTTCCTTTATTATCTCTCGTCTTATGTAAGGAAGCAAAATACAAGTTCTTTAACGAGACCATTGAGGAAATGATAAAAAATGACATAAAGCAATATCTTTACGACATTCATGTTATGCACAAAGAGTTCTCGTTGACATAAAGTTAGTAATCTGTGCCTTAGAACAACGAACTTTATAAAATCATAGTACCTACGCTACCTTCTACGTTAATTCGTCCATTAGTAGTAGTAGTAGGTACATATTTTACACGGTGGTACATTTTATGATTTATTACAGTTCAGTCGAGTTACGGATCATGCATCCTTATTTCCATCAATTTCCAAAGTTTTAACTCACTTTGTTACCGAATATTTTATTGAAGCCTAAAAATCGATGGGTTAAAGAATTTAAATTGGCATTCACGAATAAAAAATTGATGTCTCGGTCCATTTCGTATGTCGTGGTGACCCATACTGATCATTATGTCGAGATAAGATTGTAGGAAATAAACGAACGACCGGACCGCGAACTGCCTGGGTGGCCCGAAGAGCCTTGTAATATCGAGCGCACTTGTCCATTATTATAAGATCCACCGCGATTTCTTATACACGTCAGTAATAACTCTGCAGTAAATCTATACAAATAAGAACTAATCTCAGATCTCTAAAAAATGAGAACTATCTCTCACACAATTGGTTACTTGACCCATACGAGTTGGGCAAAATGACTCCAAACTGTCTCAGCGAAAGTGTGTGAACGTATGCCGATGCGCCGCGCCGGAGTAGTTTGCATAAGTTCTTGTAATTCATCAGAATATTCTGCACAGTAATCGAGCAGTGGGTGGTACACTTTAGTTTGTAAGTGCATTCCAAGCATACGTTTCGTGAAACCAAAATTCTATTAGTTGGCGATACTATCGAATGCTAAATAAACAAATGATTTTTGTAACGATAAGATAGAGCTTTCTTTTGTGTGGATTCTGGTTCGTTGTTTATTTTTAGTTCTGGTACCTATGTTCGAAAAGTGTTCGTAATTTATTATCTGTGTTTTGGGTATTGACCTAATCCTATCTTTTTCTACCCTACATTTCAAGCATAACATTGTCAGACCGTTAGCTTATCTACAAGGCTGTCAGTTTCACACTCAAACTGCACGGATTTGTGATAAAGTCATGGAAAACTTAGGTAATTTCACTATATTTATGAATTTTTATGTTTTCTGTTATGTAGTAGGTATGTACATTGGCACGCGGTAAAAAAAAACAATAAAATCAATTGTTATCATAGGACGCGCGTCCCTCGCGAGAACCAACGGGGTAGGAGCATTCTATAAATAAAAACCGTCCAAGTGCGAGTCAGACTCGCGCACCGAGGGTTCCGTACAAACCTGTAGGTATATAAGTAAATGGTAGTATAGACCTGAGTATTTGATATTAATTTCAATTTATGACCTATTAAAAAAAACTACTTACTACATCTCGTTCAAACCAATTTTCGGTGGAAGTTTGCACCGTAATGTACATCATATATTTTTTATAGATTTATCATTCTCTTATTTTAGAAGTTACAGGGGGGGGGGACACACATTTTACCACTTTGGAAGTGTCTCTCGCGCAAACTATTCAGTTTAGAAAAAAATGATATTAGAAACCTCAATATCATTTTTGAAGACCTATCCATAGACAACCCACACTTATGGGTTTGACGAAAAAAAAAAAATTTGAGTTTCAGTTCTAAGTATGGGGAACACCCAAAATTTATTGTTTTTTTTCTATTTTTGTGTAAAAATCTTAATGCGGTTCACAGAATACATCTACTTACCAAGTTTCAACATTATAGTTCTTATAGTTTCGGAAATAAATGGCTGTGACATACACGGACAGACAGACAGACAGACAGACAGACATGACGAATCTATAAGGGTTCCGTTTTTTGCCATTTGGCTACGGAGACAGACAGACAGACATTACGAATCTATAAGGGTTCCGTTTGGCTACGGAACCCTAAAAATCAGCATTATAATACCTACCTATATTTATTTTCGATGTCAGCAACTCCAATCTGCTGATTTGCCGATATAAAATATATAAATATAAATATCCTGGGACATTCCTCACACACGTATCATATGTATCTATTCTTGGTCACTATTTAGTATGATTGGAACTGAACACGATTACATTAAGCATGGTAATTTAATTATCGTAAATGCATAAAATATTTTCTGCTGCGCTGAAATGGCTAGCGAGACTTGCATTGGTAATAGGATCGCAAATTAGGTTTTAAAAGTTAGTGCTAATTTGAACCTTTAATCTATGTAGTAACTATCACGTGAATATGTATGATGATCGAGGTGTGTGGCCGTTCGCCCTTCACAGACAGGTTTGTCGGCTGCGCCCGCGCCGGTACCGAGCGACGGCGACGCCCCGCGCTGCATCGTAAAAAGCATTAATTTTTTAACGACTCACACTAACGAGCCGCACCACAAGTCATAGGCAACTGTTTCATACAATTCCAATACGAATCTCACTTTCCGTAGCACAGTAACTTGGTGATGGTGATACGATCGCTAGCGCACCTCGCGTTTACTAGCAACATCTAATGTCGCAAGCGCAACATAACATTAATAATTTGCAGCGACATTTATTGTTACAAGAACTTGATGTTCTCGAATAGATACGGATTATTCAACTGTCATAACAGTGTTTTGTTTTAATATTTCACTATGACGACATTTTGTTTGTGGAACGTGTTGATATAAACATTATTATCTATTTACCTGTGAGAAGACGCTACAATTACTCTGAATACACTTGTTGAACACTGATGTCACGATCGCATCCTGCACACCAAGTACGAGTCCATCTCACATACAAAGTGTTCTGTACAATAATAGTATGAGTATAGTGTTGTGAGTACATTGTTTGTTACATAATTGTCTGTTTTTGTCTATTATAGTACCTATATGAAATTTCACCATTATTAGTATTTGTTGTTTATGTACAGAATATGAATAGTATTAGGTCAAATTCATGAGATAATGTTTTAGAAAACAAAGAAACAATGTAAAATATATAAAAAATGAGGTTTCTTCGGCTTTGAATTGTTGTGATTGTTATTGCACGTATTCTGTGAATATTTCAATCAACTACCTCTTTAGTTTAATGAGATATAGCCCGTGATAGGCAGAGATGAGGCGCAGTGTAGTCGTAGTTGTTGAGGACTCTTTGTGTACAGAACCCTAAAAACAATGAACATCATGTACGAGCATCATAATTAGCATGTATCTTTTTATTACGGCCTTAATCATAGTATGTAAACATAATGGACTCTGCTTAGCTAACTACTTAACTATGTACTACAAGCTGCAGTGGCCTTGTGAATATATTTATTATTATTTTAATGACAGATTTAGTATCAGTATGTATAATTTAGAATGCGCGTTCCGATACCGATGATTATGACTAATGGTAATCTTTGTAACCCCAGCAATAAATGCAGTTATTGTAGACCATAGAGCTTAGACACGAGACGGATGGGAGTGACAGTAATGCAAATCTTCGATGCTTCACCCATCAAGTATTCCCGAGTTGCAAACGACGAGGGTACTCGATCTCTGTTGTGAGTGCTCGTACAATAATAAGTAAAGAATGGCGTTCCTGTCCGATAGTCACGTGTGACTGCGGGCCCGAAATGAAAGTGGCAGCGTGTCGCGTGGGCGCTAACGAGCTTAGTGCCATTGATACAGACACCACTTGACTATCATGACTTCATGAGAATGGGACATGACCGGTTTGTCCTTCCATTATTGCTGTATACGCCGCCACCGCTAGCAACGGTAGAACTTCAAGCGTGTGTAATTGTCATAAAAATGATATCGAATCGTGCATTCAAAATTATTACGACAGTCAGAAATCAATGCATTAACTTAGTAGAGTTACGTTGGTAAATTAGAATCGCTATAAATGTAATCAATTAACAAGGTTAAGTCGTTTTTATTGCATTTGGAGATGCATTTCAGTGCAGATAAAGCATGTTCAACCATCCGTTGCTACAATCATAGGAAACGTAATTGTTTCTTTAAATAAAGATTCTTCACTACAAACGAAAATACATTAGGTAGGAACAGGAGAAAACGTTGTAAGACCGATAACAATTTCTTCATAGGTGCACAATAGGATATTTTTCAAACTTATTGAACGCATTAACTGAAGGTAAATAGAAATCTTGAAGAATGCCAACATTAGTAGTTTGTGTTAGAATTGTAAGATGCATCAATAGCAGCTTTTATGCGATGATTTGCGGCATACGCAATGCTCATCAGGTAGTCAGCCGGCGCGGCGTGCTCTTGACCCCGACTCGGTGGTGACTCATTGCCGGTGCTGTCCGGTCCGTGCCTCCACAATGCATGATACATTATGTGGGAATTGTTCCAGGAAGGAACTCTCATTCCCTATTGGAACACAAGAATTATCAGCGGTAATCCAACATGTCCGATTAACTGATTGAACACAAATATTTCTTCTAATCAATTCAGTAATTAATGGGTGATCATTATTAAGACGAGTTTAGGCGTGAAAGAAAGTTTCGTGTTGAATTTATGAGCCCTTAAATTAAGTTTATTGCTAGCGTTAATTCGGGTCTTTGGGTTTTAGCTCTCCCTTAAATGAGTCAATCTCTCATGATATTTTAACGGCTGTATTGGCCATAAATATTTAACTTTCACTAATAATATTTGTCTCCATCATTGTTTCTACTTTGTGGCACTGGATGTTTAATATTTAGCACAATGATAATTTCTTATGCATAATAACGAGTACAGAACCCTCGTCAATTGTGTGTTTGAGTTAAATATCCTGTAAAAGATTTCTTCGTCTCATCTGTATGCGCGTCGGAACAGCCGTGTGATTGTGTAGGTACGACTGACAAATAGCCTCGTGCCTCGTTCCTTTGTCGGCTATATGTCGACCGACACACGGCCCATCTCTCATTGTCTACGTATGTTCTCTTGTTCCGGGGGTATCTTCTCTCTACAATTTCAATGTCTTTCACGGCCTAGAATTAATAAAGTGACCATAAATGCAGTTATGTTGCTTTACTGCTCAGATGACCCAGATCTAGCATTCATAATATTTTATTTGTTAAAAACATAGAAACAAACACGTAGACTTGGACGTAACGAGCGACAAACGTAAATCTCTTAAAAATACCGTTAAATCTACTTCCAGTTTTTGACGATTTAGTTTGCTCTAGTTTGAAGATACATTTTTCGTTCGTAGGTGTGCTTGAGCATTGCGTCATGGGCATCGTGGGATTCTTGGAACTTTTACCTACCGATACATACCTACTTTAAGACATGTATCGAAGTTTCGAGGCACCAAACCAAGGTCCCTACTAATTTTAAACCACGGAATGCAGTAATTCTGCATTTTCGTTCGGGCTTTTAACGGGACAAAGAAAATTCTTCTTGGCGTATGACTACATGCGGGCGGTCAAAAACCTGCCAATATCTCATCGGGTAGCGGTACCGTGGAATGCTTACAGCGGCCTGCATTTCGCCACGTTATTAAAGAGCGGGCGCTAGGTTCGGCGCAATAATATTTACACGCACGCGGCGCTTCTGCGAACCTGCGGTTTCCGGCGGGCGGGGCGGCTGCGGCTGCGCAAGTCCGCACCATACCGCGCTCCTCGCTCCATCCGGAGATGGTGTGTTATTGGTATCACTACATTACTCAAATCATATTATATACATATTATTGCTTTTACTATTAACATGTGGTTTAGCAAATTAAAATTTTACGTATGAATTTTATTTGCCGTGGAATATTTAGTACGAACACCTACGCGCAGAACTAATCTTATTCCAGCACACTTAAGAATTCAGGCTAATTTTATGTCGTTATTGCGACAATAAATGTTCTAAGTGAAGCCCACGCCGATATTCTGAGGCAACTTTCTATAGCAGAACCACAGGTACAAGTATACCCTAATAAATATTTTTAAATTGACGATTTTAATATTTATAATACATTCGTAAGCATTACTAATCCGTAATAAACGTCGGTTTTCAATGAATCGAAATAGAATAATGCTTAAGTTAACGCTACATCCCATACATCGTCAAGCTTTCTTATAATCTGTAAGGATTTCACGGTCATTCTATTAGTTTTCCAGTTATTCGTAAACGTAGGCACTGTACCTACGTCACTAGCGAACCATTTCTTGGCGCTGTGCCGCCGCCTCCTCAATGTTTGGCTCTATATCGTGAAGATAAATAGGTAAACGATCCTTTAGCGCTGCATCCGTTCCCAGTTATGAGAATCACGCTCGAATCGTTTGTTTTTACTGTTACTGCTCTTCGATTTTTAAGAATTTCTGTTGTGTAGTTTTGGAAACTAATGGGTGCTATTAGTATAAGGTGTGAGTATATGTGTTTAATTGAACTTGCTTCGATTCGATGTTACGTTTACACATGATACGTTAGCCAAATTAAATCTTCTGCAGAAGTATTACACATGGCTATAATTGTAGCATTGCTTCAGGGAATTTTGTAGAACCAACCAGAAAACATATTAGCTTGTTTGTTTATTAGTTTCAGCAGCCCAAAAATACAACCAAATTTTATCTGACCTTTGAAAGAAAACATGTGTATGTATTTATTGTCTATTGTGTGACTTATTATGTGTATAGAATAAATGGTTTAAATACATATATACAAAAGAAAATTGACCGTGGAATCTCGTATCTTGCCAGTTAAACAGTTTAGACAGATTGAACCATTTTCATCGTCTACTGTTTACCGCAGGGTCAGGGAAATTCCTAAAGCTGTCAAAGGCCATTTATAGAAAAATGATGTTCATATGCTTACAGAAATAATATATTAATAGTCAAGGTCATCGACATCATAGAATTAGCAAGCTGAAGTGGCAGTGGGCGTGGGCTGGTCACATATGCCGAAAAACCGATAACCGGTGGGCAAAACGTGTTCTTGAGTGGAGACCGCGTCTCGGCAAACGTAGTGTAGGGCACTCTCCAGCGAGATGGAGTGACGATCTGCGAAAGACCGCTGGTAGGAAATGGATGCGTCGAGCCGAAGATAGGGCGCGCATTGGGTGAGGCCTATGTCCAGCAGTGGACTGCTATAGGCTGATGATGATGATGATGATGATGATATTAATAATGCTATATAAAAAAAACATAAGAACACAATTTGGTTACCTAATAAGTAACATATTTATTTCAAATGTGTGTATACGCACGTCACGAGAGATATATTAGTTAGACTATATCTCTCGTGCATACCTATATACACTTTTGAAATTGAGCTTTTTAGTGTGGCAATATGACCTAACATTTTCACAATTAAAACAGACATTGTAACCGGAGCAGGGATCTCGCCGATCTCGCCAAAGTTTATCTGTGGTCACAACATTTAATGAAATAACAAGTGAACACCTTCCTAGACAAATGAGTGACGTTTCTAGATCAAATAAACCACTTCAATGGTCATTGCGGTTGTATTCCGTATGACTGAAAGAGACTGGCTGTGAGCATCGTATAGCGGTATCTCTTTGTATTGAACGTAACTATGAACACCACACGGTACCATATTAAAAGGCAGATCGGATGGTTCCGCACTATGGAGGGCGAACCCTCTTACCGAATCGTAAAAACCATGCCATTGTTTTAGTTTCATAACTAATAACATTTTTGTTCCATGTAATTGAACTTTCAGATGTAGATAGATACGTAACAATTAGAAACGTTTTTAAAATAAGTATTTACCGACTTCGATGTATAAAAAATACGTAATAAATATCCTAGGACATTCTTCACATACGGCTATCTGATCCCAAACAGCAGAGCTATGGAAACCAGATACAAGATACACCTATACTACATATACTCCTGATTTTTTGTAAATACAAATTACATTTTAGACTCAGGACATGCATAAATGTTCATGCACACAAATGCATGTCCAGGGTGGGAATCGACCCCACGCCCTGCGACAACCATGGCAACTGAGCCATCGTCGATAGAGAGATATTGTACGTGGATAGAGGGTAGAGTTTATTGATATTACTTTTTGGCAGTAGGCCGATAAATGTGCAGGCGGTTCTGTGGCGTCCGCTCTGGACATGAGAAATACATATCAGGAGGATTGCCAATATACCTACATACTTAAGTCTTATACAAAATCTCTTCATCAATATCTAAATGTGATCCAATTTGCCAGGATTTCTATTTCGTTTTTACAACCATTGGAGCTACGTGATTGATCGATCAATATCTGTGTCATCGAAAAATTATAAATCATAGAATAGTCAATAAGTAAGTACAATTTCTATTTGGAGAATAAATTAAAAAGAAAGTAATAAAATAAATATTGTATTATATATAAACATTAAAATGATAATAAACATGAAAATGATTGATGCTCTCTATCACAATATTGGTAGCTTTGAACTGAGGATGAACCATAAGGCAAAGCCAAATGATATGTAAATTGCTTCTTCTTTTTATAGATAACATGTATCTGATGTCGGTATCATCATTGCCGAGATTAAAAACACTTTCTTCTTTAAAAATACAAGCCGAGAACAATACGTGAGAGTTGTAAACAATTGTTATGTGATCGGTCGGCAAGGTTGGTTGCAAGTTCTTTAATTACTGATACGTCCACATGGCACTCGCAGCTCTTTCGACTATAATGAAAAAACTGGTCAGTTTTGCTTGAGCAAACAGTCTCATTCGTCATTACTGCTGTGAAAGTACTATGAAAGTTAAGTGCGTCTCGTCGTCAGTGATCGGTGAAAATGATTGATCAGACCTACTCCTGTTTCTATCGCATAGTAAACGTTCGATGATGATTCAATTATGAATATCAATTAGTATTTCAAACGTCTTTATATTCAATCAGAAAGAAATTAATTCAAATAAACATAAAACTTCTCCAAGAAATAAAATACAATTTAAAGTTTTAACCAATTTAATTGTTGATAGGTACTTACATATTACATAATTGACTCGTAAAAAAGATAAATTTCGAAGTCAAAGTATTCTCACGAAAATGTTATGATTGCTTTGATGGATAGGCATAGCATTAACAGATTTCGCTCGTTTCTCTATAGATTTAGATACGTCGGAATGACCACGTATAGAATGCCGTCACGCTACGGTGAAAACGGCGTCAAAAACCTGCCGCGACCGCGTCAATCATTGATTGTCACAGCTATCTCTACCTCATCAAATTGTCGCTTAATTGTTGAATAACATCACCGGTGTGATGTAATACCCGACTTACTAGAAAACAGTTCGTGCGAACCCTCTCATAGCTATGACGGGTGATAGACTCGTTTATGTCGGATTGTCTTATGTTCCACGTGTTGCATTCAAATTACGAATACCTATGATATAACTTTACAACTCATAGTTCCACTGGCAGTGGTAAGATGACGTTATGCCCTAAAAGTGCCTCACGATATTATACCTAGTATTCTTTACTGCAAGTGTCTTTGTTCTTGCTTTATCAATATCTTGCTTAATTGGTATCCCTTAAAGACCCATCTTCGATGTCAACCGAATTAAATTCCAGCTGTTGTTTAGTTGTAAGACATGCTGGTGACCAAAACAAAATACCATAGTGACAAAATTATGCATATTGCTAGAAGTTTGGATCTTGCTATTATTAGTATCTAATACAGCAAGCAATCTATGATCAATAAAAGCCGCGGGTTGTCATAATAATAAATATACACCTATATCTTCTCATATTCTTTTCTCGATGATATCTTTATGGACGCTTTTATATACGGGTAAATTTAATAAAAAGTGTGTAATTGAGGCCACTTAAATCTCAGTCAAGAAAACTGTATACTCCAATTAAGCTGCGCGACGAAGTGAATAATAATTACAAGTTCAGCGGCATTACATTGAAACGGATTCCACTTTGTGACTCATGCGAATATCACTTCTTCGCCATCTAAGTCCCATCTATTTTGAGAGTATTCTCTTGCGCAAGGAAAACAAAAATAGGCTCGAATATACCGTAAATTAATACCTCGACTATGTGTAACGAATCTTCTAAATTATGACAGGTCTCGTGCGAAGGTACCATTCATTTGATAGGTGGTGTTAATGAGTGTGTAACGGGTATTGAATCAAAGTGTTGCTCCACATATTGTCTTCACTCTACGATAGCTGTTTGTTCAGATGTTGAAGTAGGTAGTTTCACATTTGTCAATGAACCTCGTGTAGGTACCTACGGTTAAGCACATAATTATTATCTCATCGATAGACTATACAGCTACTATCTGGATACTAATATTGCTAGCGGGGCATCGTGTGTAGCATTCGCACTGGCTAATTTTGGAGCTTAACTCGCGTCCATTGACTTAACCGGACGTCGTAAACTGGACAGGATCCACTGTATAAACCATGAGTATCTATCATGTTGTTACACGGATCATATTAAACTTGCCCGTCAGGTGTATCTTATCTAGATCTAAAGTAGAACATCCTATATTCGAAGTCACTACGTAAGGAGCAGTAATACCTATGAACTAGGTGTTTGGTATTACCTAAATGTGCAAATTAGAGGCTGGGTAGATGTTGTAAATTAAAAGTGAAACATATAACAAATGCGAAAGCTTAAGGTGAAAGATGTAGCCTGGTGATGAAAGGGGAACACATTATTTTTATTTTCACACCGTGACTTACATACGTAAATACTACTAAAATATCTATTTCGAATATCATAATTATTTTAAAATGTCACCGGCGCGGCGCTATAGAAATAGGTTCGAGGTACCTATAGTGGTTTTCATACGACTTCGCAGAATTTATTTTGAGTCCTCGATAAACAAATTCAGAACATGTCCAATGATGACATCATACAACATGTCACGTGAGCTAAGAATTAATATATGGTAGATATCTACCGCACCATTGCCGTCCATTTTGATGATGGTATGCGTCATTTTAAATTTCTTTCACTGCTTACTAGTTAACTCAGCTTTGTATTCCAGGGTAATTTCAATATTTAATCATAAATTATGTTAAGGATTTGAAAATTACATTGATATTTGTATTAATTATGGTAGCAAAATCATTTAGACATTGAGTTTTGAAGGTCGTGGAAGCCGTTAAAATTAATACAAAGCTTATGCTAATGACAGGGAGTATAGTTGCAAGTGAGACGGTGGGCGACAATGACTCAATAGAAGTGGGTGGGACAGCTGACGCGAAGGCCGCGCTTCGGGGCTTGGTCATCGGCTGCCGTTCACTCTTTACACTTCAACTATTCATTAATTGCTTCAGTATTGCGCAATGAAGGTTCCAAATGCACGAAGGGGCACCAAAAATGTATCATGAACCTTTTTTTTTGCTGTGTAATAGGTTTTTTTAGGGTACGATGAGGCTGACATACCCTAGTAGGGCAAAAGCCTAAAAAAAAACAATAAAAAAAAACAGTGTATACCTATTGATAAAAAATGCCACAGTTTAGATTATAATTATTACTTTTAATACGTTTATCGCGGGCAAGGTAGCTGATGTACTGTTAAACAGTTCTGTAAGACAAAATTGTTAAATAAGATACCTAATAATAATAAACAAAACAATTCGATCAATAGGTTGATATATGTGGTACATTACGTTACCTAGGTTGGAGTTCGTGATATTGGTCGTAATGAGGTTTGCAAACAAAAGTTAGTTTCAAAAGGCCCGAGCCGAACACTGCGAGATCGTAGCTTTCAACTGTCGACATTGAAGAGAAAATGATCAATAATTGACCTTGACATGTGCATAATTACATATCAGCTATAATTAAGTAAGTAGGTACTGCTTCATTAAATTACGTCAAGTAATTATTATGACCTACCTACTATTAAAGATATACCTAAGAATGCACAATTCCTGTGAAGCATCTTCATCCGTTCTTTGTATTCAACGACATAATTAACAGGTGTGTAATTATTAAATATAAACCATGAGCTTGGAAACAGATCCTCATCCGGCTGCCATTTGCGATCAAATCAATTGCAAAATAAAAAAGTAATAACTCTCGATTGATGCGAGCAACCTAAATACAGATCGACATAATTCCTGATGTGCGCCTGCCATTCGGTTCCCCGTTCAATGGCCCACAACGTCGCACTGACATTAACAAATTGTGGAACGTCTCTCACGCATGTCCTATTGCTTCTCTAAATACTGTTTTTAGAATTAAATACTATTAATCAGGTCTTATGTATGTTATTGATGGAAAAGTACGATTTTCCCACGAATAAAATAAATGTAACATCTGGCAATACTACAAGATGGTTAACCATAATCTAGATCGGAATCTTAGTGAGTCATTTGCATGGTAAACATGTTGATATTTCTATATTTAACAAGTTGTTCTTAGGTCGAAACCAGTAACACACATAATGTAACAAAAACTGGACAAAGAATACAGTTAAACTGAGTTAGAAGCTGTGAGTCACCGCGGTGGTCTACTTGGGGAACGCCGTATAACCGGTGCTGTACTAACGACTCTCTATTTTAGAAGTTCCCGCTTGAGTGATAGAACAAACACGCGTAGATTCGCTGTGCGACTTTATTTGATGATAGGTCTCTTTGGAGCCGCCGCTGCACCGCTTTAGAGATTAGACGCCATAGCCCACATTTCAGGGTTGATATCTTTAGGAAGTTTGTTTCTTTTTTGCATCATTAGCTCTATGACCCAGAGAATAGTTTTTTTTTTATTTTCAAACTCTATTAAACAAAAACAGTAAAAAATAATGACGCCAATTGGCAAACCCGTCGACATTGTTTTGTAAAGTTACAACCATTATTTAATAAAGAATGCAATAAAATATTATTGTTTCAAGAATAAACTTCCATACAATAAATGGTATCAAGGCTGATTTGTTCAAAACAATCTAGGCCAGATTAATATACGTTTATGTTTCACGTCAAAATAATTTAATTTTCAATGAACACTAACATGTTATGCGAATATGACTTTGAATTAGTTAGTTTATTGAATGTAAAAAGTATCCTATTATTATGTCTAAACGCGTAGTTTTTATTTGCCTGATTTTTCACCACATTTATTGATAAGAAAACGAAGATCAATGATCTAAGTAATATTATTAGATATATTCTATTGATCTTGTTGACGTAGAAGTAGTCTTACAGAAGACATGGCAGGGAAGATAAGCAAGACTTCGAACAGACAGAAGTCAAAATTTGACACTAAAAAATTATGATCTAAAGCGATACAACCACTTATTGAAATCTAACTCACGTTTAGCATAAAAATATTCAAAGTTTAGTTCAAGACTCGTGTCAGCCCTAATCGATGGCGAATGAATAACGGGCGGATTCCTTATAAGAATGCTTCGGATCAAATCAGAGGTTCGCATCGCAGATTGGTGTCAGTATTCCACGTTTTCTCCTATATGTCATCCATGGCCCCCTTGAATCATTGTGCTGCCTAGCAGCAGTCATGCCAAAAGGCAATTTCAGAAATTCAAATGATATAACTACTTACATGCACTACACTTGTAATAGGTTATTAATGAAATGATTTGTACTTTCTATTTCAATCACGACTACTGTAGTGGCATGTGCTGTTAATTTTAAAATCTATTTAGCTACCTACATATTAAAAGTTGTCTGAAGAAATATTGAACTGTAAACCATTTAATATTTGTTATTATTTGCAAAAACACAAATTATTAATAAAAAGTTATTTAGAATAATATTTAAGTAAATGGTTAAACACAAAAAAAACAGTAAATAAGACATGTAAATAAATAAGAGTAGGTACGAAATTTATACACAATAGGAAGCAGTGCTGCCCTCTTTGAAACCTTGAGAAAATGACCGTTCGGTTTTGTGCCGCCATCTATTGGAAGTTTTCATAACTCTCAACACGGTGAACACATTCTCAGAATGAGTAAATAGTAGAGCCAGTCTACACTATAGTTCAGAGCTATTCTCACAGATGACTTATGTAAAGAAGAGATATTAAAATTAATTATTAACATTTATGCTATCTACTCTATTTGTACGTATCTACCTAGTATATTGTTAGGTATGTTTACTATTAGCTCTGCTATTAGCTTTTTTTACCACTTAGGTGGCAAACATGCATACGGCCCGCCTGATGGTAAGCGTTTACCGTAGCCTATGGACGCTTGCAACACACGAGGCATCACGCGTTGCCGACTCTCTGTGACTCTACACTACTGAATTAAAACTTAACTAACTTAACTTTTATTGTACCCAAAAACAACTTTTTTGTTGTATGATAGGTACATTTAATTCTAGATTATTATAATTAAATATCACGATATGACAAACACTTGTCCATACTGATTTTCTGTAGAAAACGTCCATCATCATTGTGTAATTTATTACGTTAAACTAATAATGGTATTTGCCTAATTTCTTTCGTTACTACTGTGTTTCTTATTATAAGTCCAATAATAAACTCAGGCCTATAAGCAATGAGCAAATCATATACCTATATATATATCTAAATAGATGCCGCGAGTGTATGTACTTCGCGTGTCAAAATCTGTACAGAAATGGGGCACAATCGCGCGGACAGGGAACTCGCATAAGGCTGCATGTCCACCAGAGATGTGTAGCGAGGGATATGTTTAGCTGACAAATAGGATAGCTTCATTTTCACATTTAAAATCTAATGCCAGCCTAACTAAATCAATCTTGTGACATTATGGTAGGTACAAAAAAAGTTACGCTTGGTTTTCATACGGATTACATAAGATTTATATCTGTGGAGTAAATAATATTTATTGTACCTATCCTTACAGAGGAGTTATTCCGTTTACGTCGCGCGTAGCTCTACGTCGCGTTCCTTCTACGGTGATTCCGCCTACGTCGAGTCTTCCTACGGTGCGTGTCAAATCGCGATTTGACATAAAAGTACAGTTATTTCTAAAAAATAATATCAAAAACGAAAAAAGTGTATTTTCTTTTAATTTCTAAAACATATCATCATTATGTAGGTACCTACTTATATTTTTTTTATACTGGCTCTGCGAGAGAGTAGGCATGGCTTATCCAGCTATATATTTTTCATGTAATAATTGGATTGGATAATTCATGGATTGGGTTATCAAAACCTTTGAGAGGTATCTTATGTACTTAATTTTTAGATTCCCAATTGGACCCGGTAGATGGCGCTGCAATCGGATTATAGGTTTTTTTTGTGTGAGTTCGGATGGGTCACTTGATTGTTTTGATTTATATTTGGACCCGGTAGGTGGCGCTGCAATCGGATTATAGGATTTTTTTGAGAGTTTGAGAGAGTTGAGTGGGCCCATTGAGTTTTTAGGTTCACAATTGGTCCCGGTAGGTGGCGCTGCAATCATCCTAACTAATATTATAAACGCGAAAGTGAGTTTGTTTGTTACCCCTTCACGCCTCAACTACTCAACGGATCATCATGAAATTTGGCATAAAGGGACATAAGTGTAAATAAACCTATGTCCCTTTCCATACCATAGGCTACTTTTTATCCCAGGAACGCGGGTAAAACCGCGGGGGACAGCTAGTATTATTTAATATAATCGTATTATAATGATTTTAATGAAATTTGGTGTGCAAGTTATTATTATTATGTCTTTTATGAAAATAATATGAAACATCACTTTCTTTTTCTAAGGGCCTATTCACACGGCGATTTGTTTACGCACTATAGACACGCGCAAGATACAAAACGCACTGCGAACGTAATTCTATAATAACCTGTAGGTAGACGTATACACAGGTTCATGAATTGAGTCTTGAGTTTCATCCGCACTTTGGCAGATGGCCCGTAAATACAGACTGAAGAGCGTAATAGCGTTTCCTATTGTAACATTATCGATATTCGCCAGGGACTGGGCTTTAATCGCGTTTTTGTATTTATTATATCTAGTCTAAGGTTTTTTTTTAAAGTTTTGCAGTGCAAGTAACGCGTGTCAAAATTCAAAATCGCGCGCGCCCTCCGCCGCCATGCGCAGCGTGGATAAACCCTAAAGTCATTCATGTCAAGATTATGTACTAGACATATTTAATGTAGATTAGAAGGACAATGAGCATTCTGCTTTGCTATTCTGTAACGTTTTTGTCAGCAAATCGCGCGAACGATTGACGTCATTCGTTCGCGTGGCTAGTCCGGGAGGTAGCGTATACCGGCTGACGTTGACACGGATAGTTGATCTTATATGACTAACTAGCTGCCCGGCGCGACTTCGTGTGACGTTCGCGTGGTGCTACCCTACCCTGCCCTACCCCACCCTACCTTACCCTACCTTACCGTACCCTACCCTAGAATTATGCGGGCACATCATCAATAGTTTTCGCAGCGCACGCGATGTAATGAATATTTTAGGTATTTTTTTTTACACCTAGGGTTACATTATTGGAGTTTTAGTAAGGATCCCTAATTTTTTGTAAATATAATATAGCCTATGTCATCCGGGGATAGTGTAGCTTCCCAACAGTGAAAGAATTTTTCAAATCGGTTCAGTACTTTCGGATCCTATTCAATGCAAACAAACAAACAATCAAATCTTTCCTCTTTATAATATTAGTATAGATAAGTGAACCGACCGTCAGCTGCTCAAGAAGCGGCGGGCGTGGGAGTAGCTGATAACGGATGTGCTAAAAAAAGACATAGTACGCCGACACAGTAAGCTGAAAAAAAAGTCGTCAGCTGATGGTTGATGGGGGAATATGCGTCAGTTGCTCGTTTGAACATATAAAAATAGTTGACATCCTACTGAGCTGAAAAAAAAACAACGGGTTGCTTGGACATGGCTATTGCCTGCTACTAGGTGTTATATTCGACAAAAGTTCAGGTAGATTGAGAGCTCACACGTAAGCATGCCACATGAAACAATGTATTTGTCAGCCTAAACGCAAACTTTGAAGGTCCTAACTTTGAAGCTGACTGACTTGCGGATGATTATTCCTTAGTAATATGGAGGTGCAAGTTGGATTGGATGAAACCTCCATTTAAAAGGGAAGATTTTCTGCCCAGGCTGGGTCATCGTGCCTGGGGACCGCGGTCCAACTGTACAGTCGCGGTCTGAAAATGTTTATCACATTTCAAAATCGACTACTCAATTCTATACATATTGTCCGGTAGTAAATAAGTAAGGTATGGCGGCACTATAGGATCTCGGTCTACTTTGTGTTCGTGGCTCGGCTCGTGCACGGTTCGTGTAGCATGGATGCACCATTATACCCATCCGAAACCCCGGTATATATCTAGGTATTGATGCCTAACGGAAAATAAACTTTTTTGCTGCCCGCCAATAGGCCATTTGCCCATTGTCCTTTACTCAATACAATTTTTTTGTAACAATTAAAGGAGCCCGCATACGAGCGATAAACGCTGAGCGATTATTTTGAAGCTCAATATAGAACATTCAGAGTTCAATACTGAAACTCACACGAGCTACAAAAAGTCGCTCACTAGCAAAATCGCTGCCTCCCGGGCGGGCGCGGCGATTATCGCTGTAAAATGAAACGTTCGGAAATTTTAATTTACTAACTAACGTAGTGTGCGTTACCCACTACCCAGCGACACTTACTACTTTAGACACGTTATTAGACGGTGGTGTATACTTTTATGACAAAAATAGGTAGGTAAATAAATTTACATTACATTACATATATAAATACAATTACATACATAAATACGTACGTTTAAGAAAATATCTTATCATATATTATATCAATATCTTTAAAAAATATCGATACGATATGTTTTTTTCATTTGCCCATCCCTAAGGTGCATTTCCGCGATAGCCAGCGACAAAGTTACGGTCGCCGTGAGTCGCTCACAAAATCGCTGACAAAACTCGCCGCGATTATCGCGGCTTCAAAAAGTAGCTCATGTACGTGCTCCCTTATTCCCCAGTACGCTATTCTTACCACAGATTCTTACCTATAAACACAGCCTATAAACAATACCTACGGTGCACCGACCTATTCAAAATATCATGAAGGTTTGTGAACTTACTAAAAAGTCTTAATATGCTGGCCATCAATAAATAAACTATTTGTCGTGTTGACACTTAATTCTTTATCGTGACATTTTAGTGAATTCAACCGATAAGAAAATACAGGAAATAATTATTGATTTAAATTATAGGTACTATTACTACCGATCGAGAATATTGTAAGTAGCTAACCAATATTCAAAACATTCACGATCATGATAATAGGAACTGCATTGATGATGACAAAAATAACAAAACATAGGTGATTCATCACTATATGGATGTATCCCACCCAAGGATGTAAAGAGATATTTATTATAAGAATATCAGGATGGAGCATCGCCTTATAAGAAAGTGTAGCACAATATTTCTAAATGTATTTCAAGCAAACGAAATCGCAAAATATAGGGGAGCGTGTACATAAGTGAAACACGACTTAAGTGCCGCAAGCGCGCCCGCAATATTTCACAATTTAAACAAAAATATTAAAAAAAATTAAAACTAGACGAAACTGGCCAAGTGCGAGTCGGACCCGCACACGAAGTGTTCCTTACAAACTTGTCTTGTATTTCATTTTTATTATTTGTTGTTTTAGCGGCAATAGAAATACTCAGTCTGTATAAATTTCAACCTTATGTCTACCTTTATGAGATACAGCCAACTGACAGACGGACGGACGGACAGCGGAGGCTTAGTAATAGGATCCCTTTCGGTTCGAAACGCAAAAATAAAGAAATTTTATTTTTTATTTAGGGTTAACGTATTACTTGATTCTGCCACGCGGCTTCGTCCGTGTTTCCGAGGGATTAATGTTTTTATTATTAGAAATTATAGCGCAATAGAAATACACGTGTGAAAATTTCAACCGTCTATCTATTACTGTCATGAGATACTACAGCCCACTGACAGTTAGACAGACAGACAGACAGATAGATAACGGAGGCTTAGTATCGTATAATAGGATCCCGTTGGCACCCTTTGGGAACGGAACCCAAAAATAAAGATTTTATTTTATTTAGGGTTAATGTATGACTAGATTATGTTACACGATTTCACCCGCGTTCCCGAGGTATTCATGCTTTAAACCCATTTTTTTTCTTTAGTTAATTTAATAACTTAGAAGTATTGTTCTGAGGATTGATAATGACATTGTGGTTTTTTGTGTTTTAGGTCAACGTAAGTGTGAAATGTGTTTTCAAACTTCTGTGTACCACTTCGAAGATAATGAGCGTGAAGAAATACTTTTTTTATAAATACGGAAATGATTAAACTTTCTTTACACATTTTAGATACTTACTACCTACTTGAAGTAATGATTATTAACAAACTCTTAACAACCTACAGTGTGGCCGCCGAGAGAATGCGTTTTTGTTATCCCTTGCTCCAACGATTTTTCCTCAGCAGTACCACTCCGCGTCATAGCTATGTTTGCAAATAAAATCAGAATAATCCTACTAATAGTATAAATGCGAAAGTTTGTGAGTATACATGTATGTTTGTTACTCTTTCACGCAAAAACTACTAAATGTATTTGGATGAAATTTGACACACAGATAGAATATGTTCTGGATTAACACATAGGATACTTTTTATCCCGGGAAATCATACGATCCCCCGAAAATGCGGGTGAAACCACGTGGGACAGCTAGTATGTAATAATAACAAGTTTATACAATAAACTTACACAATAATTCTTCTTTCGAATTCCTGATATCCGTCATTCATACATTGGAGTCTCCAATGCAGTATTTTTGGCTAAATTGTACGTATGTATCATGGACGATAAGATCCTGGGACATTCCTCACACACGGCTATCTGATCTCAAATTAAACAGAGCTTGTGCTATGGAAACCAGATAACTGATACTGCATATACCTACTACTTTACGTTTGTATACAATATCCATAATGACTCAGGACAAGGAGACATGTCAGTGCACACAAATGCCTTGTCCTGGGTGGGAATCGAACCAACGACCTGCGGCGTGATGGTGGTATCATCCACGCTTAACAGGCCTGGGTATCTGAATATGATTTGTAAACACAAATTGTGTAGGGCCTACTGCGTAAGTACCTATTTAAAAACTATTTATGGCATTTTTACCTAGGCCTTTTTAGTTCAGATAGGTAGGTACCTATCTTAGTGGATTTTGGTATCTCCGTAAACATCTGATATCTCCAGTAAATATTTATGAACACTAGTGGTTGCTACAAACAAATTTCGAATGAAATTATGGTTTTCATAAGAATAATAATTAATTATCACATGGCCGTGTGAAGAAATCCTAAAAAAAAACATATTTTCTTGAATAAAACTGAAAAAAACGATATGTTTCGTAGGCTTACTGTACACTATGACGTCATAAGCGAGCAGACGCACCGTCGCAAGACTCGACGTAGGCGGAATCACCGTAGACGGACGCGACGTAGAGCTACGCGCGACGTAAACGGAATGAATCAGAGTACACACGGTAATACAATTTGCCAAGTTCACACCATTCGGAAAGGAAATCAGGGACATTGTGCTAGTTGATGGATGGATCGACGATGTGAATAGGGGGCGCTTGCCTCGCGTTATAAATGACCAGCTGACAATGAGCCGCCCGCAGCGCTGAAAAATAAGAAAAACTCTCCCCTTTTGCTGATATTGCACACAAATGTGGATATTTATAGTCAATTTATTAATGCTCCAACTTTTTTAATGTTTATTATTTTACAACTAAAAAGCTTCAGATAGAGTGTTGCAGCTGTGCACGCGTCGATAAAAATAGCCTCTAACAGTTAGAGGCTAAATCAAATAAAAATTAATAAAAATGCAAAATAATGATCAATATTTAACTTTCTCCCGATTTTAATTGGAATATTTCAACAACTATTATCATTATGAACGTCACTATGACAAGTAGAATGACGCAGAGGGAGCGTAAAACGTAGCTGTTACGCGCAGCAGCCTGTAAAAGTTGGCCTGTTTTATATATTCGTGTAGTATGGCAACGTTCTTTCTAGGTATATTTATTTCTATGCTAAAAAGTATGTTTTCAATTGATTTTTAACATCATTGTGCATAATTAATTACATCTCAAAATCAGGAAGGCCGCGGCCGCAGATATGATTGTTTAGCTTAGTTGTAGAAAATAAACGAATCTTTTTGACAGGTATAGGCGCTTTTGGAAATTAAAAATAATACACAATTGCTTTGATTAAAAAAATGGATTAACATCATAAATTATAGTTTTTAGTTTGATATCTATTACTGGCAAAATAAAAACTGCAATAGCTGAAAACACATACGAACTTTTTATTTTTAAATCTCACTATTTAAATTTTACTGAAATGGAAAAAAAGTTTATGGGACTGGGAGCATAAATATAGAATACGCAGATACGAATAGACTGAATACGTAAAACCGTTGCCAAAAAAAGATAAATTGAGCAATTTATTTTGGATATCGTTTTAGGTACCTATGCAGAGTATTCTTCTATGTTGGTCGAGATAATTTGATTAGCTCTTGATTCTAATATTATGGTTTTTCATATACTGTCGTCACATTTATATAATTTTAATATATGAAAAGAAAAATAAAGCTGTGATATGATAATCATGACAAATATGTAACTAGTTTGTGGTAAGTTAGTTTGGGACAATTTTACAAGTTAATTTTGGATTACTTTCCGTAAATTAAAAAGCGTCGATCTGCTCCAAGAATTCCATTTATAAACATTGAATTTTTTTTCGTTTGAAGATAAAAACACTGCTCGCAGGTATTTCGTGTACAGTATCATGGCTTGTCGTGAATATTCAGTTCTGTTACGTAAAAGTAGTCCTCCGCCTGATCCTGTAGCTGTTACTGGTAAGGATAGCAATGCCTCTAAGTACATATTAAAAATCGGCTCATTCTTTCCAGCTTCGGAGAAATATTTAAAAATCATATTTACTATTTAACATTCTTTTTATCAATTTAGCCTATTTTTGAATGAAAGCTTTTTGTACACTAGTTATATTTTCTCCTTTTCAGTTACCACAATATTTTTAAAGTAACTTCATTCACGATGTCATTTTAGACGTTTGACTCACTTGCAAACCGTATTGTAGTCGTAGAGTTCTCGTAGACCAGTCGTAGCGTTATCGTAGAGCTCAGCGTAGCGCAATCTATTAGCGTCTCGTAGCTTTGTCGTAGTCGTGACATAGGCACAATCATATTACTTCAACTTTTACGCGATCATCCGTAAAAGGAGGGCTTCCATTTTCACAAGGATGCGGTCTAGTCCCAATAGTATCCTGAAGACTTTCTTTCTTTCTATATGTATTTGTTGATTTTTAAGACAATATTGTAATACTAACAAGTGGGCATCAGTTGTCACAATAAACAATGTTATTATGAGACTATTTTAGTACTTATTCTGTGCTTATATACACCGTGACTATAATCAACTTATTTATTTATTTGGACAAGCAAACTTTTCTGGCTACATACGTTATCGGGCTGATAATTTGCGAGGTTATTCTGGCGTTTGAAAAATTGACTCATTAGTCGGATTATTCATGTTTTGTGTAGAGGTTAACAAATAGAGGCAAATACGAGTACAGTTTTGTAAGCATATAGGCGAACTAGCTGTTCCCCGCGGTTTCACCCGCATTCCCGGGATAAAAATAATTTTATACTCGGGAATAATGTTTCTTCCCACTAATGAAACAATTTTTCGAATCCGATTGGTATTTTCAGAGATTATTCCGTTTAAATAATAATAAAAAAAAAACAAACAGTAAAGATAACACTCGGAGCAGATCTCCACGGGCGGAATGGGCGCAGTATCGCATGGTCAAGCGGATTAAGATTTTGGACCGCTCTATAGGTAATCGAATCCAAATACGGCAACCGCCTATAAAAAACTTACTAAAACTATCCATGGTATTACACCGGAGACAATTGTAAAACGTGACGTCTCTACTCTCCGTTCTAAAAAACATGCAGCATAGAATAATAAAGAAAATTGAAACGAATATGTTTTCCATTGTCAACTACTTTTATTTAGGGTCGTCGAAGCAAAAACTTCATTGATGGCAAGCGCTGTTGAGTGTGTGAACGGGGCAGGTGTCTGTCCCGACTGTCTATGATAAGCCCTATTTGGAGTAGTGTTGAAAATATTGGTGGTAATAAGATTTTTCATGAAGAATTTATGTGAATAGTAGAATTATTTTTGTACAGAATTTATTAGAATATTTCGTTCAAAACATTGGTTAAGGTTCGTGTGACTTCATGACGTGAAAAGGTGTTTTTTTATACCACTAAGGTAGCAAACAAGCATACGACCCGTCAGATGGTAAGCGGTTACCGTAGCCTATGTATGTACGCTTGCAACACGGGTATTACTTGCATGTTGTCGACCCTAATGCGTGTGCAGATTACTGTAATTAAAGTGTAGATAATAAGATAGGTGAAAAGTTATGTTGATATAAGAAGACTGTCATTATTAAGCACCACAAAGCATAGCTTAGGTTTTTGAAGGTATTTTAAGTTCAGTCCCAGAATACACCGCTAGGTATAGGTACTCAGTGACCAAGTAACCGGTCATCATTCTAATTTCCTCACGGTATTTTCATTCGGTAAGTTCATTACAGGATTCACAGTATTCGAAATCAAAGAGAATTAATGAATGTGTAGGATGATGACACGAAAATGGTGAATGCAGAGTTAGAATAAGCGTTTATATTGCACAGACCAAAAAATTATTAGAAGCAAGCTACGTAGAGTTTGATGAAATAGCTACATCTATACAAATGTAATGGTGCGTCCATGCTTGGCGAACCGAGTACGAGCCGAGTCACGACCGAGCACACTGCGAGCACGATTCGCGTAGTGTGGACGGGCTTGCGAGCCTCGAACGAGCATTCGTAGCGAGCTCGACTGCGCTCCGCCCGATTGACAGTTTTTTCACGAACACAGGGATTCGCATCGCGCTTGCTGTAGGGCAACGAACGACGAAGCTCGGCTAGTGCATGGACGCACCATAAAATTTAAGTGTTTATAAAAATAATAAGGTTTCTACGCAAAAACAAGAGTACGCAGATGAAGCCGTGGGGGTCAGCTAGTAAATAATCAAAATTCCAACGGTGTTTAAGACAGTTACATTTCCGCTGTCATTTCTCTACTTTTGCATTCGTAGCTCACCGTCAGCCGCCATGAACTAAAAGTTGGACGTGTGCGCCATATCGTACAGAAAAGTACATTAAACAAGTCCAATATACAGGGGTGCACCGCTTTTAGTATAAAGAAAGCGCGATTCGAAGAAAAGCATCGTTTATCGATGTCGTTTGCAGCTTTCTATACCGAGTCGACTGTGATATCGCGAAATTGCTGTCATTTTATATTTACGGGGAAGTTGAAAAGTTTATACGATATTTTTCAAGAATATCTGCTTATTATTTCCAATTTTATCTGTTACTACAAATTATATTTTACAGAAATATTTTTATATTCGTTATTTTTGTTTTGCTTCAAGAAATTATTTTTTCCATGTTTTTCAAATATTGAGGCTCAAAGAAAACTTTTGTTCTAAGATTGTAAAAAGGATTCATTTAAAGGCATTGTCAGTCAAACTTTTCCTAAATTTTACTCGTTTTATGAAAAAAGACAGACTCGTGTAGAGTTTCAATGTTAACGGTAAATACCACACCGATACAACGAATACCGACGATTAGGTCGACCACAGTATTATTACGTGACTTGCTCCCAAAACGGACAGGCAATCTCTATAAAGAGGTATTTGGGACCCTAATTTACACCCCCTTCCGTAATATTCGGCGTCTCGGTTATGAAGGTCCGGCCGCCTTGGGCCCTTAGTCTTTAGTTTTGGGGTATCGAAGGCGCTCACATACTGCTAGTATGTAATATACGTAACTACATTGTACCTACGGCTGGCTAACATGTCAGCTTGCCTTCATCGTTGTACTAATGGGTTGTTTCAGTAAATTAAATCGTATTCGTTAGAATATCATGAACGTGTGCTAATAATATAATTTTCATTTTGTTTTCATGTTTTATTGGTTTTCATGATTTCCTATTACTCTTGTGCATTTCCA
Source organism: Achlya flavicornis (assembly GCA_947623365.1). Lineage (NCBI taxonomy): Eukaryota > Metazoa > Arthropoda > Insecta > Lepidoptera > Drepanidae > Achlya > Achlya flavicornis. Next base: position 8,156,653 of record OX392467.1, read on the forward strand.
CACAACTAGGTGGTAGGCTCAAAGGACCAATTTATGTCATAGATAGAATATGACATACAATGATAACAACTTGGATTGTTATGGTGCGTCCATGCTACGCGAATCGAGCAAGAGCCGAGCCACGAACGAACCTACAACGAGCCTACAATGAGCACGATGCGAATCCCATTGTTCGTGAAAAATCTGACAATCGCGCTCGTTCGAGGCTCGCAAGCCCGCTACGCGAATCGTGCTCGCAGTGTGCTCGTTAGTGGCTCGGCTCGTGCTCGGTTCGCCAAGCATGGACGCACCATTATGTTTCAAGTCATTTATGGTTAAATACTGTCTCGTACATATTACCGTTAAGCGAATTGGTTGTTTTTATAAAATCTATTAAACGATCAATTTGCTGATTCTTCTAGTTTATCTACTCGACTTGACGTAACCTTATCTCAACCATGCTATAGACTTTAATCCTGCACCTTGTACATTTAAATTCCTTTCACTACCATTTATTTAGTATTGCTTGTCGCCCGATTTTTCACCTGACCTTGGACATTTGTTTTCAACATTTATCATCATCATCATAAATATTTTGTAGAGCACCGTAGGAAAAAGGCCTCTCATAAAGCGCACTACTCCTTCATGGTTTTTTGCATTTCGCGTCCAGCCCAGTTTGGCTAGCTTCCCGTGGGTATGCCCACAAAATATTTGTACGTGCTGACTAAAGTAGGTACATCTGAATACATTAGTGTGTACTCATAATTTTCTGTAGAAGAATATGCCCAGTAGAAGTCGTTATTATCATTAAAATCAGTAGATATAAAAAAAAGTTTCACGTTGTCGCTTAATGCTTTTATTTGTATACTTTCCTTATTTTTTCTGTTGTCTATTTCTATCCTCTCCTTAAACATACTTGTCAATCAAGCCGATGATGAACTTATGCCATATATTATAATTTGGGCACCTGAGATTTACCCACAAATACGAGTCTAATAAGAAAACCGCTTGAGGCACATTTCAGTCATAATATTTGGTAAAAGTGGGTGTGTAAATGTCGTGACCTTTATAGTAATACCGCTTCTGATATTTTGCTGTAAATTGTTATTGGTGTTGTCGGTAGCAGAAATAATAACATGAATTTGGAAATAAAGTTCATGCATTTCATAATTGATGGCACTTTCCATTTTTGTCATCAGCCTGGCTAGACTCTTTATCTGAATCCATCGCCTTTTAAGACATAATATTATTATGTTTTTGAAGCTCAGTCATACAGACCTGCAAGTATTAAACTAAGAGGGAAGACGAATATGATGTGATAGAGAGAAATCAGAATATTTGTATATGCTGGTTTGGTAGCTAGGTAAGCAGGTATAAACATAATAACACGCGTGGTATCGAATGGTGCGAGAAAGAAAGTGAATTCAATACAAGAACATGATTTACTTTTAATAATAATAATAATAATAAATACATTTATTTCAGAAAATTAAATTCCACATTGTTAGTAATACAAAATCTTAAAACTATGTTAGTAAAACACATGAGATAATTGAAATGAGCGAACACAGCTAGGTACAGTAGGCCACATGAACCCTGCAACAATGATTCATGTACCTACCGTCCAGCCGAGCCGCGAACATAGCCAGGATACTGTTGGTACTGGCCCGCACTCTGCAGAGCAACGACGTGCATTTTTTGCGCATTGTGGCATAAAAACAGTCTGTTCGCGCCTCCAAAAACATGCCAGATGCACTGCAGAAACGGGGCAGCCGCAACAGCACCCGAAATGCGTTATTATACTGAACGCGTAGGGCGTTGTACGACCTTTGAGTATAGTTTACCCACAGACTGCTCGTGTAGAAGGATGTACAGTAAGCTCTGAACAGCGTGATTTTAACTTCTCTTGAGCATCGAGCAAATCTGCGGGCTATCATGTTAGATCTCACTGACAACGCCCTACGCTCTCGCTCCATATCGGAATCGTCCTTAAAGTCTTCTGTCACCAGGTGTCCAAGGTATTTAAAGCGACTAACTCTTTTAAGGGGGACACCATTCAAATTAATAGGCGGATAATTTTGACTCGATTCACTCATTAAGTAATAGCATCCCTTTACATACTGTAGGTCTGTTTAGTTGGCATTGTAACTCTTAAAAATATAAAATTGCAGCATCAATGTATTAGAAAGAAACCTAAAATCATTACAACTAAGTCGGTAAACAAGCATACGGCCCGCCTGATGGTAAGCGTTTACCGTAGCCATATGGACGTTTGCAACACACGAAGCATCGCTCATGCTACTGTTACTGACCTTTCCCCCCTCCCCTATGAGCTCTGGCGACCTTACTCACGCGCAGGTACACAACTTTATACAACATAAAGTTATGTGGCTGCGGTATTCTGTAAGGTGGAGGTACTTCTCCAGTCGAGCTGCTCTTTGAGCGAATAAACGCTATGCTCTACCTCTCTCTAAATAATAAATAATACGGAATATGCATATTATCTTAGATTCAAATGAATCTTCTTCAATATTTTCAATATTAATTAGATGTATATAGATTACTCTTCCACGTTAATTTTAATAACGACATCTGGAACTCGGTTCCAAATTATAGTTGGTAAGTCGTTGACAGATGTGTAGGCGGATATTAAGATGTGCGCCGGATATTACGACGATCGCATCTCCCTACTTAGCAACGGATACGAGGATTTTGGCCAGGTTTAAAAAAGCTATATACATCACATGTTTCGAACAGTATTACCTACTTAATAAAATACTATAATAAGACATTACTTGGTAGGTCCAAAGAAAACAAACATTTCTGTACTAAATAAATCTATACAATTGTTTGCGTACCTATCAACATTAAGACTAAATTTAATAATATTATTATATTTAATTATTATTAATATGACATATATCTATGATCATATGAAATCGATCTTTGTAATAGGTAAGTTATAGAAATCACCCGTCAATATGAGAGATCCTACACTTGGTAAGATTGTCAAAGTGAATTCCTAGTAAATTGTGCATCATAATTCGTCACCGTATCATCTGAACACAGCCGAGAGTTAAAGCTAGTGATCTATACAAATTTGAATATGATAATATAGAAGATGTATGGGAAATGACTGATCGCGACGTGCGACATGCCATCCGTGAAGACCCCATTTTACTGATTTATGATGCCGTGATATCTACAACATATAGGTAGGAAGTATATATGTATATATACTACCTACCTTATGCAGGGTGTGGTTAAGAGTTCTCAACGTATGATATATTCCATAAATAAAATACGAATCTGTAAAAATACATTAGGTAAAAAAGTATTAATTACCCGAATTTTATTTGTGCCAAACATAAGGAATATTTTTTTATTTTATAACAATTTATATTTATAAATTTTAGGTAAGTATTATAATAAATAAACATCTTTGCAAAACTAATTAAAACACGAATGTCTTTCTCGTTATTGCACCAAACATCTCGCAACGAAAATATAGCTCCAATCCTGAACTCGCAGTCATGAACTTTCGGCACCAACCGGAAGACATGCAGCTGACTAGTGTTAGAACTTATTTACATCAAACAAGCCCTAAAAATAATATTATATACACTTAATAAAACTTCTCCACAAACGCGGTAAACCATCATGTTTCAATCTGTCAAAACTGTTAATAGTCCTTTACTAACGGGACACGCTGATGCGAGAGTCGAGCTAGTGTTGTGACAAACTCGACGTAATACTAGGTCATTATTGCACCTATTAAAACTTTCTATTGAAACGTCCCACCTATCCTAATTTCAGGCTATATAGGTATACATAATTACTTTTAAATTAATTCCTATTCTCGTCATAGAATTCATCAACCTCAGTAAATAAAATGCCAAGAATATAAAATTACATTATATTTATATAAGAATATTGAATTTAATAGCTGGCTCGGACATAGGCTAAAACATTAAGAATCATGGCGAGATCCATACATTGATTTGTACAAAAAATTAAAACATTTTACTGAGTTATGTTGAATCACTTCCAATGTTGAGATTACATAAAGTATTAATCCTGTAATTGATAAAAATCTAGATAACAAAGAAGGAAAATTTATTTCAAAAAGATTCAAGTGAACAGAATTCTTAATAGTAGTACATTAAAAAATCCTTAACGCTTCCAGAGAATAATAAAATATAAAAATCTAATAAATACAAAGTCAACATTCCACTTCCGTTAACGAAGCGAATAAAATTGTCCAACCCTTTGAATAAACCGTGAAAATGGTCGAGAATAGCCTATTAACACTGGCTGACAGTATTGTAGAGGCTCCTTCGAGCGAATGATAATATTTTTCTTTTATTTTAAACAGTTCGCGCGCCATTCGTGCTTAATTAGATTATACTAATTGAGTTGGTGCCAATGGTTCATTTAAAAATTGAAATAAAATTGGCACTGTGACTTTTTGCTTACGTGGTAAGGAACCATTTAATGTATTTTTCTTGACTTACCTGTAAGTCGTTCACTAGCGGTAATATTATGTAGGAATTGCAAAGGTTTATTAATTCGTAGAAAGTTAATATTATAGAATACTGAAAACGCATCAAATTAACTGATATATGTATAAGAATTTTGACACATATTTAGCACTAGCTACTGCTATTGCATATCCCTGTCAGCTTTACAATGTGCTTACATAAATAATAGTGTACGTATATCAGGGCGAATCCAATATGCAGGTACGTTGAACTCTCCCGGGCCGGGCGGCGAGGGAATGAAAATATTTTCCTTTTATTGCGGTCCCCCGCGTCGCCCAATTACAATTAAGTTAATTTGAGGGTTCCGTAGACCTGGTGGACCTGATGCTCTGTAGGCTTATGCATCTTAAGCGGTCTGTGAATTGTGATGACCAATGTTTTTTTTGTCTGTTGATAAAATTGTATGATGTTCAGCCGTTTGTTATATATATTAGTTATGTGTCCGTATCATCTTATAACGATCTAGATGAAATACCTATACCTCAGCCTATACTTATATACGAGACTATAAGATACATATAGTTATGTATTTGTGTGTTGTCTACCTATCTATCTTCCTTTTAATCTATCCATACAAGTATAAAACTCCATATTTCTTTAGTATACTGGCCAGATACGACAATGCGACAATAAATGAGATCAAAAAGTCAAAAGGTCTCCTGGGCTAAAATGTATGAAACAGCTGTATTTTTTACGATTTCGAAGTTGGCCCCGTAGTAAAAGTTGTTCGTATTTATGAGTACTTTACGTGATTTCATTTATGGTCGGGTGTCTTGGTATTATTCTAAAAGTTTTTAATCACGAATAACAAAAGCCATTTTAAGCTACAATGAACCCTTTCTATCTACAATGCATGAAAATTTAATGCTCAAATGAAACCGTACATACTGATATATTATATCAGACGAAGCTCTGATTGCACAGGGCTAATGAGAAGCCGTTATTGCTCCTTCCGTGTAAATATATTAATTTTACGAGTGAAAACCCGATCCGAACCACACACAAAGTTGTTGTTTCCTAACATTATAACAACACGCGCCACGGAACATAATAAGCAACTTGTTCCACCCGCAGTCTGTTTTGTTTCTACACAAATTCTATGGATAATGAAAATTATGATGAGAAATTATATTTACATATTTCTACTTATTATCTTAAGCTTTACATTCACTCGTATCGACACTGTTTCTCTCAGCACTTTGTTATGATAATGTTTGATAAACATAACTCACTTATTCATATTCCTTATTAGACTGATAAACGCTCACCCCGTGTACCAATGAGATTTTAAGTTGAGGTGACTGAACGGAGAGAACTCTACCATTATAGTTTTCCTAATGTTGGATGTCTAGAGACCAAAGAAAGCATTTCCCAAGAAAAAACACCTTAAGTGTGATATTAATATTCTGAAAGCACTTATTTATAGATAGATAGCTCTTTATTGTACACCAAATTGGCGGTCTTATCGCTAAGAAGCGATATATATATTTTTTTAATATTATTTAAAAGCTGTGGTCACTGATTTTACACAATAAATAATCAGTCATCTATGCGTAGGTATCTCCAAAACGCACATATACTTATCTTATTCCTTTGCCGTTCAGCCCTCATTACCTATCGTTAACCATATTATAGAAGACTGTTGGTTCAATCTTAAAAAAATATCACAGTTTGGGTGTGTTTAGGTGGGTTATAGGTGCCCGAAAACGCAGAATCCCAATAAAAACCCTTCATGTAGGTCAAGGTACTGCAACGAAAAATAAATTTAAAAAAGTGCAGCTGTCACACTCAAACTGGTGTATAATTTGAATCGAATGGACTGTGCGCAACAACGTTATGGCCCATGGCTCTTAAATTGCTTCAGTTAAAGTCATAAAAACACAATTGGTGTGACAATTTGCAGGCCTTTTTCCATCTGAAATAGTTCGTTATAATATAGGCTTGTTAGTCAGATGAATAAAAAAGTAAAAAGAGTACGATGTATTCCATTGAAAATATTTCGCTGACTTCAAATCAGTCTGGCTGGTGTCAGATTAGAGTTATTTCATACTTTTTTGTGTATTTTGTTTGAGTCGATAATTTTTTTTGACCAAGGTTTTGAGATGTTTACCCTTAGACAGCACACCCGTAGCTCGTATCAATAAGCCAGGTCATCACACAAATTAGTCCATATCTTGAAAACTACTCAACCGATTTTAATGAAATGTGCACTGTTCCTTAAGTTGAAGTACATGTAAGCCATTAAAAAAGAATGGTCACAATCCGATTAATATCTTCGGAGATATGCGTGGACAAACATTCACACAAACGTACAATTATACAAACATACATACACCTATAACATTTTGTATATTTGTTTTAAAAAGCCCTAATTGATTATCTTATTTGTGAATATAATGCAATTCCAATAATATTACATACATACGCGTCGAATTGATAATCTCCTTTTTATTTAAGTCGATTAAAAAGATTAACTAAGAACTAATTTAAGATACTAATAATAAAATAGTGTAAATTAAAATATAAATCAATAGTGACAAAAATATTTGTGATGAGTTCATTTGATAAAGATGATTTAATTTTACTCAAGTATTTGGTACTAAATATTTGGGCGGATAAGTAATAATGTACTTACATAATAAAACTAACTGACTGTCAGTAACTGACGCACAGTCCACACCTAAAGCAGCGGGGACTACGTTGTAAGTCGTTGGTTTTCTACAATTCAATTTTATGGATCACAGGTATATCAAAGCCATCCATTGACTCGTCCGATGACTTTTTTGAGGTCTTACTAAAAAAAAAATAGTTAGATATTAGGATTTCAATAAAGCCCACATTATAGAATAGAATATAATAGAATTATAGAACTTTATTGTACACAGCAAATAGTTACAGTGTATACCCATGTCGGGCATAAAATAGGATACAAAGTGAATTACATTTAACAGATGAATGTTAAATTATAAAATTAATGTCAATTTTCTATACATATAAATTATTTAGTTTTAAAAAATTCATTACATTTTCATAAAGCCATTTATTCAAACAATTCTTAAATTTAACATTTGGTAGCTCCTTTAAACTTTCTGAGTACCCTTGCAAAATGTTATGAACCCCTGAAAGTCTGTTTACATTATTTATCTCGTCTCATTGTCCTTACTTTAGTATAATCTGCATAAAGCAGAACTGTTAGAATATAGCAAGCTGGGACTGTCAACTTTGGTTTTGAGGGTATACCTAGCTGTTGTAGCGTTGAAAATAGGAAATAGTTTTACTTACAAATGTAACCATACTCGTTCATTTCAAAACACAGTTTTCCCTAGTTTCAGCGGATGTTTTACCATTTCCTCGAAAACTATGAGTCAGATATATCGAGGTCCATTTATTTGTAGGACAGTTGAGATGGTGAACCAATAACATTATATTGTGGATTATAAAAGTAACTATAATAAAAATAACAATAACTACAGGACTGTCAAACATTCTTTGAAGGCTATGGAAAGCTCAGTGGTAGTTACGTGGAATGACGTTGAACGCAAGTTTTTTCATTTTGACTGGATATTTGGTGCCAATTCCTATACGAAATAAAAGTAGCATCAATTTCAAATGGTATACTACCAAATGCTTGTCAGAATTATTCATTGCTGTGAGCAATAGCGACCGAACACGGGGCACCGCGGGCTACTGCTTCACCACGAGAAGGCGCCCGCGCACTCAGCGCTCAAAACGAAGGACTTCCTGGACAGCACGCTGGTTAAACTCTTGGGCTACTCTCCTTACAGCACTGATTTCATCGTTGGAAGATAAGCTAGTCAGAGTAAGAGAAGGCCATATAAGAGGTCTGAGGTCTGATCAAGATGTTTCAAACGGTGGTTTAGATGCTAGCGGAGAGTTCTTTGAAAAGATTTAATTATAAAACTTTACCCATAGAACTTTTTATTTCAGTTTCAAAATCAAATCTGTTTGAGTAGGTATCTCACGTTAATAGCTTTGCTGAGAGTTCTGTGTCAATGTTTGATTTAAAAAGGTTAATACTGATTCTTCATTGGTAAAAAAATGGGCCACAATTTCATTATATTACGTAAAGTTTGGCACGTATTTACGTCAAATTGGCACGGATTCATAGCTGTCGATGCGATTTGATTTTCGAATTATCATTTCAATTTATAGCATTAATGTGATATGATGAAGCTACTTTCTGTATATGTTAATCATCATTATTATGATGATGATGATGATTAATATTTAATATTTAGATTTTGGGAAGATGTAATAATGAAACAATTCATATAGAAAATCATGAGAGTCTATAAGACTTCAGTGGCTTAAAAAGTAAACGTTTAAAAACGAGGATCATGAGTGTTATCAAAATTCACCAAATATACTCCCTTATTGTTATTTTGCTGACAAACACACGCTAATATGACACGAGATCGGTTTATCGCAATACTGACAACGCGCTATTTTTCACCCTCGAATAACGAAATGTCAGCTCCAAAGCAGACCTTTATCATTGTCAATAAACTCGTGTATAAATCAAACAGCCGCCACTATATCGTACAATAGTATATTTCTCTTAGGTATTATTGTCCAAATATGTTTAGTCTTTCTTTGGGAGAAAAGTATACCTAAGCTGTTCTCCTATCTTGTTCTAAATCGATGAAAAATGCTTTGAACGAAACTGACGATGAATAATTCGATTTTGGGGAAGATAAATTATTATGGGCCAAGATTATAAACCGGGATAAAACCTGGATAAAGTTAATAAACTGATGAAATTATTTAAATATGCACTTAGAATCATCCAAGGGACATACTTATACATAATTTCCAGCACAGACACATAATTTCCCATGGTTAAGATTAACTTAATTAATCAGAACTAAAGACTGAAGCGCTCGTGGTGTAGCATGATTAGCCGTTCTTAATCGATCGGCAAAGTAAAGCTACGTCTGTCTTGGTCGGTACCTGGATGGGTGACCGCTTAGTGGTATTTCAAATCGAGCGTTTCCGTGCTTCGGAAGGCACGTAAAGCCGTTGGTCCCGGTTATCACTTAATTGTGATAGTCGTTAAGCTGGTTGGATGCCTCCTAGGCGGCTTGAAAAACTCCAACAGTAGGTTGGCCACTAGCCTACCTCCACCGATCCGCAGTGGGCACGCGTGGTGGAGTATCTGCCCATTCCCTTTCACCCTGATTTGTGAAAGGAGGCCTGTGCTCAGCAGTGGGACATTATAGGCTGATGATGATGATGATGATGAAAGACTGCAGGAAAATGTATTGCACTATTATCATGATAAATTTTGTTTGTTTGAAGTGAGGCTTGAATTATTATTCTGAAAAAATACTATTTCTGCGTAATGAAAGCTCAATAGTAGGAATGAAAATTATTAAAGGGGAACTATGTAGTATAGGTAAAAATATGAATATAAACTTCTAAGAATTAACCTAAAGGTACAGATTCGTTCAGGCAGCAGCAGCAGGCGACGTGTCGCCACGACCGTACGTCGCCTGCTGCTGTTGCCTGAAGTCGACTACGAACTTGCATCTTTATGGTGCCACGCCGTATGTTAATCTGTCCGCCTATCTCTCTGTCACTGCGCTATATTTCATCAATCAGTAGAGCTACTGATATGAATTTTGGTATAGTTTTAAATATTGCTGATCCAAACGCTGAAACAAACAAACTTATTAAACTAATTACAAACTAAAAATTAAAAAAAAATATTTTCTTTGTTAAAAATGGCCGGAATGGGGGACCGAAACAAAGTAGGACAAGTTGGAATGGGCGCCATATGACAGGTCTTCACTTGTACATTCCAATACTGTTTTGTTTTTCATAAAAATACCAACTTTCATTTGTGTCGTGTTTTTAGTTTATTTCTGAAAACACGGCAAATTATAATTCTAGCTGGAATATGGTTGAGACATACAGACAGATTGACGAACGGATGGACGGAAGGACCCTAAAACAAGAAAAACTAGTTTTTTATATTTGATCAGGCCAACAGCAAATACAAACAGCTTTTTGTTATGTTTGTTATGCACTTACTTTGTAACAATGAACACTTTCAATGAAAAGCAAGAGACCATATTTTTATTCTATTACCTTCAAATGTGTTGTGTTCGCTATAAAATACGAAATAACTTTTGAAATTTATAGTTAATATAGGTATATAAAATATGTTTTTCTGTAAAAATAATGATAATTGTGCCCACCTGCGCTACCATATGAAAGCTTTTATTATTTTCTCAAAATGGGTTGTCAAAATCTCATTTCGTCTGGACATAAAAGGTCGACGAATATTTTCTTTATGTAAATATAAAATTGCTAGTTAAACGTATGTTATTATAGTACTACGTAACATTTAGTACATACTAATAATTGCTTATAAATATTTCCTTTTGCCTACTCAGAGACCAAGATTTGATTTACTAATTCAACGCAAGCATAAAAAGTCAAATCTATTAAGTATATTTTCAAGAGGTAATTCAAAATAGTTTATTATGATCAAAATGTTTCGATACTCTTGCCAAATGCTAACAGGTCTAGACTAAACGAATCCTTAAAGATACCTACATCTTATTTACGAGTACATCGATACTTTGACGGGCCCGTTGGCGACTCTGGTCAAGATTCCACCTATTGCGCCGCAGGTCGTGGGTTCGATTCCCGCACAGGACATGCATTTGTGTGTATGAACATGTCTGTATGTCCTAAGTCTGGGTGTAATTATGTATATTAAGTATGTATTTAAAAACAAAAAGTAGTATATGTATTATATCAGTTATCTGGTTTCCATAGTACAAGCTCTGCTTAGTTTGGGATCAGATGACCGTGTGTGAGAAATGTCCCAGGATATTTATTTATTTATTTATTTACTTACTTAAAAGAGTCATTCCTGACGACAATAATTTGTTTCGGCTTTTGTCGGTAAAAGAAATATTTCATGATAGTATAATAAGAAACATAGACTGAACAGAACAGTGAACAAGTTGTCTATAATTGTATTTATTATTGTTATCAAATAAAATGAATTTTAGAATAAGCGATGCGAAGAATAAAATTAATAAAAATGTAAGATTCAATAACAACCAGTTTATTTATCGTTATTATTACATTACTAAAATAGGTAAATACAATATTTTTACAAATATTATGTTGATACAAATGAATCGAGAAACGTTACGTGTGCGAAGTCGGTTCAGATTAAAGTACTAGTGCATATAGTCGCGGAGTCCATCATGACGAGGCGTCAAGTCGAGGCGAGAAGTCCACTCGAGGCCTTTGACTGCGTTGAATTCCTTCGCCGTGGATTCCAGCCAGTGCTTTGTGCCCGCTCATCCCGGTAATGCAAATCAAGGGAACTCCGATTGCCCCTCGCAGCTCGTTCCCATTCAACGAGTTTAATAAAGCGCCTGAGAATCCTAGAGTGGGATGAAAAATTCAATTAGATATTTTTACGTTTTCCCTACTTATTTCTGTTGTCCTGGAGGGTAATATTGTCGAGGTAAAAGCCCGGCATTGTCCCCAAAAGGAAAAATAAACGCGAGACTCATTTACACCCGCCACTTGCAATTGTCGTTTAATATTGTTTGTGCAAGCGCAACTTAACTTAATACTCAGCTGGAACTTTTCTCATATTGTGGTTTCATTTAACATTTCATTTGTTATTCAGTTAATGTTACTTTCTCTACTGAATATCATTGAAGACGATGATAGCTCAGTGGTAGTGATGTCTAATGTAGTGGCAAAGGTCATGGGTTGAATTCTACAATTAGCTTGAGCTTTTGGTGAAGAAAACATCGTGAGAACTATATCATGGTAGGAGGATACTTTATAGTACAGTACTCCCCTCAAGCACCTATAACTGTAATCCGGTATCTACACTTGAGAATCAGATCTCTTGTAGGCTTTGTGTGCTCACCACAGTCGGCCACTTCATTAGGTACATTACATGGTAAGATTGTAGTAAAACACAATACTTATTGCCTATTCTAAAAATATTCATAATAAAAAAAAATGGTTGATACGTTAAATTAGTTGAAACTGATAGAAAATACCGGACTTATATTAACGATTATGAGTGGTGGATTCAATAAACTTATATTATAAATGCGAAAGTAATTCTGTATGTCTGTTACTTTTTCACGTCAAACCGCTAAACCAATCTAATCCGATCGTGATGAAATATGGTACGCAGATATGGTATGGAGAGGGCCATATGCAACATTTTATCCCGGAAACGCGAGGGACAGCTAGTTACTAGATAAAACGGAAATATTATAATTATGATTAAAAATTATAAAGTTAATTATTATGTAAGTTAGTATCAATATGCAGTTTTATAAAACAATATTTCACTTCAAAGAAATTCCATTAAACCCCTCGTTCGCAGCTTAATTTCTAATTCTCGGAATTAGTTTGAGAGTGAGTTGCGCGGAATTCCTTGCAGTGCTTTGTCCATGAATAGTGATGCAAATCAATTGAGTGCTTCTCAGCGCCCTTGCCTTGCTAGCTCCATAAAGCGATCGCGAGAATACCCAACCATCCAATCTCCTTACACTTTCCACACGAAGTGGAAACGATAGAAAATTTCAGTGTGTACGGTAGAATATTGCACCGCCTTCAGAATATAATATTTTATAGAAAATATAAAAGTTGAGATCGGTGAGACAACTAAAAACTGCTTCGTTTTACGAGTACCATTCGAGTTTTATTTACTCGTGTACGTACCTGCCTTAGTGTCGACCATCTGATTCATGTATGTTCGATATATTATTGAATTCTTGAAAAGGTTTAAATTTCTCAGCACTAATTACTTATTAGTATACTAATAATAATTCCGTTAATTCCGTATTTCTGAATATAAAACCGAAAATGAATGCTACTTCTTAGCTTAATTTCTTAATTTACGAGTGTATTCATTATTTCGTGCCTCTACTTACATGTCTGGCCTCAAAATACGGATACTCCAGCTAGTCTACAAAGGTTTAAAGACAAGTAATTTCAAATTGTTTCGAATTAGTTTGTGGCTGGAATGTTCGTCGAGTTAGTACGAGAGCATTCAAAGAGTTCAACAGTCTATTCTGTTGTAAGCTCGTCGAAACAATGGACTGAAATAATATTTTACGTTACAAGAACTTGAGCTAGGTGATTAAATAAGATGGTCTTGAAAAAAATCTTGTAACAAAAGTCATTAAAATATTTTATTTGTTTTTTATTAAGTCAATCAACAATTATTTAGGCAAATAAAACATTTTCTGATTCTGTTAATTAAGTAATTAAACATCATAGAGTGTAACACATTATTTACAGGGTAACATCTCAGAACTGTTTCCGGTTATTGCGCCAGTGCCGTTCGAGCCCCTAGTTTGTTAGATACTAAATCAAATAAAAATAAATAATAATGTTAAATAATGTTTAAATATTAATATTTAAATTTCTCCCAATCTTAATTGGAATAGTTCAACAACTACCATCATTATGAACGTCACTATGACAAGCAGAATTACGCAGAGTGAGAGTAAAACAAAGCTTTCACGTACACCAGCGTAAAAAAGTTGACCTGTACGGCGATTGTAAAGAATGAACGTTAGTAAACGCATGGTAAACGCTTACTAACGCGTTTGCGTTAACTATAAATTAATAGGTATGGGAGAAATTAGTACCATGAGTATTCTGCTAGAGGCGATTGTGCCAATTCGTATAGAGAAATGTCGTAAACGCAATCGCGTTAGTTAGCGTTTACTAACGTTAATTCTTTACACTCCGGGTAGGTACTATTTTATACGGGATGGATACGAAAATACGACAATAAATGAAACCAAGCAAAAATTACAGATTTTCATACATTTTAGCCGAAGAGACACTTGTACTTTTGAGACTTTTGTATGAAAAGCAGTACTTTTTTTTTTGCGATTTCGAAGTTGATCCCTTAGTAAAAGTTTATCGTATACATGAAGTCCTTTACGTGGTTTCATTTATTGTCGTATTGTCGTATCCACCCCTTATAGTCGTGTAGTATGGTGACGCTCTTTCTACGCGACCTATCACAATAATAACAATACAATAATTAATAGTACAATGAAAAAAAATACCTTTCAAGGAGAATGTACCTATGACAGAATAGAATATGACAGCTTAATCCAAACCAGGAAACTAAATAAAAATCCAAATAGTTTTATATTAATCATATAATCGTATATTATCATGTGCTTCCTTATTTGAATTTTTCAAAGGCACAATTTCCCAATCGCATGACAGTGGTAATTTCTCGAAGGGCAATTTCATCACTTTGAATTTGGTACAATTTATCAAATTGCACGTAGGAATTGCAACATGCATCCCGGCTCAGCTGTGCCCGGTCACAGTCGTGAGGCAATTTTTTATCTCCCCTATTTATCCCCACGTCAGCAATGCGGTTCCTTGGGGAGCGAATCAGGAGGGAGACGGCTCGTACCTAACATTCATGTCTTGGTAACGCGGACCATTTTATCGGGAATGATTGTTGATAACCAAATTTTTATGCCGTTACAGCTCGTTTGGTTGGGTTTGTAATTTAAATAAATTTTGAACCAATAAGTTTATTTTATTGTTACTGAAAATGGCCCTTAAGTTTATTGTTCTGTAAGTATAGTTGAGGAAAAATTGTAAAATTGTGGGTCATTGGTTGGTATTGATGTATTCTAGTTTATTATTTGTCAGTTATTGAAATAATACTCATTATAATGACGTTCAGGTATTACAAAATGTTCCCCCCAGTTGAAGCTTGCTATCAGTTTAAGCGTACCTATAGTGCATACCAATTAGTGATGTTCAAGTGTCGGAGTGTAATAGTTGTGCTGAACTCTGTTATAACTTCATTTGTGTGCGAATGATCGAAATGGCTTCATGTGAAGCCGTTAGCGTGATTTATAATTCCACTAGCCTACCCAGTCACTACTTATGTTCCCGGAATGAAAAGTAAACTAAAATAACTATTTAAAAGTTTCATGAAAAACCGTTCAGCCGTTACTGAGCTGAATGGTAACAGACGTACATACACATAGACCATAGAATAAAATAAGGAGTAGGATAATAAGATATCGATGAATTGTGTGTCGTGTTGTTTAAAGTGTTGTTTGATTTCTTATTTTCATTTCGCTTATTAATTTTGCTGCATTCCAGTGAATAAAAGATTTTAATATAAAAATTGGGCGGCTTTTGTTAGCGGCACTTTTAGAGGGTAAAGTTTCATTCATATATGAATTAAATTTTTATTTATTAGCAATGAATTGGCACGTAAATATTAATAGGGCCGTGTAGTGATCCCATTGTTTTATTATATTAGTTATTTATTCAACTTGTTATGAAGACAAGTATATGAAGCTGGAAATAGCAAACCTAGAGTCTCTGTTTTCTTGTATAGATAGATACAGCTAAGATCAAACAGCAAAATCAAAGGTCGTTGACCAATCGAAACACGTAAAACAAACCTATCTCCAAGTCCTACAATAACGATGAGGCAATGTTTTATAATATGATTTTGGATCGAAGTTCGACTTTATGGAATTTCCAATGAAAAAAGCATTTGACTTGAGCACGTGTAAAACATAAAAATCCATGATTAATTCAAAACATTAACATCATTATTGGCACGTACGAGTTGGCAATGTCCTCTGAGGCGCTCAGCAGAGCTTGTAATTAATTTGCAGCTCGCAGGTAATTCATTAGTTAGGAATCGAATCGACCTCGTCTCGACACCAATATCGTAATTATTTCTACCGGGACCAACTCTCACTGCAATCCTAATTACATTCCCTAATTGAGTTTCACGACTAATTGGTGCTAGCTTACTTTTCATACGTTTTTTATGATTAACGTATTTATATAAAACACTCCGATCTCCCTGGAGGCCGAATAAAGCGCGAGGGATCTCTAAACAGTCGAGTAGCCTAAAAGGTCCATATAAAGGACCTTTTTAACATTTTTTAATAGCCTACTAGAATATAAATTAATCTTTAATGGGATTTAGGATCCGGTACTTTACTTATTATACCTTGTTTGTTTTCGATACAATTTATTATATCAGCAGTATGTAGTTAATTAATAAACTTTGGAGTGAGATTACGGTAAGGGATTTGCGTCAAAAAAATAAGGTGATACTATGGAATCCTAAATTAGTGAAAGCTCTATTAAAATATTATGCCCTCAATGAAAACATAAAGAAGAGCACACTAAATACAAAAATACAAACGAACTAACTAATGTACACAAATATCAAGTAGGCTCGAGTGACTCACCACTGCTTAGTTTATAGCCACTTTCGTGCGCACGTTTTTATTTGGGCGTTACACCGAACACGTGGTCGGAAATGGGGAAATAAAGTTACACGTGACCCGAGATCGGAATTTGGACAACACGGGATATAGACAACATAGATACGTAGTCAACTAGACAAATTAAGCCCCTTTCACAAATCAAGTACTCAAGGCTATTTTGATTTCAGTTGATATTGACTCTGTAGGCTTTGAACATTTGGACGATGTTTGGACGCTACAGGCAACATGTGCTGTAGCGATGTTTTCATGAAATATTTGAGAAAACGTAGCTATTTGGGGTATAATGAATATTTGTATTCTTTGAAGAATTTATGTAGTTAGTAGATACCGTCGGGTAAAAAGAGCTGAATCTGGGTGTTTCTAGTGTTGCCAGAAACCATCTCATGATATAAGACAATACAGTTGATAATCCACCTATTGTATATGCCTGTGAGCTGTGTAACTATAAGTGCTATGTCAACGCTCATGTCACCAACATATCACACTAGTGTTAGTGTTGTGGACCGACGCTTTCGCCTTCAAACTTTGTGAATTGTTCACAAACTACTTTAATGGACTGGCGAGACGCGGGAGACAGTCTCGCTGCCGGATATTTGGAATAGCTGTTGCTTTGTATATTTTGTGTTTAATCGACCATTAAAAACATCGAGTCATTCTGTTCGAAAAGCGCTTGGGAATATCGTTTTATAGCTATTGGGATATTAATTTCAGAAATTGGGACTGGGTGAATCCCTAAATCCATTCAAATTAAATAATAATAATAAATATACTGGGACATTTCTCACACACGGTCATCTGATCCCAAACTAAGCAGAGCTTGTACTATGGAAACCAGATAACTGTTATAATACATATACTACTTTTTGTTTGTAAATACATACTTAATATACATAATTACACCCAGACTCAGGACATACAGACATGTTCGTTCATGCACATAAATGCATGTCCTGTGTGGGAATCGAACCCAGGACCTGCGGCGCGATAGGTGGAATCTTAACCAACTGCGCCAGCTGGCCCGTCATTTGTCGTATGTATACATTTATTTAAAATAAGTTTTCGTTCATAACCTGTGTATTTAGTTAAATATACTTGTTTATATATATGTTTTGCGTATACTTTTTTCTAAAACGTTACCTATAATATAATTATTTCTACACGCATTGACATAAAAAAAGATCAAAACAAGCTAAAAGCTAAAAACTTGGGTTGGAATATTGAAGTGTCTGTCTGAAACATACCCTTTTTTAGTAGGTTAATCTTGTCTGTCAATATTCGAAATTGGAATATCGAATATCAATAATCATCAAAGCTGTATCGCTACCTTGAAGAGGACCTGCCAAGGACAGAAAATAAATAAAAAGCTTCATTTTATGGATTAGGTATTCGGCCGAGGATTATCCTTATGGCGCCAATCCCAAAGTGAGTGGTCTAGAGTTCTGCGTTCTGCGTTCACTGTCATCTTTGCGGTGCTTTTGATAATTGCACACAGCGACCGCGGTGGTCATAGATAATACTATATATACATAGATAATTTTATACAGGTGGTCAAGGAGAACGCACGTAGAACTCTGACTGCAGAACTATAGACCGCTCACTGTGGGATCGGCGCCTATAGTTGGTAAAACGTATCGAGGTACTTACTTTTTCATTTTCGAGTGTCATACTCCGATAAACAAATCACGTCTCATGTAAACCTACCTATTTTTGGAGGTTTCGATCAAATGACCGTAAAACTGGTGGCAACGTACTGCGTAGGTACGTAGCCTGCAGATATTTCGGGTATTGGAATAAATTGATTTATCACGATTAATTGCTTAACTACGTAAAATAATCAAAAGAGTTTTTATTCGATGTTATATTTAACTGTACTTTAATACATTGGTAAAAGAGTTTACTAATAATAATAATATTTTTTTAAAATTATATCTCTCACAATAGGTTGTTAAGTATAAATGCAGTTATAACATAATAATGCCAAAGGCTAATCAACCAGCTTTGCGAGAGCTGGTGCCGGCTTTAGGTTATAAAAAACCCTATATTTCAGGTCACCAGGGCCCACACCGCATAATCGATCCTAGTCTTGACTCTATAAAGGTACTTACATAATTTTTCTTAAAGGATCGAAAAACTATATAGTGTTTATTCTTTAATTCAAATATACACTATTCATTGATAAAATCAATATTTTCCAACCATAAGTGCTCAATATTATTAAATAATAACTTTAAAGAAATTCCCCGTGTATAAACCCAGTAGGTAAATAATCGTTTGAAGCCCCTTTCAGTAAGCTCTGTTTATCAAGATAAATTATTCCAAGCAAGATATTGATGGCCTTTGGATAATAATATTCAGCGACTATATCAATTTTACTTTAACTTTTGATTTAGGAGGATGTTTATAAAGGAAATTATTAGTTCTCCTAATCATATTATTTCGGTGTTTTGTTTGATACAAATTTATATTAAGAAATGTAATATTATAATGTTTTAAAAGTATTTATAATTATGTTTGTTGTGTCAATGTCAATATGATTATCAGAAAACGTTTCTCAATATAATTACATTGTTGGGATTATTAAAAAAAACATGTCTTTTTGCATGTTATTTTATGTCATGTATTACTATAATTATTGTTACGTTTATCATTCGGAACCTCTGATCTGATATATTGTTGCTCTGAGGTGGTCGTTAATAGCTGCGACACAGTTTTTAACTAAGTAATGCAGTTGTTATCGTTTTATATTTTATGGTATAATGTGTTTTTGTTCTGAATAAATAAATAAATATTATCTGCAGTCTTAAAAAAATTACGGAACAGTAAGAATTACCTATATTATAGATAAATAAATAAAAATAAAAAAGCCTTTTATTTCTTGCTGAAACTAAATAACAGTGAATGAATCTAATAAATCTAATACTATATCTAAATATGTATATACCTATGATTAAGTATATCTATTTTGTTCCTAATTATTTTTACTTATATTTTTTTTTTCTAATTTACTTAGAGAAGTACCTATTAGTAAGTTAATAATTTTTATTTTGTATACATATAATATTAAATCATGTTTATTCAGTAGGTACTCTGTTCTATTCTACGTTCGTATTAGTATATGTATATACTTTTAACTTATGATAATATTTTAATGCTAAGATTAATGTTTTAGTACTGCTTAGTTGTTTGGTTTGCAAGAACCCCTCCTCGGGCCTCCGAAGGCCTCCTCCAAAGAATCCCATTGGTCTCTGTCTTTCGCTACTTGTAACCAACCTGGTCCCGCTATCCGTGTGATGTCGTCCTGCCACCTCGCGTGGGGTCTTCCTCTATAGCGTTTCCCTTTAGGACCGAACCATGACGTAATTTTCCCAGTCCATCTCTCATCCTGTAGTATAATATAGATAACTAAAATTAATACTAATAAATTTACAACACTTAAATAATTATGAAGGTGTGTGGTTAGGTAGTAGAAGTATCATGTAATAATTTTTGAGTTTAAATATGTAGGTACCTATTTAACATTCGTAAGCCATCAATAAAATTAGGGAACCAGTTATTTCAAATGAGGTCAGTACTTTATTTAATTAAATGTAGAGTATAAAGCTTTTGTCGCTTTGTATGTCATTTGGATGCCAAGTTTTACTCTGTGGTCAGGTTGTTCTCTCGTGAACCTATTTGTGTGAATAATTATTATATATACCCATTCAAATAATATTGTGTGTTGAAGTTGGCATAAGTTGTGCTATCACATTAGTTTGATCACACAACTTGGCTCACCGCGTCCCCTGGGTGAACACTTCGTCTCAATTATACAACTCGTGTCCATACCACTTAGGTACTACATATTCTCAACACTTACAACTAGAACATAATTGCCAAGGCTCCAGAAGGATGGAGGCTACGTGTTATGCTGCCAGATTAAAATGACTCCCAGGTGCCTCATAGTTGAAGTAACTGAGCGTATATTTACTCTAGACATGTTTAATTGAATAAAAAATATTGCGTAATGATACTTTATGCTGGTGGAGCTTGGTAAAATTTACTTATAACCATGAGGAATCCTTTCGTCCATCTCTATCTAACTACTTTCGATGCTTCTGCAAACTTGACAAGATCGCTCTACCCATCGGTTAACTCATTGCGTTATATTTTTAATCGACTTCAAAAAAAGGAGGAGGTTCTCAATTCCTCATAACTCCGTCATTTATTAACCGATTTGGAAAATTCTTTTTTTGTCTGGAATGGTCTGTTTGGTCCATCAGATCAGGATTTGAATACTTTTTAGTGTACTTTGAAGTCGGTTTAAGTTTTTTGTAAAACAGTCCAATTATGTAATTAATATACTATTTATAACTAGCTTTCCGCCCACGGTTTCACCCGCTCCCCTTCTCTACCCCCTTAAGAATGATATTTCCAAAAATCCTTTCTATTAATGGAACTAATGCATATGAAATTTGAGTAAATCGAGGCACGCAGTAAAATCCTCCCCTTAAAACAGTAGTACCCCTTTTTGCCCCTTTAAGGGTCGATTTAAGAGAAAACCAAACACGTTCTTAATTTTCTATCTCAGTATTAATACTTCGAGTATTAATACTGAGTTTCAAGTTAATCGGACCGCGTGGTAGGTTTCTTCCACACAAACTTTAACACCCCCTAAGGTGCAGCAAAGACTATCCATAGCGTACTTTTTAGTCTGTGAAAATAGATATACAATTCTTAACAGTAACGCACACGAAGCGCAAAAAGTCTGCGAAAGAATAGGATGTACCCAAATCTCTATTTCATCTTATTTTTCTGTATTTAAAGTACATAATAATACGACGCAATCTCTGCATTTCCATTGTATGTACGTCTCTAGCTAGAGTTACGCCGACAAACTGATCGAAAATATAGTGTACGTTGTGTTGTGTGCTTTGAATCTGTGAAAAATCTGTGATAGACTTTTTTGTGTGCCGCAGACGTCTTCACACAAAAAGTTGGTCGTCTATGCTGCACCTAAACCTCCTTTAAAATCTACCCATGGTTTTCAAATACTAATAATGAGTAAAAGTATTAATTTAGGTAACCAATGCTGAGTTAAGAGCCAAGGAATAAGATTTTTAATGTAAACAAGATCTCCCATTTTCACCCCCTTAATAGTTGAATTTCCAAAACTCGGTTTACGAAGGTGTCGGGTTCGAATCCTACAATGAGCTTGATCTTTCTATGAATCAGAAGAATTTGGAAAAAAATACTGACACTCTTCGACAGTCACAAAGAGGAAACAAATAATGGAAACATGCGGAAATTGCGTACAAGCCCGAATTAAATTCTATTGTTATTCAAAAAACGACTGTAGGCCTACAAAAGCCAGTTGAATACAATCTTCGAGCACACATTTTATTAGTAGGCTTCACATTTTACGAGCGGACTGGAAACCTAAATAAAAAAGAGGATTCTTCATATGAAGTCCCTTTGTCATTTTTTTACGGTGGGCTGTCAAAAGCTTTTACGATTTCATCTTTAGTCCACAGACGTAACGTTCTTAATACCTGAAAAATGGCGCTTATTGTAATGAAGAAGTTGGTTTTAATAATGTCTTGATTTTTTCTCTCTACTTTATCTAATAATAGGAGACATATATCATCATCATCATCAGCCTATAATGTCCCACTGCTGAGCACAGGCCTCCTTTCACAAATCAGGGTGAAAGGGAATGGGCAGATACTCCACCACGCGTGCCCACTGCGGATCGGTGGAGGTAGGCTAGTGGTCAACCTACTGTTGGAATTTTTCAAGCCGCCTAGGAGGCATCCAACTAGCTTAACGACTATCACAATTAAGTGATAACCGGGACCAACGGCTTTACGTGCCTTCCGAAGCACGGAAACGCTCGATTTGAAATACCACTAGGCGGTCACCCATCCAGGTACCGACCAAGACAGACGTAGCTTAACTTTGCCGATCGATTAGGAACGGCTAATCATGCTACACCACGAGCGCTTCGTATAGACATATATATGTATGTATAACTACTTTGAGAGATTCATATGTATCTGAAGAGTCTGATAAGTCTCGATGCAGATAGATAGGCAGACTGATCGGCTGCGCGATCGGTAGACTGATCAGCAGACTGTTTGGCCGTCTGGTCAGGAGACTGAACGTCAGTCGGGTTGGTAGACTGATGATAGGTACTCTAAAAATCTAGAGGTGTATCGGATTTTTGGTACTTGTTCAGCAATTTATTTGTACCGGCTTGATACCTCGTCGGATTGCCCAAGGTAGGCTTGCTTGTAATGTCAATAAGTTGCTACTTATATGCCAATTAATTATTATTTTAGTCCTACCTACACATTGAAATGAAATATAAAATTCGGACGCAATCATTTCAATACATTTCCTCAATTTAGGAATAATATTGCATTTTAGAACGTTGTTACGCAAACATTCAAGAGTTTCCACAACTTATAAGTCACACAAAAGGGGGGTTGAAGTATTCCAACGAAGTATAAGTTTTCATCAAACTTCCATTTTCTATGTAGCGTTGCGACTGGACGACAAACAAATTCAATGACCACAAAAAAGTTATGGAGAAAACTTCATCAGTACTCTTTTGCTCTCGGATAACTTTTACGACTTCAATATATTGCTTACGTAACATCTCAGTTTATTTATAAACAAACATAATTTGAATTTTCTAGGTTCTAAAAATATAGTCAGCATTTAGCATTACTCATAATATGATTAGGTTTTTCGGGCCTAAAAGTATAGGAAAATGTATCAGCAATTCAGCATCCACATTTTTACTTCACTATCTATAAATAAAAAAACTTTATTGCGTTACGTACGTACGTTACGTTAAACGAAATATGAAAGCTCCTTAAGCCATGTGATTGGATATATTAGACATTATAATATGAGTGTAGATGTGTTAGTGTAATAAACAACGGTAAGTATAGGGAGGAAAATCCCTTAGCGGACGTGATTTGAGCTCGGGAGGCGGCATAAATGGATCGTGGAGTAAGCGCTCGATGCCGGGGGCTTTGTCAAGATTTCACAACGCCTATATTCGTACCAATTATTATAAATATTGGTATGGACGACGTCTTCAATTTTGGTACAATATCCAACATATTTTTCAGGAAACCGTACTGTGGGTCGATTCTCGTAACAAAAGTCAGCAGTGTCGTAGCGACATCAACTATTTAAATTGTGTTTCGTGAAATATTTTGTATAAAAAACATTCGAAAGTGTATATGCCTCAACAATTTGTCTATAGGATCGTTTTTCAATCGTTCATATGACATTATAATAGTAAAAAACACTGTTTAATCGTTGAAGTCGCTACGACATCGTTGAAGTTTTGTTACGAGAATCGAGCCACTGAGCGTGTAGATGTTGAAGTGCTACGTCGTAAATGGACAGTTGACATGATGTTGTGGATGTGGATATCCTGGGAGTAAGCATTAAAAAAATCGAGCTGTTTATAAGTGCCATTTCTACACTGCATTATTGTTTCACCAGTAGGTAATATACAAAAATAAAGATGCAGATTGCAGAGTCTGTAAAAAATATTCACTATATATAATTAAAATAAGCATAGTACAGAGCTATGGTTGGAAATTGTTGTAATATGTTATTGACTAGGTTCCTATGAAGAGATTTTTCCCTATGAGTGATTGTTGTCAGTGCGAATAGAATGTAAATATGATGTAATGAATCTAAGCTTGTTTTGTAAAGAGTAATTGCTGAGTTTATTGCCGGCACTTCTCAGCAAATGCAACCTTCCGATCCGGTATTAGAGTATTAGAGTCAGACTTTTCATAAGTGCCTGCAAAGGTCTATTTGAATAATTGATTTAGAATTTTTGAATTATTTTTTTTTTGATTAATTAAACCATTCATTGATAGTTCATTGCATGAATATCGTATTTCTACTTCAATAAGTTCATTGATTGAAATGGTTTTGAAATGTGAAGGTTTATGACGATACAATTTATTATATCTCGCTATCTAATTATGCTTGTGGTCTGCGTCAAATGTTTGAAAGTTTTCAGTTTAACAAGGTCGTCTAATATTTAGAAGATTTTCAGCGTAATGTTTAACAACGTCGAATTAATTTGACTAGTCTCTCATTTCACTTATAGCAGCATAATGTAACACGGTTTTCTTCACATTCAAGTTAAGTATGCCGCTTTACAAGTGGAGCCTTTTCACGGGTCTGTATATCTCACTTTGAATGGCAAGGTTCGGCACTAAGTTTGAATACTAAATAGGTGCTTTTAGTAGGAGCAGAGCGAGAGGTTAGGTAATTGAGGTGCCTTCGTGCCATTCGAACAGTGCCATTCACAGTTCTATTAAGTCTGTAATTTGTAATTCTAATTCTGTAATTTCTGTAATTCTAATTCTGTAATTTTGTTTATCTGGTGTAATCCACACCCAAGTTATCAGGGTTCAAAAAAACGACGAAGCGCTTCGAGAAAAGGTGGGTAGTATAATTTGTCTGATTTGTCAATGGTCACAGTGATAACAAGTTTTGTGTATCTATTAGTACCCCTTTAGTTTATTTTTAGTATAGTTTAAATTAACTAATTAACTTAAATCTAAATCATAAGTGCATGCGAAGCTCTACTTGAGTAAATAATTTTGAATCGAATTACGGTTTTCAATAATGCTCTATTTCTGTTTTTACTCAAAAATTTACAAGTTACAAAAAATTCAAAACAAGTTATTTTTAAACCTGTTTTAAGTTTTTTTAGTAGATTGGTCAGATTTATATATATGTTTGTAATCATTTCATACATATTCACTCCTGGGTACAACACATAATCATCATGAGTACATCACCACTAAAATTATAAACCGCATAAGTAAAATACTTCTGTACATAGGCTAAGATATAATGTTGTGAAAAGTGAATACGTGATCTTTGAGGCCACCAGTGCTAAATACCCGGATAACGTACCACCCGTTCATCTGAACGGTTATCCACTTGAAAAGGTGGACCAAATTCAATACCTGGGGCATATAGTCACGGCTGACCTCAGCGACAATGCTGGCATCGAAAGGGAGCGGAGGGTGCTGTCAAGAAGAGCGAACATGTTGGCCCGTAGGTTCGCACGATGCTCGGTTAAGGTGAAGATAACGCTTTTCCGAGCGTACTGCACATCGCTGTACACGTGCAGTCTGTGGGTCAACTACACGCAGAAAAGCTACAGTGCCCTCCGTGTCTAGTTCGATAATGCGTTCAGGTCAGTGTTGGGGCTGCCCCGCTTCTGCAGCGGACCAGGTATGTTCGCGGAGGCGCTCACCGATTGTTTCCACGCGAAACAGGTGCGCGTCTCTGGTACGCAGGGTGCGGGCCAGTTCTAACACTGTCCTGGCGATGATCGCAGGCAAATATGTACCTATTTGTTCAACATTTTATTTTTATTATTTCGTGTTATATTTAAGTTGTATTTTATTTTTAATTATCTCTTTCTGTTGTTATTATTATTACGAGTCCAATTTATACTCGAATTAAATGAATTTTAATTTAATTTAAGGCCTATTCAGAAATTTCACTGCCGAAGACTGAATGAGCCTTGAGACTGAGACTGTCGCTTATTTCTGAATGGGCCTTCACTCGTTTTGTATACCAGTCTGGCAAGTTCTGACATCGGTGTGGACTCTTAAGTAATCATTTGAAATACTGGATATAAAGAGCGAATATAGGGTATGTCCATTGTTTCTGAAAGCTCAAATTTATTTGATGTGGAAATTATCCAATTGCTTTTGTCCTTTTCCTGCCTTAAGCTCGGTTATCACTTACACAAAAATGACCCTCTGATTTATGAGCAAGAAGGGCTATAATAACTATTTCAGCTATAAGAATAGCATTTATCAATGGCTTGGTTTCTTCCTCTGTAGAAAACTATTGCCTCATCGCCGCGTTAACTACCGTTTTCCTCTGTGATAGCATACATATTTTTATTGTTTATTCTATTTGTCTATCTACCTCTGACATAAATAAAATAATAATATAAAATAATCTTGTAAACAGCTCTTGTTGGTTACAGTACACACATTGGCTATGTGTAAAGTATCTATTTATTAACGGTTGAAAGAGCATTTTGATCTAAAGCTAAGAATTACTCTAGTACTCTAATCGATGAGAGCAGCTCCCAAGGGAACCCTAATAAATCCACTCTGACCAGGGTTCATTAATTTGCCTCCTGTCAAGTCCGTATCTGAAATTGTTGATGTTTTGCGCATGTTTGTGGCACAATTTATTGAGCCAATCATTCGTGGCCCTAAAGTTGAGAGGCACACTTGAGATGATTTATAATAATAGCTTTACGTATAAATAAAGCGTTATGGGGACAAATATCAGTTTACCAAGAAACGGTCATAAAAAGGGCAAAGAGGTTCTTACTAACGACGAAGAGCTAATTTATAGTTGACTTACTATTCCAAACCTTTAATTACGGAATCACACATTATTGTGACGTGATGAGATTCTCCAACATAAAAATTAAATACGAACAGTAATACATGAGTGTTACATAAAATTATCAAGTCAATTAATTAAAAAGTTTGTAGGTAAATTGGGTTAATAACATTCCGTACAAATCTTTGCCCTCCCATGAAATTAAATATGAAACCCTACAGATAATTTACTACAGCTATATTATAATATGAATTTACTTTTCAGTAAGCTGTAAGTAATACAAAGTCATTGGTAAACTTATCTCATTAAATATCTTGTTGAACAAACTGTGCAACAAGACATAAACAAAATTAATAAATGCAAACCTCCAGAAGAGAAAGGAGAAGCACAAATAAAGTTATATTATCAATGTATTTTCCATGGCAACTCCACTCGGAAAGTGTTTCGAGTGAAATCTTGAGGCGGATCTCAGAAAATTCATCGCCAGAATCCACTCCACGGATATAATAACAGACATGATAAAAACTTTGGGAAAAATATTAGTTTTTCGGATCATCGGAGCTTACAGAGGACTGAAAGACAACAAAAAATGTTTCTTCATTTATTCCTCGTTTTAAAAGTTAAATAAAACTTTCCCTCGTTATGTTCGACGTTTTATTAATACGGGGTTAACGCAACTTTTATATTTGTACACTTATTTTTAGAACAAGCTAAAATTTCTTAGTACACAATCCGAAACCGAGTTTATTTAACGAGAGTGCCTTTCTCATTTCTGAATAGGTACTCGAATCTGGAGTGTCTATGAGGCCGTGGTCTAATAGATACTACGTGTAACCATTACGGGTAGTCGTTACAATTTGTGTCGGGAGCTTTCACCTAAGTTAAAAGGGCTCGCTTCAAAATGGGCGGTATATCGAAAACCCATTGGAGTAATTTGTGGCGAACCGAAACGACATTGTCGCTTAAGCGATTCAATCCTACGCGACCGCGCTGGGACCTACACGACGATTTGAATTTAAGCGATTTTATGTGAGAGGTAATGTCACCGCTTTGAACACGCACTCGAGTATTTTCATCAGCATGTTTATTGACATTGACCTAGAATGTTTTTTGTTATTACACGTCCAAGGTAGGTGGACTTGCTTATGCAATATAACAAAATATTTAGATTATTCGATGTAAATAACTAACAAGTTAATTGTATCCAACTAGACCTCAAGATACAGACTCTGTCTAGTTTGGGGCCATTGCCAAATACGAATTACTACATTTACGTAGAACATAAATATTATGAACCTATTCTGTGCTACATTGATGCAATAAGTCTTATTCATAGCATTTTCTTTGCATTTAAAAAAGGCGAGGTAGGTACCTAATTTGATGCAATTTTTCAATTAATCATGGAGCATGATACAGCATGGGGTTCTTCAAAAAGGGTGTGAAGAGATTTCTACAGGGTCGGCAAAGCTCTAGTAACACTCCTGGTGATGCAAACGTCCATAGACTGCGGTAACCGCTTACCATCAGGTGGGCCGTATACTTGTATGTTACCTAAGTAATATAAAAAAAATGGAAAAGGCGTTAACAATTTGAATGGTTTAGACTGTATAATATTAAAGCAAATCCCGAGGTGAAATTTTATTACCAGTATCCTAGTATGATCTGACGAACCATGTTTTAACTTTTAACAAAATATTCAATCGTACCAAATCGTTACAAAGTCAGTTGAGTTCCTACATATTTTTGGTGCAAACCCAATTTTGGAGTTGGTTCTATTTTTTGGGAATAAATCAGAATAAAAATTATTTAGTTCAAATATACCATCACAAGCACTTATAAATAGTCTGTTTATAATACCACCGGTCCGAAACCATTTGCTGAGTAGAGCCCAAAATAACTAAATTACTCTTTTCAAAACGAACACAGGCAATGTTATATTTGAACTATATCCAACTATGTTTGAATGTTACTTATATTAGAGGACTGTGTAAGCGCCAGTCTTTTACTGTCATCATTTCAGCCAGCGATAGCGGCTCAGGCAATGGCCCGGTGCACTAATACCGTGTCTACTGGCAATGTAATACGTGTGCACGGTGCTTAAGGTTTTTCATACATTCTCAAGCAGTAGTTTAGCTCCAACCAAGCCGAGTGCTAACGAGTTTGTCGCAGCCTGTGCAACTCTTCTAGGTAATGTGAGACCTGGTTTTGTAACTTTGGAATTTACTTTCGTTTCAGTTTTCTTCTTTGGTGTTTATCTCGTTTAAATGCGTTCATTTTTAATATTTGTCAATAGTCTACTGAATTATTTTTGGCTCCTCTGGTCTCAATTAAAGTCTTCAAAGTACATAGGAACTACGAAAAATGGAAATATTTGATTCGGTTCGTATCAAAATTAAAGTGATAGAAATCGAGTCCGAATATCCTTCTTTCAGTGAGATTGTTGGTCACAAGACTCACAAGCCTATCTTTTTTTTTTTTTTTTTTTTTTTTTTACTGTGTATAGGCCTGTGTTTGACCACAATCTCACTATGGTAAGTGATGATGTGGTCGAAGGTGGTAAGCACACAAAGCCTAGAAGGAACTGGCTCTCAAGTGCAGCTGACGGAACACACCGATCGATGCTTGGCGACAGATTTTCAACTTGAGGGTGGTAGCCAGCCAGACGGGTACTACAAAGTACCCTACCACCGTGCTATGGTTTCCTCACGATGTTTTCCTTCACCGAAAGCTCAAGCTCATTGTAGGATTCGAACCCGGGACCTTCGTTTCGGTATCCGACGTCACTACCACTGAGCTATCATCGCCTTAAATCTATTTTGTATGTAGAAAAAGAGCAAGAGTTTTCGTGAAAATCTTTTAAAGATAGTTACGAGATGGGTTGTGTGGGAGGAGGTATCAGAGGGTGAATCATTAAAAGAAATGGGTTATACAGTTGTAGATGTCAAAGCTGTTCTCAAAAATAGGAAAATTTCGATTACAGACGTAAATTAAATGAAGGAAATACACCTTCATCTAATATAAAAGGCAAACGTACCTCCTTCGCCGTGAAAAATGGAATAACAGTAACGAACAATTTGTCATTTTAATGTTTTCATGTCCGCAGCCGGTACGCGGGCACTATGGATAGACAATTTATAACGCGTGTCATATCCCCTTTGTATGGCAAGGCAAAATATCTAGCCACGAGGAGAGGAATGCAATTTGTTGCCGCCTAACATACGAGTATTACACAGGAAATACCTGGTAAAGTGCGTTCTATGTAAGATATTACTGACGATTTTTAACGCAAACTTTATGATGGTGTTTAATAACTTTATGTAGTGCTTTCTTATGTGGTCTTCGCTAGTCTTTTTTAATATTATATGGTGTTAGTGGCCTGCGGGGTTATTTTAAAACGATCGAATTCGGATTCGGGAGCGGAATCGGAAACTTCCGAGATGAGTTTCCGACATGATAAAATAATAATGAAAATGTATATTTGCACATTAAAATACAATCAAAACTGTAAGAACATCAATATTTATTTAACATAGTATGATAATAGTACAATTTAAGTGTTACAAAATAATACCTAAACTAAAATAAATATATTCTGCATGATAGGTTAAAGCGGCCATTGCTATTTTAATTTCCGAATCGAATAGTTTGACGTTTCTCGACGGAAATATCAATCCGAATCATCGAAAAGTTTCCGATAGCTTTTAGATGGCGGAATTCTTTCCGAATTTTATTTAATGTTCGTTTTTGACTATTATTTAATATAAACGCATTATTTAAACTTATATAATGGTTAGTTGGTACTAAACTGAGTGTGTTTGCCCCTATTTTAAGTAAATAATGAATAAGAAAGGTCTGCGGTAAAAGTAATAGCTACATACTCAAACTTCGTAGGGACTAAAACATATTGGTCACTACTCAATACCGTTACTCATGTTGGATGCTAGATTCACTACCACTAAAAAATCTACGTAACCATAAAATCTATAGCAAATTATCTATTTGCAAATAAAAGTTAAAATATTTTATTAGACTCAAAAGAAAAAAAGAAAATATTTGTTTTATTATAATCTCCATGAATGTACTGAAAAAAAAAAACTACTTTGACACAGAGGGCTTTTTGGCGGGAACTTGCAAAGTGACGTTGCGTTTTCGTTTAATTTTCAAAAAATCTTGTATTTTGAGTTTTATTGCGTATTATCTGTGATGTTTTATCCTATAAATATAAATCCACGCGCACCAATGAAGGGAAATTAAATGAATTATGTGTATCGTGACTTCAACTTATCTCAAAAAGTCCGTGAGAAGTTTTAGTTTATTGACCACTATTTTACTAACACATGACGTTTATGGACTGTGACTGACAGTGCGTACAATATGAAAGTGATTTATTTTGTGCCTAGAACTTAGGTATAACTCAAATACGATTAGGCTGTATGGCTCAAACCTTTGCCTGACTTTTGCTAATGTTATAAACAACAGTTACTTCGACCTATCAGTCAGTTTTCGAAGTTCGATAAAACTAGAAACCATTTTTATGTTTATTCACACAATGTAGACCTAAAATCCAAAATATAGAAAATAACAAGTATCTGTCTTTATGCATTTGATATGAGTGTTTAAATGAGGGCTTTCAACAATAAAAATCCGTAAGCATTTCGATTTTAGTTTAAATTTTAGTTTAGGTATACCATTTCCTACCATTATTAAAAACAAACTTTGTAAACGCACTCCAACTTTCCGCTATCGGATCTTTTCGATGAAGGTTTCCGATTCCGCTCCCGAATCCGAATTCGATCGTTTTAAAATAACCCCGCTGATCTCGGATTGTTCATGAGGCGGACTTTTGAAAGAGTTCATAATAAGTCTCATATAGTTATTATTAAGTGACTAGCATTATGATATTTTACGTACCGTTTTCTACCAATTATTTTTTTGATATAGGTACCGTTGCTATATTTATTTTGACCATAAACGTTTTTTTACAATTTCATCTCTATGCCTATTTAGAACAAGTACAATAATTATCTACAATTTAACAAAGACGAAATGTGGTACCTACATGAGACGCATATATTCTATTTATTGCACAGGGGGTAGACATCGCAGTCTCGTCTGGGCGGGCGGGCGCGGGCGGTACAGATAAGCGTATTATTATACTATGGGGCTACTGAAATTCCCACATCATAAAATGTGACCCACGCCGACGCCATAAAAACGATCATTTATTTTTACGGCATCAAGCCCTAGGTTAATAATTGTGACGCCATAATTTTTTTCGAGTTCCAATACATTTTACTAAGATCGGTATTTTACGATTGCGTTTCGCTTTTACGATTACGATAAGTATTTCTTTAGCGGAGTTACTTGACTGTCTGGTTTTATGTTATTGAAAATGTAATGTATCCATTTGTATATTTTTCCAACCTCATCCTATTCTTATTCTTTTAAGCCACAAATATTCTCTTTAATTACTTTTCTTTTCATATTTCTTTTTTTTCTTCCTACGAACACCAGAGAGATCTTATAAATAAATAAATATCCTGGGACATTCCTCACACACGGTCATCTGATCCCAAACTAAGCAGAGCTTGTACTATGGAAACCAGATAACTGATATAATACATATACTACCTTTTGTTTGTAAATACATACTTAAGATACATAATTACACCCAGACTCAGGACATACAGACATGTTCATACACACAAATGCATGTCCTATGTGGGAATCGAACCCACGACCTGCTCCGCGATAGGTGGAATCTTAACCAGAGTCTTAACCGTCCAATCAAACCAAAATTAACAGTCCAACCGCGCCAGCCGGCCCGTCAATATATATAAATGTATATAATGGTTGGAGTTTTCCTTTTAAGGTATAGAACCCTAAAAATATATTATTTCCATTCATATTATTTTTATACATGCTTCTATCTGTTAATTATTTGTAATTAAAGGTATGTTTTACCTTTCAGAAATGTTTTCATTATTATGATCATGGTATTAAGTTACAGATAACGCTGAATATCATGTTTATGAAACGTTGAGGTCACATAGCATTAAAGGAGCAGAACGACTCTGATTTACTGTCGGTAGTTCCCAGTACTTTTAATGATCCTCCCTCGCTTCTTAACCGTTAATTAAGGTTATTAATCCGAAGGCACCGCCACCTTGTTTTCCTTAATTGGTCGCAATTTTATTTAAGTCGGCGAAAGCTACGCTTCTGCTTTCAAAATTAAAATTATATATCAAAAGAGCACTACACTTGTAATCTTAAAATTATGACAAATTATTAAAATGTCTTTACACATAACAGTTATTTTATTTCATTATTATTATCACTCTTATTAACAATAGATTTATGGTAGAAATAACTTGATACAAAATGAACCACGATAAATTGCAATACCTATGAAACATAATAATTTTCCGAGAGAATAGTTGATGCTGCTTTACTGAAACTTACTCGATATTATAATATCGAATTAATAAGAAACCCTACAGCGAAACAATACATGAACATCGAACTAATCCTCAACAAGTTTCCGGTTGCGAAGATAACAATTACGTAAGTAATACAATTTTAATTTATAAACATTGAAAAAGGTAATATTGTTTTTAAAGTATTGCACAGTGAGATAGGAGCGAAAGAAAAAGAGGATCATAATAGAATTATTTTTGTGAGCATCCGTTGAACCGGCGGGGGTCGTTATTCAATTACAGGGGAGTAAAAACACGAGGCGATGTTTACCTGTGTTGCTGCGGGCCATCCGACCGAATCTTTTTACCATAATTACCTTTACCAATGTATTTTTGAAGTATATACCTACCAGGTACTTTGAAATGGGGAAGCTAATGAATTTAAATAGACTTCCGTAGCAGTTGCTGTGGAGACGTACTCAATCTACATGATAGATTTGTATGGCTTAATTTTGTTCGGACAGGCGGTTACAATCGATAAGTAGTAGATTTTACAAGAGTATTTTTACAAGTTATAGTATATAGAGATATATCTGATTTTCTAAGTTATAAAGTTATTTATGTACTTAATCATTTTTTGTTTCATACTACTTAATTATTTTATTGTTATTGAAAATGAGTAGGTAGTACTTCAAATATTTTGAACTTCTAGCTACTTATTACAATTAAATTACAAGGGGGGTTCAATTCACTACATATTCAAATAAAATAATCAATATTTATAAAAATTAAGGCCGTTCATGAAGTTTTAAAAATCTAATTTGGAGAGAATATCACGCTCATTTCATAGAAAGCGCTCGCGACATAACGTGACACAAATTGTATTTTCCAAATCCCGTAAATGCTGGCGCGCTGATTCAAGATCGAAAACCATTTTTGTCATTTATTCGCAATAATCCAATATGGAAGCGGCTGCGCGTGATCTCATTGACAGTAAGCTGGGGCACGGGTTCCGTTCCATTATTCATGGTGTCCAACCAACCCGATGTGAATAATATTTGCGGTTTTGAAATGATACACCTACCGAAACGTTAAAGGAATCAATGTCTTGAAAAATTCCAACCGGTTTTTTTCCTATCATTAACTCTTGATCGTTGTTCAAAGCAAAAAGTTTCAGGATCTTGCGATTAGTGAGATAATACCCTTTTAAAGGTTCAGTTTTTTTTCCTACTTAAGCCTCTTAGGACGGGAATTAATAAGTTAGCTTTTAATTATGTTTGTTAAATTTTCTAAAATGTAGCTAATTATTTTGATCCTTATTAGTAGATGGCCAGAATAATGAGAAAAATGTAAAGGGTTACTTTGTATCCCTTATATTTTTCTCAATATTGATTTTCAATAGCTTATTGTAGCTTTGAAGGCTACTCAGGGCACTTAGCTTATTCAATCTCAAAGATTGATGGATGTGAAAGGATATGGCCACGCATCAATTGAGGTAAATAGTCTTTCTGCTTTCCGCTAAGAAAAGAACATGGAAAATGTATGTTTATTTAGAAACCACCGTCATGGGGATGTGTCCAGAGGCAACTCATTTTAGATAAGGAGCAAAGCCCTCTGTTTGGGTTCAGTTCCGTTTGCTTATTGTTGTTATCGCTGAACCGTTGTAAGTACTAACAATAATAGTAGTTGGCCAAAATTGTGCTTAAGAAATTCGAAGTTCCGTATAGTTCATTAAAAAAATATTTTATTGCCTATTATGTATACTTTATCTACATATATAATTCAACACTAACAGTCGGTTGCACAAAGATCGCCATAAAGCTTCATTACGTAATGAGACATTAACGCTAATGAATCCGTCAGTTTAAAGATGTTGCACAAAACCATTAGCCAAAGACGACAAAAAGTATGTTCTCAGTTACAAATCTCAATAAAATGGCAACATTGAACGAATGGAATGAATGATTTCTCTACACTAATATTTCTGACCATTGATTATGTAAATGTATAAATTATTTAAATGTATCTTAGCATTAAACGCGCTGAAAAAAATGGACCCCCAATTGTTGGTGGCTAAAATCTTTTCCCGCGCACAATGTCAGTTGAGTTGTCATTGAATACGTTTGTGTCGTTTGTGTGACAATATTGTATTGTTTGAAATTATTTTTGTTGATTAGTGTGCAGAAATTACTTTTAGTATGCACGTGATAGATTTATGGGCCGATCATCATTAAGAAAGTGCTGATCATCTCATTTAGAAAGATTATAAATATCGACTAAAAATAAATAAATTAATATATCATCTGAATATATCGATGTGCTAAATTTTAATCCCGAGTTGCCAAGTTGTCTAAACTTGTTTCTAGTTATGTAATTACTATTTACTTAAAGTTCCACATTATAGAATGAAGAAACATCGGAATTAAAGTAGGGTAGGTATTAATAAATAAATCACAAGACCACAATTTTGAACTGATTTTACTCCCTTTAAATTCTAGTATAATTGTCAATAAATTAATCAATTCAGATAATGGACAATAAGTTTCAGATTACGTGATTCAAACGTTAGGATGGTTATTCTAATCGAATTATATAGCATATTTCAAAATCAGGTATACTTAACTATATCAGAGTACTAAAGGGTTTATTAGGTCACAATTATAAATAATCATTTAGGCCAAACTTTAGAAAGTATTTATTCAAACATATCTATGGCCACAACTATGAATTTACTCTCAAATCTACTTCCGGTTCGGATGACCGACCATATTGAGAAGATACCGGTAAGAAACTCAATATAAAGGTCTTATGTATGGCCACTACACATTCAGAATTATTCTCAGTATATAACAGAAATACACAGAACACACATTACAAAATTATCAATTGTTACAGTTGACAATATCAAATATACTTATCTTTATATCGACGGGCAGTATCACGATTATAATAAGCAACCACTTCCAAAATACACAAGACTGAACTGAGCCCAGACCTTCCCGCTTATTTTATATTTTACAAGTACACTTCAAGAATACAGACGGAAGTATCAACCAATCACAGAGACGGAAGTCTCAATACACCATAACCGGATACATTTTATCAGGAAGTGTCACTAATCTCATAATAACAAATTAAGTAAACCATTACCACAAAATTACAACATTTGTTGTTAATTATTGGAATAATTACTATCGAATTTAGGTATGATTAATAATATGATTTATCAAAGCCACAACATTACATTGTTCAACTAAAGTATCAATCGGAAGTCTATTGAAATCTCCTTACATTACAATAAAACGTTTATCAACAATTAAACCATCGCAGTAGTAATCTGATGACCCTGTAATTATTCCAATCCAATTATCATCAACATTACAATTTAAAATAACATTAAGTTACACCGGAAGTTTAATTTAATTATTGCACCGGAAGTTTAAATAATAATCAAACCTTCAGTTCAATAGTGTTGCCATTGCAAATAATAAATTTATCAAAAACTTATTTCAATAGTGTTGCCACTGCAAATAATACATTTTTGAAGTACTTATTTAACTCAGATATTTGACTCAGATTTAACCAAATATCTAACACGGCCAGACTGACATGTACTTCGTTCTCGAAGTACCAACAGTACAACAACATTTATTTACGACACCTGCTGTATTTCTGGCATCTAGGCACAACCACAAGGTAAACCACAGGTACAGCCACAGGCTTAAGCATAGCCAGAAGTACAGCAAAGCTAAGATTTAATTACAGACAACCCCCAGTATAACAGCGAGTAAAGTCACAAGTAAGGCCATTGTTACAATCATAGATATACTATATTTCTAATTACAATTTATCTTCATTTTCGAAGTACTAACCGTATAAAAAAAAACATTTATCCATGATAAAAGGAAAATCAGAAATATAGCCATAGGTACAACAAAGCCAAGTTCCATTTACAGACATAACCACAGGTATAGCAGCGAGTGCAGTCACAGGTATGGCCTTTGGCATAATGATAGAAATAAAATATAAATTATGTAAACATAATTGATAAAACTGTAAAACCAGTAGGTCTCTCCATTGAAATATATTTACCAAAAACTGATTGAACGATGAAGGAAGACTATCAGACTAAAATTGAATACAAATCCTTAAAACTACTGAATACATGTACATAGTTTTTACAGATTAATTAAATTCAGCTTGGCACATCATCGAAATCGGCTGACGGTAAAAAGTTAATGAAATTCAATGAAATCTGCGTGAGCGAACCTCGGGCAAAAACAAATAAATCATAATTACTTAGTTCAAGCCATAACCAAAGTAAAGAGAAGTGTATCACATTTGCTGCACAAGGGACAGGCCAGAACAACTTAAAATATATCAACAGTCCGTGAACAAATGGTCTATCCACAATTACATACAAAAATACATTTCAAAGTACATCTTATGTCACCTCAGTATCCCAAAAAAGTACCATGAATTAATAAAACATAAGAGAAGGGAATTGATTTTAGCACAATAATAATTAGAATAATTATGTCAGAATTTCTACTTGTTCGACAAAAAATTATAAACATATTATTCATTAATTCAATCAATAAATCATTGGTGCAGTGAATGACCCTTGATTAATTAATTAATCACCACAACACACTATCCCAATCTATATGAAATCTAGCATTTGGCACCAAGATTATATCATTGTACAATAAAATAATAGCTACAAATGTGGTGTTGATGTACCTTTTTATAAATAAATAAATAAATTGTATCCTATGAATATTTTCAAATAATTTTGCATATTTATGAATATGTCTAATCTATCAAATACTCTAGTAACATCTTAAAATACGAATCTGAAATACATTTTGATTTTATTTTATGTAGGTACTTACGTAAAATAATTAACAACCGCTCGGTCACACTGACAATTGCAAAGAATCTCTCGAAGCAATTTTTATATTCAGAGCTGTTACAAACAGAATATCAGGATAATAAGTGTTATAAATATTAATAGAACATAGACAAAAATAGATACAATTATTTTAATGCTTAGTGTAGAAATTTTATAAATATGACTATATCGGGTAATGCGATAGGTCCCACCACGGGCTGCCTCCGGGTGTGTAGACATTTTCACCAACCGATTATGTCGCAGCTTTTTTTTTTTTTTTTTAGCTTTTTTTTTTTTTAGCTTTTTTTTTGTAACCAATTGCCTCGCAATACCAACCCCATTCACCCGCTGCTGGTGAGGAAAGTCAGTAGCAAACAATCAGTCGACCAGCGACATACAATTACCAATTGCCTCGCAATACCAACCCCATTCGCCCGCTGCCGGCGAGAAAAGTCAGTAGCAAGCAATCAGTAGACCAGCGACATACAATTACCAATTGCCTCGCAATACCAACCCCATTCACCCGCTGCCGGTGAGAAAAGTCAGTAGCAAGCAATCAGTAGACCAGCGTTTTTTTTTTTTGTTTCTTTCTTTTTTTTCTTTTAATATTCTTTTTTTTTATCGTTTGATAT
This sequence comes from Achlya flavicornis, assembly GCA_947623365.1. Lineage (NCBI taxonomy): Eukaryota > Metazoa > Arthropoda > Insecta > Lepidoptera > Drepanidae > Achlya > Achlya flavicornis. The sequence goes on from OX392467.1 coordinate 8,195,845, forward strand.
ATAAATAATATATATTTAATATATGTAAAGTAATATTTTCCAAAATACATGATCATTTCATATATACGAACATACTTTTTTTTTTTTATAAGCAATAATATAATTCTTACATTTCTTAATACCCCTTAGAGCAAAGCTATCGCTCAGGAGAAAGGACAAAATTTCCTTCCAAAGGGTCCCTTACAACTGGCATTTAATTTCTCGTAACGCCGATGGTCTCGACTAACATACCAAATCACCTACCTACTATAAAAAAACTATTATTTTGAAAAATATTATTACGATGCGAAGTTTGCCATCAAACCGAGATCTCAATTGTATTGCCAAAAATGAAAACAACGCCGCACAATAGAAACAGTTATCCAATGGCCATAAAAATTTACAATAAGCTCCCATAGGACCAAATAAAAAAGTGTACCCTCATATTTATTTAAAAGCAAATTAAAGAAATTACTTGTTCAACAATGCTTCTATTCCTATCTTCTATCTTATTGACATACCGAATATAATTTTAATTATTGGCAATTATCTGAAATGTTGGAATTAACCTAACAGATTTTTGGATAGATTCATTAATCGATTTTTGGACCAAATATAATTCGCTCGGCCTACCTGAAGATATATTGCAAATTAAATTTGAAGTGTGTCAGTTACCGTATACATTTATCGCTCTACTTGACTATTACTTATATACCTACCACCATCTAGAATAAAAATACTCAATTGAGTTTCGTATTACATGGCATTAAAAATTTACAACAAGTTACCTCCAGACATCAAAACCGAAACAAAATTAACCTATTTAATAAAAAGTTAAAGTTTTTAATTAATAACTGTTTTTATACGATTGAAGAATATTTTAATAATTAGTCAAATATTTATGCTATGTAATGATATTAATTTAAGACTAGAAATCGATTGCTTTAAAATTGTATAGTACCTAGGGATCATTATATGACAGGATTAAGCTTTATTTAGTTAAATTTTTTACTTCTGTAATTTATTATGATATGACTAGAAATACTATTTATTTAAAAACTGTTTAAATTTGAGTATGAACAATCTTAAGGGTCCCCGTGGCAATCAAAAGATTGCTGAATTATATAATTCTTTAAACAAAGACAACTTCATTTGAACCAAAATGTGTACCACTGTCGGTAACTAAAGAAGGGGACTATATGACTAATGAAAGGGAAACATTAATATTTTCAGGTATAGGTACTAATTCCTCAAAATATCGTTTCTGTATTACTTTTTTTTGAGATAATCTTTACTAGCATAAAAATAAAAAGCCCTTGCAAGGCCTTACCAGACCAAATAACCAGCTTCATCATCTGCTGCTCCTATCGTCAATGGATCTTCTTTCAGACAGGATGTAGAATAATTTTTCAAGAGTAATCCAACGGCTTATCGTCAGTCAAACAAAACTCGCACGATTTCTGGAAAAAACAAGTACAACATTTTAGTTTAAGGGCACAGATTTTGCGTATCCCACTTCTGATGATAGATTCATGGGCCGATCATCATTAAGAAAGTGCTGATCATCTCATTTAGAAAGATTATAAATATCGACTAAAAATAAATAAATTAATATATCATCTGAATATATCGATGTGCTAAATTTTAATCCCGAGTTGCCAAGTTGTCTAAACTTGTTTCTAGTTATGTAATTACTATTTACTTAAAGTTCCACATTATAGAATGAAGAAACATCGGAATTAAAGTAGGGTAGGTATTAATAAATAAATCACAAGACCACAATTTTGAACTGATTTTACTCCCTTTAAATTCTAGTATAATTGTCAATAAATTAATCAATTCAGATAATGGACAATAAGTTTCAGATTACGTGATTCAAACGTTAGGATGGTTATTCTAATCGAATTATATAGCATATTTCAAAATCAGGTATACTTAACTATATCAGAGTACTAAAGGGTTTATTAGGTCACAATTATAAATAATCATTTAGGCCAAACTTTAGAAAGTATTTATTCAAACATATCTATGGCCACAACTATGAATTTACTCTCAAATCTACTTCCGGTTCGGATGGCCGACCATATTGAGAAGATACCGGTAAGAAACTCAATATAAAGGTCTTATGTATGGCCACTACACATTCAGAATTATTCTCAGTATATAACAGAAATACACAGAACACACATTACAAAATTATCAATTGTTACAGTTGACAATATCAAATATACTTATCTTTATATCGACGGGCAGTATCACGATTATAATAAGCAACCACTTCCAAAATACACAAGACTGAACTGAGCCCAGACCTTCCCGCTTATTTTATATTTTACAAGTACACTTCAAGAATACAGACGGAAGTATCAACCAATCACAGAGACGGAAGTCTCAATACACCATAACCGGATACATTTTATCAGGAAGTGTCACTAATCTCATAATAACAAATTAAGTAAACCATTACCACAAAATTACAACATTAGTTGTTAATTATTGGAATAATTACTATCGAATTTAGGTATGATTAATAATATGATTTATCAAAGCCACAACATTACATTGTTCAACTAAAGTATCAATCGGAAGTCTATTGAAATCTCCTTACATTACAATAAAACGTTTATCAACAATTAAACCATCGCAGTAGTAATCTGATGACCCTGTAATTATTCCAATCCAATTATCATCAACATTACAATTTAAAATAACATTAAGTTACACCGGAAGTTTAATTTAATTATTGCACCGGAAGTTTAAATAATAATCAAACCTTCAGTTCAATAGTGTTGCCATTGCAAATAATAAATTTATCAAAAACTTATTTCAATAGTGTTGCCACTGCAAATAATACATTTTTGAAGTACTTATTTAACTCAGATATTTGACTCAGATTTAACCAAATATCTAACACGTATGAAAGGTTCTACTCCTTTTTAATCCTAACTAATATTATAAATGCGAAAGTGAGTTTGTTTGTTTGTTACGCCTTCACGCCTCAACTACTCAACGGATCGTCATGAAATTTGGCATGCAGATAGCCTATGGTATGGAGAAGAACATTTATCCTGGGATCGCGGGTGAAAGCGCGGGGGACAGCTAGTGCTCATATAAATTGCAAATATGTAAATTAATCAGATAAAATAGAATTTAATAAATTTATGAATACATTGATCAATCTAACAATAAATAATCAATGCTTCTGACATGTTTTCTGACATTCATTTCCTTTTGACGTTTTACCTAATGAACCTTAAATAGGCATGGAGTAGTTTTGTGCAACAACTTTAAACTAATGAACTCATTAGTCTTTATGTCTACATTTCGTAAAGAAGCTATAAAGGTGATCTTTCTGTAACCCGGTGATGTCCGAAAATGATGAAAGATTTTATAGACACATATTAAACTCTTATTTTACAATTTTAAACACTATTTTTGAGATAAAATGTGTCTAATGGGTGCTTCTTGACCTAGGTCGGTAACGCGTGAGCGATGCTTCTCGTGTTGCAAGCGTCCATATGGCTACGGTAACCGCTTACCATCGATGGGCCGTATGCTTGCGTACCGACTTAGTTGTATAAAAAAACATATATATATTTTAATGGAACTTTAGTTACTAATGTCGCTTTGTGCAACATAAAACTATGTAAATGAGGTTTTAAAGGATCGTTTGACACTTCATTAGTTAAATTTAAAGGAGGCATTAAATATCAGTCAAATTACTGTTTGTGCAACAGTTTAATGGAAGATTAGTGTTTAATGCCGACTTTAAAACTTAAAGAACGTTTCTGCAACTGACTGTAAATGTCGTTCGTTGGTAAGCGCATCACCTGAAAATGGCTAGATATACCGTTTTGGCTATTATTTTTAATGTTTGTAATAGTCGTATAACATTTTAAAATGTAAATCCGTCATTGGCTGTTTGATTAATCTTATATGTTCATTCAAATTATACTAAGAGCTGTGGATTTTATTTGATTAATAAATAAACATTTTTACGGAAAGTAAATGGAAATATACCAGAGTATTTGATATGAATTTCAATTTATGACGTATTAAAAAAAACTACTTAAGTACTAGATCTCGTTCAAACCAATTTTGGTGGAAGTTTGCATGGCATATTTTTTTTAGTTTTATCATTCTCTTATTTTAGAAGTTACGGACACACATTTTACCACTTTGGAAGTGTCTCTCGCGCAAAATATACAGCTTAGAAAAAAAATATATTAGAAACCTCAGTATCATTATTGAAGACCTATCAATAGGCACGTATGGATTTGATGAAAACAAATTTTTGATTTTCAGTTTTAAGTATGGGGAACCCCCAAAATTTATTGTTATTTTTTTTCTATTTTTGTGTGAAAATCGTAATGCGGTTCACAGAATACATCTACTTACCAAGTTTCAACAGTATAGTTCTTATAGTTTCAGAAAAAAGTGGCTGTGACATACGGACGGACAGACAGACAGACAGACAGACAGACATGACGAATCCATAATCATCCGTAGCCAAATGGCAAAAAACGGAACCCTTAAAATTGGGATTTTAAATATATTTTTTTTTTTATGAAAAGCAAAAATTATACACTATACAAATACAACAATATACATAAAATAATCAGATTAAAAACGATACTCGTAGGTAACATACATATTATACTCGTAATAACTACATATAGGAAAAATCTACGAATGTAGATAATATGAAATTCTTCACTTTGCATAAAATCAACTGTACTTGTATAATATATAGATAGCAACCTAAACATCCTATTTAGCAGCAGTAGATCTCAGATTAAGTTAGGTTGGTCCACCCAAAGCTCGGCAAATGCGGCCACTGACTGACATACTAGGTCCTGCGGTTTGGGTAAGTAGTTAAACAGCTTTAAGCCTATAATGTCTCGAATGTAACTTGCCTCCTCTATCGATAATTTAGTTCTCTTCGTATTAAGGCACGGAGACAGTAATTACAATTGAATAAACTATACATCATAAAATATACATAACTATAATCAAACAAATCAAATCAAATCAAATAATTAAATGCACAGGTTATGCCGTGACCGACATGTACGATTGAGAGCACGGTACTCGACGTTGTCCAAGAATATGTTTATCTGGGTCAGACTATCCAGGTAGGGAGAAACAACTTCAAGAAAAAAGCTGACCGGAGGATTCGTTTGGGCTGGGCAGCTTTTGGAAAAATTTGCCAAATATGTCAGTCAGTTTTCAACCAGACCGTCCTGCCTGTCATGACCTACGGAGCCGAGATGTGGACACTGACGCATAGACTGGTCCAAAAACGTAAGGTCACTCAGCGGGCTATGGAAAGAGCTATTCTCGGGGTATCTTTGAAAATAAAATCGGATGACCCCGCATCGATAAAACCCCAAAGTAACCGACATAGCTCAACGAATTAGCTAGCTGAAGTGGCAATGGGCTGGTCACGTCTGCCGAAGAACCGATAGTCGATGGAGCAGACGAGTCCTAGAGTGGAGACCGCATCTTAGCAAACGTAGTGTGGTATGCCCCCTAGCCCGATGGACTGACGACCTCAGAAAAGTGACTGGACTGGGATGGATGCGGGTGGCAAGAAATCGGAAGCAGTGGCGCAATCTGGGAGAGGCCAATGTCCAGCAGTGGACTGATAAAGGATGATGATGATGATGAAACTTTTAAAAGCAAAGTTATATTTTAACATGTTTTTAGAACCCTTAGAGCATCAGCAGGAGCATTTAATTTTCCTAAAAAAATCTCTTCACACCCTTTTTTAATATCCTCATGCTGTACTCCCTTGGGAAAACCTGGGAATAGCTAGGAAGATCCTTTGAAACCGCACAGTACGAGAACATTTTGGTTCAAATTTATGTAGTTTGTAGATGGACTTCTCGTCGATGGCGAGAGTTGAGATGGTAGAAGATAGCTGTAGGCATCTGGCCAAACTATTCTTCAGAACACTGTCCGTTGTACAAGTGTTAGAACACACATGAGGTGGCAAAGAAATAAGAATCAGACAAAAAAATAACTTTGATACACAAGTAAGTCTAAGGTTAATCTTAATGGTCATAATAACCACTATAATACCCACTGCAACATAGTGTTCGAATTTATCATTAGTTCAAATCATGGCTCTAACTACAGTTATTAAAATAATCCTGGCTAAGCAACTTATTTATGGTGTAGTAAATAGCCAGCATATGGTATTGCGTGCTCTACTGCACGTGCTTCTGCATAATAATTAATCATTTGCTACAACTACCCAATTACCCGTATAAAGGGAGTGGGCGGTCCCTCGCTGGACCATTATAATTACCCGCGCGCGGTCTTTTATTAATATTGCTTTTCTAATTTTGTTCGCTCGATGCTCGGTTTTTGTTACTAGAACTTTCACTATATTATGCACTCTGGGTATAATGTAAAATGTGTTTTGAATTCGCTGATAGAGTTTAAAATTATAGTTAAGTTTAAGTTAATAATGAAGCCTTGTTAATAAGGCCGCCCATTGTAACACTTTATTTTTTAAGCTCTTGTATTATTATTTTTTCATGTGGTGTAACAATAAAGCGTTATCTATCTATCTATCTATCTTGTTACCCCAAAAATTACCTGTCTCTCATGTAGAAAATGTGAAGCCAAACACCCTAATGGGTTTTTATTACAGCACTTCAGAGACATTCCCTTTTAAGCTCACAACATTCGATCATATCTTCAAAAATAAATTCGCGAAGAAATAATCATAACTAATAATTGGTTTTCTTTTCTTAATCCCATACATGTACCTCGCAACATCGTGAATTTACTAATTTAGGATCAAACAGGATATTCTATCAATGATTGTGTTTACCCTAAAACCTACGTTCCATATCTCATTCGGTTAATTCATTAATTTCCACGCTTTAATTTTTGAATATGAAACACTCGAAATACGCATCCAGTGTACAAAATATAACAGTTCTAAAATGTATACATTTATTATTCTAGACTGTACCAATCTAAGAGGTCAAGATTTCTAAACTATTACCTTTTACCATTATTATAAATAGAAATTGGGATCACTAAGTCAATTGCGCGTCGACATGAGCGTGGATTAAGTTAGCCCTGTTTCCAGTACAAAGGCCAGGCATGACAATGACAGTTAGCTCCACTTGTTCACGAAAACCACATTACTGCTTCCGAGCGAAACTGCACGATTTAGAGGAATCGATCCCTTATTCATAGCGTCATAAGAGATGCCATAATAAAATTAGGGTGTAAAGAGTGTAGGTGTATCGTGGTAAAAGCACGCTAAGCCAAGTTTCAGCCGACCTCGGCTTGTGACGAGCTTTGTAGTTGTAAAGAGAAGTTGTATTAATTTCTACTTACTATCGTTTTGTTAATTACGTTTCTATAGGAGCATAATGTTTGAAGTTTAATCTAACTTTAATGATTCAAATTGTTTGATGATAATATTATGACGTTCAAGATCTGTAGACGAGCCAACATTTAGTTTCGAATCTTAAATATAAAGTAAACAAGTATATTAGAGAACTTTGTTGTACAGAATTTGAATATCTATGTTGTTTGGAAAGTTTAAGAACACAGCGAGAGTTAGATACTTTGTAAAATTATGTCGGTAGAGTCACGCTACGTTTTTATTAGTACCTATTTTCTTCAAGGTTCAATGTTCTCACATCCAAGTTTTGCTGGCTGCTGAAGTGATTGACCTTAAAATACGATTGGAAAAAGGCTAGTCACGTTTTTTAATGTTTCTATATTTGGTAGGTATCGTTTATACATAGGGCTCATGAGAAATAACAACTTCTTTCTGGGATTATTGATTATTATTTATATATAATAAGTATTATATCTAACACGTAACACATTATTTTTTTGTCCTGTAAGAATAGAAACTAAATAGTACAAGTTTGGTAGGAAAATATGTAGGTATCTACATGATTAAATGAGGAACTAGTGGTAGACTCAAGTAACGTGCATTCATAATGAGGATCATTCCCAATGTTTGTAGAGTATGCAGATTCGTAGCGGTATGAAATCCAATAAATTCTGTGAAAAAAATATTTGACTCGGATCAAAAATGACGAAGATACAGCGATTTTAGTGCAAGAATCTCAAAAACGGTACTTAAGCCGTTTTTAAAACATTAATAACTTCGTCATTTGTTGATGGATTTTAATAATTTAAAATAAACATTAGAAATGCTTAGAAATGCTGCCTCCTGTGTAGTAATCAAAAAGTTAACTTTTGGTTATGTGAATGATCCTCATTGCCTTATCAGCGGGGCAACCGCGTATCTATGGTGGTGATGGGAGTACAGTTTTGACGTTTGCAGCCCTAGCCAGGGGGGGCCAGCCTACTCAAGGGTAGGTTCGTCCAAATTTTAAATCTCTAGGTCCACCTATTTAGGTTGTTTTGTGCGTTGTCCGTCAGTTAGTCCCGGTCATAGAGTTAGAATATTAATTGAGTGCGTGTACTAGAGTACGTGCCGTGAGCACGTACACAATTCCTTGAAACGAACTGCACGTTCATTGTTTGAACGACTAAATACATAATAATGAATGATAATTTCTCGATACTTTTACCGACAACAAATGACAAGGAATCTATATCGACATTTTGTTTGAATGTAAATCAACTAGTGTACAATATATCTCTGAATGCATCTATACGGAAAATGCTCTCGATTCGCACAAGGTAACGTTGTTAACGCTATCACTCTATAATGTTCTTACGCTATGGTCTCGGTACTTTATTATAGGTATAAAGATTTGTGATCAAAATCTATTTTTATTTCTATAATATCCCAAGCACAGACTTGTTGTAAGGGATTACTAAGGATAACTTTATATAGAACTAGCTTTAGCCCGCGACTTCGTCCGCGTAGATTATTTCTTTTTTCTAGACATGAATCGTTGTAACAATATAGAGCTTTGTTCATGGCTATAGCCCGCCACTACGTGTGATATTTGACAAAAGTTCAGGAAGATTGAGAGCTTACATGCGAACATGCCACATAGAACTGAAACAGTCCTGCCCGATTTGAAGAAGAAGATCTGAAAATCTACCGGCAGAAATATGCATACATACACTGTCCGATTAGCTGAAGAAGAAATATGTTTTTTTTGGGAGGTGTCGAGATCGGGATTATTTATCTAAAATTACGCCATGAGACCTATCCACAAATTCCTCAACCATTTCATGACAGCTGAGATATTTGCTCATGGCACACGGACAGACAGACGAATACACCTATATCAACAAGTTCCTCAATAATTTCCAGACAGCTGAGATGTTTCTGCCTGTCTGTCAGTCTGAGGAGAGAATTTGCCTCCTTATGTGTGTACCGCTTGTACAACGGACAGTTCTCTGAAGAATTGTTTGACTTGATGCCCACGGGCTAGCTTCTACCATCGCAACTCTCGCCATCGACGGGGAGTCCATACTCATATATTGGAACCGAAATGGTTTCTACTGTGCGGTTTCAAAGGAGTTTTCTAGCGCGTAAACTCAGGCTGTGGAATGAGCTCCCCGCCATGGCGCCAGGGTGTGAAGATATTTCTGTATGGTCGGCAACGCACGAGTGATACATACGGTGACCGCTTACCATCAGGCCGGCCGTATGCTTGTTTGACACCTTAGTATTAAATTTAAATAATAATAATAATTTAAAAATTACCCGTAGAAGACAGACAGACAGACGGATCGACACGGGCGGAGATCTATCCAAAAGTTCCTCATCCAGACAGCTGAGAATTTTTCTCGTGGCAGACAGACAGATAGATGGGCGGCAGTAGGCTTCTTAATAACATGATACACGTGTACATTATTTTACTTGAATACAAAATTATGTGAATCAACAGCTTAAATACAAAATTTAATCCCCCTGTTCACTCATTAATGGATCAAATTCCAACAACACCGATATTCTTTGCGTTAGTTTCCAAATTTTAATTATATTCCAAGCTTATATAATAAATTTAGTATACTTCCATACACAACTTCATCCCTTTTTTACCCCTTCGGGGTCGGAATTATCGAAAACGCTGAGGCACATATAAATTAATTTTCGATCATCAACCTAAACACAAAATTTGAAGGTCCTAACTTCCAAACTGATGGACTTTCATACAAACTCGCATCCCCTATTTTACCCCCATAGGGGTGTAATATTGAAAAATCCTACGTTAGTGGATACCTACACTTTATAATTATAAATTAAGTGATGTTTACTATGGAAATGAAAGATTTTCGTATACAACTTAATCCCCCTTTTCCCTCTTCGGGGGTGGAATTATCACAAACGCTGTGACAACTTTACTTTAATTTTCAATCGTCAGCCTAAACACAAAATTTGAAGATCTTATCTTCAAAACTGACGGACTTCCATACAAAATTTCATGGCCTATTTTACCCCCTTAGGGGTGGAATTTCCAAAAATCTTCTTTACTGGATACCTACACTATATAATAATAAATTTAGTGAAGTTTATCGTGAAATTGAAGGTAACTTCATTCCCCTTTTTCCCCTTTCGGGGGTGGAATTATCATAAATGCTGAGATAACTTTACATTAATTTTCAATCGTCAGCGTAAATACAAAATTTGAAGATCCTAACTTCAAAACTGACGGACTTGCGTACAAACTTTCATCCCTTATTTTACCCCCTTAGGGGTGGAATTTCCAAAAAAACCTTCCTTAGTGGATGCCTACACCGTATAATAATACATTTAGTGAAGTTTACTTTCAAATTTAAGGACTTGCATACACATCTTCATCCCCCTTTTCCTCCCTTCGGTGGTGGAATTATCACAATCGCTGAGATAACTATACATTGATTTTCAATCGTCAGCCTAAATACAAAATTTGAAGATCCTAACTTCAAAACTGACGGACTTGCATACAAACTTTCATCCCTTATTTTACCCACTTAGGGGCGGAATTTCCAAAAATCCTTCCTTAGTGGATGCCTACACCGTATAATAATACATTTAGTGAAGTTTACTTTCAAATTGAAGGACTTGCATTAACAACTTCATCCCCCTTTTCCTCCCTTCGGTGGTGGAATTATCACAAACGCTGAGATAACTATACATTAATTTTCAATCGTAAGCCTAAACACAAAATTTGAAGATCCTAACTTCAAAACTGACGGACTTGCATACAAACTTTCATCCCCTATTTTACCCCCTTAGGGGTAGAATTTCCGAAAACCCTTCCTTAGTGGATGCATACACTGTATAAGGTATCTTTGTGCAAAATTTCAAATCTCTAGGTCCAGCGATTTGGGCTATGCGTTAATATATTGCTTATAAACTTTCATCCCTTATTTTACCCTGTTAGGGGTGGAATTTTTTAAAATCCTTCTTTTGTGGATGCCTACACTATATAATAATATATTTAGTGAAGTTTATTTTGAAATTGAAGGACTTGCATAAACCACTTCATCCCCCTTTTCCTCCCTTCGGTGGTGGAATTATCACAAACGCTGAGATAACTAAACATTAATTTTCAATTGTCAGCCTAAACACAAAATTTTAAGATCCTAACTTCAAAACTGACGGACTTGCATACAAACTTTCATCCCTTATTTTATCCCCTTAGGGGTGGAATTTCCGAAAATCCTTCCATAGTGGATGCCTACACCATATAATAATACATTTCATGAAGTTTACTTTGAAATTGAAGGCCTTGCATACCCAACTTCATCCCCCTTTTCCTCCCTTCGGGGGTGGAATTATCACAAATGCTGAGATAACTATACATTAATTTTCAATCGTCAGCCTAAACACAAAATTTGAAGATCCTAACTTCAAAACTGACGGACTTGCATACAAACTGTCATCCCCTATTTTACCCTCTTAAGGGTGGAATTTCCAAAAATCCTTCCTTAGTGGATGCCTCCACTGTATAAGGTGTCTGTGTGCAAAATTTCAAATCTCTAGGTCCAGCGGTTTGGGCTGTGCGCTGATATATCAACAATCAGTTTATCATTTTATATATTAAGATAAGTCTGATTATAGTTAGCGATTTTTTTCTGAAAGATTGGTAAAATAACGTTCATTTTCCATATTCCAAGACTGCTAAAACTAAATTGTAAAACCAATATGGTCTCATAAATATAAAATGAAGTAGTTATATGAAAAAGGCTAAAAATAGTTCGATTTAATTTATGTACCTAATAGAAAAAAATGGTTGAGTTTATTTTTTGAATTTTCAATATACATTTATAATAATAAAATAAATAATAAAACGAATATCACACTCAACTATTAATGATATTATCCGCAGGGCTCTTGTTGTCGCTAACGTGCTTTCCATACTGGAACCAGGCGGTATTGCGCGGGGCGATGGCAGGAGACCGGATGGTATATCTTTGATCCCTTGGAGTGTCGGCAAATCGCTGGTGTGGTATGCCACATGTGTCGATACACTCGCGCCATCTCATTTACTGGCAACTTGAAAAGCTGCAGGGGCAGCTGCGGCCAGTGCGGAAAATACAAAATTCAAAAAATACGCTTCGATTGGACCCAATTATATTTTTATGCGTTTTGCGGTCGAGACCTTGGGACCGTGGGGTTCCGAAGCTCGCCGTTTTGCTCGCGACCGAAATTGATGGAGACCTCCGGAGACCAGCGGTGGGGAGATTTTGCCGCCAACGCGTCAGCTTGGCTATCCAAAGAGGAAACGCTGCCAGCCTTTTGGGAACCTTGCCGTTAATCGGAATCAGCGGCAGGCTTGAGGAAATTTTCTATATAGATATATAAATAAAGGTTTCCTTATAAAAAAATATCTTTATTTCAGACTCTTTATTTATTATATAAATAAACCAAAAGAGCTTCTCATGTTTGCGTCAATCGTACATACGCGCCGGGCGGTATAATATTTCTTGAAAAATTAGACCACTACCCGTATCCGTGGACATAAAAAGGGTTCACAGTACTTATCGCATTAAATAACAGTAGGCATTGGAATAACAAATGCTCACCGTTGGGAACAACAATAACCCGTATATATCATCACGGGGTATCATCGCTAGGAGTCCGCAATTTCCGAAGGCCCTCTTCGTAACTCTAGTAAAGCCTCAGTAGGTATTGGACTACTAAATATTTATTGAAATAACTCTAATGTCGGTAGATATATGATGAAACGCTTACCCCCTTATTCATAATCGCTTTGTGTAATAGTGTCCTCCGTCTCACTCTTTCGATCACCCAATGGCACGTGTCTGATAAAGAATTCAGAATTTTAGCTAATCAACGTTTGATAACTTCATTATGAATAAGGGGGTTAATATTTACTGACGAAATTGTCTGTATATGTAGGTAGGTACCGTTTTTTTTTTATAAGTTAGTCGTATAGTGTATAAAATGGCACGTGTCTGATAAAGAATTCAGAATTTTAGCTAATCAACGTTTGATAACTTCATTATGAATAAGGGGGTTAATATTTACTGACGAAATTGTCTGTATATGTAGGTAGGTACCGGTTTTTTTTTATGTCGTATAGTGTATAAAACCTTTCAATATAAAAAGTGATACCTAGCCATTGAATGTGTAATAATTCAATGTATCTAGCATTATTTACACAAATTTGATTAATGCGAAAATAAATAAATAAATATCCATTCCATGGACATTCCTCACACACGGTCATCTGATCCCAAACTAAGCAGGGCTTGTACTATGGAAACCAGATAACTGATATAATACATATACCAGTTTTTGTTTGTAAATACATACTTAATATACATAATTACACCCAGACTCAGGACATACAGACATGTTCATGCACACAAATGTATGTCCTATGTGGGAATCAAACCCACGACCTGCGGCGCGATAGGTGGAATCTTAACCAACCGCGCCAGCTGGCCCGTCAAGAAAAAAGAAACCTATTTAATTTAACAAAATCGCACTTCAATGTATAAAAGTTATCAAAAACCTTATAATCGGTTGAAATACGGTGGGGCGCGGTGACCGATTATATAATCAGCTAAAGTTATTGTGGCCACTTATCAGTTTTCAGCGTTACCTACCTACCCGCTTTGTGGTGACGACCTCTCTCAACTAGCGATAAAAGGAACTGCTTGGCTTGAATGCCGTTAGCTGTTTATTATATAAATGGACTGACTTGGTAATTAAAATTAAATATCTTTCAAAAAAACGATGACAACAATGGCCGCCGATAGAATGCTTTTCTGACACCTTTCTATTTCCACATTATATTGCGATGGGACCTTCACAGTAATGTTTAGTATTTTCTTAGGCATAACTTAGATAAGGTCCCATTATAAACAGATTAGCCGTTTCCGTGATTTGCCAAATCAGGTGTCAGAAACGCATTCTTTCGGCAGCCGCTAAGTACATTTAATAAGGTCGCAAGAGCTCATTGGGGGTGAGAAATACTCCGTGTGTAGCACGTATTTTCAGAGCTACGGTAACCGCTTACCACCAAGCGTATGTTTGTTTGCCAAGTTAGTGGTATAAAAAAATATACCTACTTATTTCTTTGCCCAGGGCTAAGTATATCAGTCAGGTACATATACGGTTAAAGCAAATTAAGTTAACCCCTTGTTTATAAATGCATTTAATATGTCATAATGTTCGCTTTACCTTCACCGCAATCTTATCGAAGTGGTAGTTTCTAACATCACTTTTGTTATGTGGAGGCGGTATTTGTTCGAGTTCTCGGATTTGTCCTACTTTAGAACAAACCATGCACAAGCACGCTTTTATAAGTTTCTAGTAACTAGGTTCATTGTCTCTTTGATTGTATTCTGATTTCTATACTTAAAGTTTGATTTCCATTCTAATATATTTATAAATTCTAGATATAACTTACATTTTGTAAGTACTTAAACCGATTTTGGCTGCCTTCAAGCATAAATATAATTCGCACTTCACACACAGTAACCGTTAATAAGATCACAACCGAAAATACATAGCATAATATCAAGGACAAGACGGGAAGCAGAATAATGTAGGAAATAATAATCTCCCATCTGAACGTTTACGTACTCATAAATAACGGATTAGCGTGAACCACTTTTTCCAGGGAGTGTGCGATGTGAGCAGCCGTGACCTTGGCTAGTTATTTCTCTTTCGTTTCATCATAATTCTCTTCATAAGATGGATTGCTTGGTTCGAGATGTGGATTATTTCGTTATATTGCTACACTATAATGCTTACTTTGCTGGTCGTACTTTGGTGGCGTACTTATAACATGATATATACGATAACTATCTTATACTTACCCCCTTATTCATAGTCGCTTTTTAACTAAATCAGTGTAATAGTGTCCTCCGTCTCACTCTTTCGATCACCAAATGTCACGTGTCAGATAAAGTCTTCATAATTTTAGCTAATCAACGTTTGATAACTTCTCTGAGCTCTGAGCTATAGGCTATCTGCATGCCAAATTTCATCGTAATCGGTCCATTATTTTTTGAGTGATGATTGATCAAACAATCAGAAAAATAATTATAAATACCACTTTTTCATAAAATGTTGATTGTGAGGATTTGGCGTCCTTACGTTTTTATTAGAATAGAAGAAAATATTAACTTTATTATCTACACTACAAAAATATATCATGATTTTTTTCTACGAAGTTACTAGTAATCATTATCATGTTCTTAGCTTTTGCACACTTAAATAATAGTTATGATACATGTGTGCAAAGATTATTAACACTCGAGGCGATATTAGTATGATAAGAGCCGAGAGTGTAATAAATCAGTGCACACGAGTGTCATACGACATTTTTCAACACACTTACGAGGAAAAAAACAGACTGCAATTTTGCAATAATTGTCACTTTACGAGCGAGTGTGTTGAAAAAATATTAATGAGAGAGAAATATAAAAGCATGATAAACGATGGAATTTAAATCTACCTACAGCGCGCTACTTTTGTGAGAATCAAGTTTGATTGAAGTTGAGATATTTATAAAATAATGATTTTCGATGTTTATTAAATTAACACAATAACTTATTTTTGTTTTATGCATTTGAATAATTTAATGAAAATATGTAACTATCTTTTTTTTCAAAGAATGTAAAATACCAAATTGAAGTTCACAGGTTTTTAGCGCGATAATACTGTGATTTCAAGCTGAAAAGGCTATGCCGCAAACAATGTAATTGGATAGACAGTCTGGGTGTCAGTCTTTACATTCTGTCACATTGACGATAATTAAACCACTGTGCACGACACCCGTTACCCGCCAAAAGAGTTGTCTATAACTACCACATACATTTTATATCTTCGTGTTACTTAATTACTTTATGTGACGTTATTTTGAGTCACGTTACAGCGGAGTTGATTCGTTTAATTTTCCCGGTAGAATATTATTCGTTCTCCGGATTAAATCTCGAATAAAAAAAGGTCAAAGCCAGACTAATATACCTTTGAGCTTTTCCTGAAATCATAAAAAAGTTGATTAAAAATACATGACGTACATTTTTATTTAAGGTTGTTTTTTGCTTTAATAGCTAATGTCAATTTTGGTAGTTAGTTTCTTTTTATCTGATGGAATTAACAAGCAGTGCTGCGTTTAACTGTCGTGATGTCGGTTACTAATTTTATTATATAACTTCAAATGTTTCTTCAACGTAACGATATACATTTTACTTTTTCATAGATGATTTGTCCTGCTTTTAATGTTTAAATGTTTGGATTGGTATTTCGGCGATCGATAACCAGCAGTTCTTTGTTACAATCAGTTTCAATTCTAACTACTTTTTCTCGTTCAAGTTGTGCTTCATTGCTGATGGAAACATTTAAGACATTGTAATATTTCTATCGATAAAGTTTTAACATTAAATTTATTTCAAATTGTAACTGATTGCAATTTTTATTATTTAAAGTTCCTGGTAGCGCAGCACTACGGGAAAATTTGTTGTATGCAGATCTCGCTTTCCCCGAAATAAAACGTTATTTTCACGTTTCCTTTATGTTATACACTCACACGTGGCATTTTTAACAAAGGCAGTCCTCACAAAGACGAGTAAAGCCTGTGTGACGACAACTCGTTAAAATTTTAATCCGCTCCGATATAAATCTGATTGAAAATGCACCGACGTACGGATCGTTACGCTCAAACAACGAAACGAAAAAAGTTTTGCTACGTAACGTGTGCCAGGACATTTTTGATGTGTAAAACTATTTATTTTCCCAATGTAATTTATGTGGTAACAGTTTATTTTACGTTGTTTTGCTACGCAGGCAAAATATTCATTTGTAACTTGGTTTTAAATATTATGTAAGTTGCATCGACATAATTCCGGCAGAATTCCCAGCGTTCGATTTATTTTCACAGAATAAATTCACTGTACCTTTTTATTTACACAATGTTTTTATTTTGTGAAATAAAATACTCTACTTATACCAATTATTATATATAGTTAATATCAAATGTACCAATTATTATATAGTTAATAAAAATATCAAACTATTACATCTTTAGAAATTACAGTGAAGCGTAAATCGTGATTATCCAGTAACGATTAATTATTTCCAGTAAACGAAATGAAAAATTAGAAATAGAATATTACATTGAGGAATACGTCTGAGACTGATAGTCTCATCTAGTCTTTAAGTATGTGCTATAATACTAACCCATGTTATGACACCCAAGTATCAAGACATTCGTTAGTATTTTCGTAGAGAACAGGGGGCCTACCACAAGCTCTTAAAACAAGGTTAAAATAACCTTATTTGTCTTTTGTCCCTCTTTGACATCCGGCGTCAAAACAAGACAAAAGACAAATAAGGTTATTTTAACCTTGTTTTAAGAGCTTGTGGTAGGCCCCCAGTACCTATTTATTTATTTCGCATATCAAATGATTTACGAACATAGTCTACAAAATGTCAGTTCAGAGAGAAAATATCTTCATGAGCAAGATAGGTAGATACGATAGATATCATTATATTTCATAACCATCATTATCTCGGTGTATGTGGACCCGGGACCGTCGCGAGCGAGCATCTTCACAAAAGGCCAACCGTAGAAAGGTTCAATCGACAAATTGCGCATACGATTCAATGAGGTTTGAAGCTCCTTACTGTGAATTTCCGGCGCAGACGCCGGGATGGCGTCTCATCATGTCGAAGGTGCATGCAACGTGCACTTCGACAGAAACCTTATTATGCTTTCAAACATGGCTGTATGCATAACCTTTTAAGGAAAAGAGGAAAGGTTGATATGCTCTTGTTTGATTGTTGCACGTTTTTTCTCCCTCATTAGTTATTTATTATATTAGAATTGTACACTCCACTCTTTCTTTGTTGATTCGAATTTACTATACGTTTTGCAAATGATTTTCATATTTAATTGAAATTATAGTCTTTAGCTTATGTTACAGGTTAGGTACATTTTATGAACCATGGTTTTTAGTATTTTATTCAACCACTAATTTCAGAAGTTTCATATTGTTATGTATTTAATTGAACAACATGAAACGCTGTTCGAGACAAAAATGAAGATGTAAATCTTCATTTTTGATCATCTTCATTATCAAATACAATCTTTTTCATTATGTTAGATATATTTAAAATTAACTAAAAAAAAAAGAAATGATTGTGTATTCCGTAGTATTGCGAATGAGATCGTGTACGAACCAATTGGAAACGTTTTGTTGTTTTCATATAGACTTACCAAATGGGATTAGTCGTCCGAAGTACTCCCACTTCGACATGTTCAATCGATGGCAATAAATCCTCTTTTTACCCCTACTACGTCATTTTATTTTTTTATTTTACCTACGGACGGACTATCTTTACTAGAATAAGATAAAGTATCTTTCATAGAATATTTATATACCTTACCAAACTACCTCATGTAACTTCATAATAGAAAAAGTTAAAAGTAGCTTATTAGTTTGAATTTTTCTACATTTACCTACTGTTTGAATTAGTGATCACTTAAGTAAATAGTCAAAGAATTTGGTAGGAATTACGAAAGAAAACGAGTGCTTAATAGAAAATAAAGTAAAGTATTAAGCAATCGATCCCCATCGAAATGTTAGTTGTAGAGACAGCCAATGCTAAGCTTACAATATGTAACATCTCTTATTCAATATTGTATCTGTGATCGTCACGACAAGTGATTCAACAAATTGCGCATTTTGTCGTTGTCTCGAGAGGCGTCGTTTCGGTATTATTCTCGTGCAAATAGTAGGTACCTACCTAGCGAGCGGCGGGCGGGCGGCTCATTCTATCAGTTTCCGCTACATCAACCCGGCTTCTCTACACGATGCTTTGTTTCTGACGGGTGATGTCGGCTACTTTCACACCGACGCGTAACTAACTCCACGCTACTACAGAAGCGTTTTGTGTTTGCTTTTCATTACACGAGACAGCAATGTGAAATTAAAAGCTTAAACGTTCTGCTAGAAAAATCTCGGTGTGAGTGACGGATGGTTTGATAACGTATTTACATTTGGAATAATGTTTGGATCTCAATTAAAGTTTAGGATCGGAGTGCCCTGATTCTAATGTAGGTGAACGATACCGGGTGACTGACTTTCAACATTATTTGTTACATACCGTATCTAACTAATTGAAAATCTCAAAAGGACTAATGGCAAAATACGGAAACGCCATTCACAGTTTTGATTAAGTCGTCATTTGGGATAGGTACTTCTCACGTATTTCAGAATCAATTTAATCAATCTTACGATTAATTGATTGAGTAAAAAGCAAACCTAAAATTCACGGTCTCGAAAGAAGCTACTCTAATAATGCCTCCTTTTGCAAATAAAAAAAGATTATCCCAGAAATTCTTGTTAAAAATTATTTTGTATTAAATCCGGGCCTTAAACTGAACATGCCAACCTCCTTTTTGATTTTTTTTCTTCAGTGATTAGGTATTGTTAACTAAATAGTGAACTGAAACAGTTAAGCAAATTACTTTTCATAGATTTTTGTATTAGGTTCTGGTTTGGTTTTAATCTTGGTTGCTACAACTAGAGTTTAAAAGTGATTTTCAGGAATCTTGTCGATACCATTGAAAATAAATTGGCACACTTATAAATGTGCTTCCCAGTATTGAATGAGCGATAATACTATGATTAATCAATCATCGAGGTGTTGGAACATTCGTCGCAATTACTTGGATATACCTATATGTGATCGTTAAACTATAATATAGCTATATAGGTAAGCCTGTTAGACTAGGTTTCCACCACGAAATTGCCTTCGTTAGGATTACTTAGAGGAATATATCAAGACTATCTTGGTCACCGACTTCATAGTATTATGCAGATCTTTGGATGTGAAGAGAATTTTGTTGTACGAATAGCAAATTACGGATAGCAAGAACGCAAATTAATCCACTAATGCCCGTTTCCTATAAACAAAAACGAATCGCTTTGGTTACAAATGGTTTGTTTTTTTATTGCCAAACTGGACATATAAATCATTTCGTAAGCTAATTGTATGTACCTGTGATAGCTACTTCCATATGGGTCTGCTACGCAAAGCTTTGAGGTATTTTTTGCTTCATTATTAGTAAAGATATAAGAGTCTAAATTTTAACCGATAACGTTCTGTAAATTATAGGATAAGGCCATAAGTAATAATCGTCGACGCTCTGCGAGATATGTACAGTCTTAATTCTTAAATAAATATTTCATAAACATAATTTTATCGTTAAGCGCCGTGAGCTCTAATTAAGTAGCAATGTTCTCAAAGGAAAGCACTCGCTTTGAGGTCTACGCCGAGCCTCCGTAGGGTCTTAATTAGTGTTAATCTTAAGATAATAAGCCACGTGTTTTTACTAATTGGTGTAAATTGAAAAAGTTTGAAATTTTACGTGGCTGGTAAAGCGCCGGGAGGCGGGATGTAGACATTTTGTAAATAATCTCTCTAAGAAAATATCTTAAAACTACACAGATATAACATGAATTCACAAAGATATTTTTGATATTTTCACGTTACACAAACATAAAAACGAGTAAAATTCTAACATAAAAATCCGAGGCAAACGCTAAAGAAGCCCCAAGACTGTTCGGGAAGTTGCAACGAGGGGATGAAACTGTACTTTTGACTTCTTAAAAAGGATCCTTTGAAATTGTTCGCAAAACTTGAAGCTCACCACTACCTAATATTGTAAGTTACGAAATAAGCCAGTTCAACATGACGAATATCTTCATACTTTGTAAAATATTAAGTTCGATGTTGAAATTGTATTAACAAGCGTTAACTCTATTTACTTCTAACGATATCGCCGTGTAAAAAATGGCCCCAACTTTATTACAAAATTAAATAGGTACGCCCAATAACGGTTTCATGTTATGAGATACATTTTATCGATATTTCGACAGCATCAATCATCTGTTTACTTACCGCTACGATTGATCCTGAGCAAACTTTAAAACAGAATTGTATATTCCGAATGGGAAAATGGAAACCGCAGTGCGAGCCGTCGCATCACTTGTCAGCAGTGGCCCGAAATAATCTGATTACGGATGTAATTTCCCGTGTCGCTGACGATTTCGACCGTCATCATGTTTAGCTTAACATCGCATAGGTACTCAATGTAGCTACAATATAATTATTTTACGCTCTGTCACAGTTAAAATAACCCAATAAACATTTTTGAAATGCGTTTTTACTAAGGAGTTTCATCATAACTGGATGTAATATACTTTTACCTAATGGTGCGTCCATGCTACGCGAATCGAGCACGAACTGAGCCACGAATGAATCTACAACGAGCATGATGCGAATCCCTTTGTTCATGAAAAAACTGACAATCGCACTCGTTCGAGGCTCGCAAGCCCGTCCACGCTACGCGAATCGTGCTCGCAGTGTGCTCGTTCGCCACGCAGGGATGCACCATAATGTGGCGGAGGAGCGAGATGACTTACTTTTTGGCTCGACGTGTTACAATTTTAGCTAAACAAAATTATTTTTGTTGTCAAATCTATGATGTTTTAGAAATCTTATTCGTAATCATTATCTTAATGTTACATCATAGTTATGTACGTTAGCATTCTATCATATTCCAACATAAAAAGGATTCCGTTCATTATATTAAACCTACTTTCCGCTACTAGGTGCAAGTTGGCTCGGCTCACTGAGACAGCTATTCCGGAAAATTACAATGGATCACTGTATGCTATCGCTTTCAGCCACTCTTATGTAATAGTCTCTCTCTATGTAATAGTATCTCATAGTCTCAAAAGTAGTTGCTCCAAATTGGGCATAAATCATGTCGCTCGGATTCCTGGATATTGCTGTCGTATACAAAACAAACACGATTACATACTTATTCACCACAATATGAAACGATATGCGTGACAAAGGTTAGTAGTAATAAATGCGCAAACTTTTTATAGAGCCTGGTTTTCACACTGCTATCAACATGCTAGGTTTTATTACAACTATTTATAAATACATACCTACAATCGATTTTATTCATTCTTTGCATGGAAACTTATACATTCCTTTTTTATTCATTCGCATGTATCCCGTATACATAACACCAGAAACACACGAAAACGGATCAAATTAACATTTCAGGTCTGACCATTTCGAGGTTTCAGGGAGCAAATTTCCTTTGATGTGGACTGAAAACCGACACTTTGCATGAAGCGTCACACACAACTAACGTTCGCATTTGTCAGCCTAGCGACGAGCTTTGTTATTGGAGACTATGCTACTATTAGTGAAACATAACTAATAAATTAATATCAAGAAAATTATGAAAAAATTACGTTATTATTATTTTACGTATTTATTTTACCTTGATAGAAGCGGCCGCAGGCCACATCACTATATAGTATATAAAATGAGTCGCTTTCCGCGTCTATCTGTCTGTTTGTCCGCTAACTCCTAAACCACGCAACGGATTTTGATGCGGTTTTCACTATGAGTTAGATAATTTTCTCAGGAAGGTTTATATATATAATACACCTATATTAAAAAAATATACATACAGAACATATAAAAAAAGTCAATGTTTCGTAAACACATAGAATTTTTTGCGCTTTCTTTGCTGACCCTCACTAAACTTTACGCGATATATCAAAATGATGTACTACGGAATTGTGTATCTTATAAATATCTACAAAAAAGTCCGCGATGGTATATGTTTATATCACCTAGATAACCCACAGTAACCATTTTTATGCGATAGAGTTTTTCTTACAGAAAATCATTGTTTTTTATATTTGAAAGGATATCACAGATTAGCAAAAAATAGTATTCGCGAAACTAACCGTGAACGGGCTGGCCGAGCGTAATGGCTCAACACCACACGACATTGCACACGAGCAAAGTCGGGGCGGGTCGCTAGTACCTAATAATAATCACACACACTACTTTCGTACATTCTTCTCACAATACAGACATGCTGGTAATATCCAATATTTATACATATTTGACATTAACATTTGACAATTGATAAAAGAGACATTGAGCTCTTATCACTACGTATAGAGAAGCTATTATATGCAAAGTTTGTGTCCCATTAGAGTCAATTAAAATTCTCTTTAGCGCTGAAACAATAATTAGTCGTCTAAGCAGACAGTAGAAACACGTAGCGCTATCAGAACGCTTTTAAGAGTATTTTTCTCGCAAACACCGTGATAATCATGGCGCTTACGCGTTTCCTTCATCGTTCTACAGCAATTGTGGCCGGCTGGCCTCACTTGAACGGAACATAGTTGTGATGTGTGGCGTGTTCTCTTTAAGTATGTAGTTGAAGCGCTCGTGGTGTAGCATGATTAGCCGTTCTTAATCGATCGGCAAAGTTAAGCTACGTCTGTCTTGGTCGGTACCTGGATGGGTGACCGCCTAGTGGTATTTCAAATCGAGCGTTTCCGTGCTTCGGAAGGCACGTAAAGCCGTTGGTCCCGGTTATCACTCAATTGTGATAGTCGTTAAGCTAGTTGGATGCCTCCTAGGCGGCTTGAAAAATTCCAACAGTAGGTTGACCACTAGCCTACCTCCACCGATCCGCAGTGGGCACGCGTGGTGGAGTATCTGCCCATTCCCTTTCACCAGTGGCGTGCATTGGTTTTCAGACTAGGTAGGCAGAATAAATCATGGCCATACACGCCTAAATATGCCTCATAGATAGATCATGTTTTTTAACCAGATTCGTAAAATTGTTTAGGTCAGCGTATCATTCCACACACATTTGGTATGATTCATTAGCAAACAAACTACGTAATAACAGAATAATAGATTCGAATAACAGCACCCAGTTAGCCAGGTGTATAATAAACATAATATTCTGTGTTAAAATGTCTAAGATTTTTACCTTTGTTTTGAATCCATGAATGTTTTGGAGTTGGTCTACAGCAAGTTACCTACTATTTTCAACAAACGAAAACTGACTAAAGGACTAATTTATCAATACATTTTGCATCTTCACCACAAAATTTCTTCATTTCACACAGATACCTACACTTCGCAAAATCACAATAAGTAAATAACAACAACATTGCAAACAATGCCAGCCAAACCATAAACAAACCAACACAAATAAATTGCGAAGTTATATTTGAGTTGCTCTAATGTTGGTAAACTGTAGTCTTTTTAATTTGGATGGGTTACTTTACTTACAACAGAGTAGGGCTACATTCCGAATTAAATAATATCGCTCACAGTGCTCACAGCAATAATTTGCGTACCGAGTTAGATATCACGATAATGACAGCTGAGAACTGTCAACAATTCGGAACGCCCGTTATCGCGCTCACAGTATTCAAAACAGAACATTTGAGAATTTAATTAAAATCTGAATTAACAATGCCCTAGAACTCCTTATATCTTTTATTAGTTGACTCGCAAAAAGGAATACCCGCATTTTTTATTATTTTTCTCTCATAAAATCATAAAAAGTATCTTTTCCATATAGAAAACCAAAAATCTTATTAGATTTTTGCCGAAAACACAATAACTAACCGTCACTTTTTGACAGCGCTCACAGTGATATCAGTTTAGGGCATGGTCGGTGTGAGCGCAAGATGGCGTATGTCATGACGTCATCTATGACGTTACACGGGACATCGTGATCGCGCTCAGGTTAATATGGAACGGGTTTAAGCACGCTCAAATCGATTACAGCGATTATATCATTAATTCGGAATGCAGCCTAGGGCTACATTCCGAATTAAATAATATCGCTCACAGTGCTCACAGCAATAATTTGCGTACCGAGTTAGATATCACGATAATGACAGCTGAGAACTGTAAACAATTCGGAACGCCCGTTATCGCGCTCACAGTATTCAAAACAGAACATTTGAGAATTTAATTAAAATATGAATTAAAAATGCCCTAGAACTCCTTATATCTTTTATTAGTTGACTCGCAAAAAGGAATATCCGCATTTGTTATTATTTTTCTCTCATAAAATCATAAAAAGTATCTTTGCCATATGGAAAACCAAAAATCTTATTAGATTTTTGCCGAAAACACAATAACTAACCGTCACTTTTTGACAGCGCTCACGGTGATATCAGTTTAGGGCATGGTCGGTGTGAGCGCAAGATGGCGCATGTCATGACGTCATCTATGACGTTTCACGGGACATCGTGATGGCGCTCAAGGTAATATGGAACGGGTTTAAGCACGCTCAAATCGATTACAGCGATTATATCATTAATTCGGAATGCAGCCTAGGTTACTTTTGGTCCATAAATCGCGAATGTCAAATGTCAGTATGCTACGCATAGCAAAAGCGTGATTTATGTTTTCGTCGTATTATCTTAAAGAAGTGTGTGTGTGTGTATGAATATGCCGAAATCGTTTTAGTGTGCGTGAATTGCCGTGAATTTGAGAGGCGAACTCGCGAGTGCCTGCGCGGCAAAGTTTGAAATTTCGTATTAAATGTTAGGTTAGAATTTTTATTTAAAGTGATTATGTAGTTTAATTGAATCAAAATATTATTGAATTGAATCTTATGAGGTAGGCATTGCTTATTTGCCTATATGGAATGCACGCCACTGCCTTTCACCCTGATTTGTGAAAGGAGGCCTGTGCTCAGCAGTAGGACATTATAGGCTGATGATGATGATGATGTAGTAATAATAGCTCAATGACAAGAGACAACTAAATTGAACTTGTTATCCAAGCTGAATGTTTACTGAATCGTATTCCATACATCTTCATTTACCCCTGGCTTGGAGTCAACAGGCTGAGATACACCTTGGCGATTGTTTCGCAAATTATTCACATTACTCTTGTACTCTCCGTTGACCCACTCGAAAGCAAGTCGGTCTCCCTTTCAATTATGCAACCACGTGTGTAATTCAGCTAATGATACCATTCCGTGACTACTATTCGAGTTTAGTGTGCCGTTCGCACCGTTTCGAGGTGTTAAATGGAACTTACATGTTCCGGCCGCACGTGATATCATCTCCTAACTATATTTTGGGTTAGTTACGACTCCTGTTGTGGTCAACGTTTGGTCGAACGAAACATTGACACGAACCATTGCTATTTTAATTTTCCAGGCGTCCACACTCATTTGCCCACAACCTGTGACCAGCCAAAAATACTTGGTATTTTTTATTTAGTTTCAATTTCACAACGTCTTACTTCTAACAAATTACAAAGGATATTTTGTTCTCTTTTATAGGCTTATTGTAAATTTATGATAGACCTATACCTTACTACCAATATATTCTATTACGTATACTGCGTATGTCACTAGGTAGTAATTTATACGGTGTAAGGCCAAAAATTACATTATAAAAGGCCCATCATTTCCTAGTCAAATATGCACGCTCGTAAAAGCATAATTTACCTGTCCCATATGAATTAAAGCAAATTGAAAGCAGACCGTAAAATCTTTTTATGGCTTAATTCAGGCTAGCTCAGTGAAATTAGCTTTAAACTGATTTAGAGAGCGAATAATAGAGGAACGGATCCATCTAGACGGTTTCACTGAATCAATGAATTACGGATTTAGTTAGTGCCACTCTATTTTATAAAAGCCAGCGCAAGCTTTTCGTTTCCATATAATTTACCTTTGAATCTACAGGGATTTTGCAGGTTTCAGTTCGTTTGTTTATTTAATTAAGTGAACCATTTCTAATGCTTACATACCATTAAAGCTTCGAGGAAGGGAAAGGTAAGAAAAAAAACATACTTACACTATAAAAAGAAAAGCTTACTCATACTTTTTTGCAGTTAAAATGAGCAGGAACTTCAAACCTACATTATTAATTATAATTTTAGATTGGATGTCCTTATGTAGGTTATGTTATGCACAGTGCAGCGTACAGTTAACATAGCAAGCTCTTAATGTAATTATTGTATGCAATAGTACTCGTAGCGGCACAATATCCTCTACCGACTGTGTTCAGGGTACTGAAACTAAACTGAGTTCATGGCCCATGACTAACTTGTTGTTAACATGCACGCTCTCAACGTTTGGATACAACTATACACTTATAACCTGGATTGTAGTGAATTATTGTTTTGATTTCCGATTTAAACGGTAGTCCTGTATATAAGGGTACAAATAATAACACTCGAAAGCTGAGATTATGCCCTATGAGACAAAGTAAAATATTTGCAAAAAATAAAAACCAAATTAGTTATATTTCCTTTGAGGCATAATCTTATGGTGTGTCCATGCTACGCGAATCGAGCACAAGCCGAGCCACGAACGAACCTACAACGAGCACGATGCGAATCCGTTTGTTCGTGAAAAAACTGATAATCGCGCTCGTTCGCTCAATGTATGTGCGAGTAATTAATAACACATTTTCATGATTTTCAGTAGAAATCCAAAATTTTCTTTAGATATTAAGAGAGGTAGAGCATAGCGTTTATTCGCTCAAAGAGCAGCTCGACTGGGGAAGTACCTCCACCTTACAGAATACCGCAGCCAAATAACTTTATGTTGTGTAAAGTTGTGTTCCTGCGCGTGAGTAAGGTCGCCAGAGCTCACAGGGGAGGGGGGAAAGGTCGGTAACGCGTGAGCGATGCTTCATGTGTTGCAAGCGTCCATATGGCTACGGTAACCGCTTACCATCAGGTGGGCCGTATGCTTGTTTACCGACTAAGTTGTATAAAAAAAAAAAAAAAAAAACATCCTAAATAAGGATGTAATGAAAATTGAGGATTTAGGGAGATGATCTCAAATAACCGGACAGCAAGAAAATGCGAAAAATAAAGCAGTAGACGCAGTCAAAATTAGTTATGGGGAAAGTAATTTTTCATCTCGCCGTTTTCTCCTTTCGATTTTCATATTTCCCTTGGCAATAGATGTTTCGGATTCATTAGGTATTATGAAATGAAAATTTTTTTTGCTCAAATAGACCTTCACAAGCATTCATAAATAGTCTGACTCTAATACCGATTCGGAAGGTTGCTTTTACTGAAAAGAGCCAGATCTTAGCAATTACATTTTGCATAACCAAATTAGATTTACTGTATAAAATATTTCACTACTTTCACTGATAATATTTGAGTGTTATGGAATCAAATAAAATCAATAAAATAAAACTATTTATAGTCTGGGTAAAAAACCGGGTTCCTTCTTGAAATTATTTTCATAAAAACTATAATAGGTAAGCGATCGAGTATAAAAGTATCTAAGTCACACCTTCGCAATCTTATTATGTCAGATTTTTTTAACATCCAGACTCTGGATTTATGATATGGTCCCTTGCACCCACTTAAAATATATTTATGAGAACACTAGGCATATAAATTATGACAGAATCTTAATCTTCTTGCCTTATTGCCTATAATTTCGGTAATTCGCTCGGGATGAAGAATAATGAGGGTAATTTTGTTATTATTACCTAAAATTAAACCGAAAAATGTCATGATATATATTTGACTATGCTGAAATGGAATCACCTCCGAGCAATTACATTAGCCAAATTGTATTTGAATAAAAGCCTCGGTCGCCGCAATAAAATGAATTTCATTTCTTTGAGTGAGCCCCAGGTCATAATTTTCTTCTGTGTTTGTTTATTAGAACTGGGTTGTACACCCTAAACCTTTGTTTTTACAGAAATATTGAGATTGAGCTGTTACAAAAAAACATTTTTGAAAATATTGAAGAAAGGGTTTCACTATTTAATTTATAATTGGACTGTTTTACAAAAAACTTAAACCGACTTCAAAGTACACTAAGAAGTAATCAAATCCTGATCTGATGACAATGGGACCAAACGGGAAGTGTACCCTCAATAATGATTAACGTCAATAAATCTTTGAAGAACCTCATTACATAGCAATCCAAGCTATCCCCAGCGGCTGCACCCGGGTTCCCGTTGCGGATAAAAAAAATAGCCCATGTCACTCTCCACTCTCCAGCCCATAAACTACCTCTATGCAGAAAGTCATGTATAGATCCGTTGCTGCGTGAAACCTACTAACCTAAAAAACATTTTCGCATTTATAATACCTACCTACCTACCCTACCGTTAAGTTTTCTTAAATTTTCATGTTTTCTACGCAACTTACTTAATTTTTTTTTCCGTTAGAAACTTCTTCAGTGTATTAGAAAACTTAAAAAAAAGATGGATGAAATCGATAAGTCCTTCAAAAGATATGGCGTGACCAAGGGAATTAGGGATTAATTTTTAAATATAGAAATTTAAATTAAGCTATGGTTTGGTATGCTTTCCTTAACTGATTGAAATAAATCGTTTCAAATGTAAAAGTCGGATTTTTGTGTGTTTCCGATGTAAGCAACAGTGTAACAATTGTATTTTATACGGAACCAAAATGTCTTAAACAATCGTTAGTGTGGTTGTTTATAGCTCAGTCAGAACTTTTAAAATATTATACAGTCGACTCTCGATAATTTGAAACTCAAGGGACATAAAAAGAAAAATTTCAAATTATCGAGAAATTACATTTTAACCAGTGTCAAATTATCGAGAGTAGACTGTAGTAAAAACTGTAAAGACTAGGCGTCTTTTAACGTTACGTAATTTTAACATTTCCATTCTTCCTTGTGTTGTGCCACGTTGTGCACCGAGTTTTATCAGTAAGGGTAGCGGCATCTCGTAGAGTCGGGGCTACGTTTTATCTCTTCCACTAGATGCGCCCGAAGGGTGTTTGTTTCCCCTGATTGATACATATTATGCGACATCTATTGGAGCGCACGCACGTAATGGGGAAATCAAAATTTTACCATTTGTATGTAATCTTGATATAATTTGATTGTGTATTGCAAACAAAATTTATAGGTCTAGGTAATCTGTATACCAAAAAGATTTTAGACTATTTTGATTTTTAGACTGCATTTGTGAAAAGTTCTGAGAATTTGTTCTCATATTTTCAAAAAAGCGTCCCACGTGCAACAGGGAGAACGAAGGCTGACTGACTACACATATTTAGAATTCTTACCATGAAGTGCGGCCATTAGAATTCAAGCCACCGTCAGTGTGCCGAGCTTCACGGCCGACTAGATGTGGACCCAGCGCATGAACCCTATTCTACTGCAGAATTCGCATTTTTAGCGTTTGCGAAATTCTTACGTGCTCCAGTGAATCCAAAGCAGTGATATTAAGCACGATCTAGGCGTTCAAACAAGATGTTGAATTTCATAATGGCTCATGAAGTACAATTACAAAAAGCATTGCATGAAAATGGAAAGCTCATTTCTCAGGAATGCTTCTTCGATATATTCGAAACAGTATTTATTAATATATTTTTCTAGAATGGAAACTAGCAGTATCTTTTATTTTCTTGATTATGGAGTTAAAGTTAATCGTCACGTACCTATAATTAATCTATATTGGTACTACTTGGCGTGAAATAATTTTAGAAGATTTTCCTCAAACGAAATATCATCGATGAACCATAAAAACGTTCTGGCGCTCAACTCTTTGTAGCAACGTTTCTATTTTAATCCTACCCAACCCTCGGAAGGCGTAATATTTATCACGGCGGTATTAAATAAGGGTAATAATGGAATAACAAATGCGATGCCGTCGGGTGACACCACAATACCGCTTATATATCCACGGAACCTCAAGTCTACCTCGGGGAAATATTCCAAAGAAAAGTATAGAAATATCTATTTAGGTAATTTATCAATACTTTTGTTGTGAATATCTTTAGGGTTTTAAGGTGCTATTGACCTTTGATGTTAAGATAAAGTCCAACAGGTGTATACTGTCATAGAACTTTGCACTGTGATATTTAATCCGCAAACGTATTAAAAAATGAAAAAGTACCTACAGCCATACAATAAAGGAGAAAAAAGAAAAACCGGCCAAGTGCGAGTCAGACTCGCGCACCGAGGGTTCCGTACAATCTTGTAGGTATGTATATAGTTCGTTCATCAATGGAATCGAGTTTCGAAGATTATTTACCCCTTTTTAGGATTATGTTTCTGCCGATATAACAAAAAAATTTCGGATTTCTTCCTTTACTTGCTTCTTTCCCAATTTCATGATTCTAGGTCAACGGGAAGTACTGAACAGGATTTGATTCCCTGGCCAGCGTCAAAATATGCGGCATAAACGGCAGTACCTTTTGATTGCGTTGACTTAGAAGTTTGATTTTTTCACTGCTTCAAGGGATTGCAGACTTGAGTATTTGATATTAATTTCAGCTTGATAAAACACGTTCTTGAGAAAAAGGGTCTTGATAGACGGACAGACGAGCAACAAAGTGATCCTATAAGGGTTCTGTTTTTTGTTCTGAGGTACGGAACCCATGGATATTCTAATCAACTGCCGCGCTATTTTAGTAATTTCAATTATGTTAAAATTCTAAAAATACTAAAGAACCTGAGCAAGAGAATTAACTAATATCCTATTGTGACGCAAACATTTTAGTCAACAGCTAGAAGTATGTAGAGTATGCTTATCAATCGGGGAGTCGGACAGCAGATGGCCAAAGTGTCGAAAAATTTGCAAGACAACATTGAAGGTAGACGAAAGCATGCAGCCATTTTCTACCCAGGCCGCATACTGAGTTGGTAAATCATGCACAGCAGAACAAATGAGTGAGAGAGATCTACATCTGTGCAGTATTAGATCTGAAATGGAACATATATAATAGTTGGCCGGCTCCATAATCGATAACTACCATTTTCTAATCCTAATAAATGACTTCGTGATTTCTTCCACTGAATGCAGTTTGTGATGTTGATTACCTTTCATGTTAGAGCTACAGAACAACTAACCGATAGTATAATGATGTACATGAAGTTTTTTTATTTTATAATAATAATAATAATAACTGGCAACACCGTGTCAACACGAACGTCTCATTTTCACAATTTCAACAGAAAATAATTTACACGCATTTTTACAATTGTTCTCCAATATAAACTGAACCTGAAACCTGAAAACCATTAATAAACATAAAAAGAGATCAAAATACACCAAAATGAAATAGAATTATATTAGAAATCAACCGAATCGGAGGTGACATCTGTCATGCATGTCACCTCCGATAATACAAGAATAAACTGAAAAGATAAAATGAAAATGAAGGCACAATGTTGACAAGATCAGCTGCAGCTCGAGCACGCCCACCACCTCCGGACTCGTCGCCTAGCTCCGCCTCGCCGCCGCCGGTACCCAGCCCCACCGTAAGCGCTGTGTCGACACCGGCCGCTGCAGTCGCGTCGAGCTTGGACGACGAGTATTTTTCCCCGCCGACGTCGCCAACACCTGTACGTCGGCAGGGGAGAGGCCGGTCACCGAGAAGCTTGGGACTTAGGGGCCAGCGGGCCCCGAGCCGGGTCCCCGCTGCCGGTGGTTGTGTGCAGCGCATGAGATGGACTCAGTCTATGAACGAGAACGTCATGCGCGCATATTACGGGTCTACAGAGGGGGGAACTAACCTCACCGCGTACCGTGCTAGGATGCTGTCTCTGTTTCAGGAACTAGAACCAACCGTCAACGTTTCGGCCCAACGACTGTCGGATCAGGTGCGGGTCATCCAACGCAATCATAGGTTGGATGATGCCGCACTTGATAGGCTGCGCTCAGAGGTGCTGAGCAACCATATCGTCTCAACTTCGGCACAAACCGCGGCACAAGCATCTATTGATGCAATCCCGCCGCGGTCCAATCATCGTGTTGAAGAGGAGGCTGATAGGGTTGCCACAGTAAGTAGCCAGTGCAACGTCCGATTGAGGAGCGCTCTGGAGGATGCGTTTCGCGAGTATAGGTACACTTCGACCCAACTTAGACCCCGATTACCACGCCTGCCTATGCACAACAAAAATAAGGCGCTGGTGTGTGCCTTGGACTCGCAGCTTAATTTTTTTTTTGAAAGCAGTGAGGACCTCGTCGATACACACTCGATCCTGTATTGCGCGGCTGTAGCGGCATGTCGTTTAGCCAACGTCAAGTTCCCAAAAAATGACGAAGCTACACGACCAAAACCAGCCGTACCAGCCTGGCAATGCAGGATCGAGCGTCGTATCGATGACGCCAGGGTACTCATCGGTAAATTATACTGCTTCAGGGAGGGCAATACACGACCACGAGTGATGCGCTTTGTGAGGCGGGCATTCTCGGGGACTGAAATCAGTCCTCCAGAATACATTTCCCGTGTCACAGAGCGCATCGACTTCCTGAAGCAGAAAGTTTGTGCATGGGCGAGCCGTATTCGGCGGTATAAGCGGCGGGTTGACCGATACACGCAAAATCGCATGTTCCAGAGCGATGAGAGGTGGGTGTATAGAGCTTGGGAGCGACCAGAACAAAGTGTGACAGACGTGTGCCGCCCGGATGATGCCGCCACGAGTGCATTCTGGCGCAGCATCTGGTCAGTGCCCGTCTGTCACACTGAGGCTGGCTGGATACGGGATGTCAGGCGAGTGTGTGATACTATACCAGAAATGGAAAAAGTAGAAATTACACCATTAGACGTAGCTAGAGCAGTCCGTCCGTTACCGAATTGGAAATCACCGGGACCGGACGGACTGCACAACTTTTGGCTCAAATGGCTAAGTAGTTCACACACTTGCCTGGCATCTCAGTTCCAGTCATCCTTAGAGTCTGGGGCGCTACCCCAGTTTCTAACAACAGGCGTTACCCACCTGCTCTATAAGTCAGGTAGTCCCGCGGAACCCAAGAATTATAGACCGATCACATGTTTGTCGACGGTTTATAAACTTCTTACATCCATTTTGAGAGCAAAAATTAACACTCACATTGAAAATAATTCAATTATATCTGCCTCTCAAAATGGATGTAGGAATGGGTCCCGCGGTACTAAGGAGCTACTCCTCATTGACATGGCCATAAGCCAACAGGTTCGTCGATCCCGCAAGGATCTGTCTACATGCTGGATAGATTATAAGAAGGCCTACGACTCAGTGCCACATACATGGCTCATGAGGGTGCTGGAGTTGTACAAGATTGATGCAACTCTACGCACCTTCCTTGAGTCATGTATGGGACAATGGAGGACGGTCCTTCGCTATCCGGGATGTCGACAGATCCAGGGGAATGATGAACCTGTATGGATTAAACGGGGAATATTCCAGGGCGACAGTTTGAGTCCACTTTGGTTCTGCTTGGCCCTGAATCCTCTAAGCACACTGCTAGAGGATCCAGGTCTAGGCTATCGGTTGAGGAGAGGTGGTCAAGTCATATCTCACCTCCTCTACATGGATGACCTGAAACTCTTTGCCCCCAAGAAATTACAACTAATGGAGCTACTGAAGGTAACTGAAACATTCAGTAGCGCCATCAGGATGGAATTTGGTGTGGACAAATGTGCAGTTATGCATGTAAAGCGAGGGGAGATTATGGAATCCGAGGGAACTCAACTCTCGGATTCCATACAACTTAGATCCCTCTCCTCATCCGAAAGCTACAAGTATGGGTATTGGGTATGTCGGAAGCGTTAGGCATCAACGTTGCTGACATGAAGCAATCGTTGAAGGAGCGCTTCTTTGGTCGCCTGAGGAAGGTATTAATTAGTCTTCTCTCAGGCGGAAACAAGGTGCGCGCCTTCAACGGTTGGGTCATGCCGGTTTTGATGTACTCTTTCGGCATACTCAAATGGACTCAGACTGAACTTGACGCCCTGGATAGAAGGGTCCGTACACTGCTGACCGCTAATCGGATGCATCACCCACGATCATCGGTGATGAGACTGTACATCCCGCGGAAGTGCGGGGGTCGAGGCTTTTTAAATGCTAAGACCCTTCACAACCGCGAGGTGTGCAGCCTCAGGGAATATTTTTTCAAAGCCGAAGTGGGTATGCACCGTGATGTGGTGGCAGTGGACAAGGGGCTTACCCCGCTCTCCATGGCTAAAGAGAACTGGCGCAAACCTGTGATACTTACCACGGATAACCGCAGGGAGATATGGCAAAGCAAGGAGCTTCACGGACGCTTCTATCGGGCTCTTCACGAGCCCGGTGTAGATTTCTTAGCGTCCGT
This sequence comes from Achlya flavicornis, assembly GCA_947623365.1. NCBI lineage: Eukaryota > Metazoa > Arthropoda > Insecta > Lepidoptera > Drepanidae > Achlya > Achlya flavicornis. Next base: position 8,231,170 of record OX392467.1, read on the forward strand.
ATCCTGGCTACGTTTTGGTGACCTCTTCGGGGAAACGGAAGGTTTTGTCTGTGCAATTATGGACGAAGTTATCTTGACGAATAACTACCGGAGACATATCATGAAGGACGGGACGGTTGACGTGTGTCGGGCATGCCACCGTCCGGGTGAGTCCATTAGACATATTATCTCTGGTTGTTCTCGTCTGGCTAACGGCGAATACTTGCACAGACATAACCAAGTGGCCAGGATTATTCACCAGCAACTTGCTTTGAAATATAACCTTGTGGATGCTGAGGTACCGTATTACAAGTATGTGCCCGACCCAGTTCTCGAAAATGACCATGTCACGTTGTACTGGGATCGGTCTATCATTACTGACAGGACTATTGTTGCCAATAAGCCTGACATAGTAGTGATAGACCGATTAGCAAGCCGCGCAATGATAGTCGATGTTACCATTCCGCATGACGAGAACCTCGTGAAAGCTGAGAAAGAGAAACAAATAAAGTATCTCGACTTAGCACACGAGGTTGTCGACATGTGGAGTGTGAGCTCGGCTATCATTGTGCCGATTGTCGTAACGGCCAATGGCCTGATGGCCGAAAGCCTCGACCAACATCTCTCGAGGCTCTCGTTAGGCGGTTGGATCAAGAGCCTGATTCAGAAGGCAGTACTCCTCGACACGGCTCGTATTGTGAGGAGGTTCCTGTCTCTGCAGCCCTAAACACCGGTGGCTTGGACCTTGCTCCCGACACCGGCGGAAAACTTTTCTATTTTTTATATTTTTAAATGTTTTTATTTTATTATTTTTATAAAAATATTTAAAAATGAATTAAATATGTAAAAATTATAAATAAACGAAATAATAATAATAATGTTTATTAGTAGCATACAAATGAAAAGACATTAAAATTAAGTTTTACAATAAGTTAACATGTATGATAGGTATAGGCTTATAGTCTTTATAAAAATAGGTCGCAACTAACACCTTAGCTAGGTTACAGAGGAACCTGTATTAAAGAAAAACTATTATAATACTATTTATTTATTTATTAAGGAACTCCAACAAAAATATATATTACACTCTTAATAATAAAACACATGACATGTACCTTCAATTACAGGAGATCACAGCATTCGTTTATATCATTTAAAAAAAAAAAAGTACTTATAATTCTCTCACTAAAATCGACAATATATATGAAAACAATAACTACTTAGAATTAAAAATAAAATAAAATAATAATAATCATTTCCTGGGTAGAAAATGATTACGAATCTTTTCATTAAAAGTATGTTATCTATCGCTAAAAATATCATAATCAAAATATTTTAAATTAAGGAAGAGTTTAAGATAGCTTTTTCAATAAACATAATTATCAGAGACTCGTTGGAAAACATGTACATTTTTGCTGTAAGCACAATAGAATATGTCAAATATTTTTGCGGACAAACTTTGGTAAGGGTTGTTACACACATGCTTCTCGGTATTTATCAGCTTCTCTGATAGCTGTAACAGTAATCACACGATAAATCACCAGGGTGTCTCAAAGGTGAGACACGCCTATGTACTTCAAGCCACACCTAAAAAGGGGGTAAATTTGTTGTTACAGAATATTTACTTCTGCTTAAAGTGCGTAAAGTTACGATAGAGTTGTTAAAAGTTTGAAGTGTTGGACGATCTTGTAAATGTAAGTCCGCACTTATATAGGTATAACTCATATTCATACACATACTATAATAATAATAAAATATATCTATGTTACACATTTTGTAACGTTATTATCCCCTAAAGTATAATTTAATGGTATGGTCACGGTGAATCTTTAATTATTATAATCTTAAATTTTTAGATACATAATTTTGACACTAGTCTGAAATCGTTTCAGAATCTAAAACATAGATTTTTCTAAAACGGCAGATATTTTTCATGTAATAAAATAAAACCATGAGAGCGTATGCTGAATTTATTGGAAATATGTAAATTGACTACACGTGATCCAATGTTGTTAAATCCCGCTCTACTGCGTTTCGACAGTTAGTCACGGCGTTTGAAGTCTCAAAATAAGTATATATCTATTCAACTATACCCATTAGATTTCGTAGTAATTAAAAGCTAACAAGCGATATCTATTGACAAACGATCAATAAATTCAGAAACGTGGGCACGGAAAGTAAACACCTAACAAATCTAATGTGACAGGAAACGATTTCATGTGTGAATTTTTCATGTCTCTCGCTCGATGAACGTAATGTACGAAACTTTTTCTCATGTCTCATGATACACTTTTTGTGATTTCATTCTGTTACACGGTTTGGATATTTTTGCTATATATTATGCTTTGCATACCTATGTTTTATAAAGATATAATACATATACCTATGTACCTTTTTTATTTTGTATGGGATTCTGTTTGACCGCAATCTCCCCATGTTAAGTGATGATGTGGTCAAAGGTGGTAAGCAGACAGAGCCTAGAAGAGAAATGGCTCTCAAGTGCTCTCAAAAGTACTTGGCAACAGATTTTCTATATGAGAGTAGTACATCCAGGTGTGTACAATAAAACAGAGTGCATACTCTACCTACAACCGTGCGCTTTCCTCAAGAGTTTTCCTAAACGGAAAGCTGAGAGTCTTAGCTTTTAGCATTCGACCCCACGACCATCCAAATATTACAAAGGATTTAGGATATAATTTTATGAAGCAGTAAGTATTCAGTATTCAATTTGTTGAATACCATTGTTGAGAACATATTTTTGTTAAGAATACATTAAAACGATCTATTTGCCTATTGAGCCAGTTTAATATTCATGAATATTATGACTGCTCTATATTCAAGCCGGTTATAAAAATAAATCAATTTCTAGAAAAAATTAATAATACTGCTGTAAAGACTCTCCTGTTTCCACTGTTTATTATAAACTGAAACTTTATGTTCGTTGGAAATGATTGTGTCTGCACAGCGAATTTATAGCGTAAGCCAGTTTGTACAAAAGCAATAGGGAACAAAGCGCGAAACACAAAGCTCGTATCAGTCCATTCCAAACTACGCTTCTATTCAATTTGCGATTTTCTATCTGTACTCACGGAATTTTTCATCGGTTTGTAATCCAGTGCAATCGTGATGCGGACAATCTGAACCGGGGTCGCCTATTGACTTCACAATAGCTCTACTCGACGATGCGGACTGAAACGAGTGGACATAGACAGAGCCTCTCCCTGGCTTTATAAAAAGTAACTAACTCCACTACACAAATAACACACACTGTTAGCGTAGACAGAGATGTGTGTAATGAATTAACATTCAATACTTAGCTTTTACTTTACTATCAAAATATAATGGCAGTTTTTATCCAAGCCAAAACCTTTCTTTTATTACTGAAGGTCCATTGAAATAAGCCACAGAGAGAATTGAAGGTAAGCATACAAAAGTCACAAAAAGATCGAATGAAAATGCCAGCGATACAGATTCGCTGGATGTTAATCTAATCTAATTTAAAATTAATCTATAAGATGAAAAGGCCGCTGGAGGGCCCGGCAGGGACGCTGGCCAAAATTGAGATGTTTCGGTATGCTCGTAAATTTCATTAGGGACAACGTTACCGCTGAGACTATTAAATAGTCTAAAGAAAATACCTTCATATTTAACTTGTACCCGTATATGATTTTACTTATAAAACCTTTTGAAGGTATTTTGGCGTTTAAATCTTTAATTGCAAAAGTTCTGTGTTCATAATATAGTGGGGACTCTAGAGAGAAGTGAGTATGCAAAAAGTGGGGTTTGGCTCTTGTGAAAGCGTTATGAGCATGTCTTGACGATAAATTTTACATGAAATGTTTTTGGTAGGATCTTTGTTTTTAAATCATTGAAGAACCCAACATCACTTTCATTATTAGAATAAACCAAAAGACGAGTGGATCATCATTAATCTTACTTGAGCTAATCTTAACAAAAATCCACTGGTGGAGTTCGGTCCTCACATTTGCATATTCAACTACTTACAGAGCTTGCACTATATTCCATTCATAATCTGGTGTATATGAAGGCGACAGAAATATGGTACAAGTTTTTTTAAACATATGTATACCCCCTTATTAAATATGTACGTCAAGTATAGTAAACTGTGAGTAAAACCTAGTTTATAAAATATATCCGTCACTTTCTAATGTAAAATAAAGAAAAAGGGCTGGGGCTATCTTAATACCTGGGTGTTACAAGACTGGCTTACACCTTATTTATTAATAAGGTTACAGACGTGTGTTTGATTACAATTTCAAAGGGGTAAGTGATGATGTTGCCGAAGGTGGAATTGGCAATTGATATTCAATCGCAACAGTTAAAACATTCCGGAATGTGCTTTGCGACAGATTTTCATCTTGAGGGTGTCCATTGTAACAATAACCCTAGATCTTAGAACTTTATACTATATTAGCTAAAGTATTCTCCAGCAATAAAAGTCTCATAAAAATACTCTTAGTAAGTAGTTTAGTATTTAACAAACAAACTGGTAATTCTCAAAGTTATATTGGCTGAAAGTTCCATTGCACATGAAAAACATAGTCAATGTCTCGGAACCGATATAAAATCGAATGGGAATCTTACCACATATGCACATATTCCGGGTGATATGTCGTCACGAAAGCGGCGATAAAGATTTATGACTCAATGATACTTTGATTATTTCTGAGATTCGAGGAAGTTGAATTTTATGAGGCATATAGCTCCTTATTTAGGCAATAATGTCTCGCTGTTACCATCCCACAAATACCGTAAAAGTCGTCAGATCGATGCCTCATGTGGTTTTGTTATGGAAAGTTTTGCTATTTCAGGGACTAACAAAATATCTCTGTATATGGTATATCTATGTCTATAATAATAATATAATGTTATAAAGAGGAAAGATTTGATTGTTTATTTGCATTGAATAGGCTCCGAAAGTACTGCACCGATTTGAAAAATTATTTCACTTTTGGGAAGCTACACTATCCCCGGGTGACATAGGCTATATTATATTTTCAAAATTAGGGATCCGTACTAAAACTCCAATAATGTAACCCAAGGTGTGAAAAAAATTACTTTAAATATTATTTACATCGCGTGCGCTGCGAAAAATATTTTTGATAGAATAAAATAATGTTCTACGACTTTGCAGAACATATTATTATTTACAAAAAGTGTCGCGACAGTATATGTCTAACTATTATAGTTATGCCACAAAGCGTTCTTTTATTTTAAAAATGTAATTGAAATGCCGCCGCTAGAAAAGCCCCTTTATTTGTATCTTGGTATTAATCCTTATCAAAATAAATTACTTCATATTCAAGACTGCTTCAATACCTTTATATAACTTTTTGAATTATTAAATTCGGACATTCCATTCGAAAGATATCACGAGTTTCAAAATGTAAGTATTAGAAAAAAGTCACGTGGTAGCCGCTCACCCTGCTCGGCTAGCTAGGCAGCAGCAGCACCACAGATTAAAGTTGTAACAGCACCTTATGCGATGTAGTCGTCACTGGGATGGGCCATACGGCGGCAGGCAAGTCACTGTCAAGAAAAGAAGTACCTCCATAATTCTAGCGTAGCGTTATATTCTCATTGCGTGTGGTTCAGTGTTTGTAAAAAATACTCCTCCGAAACGGCTTGACCGATTCTTATGAAATTTTGTGTGTATATTATGATTATTGTGGTATATATGGTAGGGTATGGTAGGACCAAATGGTAGATAGAGTAGCACCACGCGAACGAAGTCGCACCGGGCAGCTATTGTTTAATAAAATAACGTGTGTATTTTGAAAGTACAGATCCAGTTTTTTATTATACACTATTACCAGTAAACACGCCTATTTTAAACATTCCTGCGCATATTGCAGTTACATTTTCCAAGAAATATAAGGGTTAGTATTACAGTAATTTAATTTTGTGACTGCCGAATCAATAATGCTTAAGTTTCTTACTAGCCTTTGACTTCACATATCAAATCACCATATCACGAGATGTTATAGTTAAATCACGGTACATTAGATATTATGTACCGTGGTTAAATCGTTTTAAAAAAATGAGTTCCATTACACTGAAAAAACAATTTACTTAACAGTAACACAAAATTTTACTACCAATAACCTAAACAGAGTGACTTGCAAACTAAAAATTACCAGTAACAAAACTAGTTTTGGTTCATTACTAAATTGTTTGATTAAATCTAAGAGATATAAGATTAAATGTAACTAAAGTTAGTTTCCAGACAACAAAACTTCAACATACATAACTAGTTTTGTAGAACCTTTTTTTCAGTGTATTCAAAATTAAAGTACAATATAATGTAGCATAATAAAATTGAGAAAAAGCTAGTAAAATGAATTTAAGAAGTGTGGTGATGCCATACAGACGAACATCAATGAAAAGAAATCCTACATTTGTATATAAAATTGGTATGGTATAACGGCCATGCACGCAGACATAGAGAGACAATACGTTGAGACATGACATGACATATCGTCTAGTAAGTAGAGGTCAGTGGGAGAACAATACGCTTTCAATTGTCCTAGAGAGCATCATGATCATAATTCAAATCAACTACGAATTTCGATGCTATACATAAGTTACTCCCATAATTTCCTAAAACAAACGAATGTACGTAAGGCAAAGTTTACTCATCACATTTTGAATGATTTGATAAATTACTGCCCTGTGAGAAAAGTACTTTTGCATTTTATTATGACATACGTTTACCTACGTTTTTTTTTAATTTTCGGAATAGTACAGCGATCCTATCCGCTATTTACACCGATTTTGTCTTGTTTTTTTTTTTTTTTTTTATACAACTTAGTCGGTAAACAAGCATACGGCCCACCTGATTGTAAGCGGTTACCGTAGCCATATGGACGCTTGCAACACACGAAGCATCGCTCACGCGTTACCGACCTTTCCCCCCTCCCCTATGAGCTCTGGCGACCTTACTCACGCGCAGGAACACAACTTTAAACAACATAAAGTTATTTGGCTGCGGTATTCTGTAAGGTGGAGGTACTTCCCCAGTTGAGCTGCTCTTTGAGCGAATAAACGCTATGCTCTACCTCTCTTAATACTAAAAATGGATTTAAGTGATACCTTATGTTTTAATATCACCTGGTCTGTTACTTATATTCCAAGCCTAGATAGTAGTATATTATTATTTTCATGCCGTTTTTTTCTGTAACGTAATAGACACAATTGATTGTGATTGTGACAGGCCAGTTGGCGCAGTTGGTAAAGATTCCACCTATCGCGGGTTCGATTCTCACACAGGAAATGCATTTACTTATGTGCATGAACAATGAACATGTCTATATGTTTTGAGTCTGGGTGTAATTATGTACAAGCTCTGCTTAGTTTAGGGTCAGATGACGCGTGTGAGGATTGTCCCAGGATATTTATTCATTTAATTTGCCTTAAAAAACATTAAATAAAAAATTGAATGTTAAGTACTTTTAAGTACATAACAACTATTGTAGATTGGTCTGGTGTTGGCACGATTAATATTTACTGACAGCTAACAAATTAAATTACTCAATTACTGTACACTTTATTTTAAAGTAATTTTCTTTCAAAAGATATATAGTATACTAGCTGTGCCCGGCGCGACTTCGTTCGCGTGGTGCTAACCTAACCTATGGTGCTACACTACCCTACCGTACCGTACCCTACATTTGTTACAAAAAATGTGATAAATGAAGAACCGCTCGACCGATTTTGTGCAAACTTCACATAAACCATCTACTAAATAGTCCGAACAAAATAAACATTTGGTTTGGATAGGTGAGCCCGTTCTTGTGTTATAAAATTACAACGAAAAGTGGCATTGATTTTTATATATATAGATAACTAGCTTCCCGGCGTAACTTCGTTCGCGTGGTGCTACCCTACCCTACCCTACCGTACCCTACCGTACCCTACATTTGTTACAAAAAATGTGATAAATGAAGAACCGCTCGACTGATTTTGTGCAAACCTCACATAAACCATCTACTAAATAGTCCGAACAAAGCCTAAACATTTGGTTTGGATAGGTGAGCCCGTTCTTAAGTTATAAAATTACAACGAAAAGTGGCATTGATTTTTATATATATACAAAATACAAAATACTTAAATAACTTTTGTCAAGTTTATTAAGACTAGTTTTCTAACTGCGGTTTCTAACTGCACTTTTGCCAGCTTTCGCGTGTAAATCAAAACTATATATTGCTCCTTTCGAGAGGTTCAAGGTACAGAGTAGTACAGAATAACTGAAACAAAAAAATATAGGTATTTTCAGGTTTTTCTGTCAGGTCCCAAAGAACTAAAACGGCACAACAAAAAAATAAGAGAATCTTGATTAAATTTATTCCTTCGAGAATATTACTTACACTAACTACGAAATTCTCTTAGACTCATTAATTAAAATTTATCTTAATTATGTTTCTGGATTTTAAGAAACAATTATCAAATTATTCACTCATACCGTATTTGATGTAAAACGTAACGAAGTATATGTGTCTTTGTCTACGCGTTTCAATTAAAAATTTAATTAAACCTTATACATTGTTCGTTTTGTGGAACAAATTGGCAATTTTGTTTTTTAGAATTTATCATGAAGTTATAATTAAATTTCTACGGTTTTCATTTAACTGTTACTAGGTTTAATAATTATGATTGGTGATAGGGCTTTGTCAGAAGTGCTTAATTTGAACCCTCTCATTTTATTCCGTGTCGGAGCTTTAGTTTGTTTTAGATGTAATTTTTATAAAACGTGACAAGCAGGCAAAGTAGGAATATCAGGCCTTAGGTCGTCGTTCATATATTTAGATTCGAATAATTTGTTTTCTTTTTACGGATAGTCCATATAAGATAGTTTATATGCTATGTCGATTTAACTTTACGGTCGGTTCACACAGAGAAGCGACGTGGCACGCACTATCTAACTTTATTAACTACACAAAAAGGTACACATTTCAGGAAGAGAATTCGTGACACGTGCCTCGTGACGTCTTGAGGCGTATCTTTATATAAATAAATGGATATCAGTTCATCCATCAATACAAGAATAATATATATTTCACTAATTTATAACACAGTCTACCAAATAAACATTTCTTAAGCTAAATAATTATTTCTAAAATGGGCTAAAGAGATACACGGTTACAGAAACAGGATTTCTGAAAATGTATCAATCATCGCCGTAACAGAGTTTGTGTGAATAGACTTTGTGACAAGGTGACGTCACATTTTAAGTCCAAAATTAAAGCTGTCCAAAACATTTCCCGGGAAATTTTATCAACGTTGCATCACATTAAATTACGTTTTATTTAACGAATTTTGTTTTCGAAATTAAATAAGTTTAATTGTTTTTTTTTTTATTTTTTTTTTATTACACGGTGTGAATGTCACGTGCCTCATCTATATACGTCATACTAATACTAATCTATACTTATATTATGAAGAAGTACTTACCTAGGTATAGTTTGTTTGTTAGTTTGGATGTAAGAAGTAATCTCCAGAACTACTGATGCTTTTCAGAAAATTCTTTCATTAATAGGATTAATAAATAATTAATTAATAGGAATAGTTAATACTATACTGTCCCCGAGTGCTACAGGTTTCTTTCTATACCGGGAGATACCACATAATCTTCTCGATTCATTTATCAACGATTCCTTATAATCAAAGCCATCAGTACATAAGCATAGTGCACAAAGGCACAAACAACGGAACCGTTGTTTGCGTTCCGAAGCAGCCTAGGTTTTGTATTATAAAGCAGGATGGTGTAAACACAGCTTTACAATAACAGCCACACATTCAATATTTCTAAAAGAGACATACGACTTATTCACGATTTTATTGAATTGGACTATCAAGACAGAACAAATATTATACTGTGCCTCCTTGTTTCTATATTTGATATTTTCATGCACTCCCACTCCTCACCATACATACACATACACACCCCCCCACACACACTTTCACTTTCATTCGTATTTTTGTTTTCTTTATAATTACTTTTTATATTAAGGTAGCAAACAGTAATATGGCCCGTCTGATGGTAAGCGGTTGCCGCAGCATAGACGCTTGTACCACAACGTACTCGCACGTTGCCCACCTGTAAAAATCTCCATACTAGTTTGATATAAGCACTTGATCAAACAAATAAATGATAATCAAAATTGTAAGTTATACTTGGTACGTATCTTGGTAAAAGTTTTGATTACCCAACAGTATATATAAATAAATATAATTCAGGGCTCATCCAGCTGCTAGTGGTACGGTGTGCTGAGCATGGTCGTCGTGTCTGTCCGGTAATTGATGACACGCAATAATTCATCGTTTGTGTGGAGTCTCACGCTCTCGCTGACGATATGGATTCTCCTGCGCTCTGTTCGGCTCCGCTTCGGTCGCAGACTTGATGTCGTGTACTTATGGAATACATATTATTGGAAAATAAATATCACTGACTTGATACTATAAAGAATAATATTTTTTTGTTATTAGATTTCCACTTAAAATTCTTTACTAATGCGTATATTTTTATGTTTTTGATGAAAAGCTTGGGTCTTCTCCATATTATATTTTTGTTTTTTTTTATACAACTAAGTTTGTAAACAAGCATACGGCCCGCCTGATGGTAAGCTGTTACCGTAGCCATATGGACGCTTGCAACATAAGAAGCGACCTTTCCCCCCTCCACTATGAGCTCTGGCGACCTTACACACGCGCAGGAACACAACTTTACACAACATACAGTTATTTGGCTGCGGTATTCTGTAAGGTGGAGGTAATTCCCCAGTCGAGCTGCTCTTTGAGCGAATAAACGCTATGCTCTACCTTTCTCTAAAGATGTGTCGTAGTGAAGACAAATATGTATATCAAGACCGGTCATGGGGCAAAGCTAAGAGCTAGCTTCTATTGCATAAGTTTATCACATAAAATATAGAAGTTATGATTTACAAGCCTCTCAAAAACATACAAATTAGTACATTTGACATTCGGAAAAAAAAGAGTGCGTCTCTTCGTATATAAACTATTTCAAACAAATAATTGGACTGTTTTACAAAAAACTTAAACCGACTTCAAAGTACACGAAGAAGTAATCAAATCCTGATCTGATGACAATGGGACCAAACGGGAAGTGTACCCTTCCAAACAAAAAAAGAATTTTCCAAATCGGTTCATAAATGACGGAGTTATGAGGTAACAAAAAAAAAAAAAAAAAAAAAAAAAACAACCGAATTGAGAACCTCCTTTTTTGTATTTCTTATTTTTATTTGTATTTTGTATTTCGTATTTGCAGCTTATTTATTATCATAAAATAAGAGTTACAATATGCATCCATGCAGGCTCAGTGGAATTGTTTAAAGTAAAATTTAAAGTGCATTGCAAAATGGCTGCACTGAATTCATATCAAACATCAACAGATTATAAAATGTGACGTAATCCATTGCTCTAATAATGGCTAATAGCTGTTACGGAGCGTGTAGCCGGCGTAAGGGTGGATAGTGTAAACATTCCATTATTGCTCAGTGAATGCGATGTGGTGTTGACATTTCAACTACAGTTTGCCTGCAACTCTATCTTGTCGGGCGATTGCACTTTATTGCATAGTGCTTTGCTTTCGTATATGTACCTACGTGTACAAACGCAACTGAAAACTACCTGAAAGCTATCATAATTCCCAGGTACTAGTTCCATAACCTTTTTTTGTTTGAATGTGTAACACTGGCCGTGTTTGACCACACTCTCACAATGGTAAGTGATGATGTGGCTGAAGGTGGTAAGCACACAAAGCCTAGAAGGAAGCACTGACTCTGAAGTGCAGCTGTTGGAACACACTGATAGGTGCTTGGCGATAGATTTTCAACTTGAGGGTGGTAGCCATTCAGATGGGTACTACAACCAACGTGCTATAGTTTTCTCACGGTGTTTTCCCTCATCGAAAACTGAAGCTCATTGTAGGATTGAACCCGGGACCATCGTCTTGGTATCCAACGTCACTACCACTGAGCTGTCATCGCTTTAAAATACCTTACGTATCATAGAAAGCTATTCAATTATAAAAGGCTATATGTATCATAGGATAGCTAGATGACTGACATTTTTTTTACACAGGAATCTGCTCATTGATCATTCATAACCATTTAGGTGGCGTCGCGGGCATTGCTAGTAATATAATACACTCAGACAGAAAATACCATGACATAAGATACATTTTATTCTGAAAAAGCAAGCAATAACCAGGAACCTGATGCTAGTATATGTATAAAACTTTAGGAACACAACCTACATAGTGAAGAGTTCCAAACTTTTGCTATTCACTGATGGTGAGGCTTCAGGAAAGTATTTTAGTGCCGTGATCTAGGCTACGACGATATTCGAGAAAAAGGGTAAATATTCAGCAAAGTTTTTTAATTATAACTTGTAAGTTGATCACGTATGTTCCCCGTATTATGTTACATTAAACTAATGTCACGGCTTATAAAATCTGACGTGCAACTTTGCATCCCATGTTGGATGATTTCATCAAGGGATGCTAATATATTAAGTTGGTATTTGTGTAATTTGGAAAGAAATACCTGTAAAATTGCTCCAGGTGAACTGCATGAACGGAATGAAATAAACGGAAACTTTTTCTATGACAAAAATCTGTAAAACGAGCACTCTCGCACTATTTCACTCTTGTGTCTATTATTTTTCCAGGTAAAAGTAGAGTGAATAAAAAAAAATATGAAACCGGTAGTAGAGCGTGGGAAATAAAATCCTAAATCTGTGTGAAGTTATATTTTTGAAATGTTTAAATTGAGCATATTTTTAAGTGAACGAAGTGGAACTTTAAATATTCATGAAAGCAGATGGGCTTCACGAAAAAATGTTCTTGGAAATATATTTAGGCGTGCCGAATACCTATGATGAAAAAGTATGAAGATAAGTAAAATATATACTTTTAGAATTTCATAACCAACTTAATCCTACAATTAAGACTTTATATTTACTTTCTTTGTGTATTTACTTCACATTAATACTTCTTACGGTAAGATTATGATCGAATTGGGTTTTCTTTATTATTTATTTTTACATATAATATGTTGCCTCCATTCCATTCTAAACATCGGGTAGCAGACTCCTACAAAAGTGTCCCTGAAGATTTCACTGTAGTCGTGTAAAGGCGTATCTGCAAGCAAACTGAGGTCGCTCACTATTTCCGTGACATGTTCACTAGCCGTAAACGCCACGATCCGCCAACATGGCCGCTGCACTTAGCCCCGCTGCGGCCGCCTTGGGACTCTTGACATGAATTAAAAATGCACGCTGCATTAGTGCTCCAATGGCAGCGCGCTTCCCGCCGCGCAGATGTGAAATGGGACTTGCGAGACATTCGCTCGTCCACGTCCGCGCCCCGCTTGTCCCCGCGTGTCGCACCGTGTCGTCAGCAAGTGTGTATACTGCTTTATTTAGTTACGTTCAATATTATTTTATATTTCATAGTAAAGAGGCACTTGAGTGGCAATCAGTATCTGCTCGGTTTACGTCCTTCATATAGGTCTACTCTCTTGTATTATAGTAAGTGTGGAGGAAGCACACTTTACTATAAAAAATTATTTTGCTTGACAGTTGAAGATTTTTTGTTACTCTAAAATGTATTCACTATTGCAAAAGATCCTCTTGTCTGTTTTCGGCAATGGTAAATTACGTGATGTTAAGCAACCCACTATCAGAAAATGAATTAACCTTTAGCACGACACGATGTTTAGCACACATATAACATTTGTCACCGAGTTTACCGGAACGCAATTCCTATTACTAAATTAATAAGCAGACAAGATAAACAACGACTACGGACAAGGGGATATGAAAAACGCCAGAAAAACGCTTACAAAGAACGAAAAAATTAAGCACCTTGGTAGAGGCGCGTGGGTCAACAAAGATAATTTCCCCGCAATAAATTGAAGGCGCGCACGGTGGTTAATTACCTACGGCTCCGTAGTCCGTACCTGGGCTCTGCAGATAGAACAAAAATCAGGCAGGCAGCCAGCTTCAGATAAGCGGCCGCTCCGCATAATAGAGCCTTTAAAAGAAATTAGCGCTTGCTCATTAACTGGCTGAAAGTTTTAGTTGCACTTTGGATTAAGTATAAGTTAACACTCAAGTTTAATTATTGCATTGTATAGATAAATGAATACTAGCAATATTTTACTTTGAATTTTCTACCACTTTTGAGTACCTACTTATCAATTTAGCAAAAATATTATTCAGTAGTTAAATAAGCCATCGAGTCATTGATCTATGGTCTGATTAAAATTAAAAGAACAGCTGAAGCAGCATAATATAGCTTACGAGAAACCTAGATGCAGGTTGTTCATGTAGTCGTGGGCAATATAAATATTGTAAATATAGACATAGCTTTATTAAAATTTCCCAGGATCTAAAACATTTATTCGAAAACTTCAACCAAGCTTCAAGACTAGATGGTCTGCATAATTGAAGCATCTATTGTCCATCTACGTTGCTACATTGAAATATTTATTTGGCATTTACGTAGGTACGTGAGGTAAATTAAAAATTCAAAACAATGGAAGTCAGAAATGATTGACGATGTAAAATGAGCGATCGGCCGCTGTACCGAGCGCTGCATTATAAACGCTTACCTAGCGGCAAAGCTTCCACCTACGTAGGTACCTACAACTTGCATTCTGTAGAAAGCATAAAGTAAGTTGAAGCCAATCTTCGATTCCAATTTCTTGAATGTGCACACAGTGGGTAGTTTATATGATACGGTTTTTCAAATGCATTTTCTTCCACCGCGATAAAGTGCGCAATTTTGCTGAGCGCATTACGTGGACTGAAATGAGCTGAAATGAGTGCTTGACTCTATCTTAATTTGTAACAAGCGACAATCTCTTGCTATGTTGTGCTGTCAATGGCGTATATTATCTTTCTCTTATTATTTTAATTAATTATTCTGTGACGTTATAATAATGTCAAGAAGTTAATATTAATGTCGGTCAATTGTTTTTTAAACTAGCAGGTGTTTCAAACCAAGGTATTTTTAATACAATAAATATAACAAACAATTTTTAAAATGAGATTGTACAAGCAGCGAGGTGAAAGTATCAAATGTCGTCGGCATTGTATTTCGCCGCGAGCAATAATAATCTCCGCGCTTATTCTCCTTTGTCCGAGAGTCTGGCTGGTGCATTAAGTTGCAGTACGGTGGTACAGTAGGTGCACTGTGGCCGTCGGAGAGTGACCGCTGCCCGATGCCGCCCAACCAATTTAAATTTATTTCGTGCCTCCTCTGCCGCATCGTTAAAGTCAAGGGCGTGCTTAGTGCCAGAACCCATTAACTTAATATATGGGTATGAGCAATCGGCTTTTTGTTATGTTCCCGAGTCAAACGCTACACTCGTTCCCATTCGTAATTGCTAAATGGCTCGTATTACACAAGTCGTTACTGTCAATGGGAAAGCGGTATAATCAGTGTTGTTTTATTTTACGTATGAATAGTTTCTTCAGTATTTAACCTACATAAAAACTCCATATAATTTTTTTACAGTGTTCTCTATACAATATTTTTACGTGTAAATAAATAGTCAGCAATTACAACATTTGTTTATTTTAAACTTGAATGTAAATAAGAGGACAGTGTTCGGTGATGTTTGCGTCGGGTTGATTGCCTCTATCCGACTGAGGCTCGGCATCTATCTATTTTCCAACATATGTAAATTTTCAACAAGCCTTTTCGATTCGACGGACGCGTCCAATTCGCTAGTGGAATGGAACTGAAATTGGAAAAATCGCCGTGAGCTATGTATGAACTTTTCGGTACTCATGCAATACCTACTTAATACTCGCCGTGAACTTGAAACCGACTGAATACACTCATCTAACACCGGCTTTGGAGGAATTGTTTCTTTGACTTTACTAAATTAAAACTTACACAGTTAGAACCTACCAAAACGTATATCTTCATTTGAAAATTTAAAATAACAAATTTAATTACAGTTTATACAAGCTGTGAGCAAAAAAGAATTTTCATTTCGTTGCATATTTGTTAGGGGTAGAACAGAACACAGTGGCTGCCGTAGGTATTTGAAGCATTTGGTGCAGTACGTACGTCTCGGTTATAATGAAACTGTAACTCCTAGCTAGTACATCGGAGCACTTCAAACAGAATGTCGCTTTGCTACGATAAAATTATATTAGGCCATTTATTTTACAATAACAAGGAATGAGTTTTATAAGTGAATATTATTTGTAATTTGTTTATGGAGTGTACATGTTGAGAATCACTACATATTATATTAATCGTAACATGGACATATATAAAAATCAAGACGGAGTGTCACCTTATAAGAAAGTGAAGCAAAAAAAATCCTACGTGTGCGTGAGTAAAATCAGTACTGGCCCAAGCAGGCACAAATTGTACTGAGCCTTATTGTCACTGTCAACGTCTCAATACGGAATGACAACCGATCGGCTTCCTATGGTCTATATGTGTGTGTGAGGCCATGTATTTACAAGACTTTCTTCCTATTACTTGCGTCACTTAAGGCGCAGACTTGGGCAAAATACACTACATTGCTGCCCAAATTATATGAAACCTGCTAACTCTACGGTGTTGAAATTTAAATATATGATACTTAAGGATATAACAAACACATCGCCCGAGCCGAAAACACGATTTCAATTAAAAGCCTCGATAAAAAAAAATGTCAAACATACCTCTGAAAATCAAGAAATTCCCAAATATATCCAACGCCTGAAGGTATTTTGATACGATTTTTTTCATCGATATAGTACATATCATAAGAAAATAAACGCCCGATTTAGTTTTTTGAATTAGCTATTCAGTTTTTCATAATAATGATTTTTAAAAAAGTCGCTTACGTCAAATTCAATCCGAGCACCATCAACCTCATACCGCACTCTATTGTCCTGCAACTCGCGTATTTTGCTTCGCGCTCACTCGCATTCCGCGGCGATCCGCGTTGCTAGATGGACCTGTGTCATTTTCTTTCAGAATTTTCACAAAAATAAAACCCTCTCAAATGAGTAAAAAATCATATCAAATATCTTCAGAAGGCACTGGAAATGCATGCTAGTCAAATGAAGGCAATTGAGCCTTTTATTTGCTTGTTATGAATAAAAATATATAAAATAAAATCTGTTATGATTGATACTTTTGAAAATTGTCATCGAGCCATGTCGTGGTACTGACAGAGACTAATACTTATTTTCGTCCATGAAGGGTATGGCTTGGGTAGTCTAGGGGGCTAAAGTGCGGGTTATTAATGTAGGCTCCGACTGAAGGAAGTGATGATTCAAATCCCGGAAAGTTTTTTTTTTATTTCAAATCATACAAAATGAAAAATCAGCAATATATATTATTTTTAATGAGCAATTATCTATTTAGTTCCTTACCTGATTAAATAACACCTCATTCAATGTTGTTTATTTTGAGATCAAAGAAAAGGTATTGAAGGTAGGTTGACTGATACTGGTAACAGTAGGTGCCCCGAGGTCGGGGCGGGCGTGCCAGTCACTACTGCGGTCATCGAGTCATCTGTAGTCATCGAGTCGAGCCGATATACCTTTATATTCATTGTATTATTGTGGTCCAGTCGCTTAGTCGTGAAGTGTCAATGGCACAGTAAAATTAGTACCAGTAAGGAAAATATTACACATCTTACGTTGACTAAGTTTCTACTACATCGAGGAACAACCCTTACAGAATTTATACCGAGCAATCTGATTCCGAAACTAGTCGTGATTTGTCACTGATTTTGAACTGTAAGGATCAATCACTTCATCGTGTGTTCTTGACTTGGCCAATCAGAGCGCATTGTCAATGGTGGCAAATTGGCGGAATATATTGCAAGCAAAATCAACGTCATTACGCTTCTTTGGGTTAATTGTTCGATGTTCTACTACTTACTGAATCGGTTAGTTGGAATGTGAACCCATCGTAAATTTACAATTACTATTAGTGAGCTCGGCTATCATTGTGCCGATTGTCGTATCGGCCAATGGCCTGATGGCCGAAAGCCTCGAGCCTCTCGGCAGTAATCCTCGATACGGCTCGCATTGGGAGGAGGTTCCTATTTCTGCAGCCCTAACCACCGGTAGCTTAGCTTTTTCAGCCAATCAGCGGCCAGGCACAGTTTTGTAGTAATAAAATTAGAATAACTTTTGTTGTCATTCTTTAACAGTTGATAGGAAATGTTCAGATTTAGTTATAAACGCGATATTTTTACTATTTGAAAGATAATACGATGTAGAATAACGAAGTAGTAAAATCGGAAATACAACAGATTTTCTGAAAGCGGATGGAAACCCGTGACTTGTAGTCCTCCAGAAGCTATTTAATTCCGTTATACAGGAAGGTACAACTAGGGTATGTGTATGTAATATCGGTAGGTTTTTAATTCCGATATTGATTTTCAATATTGGATCTCAATAGCAGAATTAGAAATGTTCATTATAAATTGCACATATTCCTTATAAACTGCACATAATTATAATTAATAAATAGCTCAATAGCTTTATTTTAAAACCCAAATAGATTTTTTTTTACTGATTCCGATATTACGATATAATTGGATCACTCAGTATCGGATTGTAAATTGTAATATCAGAATTCCGATATAGCGATGATCCGATATACCGAGATTCATGCCCTGTAGTTATAACACCAGAAGTATGGAGAGGAAATATGGTGGTGCTCTTCTTCAAAAAAGGCGATAAGGCCCTATTGAAGAACTACCGCCCGATATCCTTCCTAAGCCACGTTTATAAGTTGTTTTCGGGAGTCATTACGAATGGTCTTGCACGTAGGTTTGAATACTTCCAGCCTCCCGAACAAGCTGGTTTCCGTGAAGGCTTTAGTACCATAGATCACCTACATATACTTCGCCAAATTATACAGAAGACTGAGGAGTATAATCGGCCGTTATGCCTGGTGTATGTGGACTATGAAAAAGCCTTCGATTTAGTAAGCGGTGCTAAATCGACTATCGCTATAATCGAATTGTTGAAGGTCTTTGTACAGCAAAGCCACTATGTCAATCAGAATACAGGACGAGAGTACGAGACCAATCCAGTTGCAGAAGGATGAAAGACAGGGTGACGTAATTTCCCCGAAACTCTTTACCACTGCAATGGAGGATGTGTTCAATCTCTTGAACTGGAAGGGTTATGATGGTTAAGGTTATGGAGGTGCAAGGTGGATGACACCTCCATTTAAAAGGGAAGATCTTCCGCCAGGCTGGGTCATCGTGCCTGGGGACCGCGGTCCAACTGTACATGTCGGACAGTTGTATATATGCAGATTCTCGAGAAAACTTCGCCAGCGCGATGCAGGATTTAGGCGCGATGCAGGATAATGTGGCGCCACGCCATCTATCTTTCCGTGTGTGAACTACCTCGGTGTTACTGATAGATGGCTGATATAGATGTCGCTACATCACTCCCTTCCTAGACCGGAGGTCGATCTGTTGTTGCGTCGTTGCGTTAAGCTTGCAAGTGCCAGTGCTGCTCGAAGTCTACGGTGAGTCGAGACGGAGCGCAGATGCTGCGACAGGTTGAGCCGGCTGGTCCACGTAATGTAGAAACCGCCACGCCGGAGAGATGATCCGGGCGTGTGCTGCGGTGGACTGTGCGGGCGAGGAGCTTAGTCGCAGTGTTGCCTTGCAGGACCAGGAAGCACGGTGAGTCGGCTGCGATGGACCTGATTAAGGCGAAGTTGGCTTGCTGTGTGACTGCTTGCCGGTGGGGAGTGATGAGCTTGGAGAATCTGCTCAGAAGTGCTACTGCATGTTCCGTGATTTTGGAGGGTTGGAAATATTCCCATCCATCACGTCGGGATCACCAATATGGAGGTGCAAGGTGGATGACACCTCCATTTAAAAGGGAAGATCTTCCGCCAGGCTGGGTCATCGTGCCTGGGGACCGCGGTCCAACTGTACATGTCGGACAGTTGTATATATGCAGATTCTCGAGAAAACTTCGCCAGCGCGATGCAGGATTTAGGCGCGATGCAGGATAATGTGGCGCCACGCCATCTATCTTTCCGTGTGTGAACTACCTCGGTGTTACTGATAGATGGCTGATATAGATGTCGCTACAAGGTTAAGGGCCTGATCGGAGGCCGCCTCTTCGTCGACGGCAGAGACCGGAGCTCTTGTCTCCTCCTGAGTAGCTCCACTACTCGGGCGCGATGTTGATGGGCGGCAGACTCCCCCGATTCCGCCACCCTTGGGCCCAGGGTTGGGGGAAGGTGGCTTAAAAAAGCCGCCCTCCGACGCCCGGTCCTCCTGCGGCGGATAGCCAGGGTGGTAGTGTCCTCCCTGTCACGTTCCGCCGCCTCCTTAGCGAGCATAACTCGCTCGCAAAAGGAGTGGAGTGCGTCCCACGATCTCTCGCTTTCAACCACAGCGCTAACCATGCTCGGCAGCGAGAGATCAGTCCCCACTTCGGCGCAGAGCTCGCTGCTAGGCCCCCTCTTCGAGGCACAATTATGCTTGTTTACCGACTAAGTTGTATAAAATAAAAAAAACAGCGTTCGGGAAGCTACGCCATATCTTCAAGTCCAGAATACCTCAGAGGTTTACAATCAGTGCGTGTTACCAGTGATGAAATACGGAACACGGACGTGGTCTTTCACTGCTGGTCTAATAAATACGCTCAGAGTCACTCAGCAAGCTATGGAATGAGCTATGCTCGGAATTTCACTACGAAACAGGATCCGAAACGAGGACTTAAGTATGTAGGAGAACAAAAATTCTCGATAAAGCTTAGCGATGGGCGATTGTTACTAAAAACAATCGAATTATTCGATTGTCCAATTAATTCGAATCATTCGAATAACAATTGACTTCTTTCGATTGTTCATAATACGCTTCGTGCGGCACCGCGCGTGGCCTGTGCCGTGCGCTGGCTGTCCACCCGCCGAATGAATGAATCTATTCGCCCCCGCGCTCACCCGTCGATTGTGCATACTATTGCAACCTGCGTGGCGTGCGTCAATTTTCATTCGAAAGGTCGATTGTTATTCGATTGTTTATTCGTTAGAACGAATGAATCGACAATCGAATGTAAAGTTTTACAATTGTCGATTCTTTCGATAACTTTTTTTTTAACAGTCGCCCATCGCTAATATAGCTCGTAGAGTTAGTATGTTGATGTGGCAATGGGCAGGCCACATCGCTCGAAGAACCGATAACCGATGGGGATGGAAGGTTCTCGAGAGCGGCCACGTACTGGAAGGGGACACCGTACGTGGATGTCCCACCAGGTGGACCGTCGACCTGGTCAGAGTTACTGGGCGCTGCTGGATTCAAGCGGCCCGAAACCGCTTGAAGTGGAAGTTAATAGGGGAGGCCTATGTTCAGCAGTGGATATCCTTAGGCTGATATGATAATGATGAATAAAAATGGTAGGTAAAGTAGAGGGCATTTTATGGAGAAATTCTACAATTATTGTAAAAAGTGGTGGAAGAAAACCTGTTTATTTGTCAAATAACATCTAATATCTCGATTGAGGTCCTCTCCTGTCTGTCCATTTGTCACAGCCTGTATTCTCCGAATTCGTTTTCCGCGTCAGCTTGTGTCTCTGTTTATCCGCTAACTCTAAACCACGCAATGTATTTCGATGCAGTTTTAACCATCAGATAGAAAATTATTACTACGCATAGAAAAGACGCCATACGTCACAACTATGTTCCGTTAAAGTGAACCCATTCGGCCACACTTTTTATACGCGATACCGTGACCGGGTGGGCTGCCGCGCAAATCGCTCCACTGTCACCACATTATGACATTGTACCCGTGCGAAGCCGGGGCGGGTTGCTAGTACTTAATATACATAATTCCACCCTGACTCGGGGCATGCAAACGTGTTCATGCACACAGATGCATATCCTTGGTGGGAATTGAACATACAATCGGCGGCGTCGTGGAATCTTAACAAACTACACCAACTGGCCCGTCAAAAGTTTTTTTTAAGGTATTTCAGAATTTATATTTTTAAATGTTTGTCTACAGTTTGTCTACTGTTAACATTTTTACTGTGTCCAATTCAAACAGCTTCGTTCTCGCGGAAATGTATAGATGGCGGTTTGTCACGTTTTATTGTTTGCTTGCAATGACGCACTTCTAAATAGAGGGAGCTAGTATTTTTTGTTTGCTTAGTTCCGGTAATTTCCGCTAATATTATGTGAAAATGTGGCGCAAGGGTGAAAACTGAAATCTGCTGGAGAGGAGTCTGCGCCTTAAGAACACAGACCGTTCCGTCTTTAATTTTTTCTTGGTCTGAGAATCGTAATATATAAGAGCCCATTTTTTTTATTGACTAGAAGGTGACGACCCAAAAAAGATTTGCCTTATCACCCTTACCCGGACAAGTCGGCAAGCAAGCTCTTAGCCGGGGGAGAGCCCAAAATTTTAATTAATCATATACCATCCTCTTTGATTGACATTTCTCATGTGCACCATTCAATGTATTCCATCATTGGACGGTCGGTCTGCTGTGTTCAGTACAAATAACTAATTACTGCACATGGGAACAATGGATGTTGCATTCGTATTTGCCCTCGTATAGATACATTGTTTCGGTTACTATTGGAATTTTGGATTACTACAAAACATTTATTTGAACTAACTAGTAAATGTAAAATGAATTGATTACTGACTGTGCATTGTTATATGTAACCGAACTGTCGGCATGCCTGTAGACCCTGGGGTATTTTTAAATTTCGCAGCTAATTATTTTGATCGAGATAGTAATGGATATTTATTAAACTGGACATCAGCTCCAGCCTACATGGCATTATTTATTTAAAATCCATTTGGTTTAAATTGTTCTGAAACGAGTATTTTTTTATTCTGAGAGAAAGTGTAGCACAGAATATCATATTATTTTCTTTATCTGTACATAACGTGTGGCTTGTGCTTGTGCAGCTTGTTTGTATCTAAATTACAGATAATATTATGTTTTTAGTCTTCGAGGCAATCTTTATTAATAATGGAATATATTTAATCAGGCGAATAAAAAATTTAAATCCACCCAAGAGTCTGGCTCACGCACCGAGGGTTTCGACCTTCTATGGACGTATAATTTCTTGGTTTGAGCCATAGCTGTAGGAAAAACCCGGACCGCATAACTAAATTTGTTTTTAAAATAATTTAAATGATTTCGAAAAAACTGTGGTATAGATAGATTGCATTTTTCATCATAAGTCAAAAACTACGCAACATAAAAAGAAATAAAAACCTGTTATAGAGTGTATTACTTATACAAATGAAGTTCTTTCACATATTTTTTTTCATTTTATTTACTAACTTGCTGTCTCACGCGGTTTCACGTTCCCGTGATAAAAAGTAGCCTATAATGGTGCGTCCATGCTACGCGAATCGAGCACGAGCCGAGCCACGAACGAGCACGATGCGAATCCCTTTGTACGTGAAAAAACTGACAATCGCGCTCGTTCGAGGCTCGCCAGCCCGTCCACGCTACGCGAATCGTGCTCGCAGTGTGCTCGTACGAGGCTCGGCTCGTGCTCGGTTCGCCAAGCATGGACGCACCATAATACTCGGGGATAATGTAGCTTACTGTTAGCGAAAGAATTTTTCGAATCCGACTGGTACTTCCGTACGTGATTATCCCGTTTAAACAAACAAACAAAAAAACTCTTCCGCTTTATTGTATTATGTGTATATAGTTATGCTATATAGTATATATTAGTATAGATACTATTGGGTTAGAAATATTTCTAACTATAGCAAATTTCAAATCAATAGCATCTGTGTTTTCTGAATACCGATGTGACAGATGGACAGATGGACAGATGGACGGAGTGGCACTATTAGATTCCTTTTTACCTTTTGGTTTCAGAACCCTATAAATGAAATAAAATTAAAAATAAAGGGAGTCCGTCTTTATAAGAAACGCCTGTACGCCCTTCGTGTGCGAGTCACTTGACCGATTTTTTTCACTTTATCGATGTAAAAATAGTAAGAAACAAAATACATACATTCAATATTTGTTTTTGCTATGTCTTATATCAAATTCGGCACGTCTAAGGAAAACAATTCATGTGCCTGTAGCCTATTTGAATGTTTAAAAATATTTCATTTCAAATAATTTCCTAAAAAACAATGTGAACTTTGTTGTTGGCTTGTATTTATACAATTTATGGCTCAAAGTTAATCATATCTCACGATGGCGGGTGGTCGCCGCGTTTCACATGTTGTCATTAATTTGACGCTCATGAGTGCTATATTGTTTGTTATTCAAAATAAACGATAACCGACCATGGGCATATTGTAATTTTTTTTTAATTTATGGACACCTAACTTAATTTGTAAATGTAGAGCAAATGTTCGTTAAAGTCGTCAAAAGTGGCAGATAAAGATTACTGTTATACATATGGCCTCTCATAAAAAATAGACATCGAATTATAATTTAAATCAGTCACGTGCTATTTCAGTATACAGTTATTAGTTTTTCAGAAGTGAAAACTGCGAAGCGTGTGGCCGCCCGCCCAGCCGGCTGTAGGCCACGCATCATTGAAATCGCTCTTAGGTATAGTATACATGTACGTGCATACTATGTTTTTGTGGGTATATTTATTTAGATAGCTTATGAAATTGGTCTGTAAAAAAAAACTAATGCACGAATTTCAACTGCAATTTCATTAATTTACTCACAGATTACAGAATAATTCAGATGGAGCGCGCGGAACACGAAAGTGAAGCCAAAAAAGCAAATACAAATTGAAAATCTGATACCTGGTATTCGTTTTCCAGTTTGTATTTGCATTGTTTAACCACAGTTTCTTAATAAAGGAGTGTTTTTTGTTACATAAAGTTTGTTAAACAAAGCAAATACACATTCAAAAGCGAATACCAGGTACGTGTTTTTCAATTTGTATTTGCTTTTTTGGCCTCACTCCCGAGTTCCGCGCGCTCCATCTGCCTTATTCTGTAATCTGTGAATTTACTATACATAGCTAAAAAATCGGCGCTGCAACGTCTCACTCTGCAGAATAGTTGCATTACACAAATCTTTACAGTGTCTTAAGTACTTCTATACTACTTATGATACATGTGTGCAAACTTGGTCATTACACACGAGACGGTGGAGCCGAGAGTGTAATGATCAATGCACGCACACGCGTGTCATACGTCGTTTTTCAACACACTTTCAAGGAAAAATACAGTTTTTGGAGTCGTTTTTTGATAACAATCAATTACACAACATAATTAACTTTTATGTTGTGTAATTGATTGTTGATTATTATCAAAAATATTATTTATGGAAAATGGCGCGCATGTTAGTCTGGCCGTATGCTTGTTTGCCACCTTAGTGGTATAAAAAAAATGTTTTTTTTTTGACAGCGATGCGCAAAAAGCTCTAGTGCGTACTAAAATAGTATTATGAAAATAAAAGCGGTGCAATAACAATCACTTTATGAGCAAGTGTGTTGAAAATAATAGGTATTATGCTTTGGTTTTTGTGTGAGTCCAAAAGAAATGTAATAAAATTTCTTTTATTTTATTATAAAATATGACTTCAAATAAAGCTTTCATTAACCAATCATTTTATTACACCATGTGATGTTTCACATCCTCAACATGTGGGACCAATATGTAGAAATTTCATAACGTGTGGTCTAAGCTTTAGCACGATTTATAACTGAGCAAAAAGAGGAAGTGCTATGACACGACAGCTTTTAATATATTGCGTAGTCGGTGTATCCGGGGACCGGCCACGTGTGCGGTGCTGCGCACGCGTCGATCCCTTCACGCCTTATTACCGCGGGAAATTAGTCCCGCGAGGAATCAACCAGTGAAAGGATAGAAGATAGATCTTTGAATTGTGTTTTATTAATTATTTGGCTTTTATAGTACAATGATTTTGTATTATATTTACGAGATTTTAATTACTGAGAAAAATGGTTTAAATAAACAGCTATAGACATTGGTGCCCCTAAAACGGACTGTTTCGCTGTATATATTTTGTTGAACATTTGCGAGGGTTGCTCACTTTCATCATACAAACGCTGCTTAAAATCTTCGAACACTTTGTTATTTCGTGCAACTTATTTTATTTATAAATACCAAAAGTAAAAATAACCATCGAACCAGTTACCACGTCGACTTTTCGTTTGACAGAAAGGAGGTCGCGGGAGCAAAGCTTGTTAATTTTGCTAAAGTATAGGAATGAGGCCGCTGGGTGACCCACGACCCGCGGCGTCATATCCCCACACCCGTGATAAAGTCAGCTTGAACAGTTTTTGAGCAATTAATTCAGCTCAAGTCACTGTTTATCCACTACTATTTTATTTTTTCCGGACATTTTTAGGTGATATACGGTACTAAAAAGAAAATAGGAAAATCTACGGTCCATTGTACGTTTCTATCGCGTTATTTCTACTAACAACACTATAAGCTATGCACTCATAAATTAAATAAAAATAGTTTCATGATATTAAATAAACTACATCTTGTCACTATACATTTTTAACCGACTTTAAAAAAAGGAGGAGGTTCTCTATTCGGTTTTATTTTTTATTTTTTTATGTTTGTTACCTCATAACTCCGTCATTTATTAACAGATTTGGAATTTTTTTTTGTTTGGAAGGGTACACTTCCCGTTTGGTCCCATTGTCATATCAGGATTTGATTACTTCTTAGTGTACGTTGAAGTCGGTTCAAGTTTTTTGTAAAACAGTCCTATTATTTATTCACAGGTAGGCTTGATTGTCTATCTACCTACACTAGGAGTACCGTTTCATTAAATAAAGACTCTTTTTTTCTCGCAGTAGGGAGGTATAGCTACTCATACCTTACGTTACCTAAGTCTACAGTATGAACACACGAGGGTGTCACGTTGTGTCAACACCAAAGTTGCTCATACATCTGATGTAGGAAAATAACCTCTACTGTGTTCGTAGTAACACATACCGATGAAATTATAAAAGTTTCCCGTCGCTTCAACAATTTAGTCACGTACATTGTGAACATAATTGCTGAGGAATAATAGTCCTTATTCTGGTAACGATAGAGTGTTGCTATTAAGGAGCTAAACGTTCCAAAAAGCAAAATAATAGTGGTTTAGGTGTAACAGCCGCCCCACCACTATTATGGAAGGTCAATAGCTGTATCCGTCCGCGATCGATGCCGGAAGCCGCTCGCCAGTACCTACCGGAAGCAGCGAGCTGTCGACGAGCGAATTTTTTTTTTGAGTGGCAACATTGGTGCTTATCGTTTTTCATACAAATAGAGGTGGAAATTTCTCATAATATTTTAGACTTTAAAATTTTACCAAATAATCAATTGATTATTAAATACATAGAGCAAAGATTCTAATTACCACATAAGTGAATTTAAAAAATTAAATGCCATTTGTACATTTATAAATCATGTTTCTTGAATTAATGAAAACATTAAAACAATTGAGTATAATTTTCAGATAATCAAAACGAAACAATTTTGTTTTTATGTTTCAATTAGGTACCTTTATTACAACAAATATGTACAAAATACAATCTTTGTATAGATTTGTTAACTAGCTTTAATACTAAACCTAAAGTATAACGTATGTGAAAATTACCTTAAACCCTTTCTGAAAACCAAAGTGTAGTATTAGCGGCGACTGTGTATTTTATAAAATAATGTGACCTTTTACATAAACCACTTAAGTCCCATATGTTCCTGGGAAAAAGCGGCTAGCTCTCAAAATATCTCATTAATTCATAAAAAATTTAGAGAAACTTGTATATAATTCCTATTTTATGCTTTCGACGTATGAAATTTACTCACGTCGAAAATATTGTGAGTACTTTATGAAAATCCACTCCCACACACGGCACACATAAATAAATGACGTTAATTATACAGTAAAGAATTAGGGGTTTGTTATAAAACTACACCGATTTTAAATTATATTTCTAGAACCACAAGCTCGTGACTTATTCAAGTTTCTTTCGTGAATTTATGCGTGATGCCTGAACAGTCAATAAGTTGGATCTTGAACTTTCAAACCCTGTCAAAATGTGTTGATTAGTTTAATTGATGAATAAATAAACAGAATATTTTTATCTCTAAATGCAAACTTTATTTTGGACAAGCTTAATCTCCGTGGCTTATCCGCGTTTTGGGGATAGTTTATGATTTTTACTACGTAAAAATAACATGCCAATCAGTATTTTATACAAATGGATACGTCAAAAACGGAAACATAAATCGACATTATTTTGTGTGTGATATTTTTAAATTGAATGAAAATCAATTATTACTAATGAATACTAATGTAATTGAAGTCATATCATACGGACAATGTGTAAATATATGAATTCTGAAGAATAATGTCATATAGAATGGTACCGTTGATACGGGAGGCAGGAGGCCGCAAAGTCTTATTTGTCCAAGAACATTCGTCGCGGCATGCCTCCATAAGGGGATATTTTCTTAGAAGAGTACTAGACTGACCGTCTGTACAAACATTTGATGCGTCTAACATTCCACTCGCCTTTGTCTATGTACTGTGCTTTTAAATAACAATTATATTGTTGTTATTATAGTACATGACATGTTATTATGTATTATATGACCTGCAAAACTTAGCAGACGGTGGGTGGATGCGGAAAATAGAGGACCGGAAGATTTTGTGACTATTGTCAAAGGCCTGTGTCTAGCAGTGGACGTCCACAGGCTGATGATGATAATTTTATAATATATAGTCTACCCACAGTATATACCTCTTTTCCCATTCCCTTCAATCTTGCGTCAATCGCATCCAGGTCTCGCCATCGCATTCATCTAGCTGCTCTGGTCTGCCAACATTGACATCCTGAACCTTCGATCACCCAAGAATATCCTTCATCCGTATCTAGTCTCTAAAATTAATACCTAACAACACACGCTCCATAATCACTTATAAAACTATATGTACCAAAGGTAGACGTTGGTTTTCTGGCATTGCGGTTTCTTTACAGCCCTAAGAAGAGTGCTTTTCCTTTTTTATTTTTATCCTACCTTGGTGACAATTGGATAAAAAGGATCTTGAGTGTAAAATGAGCATGAAAGTCGTTCGGTTTCGGTCGGTCCTTCACGTATAATTTTTCAGGCCGGGCGATACTCAACACTAAGTATGTTACAAGCTCTGAATATTAAAACCTTTGTAACTTTTTCATACATACGTATTAGAGACTCTTTAAAACACAGCATTGTGGCGCTACTTATCAAAGCTGGGTGTTCAAAGAATATGGGCTTATTTTTTGTGTTTTATCACTCCTTACTACACTAAAATTGGACCTTGTCGTGTAGAAATTAGAGTTCTTATTCATAATGAAAAAAAATGTCGTTGCGGTAGCGGTACAAAAGCCGAAGTTAAACTAAGTGGCAGAAAATGAGGTGCGACATTTGGAAGGAGAAGAGTCTGGCGATATAGACCATCGCTTAACCTACATTTTGGCACTCGACTCACTCGTCCACTTCGATGTCTTTATGAGCCTAATTTGCCAGTGAACTAGGCTGGAAATTACATTTCGTTGGCACCCCAATCGAATAGCCATTTAACATGATTTGTGTTAAATGTATCGCTTTGGTAGTTTTTTTATTATATCTCAAACATTTTGAAATGGAAAATTGTTTCTTACAATCGAAACATAAACATACATAACTAAATATATAAATGTTAAATTCATGAAAAAAATAATGCACAATAATAATCAATAAAATTATTTCATAATAATAATATATATTAATAATAATATATTCATAATATTAGTTCATAATAATATTTCGGTTTAGCTTACTGGAAATAGACAATACAATGAGATTTACTCGTACGTAACGTACCTATTTTATTATCGTTGCTAAGAAAAAATTCACGGAGAAAGCGAACGTTAAATATTATAATTGAAATTATAACATATATTTGGTGGGTTAGAACAATATGAGATTCGAAATTATTTCACAGAAAATTATTGTAACCTTCAACCAATCCACCTAACAAACGTATAAAATTAAACACATTTTGTTATCGTAAGTGAACATAATAAAATAGATACTCCGTTTGCTTTGTTTTCACAGTAACTCCGTAGTACTAATATTATCTTACTATCCATGTATGAGCGCTTTATTTTATCAATGAAGATGTATGAGTTTCTAGAAACCGAAGTGAACATTTTCATATAATAAAATTGTTGTAGTCTTCTTATGCTTAAATTCAAAGACTTCGATGACTGTTTTTATCATTCACAGGCTCTCTATTACATACCAACAGTTCATACATTTTAGGTGTTAAATATATATTTATGTCGGCGTGAGCGACAGCCAAGCGATACAAACACAACGATTAGGGTTCAATGGTAGCAAGGGTTCGATGGGCGTATTGCAGGCAATGAAACAACGTTATACTGGTACCGATTCTGTAAATCGCACTAAACTAATAACTAGTCACATCTCATCTCTTTCTTACGAACATTATTGAAAAAGGATAGAACATATTTAAAGTTGTCAAATTAATCTTTGCCGTCTTATTTTGCGTGTATTTAGGCGTAACCGCGATAGATGGCGAATAAATTTATATTGAAAATAAGCATTGGACTAATTTGACAGAACTAAATTTCTTACATCCTTTTCTTATGTTATTTGTTAAGAGACATAGTGAGATTAAAATTAGTTTAGTTGTAAACAACAGAATCAGGGCCAATATCGCTTCGGAAAATCCCGTATGAGGAGAAGAAGCAACGTAAGAAACTCCTCATGGGCCCCGATAGGTTTATTGTTGTAATTTCACAATTAAAATATGAATTCACTTACATGCACAGTTTTAATAATTTTAGTTTTTAGGAACAGGTGAAATAGGAACTGTACTGAGGTGTGCTATGTGCATAGCTCGTTAGCTTGTGATAGACTTGCTCCAAAGAGAATATAATCACTACAGTGCGCCCGCCGAAATAATGCGCCACTGACACGTTTGTTTAACTTACTGATCCAACCTACGCATATTTAAACGTAAATTATTAAACGTTATTATGTTGCCAGTACTTCACAATCCTTATACCATGATAATGGCATGAGCCAACCAAGTCGTAACAATAGTCCGATATCCGACATGTATGTATATCATTTGTCTCACTAATATAATCATTTTGAAAGGAGTAGGGAAACGTAGTACAGAGATACATCACAACTTAGAATATAATATGTATTTTATTCTGAATAATCATTTATTTCACTAACTTGAAACTTAATCTAAAAATACAATGGCTGGAGCACTCCTTTTAAGTAAAAGAATACCTAAGAAAAAAAAAAATGTAACATAAGGGTCCCATGGAAATACGGGAA
This sequence comes from Achlya flavicornis, assembly GCA_947623365.1. Classification (NCBI taxonomy): domain Eukaryota; kingdom Metazoa; phylum Arthropoda; class Insecta; order Lepidoptera; family Drepanidae; genus Achlya; species Achlya flavicornis. The sequence continues at coordinate 8,262,513 of OX392467.1, forward strand.
AAACCGCGGACACTAATTTTAAATAGCTTTTTAATAAGGCAGAAATTATTGAAAGTTTATGTAATAAACTAAGCACTTTGAAAAATAAATATTTATGAATGAAAATATTAATTGTATTGATATTAATGTAAAGGAAAAGTTACTCTGTAGTAACTTTACCGTAATTACGAGTATTTTGTTCAGACGTAACCTATTTTACTTAAACGAAGCTAGCTTTAACAGTACATTTTATTGTGTAATTTTATTAATGTTGTTTCGATGTTAATATAATATCAATCAAACGTTATTTCTTACTTAAAAGCTTTTATTTAGGGATGATATCGTTTTTAATTAAAATAATATTATTCTTTTACCCAATATACAAGCTGCAGATTCAATTTATAATTTTGATTTTAATTAAAATTTTTGTATTTTGATTAAATTTTTTATTATGATTTTGATTTTAATTTTAATATTTTTTTTGTATATTGTTTAAAATTTTACAGTAGGTATTCATATTAAGTAGTCATTCTTGCCTTTACCATTACGAAATGAAACATTTATTATTGAAAAACAGTTTAAAGTTGGTACCACGTTGGTACCCATGAGACAAGCTTGCTTAGTTTCGGGCCACAGGATACCTTATAATTGAAAATTGTTTTCTTATCCTACTAATTTAAGGCAAGCTCTGTTATTATTATGTATTAAAAGTAGTAGTAGTATATTTGATAAATAAATAATTTTGAATTTTGAAAAAAAAAAAAGATTTATGTAAATAAACAGATGAATCCTAAAATGGAAATCGTATCTTCAATTATCAAAATCATTAACATGAATCCTTTGGGTGGCTCGTATACATAAACTTTGACACGCCGTTTTGATATTTAGACAACACTACCTTCGGCGTATATTTTCGTAACGAGTTATTAAACTTTCCATGATATTAACAACATGATGTGTTAACGCTGTTTAGTTACCAACTAATTCTATTGGGAGTTTGTATTGTTATGAATTAGGTATATAGACGGTCAGCTAACGGCCCGTTCACACATGGGAGTCCGTTTTACTGGTACGTTTTTAACGGATACATCATAAATTTATGCGCTGTTCACACATAGGCACCGTATAACGTTCAACGAATCCGTCATTACTGGATGCGATGTGTGAACAGAAAAATGTGAGTCAAACAAAACCTGTCGCATCACTCCCCCTCCTACTCCCCGCACACACCGCCCGCCACGCACACAGTATCTATCCGTTAAAATTCTACGTATCCGTATATTTTTACTGTTCCGTCGTCCAGTATTCGATGACAAAACGGAATGTAATTTTTTTACGGAACGATATTTTTTACTGTATACAGAATACTGTGCCATGTGTGAAGTCGCTCATACAACTTCATACGCCATCGACGAAAAAAAAACGTACACGATAAAACGGAACAGTAAAACGGAGACATGTGTGAACCGGCCGTTATTAGTGTTATGTAAATCATTGATCGAATTGACTACTGACTCCATGACTGACTGATGGCCAATTCCTATAATTATAAATGCAAAAGGCTGCTTTCCTGGGAACGTGGGTGAAACCGGAGGTGAAGCTAGTACAACAGCTATAAGATGTAACAACATCGAGGGAAATGAATTGTAGGTGCACTGGAATACATCGATCTCAGTGTGTATTAGATCATTGGCTCGCGGTTAAAAAAATAACAGTGACATCAATTGTTATAATAGGATGCGCGCGCGAGCACTAACGGGTTAAACTAACTAATATAGACTATGATACCCAAACCCTACTGATAATCTGAAAAACGTTTTTAATATTTTAAGTAAACTTACCATGTATAACAACATAGGTACAGCCTAGTTGCCTGCATAGAAAAATCTAAAATTTAAGTGTCGTTCCACGTCCGCCTGCCTTCCATCCAGGCCTCAGAGTTGGTATTTGATCTGGCGCCAAGCCAGCAATATGCCTGGGCGAGCGAGAAAAAACTATGCATCTAGACATCGGATTTTACAACCTAGATAAGTTTCCATAAATATTTTTCTACATTTTGTTGACTTGAAACATAAAATCAAAGTCTGAGCGAGCTTAATATTGTTGTTTCTGTTTTAGAGTATTCATCATTTTAACCTTTCGTATTTGATGTTTTGGTTAAACTTTTTGTGTTGAAATTGTTTCTTTGAATTGTTGTCGTACGGCTTTGTTTTTTTTTTTAGGTAAATGTGTAATAGAAAATAAGTGAATTTTATTCGTTCATTTAGATAGAATTGGTTTATAGAGTGTATACTACGAATAGCAGTATACTCATCATGAAAACTAATCACTTGCAAAACCTGCAAGTCGTATGGGCACAGCTTGAGTAAAGGATGGATCAGCCCTATATTTTTGTATATGATAAGAGTATTTTTTTTCTTTTTATACCACTAAGTGGAAAACAAGCATACAGCCCATCTGATGGTAAGCGGTTACTGTAGCCTATGGACGTTTGCAACACCAGGGGTATCACTCGCGCGTTACCGACCCTGCAGAAATCTCTTCACACCCTTTTTGAAGAACCCCATGCTGGAAAACCACGGCGGGAATTGGGAATTCCACACTTATGAAGAAGAATATAGAAAATATGGTTATATAATAGACTAGAAGACTGTTAAGCGTCATACGCGCATGAGATTCAATATCCAGGTATGAGCCTTACGCTATCTAGTGATACCGAGGCCGTTATTTTTTATGTGGCCATATTCCCGTAAACTGAAAGCAAACGAAGATAGCTTCAAAACATAAAACGCAAAAATATCTGCAATATTGTGGCATACGTATGTTCTCCCGTTTCTCTACTCGCACCATCCCTGTCGCACCTCAGGCGCGGCACACCAACATCGGTCAAGCTATAGTTTATTTACGATTACTAGAAACTTATTCAACTCGATCTAGGATGGCAGGGTTTTCTGAGTAATTTCGATCACCAACTTAAGATTTTGGTTTCGTAAAAGGTCTCGGTATGAGTTAAGCACATAAATCGGAATAAATAGGTAAAAGTTAAGCTTTATCCATTGTAAAATTTTATTTTGTGAATAAAAGTAATGTCAATGAATAGCCGGCGTAGAAATTTGCATTTATGTCCCAACTATACGATCTATAGTTTAATTTAGTGTCGAAATTTAGATCGCCTGGTCGAGCAACCCGTTTTCAGCGCGTTGGTGCCATACAATTAAAATTTCACGTGCAAGCATTCCGGAATAAACTAGGGCCTCTTCGTCTTTTTAGGTATATTTTAATCGTATTGTTTAATTAAATCAATATAAATGCGCACACAATTATCAAGCGACGAGTAAAATGATCTAGGTGAAGATAAGCCTTAAGTAGGCACTTAAGATATTAAATTCGGTTTAAAAATCGAAATATTTCTTAATTTTGCGGTTATTCAAATAAAAACATGATTCGAATTAAAACGTTATTGCGAACATGATATCACAAATTGAAACAGTATATATATCGCGATAGAATAATTTCATTATCTCTTGTTGACTGTCAGCTGTGAGGTAAATAAACAGTCGTAAGTCCCAATTAGATTCGTTTGATGTGCCTAACACGAAATAAAATGGTCCCAAATTCAGTCGTCACGAAACAATTTTCATTAGCGCCCATTACGTGACTGCATTATTAAGAGGGGCGAGGAGTAGGGCCCGTGCCTCCGGTTCCCCGTCCTTTGAACTAAAAAGTTTCCTATTATTTTCCACAAGATTGCGTATTCACGGCGTTGCTTACAAAACGCGATTTTCACAAAAATATCATATTGAATGAAATCTTTTAGGATTCAATATGAAGAGGTTTAAAGATGCGATTCAGTATAGTTACTTATTCTAGAGCACCTATTTTCTTCAACCCGAATGTTGTTTGTTAAAATATTAATTTCTGAAGCGAAAACCTTAAAACATTTCAAACTTGCTTTTGTATGGTACGCTTTCACGAATTTAGACGTGACCTTGACGTGACTCTTGTTTTTTGTTCATACCAGGGGACCAAGTCTGCTAAAATTTCATACTGACATGATACTATTGCAATTTCATTATCATTGGGCCGATATGCGCAGACACTAATTCATAATGAACGAAAATAATTTTAGTACAAAACTGACACTAAAAGATCATTTTGACACCATTGTAGTTTCAGTGGAAATTCATCGGAAAGTTCTTATGCGCCATTATGACGCTATTGTGTTAGGGGACTACCAAAACTGTAAAATGAATTTGACACCACTGATAGTTCATTGGAACGCAATTGTAATAGCAGATTTGGACCCCTGGACCCGTTAAAAACATTCATTGTTAGGAATGATTTAAGTGCCAAATTATTACATAAACTTTTTGCGCTTGTAATGATCCTATAATATTTAATTACAATATACAGACTTGTCTTGACAGTTTTACTAACAAACAAAATAAAAAACAGGCGCTGCTACCATTCAGCATTGCCACGCTAAATGTTAATGCGAATTCTTTGGACAAAGCACCGAAATGCCAGCCTTCTAGGCTCAAGAGGCCTCGATGAGACGATAGGACATCTGATGAGTCCGCGGTCCCCAATACCGCTTGAGGACCAGAGTTTCAACCACCGTTGTCAACATATTTAAGACTGATTTATTATTTGAGGCTTTCTAGTTGCTCAGCGGCGGTGCTGGCAGCTCTATAAGTGTCTGGAAGGTTTGGGATCTGCGAGGATGTTGACGCAAATAGCGTACAACACCAGGGGCCTGACCATCTTTCCGGGTACTATCTAGGTAATAAAGTGTGTGTGATATCCACATTATTCCGCATATCATGATTTGTTGATGCGAACGCATTTTGTTTGTATTCCATTACTAAGAATAACTTGGCTTGAAATTTTTTAAACATGGTACTAAAATCTATACCAAAAAAAAATTATAATTACTAATTTGACTTAAGCTTAGAAACATTTGTGTTTACAATAAATAGAAAATTTGAGCATTATTCTGAGTATTTACCTCAAATTTGTATTCCATCAACGATCTATTTGTTGTTTTGTAATTATTACCAAGGATATTCAGTGAACAGGCCATGGCTTCCTTTGAATAGGTGACTGAATAATTATATCTTTGACAAAACAAGGGCAACGGTTGGTAAAATTTAACAATTTGCAAATTAGACTATTGTTATTTACAGGCAGCTTATTTATTGCTAACTTCCCGCTCCAGGGGCCATCATATATCAATTATGCCATTCGGATTATCAAGATGAGATTTTAAATGCTAAGCTTCTATTTACGAATTATAATACTGTTTTTTTTATTAATTACTTGTTTATATTTAAACATTACACTGTCTCAGATTCTTATGATCTCTTGCGAATATAATTGGACTGTTTTACAAAAAAGCTTAAACCGACTTCAAAGTACACTAAGACGTAATCAAATCCTGATCTGATGACAATGGGACCAAACAGGAAGTGTACCCTTCCAGACAAAAAAAGAATTTTCCAAATCGGTTAATAAATGACGGAGATATGAGGTAACAAACATTAAAAAAAAAAACATACAACCGAATTGAGAACCTCCTTTTTTTGAAGTAGGTTAAAAAAAATAAAAATTGTATTGTAAGCTTCGAGATATCAAATTCGTTTTATTAATAGGTATTTGGGTTTTCTGCTTCATCTAACCTATAAATTAGATAGGTTGCACCCTATTTACTTCCATGATTCAACAATCATTTCTCACTGTTATTATATTCAAGTTACCACTAAAATTTGTCTGGAGGCGTAACGAGGTCGACGATAACCACGCAGATAATGTTTACTTAAGTCCAACTTTCCCGTTTCGATAGTAACTCTGAGAATTCAAGAACAAAAACAAGGGCCCACGGCGTTTATTGTTACAACCCCATTTATTATATATATAATTATATCTTCACTTTGTTATATAAATTTCGGGTTGCGGTTTTGCCGCAAAGTTAGCCAGTTTAGTTTAAGTAGATCTAAGGTCTTCCTACTCAATTATGATAAACTGATTTTAATATAAATTATATAAAGCGAGACATGATAATGTCGACTTATTTTGAACTAGCTGACCGGACTGATGATTTTCTGTTAATAACCTCATGCGGGAAAAAGCACTTTCAGTTTGTCCAAAATTTTTCAATTATCCGGGCATGGTTCCATTTTTTTTATGAAAACCTTATTCTGATATTGATTCGGACACTAAACATTGACCCCCATTATTCATACTAAAGTTAAAAAACATTGATTAGTGAAAATTTCGAGTATGACACGTGCGTGACATAATATGCTGATCGAAAGAGTGCTACGGACGACACTGATTTAGTTATAAAGCATTGTTAAAAGTAAATGGCAATACTGTTCAACCGATGTCAAGTGATGTGCTAATCAAAGATTTATCTATATTCCCGACAAATTCAAGTAAATTTAAAAGAGGCTATTCAAAGTTTTTTATCTAGGTCTAGATTAGCCAACTTCGTAGTTACGCCAGTAAAGTCGCACTTACATTTTACGACCTTAGATAAGTCTAAATGTCTCCGTTAAACTTTACTCAACCATATTTTTACAAGTCTTTTCGTTGCCATGTTGAAAAATATGCAGTATCTTTTCAGTATAATCCTTACTGATTTCTATGAAAGCTGTCAAGGTTCATATGTATAAACCAAGTATAATCATACAATTAACACTGGTATCTACTACTGATTAACTTATTGTTAATCAATAAGGTTTAGTTTCATGTCACTCTGACAAGTCCGAATATATACCAAGCATTTTACTAACTATAGTAACCCATACTATGATTATAAAAAGTTCCGTATTCTACAACGTCAATCAATGCTCAAGTCAAGTTATGAGTAGATATTAAAACAATTGAAATTGAACCTGCACCAATGATATTAGTTTTATTTTCGATTATCACGATATTTTCTTGAGACTTGATAACCTCGTTCATGACAGGCCTAAGAGTGAGTCGTTTTAACGGAAAAACTTGCGAACTGATTTTGATGAAATTTGGCAGAGTATCAGGATACAGTTCGAAAATAAATGTGTCGCAATAAAGTTGTGAAGACAGGCAATTATTCATACCGACAAACAATAGCTTATATCTGTAAACAGATTTCTCGTAGATCCATCAAAGCTGAAGCAATATTGCGTGTCAACACATATTGTATCCGATACGTCGACAGTGCGCTGCGTATTTGTGTCTAATTTATTGAACCGTCGCTTTTCGTTCAGACAAACAATTCGAGACATGTAATGCTAGCCATCTGGATGGCATGCTCAAATCCCTGCACGCTATATTGATATTAATTGGATGACACAGAAACCGCCCGGTTGGGAACGAATAACAGATTAATAAAGCCCAATCCCGATTGTAGGAATTCCCTTTGTGAGCTTATGAGATATGCGTCTCTTATAAATCCAAATCACGGGGGACATACGGATATTTCTAAGTTGTTTATTATTTACCTGACAAAATAAAAAGCCAGCGTATCTGAATCGAATATTTTATTAATGAACAGATATCAATTTTGTTACGCATACCTATTTGAGTTACGGGCCATTATTTGAACTCCTTTCTATTATGTAAATCTCATTTAATTCCAGACAAATGAAAATTTGTGGCTGAACGTTATGATTTAGTTTGTTCTTGGGTTCCCAGTAATTTCATCCCATCAGATTTGACAAATATGAACAGCTACAAAAATCTCGATTATGTAATCTTTGCACTATACAAACAAAACATTGAAAAAAAGAACTCACGCCCCTCCTGGAGACAGACGCCTTGTTCAAAATATTCCATAATATTCAAGCGTGTGAAGGGGCGGCATTTTTACCAACAGATGACATTTATATGTACAGCTATAGTCTTATCATTTAGAACTAGTGCTATGGTATAGAGTCGATAATAGAATGACGGCTGCTCCCACTCGGCTATGCGCTATATGCAATTCACGTGAATTTTTCATTAATTTTTAAATTTTTCGGGTGGATATTTCATGTCATGCTGAACATTTTATCAACAAAAAAAACATCTCGAAATCTCCACCAGGCGCGCGAGACTCCTTGGTCTGTGGGTACAAATTAGTGTATCTAATATATATTAAGTACATGTGCTTACATACATTTGCGAGTTAATAAAAGGAATTCGCTCAGCACTCAGCACATATTGCTAACCAACCTTTTGTCTGAGGGTATGAACCACAGCAGTGCATTTATTGAATTCAATGCTTCCTTTAGAGCAGCTGTGTTGAATAAATTTTGAACCATGAATGCTCTGTTTTATTTTTATTGGCAATTACACAATTAACCCGTTGAGAGACACAAAAGACCCAAGCCTCCCCACTGTGCGGCAAAATTTTATACTCATTGAAGGTATTGTGGTAGATTTGAGGGTTTGTTCACAGTCTCACGGGATGAAAGCGTTTAGACTCCTCAGTTAAAGTTACCTAAGCCTGCAAATCCATAAAAATACCTAATGGGGTGGCAATTTGTACGTGTTCTTGTTGTTATGTTGTAGTTATTACTAGTCTCTTATTAAGATACTGTTTGTTTTCTGTGTAGGTATATGATCACTATACAGATAGGCTATTGATTATCCAGCCTGCCTACTATTTAAAAAGCAAATTTTCTATCCACGAATATCGAAAAATGTATTTATGGATGGAAGAATTAGCATGTAACCCCTTTGGAAATATACCATAAATCAAGATGTAGTTTTGACCGGCAGTTCTTCTTATATTTTTTAAGCTATTGATACTGATTATGACAACTTGTATAAGGAAAAAACACAGGAAATGAAATCCAATGACTTTTTATGATTTATTTAATAAAAATCTGTTTTGACTTGAACACGATCACTAAATTACAGACAATTAAAGAAATAGTATTTCATGTAACATTGAGATTATTTACGTCGTATCAGTCGAGTAGCTTAGACCAATAATAGTTACATAAGACAGATGTATCTTGTTGACTGATAAAACAAAATGGACATTATACCTACATATTTACATACTTTGTAGATATAAATGCATCATAGAAATCTTAGCAATAATGAGTAGGGCCTCACTTGACGCGATAAATAATAAAGGAATGTACGCCATGGGAAAAATAAATAATGTCATAACTGTAATATATATTGATAAACAAAACTATATTAATTGAATGGTTTACTTATAGCAGATTAAATAAAAAAAATTACATACAAATCCATGTTATTATCTATTCATCATATTAAAGTTGTCTAAACGAAAAGTAAAGAAACAGAGATTGCTGTCTTTTAAGAAATAAGAGGATGAAAAGGCCTATTTACTGACGAAATTAGAGTAGTTAAGTTGTTTATTTTATGTATGGTGAAGTAAGCACGATTTTTTTTAGAGACGAGTGAAAATTTTGTTAAATTCATTTGTTAGAATTACAGCGCGTTTATACGTAGACTTTTTTTGTAAGGAAACAAATGGGGTTATTTTCATATACAATAAATTAAATTGTAGCCCCCTTACTCATAAAGCGCTATGTAACTAATATACTGATTAAATGGTCACGTAATAATGTCACATTATTTGACAATGACAATAGAGTGACGTTATTTACGTGACCCTTTAAGCAGTATATTAGTTAAATAAAGTTTTATTAAGGGGGTAGGTGTTTATTAAGAAATGACAGTTGTAATGATATAGACTAGAAAATTATAGAGTGAATTTGACGAAGTATACAAACATAACGGACTTTATTGCGCTAGTTATAAAGAGTAGACGAAAACGAAAGAATCTGTGAAGCATAGAGATATAATATTAAATAGAGTGATAGCGTGAACAACATTAGTTTGTGCGAAGCGTGAGTAGTTTTCATATAGATGCATACATAGATATATCGTAGGTACACTAGAGATTTAAAGTCAGAAAAATACTTCGATAAGTTCTTTGTTATTTGTTCTCGGTAAAAGTATCGATAAAAAACGAGAAATTGGGTTTCAAAATTGTGTATTTATTCGTTCAAACTGAACCCGCAGTTCGTGTTACCGCTGCGTTGATCATATCATACATGTGTCACGGTTCATACTCTATCTAGTATCAATATAATCGCTCTATTAATATTCTATCTCTATGCTGTGAAGTATTGCATGTTAAAATTATACATCTACTTTACAGTGTGACCCTACTAAATGAAAAACACAATGAACGAGTGCTACAATGTAATTGGGTTGGCTTAGCGTGCATAACTACAAAGAAAACGGGAAATGAATTAATGACGCCGCTTACTAAGTCAAATGAAAGGGGTTGTAATGCTGATACTTTAATAAAACACCATTCATTTTATTACTACAATGTCATGAAAAACGAAAAGCACAATGCCGAAGTGACTGTATACATATGTAAGTTATTATATATGTACATACAAAATATTAACATAAAAGAGTGCACCATGTTTTGTTTTTATTTACAAATATACAATTATTTACTAACAATTATTAACAATGATGTTGCCGCAAGGGAATAACGTTAATTATTTATTCATAAAGAAAATAATTACATAGATTCTCTAATTTGCATTAAAATAAATATGTTGGACCATTGTTCAAAAATTTCGTAGGTTCATTCGAGTAATCGTGAGTTCATATTACAATGAAAGGTACACCTTGCTTCCTATTCTACGCACCATTTTTTTCCAAAACGAAGTATTTTTCAACATATTAACAAATCCCGCTAATATTCCGAAAGCGAATGTTTTAATGTTTGTTAACACTCGGTTCCGTAACAGTTGAATGCGGATTTGCAAGAAAGTTAGTTACTTAAGGTCCCGGACTTAGGTTACATACTGGGAATGTTGGTGAATCCGGGGGTAGAAGCTAGTATTTGATTCAATGTATAATTATAGCAAATATTAAATTGGCGTTCCATATTTTTTTTCTGGTAGCATGTTTTATTTTGATATACTAAATCTGATTCAACTGTATCAGCCTTTTCGTGTACCTATTACATACTAAAAGTTGATAAGTAACAACAACGTTTTTGTAACGTTTCTATGAAACGATCGTATTAACAATACAAATAACTAATTAGGCTCTCTATCACTTCAACGTATACTCTCCTCGTTTCCCCTAACGTTAATTATATTCATTGTCTCTTATGCCTTATTTACACTGGTTTCACCGACCGCACATTATATGACAGTTCGTCTTTGAGACTCTCTGATTAATCGACGAATATAATATCATTATATGGAATGTTTATAAAATGTTTGTTGTAATTTTTTCAATACTCTTTCAAGTCACTATTTTTGTCTTTATCGCTGTCCTTTTGTGTTCAGAAGCCCGTCTGAGGAGTTGGAGGCGGGTATTGCGAGGGGGATCGGCCCCTCAGCTCTGTGCTAGGGAATCCAACGGCACCACCAGTTTTCCGTTGGAGTAGCTGTAACAAAGAAAAAAAAAATGAAATTGTAATTAAATTCTTCAAGACTCTTTGACATTTTTGTTATACATTTATTTTAATTGACAGTTTAAGATTTGTGTGCACATTGCTTTTCTTGCCGGGCTTGTTACCAAGATAAAGTATATCATAGACAAATATATATAAGTTATTATATTATAATGAATATATAAAATATTATTAACCTGTATGGTATAGTAGCCGTTCTGGATTTAGCTCTGCTTGGCCTACAGGCTTCATCTGCAACCAAGACGTTTAAATTTTAATGTCATTACTATTAATTCTTAATCTTTTAAAATGAACGTTTGTCTTGGCGGATTAATCGGAATGTTTCCGCTTGTTCATAGTTTAATATTGTATCGACGAGTTTAATTAAGTGGTATCGCACGCTATTGTCTCGGTTCTTACAGAACAATACTTATCTCAAGTCGAAGTTGGTAGAAGTGATATCTGCGATACCTTAATGAGGGAACTTTGTATCGACTTCGTTAATCGTTTTGAACACAGCCGAGATGCGCCACTCTGTTATTATTCTTCCATAAGCATTTGTAATTTGTTTACCACGAATAATTATTAAGTGTAATGTCATGAAATGTAAGATTTATGAATAAATAACACAAACAATACGATATAGAGGTCTATAATGAGGAAAAAAATTGATAAGAATGTAATGGACGCGCTCATTTAATAAAAAGAAAATATTTAATAATGTTACTGGTAGAAAGTCGAACTGATTTACTAAAATAAAATATAAATAAAAAATCTACTACATTGCTATTTGCAATATGATAAATGTTTGCAGTACTTTCTGCCAGCAATGTGCCATGTTTGAGAGAGGGGACCCTTACCATAGTGCGGCTAACATCGTTGTGAGAGGCACGCATCGCATTTGACGGGCTCGGCACGCCGCTTGCCCTGAGAGCCCTGCGAGCCGGACTTACGCCGGAAAGTGTACCTAACGAGCAGACCTGCAATGCAAAACGCGGCACCGTTAACAAAACAAACAAATAAACCAAAATGAAAACAACAAACACTGAGCCACGCGCGCGCGTCCATCTGAAAAACGCCTATAGGCGGCCGAAAGCGGGCGAAAATAAAAAAAGAAATGACGCTCTCAGGGTTTTCATGACTTGATACCGCTCGGATTCATTCACGTTTTATGTGAGAATGGAACTTTATATGCTGTGCAATTGTGTTCTTTAATATATTATATTTCGGTGGACGTGTGTGATGGTGTTAAGTGACGATATTTGGAGATATATATATATATAATGTTGTTTTGATTGTTTTAAATGTTTGTTTGAGCTAAATACAGAAGATAAAGGATTTATTTAATTTTAAAGCAGCGTAGGGAAATAAAGTTCTAAATGATGTCATGCATAACTAAATCGTGATTTTTAATAGACATGACTTACCAGTGAGACCAGCTTTATTGATGCTATTTGAACTGGAGAAACCAGATATTTTCTTCCAAGCTTTTTTGTTCCAAAATCCGCTCGTTTTAGCATCACCACAACTAGAACTTCGAGGTGACGTCGCATCTCTTGGACATCGGACTCCGCACTCTTCTGCACTCAGAATTCTCACGCCAGCACCGCGCGTGCCGTACGCTACTGCCGGCAAGTGTGGCACCGAGCCCGTCGGTTTTCTTCGCAAACTTCCAACATAGCTCGCTCCGCTACTGCTTCCACTGAATCCGCTATCTAAATCGGGAGGATTACAACTTGCCGGCGAAAGTAGCTCGTCCGTTGGTCCTACTCGTAACAATTCCTCAATATTATCTCTATCTTCACCTCGTTCAGAATCAGGGGATTCACATTCAGGCATTAGCATAGCTTCTACGCTAAGATTTAGTTCGCCTAATATTCTTTTATGCCTCGACTCTACTCGGCGGACCTCTTCTTCAACCACACTTCTGTCTAATGAAACAAGAGATTGTCGAGGAGCGTACCGATGTTTTGGACAGGTCCTGGATCCATCTGTTATTTCTTCGTAAATATTTTCTTCGGTTCCGTACCTCGTTACATAATTATGTCGAGCGGATCGATCTCGCGGTATACCACCACGTCCACGCTGTCGATTCGCCTTTCTAGAAGATGAAGGCATTGATAGATGGTGGTCGTAATAGGCGTATGAATAATCAACGGGTTCAAATCGCTCCATCGTGGCAGCGATGTTACTTCTATTCCATGACTGGGGTGGCGGCTCTCTTGAAAGATTAACAGCGGCAAGTCTCGCTGGCAAAATTTCATCCAGATCTCGTGCGCAGCGTTCATCGAGCGACTGAGCGCCATCATCTTCTTCTCGTCTATGTTTCCTATGAGTACGACGTGTTACTAATGATCGACCAAGACCACGATCGCAATCTGACGTATGCCCGTGAATGTAATCAGGCGTATGACTCCGATTGTAATCTGTTCGATGTTTACAATCTAACGTATGATGGTAATCGGGAGTATGCCTGAGGCTGTAGCTAGAATTTCCTTCATAGTCGGATCTATCGTATGAGGGGCTGTCGTCAGCGTTGCTGGTGTGAGGATGGGGGCAGTCGGCAGCGATGCCTGACTCTGACGACGGGTAATCGTGTACCTCGGCCGTGGTAAGGACTCGGTCGTCGGGCCGCGCGGGCTCGGACGCTGCGTGTCGATGGTGTGGACGTGGACGTGCCGATTCCCGGCAACTGGCAAAAGTCCTCTGTAGAGAAGGTGGGTATCGTCCGCACCGAGAGTCGAACACCGCCTCCCCTGCCTCGTCGGGGCTTGGCGGCGCACTGCGCGATTCCATGGCTCATCCTTTCATCTCCAATCAGTACCTGTAAAGAAAAAATGCTTTGATTTCACTTTGGCCAGAATAATATTCAAGGGATATGAAATATTTTGTTTTTAATAAAAGTTCCCGACACAGACGAAGCAGTGGAGCCGAGGGCAATGAATCCGAAATTACATGCTCCATGATAAGGGTAGGGTAAGTAACGATCAACACAGCAGCCGACGTCGATATATCATCATCAGTCGCCGCGTCATAAATCGGGGTCTTCATGCCGTGTTTACATTTTATATTGTCTGATCTCAATTGTGGTACTGTTTTATTTACTCTTTGCACTAAAATAAAATATGACCAATGAATCAAAATCACAATCAGGAGACTTGCCCACTTAGGTGTACAAAATTAAATTAAACTGAGTTAAATAACTAATGGACAATAAACAATGTATGGTAACTATTTGTTTTCGCTATGGAAATAAAAATATGTTTGATACTTTTAGTATCTGGGGGAATTGCGAATAAAATATTCGCATTTTCACATTGTATTGAGTGATCAAGGTTTATTTTTGGAATAATAAATAATGAATGTTATTTTGTGATTCCAGAATCGTTTTCATTGGTTAAAGAATCCAACTTCGGTTATGGAAATATGTCAAACGTCAACACTAGTATCCACCCAGTAAAGTAAGTGGTCCTGTATATTATTGTAATCAAAATTAAGATACTGGTTCACTCACTAAATTATTACAGTCGACAGCAAGCCTAATTTTTTTCTGGCATCATTATTTTATAAATTGCATTTTCTTTATAAAATATTGCATGAGATCCGGAGCAATTTATTACGAAAGCGATAAGTGTCCGTGAACTAGAGTGTCGCAAGGGCGGGCGATAGGACGCGCAGTACCCTCGTGGTGGTTGCCATGGGGACCGTCCCGCGGTTTATCGCTCCACTTCCGCCCGATATTCCTTGCATCTAAATCATCATCAGTGTTGGGAAGCGCCTCGTAAAGCGCCCGTTGACCATCCGGCTCGAATATAATTTGTTATGCTCGCCATACCATCGTTCTGGGATTTCTGTCGCATCTAACGAGGCCCTTACACGACAACATATTCATATGTTTCAATAGAGAATTTATTGTATTGAGTTTTCATGTAGTTACGTGCTAGAATCTGTATTGTTTTTATAAATACGAAAATATCCGTCTATTTGTCTGTTTGTTTATACGTCATGCGTGATACCAGAGAGGGACATAAGATGATTTTTATATCGGGTACCTAATCATAATTCTCGTTGGACGTAAGTGAAGTCTAAAGTTAGTCTCGGAGAGCTGGTACATAAAAGTGATCCGAAAGAAAAAGTACCTAAGTCGTGACGTCTGAATCGCCATTGTTTATAGGAAGGGCTCAAAGCGGCAGGTGAGAACCCCAGTCGTATATTTATTTAGGACCCTTCTATAACCAAACGTTTATTTATCGATCAATGAGCAAATTCATAAAAAAAATGATTTACAGTTCCAATAGTATAGCGAAGATTGCATTATTATACGGAGCGTGATATCAGCACAATTTCCCCCCCTCTTTTTTTCCCCTCGTATCACGCTCACGAATATATTACGTATCGCGAGGGTTGGGATCATGGGACTATTCTAATGGTGACGTAATTGTAACTAATTTTATTTGTTAGCAACGATGTAGTTATTTATATTACAATACAATACAATACAAAAATTCTTTATTATTTACACAAAAACACACAATACAAAAATAACAAAATAAAATAGAAAGTGTAAACAATTAAGGCGGCCTTATCGCTGAAGCGATTATATATATATATTATCTATTATATTATATTATTATGATATATTAGCTATTTAAATCCAGCAGAAGTTAAAATTTCCTACCTAAAACATTTATTATTTATATTGATTAATAAATCGCGTACCGTATCGCAACTTATTTTAAATGAAATCCTTATTTAGTAGTATTAAGTATCATAACTATAACTTCAAAATAAAAAATAAACAATATTAAAGATACCAAAGTGTACATTGATTTACGAATAATGACTCCCTTTTTAGATAATGATAAAAATAATTTCAACGCAGGCAGGTGAAACGACTCTACATTAAATTAAAATTAATTTCACACTTATTTTCAGATAGCATCATTCCCCACATTTTGCGCCATCACAATCATCGTCATCAATCATGTGGCGATTAAATAATAAGCGTTTACATTCTCTATGCACCCCACACCATGCACGTTCATTATAATGAATAATATGTTTTTTGTTGCGTGGACACATGTGGACTACGACATGGAAAGTAATTTGTGTCCAACTTTTTGTATAGCTTAGATTATAATAACATTATAGATTGAAAATATGTATTTCAATCAAGAAATTTACATGCCTAGATATATCGCGTTAGTTAGACCTTGGTGTGGTGTAAGGTCTAAATTGCATGGACTCGGAAAATTGTATAATAATATAGAGTCCACCTAGCTGGCTACGGCCCTTAAGCTGTGCCAGGAGTTACCAAGTACCTGCCCGGAGTTTTCAGCTTACGTAGTTGCAATTCAGAGCCCGCTGCCTTCTAGGTTTTGTGAAGGTCGGCGGTAACAAGTTGGTGATCCCCTATAGTCCATTGGCAACGATGGCCACTTACGATCAGGTGAAACGTCTTGCCGGCCTTCTGATATAAAAAATAATAATTCTTTCATTCGATAATATTTAGTCTGATTTAAAACAAAACAGTTTCAACATAATGTAATATTAAAGATATTCCCTCCATTCACTTTTCCTTCTACTAGTAATTCAAACTAAAACAACATTTCACTTTAAATCCCTTATTCATAAATGAAAAACAAACAACCAGATATTTCAATTTCGCATATTAGTGAGGGTAATAAATAATTTATGTAGGATGCTCGCAACACTGAATATTAATACGCGGTCTGCGGCAGAGCCGTAAAAGTTCACTGGCTTCATAATTGCACTGTCCATGACCGATTTATTCATTATTCCTGTGCCAAGAATCATACTTCTGAATGCATATCACGTTTCAATATGTCACTCTGACATTCTAGTATCTAACCTACGACTGACCGGGTGATATGGTATAACTTGCTGTATTATTTGCTTGAGTTAAGGCTACATAAAGTGAAATAGGTACAACCCAGCGTTGTAAGCAATTTAGTTTCCACAGAGCAGAAGAAAAATAAATAGAAATACAGTGGAATTCCGAAAGCGAATCAAATCGTATACCTATTTAATTATTAATATCAGGTGGATATTCACTTAATATAATCTAGGGACATTCGTGGCCAGAATAAGGTTCTTGGGACAAGTATCTCATCTCAATCTTCGGATTCGTCATATTTATGAACGTAAAAAAATCGAGTACCTAATAACAATTTCACTCTTTAACATTCTTTTGAACTCGTAACTTGCCCACGTTCAAATTGTGGACCCTCTGAACACGGAATAAAAAAAACAAGCCTCTGAAGCATAAAATCAAAGCCCCAACTCGTTCTGAATTTAAATCTGTGAACGACACCGTTCAATGTAATGCCCTTCTTATAGCGTGTTACATCATATTATACTCAATTTTATCGGTTAACATTACATCGTAATTTTCAACTGCGATAGCCTTTATAACTTCATGTTATAAAGTCGATCGCGTTGATGTACGCTTGGTATATTTCTCAAAAAAACCGATATTTGTGTTTGGTTTGTTTCGGGTCGCTCACTTCCCTCCAATATGGCGAGGAGGGCGATGGCTGCCACACGCGTCATACTTGTGAACAGGTGCTGCTTGTGGGGGCTGGTCTGCTTAAGTTTGCTATTTATTTACTTATTAAATATTTATTCAGTCTACTTTGTAATTTTGCCGCTGCGCCGGGGCACGCAATTGTTTTCAGTGCGATTAGAATGTAAAATATTACGTAATGAATCTAAGCTTGTTTTGAAAAGAGTAATTGCTGAGTTTATTGCCGGCTCTTCTCAGCAAATGCAACCTTCCGAACCGGTATTAGAGTATTAGAGTCAGACTTTTCATGAGTGCCTGCGAAGGTCTATTTGAATAAATGATTTTTGAATTTTGTTTGTCTTGCTAGACTAGGAAGCCAATTGACGGAAATAAGTGCACGACGTAAAATTGTTCCAAAATGAGCATAATTAGAAACAGGTTGAGCCTAATAAGCTATTACTACAAATGTTACGAGGAACAGTTAGTTCTGGAACGTATCGGCTATTTTAGTGCGACACTCAAAGCAGAAACCCTCTGAGTGGCCTTTAAGGAGATCTTCACGTTTTATTACCACCAAAAGAGTTAATAAAATGCGCGGAAATATCCCGACAGTATCTACTTTATAGAAGTTTCTGTGACCTTGTTTAATTTTCTTCAGGAGTCAAGAAATACAGTTGAGCAGAAACGATAAAACAGTGTATTTTTTAAGCTATTCTTCAACATGTATTTTATGGACACTTTTACAAAAACAATATCAATTTCTTTTCGCATTAGAAAAATAAAAGCCAACCTTAAGATTTCTTTTGTTGTATTTATTTACCTTCGTCTTTGATCCTTATACTTTTGTCATCACATTCAAAACACTCGGAATTTAAATTGGAAATGTAGCACACTCGAAGCTCGGTAATCAAGCGCGTCAAAAGTTTTAACAGAATTTGATGTCTCCACCGCACCTCCTTGATTCGGCAACATCAAATTTCTCAAGAGATTTGCCGCTCCAGGTCGAGGAGTCGTTAAAATTCAGTAAAGCTAAGAACACATTAGAAACGAATAAGCTTACTCCGTCTTAGCAATTATCTCTCGGTTTATATACCGCTTTATAGACGGAATTAGGGTTGTGCTTCATTCAGTAACGTTGATAGCTTTTTATGAGTTATTTGCTGTTAGTTTATCTATAAAATTGAATACATAATTATTCACTTATACTACTGCTGAACGAGTTTATAGACTAAGATTTATATTATTCATGTAAAGTTAGCCCCATAACTTATGTATAAGCTACTGGATACACTCATCGAACAAGACGTTTTAATTTACTTGTTTAATTGCAGTATACGCACCGAAAATTTTGCATAAATGAATAGAACACGTGTATGCTAGAACATAATATATGCTCATGAAATATACATTTATTTTCGAATTAACAAGTTGTATGAATCTTTTTGTAGTCTTGTATCTTTGTGACAAATAGATAACTATCGAGATTTGGTTTTTTGATACCTATTATTTCTTTTTGAGTCAGGTATTACTGACCCAAAGTGCTCAGCAAAGGGATAGAGTAGTTATTATATTCTTTGAATGAATCTCTCTACACTGGTTATTGATATAAAACAGGGACGGTAAACTTGTAAGATTATGAAGTGATTCATTTCGCTCGGGGCGGAAGCGTGAACGGGTATTCAATATTGCCCGATCTCCCTTCAGCTTCCAATAACATCTTTTTAAGGATTTGCGTACGGATTTTATATCTGAGAAATATTTTCATAAGCGCAACACGGAATTACTTCATAAAATTCAAATTTTACGCACATATTTACGGGATTTTGGTTTCTTATTTAAAATATGTAGTCATCCAGTTACTCGTATGACATCATTTAATGTGTGAAAATTTATAATTAGCGTGAATTGATACATTTTCATTATATTTGTATTGCATTTGAGTATTGCTTTCCAAGAAGTTGTCACATGTTGCATCTATCTCTGCATAACCTTCTCTATCTTTAACGTAACATGAATCGCATTTAGATACTTGAGCAACGTCTTTTCAATCCAGTACTCTATTCTCAAACCACTTTACCCGTATTAAGACATTTTACTTTAAAATTTATGCGTAAACATCTTGTTATTTTGGTTAAATGTGTATCCAATAAAATACCACTAAAATTGAGAGCATTTCTAAGTGAAAATTTGCCGTCAGCTCCAAAGAAACGACCCGGCGAATTGGCTACCAGCCTATAAAACGTAATGTCACATTCATTTGCAATTCAAGAGTCCTCAGCCTGTATTATGCCTAATAAAA
Organism: Achlya flavicornis; assembly: GCA_947623365.1. Classification (NCBI taxonomy): domain Eukaryota; kingdom Metazoa; phylum Arthropoda; class Insecta; order Lepidoptera; family Drepanidae; genus Achlya; species Achlya flavicornis. Next base: position 8,282,751 of record OX392467.1, read on the forward strand.
TTTACATATTTAAATTAAACTGAGAAATAACAAGATACTGGTACCATAGCGGCGCTTCGATAACGTGGACGTCTCTCTACGCATTCCTGCTTAATATATTTATGTGTGCATATTTTGAAGGATCTAATCAAAACGCAAGTCAGGTACACAATCGATAGCCGTGTCATGTTTAAGCGACAAAAAGTGTTCAACAAAGGCATTTTATTAAAGAAGTCTGGAATAAAATTGGGGACTTAGTCCCACTGAATAGAGGTTGGAGGACGAAAGGTCTCGGATGCCTTGAGACTGACTTACTAAATATAGGTTTCAGGTCACCATATTGGAAATCTATAACCTTTGAATCTCCATAAATTCTGAGTAACATAAATTTTATCTTACAAGCTAATATTTAAAGTATTACAGTTAGGTATACAACGAGTAACAGATTTAGATGCTAAACCGTTAAACGGTTTGTTCAGAATCGTTTTCTGAATCGATTTATGTAACTTCTAACATAGAAATTTTAAGTTACATAAATCGATTCAGTAGGCGATTCTGAACAAACCGTTCAACGATTTAGGATCCAAATCTGTTACACGTTGTATATTATACAGCATCATAGTAAATATAGAATCTCATACCCATCAGTATGAGATACAATAATGGTATTCATGCATTGATAACAAACGTACCGTCGAGCTGATTTCCGAGTTCATATTACTACAACCTTTGACATCAATCAGTCTGTGCAATATGATAATGCGCTCGTCCATAACAGATAGTGCGTTCGTGTGATACATTCAGCGAGTATTGTACACAGAGCTATCTCTTATCACACCGTAGTGTAATCGATGCATAAACAGTGAAAAGAAATTACGTGGGTGCAAATTTTAAAGATAGCGATAAAGTCCACGTGTTGTCCGGTATATTAAAGTAAATAAATTATGGAATACTTTTATCTCAAAAAAAACCATGAGGTCTCCCGGGATCGCAGGTAAAACCGTAAAGCGAAATTTGGTGTTACATAAGTACCTACAGTAAAATACTTAACAACAAACTTCAAATTAAAATGAAGAATATATATATAAATCACGTATATTTTCTTGAATCAACTTGAATGAAAACAATTAGGGTAATTTTAGTCAGGAAACAAAACCGGTTTTTGAGATTTGTACATATACAAAAGCACTTTTTAATATGCAGGATTATACACGTATTTGTTGTTGAGGGCGTAGCATAGTATAAGTAGCGGTCAGTGGTAAAGCAGTCGTTAAACAGGTAGTAAAAGACACGAATAATTTTACAGAAGTTTATGGTCCAATTATGAAATGGTGTGATGACGGACGAACTTTATCGCCGATATATATTATTCATTCAGTGGATAACCCTCTCATTGTGTTTTGTCAGTAATGTAATGATTAAATGACGACCATTTCTAAAATGTACCCAAACTAGTCATGTTAGTAACTTCTTATTTAGTGACTATATATATATATTAATATAATAAAATACTACAGGCCATGCTTATAAGTCATATTATTCAAGGCTAGTCATACACACAAGTTTTTATAAGTTTAAAGAAACTTTGGTGATCAGTAACATTCTAAGGTTACCAAAGTTCCAAGAACAGTAATAACTTTAAAGAAGCTACTAGTCTACGCATTCGTGGCATTTATTTTATTTTTATTGCTTTTATTAGAATTTATGATGTTATTAATTACACAAGAATTTTTATGTCAATTTACAACTTTATCGTTTTATCTGTGCCGCTCACAAAATAATCTAATTTTATAACGGCCGTAAAAAAACAAATAAATAAATGAAAACTACGCGCGCGCTCTAAATTCAAAATGTTATTAGGATAATGCAGCCGGTGAATCGCAGGTTGTATTTTAAAAGCAGTAAAACCAGGAGCGTCGGTCTCCCACTCCCACCACGGTGGTGGCAGTCGTCGTGGGAGTGTCCGGTGACATTCGCTTTTACACTGCAAGTCACGTGGATTAATGAATCCACTCAACTTAACGTGGGCAAAACCTTTGTAAATAATTTAATCAATCTGTTTATTTTGACACGTAACAAATGAAGTGGGGACGCTTCAAATGTTGATTAAAACGTTTGTACGTTGACAGGCTGTCTGAATGAAATGAATTTTATGAAAACACTAGCTTTCACCTAGCGATTTTACCGCCGTGCCTGAAGAATCTAATGTTTTCTCGTGATAAAAAGTATCATAAGTGTCTGTACCTATCTGTCAAATTTTATCTAAACCCGTTCAGTTTATAAGCGAGTATCAAATATCCAGATGGACACATTGAAAATATTAGTAAGATTTCAGATGAATATTAATTTAGGAAAAGAAAACATTTGGGATGTTCGAATTAATTCTAAAATCTTATTTCATAACTTGTTTACCTTCCTATAGCCCTGAACTTATATATTATTTATATATCGAATAAAAATATTAAAATAAGTTGCTTAAACTGAAAAGCTTTATACACACACTAGACTGTTTGAAAATTACACTATTTGTCTCCATGAACCCGTTGTGAATCCTCGTCTCCATTTCGACGTGACATGCTAAAAATCACTTTGTCCTGAAACAATTTCAAAATAAACGCTGGTCACGGAAGTAATCATATTATAAACCCTTATAAGGAAAGAAGAATATAAATATTCCATATGGTAAATAAGTGAATAGTTGTAAAGTGGGAAGGTATAATAATAGATATTGGTTAGACAATATTTGGACTTGTATAAAAATAGGTAACAAGCATTATTTTTATTTTTATAACAAAAACCTTTTCTAACATTCATATGAAATACATACGAAGAAATTACTTTGTTAACAAACGTTAGAAATATAATTGAAGCGTTTTCCTACTAAAATAAGTTGTTAGGTATATTACTTAGAAACCTTAACTTGTATAAGCTTAACCACCGTAAAACAGCCATTAGCTTATTGTAGTCCGCCAGTACGGTGCGTAGATGCAAGTCATCAAACTAATGAACGTTAGTTTTTCCCAAATACGTGATTTTACAAGACCCTCACACATGCACACCACGGTTAAATAAATGGATTGAGGAAAGTTCGCGAGCTCCTTGACTGCCGTACTACATTACATTTAATGACTGTTATTCTTCATGTGAGCACGTACGTAATGTTAAGTCACCATCATTATGGGCTTATGGAAATCGAACAAGATAGTTTTGCTGATCTTGCTGTAATGAGTTCTCTTTTTGACTACATTTAGTACTCACACATTAAACTGGCACCTATTCTTTGATAAATTTTAAAAACGAAAAAAAAAATGTTTCCCCTTTTTTTGGTTAAATTCAGATTTTATGAGTAAACCTCATAAAAACAAACTAATGGACTAATGAATATATTAAGTTCGCCTCACGGGTATTTACAGATTAAACTTTTGAACTAAATATAGCTATTCTTTCACTGTCATTCATCAACTACTGGTTCGAGACTGCTACTGGCTCGGTGACAGACGGACATGCTGGACAGCCGGACAGATGAATAAGGCACAAAATAACTTATTTGTTTTATTTTTTGTTCAGTTTAGGCACAAATGTGTAGTGATGGGTTTAATGCCGTTTCAGTACAGATATTATGTATCACAAAGTCGAACGGACTATACTGGGTGGAGATTTCGAGATGGCATATTTTTGAAACCAATGTTGGATTAGTCCTGCTGAACAACTTTTACTATGGGACCAACACTGAATTCTCAAAAAAAAATGATTTACTTTTCATACATTATGATCGAGCAAGGTTGATATTTTGTAAGAAAAGTAAAAAAAAAAATTTGAGAATTTACTATAGGTCCCATATAGGTCCCATAGTAAAAGTTGTTCAGCAGGAATAATCCAACATAGGTTTCAAAAATATGCCATCTCGAAATCTCCACCTTTTATATATAGACGCATGTGTGCGTAAGTTTCTTTGAAATACCAATACGCATAGACAAACTGACTTAGAATATCGGTGTGTTTTATTTAAACGGCGAATTTTGATAACGCTATCATTACCAACTGCAATATTTTCATAAGAATAGTGGCAATTTGGAAAACTGGCCTCGGGAATTATTGCTTTCCATGCTTAATATGAGCAGTATCTGGTTTAGTTGAGTGGAGAGGCATCATGTTGCGGATTTGTACTAATAAGTGCCTTTAAAAGCGTCCTTAAAAGCGCTGGGTAAAATCTGCAAAGGTAACAAAACGAATTTGAAATGTATTTTGCGTAAATATGAAATTCATTATAATATGGAATTTGAACATTTGGTTATTGCATCGATAATTATTTTGGTAATAATTTGCGTTCACGCGCATGAAATTGAACCTTTTTGATTATTTATTATATAAGCAGGTTCCCAATTATAATGTAATTAGAAACACTATACCTACATACATACATAATATTATTATTAGACTAGCTAGTTAATATTTAATGTAATAGGTATACCTAATACACATGTTCCCTCCACATCTAATTATTATAAGTTTATTCAATTATAGGTCTAGTTGCGGCAACTGCCGATGGCTTTTGGGAAGTGGCCTACGCATTAATCATTTTCTCATCCACTTTATGTCAACTTCAAATTTTGATATTAGGATGATGGATGACCGTTTTCATATTGTCGCCGAGCAGTCACGGAACCCTCGAATCTATATATTCAGTTTAATGTACCTACTCGTGCACTTGTACTCGGAGAAAGCGTGCTCGGAGAGTGAATTAAATTTTGACAGTCGCCATAGAGACCATTAACATATAAATCAACGTTCATAAGTTGTGGACTTTGGTTTACGACGGTAAAAATAAAAATGTACGAAACGGTCTCCCGTCAGCGTCCCCGGTGGCTAAAGCGGCTACACAAAACGAAGAAACAAGATTTCCACCACCGCGACTGGAAATACTTAGGACGGAATTGTTTGAGAACTGCGCATTGTTGTTGTTTGTTAAATAAGTCATTGTAACTTTACGTGTAAGGTAGTTTTTGTGAAAGAATAATTTAGCAGGCCATATGTTGGGAAAATGGGGGCAATGCACAGCCAATAGGTTTTGTAATCAGACAAAACGGTCAATTACTCGTGAAATAGAGCCACGGCGGTCTGGAGCTCGCAGCATTGAACCCGCGCACGATCGCACGTGATAGATTTAAGGGCCGATCATCATTAAGAAAGTGCTGATCATCTCATTTAGAAAGATTATAAATATCGACTAAAAATAAATAAATTAATATATCATCTGAATATATCGATGTGCTAAATTCTAATCCTGAGTTGCCAAGTTGTCTAAACTGTTTCTAGTTATGTAATTACTATTTACTTAAAGTTCCACATTATAGAATGAAGAAACATCGGAATTAAAGTAGGGTAGGTATTAATAAATAAATCACAAGACCACAATTTTGAACTGATTTTACTCCCTTTAAATTCTAGTATAATTGTCAATAAATTAATCAATTCAGATAATGGACAATAAGTATCAGATTACGTGATTCAAACGTTAGGATGGTTATTCTAATAGAATTATATAGCATATTTCAAATCAGGTATACTTAACTATATCAGAGTACTAAAGGGTTTATTAGGTCGGAACAATAAATAATCATTTAGGCCAGACCTTAGAAAGTATTTATTCAAACATATCCTTGGCCACAACTATGAATTTACTCTCAAATCTACTTCCGGTTCGGATGGCCGACCATATTGAGAAGATACCGGTAAGAAACTCAATATTAAGGTCTTATGTATGGCCACTACACATAAAGAGTTATTCTCAGTATATAACAGAAATACACAGAACACACATTATAAAATTATCAATTGTTACAGTTGACAATATCAAATATACTTATCTTTATATCGACGGGCAGTATCACGATTATAATAAGCAACCACTTCCAAAATACACAAGACTGAACTGAGCCCAGACCTTCCCGCTTATTTTATATTTTACAAGTACACTTCAAGAATACAGACGGAAGTATCAACCAATCACAGAGACGGAAGTCTCAATACACCATAACCGGATACATTTTATCAGGAAGTGTCACTAATCTCATAATAACAAATTTAGTAAACCATTATCACAAAATTACAACATTCGTTGTTAATTATTGGAATAATTACTATCGAATTTAGGTATGATTAATAATGTGATTTATCAAAGCCATTACATTGTTCAATTAAAATATCAATCGGAAGTCTATTGAAATCTCCTTACATTACAATAAAATGTTTATCAACAATTAAATTATCGCAGTAGTGATTTGATGACTTTGTAATTATTCCAATCCAATTATCATCAACATTACAATTTAAAACAATATAAAGTTACACCGGAAGTCTAATTTAATTATTGCACCGGAAGCTTAAATAATAATCAAACCTTCAGTTCAACAGTGTTGCCATTGCAAATAATAAATTTATCAAACCTTCATTTCAATAGTGTTGCCACTGCAAATAATACATTTTTGAAGTACTTATTTAACTCAGATATTTGACTCAGATTTAACCAAATATCTAACACGGCCAGACTGACATGTACTTCGTTCTCGAAGTACCAACAGTACAACAACATTTATTCACGACACCTTCTGTATTTCCGGCATCTAGGCACAACCACAAGGTAAACCACAGGTATAGCCACAGGCTTAAGCATAGCCAGAAGTACAGCAAAGCTAAGATTTAATTACAGACAACCCCCAGTATAACAGCGAGTAAAGTCACAAGTAAGGCCATTGTTACAATCATAGATATACAATATTTCTAATTACAATTTATCTTCATTTTCGAAGTACTAACCGTATAAAAAAAAACATTTATCCATGATAAAAGGAAAATCAGAGATATAGCCATAGGTACAACAAAGCCAAGTTCCATTTACAGACATAACCACAGGTATAGCAGCGAGTACGGTCACAGGTATGGCCATTGGCACAATGATAGAAATAAAATATTATAAAATATAAATTATGTAAACATATGATAAAACTGTAAAACCAGTAGGTCTCCCCATTGAAATATATTTACCAAAAACCGACTGAACGATGAAGGAAGACTATCAGACTAAAATTGAATACAAATCCTTAAAACTACTGAATACATGTACATAGATACATACAAGTTTTTACAGATTAATTAAATTCAGCTTGGCACCTCATCGAAACCGGCTGACGGTAAAAAGTTAATGAAATTCAATGAAATCTGCGTGAGCGAACCTCGGGCAAAAACAAATAAATCATAATTACTTAGTTCAAGCCATAACCAAAGTAAAGAGAAGTGTATCACATTTGCTGCACAAGGGACAGGCCAGAACAATTTAAAATATATCAACAGTCCGGGAACACATTGTCTATCCACAATTACATACAAAAATACATTTCAAAGTACATCTTATATCACCTCAGTATCCCAAAAAAGTACCATGAATTAATAAAATTATATATTTGATTGAATCAATGAAATATTTTTCATTGTAACATAAGAGAAGGGAATTGATTTTAGCACAATAATAATTAGAATAATTATGTCAGAATTTCTACTTGTTAGACAAAAATTATAAACATATTATTCATTAATTCAATCAATAAATCATTGGTGCCGTGAATGACCATTGATTAATTAATTAATCACCACAACACACTATCCCAATCTATATGAAATCTAGCATTTGGCAACAAGATTATATCATTGTACATAAATAAAATAATAGCTACAAATGTGGTAATACATGTGCTGTTGATGTACCTTTTTATAAATAAATTGTATCCTATGAATATTTTCAAATAATTTTGCATATTTATGAATATGTCTAATCTATCAAATACTCTAGTAACATCTTAAAATACGAATCTGAAATACATTTTGATTTTATTTTATGTAGGTACTTACGTCCGCTCGGTCACACTGACAATTGCAAAGAATCTCTCGAAGCAATTTTTATATTCAGAGCTGTTACAAACAGAATATCAGGATAATAAGTGTTATAAATATTAATAGAACATAGACAAAAATAGATACAATTATTTTAATGCTTAGTGTAGAAATTTTATAAATATGACTATATCGGGTAATGTGATAGGTCCCACCACGGGCTGCCTCCGGGTGTGTAGACATTTTCACCAACCGATTATGTCGCAGCTTTTTTTTTTTTTTTTAGCTTTTTTTTTTTTTAGCTTTTTTTTGTAACCAATTGCCTCGCAATACCAACCCCATTCACCCGCTGCCGGTGAGGAAAGTCAGTAGCAAACAATCAGTCGACCAGCGACATACAATTACCAATTGCCTCGCAATACCAACCCCATTCGCCCGCTGCCGGCGAGAAAAGTCAGTAGCAAGCAATCAGTAGACCAGCGACATACAATTACCAATTGCCTCGCAATACCAACCCCATTCACCCGCTGCCGGTGAGAAAAGTCAGTAGCAAGCAATCAGTAGACCAGCGTTTTTTTTTTTTTTTTGTTTCTCTTTTTTTTTTTTCAATATTCTTTTTTTTTTATATATATCGCCTGATATATAAATAATATATGTAAAGTAATATTTTCCAAAATACATGATCATTTCATATATACGAACAGACTTTTTTTTTTTTTTTTATAAGCAATAATATAATTCTTACATTTCTTAATACCCCTTAGAGCAAGGCTATCGCTCAGGAGAAAGGACAAAATTTCCTTCCAAAAGATCCCTTACAACTGGCATTTAATTTCTCGTAACGCCGATGGTCTCGACTAACATAGCAAATCACCTACCTACTAAAAAAAAACTATTGTTACGAAAAATATTATTGCGATGCGAAGTTTGCAATCAAACCGAGATCTCAATTGTATTGCCAAAAATGAAAACAACGCCGCACAATAGAAACAGTTATCCAATGGCCATAAAAATTTACAATAAGCTCCCATAGGACCAAATAAAAAAAGTGTACCCTCTATTTAAAAGCAAATTAAAGAAATTACTTGTTCAACAATGCTTCTATTCCTATCTTCTATCTTATTGACATACCGAAAATAATTTTAATTATTGGCAATTATCTGAAATGTTGGAATTAACCTAACAGATTTTTGGATAGATTCATTAATCGATTTTTGGACCAAATATAATTCGCTCGGCCTACCTGAAGTTATATTGCAAATTAAATTTGAAGTGTGTCAGTTACCGTATACATTTATCGCTCTACTTGACTATTACTTGTATTATACTCAATCGAGTTTCGTATTACATGGCATTAAAAATTTACAACAAGTTACCTCCAGACATCAAAACCGAAACAAAATTAACCTATTTAATAAAAAGTTAAAGTTTTTAATTAATAACTGTTTTTATACGATTGAAGAATATTTTAATAATTAGTCAAATATTTATGCTATGTAATGATATTAATTTAAGACTAGAAATCGATTGCTTTAAAATTGTATAAAACCTAGGGATCATTGTATGACATGATTAAGCTTTATTTAGTTAAATGTTTTACTTCTGTAATTTATTATGATATGACTAGAAATACTTTTTATTTAAAAACTGTTTAAATTTGAGTATGAACAATCTTAAGGGTCTCCGTGGCAATCAAAAGATTGCTGAATTATATAATTCTCTAAACAAAGACAACTTCATTTGAACCAAAATGTGTACCACTGTCGGTAACTAAAGAAGGGGACTATACGACTAATGAAAGGGAAACATTAATATTTTCAGGTATAACTGGTACTAATTCCTCAAAATATCGTTTCTGTATAACTTTTTTTTTGAGATAATCTTTACTAGCATAAAAATAAAAAGCCCTTGCAAGGCCTTACCAGACCAAATAACCAGCTTCATCATCTGCTGCTCCTATCGTCGATGGATCTTCTTTTAGACAGGATGTAGAATAATTTTTCAAGAGTAATCCAACGGCTTATCGTCAGTCAAACAAAACTCGCACGATTTCTGGAAAAAACAAGTACAACATTTTAGTTTAAGGGCACAGATTTTGCGTATCCCACTTCTGATGATAGATTTAAGGGCCGATCATCATTAAGAAAGTGCTGATCATCTCATTTAGAAAGATTATAAATATCGACTAAAAATAAATAAATTAATATATCATCTGAATATATCGATGTGCTAAATTCTAATCCTGAGTTGCCAAGTTGTCTAAACTGTTTCTAGTTATGTAATTACTATTTACTTAAAGTTCCACATTATAGAATGAAGAAACATCGGAATTAAAGTAGGGTAGGTATTAATAAATAAATCACAAGACCACAATTTTGAACTGATTTTACTCCCTTTAAATTCTAGTATAATTGTCAATAAATTAATCAATTCAGATAATGGACAATAAGTATCAGATTACGTGATTCAAACGTTAGGATGGTTATTCTAATAGAATTATATAGCATATTTCAAATCAGGTATACTTAACTATATCAGAGTACTAAAGGGTTTATTAGGTCGGAACAATAAATAATCATTTAGGCCAGACCTTAGAAAGTATTTATTCAAACATATCCTTGGCCACAACTATGAATTTACTCTCAAATCTACTTCCGGTTCGGATGGCCGACCATATTGAGAAGATACCGGTAAGAAACTCAATATTAAGGTCTTATGTATGGCCACTACACATAAAGAGTTATTCTCAGTATATAACAGAAATACACAGAACACACATTATAAAATTATCAATTGTTACAGTTGACAATATCAAATATACTTATCTTTATATCGACGGGCAGTATCACGATTATAATAAGCAACCACTTCCAAAATACACAAGACTGAACTGAGCCCAGACCTTCCCGCTTATTTTATATTTTACAAGTACACTTCAAGAATACAGACGGAAGTATCAACCAATCACAGAGACGGAAGTCTCAATACACCATAACCGGATACATTTTATCAGGAAGTGTCACTAATCTCATAATAACAAATTTAGTAAACCATTATCACAAAATTACAACATTCGTTGTTAATTATTGGAATAATTACTATCGAATTTAGGTATGATTAATAATGTGATTTATCAAAGCCATTACATTGTTCAATTAAAATATCAATCGGAAGTCTATTGAAATCTCCTTACATTACAATAAAATGTTTATCAACAATTAAATTATCGCAGTAGTGATTTGATGACTTTGTAATTATTCCAATCCAATTATCATCAACATTACAATTTAAAACAATATAAAGTTACACCGGAAGTCTAATTTAATTATTGCACCGGAAGCTTAAATAATAATCAAACCTTCAGTTCAACAGTGTTGCCATTGCAAATAATAAATTTATCAAACCTTCATTTCAATAGTGTTGCCACTGCAAATAATACATTTTTGAAGTACTTATTTAACTCAGATATTTGACTCAGATTTAACCAAATATCTAACACACGCGTCGTTCGCTGGAAAAATGAACCGCTCATGAAATTTAATGTGGAAATGTCTTGAAACGACGCCAAACCCGCGCTTGAATTATTTATGATCCGCTATTTTAATGGCGTCCCCGTTCATTCATTACAGTAAGAGTGTTTCTTAATTTTGAATGGTGGAACTGTGTTGCAATCTCTTTTAGGAAATAAACATTATTTATGAGTGAAATAATTCTGCAATAATTCATTTAGCTTATATTTTGTAACCTTTTCATTAAAATGCAAATGCATTTTTGTTTGCCCTTGTAAAACTAAGAACTGCTGTAAACGGAAGTTGAGATTTCTTTATTATGTCAAGAACAAAGTATAGAATGGAGGAAAACGTAATGCGATTTTGTTTTGTTTTTCCAAGAGACACCCACGAGGAGAAAGTAATAAAAGAGTGTTATATGAAAAATCTTTTGCATCCAAAGCACTGTTTTATGTCCCAACCAGGCTTTGGTTGGATTTGCCCGGTTGACAAACGCAAGTCAGGTTACTTAAAATATTACATACACATGTTGCATTCACAAATAATACAAAGAAATGTGTAAAAGTATTTTACGTTTGAAATTAAGACGCTCGTTGTTTTAACTGCTTAGTTTAGAATTATTCGACAAACTACCATATATTGTGATAGAATGATTGCATATTATTCTGAAGTTTGATGCGTAACTTAATGCGATGCAATAAAGGTGGGAAGATAATTCCGATGGTACACCTAGCGTGGGAGAGCCAGCTATTCGCGAGGCAAGGGTAGCTATTGTCGCGCACGATCGACACACGTAAATCAATCGCCTACGCAACAGGCTGCTCGTGTCGTGTGCCTATTCCTGCGGTCACAGAAATCTAAATCAATATGTATAGAAATGGGTACTGGCATAATAGTGAAGGATCAAAAGTGATTCGGTTACACTCAGAAGGGTAAAAATCCTACAATGAAAAAAACTTCTAATTTATTTATTTATTTATTGTAGGAAGACCAACAGCTGTACAATAATAAACTTAAAACATATGAATAGTTATTAGGAAGCCAATAATAATATTAAATAATGTATTTATTAATAAACTTATAAAACTGACTAAGCACTTTTTACCATTTTAATTAAGTTTTTCATTTAGTTTTTGTGACAGAGTGGCACCATAACCATCCTTTTTTACCATTTTAGTTCGGAACCTTAAAAGGAAGGTAGTTCCAAATAATTTAGATTTCCATCGTCTCGGACCATCATAGCAGTCTGCCACCAATCGTAAACATATCAATGGATAACTTATAAGGCCAGTGTGAACTGCGGTGTGAGGGCGGTCATAGGCAGTAAAATAAATAAAGCTTTATCATATGTTGGTATGATGGTTTGCGGGCATTTGGACGTATATCGGATATTGCAATATGACATGAAATTTTATGAAGATGTCATTTGGACTATAGTTTATAAAGTGATAAAACGGAAGTTGTTTAACAGGTCGATGATAGGCAATATTGCCAAATGATGTTTATTGGTAGTAGAAAAGCTGTTAGTTTAAGTTAGAAAAGCTGTTAACGTGGCATATAACAAATATAATAAATGTGTTAGAACGAACATTATTATTATGTGTAAGAAAGTCTGACACTGCTGACGAATGTTTTATCTTTTTAGATCCATTGAAGTTTTATTATTAAGTTAACAACATTTCAAAAAATATTGGAAAATAACTTATTAGAGAGTCGATTCGATTATAAAAATATTCATAATAAATAGCTATCGATGAAATGCAGCTGAGTTGTGTAGGACCCTACGCCTAAATGTTATCGATCTCAAGTCGAAGCCAGAAGCGGTAGATAACAAGTTCGCGGAAAAACGGAAATTGGTGCGGCTAATATCTAAATAAATACTTGCGTAATAAATTCAGGTTCGTAGAAATGTGGCCAAGTCAACGCGACAACATTACAGTGGCACGAAAATGTTATGTAAACATCAGGAGTATCTCAACCCTGGCCCGGGGTCGTCCTACTGAATAAATAACGCCAAAGCAAAAGCAAACTCAAACAAAAGTAAATTTATTCACCAAATACGACGATTAATACACGATCTCACGACAGATTTATATTCTGTGCTTGAACGAGAAACGAGGATTTATTTGTAATATTATAGACATTGAGGATGGCATCTGCGTACTCAAATTGTAGTGTTGTAAACTCATTGGTTATTACAATTTTGAGCTAAATTTTAATTTAGTCGCTATAAAAATAGAAATGTTGCAATACACTTTTCGTTTTCTTGACTTCCGCGTCATTCGTAAAATAATCTAAGTTTTGCAAATATAGCTTTAAGAGGCTAGAGATTGGATGAAAATGGAGTAAGATACTTTCTCAATCAATAAGTACTCGTATGTTAAAAAATAAAACCGTATTGCTGTCACGAAGTAAAAGTCATCTGCGGAAATTGAAGCTCCGTGGCTTGGGGCGCGCTCGCGCACGCCGGATGCGGCGTAAAGCTTTATCGGCGGTAACTGTACCTAATTATTGTTTTCGGAGTAATCAATTTGAAAATTGAATTAGTGATATTTCAGTTTATTGAATTAGTTTAGCTTTACGATTCACATCCTAATAATAATATGATACTGCAGTTTTGTAGTAGTAGTATTAAGTGTAAATAAAAAATACAAAAAAGTAATATTTTTTTAGACGAATTATGTAAACATACTTAAATGTATTTGTTCAATAAAAAGTTTCTCACAATCCTGTAATTTAACCACCAGCCCAACCGAGAATGCTTTGTTATCATTGGGGGCTAAGACAAACATATTTTTAGGATCCACAGCTTAGATCGACATGTGGTGTTATTTATGAATGTTGTTGTATAACGGAATACAAAACAAACTTTCCGTGAACATTAGACAACACGTGTGTTCGGTGAAATGGAAACGGGCTTACAAGTAACTTATACAAAGGGGACTGTACGGAGAACTTATCGCTATAATAGACATGTGCATGTAACACCAAGTTAAGCGTGACCCGTAGACCACGACAGTCTCCAATGACCTTTACTATTTAAATGTAAATTAAATATTCTATGAGAATATTTATTCGGAATAGAGTTCGTAGTACTATCTACGGGATAAGTACCTACAACTACAACGTTACTTGCATGTTATTTGTGCAAACTTGAACTATTCTGAGGTCGATCGGGTGCTGTTTTACAATAATGTTATTATTGAAAGTTTGTTTGAGTGGGTAAATATAAGTTCAATATCTAGATTTTCTCATAGATCAGATGAATATATTAATAATAATAGTATTCCTTAGTCCAGAGCAGTATGGTACCTTGGAAAACAGATAACTAATTAAGTACTGGGTACATAAATTCTACTTACGATTAAATACGTTTATATTTACATAATAGATAAAAGTATACAGATATTAACCCCTAAACTCAGAATAACTTCTGGGTGGGAATCAACCCGATAGACAATGCATTTAACCAGCACGTCATACGGTCCGTTAAACATATGTTAATAGTATATAAAATTAAATAATAGTGTAAAACGAAAGTAAATGGGACTGTTACAATTAAAAACCGGTCCCCCATTCCGGCCCCTTTTGCAAAGAAAATGATTTTTTTTTTTTTTTTTTTTTCAGTTTTTTTTTTATACAACTTAGTCGTTAAACAAGCATACGGCCCACCTGATGGTAAGCGGTTAGCGTAGCCATATGGACGCTTGCAACACAAGAAGCATCGCTCACGTGTTACCGACCTTACCCCCCTCCCCTATGAGCTCTGGCGACCTTACTCACGCGCAGGAACATAACTTTACACAACATAGTTATTTGGCTGCGGTATTCTGTAAGGTGGGGGTACTTCCCCTTTCGAGCTGCTCTTCGAGCGAATAAACGCTATGCTCTACCTCTATCATTGTTATATGTTTGGGCCAGATATATTTAAAACTATTCCAAATTTCAAATAAATAGCATCAGTGGTTGCTGACATATAGCGCTGTGAGAGACGGAAAGACGGAGTGGCACCATTAGGGTTCCTTTTTACCTTTTTGGTTCGGAACCCAAAAAATTATACAATCTGTTATCTGGGTGAAGTGTACTGTACACATAGTTATTAGGTGTATATGAGATAACTAATTGCAACTGATGCAGCTTGACAATGCAACTAATACGGATCGGCGAAGGATCTATTAGTCAACTAAGTTGACGTTGGGATTACAAGAGCGTATCTGTGGCGTAGAGATGTAGTTATGTCTTGTCTTCCCTTTAGATAACATGATAGCTACCTAGTTAATTGTATCGAAAATATATGTGTATGTGTAAGGGTAAGAAATTAATTTATAAATTCAGTATTAGATAACGTTTTCATCGTTTTTTTGCGAGGAAATAACTTGTAAGTCATTAATATAAAAATGTACTTCAAAATCCGATAAAATGTGGGTAAACTTATAATACATACCCACTCATCTTGGGGTTTAATAAGCGTGAAGATATTTAATTAATAAAAGGCCCGGTTTATTAACCTCAAAACTTTATATATTTCCTAAGCTATTCTATAGAAAGGTCAAGCAGATAATGAGAAGGAAAGGCCCAAACGTTTATAATAAAATTATATAAGGCAGAATACCTTTAAAAAGCTATAAATCGCAATTGATTCGGCAATAGCATCCTTAGCTTAGGCGGGGCCGAAGTGACTTAGGCACAAAGAAAGAGGATTATACCGTAATCTCGACGGGCGATGTCGAGACACGCGTCTCCTACTCGGGGCCACATTAAACCCACATTAGCTCTCCATCGATTACGACTTGACATTTTGTTACTCTCAGGTTATTTTATGTGATTCTGCGAAAAATGTTTACGTCGCAAATATCAAGAAAGGAGCATCTCGGCGAGGGAGGAAGTTATATGTTATTATCCGTTTATTACTGAGTTTGCTTTATCGATTTATTATAACGACATCATTTCAGTGGAGAAATTCCAGTTTGTCAAATTGTTAGATCAGAAGTAAGTAAAGAAGAAAGTTTCTAAAAACTTTCTTAACTTTTAGTGAGGATCTTTGTATATGGGAATAAAAATGGAATATAATAAAGAAGAAACTCTTTTTGAAGAATACTTAGATAGAGGGCATCGATGAGAAATAAAGAATACAACGCCAGCGTTAGATAACGCTAAAGGCATAAGATCACAAATAATAAGATATTAGAGATATCCGCAAGGGCAAAGAACGAACACATGACAAACCAAATTTTAATCTAAACACTAACAATCTGTTCGTTAGATATCCAGTGGGCAGGCAAATGAAGTTACTAGTAGCTCGTTATATACTTACGTGCGATGGCCTACGAAAACAGATTTAGGGCGCACTAGACGGGTATCAGCGCAGCATTCTCAGCACAAAGCTATGAAAGCGGCTTAGTCTAGAGAAAGGGGATTAGAGTATAATCTGCTGTGGAGCGGTTGACATACGCCCGAAGCGGAGGACGCCGGCTCGCAGTTTACTGACGCTACTCACAGTAAATACAGCTAGGGAACACAGAGAGCCTATTTAGACGCCTAATGTTACAACTTCATTACATAAGGGTATAAAAACTCCATTAGCTGTAGTTCGCTTCATACTCAGACAAGATTTTTGAACTATATATTATTCGAGTTTGTTATTTTCTAATGTCTTTTGTGCAGTTGAAGCATCACCAAATTAGTATATCACTTCAGCGGTGATTCTGGTTGTTATAATCGTAAAATTTATGACACATAATAATACTATTTTCTAGTGACTTCATGTCTTCCAAACGAATCATAATAATATCCTGGAACTTTAATTTGGTTTTTTGCTTATCCTTGAGTATATTGTATACTATGATACGTCTATAGTAAGCACCTGGTTGAACGAGCTTTGATCGGAGTACAAATAAAAAATGGCAAAATAAATATAAAAGATTCGACCGGATCGGGGACCGAACTCACGACCTAAGAGATGATATTTTAACGCTTAGACCACTGTGCTATCGCTTATGTATGTAGGTATGTACGTGCTGCAGTTAAATTACCGATCTTACGATGTATAACTCCGAAAAACACGGTTTTCCGGAGATGAGACTAGCTAAATCAATCTTTCACCCCATAAACTCCCATATAGCAAATTTCATCGAAATCGTTAGAGCCGTTTTCGAGATCCATTGTGGATACAACAATACCACAATAAATGAAAGCACGTAAAGTACTGATAAATACGAACTACTTTTATCGTAGGGCCAAAAAAAATGAGCTTTTCATAATTAAGGTTCAATGTCTTCTCGGCTATAAATGTATGTGAAAATCTGTTTTTTTTGCGATTAAGAAGTTGCGGTCCCATATTAAAAGTTGTTCGTTTTTATGAGTACTTTACGTGGTTTCGTTTATTTTTGTACTGTGAAGTATTTTGTCGTATCCACCGTATACATTAATGTACAAATATTGCTCGTTTAATAGTGTAGAATCTACACTATTAAACGACTACACTGTAGATATACTTATGTCCGTTTAATATTTCAATTAAAGTCTAAGATAAAACAACGAAGAAGTAACAAGTATCTTCACAAAATTCTGTAAAGTTTCCGAATAAATCAGATCGTCTCGTTTACTTTATGATTGTATTTTTTTTGATATTAAGTATTTATCTTTTAAATGTTATCGTCGAATCGTACTAGAACATTTTGGGGTTTGCTATCACCTTAATATAAAAAGTTTACGTAGAAATTGGAATGTAATTCTGCCCCAATTATATTGAAGAGCATGCATTTGAAGAAAGTTTATGCTCTGTTAAGCTTTCTGCAGGAAATGGTATTAGCTACTCTTCAAATGAATAAATAAATCTTTCAGATACAGTTTGTACCTTAGTATCTAAATTCATTGAAAATAAAGTAGCTTATTATCCATATTGCTCGCTATGGTAAAGTACGTTTCAATAGGTAATGCATATTTTTAGAAAAACCAAATCCTTGATATAATGTTATAAAAATACCTTTTTACTGCTGTTGCAATAGAAAAGAAATAAAACTAGCAAATAAAAAAGTAAATTATTACCTTATGACATGTTTAAGTTGTCCGGAGTACGAGGATCCTGAAACAAGAAAATAAAAAGTGTTAACCTTGTTACGGTTAATTGAACGATAGGTACGGTACTAACTAGACGATAATAAAAATGAAATAAAAATAACGATGCATTGTGTCAATATGACGAGGAAGGCGTATGTCAAGTGATTACACCGTGAGTCACCGCCGGCACCGCGTGAGAGCTGACCAACGCTGGTCACCAGTGACCACTGACCAATTGGACGATAATAGGGTAGGGCGCCCACATGCGGGAATATTGACTTACAATAAAAGTCACATATTTCTTAATAGACAAACACCTCGCAACGACTGACAGCCGACAAGTCAATAGAAATCCCCATTATGACACTTGTCAATTCTGTACCTTAGTGTAATTTACCTGTCTATAAATTACAGTGTTTATATACTGGCGTCTATTCGTATCGTGTCATTAGTATGACACGCTTCTTGATAATTTTGTTTTAACGAGGATTTATTTGATTGTCTATGGCCACAGATATTTATAACGTTCGAACATACAGTAATAGATCAAATTACGCTCATTTTCATAGATACCTAAACTACTTTTCTTTCAGATAATAAAGATGAACAAAAATAATAATTGGGTGCCACATTGTTGAAAAACGTCGTTCAATGTAAATTATCACGTTCACACCTAACGTTTGTGGCCTGCTAGCACCTACTATTGGTATCTCAAATAGAAACCTGTTGGAAATCAAAATTCTTGAGGTAAACCCTTTTAATTAGATGCCAATTACTCTACTCAGACCTATTCACAGTAGAGTAATTATTTCTCGATTTGCTTCAAGTAAAAGTCTTCAACAGTAGTTGGGATTTGTATTCAAATGTCAAGTTGACTGTCAAGTTTAATTTGTAGGATGTAGAATAGTAGTTAGTTAGGTACAAGCAAGAATCTTTAGATAATATATAAGATTCTTGGGTACAAGTTATAAATTTACTGTGTATCACGGCGCCTTCAATCATCGCAGAATACCAGATTGGTATCGGCTGTTTCATTATTCATCTCCGGCGTGACTTCCAGACGACAGCCCATTAGCATTTTAAATTAAGTAATGAATTTACTAGGCAGACGACCTGTACCAGGCCTAGACTTGAAAACTGTGCAAAGTTTATTATATCAACTATTATCGAACAGTTTGCCGATAAAGGACTATATTTAGAATTATTTTTGAGAAGTGACTGTGGTATGCCTAACATACCACATAAAACAACAACTTAAAGTGAATATGAAAATAAATCTTATAAAGCAAATCCTAAATAACTAATAAAATATATAGTATGATTAAGTCTGAATAAATGTTCGGATTATTGTAATACGTAGATAATAGACCTACGTGATATCCATCTATTAAAATTAGTGAGCTGAGTGACCTAATTCGTGGTGAAAAAGCCTCGTCACCTGACTTACGGCATTATAATTAAGCTGGTGCTACATAGATAAAGGTTTTTTCATTTGGTAGAGCGTGCGAGCGGAGTCTTTTAGAATTTCCAACGAAAGTTAATCCGCGCCCACGCTGCGCACGAGACTCTAATCGTTCATTTGGATTACGATTATATGTAGGAATATGCATGAGAATGTTATCGCACCATTGGTTTTGAATGGTTAAAACCGTTGAAAGACTTAAACGACACGTAAAGGTGACTAAACCGCCGTGATATGTCGTAAGAACCATTAAAGTAACTATCAACTTTTAATTCTTCGAACATTCTTGTACACGGCTATATTTAATGATTTTGTCATCATATACTTACATACTTTTAATGGTTAGCAGTATTATCCCAATGACATGGCTAGACTTTTTTCGGGTAGGAATCGTTATTGCTTATATTTGCTAAAAGGACGTAATAAGTACTAGTAGTGTTTCGAACTGGAAAACAATCAGTCCTAACATGTTGAGTTGAGATTGAATATAAATTGTTAGTCCTCATTTATCTTACCGAGCCTATGTCAGAAGCAGATCTGTGGTACAAAGGGTCTGGCTACATGTGAATTGCCTCAAGGGCACTGACAATGGGACCGAATGTCTAACAATAAGAGGTCTAAAATTTCACCGCGTCCGTCGCCTACTAAGAGATCGGGTAATGAATTGAGACCATTATTCAACTTGTCAGGTTACATGTCTGTGGTGTATGGCAACTTTCAAACTATAAATGGCTGTTTAAATTGAGTGTTAGATACTTGAAGTACTTCCCAAGAATAGTTATTTAAATTGGTCAAAAAAATCGATACGGGTAATAAAGCAAAAATAAAAAGCATTATAAAAGGTAAAAAGCGAAATTGACAAGTGAAATGCGACATGACTGTTGAATAAATAACACCATTTGAATAAAAAACACCTATAGTCGTTCAGTAAACGTCGTGTGACTAACGACAGCAAAATAATACCTTCCACTAATCTCGTATTGCATTAGGTGTAATGCCTCATAATTACGTTCCAGCAACCTGCTAAAAGCCACTATTATAATGGGAGTGGGGATGCTTTGGGGAAAATTATTATTTATATACAGATTTTATCATTTTCTGATAATTTCTGAGGAAATAAAACTATTGGGTTACAACTCAAATGACAGTTATAGGTAAATTAAAGGTTATAACGTCTAACATAAAGGTAAAACAATATTGAAGGATATGCATTTATATTGAGGAATATCACCGGAATTAAACTCTTGCTAGTCTTTTTGATCTCAAATATGTAATTGTTTTACTTTCTATCACGCTGTTGAAATTTGAGAATAAAAAAGTTATATAAATAAATATGCTTGGACATTCTTCACACATGGCCATTTTATTTCAAACTATACAAAGCTTGTACAACGGGAACTACTAATTATAGGTACTTGACCTCTGCGTGAAAACAGGACTAACAAAATGTTCATGGGCATAAGGAGAGTAGAGTCAGAGTATCAATACGCCTACCATGAGTGTCCTACGCTAACGTAATCTACACTCGCTAGCGACTACGGTAAAACATTCTGTATGAAGTGCTTCCAAAAGTGTCCACTATTGGCGGTGCTCGACAAACAAAATATTCACCGTAGTCGTAAGTCGTAGGCCTAATTTAGTATATCTTATGATTATGGTATTAGGTATGCTAATGTAAGTTTTCGTTATTTTTTAACCGACTTCAAAAAAAGGAGGAGGTTCTCAATTCGGTTGTATGTTTTTTTTAACCGACTTCAAGAAAAGGAGGAGGTTCTCAATTCGGTTGTATGTTTTTTTTTTCTTTTTTTTTATGTTTGTTACCTCATAACTCCGTCATTTATCAACCGATTTGGAAAATTCTTTTTTTGTCTGGAAGGGTACACTTCCCGTTTTGTCCCATTGTCATCATATCAGGATTTGATTACTTCTTCGTGTACTTTGAAGTCGGTTTAAGTTTTTTGTAAAACAGTCCAATTATATTTTTATCTGCACCAAAGTTTATGGTCAAGTTTATGAGGCTATTAAAAGAGGCCGCAGGTGCACCTGCACGTATCTGTTTACATCCATTGTGAGTGTGTGAATTTACATTTAAGTATTCACATTATTTAAGTTCAATACATTTTATTTTGCTAAATTATCTGCCTTTTTGGTTGCATTTTTCACTTGATTGCAGATGTTAAATGACACTTGTATTGCAATATAGTGTTTCCTGAATACGAATAAAGATATAACAATCAATGTTTGTCTGTTTTTATATCGTTTCTATGTATTTCATCCTATTCAGAGGAGTTTTTTGGCGCAGGCCGAGGAAGGTTTTTGACAAAATCTAATAAAGATACTGAAAAGAGAAGCAGAGCTTGCTGGGCATTCAAGTGCACCCACCGAGAGAATGCGTTTCTGACACTCGGAAACGGCTAATCCTATTGCGATGGAACTTTCACATGAAGGATTTTTTATTATCAGATTTACTATTTCAGTGATTTTGCCCAATATTAACAGGTGTCCGAAACGTATTCTCTCGGAGGCCGCACTGTGTTGTACAACTTTTCTTTAGCTGATAGTTGGTATTTTTAGTGTAAGCATCCCAGTGTGACCGTACCCAAAGAAAAATTACCCAGTCCTCGCGGGTTGGCGCACAATACATCAGGCTGGTGCGTGACACCCAGCACTAATGTCACCTGCTTCATTTCAATTATTGCCCCAAGTAAGGTACGAAACCTGAATACCTTAACGTGATCGCGACCGATGTTTCCTGTGATAGTACCTACCTGAAATGGAACATGGTACCGATGCGGATTCCAATATTGCAATAATGTGTTTAAGTTCTATTTTTACGATGAAATTTAATAAAAGACTTGCTACGAACAATAAATAAATATAAAAAATACCAAGGTGGTTTATATTATAGACTGCAGCTTCGTTGTACGCGCGTGGCTATCCAACCACAAGTTGAAAATTTAACACTAATCAGGTAAATTGAAATGAGAGCCTTGAGTAGCCTTTGGGCTTTCTGTGCTATATTCGGCCACATCACTAAGTGACATTGCGGTCCACTGGTCTATACGTAGTAAAAATAAATACCAAGTAAATTTCGCTTAAAGTATCGTCCTAATATGACGTTGGTTTAAATACCAAGTAAATTTCGCTTAAAGTATCGTCCTAATATGACGTTGGTTTAAATACCAAGTAAATTTCGCTTAAAGTATCGTCCTAATATGACGTTGGTTTGGTATACAGGAGGCAAACATATAAAGTATCAACAATATAAAGCTTTGAAACGGTATAATAAGGCTTCATCTTGGTTGTATGTATACATTGCGTGACGCGAAAGTAAATGTCACACGTTTTATTTCAATTATTTCGGTACACGTTTACCCGAAAATATGTAAATTGTTATATCCCTGACAAATTGTTCGATGCAATGTTGACATGATTTCATATTTTCCGCATTCAAGGCACAGTTTTACACGTAGTATTTATATACTCTGAGGTTTTACTATGGTAATACTGTATTCAAGGTAACGTATTTCACAAATACACGTTTACAGGTATTTTTCTATAGGTTTTTCATTTCAGTTCATGTTGTTATCTTTTTCTGTTTTTAGACATGGGTTTCTTGTTTTGACCTTTTCGTAGTGCAGCAACGTATCGGCGTGAATGTTTGCATTGAGATTTTGAAGAGAGGCTATGAACCGTAGAGTAACAAGCTTCTTTTTAACCCGGGAATACGGGTGAATCCGCTTACCCGAAGCTAGTCTCATATAATTTATGTATTAAATATTTATAGGTTCATTAGAGCGTGCTCTATGATATGATATTATTATGATAATAATATCGATAAAATATGAAATTTTCGTTTATAACCGTGTTTCTTTTATTTCGTTTATCACACATTTAACGCCGTGCATTGCTATTAATTACACTAACTATTAAATGAACGTTAATGACAAGCTGAAATGTGTATTGAAAATTAAAGAGTTCAGGGCTCATTTCCAATTCATGAAATCCAGTCCTTCGTTTCCGTTCGAATACGTATGTATCGCATTAATGGAACATATTTTTCATTAATTTCAAGTAAGTGTTGGTCAAATTAATCAAAACAACGTCATGAACCTTCGTAGTTCAATTAATCTTTACTGGATTATAATTAAGAAATATATAAAATACATAGAGTGAACATTTTATTTATTTAACTGTATTATTATTCATGAGGAAAGAAGCAAAACTTATTTATTAAAGTCAGCTAAAATTGCTGGGATCTGTGTCTATGGATGAGTTTGATTAAAACAAACATACACACAACAAGTACAAACATTTACTGAAAAAATTGTTAGAATCGCTGGAAATTTAAACACTTTGCACATATAGTTAACTATGAAATAGAAGTTATACAAGCACTTGTAAAAAATCCACCATATTACTTAGGTAGGTAAGTTAAACAAGTATACACATAGGTACTCAAATTAGTGCTTACATAGTGTGTGTGACTTGGTACGGACTGCGTATAAGCAGTGAAGTCGTGACCTCATTTTGCATTCCCCAGCGACTGGTGCGGATTTAGTACGAGCCAATAATAAAGTCTGAGCCGAAGGTGGAGTACCTTCGATGGCACTTCAGCCTTTGAGCAGCTCCGCTCCGCTGATGACGAAACAAAATGAAAAGCGAATTATTCTTATTCTACACTCACAGACTCGCATTGAAACAGCCTCAAAAACCGCCCCCGGTACAAAGCGAGCCTTTGTCACAGAAAAAAAAACAAATGATTAATAAAAATCTTTTATTAACCTTTTTCTGTGCGTAATTTTTGAATGAAAGAAAAGAAATAACAGGACTCAAAGAGTAAGAATCTCACCCGGTATTTGCATCTTTTTAGCTTTTTATTTGCATTTGAGGTATTTGTGTTGTAAAAATACAATTTGAATTGAAGTATTTTTTTAAAGATAATTTTATATTTAAAGAAATTCACCATTACTACCCTTACTTTGCTAGGTTTTACAACTTTATTAAATATAGGTATTATAATTTGTGACCGGTGCAGGTGGTAAATAACCAATAGGTAATGGATTTAAATTATTCCGTTAAATATATTGGTCGTCGTGGAAAAAATGTGTAACCTACCCAATTTGTCTCTCAACTCACGTCTTGTACAATTCGGGGAATGTTAGAGATACGATAGATTCACACATATTTCTGTATTGACGCACAGAGCTCCACTTTCCGTAGATACTCAAAGCATAGCTCAAATAGTAGGTCATAAACTCTGCTGTAGGTATATTAAATATTAGGTGGTTGTTATACCAACATATTTGAAATTATATTATTATGGTAATTATGGTATTATTTTTGGAAATAATAATGCTTTATTTATTGACATCGAAAAGCCTCTTATACCAGTAAATTCTATCAGAAATGTCCTTATCCAAATATGCACTGACAGCGTCAGCATTTTAGAAATAATATTTCCATTCATTTATTTTGAAGCCAATTGCAAATCAATGTTTTTTCACACAACAAATTGAATAATTAAATTCTAGTCTGACAGGCGAAATGAAATCCCTCTGTAATCGTTTAAAACGAAAAGTTTATTTATAAATTTTCTTTGTCTTTAATGTCGTGAAATAAATTATAATTTGAAGCTCCCGACGCTACCGAGGGTGCAGGGGTGGCTAAATCAGACAAGAAGGGTCAACTCCGCCACGTCGCGTCGTGTCGGCGAGAGGGGAGAATCCATTGGAAGGCATAACTTACGATTCGTGCCGAGACTACTACCGGCTTATGAAAAAGCAGTTACAGCGTTTTTGCTCACACTTTGATCATAGACCGAGATCCCAAGGCCACCAGACCTTCCTTATTTTCTGACGGACAAAATGTGTAGAATTGAGTAGTGTTAGTATTGTCCCGTCGGGCAATTTTCAAGAACCAGGCATGAAAGGTATGTTATGTACAATACGTACTTTCTTAAATTCTCAGGGAATTATTACAATACTTTTTGCAAGCAGCCAGACCAATCGTAGCAGCCAAACATCTTAACACAATAAATATGTTGATGGAGTATGAGCGCGAGGACATTATATTATAATGCAAACAAGACGATAATTGGCATTTTTTATCCATAAAAAAAATGGGTGGACGTCAGATGATAATCAATACAAAAAATAAACCATATATTGTTACCTATTGTTCTCAAAATTAATATCTATCAAATTATTATTTATGCCTAAGTTTGTTGTTGTTTTGTTGTATTGTTTGTTGTATTGAGTATCTTCTAACGTCCATCCATACATTAAATTACAATTATATTGTCTTAATTTGCATTATATTAATGCCCGCGCGCTCAGACTCCAGCAACACTGGGATCTCCTACTATCAAGGATACTAGCCTACTGAGATTTACGCTCAAAATTATATTAAATAGTTTTATAAAGAAATATGTTTGAAGTTATTGCGTTCTCCAACAAATAAACTAAGCTTCATTTTATTCTGAATTCAACTCTGTCCTGTAGCATTCGGTACATACAAACCAGAACAGACGTCTGACTCAGGCGAAATAAGCAGATAAATTATAAATTCATGTTTTTAATGGTAGACAAAGCGCAAGCTAGACCGTTGGGGTATCATTTGGTAAAAATATTCAAACGTTAGTGGTAATTTAGGGTCCGCTTACACTTGTGACGGTTGTTGAAACCGATGAATGTAGCGATATGAACAAAACGCTTCCTGGCCACGACGACTCAGTGCACAAGTTAATTATGATCTACACACAGCTAAAGTTAGATTGAAAGCAGATTAGTCGATGATTAACTATCTGTAACAGTTACGTTTGCGTAATACGATATAATGTAAATTTTATAAAGGACCGTTTTATTTTTTCGTATTGATCGAAATTTCAATTAGTATTCTATGAACATCGATCACCCTGAATTAAAGCTATGAATAAACATTTTGTAAAACAAAATTCTAGTTGTCTGCAAGGAGCCTGTTACTCCTAAAGGTGAACTGTCAGTTAAGTGTCTAAACTTTAACTCTAGCACAGGTGAAACAGATGTTCTGCTTCAGCGAGTACAGCAAATTTTCTTATTCAGCAGAACTTATACAATTTTACTATCCAAGTTTGAAGGAGTTTAAAACATCAGTGAAATCCACAAAATGTTCGATAACAATCATAAAGGTACCGCAATTAGTTCTACAAAAAACAAAACAAAACAGTCATGTAATTTAAATACTATAAAGCAATTTGGTTACATTAGGTACGAGTAAATAAAAGTTATAAAGAAGTAAATTGTTTAATTATTAAAACTTCTACAATGCCACAATGCATGCATATGCAGACTTATTTAGCATGAACAAATAGTTACTTAAGTATTGTAGTTTTCCACTGACAGCTTCAGTATGAATATTCAAAATCCGACATCGATCCAAATTGAGCGACACCGCCATAACAGGTTCCAATAGCGTCCAGGTGCGGAATACAACGCAGTGACACGTCCGCATTTTACAAACAGCTATTCCTACCACAGGGCCGTCACAATTTGTACTTAAACGTTGTAATAATTCACGCACGTGTGTCATTCCCAAATCAGGATTACGTGAACATTTGGAAATGTAAAAGTCGGTGCCTTCTCCGTCGTCTTTCGTTTAAACATATTCGTTCAGCCCCTGGCATTAGAGGGCGATGATTAATGAAGCATCCCCTGTTAGTGCCTAACGCCTCGTCTGCCCCTTTTTCGTGCATAAATAAAGCAAAGTTGAAATTATAACTTGTAGGTCGTAGGTCGTACGAAAGTTACTTAATGCAAAAGCTATGTCGTCATTCATTATAAGTGCCACAGACTCCTTGCTATTATTAGATACCTGGAGGTTTCCTTTTTAAACATTCATGCCATTTTTATAAAGGGGTACTTTCATTCAGATACTTGTTATCCTAAAATTACAAAGTACTTCGTTATTTAGTTTGTTGGGGTTTTCGTTATTTTATATAGAGAATATAATTACTGTTCATCTATTATACCAATTTTTTTATTCATGTATACCTAACTAAACTAATATAAACTAATCATGATAAAATATAAAGGGAATCAGTATTAGAGCCGTATCCATACATTCATATTGCGTGCAATGTAAGCATAAGCATTTGTTACCCAAATGCTTTCCTCGGTGGCTGTCACCGGGCAAATTGAATACAATTTATCATGCGATTCATAAGGAGCTCAACCTTCTAATATTTTCCAATGTCAACGTTTACTTAATATGTATAAGTTACCTATATATGTTTTTCGGTAAAAGTACCATATACTTAACGTGAAATTATTGATATTTCAAAAGGAATACTTAGCTTAAGCGAAGCGCTCGTGGTTTAGCATGATTAACCGTTCTTAGTCGATCAGCAAAGTTAAGCTGCCACCGTCCTGGTCGGTACCTGGATGGGGGACTGCCTAGTGGTATTTCAAATCGAGCGTTTCCGTGCTTCGGAAGGCACGTAAAGCCGTTGGTCTCGGTTATCACTTAGTTGTGATAGTCATTAAGCTAGTTGGAGGCCTACTAGGCGTCTTGAAAACTCCAACAGTAGGTTGACCTTCACCGATCCGCAGTGGGACGCGTGACGCGTAGTGGAGTATCTGCCCATTCCCTTTCACATTCTTTTGTGAAAGGAGGCTTATGCTCAGCAGTGAAACATTATAGTCTGATGATGATGACTTAGCTTAATTAATATTAATTTAATATATACCCTAAGCGATCGCATAAGCTTAGATTAAAATAAAAATAAAAAAGACATTTTGGATAATGAAATAAAGAAATCGCTACAATATTTATTGCTCAGGGAATGCACGGATTTTAATGACGACTAGGCATAGGCTATTATCGCCCCAGTACGTCCTGTCCGACTAGTCTTGGTGCTATGACTAAGTAGTTATTACCTATATTTATAATAATTCTCTCAATCGGTAAATTAACAGTTTTATAAGTGTGTTTATTAAGTGCTTTAATCATTATTCATCCTTCAGATGATCATGAAGCATTCTCATGAAACTCAACCAATATCAATTTAACCAACAATGTCATTATTTATGAAATCAAACTATAACTAAGGATTGAAAAAGAGATCTTTCCTCTCAAGACACGAGATAAAACTCATCCGTCAGCTACTTATTCTAGGCACCTTAATGTTTTACGAGTTCACGAGGTTCGTGCAACGAGCCATCAGCTCTCAATTCGAAACAGAAAATTCTATTTCACTTACTTTATGTGATATAAAAACAGTAGCGCCCGCCATTTCAAATGTGTTCAGATAACATCAGTTGGGAAACCCAGTGTGTTGTAAGATGTGCAATATCTCAAACAAAATGATGTACTTACTTTGTGTTGTTTTCAACAAAACAAAACTGAACTTTACTGAATGTCTGTTGGAATTAAGTTAAAGCTGAATGCACTACATTAAATGAATTGCTAAGGTTTGTTGTTGTATTCATTGTCTCGAGAAATATAGTCAAATATAGTTAGATAATAAAGGTAGGCACGCCAGACATAGATGTTTGATATAGTTAGGTAGCTAGTAATAGTTATAGAATGTATTAACGAGATCTGGGTTCTCATGTAAGTAGATCTCTATCAGATACAATCACTTTCAAGTAATAAACTTTAATAAAGATTGACAATGATCGTAGTTGGATCAAATATCAATGTCACGTTTAATTGGCTAAAAGTGTTTTATGTGACTGCAGGGTTTCACAATAAGAAGTCATTAGACACTAGGGAGCTGGTTAATGGACCATTAAACGGACCAATAAATTAAAGTTAATCATGACTAATTGGAGTGACATAAGGGGTATACACATGCCCAAAACGTAACTAGTTGGAATGTACCCGGGTGGTCTTTCAAACTTGGTATACGGCCTCAATATTGTTTCATAGATAATCGCCAACTAAAAGGTTAACCACATAAAAATTAAGATAATGCTGGAATTCGAATTCCTCTAACGTAAAGCTAAATAAAAACGTCGTTAACACTATCTTTTATTATGGAACCACGTTTTGTGCCGGCGACATAAACGATGACCAAAAAATTTATCCGTTATTTTAACAAATCTATTTTTAAAGATATACATAGGTATATCTTTAAAAGGAAAAAATAGAAAGGAAAGTATAGACTTTCCTTCGCCGAAAGGCTCAAAACAAAAAAAGTAATAGAATCGCCAATCGGACCGATTGTACTTTAGGAACTCCGCTTTGGTAAAACCCTTCATTAAACTTATCTCAGTCGGATCTAAGCCAGAATCCGTGTAACGTAATCGATTTTGGAACGAGAAGCCGCGGAGGACAAAGTGCGGTCACGAATTTACATATAAATTCGGGATTATTTTAATTTAAAACGCATTTGAAATGTTTATTTGCATATATATGGGGGAGTATTACCGTTTCTTTGTCGCAGTCTGCTAATAAAGCAGTTCAGTGAATTGACGCATTATACAGCGCGAGGTTGCAGTCTCATGTGTTTGGGGTTCACAGTTCGCGACACGGAGCACTCACATACTGAACAAACATTGCTTACCGGGTGTATGTGACATGTCCACTTAACAAAATTAAGCAATTTATCAATGTGCACTGCGCTTATATTTGTTGAGGGTGGAGTAGTCGTTAACTTGCCTCATTAAAAAGATTTTCCATGATTAAATTGAATAACATACTTGCAAGTTTTATTACAGTTGTAAATCGATCTTAACAGGACATTAGGTAGTCACTGGAATGTTATCAATATTAGTGATGGCCAATAATCATATAATTTTAATACTATTTAATTGGTCACATACTGAACATCAAATTGTTTGTCTAAATACGAATACCTCCGTGAAAAATTAATAATACTAAATTTAAAAAAAAAAAAAAAATAAGTAAAGCCTTATACTATTGTTTATATAGAATTTCTCAAATATATACATCATAAACAGGTTTACAGTGTCATTTGTTAAAACATATCAAAGATACTCCAAAACATCAAATAATACCTGTCTAATTTGTTAGCTTTGAAGATTAAATTACGTTCAGTCAACATTTCCTTTTAATTGAATTAACGCATCATTTTAAACTGTAACAAGATAACTTTCTCATATAACGCTTAACATCAAAGGATACCAAGAATAATATCGAGACGTGGCATTAATTATGAACACTGAATTCTGTAGTGGTATTAAATCAGTCATTTGTTAGAAGACGCTTGTGATCCCGCTACCCGAGTGATAGTGGATGTATGTACATATATTTTGTTCTTGCACTAATAGCTCGTAAATATTTCAGCGCAAGCGGCAGACACACATGCGCCTCTAGACAAATGGTCGCTTATAAAATATATGTGTGCCGTCACTTTGAACATTCCCATTCGTTACGTTTCCGACGACTGAAATAACAATACTGGCCCATTACTGAAGTGCCCACTTTTAAATTTTGAACGGAAACGGCGGCCGTGCCATCCATCACTTTTGGCCAGTACTCGACAAATAACAGCTGTTTTGTCTAAACATTCCCCTACACAACTGATGAACTCTTCAAAATGTAACATGATGTTGGTATTTAGGTGTAGAATGTTCGTCAGAAAAGCAGTTCTTCATTGCCTCATTAAAGACATGTCTATTTGTGAGGGGCGGAAGGGCGATGTTTCAAATTCGGATGCTTATGTTGTTTATCGCCTTCCTTTACACGTATTAAAAAATGTGTCCTTATTTCTTATACCCATTGCACCTAATCTAACTACTATGTTTTTAAACAGTCGATGCAGAAAAAACTTTCCAAAAAAGTTAAACCACCTTCAAAGTGGGTTTAAACGAAAAAGTATGAAATAACTAGGTACGTACGAACACACTGACACTATTTTGAAGTTTAGTTACGGCTATTTGTCGAAAATGATTTTATTTTCAATGATAAATAATATTAATTTAGAGTTTGTAAACTGACTTCAAAACTAACACATTATAGTTCTTAGTCGTCACTTTATGCTGTATATGTTGCAATTTTTGAATAAACCATATTTTATTCTTAATGATACTTTCTGGCATGACGTAAGTAATTATCAGTGATAAGCTATGAACATCCTATCGAGACAAGGTGGGCGTCCGCCAGTCATTCTTCACTCTTGACGACACTCCCCAAGCGGGGATTTCGGTCCTAACAGATTTCATGGAGCCAGCTTCGGGATTAAATATAGAAGTTAGAGAAAAAAAATAAGAAAAGGCCAGCAAGCGAAAAGATAAGTCTTTGGCTAAGAGAGGTAGAGCATAGCGTTTTCCACCTTACATACTTACATAGGTACCTTACAGAATACCGCAGCCAAATAATAACGTTGTGAGTAAAGTTGCCAGAGATCATTGGTGAGGGGGGAATGGTCGGTAACGCCGTGAGTGATGCCATGGGGTTGTAAGCGTCTCTTGTGATGCAACACCCGTGGCATCACAAGAAACCGCTTACCACTAGGTGGACCGAATGCTTGTTACCCGACATAAAAAAAATACTAGTAACAGAGGTAATAGAGTGGGTTAGAGATTATTTTGAAATGAACACAGGTATAATAACATGTTCATTAACCTTACAAAACAATTCGTAGGCGGCGCGGTGGTATGTATCCTACAAACACAATAAGAGATCAATAGAGTTGGCCGAATCACGTCACGTTGCGTACACTATGAGAAAAGTTGCGGCACGGGACGAGGGATTTATTTGTCAACTTGGTTCTGATAAAACTTTGTTTGACATTTGATTGTGAGGTCATGCCCAAGCCCCGGCTTCCTCGCAGATAAGTTTCGAGAGCCGCCCCATTTTAGCTCCAGATTAATTTCTCTCTGTAATATTGACTTAGGGGAAGTGGGTTTTATCATTTTTGTGTAACTGCTACCATTATTATATTATAAATGCCAAGCACCACGTAGATAGCCGGCTATCTTCATGAAAAATGAGTTTCTCGCAATAAAGACTGTAGTATCATAAAAATATAGTTAGAAACCCTCCCTTGAGCTGGCGAGACTAAAGAAGGATAGACTACTAGATAATTGCAGGTGAATATTCTGCACCTACACATTTTCTTGAACGCTTTTATTTATCAAATGCACACCTAAAGTATTTACGACTTTTAATAAAGAATGAGCTAGTATACGTAAATTTTACTGTTTATATTTCCTCCCACTCCTTGTGTTTTTATAACTTAAACTGATATGGGTAAAAATCGTCAATAACTTCCCATCAAAAAACTAGTAAGCGGCATTCGTTACAAATGTTTGGTCCCTGTCCCGATTTCAGCTACATTATAACTTGGAATGTCTCCAAGTTATAATGTAGCTTAACTCGGCAAACTAGAATCTGTCGATGAAGTAAAGTAATACTTGATACAGACCACCCCCAATGTTGGAAACAATATTTCACAGTCAGTTAACGATCTATTTGCATGAGGGATTCTGTGGGTTCGTCGGTGGGTGCACATCCAAAAGGAATGCCGTAAAAGCTCGAAAGTTGACAAATCTCTCGACGTTATTTCTGTACTAATTAGAAGCGAAGGCGTGGGCGATGTCACCCGAATGACAAACGAATAATAACGAGGCACGTTGTACACTACTGAGCGGTTCCCGAAGATAAATTCATTTGTTGATCACTGTAAGTATTGGTGTGAACTTAAAAAGTTAAGTTAAATAGTGTTATTTGTTTTGAGTGTCACGTTCACTAAAGATGGTATCAACATACCTACGTAGGGCTGGAATATTTAGATGTATCAAAGTACCTCGGGGACATTTCACGTGACGTTATGAGAAGGGACAATTTCCTTGAAGCAAATGAGAGAGGTTGTATGTAACATGTAGATGTATACAATATAAACGGTTGTTTTCTTGGAAAAATATCTTGTTCTTTACGACATACCTCCGCGTATTACTTAGACTTATTTCGCAGTTCATATACACGCATTCAGCGCAACATAAAACCCTAAATATTACAGACTAAAAAAAAGATGGAAGTAATTTAAATGTGTAGCGTCAGCGAAATATTTTCAATGTCGTGCGTGCCTCGTTTAACTTATATAATCCAACATGTATGACTTACTTTTGTAGGATTAAGATACAGATGGCCACGTTCAAATCTGCAACAAAAATTACAACATTATTCTGGTTCGTAAAGCATATAATCATAGAAATAGATATATTTAGAAAGAGTGTCACTGATGTATGTGACAGTAAAATTTTACGCTCGCTCTACATCATTATTTTTGTCTTGTGACGTTCATAATGATAGCAATTGTTGTACTATTCCATTTAAAATCGGAAGAAATTTAAATATTAAACATTATTTTGCATTTTTATTTATTTTTATTCGATTTAGCCCCTAACAGTTAGGGGCTATTTTTTTCTACGAGTCAGTAGCTTCCACATTCAATCTGGATAGATTATTAAAGAAAGCATGTAATATATCTTTTATACCCATGATTATTCCATGCTTCATTGTTGGCTAACTTTCGACACCTTCGAGTTTGGAACATAAACGAAATTGACTCGAATTAGTGTCAATTCCTACAGCCTTACTAATAAAAAGTTACACGCGGTGTACACATCTGTTATAGGATAATTGCTACTAATAAAAACATTTTTGACACAAAGCCTGTATACACGTGTTTTAGTTACCTAAGAAATTTACACAGGGCTTACACGGGCCAGGACCCTTGTTTAGTGTTTGTATAAGAACATTATGGCGGATTTCAATAGATCAGCTGTGTCTGACAATCAAGTGTTGTGTCCATTAACTACGGACCAGGCCAACCGCGCAACAAAATGACACCAACGCGCTGGCCCTAAAAAGTCATTTTAGGGCCAACGCGACTCAGTCGACTGCGGTCATACTGCGGTCCACGGAACAGTTCATTCGTTCATTGTTTGCTTATAATTGCCATAAAAATGCCTAATTGCGTAGTGAAAGGCTTGTGTTTTATACTGGAGTTATGGATAAAATAAAACAAAAATTTACAATTTATTTGATTTTGATAACTTTATGCAAAATGTTCCGGTAGGTGTATCCTTAGTTTTGAAGTCATTGGCACAGCCATTTGCTTCGTTTGTTGACGTAACATTTGTAATTTGAAATGACGTTCTTCTTTCTTCTTCTTCTTTGGTTAAATGGCTACTGTAGCCATAAGCACAAGACAGTTTCGTTCAAAACCACCATTAGCTATTTGAAGCTTTTTAAAAGTAATTTTATTGTTTAATTATTAAAATAAAAATAGTCTTAAGAAAAAGAAACCTGATTTTTATGCTATGATTAATATTTTATATAATTATTTTTCAGTATCTTTTGGTGTTTTCACATTTTTCCCCATATTTTCTCCCGTATTTTAAAGTTAGATAGTTTTAGTTTCAAAACGTTCCTAAAAAGTTGCCAGTCGTTTTTGTTTTAACAAATAGATAACTATACAACGCTTACACACTGATTATTAGTAAAGGGAATGTATAGCAACTGTGTAAGGCTTACACACTGCATAACTATACAGCTGTTAAACAACCGTGTTCCATATTTTTATTAGTAAGACGGTAGTCTTTAAATTGACACATAGCGCACATAGCGATCACGATTAGGTTCGAATTAAATCTAACTTCAATCGAGATTTGTCTTTCGTAGGCATCGAGAAAAACCCTTTAGAGTACCAATCTAATTCCGTAACTAGTAAGTGTTTTTTAACCGACTTCAAAAAAAAGGAGGAGGTTCTCAATTCGGCTGTTTTTTTTTTTTTTTTTGATGTTTGTTACCTCATATCTCCGTCATTTATTAACCGATTTGGAAAATTCTTTTTTGTCTGGAAGGGTACACTTCCCGTTTGGTCCCATTGTCATCAGATCAGGATTTGATTACTTTTTAGTGTAGTTTGAAGTCGGTTTAAGTTTTTTGTAAAACAGTCCAATTATGTACTGATGTAATACTCGCACTTCTACTTAGGTAGCTCCTTCTTTATAATAGCACAGTAAAAATAATAGGTTTATAGCGAGTACAAAGATATACGTAGTTTAAATAATGAACAAAGTAATAGTTGACACTCAAATTGTACGGAGTATTTTTATACTCTGAGCTCAAACTCTACATTTTTAAGATATAATAATATACTTGGTAAATTTTATTTTATTTATTTATTTTATTTTTATTAAGTAACATTTTTGCAAAGTACCTTAACTTAAGATTGTAGTGAGTGTCAACTATTATTTTGTGCATTGTTTATAACAGTAGGTAATACGCAGACAGAAAGGTTGGCTTATCATGTAAATAATTTTACTTAATGAGTGTATGCTGTCAAAACAAAATAAATTAAAAAAATAACGATAATCACTGCATCTTACCCCCTTATTAATAAATAAGGTTTAAGTCAGTCTTGTAACACCCAGGTATTAAGATAGCTCTTTTTGTTTATATGACATTAGAAAGTGACGGATATATTTAAAACCTAGGTATTACTATACTTGTCTTACAACCTATCTGTATATATAAAATTCAAAGTCCTGACTGACTGACTGACTGACTGACTGATATATCAACGCACAGCCTAAACCGCTGGTCCTAGATACATGAAATTTGGAGAGTGTATTCTTTGTGAAGAGTCGGTATCCACTAAGAAAGGGTTTTTCGAAATTCCACCCCTAAGGGGGTAAACTAGGGGGTGAAAGTTTGTATGAAAGTCCTTCAGTTTTGAAGTTAGGATCTTCAAATTTTGTGTTTAGGCTGAAGACTGAAAATTAATTCATACGTGTCTTAGCATTTTTGATAATCCACCCTCGAAGGGATGAAAAGCAGGATGAAGTTTTGTATGGGAAGTCACTGATATATCAATGCACAGTATTGCACAGCTTAAACCGCTGGTCTTAGAGATATGAAATTTGGAGGGTGTGTTCTTTGTGAAGTGTACGTATCAAATATGAAAGAGTTTTTCGAAGCGGGGGTTGAAATTTCTGTAAAACATATTATTACACACGTAATTTAAGTTCTTGGTTTTTTCATGCGTTTTTATGATTGTGTATTATTAATAATACTTTATTTTTTAAATAAAAAAAATGGAAAAAAATTGCCAATATAGTCATCAGAATATAAAATTCAAAGTCCTGACTGACTGATTGACTGATATATCAACGCACAGTCTAAACCGCTGGTCCTAGAGACATGAAATTTTGAGGGTGTGTTCTTTGTGAAGTGTAAGTATCCACTAAGAAAGGTCACGTGTATCATAGTTTTTTCGAAATGGGAGATGCCTAACAGAGTCAATTGGGCTTAAACAAGAAAAAAAAACAATTGAGAGGGAGTGAGAGCACTTATTACGTTTGTTTTTGAAGAAAAATATGTCATTTGTTTCCTGTAGGCCACGCGGGCGAAGCCGCGGGCAGAAGCTAGTTTATTAATAAGGGGGTTAATGTTTTGTTTGTACACACGGCTACACATCAAGCTATACATTTCCAGTATAAGCTGATCTCGCATTGTATAGGATTTCCGTACAATGAGAGGTTAGCTTATATTGGAAATGTATAGCTTGATCTGTAGCCGTGTGTACTTGACTTAGCCAATCAGAGCATTGTCGTGGTGGTGAATTGGCGGAATAGATTTAAAAAAAAATTTACGTCATTGCGTTTCTTTGAGTTCATTGTTCGATGTCCATAGGAGATAGATTGTAGATAAGTACTGACTTCAACTCATTTTTATGTTTGTAGTTAATGACTTAAAATGAAAATGCGTGAAATTTATTAATTAAGGCTTTATGATGCCTTCATATCTATTTGATTGTCAGCGGGGTTGCTGCGTTTAAAATGTATGCACACAAAAATATATTCAATTTTACATTCATTTTAAATCAGTTACATTAATTAACGCTCTTTATATGATTTGCTTGATGGTTTCTGTGTGTTTATTCTCGTTCACATTGATAGCGCATAATTAACATGTTTAAACAGCTTAAAATTATAATTACTTACTCAAGAAATGTCGTTGGGTGTTGATTGAAGTTTATTACTCACCGTTTTATGACTTGGATTTAAGAAAGTATGGGAAACTAATAAATTTTTGAGTTAACGTTTTTCGTTCGTTATAAATGTAGAAATCTAATTACTATTATCATACCGCCACTATAGGTACTAAAATAAAAATTATTTTAATCCAAAATTAAATCTTATTATAAAATAACGTAGTTATTAAGATTTTTATGTAAAAATACTTATATTCAAAATTTGGTAAAAGCTCTATGTCGATACAAAGTAGGCAGGATCACGAACTTTGCGAGAACAAAGGGTAATTTTCATTTATTACGTTACGATACTACCCTCAGTTTGCTTTTAGCTATATTTCTGCTCGTCTCAGCTATTACAATAACAAGCGGCTTATTTGAGAGCTATTAACGTTATTAACGTACAGTGATCATTATCTCCCAGCAATAATTGTAGAGCTTCAATATTTAAATTTATTGCCCAAGTAAGATTATGGATGCTTCTAGCGAAATAAATTACACCGAACGGAGGTAATTAGAAGGTTATTATTAAATGTAATCGAAACCAAAGACCTTAACAGTCTTCACTGTATTGAAACAAAATAGAAGCCTCTACTGAAAATACCGCTTAATAAGTAGGAAGCACTATATCATAAATTGAGTTTTTAGGGTTGGTGTTGATTAATTTATTTGAGTATACTTTGAGGAAGTGAATGACTATATATTTTTCATTCTGAGACATTACGCATCAAGCATGTAAATCTTTTAAAAGTTAAATAGCACGTGCAACTTGCATTTACATTGAAACGGATTAAGTAAAATAAAAAGAACGTTTCTCCATTAAAGCACTAAACAAACAGAGTAGAGCTTACAATCTCATTATAAGAACTGAGTGTTGTACACAATACTGAAGAGAACAACCGACCAAGTAGGGTAACCATAACTAAAGTACCTATTTACCCCGTATGCTAAACTTTTTGAAGTTATTACGTGCGTACAAAAAAAACGTTATTATCTAATAAAGTTGAGTTAATGAGCCACAAAATTAAGTCGGTTTTATTATTATTGTTAAGAACCCTTCGTGCGCGAGTCCGACACGTACTTGGCTGATTTTTTTATGGTCAATTGTCAGTTGCGACTGTTACTATAGTATTAAGCACTTTAATTCAACGTTTCACGTTTTTAACATACCTTCCTACTGCCTTAACATAAAAAATAAGGAATATTATATCGGGAAATATTTACAATAAGCCTAGACATATTTTAAACGTGCCTAGAAATATTTTAAACGGCTCTAATCGTCACGGTGAAGCTATTTGGTATATTTACGAGTATTTTATAGTAACACAATATAATGGTTGCCGTAGTGTACAGCTCAGAGTGCGGTAATGGCTAATTAACCAAGTGTATGCTCGGTACGAATTAGCTGCTCAATTAGAATCACATTACGTGGAACAATTTACCGCTAACCGGTCGAGGGTGCGCTCGATGCGCTCAGAATAACAAAATGGCTGGTCAAACTCTTTCTGTGCTGTTAAAATGTAGACACTAGAAAATTGTAGTCATAGAAAGGGCATATCAATTTAATTTTATTTATGATTAGTAGTTATTAAGAAATATGGTATTTAGTCAGCTGCAACAAAAGGCTAGTGGAGATGTAACATGGTATGGAGAAGAAACATTTATGCACTATAAATTACAATGTTTCCAAAAACATCTATGGGCCACAAATCTAAATAAGACTTTCATGATTAAATACGGAAAACATTTTACACTATAGTAGACTTGAATACGAAACAAGATAGAAATAAAAAAGACAACAATACGTCTTAAAAAAACAATAGTAACGCAGAAGTTACTAACTCTATGGTTCAATCTGTGGAACTTATTGGTGAGCAACATCCCGAAAATCGTGATCGGACCACCCACCGTCGCTGTGAGAAGCCAAATGAAATAAAACAACGATAAATAACAGTGCTCTCGCATAATTGATCACAAATTAAAACTCGCGGCGCGTCCGAAATGTTAAACGCCGACGTCGCCGAAAGCGAAATTAGTATCTGCATATATGTATGTATACTCGAACCCACACACACATGCTCAAATGTGGGTCCATGACAGGGTTGCCCTCGAGACATGGTTTTTAACGGGTGAGCAATTATTGAAGGCTTTGTTTATTTTTTAAGGATATGTATACAAACGAAAAGTTATGAGTCGGGGCAAGTGATATTGTTATGTAACATTTGTGTCATGAACATGAAATATTTGCTCTGACTTCTTTTTCGTATGGAGTTCCAAATGAAGCTCAGCTGTTATGGTATAAGTAAGTATAAAGCATATGCATGTACCCCTTGCAGTTTAATATGATACTTTAAAATAAATTATGATCACTGTTAATTTCGTTTCTTAGCATCACATTTATCTATAACTATTTAAATAAAACCATGTTTTACATTACCGATTTTTATAGAGTTTATGTTGATATTAAATATTAAAAAAAAACTTATTTATTCACTGTAACATGCTCTAGTTATCACTGGATAAGGTCACGAATGTCACCATGGATACAAAAAAAAATTTATACTAGAGCTGCATTTTATATTACGAAAATAAATGATAGTGGCTAATATGTATGTT
Organism: Achlya flavicornis; assembly: GCA_947623365.1. NCBI lineage: Eukaryota > Metazoa > Arthropoda > Insecta > Lepidoptera > Drepanidae > Achlya > Achlya flavicornis. The sequence continues at coordinate 8,323,252 of OX392467.1, forward strand.
ACATGTAAATACGAGAAAAACATATTTACAGTCATAGAGTTTTCGTTAGAAACGTTGGCATATTTCTTCATGAATATTTATGAAGTGCACATTGTAAGCTTTGCTAACCCTAACTACTTTACCACACGCACAATCTGTTTACCGAGTCAAAACAATGAGCCGTATTCAGGACAATATGTCACTAAAAATAAATGGATTTTGTTGAGACATTCACTGTTATGATAAAAGCTGCTTATTGTTCTAAAGCGTATTTATTGCTTGTTTGTATAACAATAAAAATTGTTTATTGAATCATAAAACTTACATAATTTGTTTTATTTTGAAACTTTTGAATATCAATTGATTGAGTCTAACAAATAATAATTGTATTCATCCTCCAAGTCTTAGTAAAGTTATTTTAAATGTTTGGGTGGATATTTAATATTCAATCACAAGTGAATGAATTTGAATGTAATTTGGCATGAAGACAGAACATACTTGGAGTGTTTGTTTTCATACACAACAATCTGCCCATTCTTAGTTTTCCGATGTGAAGTTAGGGTCTGGGGTTTTATATTTGTCAAAATATTTTAAATTAATGAGCATAGTAAATCATTTAACCTTCATTTAAAATACCTGCTACCTTTTACCTGCTTTTAAATATTCATAATAGCTTTAATGTTCTAAGAAGAGAATCAGACGATTGGATCGACCGCTTGTTCCACGAAGGTGGTTTTGAGGAACTACAATAATTTAATTCCAACTGATGTTACAGACACAACACTCCATTTTGAACTACTTGTTTGACCGGTATTCTCTGCTCTTTAGTTTGGGAATCAAGTACTTTATATAATTTAAAATCCGACACAAAAAATGTCACCGTATAAAATACGTCTTAATACATGATCAATAACTGCATTCAACTGCTTTCAATTTCTGATTCTCAAGAGACAAGGACATCTCGGCACGCATTAAAATTCATTGAAAACTTTTCTAATACAACATACATTTACTGGTCAGTGGTCACATTATGTTGGAATACGATAATAATATATTGTAAGTAGAGGAGTATAAATAATATATTATGTACCTAAGCGTTGAATTCGTACTTGATCTTAAGTGGACGGGATACTCAGCTGAGTCAACCTTTGTGTGAGGAGTCAAGCGATGCACTTGATGCATTGGTTATGTTAAATATTGAATTTGTGCATGACCATCCTTCACCGACTAATGTTGGCTATACCATACGTACCTAGACATATAAGAAGTTCGTAAAGTACATCAAGTTTTAAGGGGAATTATTTTGATGATGATATTTGAAAGTTATAAAGTATTTACAATGAAGTGTTTGTTAGACCGGATGTCCAAATAAAATTTTACTTTAGTATGGCATCTATAATCACGGATTCTGCAATGTTAGGTCCAACAAACTTAAACTTAAAACTCAATTCAGTCTGTGATAAGGAACTTACAAACCTTACAATGGACTCTATCAACGATCGAGTCAATAAAACGAGCATGCAAGTCCCGATTTCCGTTTAAAAGATTTCTTTATGCAAAAAATCTGATTATTCCAGCAGGATTTTCAACAGCGGATTCTGAAGAAGGTATGCGTGGGCTAAAATTTACTTCTTGGGTGTGATTAACTTATGACCATTTTACGGATGAAAGTCTTAACAGCCTAACTCATCTTGTATTAAAATGTAAATTACTTATATTTAATTCTTATATTATTAATGAATAACTACCAAAGAAACCGGAAATAACTACACTACCTAACTTACCAATATAAGGTAAATAATGATCTATAACTTTAGTGTATGTCACACAACTTTCATCAACTTATCACACAAGATAATTACGTGGCTACTTATCAAAATAACTGGGTGCATCTTCAGAGCCGGACATTGCGTATCTCTTCAGGCAATACGTAGTTTTATTTTGGTTATGCCCTTGTTGCGGCCACCGCGAGTATCATTCGCGTGCCTATCTCGACTACAAATCAGAACCTCTGTGTAACAAGCAGATAAATCTCAAAACTACCAAAAAGGCTCTTAATCCTGTGGCATACGACTTATATTTCCAAAAATAAGATAACAAAGGTACAGCACTCCAAAAGTGGCTCGTTCTATGCAGTCTGCCGAGCCTTATCGAGCTGTGGCAATCTGCAAACACTATTTTGTTATTTTTGCAGAAGTAATGTAGATGAGAAAAGAAATATTACTGGCTCTGCCATTAAGTAGATATTTATGAGCAGCTGGCTGTTCTCGTTGGTGTTGAAATTATTAATGCTACATTTCATCTTGCTTTTAATGTAGCTATATTCGCATAAAAAGTATCTTTCGATAACATACCTAACCTACTGATGACAATAACCCAAGAACTTAAGATATGATTTTATTTCGGTTTTGATATCGCATTGTAGTAACCAGATGCTGTTAGACTGTTAAGGATTTGGTAGAACTAAATATAAAGTAAACAGATATGGCCAACAAAAACCTACTAACAGCAACATCCTAAAAATAAAACTGGATACAGTACATAAAGAAATATAAAAAAAAACATTGATTAGGAACCAATTAATTTGTTCAGTTAAAAGTTTTGTGATGGATTCATCAACATGAAAATACTTAATATACTAAGATAAGTTTACTAAGTTTTTACTTGATTATTTATAAATAGTATCTATTTACTGGGTATTGGCAGAGCTTCGCGGTTAAATAAACTGTTCCCTATTGGATTCTATATTAAAGCATTTAGGTCACTCAGTTCTCTGTATTCGTGTATTGATGCTGAACTGTAGTGCTCAATGCTAATAGGTACATGATTTGTGGTCTACTCTAACTGATTAACAATAAACTTACATTCGAAAGGTTTATACTAAATCCAGTCAGTAATAAATAAAAATAACCTTATCCTAGATAAAAAAAATGGTAGGTATTTCTAGTAATGGGATATCTAATCTATCAAAATATCGAAAAAGTATGACAATTTATTATGAAATTATTCCATGTTCGACGTGTTGAATATCGAAAACGGCAGATAGCCGCAGCATCTCTAGTTAATTACATTGAAGGATAATACAATAAAATTAAATTTATTTATTGGTCCACACACATCAACGATCACATAAAGAACTGCTAATATATCCATATCATACACTTTTTTATACGATGAATCATTATGATTCACGAAACTGGTGTAGATATTTTTTTAAGTAGGTATCTAAAGTATCTATTAGCTGCCAATATTTTTTTTATTAAATCACTTTTGTGCTCGTACACTAACGCTAGAATATTTCATCACAAAAGCCTTTGTTCGGTTACCACAACATTACTTTTTGTCTTGGGGACCCGGCCGCAACAAAAACGTTAACAGACTCAAAGCTGTTACTAACAGACAGTAGGTATCACAACATTTGGTTAGTAGATATACAATCCTTCAAGCAAATATCAACATTAACCTTCCGACCTCGAATACCTCCACGAGACTTCTGATCTCAGGCTGCGATTACTTCTTCACTGTAGCCCGCGGGCACACACTGATTTATTTTATTATGTTAATAGAATCAAATTTAAAATTAATTCGGGAGATGAAATAATGGATGCCGCGCTACTAATGATTAAATACACCTTACTTCCTGTTATTTTTTTTCCACATAGGTAAAAAGGTACGATCGTAACTTTTATTCAGGGTCGAGCAGCGAGTGATTTTAACGAGCTTTTATTCGCAGACTTTTTATTTGGAGTTAGAGAGGTATTTTTATGAAACTAATGAATGTCAAAGAGAACTTAATTTACTTTCGTTTGATAACGGCGACCGTTTTCCATTTAACGATAAAAATCAAGTCTTTTTTATTTTGGTTTCTGTTTCTATTATGTATACTATTTGTTACCTATAATAACAAATACCTACCCACGTAATTTCAATTCATCACATCCTCGAAAAGGCCGTTTCACACTTATCCAAAGCACGTATTACAAAGTGAATTTGTAACTCGATCCAAAGTCAATTATAATCGTATTACGTGGCGTCTACGTAAACCGTGCGTTAAATTTAATTATAATATTATGCTTCCGAAAGAAAATGGGTCGTGTTTGCCGTGATAGCGGCGCGGGGCGGTGGTGGCGGCGCGGACAAGGTATTATTCAAAGAATCATCAGTTGTGATGCGCGTAGGCACATATTTAGTCATGGGCTGGGTTCGTCCCACCGTAACTATAGCTGGTTAATAAACGTACCTACAGCGGGTTCACGCTCAAAACTATTCCTCTCGTGTAACCGGTTCTGATGCACTGAGCGAGGCCACTACAACTTGATCACTTAGTGAGGATATACCTTTATTTCTGTTCAGAAGTTCCAATCGACAATAAAGTTTGTACAGTCAACGACGTATCAACCTAGACTGATTGGACTTTGGACTAGTAGAAGTTGAACTGTGCGAATCGTGCGAGAGAGCGCGATATGTTTTTGTTATTTCGACCCACTCACGCTCATTGAAGCGCCCGCGCCGTCATCCACACCTCTACCTATACATATTATGAATAGTGAATTCTAAAAACAGGTTGTGCTCGTCGCGTAGTCATTTGTGTTACAAGCTCACGAGTTACTTTTCAATTTGCGCTGCGCGTTGCGCCCATAAACCATATACCTATATACTAATATAGGTAAATATAAAGCGGAAGAGTTTTTTGATTGTTTAAACGCGATAATCACTGGCTGGACTAATAGTCGGACTCGAAAAAATATTTTATATAAGATAGCCAGATTTATGAAGAATAGTAAAAGCTACTTCTACATATTTTATTTTAAAAAAATGGGATCCTACGAAAACTTCAATAATCCAAGGTGTAAAAAAATACCTATAATATTCCTTAAATCGCAAAACGCTATTCGCGCTGCGAAAACTATTGATGATAGAACAAAATAATATACAAGAGAATTGTAGGTCATCAAAATGTCAACAGAAAAGTCCGCGGTGGCATATACCTATCTCCTAAGGTTGACATACAGTAACCAGTATTATGTTTCAAAGATGAATAAAAAAAACATATTTTTTAGGCTATGCGATTGTGACCAATATAGTTAAATATGTTCGTTATCTATGCATTTAATGTAGGCTAGCCGTTCCCCGCACACGTTCCCGGGTTTGTTTAAACGGGATAATCTCTGGAAGAATTTTTCACCAAATTTTCTTTCACCAATAGTAAGCTAAATTATCCCCGAGTATAGGTTTAATACTAAAACAACTTTAAGTATAAATAAACAACCTCTTATATGGAAAATAAAACTTTATTAGATACTAAAATCACAATTATTTCTTTCTTTCTAGTCATTCTTTGCATGGATCATCAATGTGTCTCCGAACTTACTTGAAAACAATCAAAATCAGTCTTAAAAGTCTATAATGAATGAGTAATATAAAATAACTATCAAAATCTAAACAAAGCTACCAATTGACTTAAAAACCAATAACAGTTAAAAATCTGAATCAACAGTGCACATAATAAGTAAGAGTTTTACAAAATTTACTATAATAAATACACAATTTAAATAACATGAGCAATATAAATTAACACTTAAAGGAACATCAAATATTATATATTTATGTAAATAGATCATCATAATCATGACTTAGAAATTAACATACAGTGAACCACAGAATACTTACTAATAATAAAGTATTCTGTAATCTGTGCAGTGAACTGAATCAGTCTTAAAAAAATGGAAACAATTAACATTTATAATAACCTAGTTATAATAACAGTAATGGTGACTAACAAAACATAAAACTATGAGTTACTAACAATAAAAATAGATAATCACATAGATTTAAATATTTGCATTAAAATATAATCATCATAAACAATGCAAAAGAGATGCAATCTAAAATTATTTTAACTCTTTTATAAGGGGTTTTTATGTTAAAAGATCTAATTAGTTTACCATAGCCTTCGAAGTAACCTTACCTGTATCAGAAGTGCGCAAGGTGATAAATGGCTTAGTTGTTTCAAAACACAACTTACTATACACAAATTATTATGGAAAATACCTACGCGCACGAATTATTACACGCGAACGAACTATTTTTTTAGCCGGAATCCATGTTTTCAAGCCTGCGACATTTAATCTGCGCCGGATTGTTTGGGTTGATACCTGAAACAACAGTAAAAACATTATTTCCTTTAAAAACAAAGCTATGGTAATACTAACTTTAATAATAACTTTAATGTTTTTAATACTCCCACGATAGAGATACCGTGAATAGTGGTGATAGTAAATAGTCGATTAGCGATTTACTTTCCATAATTATGTGACACCTAAATAACATTAAAATGCCTTCATTGACTTACGACTAATAAAACTTTTGTTTTTAGTAGCTTTGACCAAGCTTTTCTGAATGATTCCTTATATAGAATGGTAAATTATATGGAAGTATAGACAATTACCAGTATAACAATGAACAAAAGCAACGCTGCTGTTAACAAACGGGCAATTAAATTTCGGCACCTCAAGGTTTTGTCGGCTTTTGCTTTTAGTTGAACAATTACAAGGACCGAAAAATAAATAAGATCAATAATAAAATATTTATTGATGTAGTATTTTTCACGTATAGATAAACAGGCTTTATAAAGAGTGCATTATGGTTTATGTAGAATTTTAAGGTAAAATGACAAGAAATTTTGTTTGTTAAATACTTGTTGTTGATTATACTGATTAATGCATTAAAATCACACGAGAAACATGACGAGCAATATAAAAAAGCCACTAACTTATCATGAAATATTTTGAAATCACGCAAGATAGCTTCTTAAAGTGAAAAGCAACAATCAAATATATTTAATGTAGTATTTAAAAAAAAACACCAAATTGAGGCAAAAAAAAAAGTAATTTTATTCGTAGAAGTGGGAAAAAATAAACTTGGACAAAAATACAATATACTATTTAAGTGGGTTTACAAAATTGATTCATTTTTTTAATCATTCTATAATAATTATTATATAATTTTATTTTATTATTATTTTGTCGTAAACCCACTGTTTTTGTCCAAATATTATTCACATGATAATATTTAAATTTAAATATTTTATTAGTGGCTTTTTATTAATGCTAGTCAGTGTAGTTAAGATTTCTATATTCGTTTTTTTTTCATTATAAATTCATGTCTTACTATTTTTCGCCTATAATATATAGATATATGTTTTATGCTCTTATAAAATACGTATAATGTCGTTAGTAACTGAAAAAATGATAAAAACATAATTCAAATTAAGGAGCTGCAGGCTGTATCCTACCTAATTATAAAAAAAAACAACTTACGCGATATTGTGTGGCAGTAACTTGCGTGCATAAAAATGGCTGATTGCTATGCGCCGCTATAATAGCAGCATCTTGCTCAGCGGCGGTGGCGCGCTGGTAGAGCTGCCGGTGGTGAGCCGATAGGTCGCCCCCAGTCACCTCATGGCGTCGCAACCAAAAATTAATTGTTGTCCTCTAAAATAATGTCATTTAATTTAAAAATAATATCACATAGGTATTATCATTATATGAGATTCCTAAAGGTTGTTGAACAAAACAAAGGTATTTAAGTAGCTTCGAGAAATTGTTAACTAAAAATAAATACCTAAATGTCTGAGCTTAGATGATTAATTAATATATTACTTAGGTCACTTCACTTCGCGGAAAGAGTGTGAATAGGCTATGGCTGAAGCCAACTACACTATCTAACTAACCGTCACTTACCATCAGATAATCATGTTCAGTTTGTATTAAAAGAGACGTAATTTTATAGAGAGGAAGGGACACATTTCTATATTATGCAGTTTATTTACAATAGTAGGTATTAAAAAGTAACACTCACCGTAAACCCCGTCCTTCTTTCAATCTCTTTAATGGAATATCCACCATCCCTCAACACCACGACACCACTATCAGCTCCCGCTGTTGTGGAGTTTATTGGGGCGCCATAAATATTTTAGCTTTCAGTTTTTATATACTAAAATAATGAAACAATATGTGAACGCGACCGCGACTTCTATTCTAACGATTATTGGTTCGACGCCCGTCTGAATACTTTACTCTAGCGCGACTGACTGATACAGAAAACTTGTAAAAGTAAAAACAAAAAACAATAGTCAAACAATGCCAAAAAAGTGCGTCTGTGTGTGTAAGCGCAAAGCACAAAACGTTTACTGCGCTGTAATTGGCCGTTGCCACGATGCATAGTCCTTTTCTAACAATTTTGTGTGTTGTATGTAGCGTAGTTATGGGTATATAGGGTGTCGAGCTTGACGTGGAGTCGTGTGTACCTTTGCGTTGAAACGTCTTATACGAATTCTGTATGGATCGTGAGATCTTGTAAGATCTGCACTTGCGGAAAACGAGATAAGAGCAAGTCCTGTTTTCCGATTTGTTTACTATGTGAACCATAGGAACCATTTAGACTATTAGAAGGAAACATAGTAGATCAATCGTTCAACAGACTAATGTTCTTGTTAGACTTTGTAAAATCACTAGACGACTTTTAGAATTAAATATAATAAATATATTAAACTCTGTAAAATTAACAGTTCAACTTCGAATCCTAATTCACTATCCCATCACAATATTATAATAGAATTCTCATATTATAATTTTAATTTTAGTAAAGGTGACAACGGACACAAAGAACGGTCAATATCTTTCCATGAATATCGCCTTCCACCGCAATCCAAGTCTTTTACAAATACATTACCATACATAAACGCAATGTATTCAAAGTAATTCAAACCCGATGGCTACCCATCTATCAACATCTCATTTGATATGGAATCCCCCATTTAATAACATCGTGTTACGGAACCCTACGAAAGCGAATGGTAGATATTGTAACCACTTAAAGCCAGCGGCAACCTGTACTTTTATGCAATTAAAATTTATTAATTTCAGTTCGAAAGCTTTTATTTTTACTGCAAGTTAATGCGATGCAGCCGGGCGCCCCGCTGAACTACAGGGAGACTGTTCATCGTTTTTATTTTACATCGTGTTATTGGAAAGTTACATGTGAATTAATAATGGAATGGCTTGTGTTAATATTTTATTGGTGTGATAAGTTTGGTTAATAAATCAAAAGTTCTGCGTTTCAAAATTTTAATTGCACTTTGTCCCGTCGTTATCTTAAATTTAATCCTAACTTAATATTATAAATGAGAAAGTGACTTTGTTTGTTTGTTACGCCTTCACGCCTCAACTATTGGCATGCAGATAGCCTATGGTATGGAAAAGGACATAGGCTACTTTTTATTCCAGGAACGCGGGTGAAACCGCGGGGGACAGCTCGTTATGTATATATTTCTTACGACTATGTCTTCTATATATAGATCATAAGCAGTTAAAGCACTTCAAATCTTTTCTCATGCAGTCTCAGTGCAGAACAGTTATGAACTCAAAGACACTTAAGTTTTTGTTAGACCAAAACATTCATAATAAGCCGACTGGATGACACAAGTGTCCGTCCAAAACAGCTCGTCCTCACGTGACAGGCCGGAGTGGAGGCCGAGCCATCCGCTCCGCCGTTTTTTATCCAATGTTTTTTCAAGCACAGGTGATGCGGCGAACCCACACTTAGTCGGCGTTAACCTGTAATCTAAATTCATTTCTCGATCCGACCCACCAGGGCCATATCTCTGTTTTTATTATAGCGTTAAGACCCATTTGCAGGTTTTTTTATTCTTAACAAATTACCTATTATTGTCGTGACTGGCCGGTCTTATTATACGACGACAGATGATTTTCTTTCCAGACCGTGCTTTCATAAATATTATAGTTTACAGACTCAAATTCAACGATAAAGAGAATCGAAGGTCGTAAACATCGACTGAATCGATTTGCGTTCATTGAGTCGAGTAATTGCAATGATTTCGTTGAAGTCTAGGAATTCATTTTATTCTACCACCGCCAACTTATTATTGTCTGTCTGTACTACCACCTACTGGGCATGATGTTTGTTAAATATGTATTAGTCGACGAATGTCCCGCTCCACCAAATAGGTGATACCGATATGAATTATTTAAAGTGTACATATCCATAAAATATTCATTTATCGACGGCATGTGGGGTTGGGCTGAAGGGAGATCTTTGGAGGTCAATGATATCATATTTATAGCCTTTTGGTATAGAAATGTAGCACAAAATGTATATGATCCGATACTTTAGGTCAAGTCTATAAGGCTAACAAGAAATTGGATTTTATCAATAAAGGACCTTTATATATTTGATAAAATAACTTATATCCAGATTGAGCGTCGAAGCAGTTCACGCGTCACGCGTATAAAAAAAATACACCTAACTGTGGGTCTTTAGTCATTATGTCCCACTCGCGAATGGCCCGCGGGCCATAACGCCTATTCTATTTTATTTTCAAATTTTGCATTAGTAATTATGGCCCGCTGTCAAAACAAACAAAAAATTATCCTATTTCTGGTACAGATGAGTGGAAAAGTGGGACTAGTCGCGACATTCAAGCAGTTTAAATAATATGTGTGTTTAATATTATTTTTAATTGGAACGAGTTTATAATTTAAACCTTTCTTTATGATGATTTTCTTTTGTTTTTTTTTTCTCTTTCGCTTCGTTCTTTATTCTGACCCGCTATAAAATTATCCCGCGCCTTTATATATACATTTTATTTAAATTCATGACAAATATATATATCGGCAAACACCAACTACACGCAGATAAACATACAGTAACACAATTTCACAACATTACACTACATTTTAACAACGGTGTAAGTGCAGTGCAAATGTCTCCGCATCGTGGGTAAGTGGTGGAGCATAAGTCCTAAATGTTTCCATCGATTTCCGCGAGATCAGCGCAAATCAACGGCCCCAGGGTGAATCCTGTTCCCGGCGCGGTTAGGGGCTAAATCAAATAAGAATAAATAAAAATGCAAAATAATATGTTCAATATTAAAATTTCTCACGATTTTAATTGGAATAGTTCAACAACAAATCATGAAGAACGTCACGATGACAATCAGAATGACTCAAACAAGTGTAAAACTTAGTTGTCACGAACACCAACCTAAAAAAGGTGGCTTGTTTTATATTCTATTGTGTATGTATTATGTTTTATATAAGTAGTTTTGAGTTCAAATAAATAACTGAATTCGAAGCCTAGATCTATGATATACCTACAATAAATTTTTACTAACCTTGTGTTGATTTTCATTTTATACAAAAATTCTTATTGTTCAAAATTGCCTCATTTGTAATTTTTGATAACAGTATTATACTCGTACCTCACATGTTCAAATGACAGTAATTTTGAAAGCATATCCAGCGAGACACACGAAATATTCATTACGCTTCACTACATACAAAGAATTGAAGCCATAAATGTAACTATCAAAATGACAATCGTTTTACAACTTTAATGATACCAATGACTTTCAACCTGATATTATGTAAAAGTGTTCACATCTCTTCTTTTTGTCTATTTTCGAAACATACCTACGAACGTATTACTTATATACTAGGAGGTGACGACAGAAATGGTCACGATAAGGTAAATGGCTAATCTCATGTTCATGGGATAAAGGACACCTCTCTGATGCCAAATATGTCGGTCTGCCTGCGCGAAGTGGTTGCGTTATCTAGATATAGCGCCTGAAAAACTGTTTATCGTGACCGAAAAAAAACGATAAGGTAAATGGCTGAACTCGACGTAGAAAGTAAGTGTTAGTTGTACTGATGTCAATTTAAAAAAAACTGACCAAATAATCGGTTGCGTTATCTAGATATGGCGCCTGAAAAACTGTTTATCGTGACCGAAAAAAAACGATAAGGTAAATGGCTGAGCTCGACGTAGAAAGTAAGTGTTAGTGATACTGATGTCAATTTAAAAAAAACTGACCTAATATTCGGTTGCGTTATCTAGATATGGCGCCTGAAAAACTGTTCATCGTGACCGAAAAATAATAATAATAATGGCTGATCTCGACGAATCATGGTCGTCACCATTACTAGCTTATTAATAAAAAAACTGTCAAAAATTTTGGTTGCATTTTTATCTACGTAACATACGTTTATAAGCGATCTACGTAACAATTATCACTATGGATAATTTGAGTGTTTTGCGGTTTCGCGGAATTTGGATTATCAAAAATATGAAATGTTATCAGTGCCGCCCCCGTCCCTTTATACCCTCCGCCGCCCCGCCTGCACTGCGCGGCATTCAGAAGTCAACAGGCAAACATAGATAAGATTATAACATTGTTATAAATACTAGCCACGCTCTGAAAACAGTGTCTCAATGGTTTGCTGCCAAAAATCTTATGCTAAATTCAAAATGTACAACATTTTCATTATCAAATAATGTACAATGTTGACACCAAACAATGGTGTCAACATTGTGGATGGTATTGGTAGTAAACTTAATATAGTAGATAAGACTGTTTTGTTGATCTGACCATAGTCTGCAGATTTTGGGGTGCTCACCTGGAAACCTTAGGTGGTAAACTGAGCTTCGCTGCTTTTGCAGTCAGCAAAATAAGGCAACTGACGGACATTCATACAGCCAGATTAATTTATTTTGCATATTTTCATAGTCTTATGTCTTACGGTATTTTGCTGTGGAGCTCTGCCGCAGACTTGGCATCAATTTTTGTATTACAAAAAAGGGCAATTCGCGCCATCTACTGTTTGGGTTCTCAGGAGTCTCCACGAAATGTATTTCTGGAAATTAATATATTCATTTTGCTGTCTCAGTACATTTTTGAAAATATTATGTATCCAATTTACAATAAAATTCCTCATAGCAGTATGTTTTGCACTGTTTTGTAGTGAGCGAAAGTTTCATATTATACTGAATCATACATACATACATCCGCGTAACCCTTTCGTGTACATGCCTAATTTTATTTGGTGTAATTGCGTAAACAATGCATATTTATGAGATAGCAGCAATTGCGGTTGATTTGCTGACATTTTTTTTTAGAGTTCCAAGGTCTGTCTCCGATACTCATCATCAGATCTGTATGAATTTATATGGGACCATTTTGCAATTAATCCAAAAGGGTTAAAGCGAAACAAAAAAAGAATTTTGCAAATCAATCTATACGGGGTGGATGCGACAATACGGCGTTAAATGAAACCACGTAATTTACGTGGTTTCATTAAGTTAGGTTTTATTTAGTAAGTTAAGTTGTTCGTATTTATGAGTAAATTACTCATAAATACGAACAACTTTTAATACGGGACCAACTTCGAAATCGACAATTTTTTTTACAGCTTCTCATACAAAAGGTACATGTCTCGTCGGCAAATAGTAAAAAATAAAAACCGGCCAAGTGCGAGTCAGACTCGCGCACCGAGGGTTCCGTACAAACCTGTAGGTATATAAGTAAATGGTAGTATAGACCTGAGTATTTGATATTAATTTCAATTTATGACCTATTAAAAAAAAACTACTTACTAGATCTCGTTCAAACCAATTTTCAGTGGAAGTTTGCACCGTAATGTACATCATATATTTTTTATAGATTTATCATTCTCTTATTTTAGAAGTTACAGGGGGGGGGACACACATTTTACCACTTTGGAAGTGTCTCTCGCGCAAACTATTCAGTTTAGAAAAAAATTATATTAGAAACCTCAATATCATTTTTGAAGACCTATCCATAGACACCCCACACTTATGGGTTTGATGAAAAAATAAAATTTGAGTTTCAGTTCTAAGTATGGGGAACCCCCAAAATTTATTGTTTTTTTTTTCTATTTTTGTGTAAAAATCTTAATGCGGTTCACAGAATACATCTACTTACCAAGTTTCAACATTATAGTTCTTATAGTTTCGGAAATAAATGGCTGTGACATACACGGACAGACAGACATGACGAATCTATAAGGGTTCCGTTTTTTGCCATTTGGCTACGGAACCCTAAAAAAATAGATGACGCAAACAATAGAAGGCAAACAGTAGATGGCGCGAATTGCCCTTTTTTGTAATAGAAAGAAAGAAAAATAATACAAAAATTGATTCGTAGTCTGCGGCAGAGAATAGAATAGAATAATTGTTAATTTTTAGCATAATTGGAAATAAACTTATTTAGATACACATCAAAAATAATAGTTATACTAATTTTAGCAGACGTTAACGTTGTTATTATAATAACAACAAACGATACCAATTTAAGAACAAAAAAAACAAACAATAATAGTAGCATAAAATAAAAGTTAAAAATAAAAACCAAACATTTGCTTAGGTTTGTGTCATAGTTACATTGATATCATATATGCTACAAAACAAAACTCAGAAACAAATAATCAAACAGAGCTCCACAGCAAAAGACCGTAAGACATAAGACTATGGAAATATGCAAAATAAATTAATCTGGCTGTATGAATGTCCGTCAGTTGCCTTATTTTGCTGACTGCAAAAGCAGCGGAGCTCAGTTTACCACCTAAGGCTTCCAGGTGAGCACCCCAAAATCTAAAGTCTATGGTCAGACCAAGAAATCAACTAAAATTGGTATCAACTTAAATTTGATACTGAAAACCTTATACATTTTTTGTTTTATATTTTAGCATAAGATTTTTGGCAGAAAACCATTGAAACATAGTTTTCAGAGCGTGGCTAGTATTTATAACAATGTTATAATCTTATCTATGTTTGCCTGTTGACTTCTGAATGCCGATCAGTGCAGGCAGGGCGGCGGAGGGTGTAAAGGGACGGCGGCGGCACTGATAACATTTAATATTTTTGACAATGCAAAATCCGCGAAACCGTAAAACACTCAAATTATTCATAGTAATAATTGTTTCGTAGATCGCTTAGAAACGTATGTTACGTAGATAGAAATGCAACCAAAATTTTTGACAGTTTTTTTATTAATAAGCTAGTAATGGTGACGACTATGATTCGTCGAGATCAGCCATTATTATTATTATTTTTCGGTCACGATGAACAGTTTTTCAGGCGCCATATCTAGATAACGCAACCGAATATTAGGTCGTTTTTTTTAAATTGACGTCAGTACAACTAACACTTACTTTCTACGTCGAGCTCAGCCATTTACCTTATCGTTTTTTTTCGGTCACGATAAACAGTTTTTCAGGCGCCATATCTAGATAACGCAACCGAATATTTGGACAGTTTTTTTAAAATTGACATCAGTACAACTAACACTTACTTTCTACGTCGAGTTCAGCCATTTACCTTATCGTTTTTTTTCGGTCACGATAAACAGTTTTTCAGGCGCTATATCTAGATAACGCAACCACTTCGCGCAGGCAGACCGACATATTTGGCATCAGAGAGGTGTCCTTTATCCCATGAACATGAGTTTAGCCATTTACCTTATCGTGACCATTTCTGTCGTCACCTCCTAGTCTATTACTGTCATTCATCTAACATATCGAAGACGTTACGTACACATAAAAAAGATAATAAAGTGCTCTTTTGATGGTTCATATAACAAGAAGTGTTGACATTCCATACATTTGTATCGTGACATCAGATATATTGTGCTCTTAGTCAGATTAAGAGCTTTTTTCGTGTGATAATAGTCACATGGCAGTATATTTGATACTGAAGATTGGAGCTTTCGTGGTGTAGCTGATAAGCAGTTCTTAATCGATCGGCAAGTTAAGCTACCACCGTCGTGGTCGGAACCTGGATGCGTGACCGCCTAGTGCTTTTAAAATCGAGCGTTTCCGTGCTTCGGAAGGCACGTAAAGCCGTTGGTCCCGGTTATCACTTAATTGTGATAGTCGTTAAGCTACTTGGAGGCCTCCTAGGCGGCTTGAAAACTCCAACAGTAGGTTGACCACTAGCCTGCCTCCATCGATCCGTAGTGGGCATGCGTGGTGGAGTATCTGCCCATTCCCTTTCACCCTGATTTTTGAAAGTAGGCCTGTGTTCAGCAGTGGGACATTATAGGCTGATGATGATCATAGTAATGTATGATGCAGGTGTTTTTTTTCCAATGATAATAACTCAGTGGTACTTTCGCCGCCTACTTGATCCTTTTTTTCCAACAATTTGATCCTATTCCTAGATAATTAGGTAATTTCAGTAATGGTAGACTTACTTATTCCTTTGCAAATACTAATACCTCTCATTAAATATAAGTATCTTAATCTTTATATCACAGTTTTCTAAGTAATCCCATGTCAATTAGGGGCTTGGGTAGGGTCACATGCGTGTTGCACGCAATATGTCCACCCACAAAACATTTAACTGTCCCAACTGTGCTTTTATCTCATAGTAATTTGCTTTCGTATGTGAACGGTGCTACTAAAGGAGGTACGTAATTACAAAGATTCCGCTCATTCTGTCTTAAACTACAATCTTTATTTGGTCAAAAATCTATCGTAAATGTATAATACCTAAAAAGAAAACATTAGTTTTTTTTAGCTTAGCATTTACTTCTTTTATAAAGTATGTACCTAGTTTCTGGTTCTACGGTAGGTATGGAAAGCCTCCATGACAGTTCTAAGATATACTGGGTGAAGATTTCGAGATGGCATATTTTCGAAACCAATGTTGGGTTAGTCATACTGAACAACTTTTACTATGGGACCAACACTGAATTCTCAATAAAAAAATTACTTTTCATATATTATGATCGAGCAAGGTTGACATTCACTATGGAAAGTAAAAAATATTTTTTGAGAATTTACTATCGGTTCCATAATAAAAGTTGTTCAGCATGACTAACCCAACATAGATTTCGAAAATATGCCATCTCGTAATCTCCACCTGTTATAACTTTGTAAAATGTACCTCACTCACATAAAAAAGTGTTTTGCTTCATAAACTCATTTCTAGTCATCAGCAATTGGATCCATATTCTTACAGAGTAATAATGCTGTGGTTTAAAATAGCTTTTATTCATTTCTATGATTAGGGGGCTGGAAACTTTGTTATTTAATTTTGCAAGCAACAAATTGTATGGATTCTAATAAAACAACCTGTACATGTGCTATAAATTCTTCAGGTTGTTAAAATAAAGAAGATGGTGGTGTACACCCCAGGGCGTTTTCTACTTAATATAAATTTATGTGGTAGTGCTTTTGAGTTAAAACACATAACAGATAAACGAGAATGGATTAACAACCAGTAATATAATTTGTACGCTATGTAAATGCTAGATACTTAACGCCATGGCTAACAATTTTTATTATGAGTAGCTTTAGATCATATCATTTCTCTTTTGCAATTATATATAGTATTTAAAGTGAGAGAAAGTTGCTTATTTACCAAAATACCGTTTTTAGGGAAACCGTCAGAAATGTTCAATTATGGCTCATATTATACAAAAAACATTCATACCACAATGTGCCAAATGAACTTCTACTGTCGCTAATCACTGACATTTATCCATATTGTTTTACGAAGATAAAAAATAAACTCGTAACTGATGTTTACTCTTAAACCGAGCCTCGTAGGCCTCGTTATAATAAAACAAAGTGCCGACACTGCTGACGCTGCGCGCTGCTCTAGACTGCATAACGGCGAAAACTTACAAACAAGGTTTTCTTGCAGACCTAGCAAACTTTTTTCAAGTGGAAACTAGTGATCGCTAATTCGAGATGTAAAAACAAAAGCGGCTTGTAACAAAGAATACGTTCAACCAATCGGAGCTTACAATCAGCACTGGGCGGGGCCAATCTCATTCTTAATCTTTACACGCCATGAACAAAGCAACGGTCTTACAATTCGCAAAGGAATGAAAAATATAATTAACGCACTGAGCGCCGAGACTTGAATTCATATTTGGTCAAAAGGACGTGCGTGAAAAGAAACGAGTTTTACCCCGTAAATACCTTTTTAAGTACAGGTGTGTTATCCATGCATTATATTAAGCATGTATTTATGCAGCTAATGTATGTAAACTGTAAGTGAAAAAGATCCAGTCGCAAATTCATATTTAACGATAATTGTGTAATTAAGACAGAAACTTATTACCTAAACACGTTTTGCAAAGTAAAACCAAGTTAAAATCTGAATTCATGTAAAATATTCTAAAACTCCCACTACTAATGTGATAATGTGGGTGATTCTCCTGACCTGTAATATGATAATGCTAAAGGTGAACACAAAACTTCAACTAAACTAAAGCAGCGACATTACGAATCTCAAGTAATAATTAGGTTTGTTCATCTACAGCGATATTCACTTACGACCATAGTATTCCGCCCTAGTTTTTAAAAGAACGAATAAAACTAACCACAACACAAAGTTGCATATCTAAAAATTATTTTATACACTTATCTTGCGATAATGGACGTGTATGCATAATATTATCATGCAAATAGTAGTATGATTCATCTGTTTATTACTTTAATGGCTACTTGGCATCGTAATTACTACTCCCATGCACTTTAAATTAATTTCCAAGAGCAGTGAACCGGCAGACACTACTATTAACTTTAGATATTACGCTCTGATACGTAATAAGCAACTAGGCTGTCGTAGAGCTGGGGAGTAAAAAGCATTGGTTAGGCCTACAACTATACATAATCTAATTTTTTTTTTGTTAAAATATCCTAAATATCCTTTTTAGGGTTCCGTAGCCAAATGGCAAAAAACGGAACCCTTATAGATTCGTCATGTCTGTTCGTCTGTCTGTCTGTCTGTCTGTCTGTCCGTCCGTATGTCACAGCCATTTTTTTCCGAAACTATAAGAACTATAATGTTGAAACTTGGTAAGTAGATATATTCTGTGAACCGCATTAAGGTTTTCACACAAAAATAGAAAAAACACAATAAATTTTGGAACCCCATACATAGAACTGAAACTCATTTTATTTAAAAAAACCTCTAAGTGGTGTCTATGGATTGGTCTTCAAAAATGATATTGAGGTTTCTAATATCATTTTTTTCTAAACTGAATAGTTTGCGCGAGACACACTTCCAAAGTGGTAAAATGAGTGCCCCCCCCTGTAACTTCTAAAATAAGAGAATGATAAATCTATAAAAAATATATGATGTACATTACCATGCAAACTACCAACGAAAATTGCTTTGAACGAGATCTAGTAAGTAGTTTTTTTTAATACGTCATAAATTGAAATTCATATCAAATACTCAGGTCTATACTACCATTTACAGGTTTGTACGGAACCCTCGGGGCGCGTGTCTGACTCGCACTTGGCCGGTTTTTATTTACTATTACTAAACTGATATTATAACAATACATAATAAACAGCTGATAGTTGATCTATACTTATTAATACTAATATGATAATGCAGAAGAGATTTTTGATTGTTTGTTAAAAGGCGCTAATCTCTGGAACTACCTAGTCGGATTCCAAAAGTTCTTCCACTAATAGGAAGCCACATTATCCCCGAGTATTATAGGCTACTTCTTATCCCGGGAACGCAGGTGGAACCGCAGGGGACATCTAGTGAATATTATACATTTGGTACCTGGTTTATTAGAATGCTTTAGAAGGGCTTATATCAATTAGATTAAATAATAGCTAGAATTTACTTTATAGATTTGGTAAGAATTTGGCAACGAAAGCTAGAAACATAATGGTGATAGATCGTTATTGATGGCTATTAAAATCGTTAACACTTTATATAAATTAATAGAATGGGATCTATCAAAATTCTTATCTTATAATTAACTGTTATTCAGTATATCAACTCTCCCGTTCACCGGTTCATTTAAAGAACTTTAATTTCATTATTTAAGTAAACAAACTAGATAAATATTTAAATCGTTGCGATTCAAAACTCGTTTTACTAAAATAACGTATGCATTTAAATTCAAATAAATACTATGGGAGATAAATTGTAACGATAGTACCCCATTAGAGTCAAACCTACTGTAATTATTGGAAGAGTTGGTCCACTAAGCCACAGGTGGTATTTAATTTTATTTTGTGAGCGAAGTGCTTAGAGGAAGTACCAATAATCGTATTCTAAATATTTGAGGTCTAATAGCAGCTGCCTTATCCGATTTTAAAACAGTTATTACAATCATGCATTCCATTGGTTAGTTAGGCGTAGGAAGATCACCTCTAACGGAGTAATGACATTGCTATGGGCAATATATTTCTTTATCTATTTTTTGTTAAGGATCTAAACTGAGCGATCGTGGTGGATCATGATTAGCCGTTCTTAATCAATGGGCAAAATTAAGCTAACATGGTGACAGGTACCTGGATGGGTGACCGCCTACTGGTATTTCAACTCTAGTGATTCGGTCTCGGTTATCACTTAATTGTGATAGTTGTTAAGCTAGTTGGAGGTGGCTTGAAAACTCCAACAGTAAGTTGACCACTAGCCTACCACCACCGATCCGCAATGGACGTGGTATAGTATCTGCCCATTCCCTTTCACCCTCATTTGTGAAAGGACGCCTATGCTCAGCAGTGGGACATAATAGGCTTATGATGATGATGATCGGTATGTATTTCAATTATGTTATAAAGCTACCGATACAGTTCTGAATGGTCAATCAATAGCAATCAGTGAAAACTTTGTCTGTTTTTCACCATTTATTCCTTATAGTAAATCAATGTATAAGCCTTTCACAATAAAACAAGTATCTGTCATTAGGCATATCATAATAATTGACCACCAGTCATTTCTGCATTAACCCGTTGACTCGCGAAATGGACGTGCGTTTTTTTTTTTTTTTTTGTCAATTTGTAAACCAGCAGGCAGACGGGCCACCTGATGGTAAGTGGTCACCGCCGCCTATGGACATTTGCAATACCAGGGGGATCGCCAATGTGTTGCCGACCTTGTAGAGCTATTTTTACGCCTTTTTTGAAGAACCCCATATCGAAGCGCTGAGGGAAAACCGTAACGGGGAGCTCATTCCACATCCTAATGGTCCGCAATAAGAACGTCCGACTAAAACGTTGTGTGGACGATCGAGGCGGCTCGAGGATGAACTCCACATCGCCGGCGAGCAGTGCGATGGTAGAAATGTGATGATGGCACCAGGTCAAAAAAAGGTACTATACGTAGGCACATAAGAACCGGTTCTTATTTTTTAGTTTTCTGATATAATATTAGGTACATGGTCAATGGTCATTATAAAGTTAAGAGTAGAGTTTTGCAACAAGGCCCCGGGGCCCTGAGCGGCCTACAAGCGCCTATAACTAGGAATATACGCTGGTACTTACAAAATTATATACGTTGTGGATATGCCTGCCTACTAAGGATAGAGTGTGGATACTTAAACTTATATATAAATGGTATTATCAATCAAGCTCTATTTGGTGGCGAATGTCTTTAGGTGAAAGCGTTTGGTTACTAAACCTTGGTTTTCCCATACCATACCAATAATGGGCACCTATACCTACCTAACTCATTTATAAATGGTATTTGGATACATAACGGAAATATTTTCTCATCAGTTTAGATTTTCACATAATTTGACGTAATTAAATTGAGTTACGCGTAAAATTTTCATTCTTATAAGTTCGAGTTAGTAAGCCTTTGACGAATTTTATCACGAACCATTACACGATTTGTTTATGACGTTTTTACAATTAGGTACATAGACTCAATTGTTGATTTAATAAGCGGTTAAATACTCCATTACAAATACAAAAAAATATGTGGTGTTATTTCATTTGTGGCTTACCTCTGTACTATTTATATGTACTCAGCGGTGTCTGCGGTGAGACTGAATGATTTTTAATGGCCTGACCACGCATTAAATTACAATAACTTACATACTTCTATAATAGCTTTTTTATAATACCAGCCAGCGTAGGCGACACTCATAAAATGGGAGTTAATTCAATATAAAATGGGTTTATACCTTCTCTCATCATGAATCATGTCGTGACAAAATATTTAATGACAGTATTTATTGAGATATTCACGGATTTCTATGACATACTAATATTTTAAGCTTTCATAAATTTTAATAACATTTTACAAACGGAATAAGGTTTTAACTATTGATCGAAATCATGTATGTAGAGCTAGAGCTTAGTGAACCGAAACATTATAGAATAATAGTTTCTAAATAATGTACCTACTAATTAAAACGATTGTAGGTATTCTTAAACACCACAACGAAGTTACTCGCATATCCATCTCCACCAAGCGGCAACTAAAAGATCATTAATAAAATTTTCGTGAAGGCAACAAGTTCCGTTGTGACTAAGCATTACAGCGCCCGAATATAACCTATAAAGTCATAGACACGTTGTGAACACGACTCCGAAGTGAATACCTACTTAAACGGGCTTCACTTCCCATTTTACCTTTAACGGGGCATTGTCAGTATGTTAACGCATCATTGTCATGTCACAGTTTTAAAATGGTTTTTTAGATGGCCGGTAACTGTATGTTAATATCGTAGGGCGGTTCCGGGTGACGAAACACATGTCGGATCGGCTATTGTTGAAAAAAACTCGAAACCGACAAGCGACACGAATGCTAGGCGATAACATCGACAAAGGTCGTTTGAACACGATATGCACCCACTTATTTACATTCGATTTAATGAATAAGTAATGTAAACATCAGATTACAACTTATGACTTTCGTATTCCCATAATATATGTTGTTAAAGATTGTTTTCAAAACTTTCATACCCGAAATAAGTACCTACCTAAATATTTGTTAAAATTTTGTTTTGGTGACAATAATATCTTTTAGCTTCATAGTAACTTTAGCTTTAAACTGAATACAGACACAACAAAAACCCATATTCTACAGTTTATTACCGATCGTCTGAATATCAAGCAATTTAACGCTTGAGTGGAGCGAACATCATAGTCAAAATGTATTTTAATAAAACATGGCACGAGAGAGTTCCCCATATGGCGTTTGCCACATCTCTTCCAGTCGCCGCATTTCTGTGGGATAAAGTTGTTCGGGGTCGGAAAAAGCAAGACCAAATTCCTGCCACGGAGAGAAGTTAGATCACGCTTGCACTCAGCTACTACTTTTAACTAAATTGAAGTTGTGGGTAAAGAGTGCACCCCGCTGCACGTGACGCATCAGTCCGTCTGTCCGTATGTATTCTTACGTGAGTGGATTGCATTGGACTTCTTTATTCAATAGTGCGGATGCATTTTCGAGGACGTTTGCCGAGTCGCAGTTGATCGGCATGACAAGTATTTGCGGTTTGGCATCGTGTCATATGTCGAGGCGACTCACCGTATGATGCATATCATTTAATAGCGCGAGCTTGTGGTTAAAATTAATTGTGTACGGCTATTTTCCCAGAATTACCAACTTTCGGTACCGTTATACTTGTTTGCTCATACAAGTATTTGATAGCCAAACAAGCTCATGTAATATGTTTATCGATAAAAGTCAATATTAGTTATATTGGAAAACCATATTTTAGGTGTAAGTAGTTTATGAAAGCAATTCAAACGAGTCGAAATTTTTGAAAATATTTGCGCACGTGCCAGTGTGTTTGTAATGAATTATCAAGAGCTTTTCTCTACCTTCACTGTACTTTCGTGACAAAAGTTCATAATGCAATTACGTAATTGTTTATGCGTCGAATTTTACATAGCAAATACATTATTCAACATATAAAACAACAATAGTATCGAATATAAAGAAGAAAATCTAATATAGTAGCGTAATCTAGTATAGTACAAAAACCAGCAATATAATATTAAGATAACTCATTACGATAAAACTTTTGAAACACTCCCATTTTACAAATACCGCTCCAGGTTGAATTGCAAATGTAGGTACGTAGGTGTTTATCCACTCAAAATATCTCCAATTGACTGAAAGTAGCCTTCGGAGTGGAGCAGGCGAGTGACAGCGCGACAGCGGGGCGTGTTGCCGGCACGTTGCCTGGACGTTGCCCGCACGTTGCCCTGCGCCGGTCACAACTGAGGCTAATTGACAGCTACACGCGGACCGAGCGACACGACAGATATGGCTCTAACTATTGCTGTTTCAGATGTTTCCTATAAATAGAATCCATTAATGCTGCGAGAAGTTATCACAATTTTGTTTTATAGTCTATTTGTGCATATTTTCTAAAAACTCATGAAAAGTTAAGATGACTGCTCGTATAAATTGACCAACAAGTATCTAGAAAGTAGCAAGGATATTAATGAACAATAAAAAATATATTTGGCAAGAATAATTTCAATTTTCAGTCATGTGAAAAGTTGTAGTTTCGGTATTTAGATAGGATTGTCATTATATCTCTATGAATCAAATACATTTAGGGTGATTCTTTATAAATATACTACAGGTTGTACGTAGTACATTATTATTTTGCTAGAGGTATCCTAAGTACACCTAATAATAAAATAAATATAGGTAGGCATATAAACGTATGTATTAATACATATTATTTTAATTTAATTTATTATTTTTAACATCTATGGCGAGTATATAATGAGAAGAGCCCTAGAAGAGTTGGAGGGAGGTATCTCAATTGGTGGCAACAAGATCATTGCAGCAACCTTTGGTATGCAGACGACACAACATTATTTGCATCTTCAGAGCACGAGCTAGCCGAACTGTTTGGAAAGGTAGAGCGGGAGAGCGAGATAGTTGGTCTTTCCGTAAACAAATCAAAGACTAAAATCATGGTCATTGATCGGACTGGTGAACTGTCGGGCCTGGAATTTGTTAAAGAGTTTGTCTACTTGGGCTCATTTATCAGTGATCAGGGAGGTTGTGAGAAAGAGATTCGAAGACGTACACAGATGGCTAAAGGAGCAATGAGCAACATGCATAGAATTTGGAGTAACAGGAATGTCTCTGATAACACCAAACTGAGGCTTGTGCGATCTATAGTTGTTCTCGATTTTTCTCAATACGAGCAGTGGACAGGAAAAAGATTGAGGCCTTCAAAATGTTGTGTTGGAGGAGAATGTTGCGACTACCATGGACAGCAAAACGAACCAACATTTCTATTCTCAGCCAACTCAACATCAAGTCAAGGTTATCCATGATCTGCTACCAGAGAGTCCTGAGCTACTTTGGTCATACTGCCAGAAGACAACCAGATAATCTGGACAAACTGGTTGTAGTGGGAAAGATAGAGGGTAAAACAACGCGGGATCCATCACCTACCCGATATTCCGACCATAAAAAGGCGATCACGGGACTCTACCTACTACCCTGAGGCAAGCCGAAGACAGAGTGGTATGGAAGCAGCTAGTGAACATCTCGGACGGGCACGACCTTCAGTAATGAAGACAACGAAGAAGAAGAAGAAAATGTATACATATCTAGTGTTGTTCGAATAATTCTTTCTTACATAACATTATTAATGGTTATACGAACAACAACATTCTATCTAAGCCGAGTAAATATATCAATAGAAAAGGCACAATATTTTATGTTATCCTGATACGATTTATATTTTTAATGGATTCAATAATGATATCAATTTCGCAATTTGTTTGTTATAGGACTAATCCTACGGGTAAGACGGGATTGTGGCAACAGGCGGTAAACGCGCGGCGGCTTGAGCCCATGAGACTGCGAAATTAGTAGAGCCAGCAGAGCCATGTTACACGCCCCCCTCTCCTCTCCCCCTGCCTTACATAACTCCCTATGCACGTGAGCCCCTATACCCAGGGAACAAGACGTGGCAATCTGTAAGAAACAGTCGTTTGAAATCTGAGAGATAGAACAAATGAAACTGTTCTCATGAAAAATATGGATGGGGATAAAGTTGACGTCATAGTTTTGCGGAAGAATTGATGATAAAATTAAGAATATCAGTGATAAAAAAAAGAGAAGAAAATTGTACATAAATATAAAAAAAAATATGTACTTAGTCATTTCCTTATACGCCAAGTTAAAAACTGCATAAATCAAGAGTAGTAAACTCGCATAATTCTAGTTACATTACAACAAAGTTTCTGCATACACAAACTGTTATCCACAAATTTTGTTTCTGGAATATCTATACACAGAGTGAGGTTAAGCAAACTCGGAAACAATTACCTTTGTTGGCACTGCCAATAACAATAACATTTATCAAATTACTCGGGCTCGGGCGAGCAACTCCAAGGCGTTACAGGGTGGAATAAAATTGACGAAGCAAGCAAAAGGCTTTCAAGGCTGAGTCGCGTGTTGCGACGTGTTTGCATCCGTAATTTGTTTGTTGGCGGCAGCACACGGCTGACTACATTAATGGATCTCCGCCTTGCACGCGACCAGACAATCCAGACATGCCACTCACCCAGGAATACAGTTTATCTCTAACGTCTCCCTTAAAAAACACCAAATAAAAACTAAACATAAGCATGCCGTAGGTTCAGCTTCATTAATCTGACAAAGCATCTCAACGAACTTGATGACGACAACATAAAAAAAAACTTCTGATCATGACTCGGTCTCGCTAAGAAAAATAAAGAAAACTGGAGCAACGTCGCGGACGAATTTCGTATCACGTAATTTGTTTCAGAAAATAGGTCGAATCTAAAAGATGTAGTGCCGTCAAGTCTATCTCCAGACGACAGTATTGAGTAAACTTACATCTAAAACTAGCGTTTAAGTTAAACAAACCGCAACTCCAGAGAGCGGTTTCGACTCTCGATCGACTACTAGTCGGTCCCCCGGAGCTATTTCAGCTGTTTGAATAATTGTTATATAAATATAGCAAATGCTCGAATTCAAACTCATGCAAATTGCAATTATTCAGTCTGCAGCATTTTGGTGTACCTATCTACATACCTTCTATTACTGTTCTCTCTTAAATTATCGTGCTGTAATTTTCATACTTGCCTTTTCATCGCCTTGTGTTTTAATGAAAATGTTTGTTAACAAATTAATGCTTTGAAGTTTTGAATTTAATTCATTTAGTTGCCTACTTTGTAAGTAATTTTCATTTAAATATGCTTGACGGTATCACGTGAATATCTTGTAATAAAATGCATTATGTCGTGAATACAGCTTTTAACGTGCTATAAACATCTCTTATCGTGATGATTCTCAAGTTATTTAAAATGTTAATAGCTCGTAAAAACCTATAGGTGTTATATCTTTCAATAGTGTTTAAATATAAAATATAGAAGAATGGTACCGCATAGAGCGCGTTATCTTAACACGGCAGGCATTCGCAACGTGCCGTGCTATGTGGGGCCAATTAAACGGACTTGCCTCGTGCGCTGCACGCTGTGGTTGTCCTATATTCACAACACAAAGAATGACTAGTTAGACCTGTCACACACCACGCTACATGTTACTGAAGAAAATCGCGTGTTTCGTGAAAACATGTCAGAATTTCAACACAATACCTTTTGTATGCTGCTTTATTGGAAGAAATGCGAAAAATGTTAACCGGATTTAACAAAATATGTAATGTTAAAATCCTTTGATTCGTGATAATTCAAAAAGGGAACATTATAACAAAATAACATTTCCTAAGTGTATTATAACTGCATTCAAACATAAAGATAATTATGAAAAGTATACAGATTTTAAATAGGTTTTTTCCCTTAGGTTTGTAGAGTCCCCCAAATCAAGCTATCTTTGAGACCCTATATAGTTGCGCCATATTTGTCCGTCCGTGCATCCGTTTATATATATATATATATATATATATATATATATATATATGCTTTTTTCCATTTTTATTTTCATGTTCGGCTCCACATCGGGGATTCGTTAGGTCTAAAAATCATTATAAATTCTTTCGCGCATTTTAAAAGCTCGCGTTAATAAAGCAATAAACTAAAGATCTATTCGTTTGTACAAGTTCTGTCTGTTGTGTCTCTGGCATAAACCACTGGCTATAAATCCGTCAAGTAAACTTGACTTTAACACTCGCTTCTAGTCGACTCGACTTCCCACTACTTCGCTTCCGGTAACCGGTCGGCAACTACAAAAGATGTATTACTATGTATTTAACACACTGTTTATTTGGAGAATTGTAACCATATAAAAGGCACATAAAAGGTTTTTGTAAACATTTCTAACGTAAAAGTTGTAATTTACTATGATTGATTTATTTGAAAATATATGTACTCTGGAAATATTCAAATATGATTTTTGTTTTTGCATAACTACTACTATTTGAATAAATATACAAAGCACTGTTACTAAGTAGTAATATATATCTATCAATATTCTATGTCTTTCTACTCATAATATATTAAAACTGTACAACCAGTGTGATTGTAATCTTTACCAAAACGGACTGGAGCGATATATGAATCTGTTTCCCCAGACTGCAAAGAGACCATTTTCTTTTTGAACTCCGGAATCACTGAATGGATTTTAATAGGGTTTTAACGAGAAAATTAAGCTTAGCTTGGGGGAACATAAAGGTTTTTATTGCAATCAGCTAATGGGACGTCTGCGTGAGCGAAGCCGCGGGCGTAAAGCTAGTTTATAATAAATTGTTTGTAGCTTTTAAAATTTGGAACCACTGACCCAGAAAGATTTACTTCACTACAAAGTTAAATATTGTTACTTGAAATATTCTGACAACTGACAAAATTGGACTCATTCGGTAAGCAATTGGTAGAGCAAGGTATTTTTTTACATAATTAGTTCAATTCCACTTTCCACCACCAGCTATTTTTGTAGATTTTAATTTTTAGGCTAATGTCAGTATTAAAATTAATCCGAATAAAGTTTTGTTAAGTTGCTGTGTGTTACAGTGGATTAGCTTTAATTTATTATTTATTCACGCCAACCTCAGTACGATGCCGCGATGTGGCTTTCTTCAGTGAGTGTTAACTTCTGCTTGTTACAATATTTCAATAAAGCTATATACATTGAAATTCATAATTTAGTTAGTATTCTGTGAATGAAATTACAAAGAATCGATATAATTATGTATTAATAAAAATGCGTTGATAATAGATTATACAACTTTTTAATTTCTGGAAGGAAATTTTTAATCTCCTTTTATGTCACCGACGAGTACCTACATAAATATACAAATATGTAAAATTGGGTATTAGCGTGATTGAATCCGATAAGATAACACTTTTATTTATTGCTACATCACTTATCATAAGTGTTTTTATTTGAGTGTAGGTATGAAAAAGTATAATTTAAAGAACATTAAATATGTTCTTTATTAAGTTTGATCAACTAAGATAAAGCAAAAACATATAAGATTACTTCAATGAAACACTTTCTAAGAAACTGAATAATAGTGTACCTATACTTAAGCTATAATTTCAAAGACAAAAGTGACAATAACCTTCGTTTTGTGCCAGCAACTTGGCACTTTTGCCTACTAGTGATTTTGCGATCCATTGCCATACAGTTTTAAAAATAATATTATGATGAAATGCCAAATATCTGTCCTTTTTACTTTATTAGATGATGTCTAGTAAAACCGAAGTTTTAAGATATATAGATAAAACCTGGGTGTTTGTTTGACTTGACATAAACAGTAAAATCTCAAGTAATAAGGGTGTATACATACAGTATGTACTTTACTTGATTATAAGCTGGCCAGGCAGTGTTAATGCTTCTTTCGAATCAATATTTCATTAGATATTTTTCATGTAAAAAGCATAGAGTACCTTTAGGGAAGGGCCCTTACGGTACTCTATGCTTTTTACTGTGTATATGTCTGTTTGATCGACAGTAATCGAATCATGGTAGGTAAGTTGATAATGTGGAAGTGGTAAGCACACAAATCCTAGAAGGAGGCTAGGAGGAAGACTTGTTCGGGCTGTACGGTTTCGTTTGAATCTGTGCACTGAATCAGAAATAGCTTGAACATTAAACATTTTTATGAATGTCACTTTATAAATTATTTTGCATTTTAAAATGTAATAAACAAATTATATAAAGATCCAAAACTAATTTGAGCTTATGCTATGGAGACCAGATAACTGATATATAACATATACTTACTTAATAAAGATAAATTACACCTAATCAGATCATTTAGATATGTTCATGCACACAAATGTGTGTCCTGTGCGGATATCGAACTTACGACGCCGATGCTATTGATCGATGTTTCTATCTCAGGTTTTTTCAAAATCATCAAAATTCTTTTACAAAAAAAAATTGTTATCCGGTTTTTTCTACATGTTTGGCCCAAGCCAAGAAATTCTACGTGTAGGGAAGGTCGGAATCCTCGCCCAGACTCTTGGCCGGTTTTTATTTTCAATTCTTCATTCAACGATCATGTAATCATCTTGGAAAGATTTTACAAACAAAATTTTACAAAGTGAAAGTGGCATTTTATTGTTCAATATAATAGCATATGATTGCCATCAACATAAAAGCAAAACGTTTTCAAACATGAGCACTTTTTTATAATATAAAGTTCGTAATAAAAACGAAGTTACGTATCTAAGTTACTTCAAATACCTACTTCGGAATATTTACATTTACTCATTAAAAAAATTGCACGCCTATTGTAGCTAAGTTGTTGAAGAATTTATATTTTTTTTCAAAGGCTTCAGTGGTCAAAGAAGTTATAAATCTAGCAATAACAAACACAATAGACTTTAAACCAGTATATTTAAAATTACACAATTGGTTACTTTTTAATGTTCGGATACAAATAAAGTAACATTCACATGTCAAAAAATATAAATATGAGCGTGCAGTTTGAAAGTTTAATTCTCGCCCTAAACATTCCATTGTGGCTGAAGTGGAAATGGGGCATAAATTCGTGGAGCCAAGTTGTGACGATTACTCAGCGGGACACAAAGCGACATTGTACCAATCCACACCGCAAGGTACCGACCTTTTACAAACATACTGTGCCGAAACACACAGTCACGTTTACTTAGCTCCATTGTAATTACCTTATATTCAACAACACTGCTTTTCTTTCAAGGCTAGGCGACGAATAACCTCTTCATTTTCATAAGATCTATTTGATAACCTCGGAATAGTACTAACATGAAATAGGATGACCAGAAAGTAGTTTTTTACGTTCCTTAGATAATGAAGCCAAAAGCTGACCTCCTAAATCATTCTCAATCATATCTCATTATTTTATCTTTGAATTGGAACCATGCGCGCTACATTCGATACTAGATACTAGTTTCCGCACCCGGCGCGGCTTTAAACCATGGGCTCATACAAAAAAAAAAAAAAACACATACTTCCTTCCTACCTACTTATCAATGTATTTCGGCATGCTTCTTGAATTGTAACGATCACTTCTTTGTATTTCTAATTACTTGAAGTATAACCTACTAAGTTTCTTTCACGGATTAAAATATTCCATTGTTGTGCAATCCGGGACACTATAAAATGTTTGGAGTTAAATGCGGCAATTATTCAAGGAAGGCCCAAAGTTTCATTGTACGGACCCGTCTCGCGTCGTGGTCTCTCGCTTTAGTAATATGCTCACAAAATTTTGATTTTCATGCCTTGTCATCCAACATAAGTGTTTTAATGCGGTCAGTATTATTTATACTTGATAGCATGTGACATTCATAAGTCGACGTATACAAAGCTGCTCTATTATTCATGCTACTATTAACCATATTAAAGCTTTGAATTATAAATACACACAATACCATTATAAAACATCTTTGATTAAAATTGAATATCGTTTGTATACCCATTTCTATTACAATTTGAAAGCAAAAGGAAATATTAAACCACAAATTTCAAAAGACTTCATTAATAGAATTGGATACTTCCCCTCAGTCTGATTGTGGAGATAAGACTCGTAACCAGAGAAACGATTCCCTGTCCGCTAAAGACTGAGTTCATGCCAATATTAAACTGGAATAATTCACAAAAAAATTGAACGTAGAGAGATCTTTGAGATGTTTATCGCATTAATATAATACGGCATTAAGATTACAATGGGGCGGCTCAAGAGAGGTCCAATATAAGGAGCTCAGAGGCTCCGCATGCTTTGTTGTGAAAATAACTTTATGCCTCAGAAGGCGGGGACAACAGTATAAAGCAAGCATGGCTTTTCAATAAAGCCAATGGCTCTTCTTAGAGATGTTATATCTACTTTTGTTGTTCATATCCTTTGTGAAATAATGCAGCGTTACTCTAGTTTGAGTGATAATACTAATGTTATATTTATATTGAACTCATGTGTATACGAATAGTTCAGCAGTATACCTAATTTTTGATGATATTACGTATTAATCTAACATTGGCCTAAAGCGGCAGCACGCTAACTGAACTCGCGAATACGCATAACCCAAGTTAGGTAGGAACGAAAGCGGAGCCTGGCACAATAAGTGATTGCTATCAAACAGCGCTGCCCTCCTTATACCACTACACAATCGCAGCTTCGCAATTACAAACAAGTTATTTACAGCCAGACCATAAGGAGATATTTTAAGCTTATTTCCATCTAATCTATATCGATTCACGCACGCGGCATTGGTCGCTTTTAATGTTCTTATTTGGTTGAATTGATATCCAAGTTTGGGTTTGAATGAGACTGAGCTACATTTATCGCTCTCGGTAGTCGAGAGTAGGCTAATAAAAATTAAATGTTGAAATTGTGCTCTTTATTTACGTACTCCGAAAGCTCGTACGAGTAAAATCGTAGCACGATCGGCATGAAAAGATCGAATTTATTACTTCATAAGTCATGAGGGTTAAGTAATAATCGTCGACAATGGGCAATAAAGAGTTTATAGGCAGTAAAGTTCGATCCGCTCGCAAGTCGAGCTCGGAAGTCAACTGCACGAAATTCTGAATTCGAGTTGGGCAATTCCTTGAACCTGCCGAATACCTCATAAAATCACACCATTACAAACATTCATTGCGACATTTTATCATGTGAATTTTTGATAGTATAATTTACTATAAAAAAATTATATATTTATGTAATCTATTCAATGAAATCTTTGAAATTACATTAATATGCCATCATCGCTTAGAGTTTACGACATGATAGAGTTGTATCAATATTTTTTGTCAATCTTGTAATAAAATTTATTTTGGTGTTTTGCGTTACAACATGTTTTTTTACTAACAAAATAATTATTTACTTGTCACTGTGAATAGCTTAGACAACAGTTAAACGTTGATTTTTATGTTCCACATACATTCCGATGTGAATGTTATCTCATTTTAAATATAAATTATCGAGGCGTTTGCTCACGAAAACAGTTTTCTGTTGCAACCTGTTTACAATAATTTCAAACCCGTTATTGATCCATTCGCTTAACAAGAAGATTACTTAAAGCTATCGTTGGTCATTTACTCGTATTTTTTAATAATGTAGGTACATAAGTCTGCACCGACAATTAATAATATTCAATAGACATTTCATTATAACTCTTAGCAGAAGAGAAATTCTTGCAGCCATCCATAAATGAAGATACTACCTGTTATGAAATGTTTGATGTTTAGCAATTTGTTTAAAGTAATTTGTGTAAACAAAGTACGGGAACGTTAAACAAAGGTATCTTGGTAAAGCACACAGCCCTTGGGTATGGCATTACAAGGAATATAATCTTACAGCGGCTGTCGGCGAATGTTTAAAATAAACATGGATGGGCCGCGGCCGCTTCCTATCATAACATTATTGTTTTGATTGTCCGTCCAACGCTGGACGTGGATATCCGTAACCAACCGTACGTACCATAGATATCTTGCTTTCAAAAATAGTATCGAGAAAACATTTTCGAATAAAATTGATTCAGTAACAGTAATTTATGCCATAATGCCCATCAGCTTTGCATGATAAACTTCTCTCTCTAAAATTCTCAGCATTTTATTGACTTGTTTCTGACTAAAATCTAGCTTTAAATATATATGAGCTAACAGTGGAGGACATCCTCCATATAAGAACTATAACACGACACATATTTTGTCACGCACGCTAAACTGACATCAAAGAGGTACCACTAGAACACCCGGTCGTGTAGAGCTCTCACGGCTTTATTTTTTTGTCGATAGTTAGCTGAGCTCTGACATGAAAACGTTTGCTGTACCAAAAATGTCCTTAGTGTACCTTATAAAACAATTATTTTAATTGTCAACATTTTCTCGCAATTCAATTTCGGCTCCGATTTTTATATTACATATACCTATGAAAATGCTTTTTGACTGATAGTAACGGTAGATATCTATAAAATTAAATAGATTTTGTATTTTTATAGATATTCGCCATGTTTCTTGTCAAAAAATGCACAATCGATTTGGATGTGTCGAGGAACTACGACACAGTATCCCGCGTTCCACTGTATGTTATCCTCTGTGAGCCTAATATATTTTAATCATATCAATGATGAATTAATGAATTTCTATTCCTACTTACTATTTCAGTGTGATTATAATTACAAAGTGGATTGAATCGCGCTTAAAAATTTACTGATTCAAAATTTCAAATTCACAATTCAAAATCATTTATTCAAATAGACCTTCGCAGGCACATATGAAAAGACTTTTTATTTGCTGAGAAGAGCCGGCAATAAACTCAGCAATTACTCTTTTCAAAATAAGCTTAGATTCATTACATAATATTTACATTCTAATCGCACTGAAAACAATTGCGTGCCCCGAGCGGCGGCAAAATTACAAAGTTAAAATTACAAAGAAGATTGCACCAGATATACTGTTTGGCTCCAAACGGTTTCTACCCCACGTAAGAGGTGATGAGCAAGCATAAGTCAGCTCATCATAATACCTATGTTATGATTGTCGCGACCACCTCGCCGCTATCTGTTAAACCGAAGGCAATGCTTGCCGACGCGGGACTGCCAATGGAATGTATTATGAGTATATTCATGAGAAGCTGTCACAGCCGGTTTGAACCTTTCAATGATTAGCTAGAATCCAGTCACGATTGTTATTGATGAAAGTACAAATACATCACTGGACTCGCTTAATTCGTATTACGATACCTAAAGCAGCATACGAGTCATAATGAAAATATTGTAAGAGAAAGAGTTGATAAGTGATAAACAATATGAGTACGTCTCGTAATAAATTCAAGCGCTTCTCGTAGCACAGCCAGCACATATATACGAGCGAAGCGTAGAAAAGAAAACAAAGTTTTTATTCTTCCAAAACATTGTTAGAGAGCTGTTGTGAAATGTTATTCTTATAAACTCACACTTTATTCAGCAGTAATAAGATGTAAAATCCCTCACTGGTTTGCGCATATTTCATTTTGTTGGGATCGTAAAGATTCGCTTACCTGCTTGTTTGTTGTGAGTAGGAAAAGGCCCGTCGGGCTCAGAACCTTTTTTACCATTCAATTTTATGTGTGGGAATTTTAATGTGAGCCCAAAACGGCACGTTCTGCTCTCTACAGCTGGGTCGCAGTTGGTGTCGATTCCTCGCGAAACACATGTCTCGTTCGGTCATAAAATTTTGAGTGACGCCTGTTTTAACATTGGAAAGAGAATTTGAAAGAGGAATATTTTGGACGGCTTTTTAAAGCTGATATTTATTATAACTCGACTACGTCTTTGCACTTACTGCTAGTATAATGGATTGATAGCCTAATTAGTACCTACATCTACTCTATTACTTACAGTTTATCGCTACTATCGATAGTTGAACTATATACTATTATTTTATAGCATCGACCCGGCTCTCTCTTCTCACGCGACTTGAGTAGAAAACTGCAATGTCATCCATCTCATACAAACCCGCAGGAACCCCTGTTATTTATACCCTTGGAATGACTTCAATCATTTAAAGTAAACACGGCTTCTTCTTAGAAATATGTAGGTAGAGAGAGGTAGCTGTCGGGATGCGGTATGGTCATAAAATCAAAATCCATTTTGATTTATGATTCCTTTGGTGATATTCGTTCATCAACATCTGCTCCTTATTTCGAAAATGTTGTAGTAATAACTTTGTATATATGTACATTTTGGAATCATATGCCTATTTAAGGTTTTTTTTATTATTTATAGGCATGTATTTGACCACAATCTCACCATTGTAAGTGATGATATGGCCGAAGGTGGTAAGCACACAAAGCCTAGAAGGAACTGGCTCTCAAGTGCAGCTGTCGGAACACACCGATAGGTGCTTGGCGACAGATTTTCAACTTGGGGGAGGTAGCCAGCCAGATGGGTACTAGAAAGTACCCTACCACCGTGCTATGGTTTCCTCACGATGTTTTCCTTCACCGAAAGCTCAAGCTCATTGTAGGTTTCGAACCCGGGACCTTCGTCTCGGTATCCGACGTCACTACCACTGAGCTATCATCCCCTTAAATCGTCTTATGTGAACAAAATAATAAAATATCAAAATTTATCAAA
The DNA here is from genome assembly GCA_947623365.1 of Achlya flavicornis. Lineage (NCBI taxonomy): Eukaryota > Metazoa > Arthropoda > Insecta > Lepidoptera > Drepanidae > Achlya > Achlya flavicornis. The sequence continues at coordinate 8,359,332 of OX392467.1, forward strand.
AAGAAGTAAGTACCTAGTTGAAAATGAAGACGAGCATGCAGATAAAAATATTTCTTGGTTATAACCGAAAGTGCCTTTTATAGCGAAACTGTAATGATCAATACGGACCTTAAGTTTCTGTCCAATCTCCTTAAATGTAACATTTAATTTCCTTCGTAATCGACTAATAAGAAGTAACTAATGTTTAAAGCAGCTGGAATTCTAGCAAGAAATCCAACGGGCGGCGCTCAGCGGGACGCCTCGACAATGGCAACCAAATTAAAAGGAACCGTAAACGTTTCGACTTGAGCCTTGCTAAAATTTATTGCTTTGAGTTTTTTCTCTTGTTTCAGTTGCTAATGAGATTTGAATGCTGCAGCTGTATTATTTTATCTGAAATGTCGGGTGAAAATTGAAAAAATCTTGCTGGGAGTTTCTATTTATAATATTGCTGGATAAAACTGAAGAAAATTACATAAATTGAAGCCCGTTGCTTTATTCCCCGGTTTCGTTACATAGATTATAACTTTTTGAGTAAACTGAGATGGCGCACCGGCATAAAATATTCTCTCAGTACGTATATTGAAATTTGCGCGAGTAGACGCGAGTAGATTGCAGAACGCCTTATTGCTAGCGATAGGTACGATGAGAAACGGGGACCCTGATTTGAAATTCTATCTGAATGTAATAAAGTTGGTATTGAATTGACGGTTTTGCTACGCGGGTGGTCCTTCCACTATGTTGGCTGTTGAAACGAAGCAGGCATGCAAATTTCACTAGTGTTTCTGGTCGCTGTGCTTGAACTCCGTTACGACTAGGTGGAGGCTATTAACCGTAGAGGTTGGTCTACAGAAATATTAATTAAGTTCTTCTAGCTAATAATTATATTATAATCATGATTAGCTATTATCATATGCTCTATTCAAGAATTGATGCAATAATATTGCAGTGACGTCGATTGAGCGTCGCACAGCCGATTATTTAACGGGTCCATCGAAGCGATAGATGTATACTATAAACAAAAAGAAGAAAATTGTATGGAACGAATGATGCAATACGAATTAAGTGCGGCAAACTAGATCCACGGAATAAAGGGCCGCTCTTTTGACGGCCTGACGAAGCTAAGTACGGACAAAGGGACAATAGTAAAAGAGCAAAGTACCGAAGCGTGGCGATCCAGAGCCAGTTTCCGGCAACGTGGGAACGGACGTTTTATTGCTATCGATAATTTCTTCACTGATAATAATCGTTTTTGTCAGCTATTACTCCCATTCGTACTCGCAAGTACAACCTATAGCTTATCAAAGTTATTATTCCATTGATAATAGGAGATAATAGTAAATTAAGATCGCCGTCTAGCATAATTCTTAATCGACGTATGTTTTTTAAATAATAGCATATGAATTTCCCTTGTAGAATTCCTATATCCCCATTTAAACGCAATAGAAATTCCAAGAGCACAGCAAATCCGCCTCCGCCCATCGCCAGATCCTAAACAATAGTTCATCAAATGGTATCGCTTCACCCGACACATCATTTCACGGGCCATCAACTGTTCTACTTAGCACTTCTATTTTCTTGCCGATGCTGGCCTCAAACCGCCGCTCTTCAATTACTTGCCTCGTTTTACTTGTATTACCATGGTTTTTAACATAAAGCATGTAGAGTTACTTTTCAATCAATTATTATTAATACCAAGTCTTATGTAGTACCTATCTAGATTTAGTTAGATTTCTTTTGCAAATAAATGGATCTTTGCAAAAATATTGCTTATGGTATTTTAATAATAATCTTGTAAGTATAAAGTAATTTTGCTTATCTTAAGTATCTATTTATTAGAAAGCATATCATTATTATCGGATAAAAGGTCCACTATAGTTTGAGTTGCTTTTATCACAAGCTCAAGTTCTTTTATCGTTCACCTTTAGTAACCAGCTGATTTACTTTTATCTTCAAATCATTTCCAGGTAAAGATCTCTTTTCCAATACCCACTTACTTATCAACCCAGACGGAATGCAATAAAAAGGTTAATGCTTGTTTTTTCTTTGTCGATCGATTGCAGACTTCCGATAAGTGTATCAGACAAAACTAACAAGTGAGGGAAGCTCTTTCCAAATACTACCCCAGTCGGGAGCTCCTCTCACCCAGGAAAAGCATGATTTATCGGCGAAACTTGCGCCATTACTCATCTCAACATTCGTTACTCCAATAAAAAGAACGTCTTCCGATAATTTATTGGTATATGTATGGATTTTTTATTATACTTGTCTATTTTTGAGTGCACTCCGTCGTACAGTTATTACTTCATAAATAATAGATTTGATTTAATGTATCCTCAAAAATCCATTAAAACTTTTTTGTGCTGGTTGATTTAAAAGTTTTTCCCGACGGATGTTAGTATGATGGTGAGGGTTTAAACAAAAACTGGATGTGCTCTTAGTTCTAGCTTTCCTTACAGTATTTTTGGATTATTCGATGTTCTGAAACAGTATAAGTTCTATCAATAACCAGCAACCAACGATAAAATAAATGTTTGGGTGAACGAATAAAAAACCATAAGAAGAGGCTCTGATTCTGTCACTTTATACGAGGATATAAAACTAAAGAACCCCTTTAAAAAACAATTTGTAAATAGTACAGTGAAGAAGGCCGCGAATATGTTTTCACATTGTTTTTAATGAGCATTGACTCTAATTTTATAATTTTCTTAAATAGCTATAACTATTGCTATGAGCTAGGTACAATTAAATCCAATCTACAGGTAAAATATGATAATTTACCTGAACAGCTGAAACCGGTGACGCAGCAAATGTAGAGTAGGTATGTAACAAGTTAAAGTTAAAACTTTACTGAATTACAAAACTTTGTACCAAACTCGTCAGTAAATTGGAAGAAACAAACGTGTCACATACATCACGGTTTCTTTATTACAGATAATGTCACTTCGCACGATAAAATAGAACTTGCCAAAAACTAGACACACCACAAAAAGTAAATAAAATACACTTGGGAATAGTTGAGTTCTACTCAGGCTTTGTCAGTCAAGCACAGCGTTCACGGACTGAAGTTTTTGAAAAGTCCAAATAGCACAGCACAATAATTTGATTGGTCGCACAAGGTGTACACAGAGAAGACCGGCCGGACCGGTCGTCGAGCGAGCGCGGCGAGGAGCGAGCGGCAGCGGGGCGGGCGTCGACACGGGGCGTTCGAACTCGGCGACCGCGCGAGGCTCTCTGTCTGCATCGGAGAAGCCCTGTGGCGGGCGAGGGGGCCGCCGATAGACGAAAATGGCTTCACAAGTTAATTTTTTTCTCTTTCCTCCTTTAATATTCCGCATATGCCGTGCGCGGCCGACGGTGCACGCGCATGCGTCCCAACCCCGACGGTACACGTAGGGGTTGTAATGTAACGCGATGCACCCGCACTTTACATAACTTATTGGGCCGTTTATTGAAGCCACCGTTTAATACCCTTTCCATGTCGGCTTTGTACGCAGCTTCCTCGACGTTCCTGTTCGAAGCGAGGGAATATTATAATCCATGTTCTAAATACTTTAATCTAACCAAAACTGCTCCATTAATCTTGATGAAAGCATATTAACGTTACCTGTACGTACATATATGTGAACTTTGTACATTTGGGATTCATTTAATTTTCATTAGCCAAGCTATCGGGATATATAGTAGATACTTAATTCAATATTTTCACAAACATACCAAATATGGTTATGTTAATGATCATGTATATATATATACATACATACATGATCATCCACATAACGCATGATCATACGATATTCAAGTCACATATTTCTGTATTCAGCTGTCATCATCACCCATTCCATGATTCCATGCGGCCTGTTTAGCAAAATTATAATTTTAATTAGTCCGTCGTCAGTTATGCTTTATCAAATCGTGGAAGCTCGTGACGTCACTTGTTTGTGAAAAGTGTACCATCGCGTGACGTCACGTCTCACGCGGAAATTCAACACAATATATTATTATCTTCGTAGTTTTTTGTTTAATTGACAAAAGAAAAAATACGTGTCTAATATTTTTTTGATAATGTAAATGACTGTCTGATTAGAATTTTCCAGGCCGCTAGCTAACAAAAACCCAAGTACTTTGAATAAAAAACATCATGTTTAATAGTTTACATATTGTATAAAATAAAGATAAAATATCAAAATTATCTAATAAATATTACTTTTCCTATTACAGTAAAAATCTGTCTTATATTGACGTATTTAAAAGTAAATTAATTATTATTATTTGATCCATTTAAGTAAAGCTTTTGACTGTTTCATAAAAAAATAATTCAGGAATGCTGTTAGCATAAATTATTTATTACTTGTCACTTGGACTGCCATTAGAAGAGCTATTACATTTATTTTGAAACAGGATTGAAGGTTCCGTTTTGAATTTTTACCAATTCAGGTACTCAGGTACTTTGAATTAATTATGTTTGAAATAGGAAGCTCCATGAAAATATTATGTTCTGTTGTACTTCTAAGATATATAAATAAAACGTTTTCAATACGAACAAACACACTGAACACTTACTTAATAGTCTGTGGTTACTAACTTTATTGAAACTTGACTGACGGGCCAGTTGTCGCAGTTGGTTAAGATTCACCTTACGCGCCGCAGGTCGTGGGTTCGATTCCCGCACAGGACATGCATTTGTGTGCATGAACATGTCTGTATGTCCTGAGTCTGGGTGTAATTATGTATATTAAGTATGTTTTTACAAACAAAACGTAGTATATGTATTGTATCAGTTATCTGGTTTCCATAGTACAAGCTCTGCTTAGTTTGGGATCAGATGACCGTTTGTGAGGAATGTCCCAGGATATTTTATATTAACTTTTCCATGTAAACATTTTATGTAGGTAGGTACAATAAAATTAGAGACATAAATACAGGAACAGGTAGACTTTGTTCACGTACGTTGACAAGAGCTTTACCGAAATGCGGCTGCTGAATTAGCATACAATTCCCATGTGAGCCGTCAATCGTCCGCGTCCGCTATTTCACAGAGGGCTTCCATACTTTTGGTCTTTTAACTCGTCACTACGCCAATTGGACTCCTGTTTGTTTCAAGGAACGATAAAAATAACATAAAAAAGGTTATTTTTGAAAGGCACTGTGGATAAATGATGGATGGTAAAGCAACACCAGGACCGACGTGGAAAGTCAATTACTCTTCATTTTAAATGAAAATGAAAAGATAGTGGACGGAGAAATTAGTGTTAGTCAGTATGAGCAGTTTTGTTGACTACATGTTGACAAAAAGACAATCAATCTCATGGTAAGTGATCACTACCGCCTATGGACATTTGAAATATCAGGGGATTACCGATATAAGGGGTGGGGGTGTAACAGCAAAATGTTTAATTAAATATAAAAACAACAAAAAGTTATTATAAATATAAAATACAAAAACGAAGAAAGCTTCATTCAACGCTAACCGCGATGTAACTTTTAATGCAAAATGAATAAACATAAATTGGCTTCTTTATAAAGCTGAATGGGCACCTAAAAACACGGAAAGCATTGGATTAGTGTATTGTGAAGGTGCTAAAACAGAGTTTTGATATGCATTCATAGCGGTCGGTGGCGCGTTGGCTGATTGTGGGATTGCGTGTGCCGACTTGATAACTAAGCTAAATGCACAATAATGTTTTAAATTGTGGATATTCCCTTCTTAAAATCAGAAAATTAATAATAGATGTTGAAAATGTATGTTGACGAATAAATAACACAGACTAAAATGAATAAACAACATAATGTGATCTGTGGATTTTATTTGATTAACAAATAAATAAAAATAATTGGACTGTTTTACAAAAAACTTAAACCGACTTCAAAGTACACGAAGAAGTAATCAAATCCTGATCTGATGACAATGGGACCAAACGGGAAGTGTACCCTTCCAGACAAAAAAAGAATTTTCCAAATCGGTTCATAAATGACGGAGTTATGAGGTAACAAACATAAAAAAAAAAAAAAAAAAAAAAAAAAAAAAACATACAACCGAATTGAGAACCTCCTCCTTTTTTTGAAGTCGGTTAAAAAAAGTACAAACCCCAAGGAGAATTAATATATAACAGAAACAATCTTGTCAAGGGGAGTGTCATAAGTTCGTCTACAGACACGCAAGCAGGTATTTTGTGTTGTTGCTTTGAAAAATTGCTTCGTTTTATCAATTTGTCTAGTGGTCCCTTTTTAGGGTTCCGTAGCCAAATGGCAAAAAACGGAACCCTTATAGATTCGTCATGTCTGTCTGTCTGTCTGTCTGTCTGTCTGTCTGTCTGTCTGTCTGTCTGTCTGTCTGTCTGTCTGTCTGTCCGTGTATGTCACAGCCATTTATTTCCGAAACTATAAGAACTATAATGTTGAAACTTGGTAAGTAGATGTATTCTGTGAACCGCATTAAGATTTTTACACAAAAATAGAAAAAAAACAATAAATTTTGGGGGTTCCCCATACTTAGAACTGAAACTCAAATTTTTTTTTTTCATCAAACCCATAAGTGTGGGGTGTCTATGGATAGGTCTTCAAAAATGATATTGAGGTTTCTAATATCATTTTTTTCTAAACTGAATAGTTTGCGCGAGAGACACTTCCAAAGTGGTAAAATGTGTGTCCCCCCCCCTGTAACTTCTAAAATAAGAGAATGATAAATCTATAAAAAATATATGATGTACATTACGGTGCAAACTTCCACTGAAAATTGGTTTGAACGAGATCTAGTAAGTAGTTTTTTTTTAATAGGTCATAAATTGAAATTAATATCAAATACTCAGGTCTATACTACCATTTACTTATATACCTTTTTTTTGAATTTTTGGACCTACAGGTTTGTACGGAACCCTCGGTGCGCGAGTCTGACTCGCACTTGGCCGGTTTTTTTTTATAAAATGATTGTCTGAAAATTACTATCCATTGCAAAATTATCATAAACAATAGTGATAAATAAGTTCTCTTATTTTTTTCTTTTAACTATAGCTACCATTTCACCATTTTTTTTAAATTTTAAACACAATATGTCATAAGCATAACTTGCCGGACAGTTGATACGTACGTAATTGAATTAGATATCCCAGGATATAATTATTAAAAACGATGAATAATTTCATAAAATGGAGACAAAAGAGAGAACCGATTTATATGTTTTTATATTACCTACATTATATCGCCAATATAAGATTGTTTTTATTCTTGAAATTTTACAGATAGCTTCCCACAAAAAGTATTATTTAACTAGTTGGTATTCATTTAAAAGCCTTTTCAATATTCTTCAGCGAGTAAAATAAAAAAAGAGTATCCAGTATAACCTTTCAGTGAATTTTCAAGCGACTTCAGTTCGCTCGGTCGGCGTGACGTCGACGGTTGCACGTAAACACAAAATGCCATTAACAGCTGAATAAGCGAGGCTTTCACTGAAGAATTGCCTTTTTTCCATTCCCATTCCATCAAAATCTATAAATAACGTAGATAAAGTATCCGTAAAGTATCCCGTGTTATTGACGTATTTTTAAGTGAACGCAAGAGGTTTATTCGATGAGCTTAGCGGATTCCATAATTATAGTCGATATCCATTCGAAAATGTTGACTCTAATGAACAAACGTGAAATTCAAAAGTTACCACTTTAAACAAATACATTTTTAGTTTTCGCATTGGCCCAGCAAATTACTACATATTCAATTCACATTGTTTGAATGTATAAGTTTTCCTTTTGAATAACATTCTACTGTTTTGAATTCAACTTTTATGAAAGTACTAGCTTACCGCCCGCGGTTTCATCTCTGCCCCCTTATTTACCCCCTTACCTACCCTACCCTGCTAAGGTTACATTAGAAGAATTTATATTGTCGTTAAGTTTTCTTAAATTTTCTAAGTTTCTGAGCAATTTTCTTAATGTTTTTTAATACACAACAAAAAAGAATTAGCGAAATCGGTCAAGCCTTTGATGGCGTGACCAAGGGAAATAGGGATTATTTTTTATATATATAGATAAATGGATTAGGATTTAAGACATGAATACAAATAATTGTGTTTTGATTCATTGTATTGGATATTTATCGTTAGGGAGATTGGGTTTAAAAAAGTACGCTTAGTTTAATACGTAGCTGGTATAAGTGCGACACAACTCAATTTATAGTTAACTATATTAGTTAAATATAAATTGAGTTTTATCTATATTATAATGTAATATTCTATATACTAATATTCCATAGAAGCGCTCGTAGTGTACCATGATTAGCCGTTTTAAATAGATCGGCAAATTAAGCTACCACCGTCGTGGTCGGTACCTGAATGGGTGGTCACCCAGGCGGTCGCCTAGTGGTATATCAATCGAGCTTTTCCGTGCTTCGGAAGGCACGTAAAGCTGTTGATCCCGTTTATCACTTAATTGTGATAATCACTAAGCTAGCTGAAGACCTTCTAGACGGCTTGAAAACTCCAACAGTAGGTTGACCACAAGCCTACTTCCACCAATCTGCAGTGGGCACGCGTGGTGGAGTATCTGCCCATTCCCTTTCACCCTCATTTATGAAAGGAGGCCTGTAAGGGACATTATAGGCTGATGATGATGATGATCACTGATGATGAATATCTAGGCATGGCATAAATCACAAGTAGCAGGTGATAAAGAATATGATTCTGTTTTCATATGTCACATCTGTTACCGTCCATGACATAGCCTGTTACATGTTATAAAGAATATTTAAGAATATAAATAAAATGTATGCGACTGAAGGACTTTGTATCCATGGTCATGAACAAATTTAAGAAAAAAAAAACTTTATCATTGATTAACTTTTAAGAGTATTCAAAAATAAACCTTAAATCAAGTGACATAAAGTGTTAACTTCTTTAACATGTTATGTAGCAGGATAGAAAAATAATTTTTTGCTACGAAAGTATATATAATTTGCATCAGTGATAATTTGACACTTGCGTGCGATACTCGCACATGATTTTGTGAAAAATACCGTCGATCAGCATGATGACGTAGGTTACAAATCATTGCAAATCATATATCGCAAGTGAAATCATGCTATAAAAAATAATAATATCATCAAATGAGAATTCCTTTAAAGTAGCAATAATTTCCATGCCTATGAATATCCCATATCATTATTTTTTCTATCACGGTTTTTCATAGGTTCAAAGTTATACCGTAGCGATTTGGTATATATGTAAATACACTGTTTTTTAGGGTTCCGAAACCAAAAGGTAAAGAAGAAGAACCCTTATATGGTCCCGCTCCTGCCATCCGTCCATCCGTGGCTCGATTCTCGTAACAAAACGTCAGCGGTGTTGTAGCGACATCAACTATTTAAATTGTGTTTGGTGAAATATTTTGTTTAATAAAAAACATTCAAACGTGTATGTGCCTCAATAATTAGTCTATTGAATCGTTTTTCAATAGTTCATTTGACATTATAATAGTAAAAACACAGTTTAATCCTCGAAGTCGCTACGACATCGTTGAAGTTTTGTTACGAGAATCGAGGCACTGGCCGTCTGTCACAGCGGTATATTTCAGCAACCACTAATGCTACTGAGGGCCAACCACCGTCTCTTAAAACATTAATATTATAAGCTTACTTGTGTTACGTCCTTCTTTGAAACCCAATGTCAAAAAAGGACAAAAAAGATAGTGGTTGCCCCAAGTTTGAAATTTGGTATTGTTTTAAATATTGCTGACCCAAAGTGACGCAAAGTGATGCAAATGAAAAATAAAGTAAAAAAATATTTTTAAATACTTTGCAAAAGGGTCCGTAATTTCAAAGTAACATTTTTAAATGACTTTTTATTTGACATGTTTAAATGGCGTATTATATGACAGAGCTTCATTTTAAATTCCAAATAGTTTGACGACGATTCGCTGTCAAACTGTCTTACCCGTTTATCACTTGCAGTGATGTACAAACTTAACATAATCGGGATTATACCTATCATAAAACTGAGCGATATTGTAAAGTAAAATTACGTAAGCAATAAAAGTCACTTTACGAACAAGTGTGTTGAAAAATATATTTTCCATTTTTGTGTTTCCCACAATACTTACTTATAAATCAAAATGACACGTACTTATATCGAATCGGCTTAAATAAACTTGTTAAATGTAATTATAACAAGATAACCAATATTGAAAACACGTGTATATACAAAATCAACATTATTTTATGTAAAACGTATCCTGGGCTATATTGCCTTATATTTTATGTATCAAGTCTGTACTCACGACATACCATTAGCACTTGCATAAATTAGCACCGCATATATTAAGAAAGGTGCACTTCAAACGACAACCGGACCTTATAAGGTGTCGGACCTTATCACCTCATGTGATACTTTGTAGGTACAACCTATTGGTATGTAACGTTGTAATACTTGAGCAGTACTAACGTTTCTGGCACTTAGCAAGACTTCTATGGTAATAAACTAATAGCACAGTACATAAGACAGTTGAAGTAGTAACGCAATAAATATAATTGACGGTGATTCGACCGGAGAGCCACAGTTTGAGCGCTAATATGGCTTCGTAGCTCGCGGTAGCAACCAGTAAGCATTACAAACAATTTACATTTACAATGCATTTACATCTCTATCATCTACTTTTCTATTCTATCTTCTGTTTATAATTTCCATTAAAAGTCACGCTTGTTTGCACACTTATAATTGAATTAGGTATGTCGATTCAATAATAATTATTAATTTCTTACGGATAAAGTTAATTTTTCTTACTCTGATTAAAACATTCAGCTGAGTTTGTTTACTGTTTTCGTTGTGATGATACTGAGTTAGTTGCATAATTTACATAACTACATTAGCTTTGTATGTTACGTATACCTTTTCTGTTGCTAATTGCAATGGTTCGCACGTTTATTGTAATTTATTCAATCTGTAGCATGTAATGTAGCAAGAGAAAGTAAGAATTATGACTGTAAGAAGTTGTACAAAATACATTCATTGAGAACTAATTTAGTTGAAATTACGGAAATTTCAGATTTACATTTGACATTTAGGTAAATTACACTATTTCTATGATAATAAATAAAGACCTCTCAAGTCGCCACATGCATATTTATATCACATAATTCATTTAAATGTAAATATGTAAACCTTGTCCTCGATGGATGAAAGATGGACGAATGATAATAATATAATATCAGTAAATGGTGAACCAAGATCACAAGCTGAAAATATGAATTTGAATTCATATAAACAGTAACCTTACACAGATCCTAATGGAAAAAGTCGTGTCCCATACAGAATATAGTCAAATAACATAAAATACTATCTCGATTACAAAACTAAATATTATATTCATTACAATTTATAGACAAGAATCATAAACAAGACGTAAAGAAGCCACTAAATGAAATTGCAAATAAACGAAATTGTCAAGTTAACCAAACTTTAGCGCTTTCCTCACAGTTTTAATAAACAAACAAAGAAATAAGAAAAGTTTCCGCCGCGTAGGACCTATTGTTTTGCTTGACCTCGATTCCCGAAAATTTTATTAGGCCTGTCTTTCGAGATTAAATGAAAGAATATTATTAGGGGTTAAAGTATTAATTATTAGGGGTTAAAGTATGAAATTGCCGAATTGTACAGTTTTATTTTATTTTTTTATTTAACATATTTATTTTATCAAAATAATTACCATTAGGTACTATCTATATATTGAGACCATCTAATAGGAAAGTCATTTAAATGCCTTTGCGATAGAACTCTGGTGATCTACATTCGGCAAACTGTGTGAAAGCATTTTGTACTGCCTCCTGAGAAGAAAACTTTTTATCACGTAGAAAATTGTACAAATCACGAAAAATATGGTAGTCCGTTGGAGCAAGGTCTGGCGAATACGGAGGGTTACGAATGGTTTCTAATTGCAGTTCCTGTAGAGTTAAAACGGTTTCTCGTGCTGTATGAGGTCTCACGTTATCATGGAGCAATAATGGTGAAGATCGATTCATGAGTCGGGGCTGTTTCACTGCTAGTTTTGCTATCATTGTTCGGAGTTCGGCACAGTAGACATCTGCCGTTATTGCTTGACCAGATCGGAGAAAGCTATAGTGAATAACACCATGCTAAGACCACCAAACGGTTACCATTACCTTTTTATTGGTAAGCTTTGCTTTAGGGCACTTTTGCGGCGTTTGACCTGGGGTCAGCCATTGCATTTTTTGCTTACGGTTATCGTAAAGAATCCACTTTTCATCACATGTCACAATTCGATCCAATATTCCTTCATTTCTGTATCGATTCAACAAGGCAACACAAGTTTCAATTCAACACGCGTTTCTTTCTGCAGATCAGTCAAATCATGAGGCACCCATTTTTCATATTTTTTTATTTTATTGATTTGACGCAAATGAGTCAATATTGTTGGTAAGGTAACGTTAAACCATGCCACTAATTCCTGGGTAGTTTGGCTCGGATCGGCTTCCATCATCTCTTTAAATTAATTAATTGTTATTCACCTGCTGTGTTCACCTGTGTGGGCGGTCTTCCACGTGGTTCGTTCTTCAAATCAAAGTTTCCATCACAAACGCACGGCGCAACATTGACATTGCGAGCTCTTTCTGCCGCGTTAGTTCCGCGTCGGAACATGGTCGGAACTCGTATTCAAAAATCACTCGAATTTTCGAAGTATCCATCTCTCTTGTCTTAGCTAAATAAAAAAAACAACTAAAAGTCGATAATCGAATGTTGCACATTTTTTAAAGAAGAACTGCATAGGTACCATGTGAAAAAGTTTCACTCTAAAATCTTAAACCATGAAGGTTCTATGTCAATTCAAAGTACCTATTACAATAAAACGGCAATTTCATAGTTTAACCCCTATTATTATTAGTAGACTTCGTTCGCGTGGTGCCCTACTAACCTATACCCTACCCTACCACTACCCCTACCCTTTTTTTTTTTTTTTTTTTTTTTTTTTTTTTTTTTTTTTTTTTTTTTTTTTTTACGTGGGGAAATCCTCATGGATACCCGGACCCTCCGGGGGAAGCGGCCGGGTAATGTCACACTCCTACTGACTAAAACCCCACGGTGTTCCTACATGTCGCTGCCGGCTGGATATACGGGGGCGCCGAAGCATTCGTCCGCGTATCCAGCAGCGACGGCCTGATCGGAGGCCTCCTCTTCGTCGACGGCAGAGACCGGAGCTCTTGTCTCCGCCGTCTCCTCCTGAGTAGCGTGCGGAAACACACGCTCCACTACTCGGGCCCGATGTTGATGGGCGGCAGACTCCCCCGAGTCCGCCACCCTTGGGCCCATGTTGGGGGGAAGGTGGCTCAAAAAAGCCGCCCTCCGACGCCCGGTTCTCCTGCGGCGGATAGCCAGGACCACTACCCCTACCCTACCTTCACCTACCCTACCCTACCCTACCTTAGCTAACCTACCCTACCCCACCCAGCTGCCCGTATCCCAAGCGGGAACTGGTAAAAACCTACCCTACCTTACCCTCGCAACTTTCTTATTTTTTTCTTTCATAAGAACCTTCTCTTGACAATAACAAACACAACAAAAAAAGAATTAGCGAAATCGGTCCAGCCGTTCACGCGTGATGGCGTGACCAAGGGAAATATGGATTTATTTTTATATATATAGATAAATACGATGAATTAGAAAGGTACCTACCGAAGTCGTAGTTTAAAAATACCAAGTAGGTAAATTCTTATTCTTGGAATTAATTTGAACCCAAAATATCAAAAAGTTCGCTTATCGCCACATTTCACAACATTAGGCAGTATTTTTCGAAGCTAACCGTTTCGATTTGTTGCATTCAGTAGGAATCATAAACTAGCATGATTGCCGGTTCGCGTGAGACATTCTGATAGTTCTGTGGTCGGCGGTAAAAACTACACCGGCTATCTAGTCTACTTCTGTAGACGAAATGAACGATCGCCAACATAAATAATACGCCGACTATGTGATGCTTACAATATTAATAATGGCGTTCGTGACTGGCCCCTCTGTTCCATTCATCTCGAACGTTTGTTCCTATGATGTATGGGGATCTTATTTTGGAATTAGACAAAGATATACCACGACAATGCATCGGGTTTCAATACCAGTTAATATAGTTTATGAAGTATAATGGATTGCCATCATTAAAATTATTGTCATTGGTGGTCTTATATCAGTGAAATGTTACCTAATCTTCACATTGTCCCAGCTATGTAGGCGCCATGTCTGGTGGTTATGGAATAACTATACTAAATATAAATTCGAATCGTAAGTACGTATTAATCTGAAAGGCCTGCCGATCAGATAAATGTTCAAAGCGTACCAATGCAGTAGCATTGTCACAGTTGGCCGGGAGTCCGGCACTCTTGCCAAATATGTCGCAGAACAGATAGCGTGCCGTCGCGTACTCTCGCGTTCAGTGGGAACTGAGATTTACTGCTGAAATTCTGTCACACTCGCTTCACCACTGAGGCGCCGAAAGCACGTTGCTACATACGTATCCGAACGCATTCAGTGTTTTACAATACAGTTTGAAAGTTGATGATTTATTTTTAAAGTTGAAAGAAGTTTCACAACAGTTTGTGTGGACTTCAAACCTATGTTCGCGCAGCATTTATTATTACTGTATCCAATTGGAAAATACCCAAGGAAATACCTACCTACAATAAAATAAAAGTCCTAATAAATGATACGCGGCGCGCCGTGATCTATAAAGATGCATGACGGACGGTAGCGCTAGAAGCACATCAATTGTTGCACAAAAATTCATAAAGATATAAAAGAGGGTCCGGAATGCAGTGCCTCAGACGCTTTAGTGTTATAGTTAATCGATAAGACATTCTTTACTCCTTTCTAACTTCCAGTCAACTCTCAAATTCTTGTTACACCATAACACAGAATAAATAATAGTACTAACGTAACCATAATTCCCAAAAGTCGTATAATCCGCCAAAGCGACCATATCATAGAACACTTTTTTCCTGATATGTTGAGCAGTCGCCGCGCCAATGTCGCGCGGGTCACATGTTAAAGGTGAGGGTATCATAACATTTTCCGCTCGACTCCAGCAGCTCAGCGGAACATGGTCGAGTGAGCACAAAAGGCATTCAACTATTCCAGAGTTTCCACCAGCTCGCACTAGTTTCCACGGTAAATTCACGCGCCACCTCATTATTTCACTTCGAGTCTGCTTCCTTCACTCTAAATATTAAAATGCAAGAGTAATATTTTTAAAACGTCAAGTTTTAACGTTTGGTTGGACGTAGGTGCTTGGGCATATGTAATTAAGATTTACACGAGTGTTTCGGAATGTAGCTTTGAAACAAGTTTTAATCTCTCGACATTTTAGAAAAATTTTATCATTTTGCTGAGTTATGTAACTTTCATTTAAGTACATACATAACAATGGAAAGTCCCAATGACTAGGAACCTTCAATTCCTTATTTGAATAGGAATTAAAGGTTTTCTAGCAGGTTCAATATTACTAAAAATATTTGATTTGGCAAAATTCTATTCATAACATTTAAAACAAGTTTGACATTGTTCAAAAGATCACAAATAATTATAACTATTTGTACAAAAAGACAATATAGAATAATACAACATTGTATTTATTCATATCTTGAAAACATCAAAAATGATTACATCAATCTTAAATAATATTTGGAAAAGAAATTCTTACTTTATTATTATTTCTCAGTATCTGGTAACAAAGTCTAATCGGGCCATGGGATTTATAATAAGAACAACAGCTCCATTTAAAAAACATCAGAGTATTATGATCTTGTACACTACCCTAGTTAGGAGCATTCTCGACTACTGTTCTGTGATTTGGTCACCCTATTATAACAACCATATAAACAGAATTGAATCCATTCAAAAGCGATTCATTCGACACTTAAGCTCTAAAATGGGTCTTAGGAGAAAGTTACCCACATATGAGAATAGGCTAGTTCATTTTAAAATAAGTACTCTCCAATCGAGGCGTATAATTTGTGACCTGGCAATATTTTATAAAATTATGAACTACCAAATTGACATTCCTTCATGATAAGCTGTGTTTCCTTAAAAATTGGTAGTAAACGCACGCAACAATTGTTTCACTTACCAAAGACCTCAAATAATGTTTCTTTTCATAACCCTCTGTTCCGCATGTGTAGGTTGTTCAACGAGAATTGTAAAAGTTTGGATATTTTCTACCAAAACTTAAACACATATTTAACTATAATTAAGAGTTTTTATGATATATAATAACTTCGATATATCTATGGTTGATTTGTTTATTTAGTAAAGTTGTTAGTTTACATGTTATAGTTATTGTGTAATTTAAGTGAAATTTAATTTAAGTGTAATTTTTATTTAGCATGCACGTTTTTCTTTTGTCTTTGTGCAAAATCTTTATTTTCTATGTACAAAATTATCTTGTAAATGCTGTACACAGTTATAATAGGGATACAAATTTATAACTGTATTTCATTTAAACGTTTGTAATTGTAAGATGTGGTTTGTATCTTGTTACTGTGTCTTTTAAATAAATAAATAAATAAATAAATTTCATTAGTAACAAGAACTAGTTCAAGAGGAAACCTTATTTGCCAGAGTTTGAAATGATGAGGTAACTGGAAAGGTAGTTGGCTAGATGAAATTATTGTTGATTGACCAAGATATGGCCTAGAAAGAAATAAAGACAAAGAGACTAGGTTCAACACGTAAGTGTAGAAAATAAATATTCTATGATAATAGGGTAAAAATGGAAAAGCAATACCAATTCTCTGTACATTATACTATTTGAGGATTCTATTTTATTCTAAGTAACAACTATTATAATACAAAACTAGATCCAATTGTACAAAGTGCCTTTTATTTCAAAACATAAGAAGATTCGAATGCGATAAAACTTTTCGTATAAAAGATCTTTACTCCGACACAAATGACCTAATTTTTCAATGCTGTAAAGTTCGCTGATAGAATTGACACTTTGAGACTCAATAAAACACGCTGACGCTTTACTCGAGTTTCGTTGCTCTATATATACGAAAACATACACTACAAATCCTTGTTAGCTTTAAAACAATTACTTTCTTTGACGGCAAAAAGATTTTTTGATTCATGTGTAATTTTATATACATTCTTAGCTTATTACGTAGCTTATACTGAAAACACTCCTTCCGGACTTTTTTTTGTGTATAATAATCATTTATATCAACGCAAGAAAATAGTCCGAATTGTCCTGCGCCTCACTGGTGAGAGTCGCAGTTATAATGCATCAGACATGACATTGATTCGTGAAATTGTAGAATCAATATCACCTATTACAGTGTTTTTAAGTGACCCATTATTTTTGCGTTTAAAGAGTGTTAAGGTTAACGCACACTTATCCGAGCCGAACGCGTGAAACGCATCGAACAAAATGAATTTTAAAATTCTGTATATGAAATCTTATGAAAGCTCGGACACTTGCCGAATCCGGATAAGATTTTATATCCAGAATTCTAAAATTCGTTTCGTTCGATGCGTTCAGCTTGAATAAGTATGCGTTCACCTTTAAACTATGGATATCCCCATAGTAGTTTATGATATGAGTACCCCATCTTGAAATAGGATATAAAGCGATTGCTACTATGGACTATACCTAGTCTAATAAGTTTTTTTTTTTTAATTAAATGGGCTTTCGTTTGTCCACTGACCCGCCTAAAAGGGGCGATGACGAAGCCTAAGATGAAACACGCTTACCCAGAAGAAACCTATTCACTCTGCCTTGAAAGTTGCTAGATTGTAAGCGTCAGGAAACACAGACGCCGGAAGCAAGTTCCACTCCCTTGTTGTCCGTATTATAAATGAGGATGCAAAACGCTGTGTCCGTATTTTCGGTATGTCAACAACGTACGGGTGAAAATTTTCTCGGCGTCTTATGGTTCGGTGTAAAAATGGGGATGGTGGAATAAGGTTGAACAATTCCTACGCATAATCTCCAAAATATATCCTGTAGAAAACCGATAAGCAAGCAAACTTTCTTCGATGGTCGAGGCTCGTGAGTTTCGCCTTAATTAAAGACTCATCTCCGACGAGTCTCCTGGCGCGGCGGTCTATTTAGTCGAGGGCCTCAAGCTAGTACTTAGCTGATCCATCCCAATGATGGCAGCAGTACTCCATGGATGACCGGACTTGTGCTTTATAAAGTAAAATGTAAGTTACGTAAACAATCAACAAACACTGGAACATGCTCGAAACAACACCAAGTTTAATATGCTTCCGTAAATTTAATCCATACACCAAGTGTTTCCATTTATAGGATAAGCAAACACTTCATAACTCATACTGAATTAATTGACTATGAAACATGCTCATAGTTTATTAATCACCATTCCACACATAAGGAATGGCTCGAGGCAGGGCGGGTCAAAAAACTTAACATGTCTTGAAGCGTCCATTTGGAACAAAAAGCGAGGCGGAGCTTCCGTTCGCCGACAAAAGGAAATTCAATAAGAACGAATTTCCCGTGATTTACGACCACTATTTCCTCGTTAAGACTTCGCAGACTCTCGAGGTGTGCCCGTGCACGAGATTTCATTGTAAAGACAATTCAGTTACTTCTAAAACAGAAAGATACATTTGTTGTGGAAAGCAAAAGCTTTACTTAGCATAGTTTTGTGCCGACATTATGATCTAGCTAGGACGTCAATTAGTATTCTGACTGCAATTATTTTACATCTTGCTTTTGTATTAACATTCGATGCTACGTTATATTCGTAGCTACGTCTACAAGATAGAGTTTTTTTTTATATTTGTAGTAGGTAATACCTACTTGTGACATTTTAAAATGTAACTTCTGAAACAATGGGGTAATGTTCTATGGAAAAATCGGTAATCTGTCTACAAGAAAATGGATTTTGCTTGTAACGTGGGCAGCAGATTGTCCACCTCGGCAAATAACTTTATTTTTAGTTGTAAAATTTTCTTATTTTATTTGTACAGGGAAATTGAAAGGTTGAGTCATATTACTGAAGAAGATTTCTCCACCAACTTACATTATTATATTAGCTACCTGAATTTCCGATATATCTATTTCTATCTTATTCAATAAAATTATTAAATATATATTTATTAAATAAAAATAAAATATTGCTTCCTGCACTTCTTCTCCTTATAAACTTTAACCACATCAAATCTCACACTCATACGTACGCGCAACAGGCTTAAAAAGAGGTACACAGATTTCTCTATCACGTATTATAATACATGTATAGATAGCTCTTAATGGTGGAAATGTTTATTTCCCAAGCGAGAAACTTCTAACCGAGGATGAACGTATAAAAAATAAGGTCACCGATAACTAAGAGAGGCATCAGGAGCATCAAACGTCCGATAAGTGTTTAGTTTTTCCCGTCCCGGCCCTGAGGCTCAGAACTTGTCAGTAAACTGAACCGACGTTATATTTTACCGATCTCCATTGACCCGGAAAGGCTGCTTAGTAACATAAGGATGAAACATGTAATGGTTGATTGAAAACATATATATGTATATGTATAGGAACCTCTGAAAAAATAATCGGTAAACGTTACCTAAAAATCGATAATCCATACTTTGGGCAGTAAAAAATGGAGCCAATGTAAAATAAGCAAATCCTATTCTAAGCATTTGTGTGGGATTTTGTTTCTCAAACACAGGCTGAACGGATTTTAATTCGACACCTAAATTGATCATTCCGTAGATTACCCAAACTTCTCATCATAATTCCTTTTGGACGAAGGTCATGAAAAGGTCTCGATGTCGTTAATAACATTCGTTTTAACACACTCGCTCGTAAAGTGACAATTATTGCAAAATTGAAGTCTGTTTTATTCCTCGCAAGTGTGTTGAAAAATGTCGTATGACATTCATGTGCATTGATTTATTACACTCTCGGCTCCCTATCGCCTCGAGTGTTAATAATCAAATTTGCACACATGTATCATAATTTACCTACTATTAAAACAAATAAAACACGCTATTTACGATTCACACTGTTCAATATTCGATCTTATACTCAAGTTTCTTGGTCGCTATTTTGATTACACCCACAAAGGATCTTTTTCGAACAGACAGTGCCTCATAAGGGAATACTTTAGTGAAATGAATATTCCTCAATATTTCCTTGAAGATTGTTATCAAGAGTTTACTTTGCACCAACAGGGTAAATGTCACAGCAACTGTGTTACTAGATGGAAAAGCTATTTTCCTGCCTTGTTGCCTCACAGCAGAGACACTTTGACCCACTAACGTTACTCTACTATTTAAGCAAATACCAATTTGTTTATATTTTCATGCATACCAGGGGAAATCAAATGAAATGATTATACAAATAGAAGCACTTGATTTATTTATTTGAATCTAAGCCAACTCCCGGTTTTGATTGTAGATTAACTTTTATTGGGCTTTCCGAAACTGGCGGCTACTATTCTAGACTAAAATAATGGAATGATTTTATAACGATGACTAAATAAATATACGTTGAACCTTAGCCTACTCAAACTCTTTTTACTATAGAAAGTTATTTTTTAATTTATTTTTTCATAGAATTCACTAAAAGTTTAGGCAGTTGAGGACTTTGTTATTAGCTTATATAACCGAAACCAGCCGCTCATGCAATACTTATAAAGAAGAATTTCCATATTCATCCTCATATAGTAAATACCAACATATATGCAACATTGTTCAACAAAATTGTATCAAGATACCCTTAAGACAAATTACAGTGCTTTCAAAACATTGTAAAAATGTACGCATGCGGAAACTTTACTGAGACCAAATAATGGCGGATAAGAACGTATGTGACGTAATATATGTGTAAAATTTTCTCGTAAAAACTTCACTTGACGCATAGCATCGAGTTTTTCGAGTGGAGCCCTCTATGTTGTCATGAGTATCATTACAGGCCCGGATTTTAAAACGATCGGCCTTATTCTTATTTTGTTTACTTGAACACAACAACTTGTTTCTTAAATACGCTCTTGGGAAATCCTTTGATAGCCTGAGAACCTTTGCGTAAGAGCCTAGGAGTTCTGTTTGTTTGATGTATATCGTAAGCACAACACGTTTTAATACTCTATGGGGTTTAAAGATATTTCGTATGCTCGCATAATTCTAATTTTGTTAATGGTTTAATTATGCTTTATGGTTGTTCCGAGAAATAAAACAGAAAAATCAGCACATTATTCAAACATGAAGACATGATTACTAAAACTTCTGCCCGCTTATTACGCGAGATGGTTTGGAGCAAATCAAGCAAAACCCAGTTTTTAAATTATGCCTCACTTTCTAACGATAATAATTAAAAGAGCCGGGACTATCTTAAAACCTGGGTTTTACTAAACTAGGCTTAAACCATATCATGTGATAAGACAGCTGAAGTTTTAATTAACTGATACAAGAGCAAGTATGTCTGGCGATAGTCATCCTTCTCAATACAAAAACATTTATGAATTCCAGAAGACATAGTATGACCCAGCCATGGGCGATTGTTCCAAAAAAGTAATCGAAAGAATCTACAATTGTAAAACTGTACATTCGATTGTCAATTCATTCGTTCTTACGAATAAACAATCGAATAACAATCGACCTTTCGAATGAAAATTGACGCATGTTACAATAGTATGCACAATGTGCGCACGGCACAGGCCACGCGCGGTGCCGCACGAAGCGTATTATGAACAATCGAAAGATTTCGATGGTTATTCGAATGATTCGAATAAATAGGACAATCGAATAATTTGATTATTTTTAGTAACAATAGCCCATCGCTAATGTGAACACAGTTGTATCTATTTTCATAGTTTTGTTGTAGGATAGATTATCCAAATAACTCGTCGGGCGTGCGGAAGACGACGCGAACGTCGTATGCACGCGAGCCTCTTGGCACCCACTCCCAACACTAGTTAGATTTACATGGCAAATGTTTGTTACGTTGTAAACTTTATGTTTTGTGATATTGCACCCCATTATAATATACGTGAGGGTTAAAACTAAGTTGCCGGTTAAACTCGTAGCTCAATGTAGGTATAAACAACATCCCACATTATACCCTAAAAATCTGTGTATGTAGATTATGATAAAATCTATTAATTTTATAGATTTGCTTTAAGAAAATTATAATATATCGAGCTATAGAGCTCGCAGTAAACTTTACGTTTCCATTCAGTGTTCAGTTATAGGAATGAGCTACAAACGATCGTCAATAAACAGCACAAAATTCACTTATTTTACTTTGCCGACCTCTCACGAAACTATATTACGAAGCTCTTAAAATTTATTACGTCGTGAACAAAAATAGATGTCCGTTGATCCTGGATTCATGAGTGACTCAACAACAGTCGCGAAGTTCTTTCGCCACCGGTATTTATTGCTGTAGTTTTTGATATACTCCATTATTGCAGTGAATTTTAAAGTTTCCAGTTTGCTCAGTCGCATATTAGATATTATTTGAAATGCATAAGTGTATTTTGATGTAGTCTGGATATGGTAAGCTTATTTAATAAAATTTGAAACGATTTTGTATTTACTTTCAGTTGAGGGTTATTTTTGTTTACTGTGCTAGATGTTGAGTCTGTAGAGAGATCCAATACGAGGTAAATCATGAAATATTCATAGCTACAGTGAATTTAGTTCCTGTATCTAGCGCAAGTATAGGTCATTAACCTAATCGAGGCTATTTATTGATTCAAAATTTATAGCAAGTGGGACTATGATGTATTTTATTACAATCGCGTGTAGGTAAGTAGGTACATACAGTGCTGCGTGTGTCATAATGACAGCGCATATACATATACATCCTCATTGCTGGACATCCCATCATGGGGGATTTAGGCCATAATAATTAAGGTTTACCACGCACGACGGAAACAAGCATAGCTTGTTGGACTTCAAACGTATACGCCATGAAATTCATAGGTTTCAAACTCTGCCTGGGGCATGCAGATTTTCTCACAATGTTTACCCTACATCTTTAAACCAGTTTGACCTCAGAGAGAGTGGAATCATTATAAAAGGCCTGAAATTCTAATATTAACCACAATAATAAAATAAAAATAGGTTCAACAAACTTTGTATAATAATTTTGTGAAGTAATAATTATCTCAGGAGTATTATTTTCCAACTAACTTTCCGCAAAAGTTCTATGATAATTTTTACTGGTATAAAAAAGGGAACTAATTTTTTTCATTGTAAAAGAGTCGTTCATTTTTAATTCACAAATTCTAAATTAGCATTCCTTTATGTGTGTAAAAAACCCTGCAGGTATGGGTTCTTAAATCAGGGTGGCGTCGTTCGGAGATATCCCTCTTTTCTTTCAACTGTCCCTTAGGACTTAAGATAAACAATGTACCAAAATCCTTTGCAAAGCCAACTCAACGATATGTAGTGACTTATTTTTATCTTTTCCTGTAACTTTTATTTGAAAAAGGGACGTTACTTGAAAATGTTTATTTTAAAGCGACTTAAAAAAAAGGAGGAGGTTCTATGTTCGGCCCCATTTTTTATGTATGTTCACCGATTATTCGGAAACGGCTTATCCTATTTGGATGTTCATGTTTTGATAGATCTCAAAGTGGTGCCATTAACATTTTGCCATGATCTGAATGGACTTTGAAAATATAATGGAATTCCTCAACGAAAAAGAGCACAAATGTTGTGATTGTAACATATTATTCAATATTGTTGACAATGTATCAATGATACGTTTATTTTCGGTCAGTAACAAATCATGAGAGATATTGAAAAAGCATATAAATATCAAAATTTAGAAATAAAATTATCTTTTTACGACAAAGAAACCGCCTTCAAAGTGGGCTTACACTAAAAAGTATAATAAAATAACGACAACGTATGAACTTTTATGTGACACTATTTTGAAGTCAGCTAAAGCGAAACCAATCACGCAAACTGGCCCGTCGTTATCATTCATAAATAACTATTTTTCAATGTAATTGCAATTAAATTCCCCCAACAACCCCTCGTCATCTAACGAAAACTTCATCCGAACCACATCTGTAAAGGATAAAATGTGACAAATGTGAAAAAAGTTATACAGCGGAATCTCTCAAGGATGGGGATGGCCGATATAAAAACCACCATTGTCCCCTTCTTATGATTAATGCAGTTTTCGCGTGTCGCCGACAGTCGCTCCTTACTCCTGGCACGTTTGTCTGCCATCAACGACACAAGCACGATGTGTACCGTTATGCACAATCGCATGTTATAAAGCATACATACAATTTTGGCATGATTTTATGTAGATTATGTATGTTTCTGATTTAGTCCGATGGAGTGTAATTAGCGTAAGATGGATTTGGAGTAATGCATTATACCGATATAAGTAGGTGTATTCAGTTTTAACAAAGTTAATATATATATATATATATATATATATCTATAAATAGCATTGTCTTCATGAAAAGTTGTATTGTACGCTATATCCATATGTTCGCAAATAAATGGATTGATTTGATTGATTTAATTCACTACTTGTTTGTTTGGTTCTCCAATGTATCTAGTTATATGTTTCACAATCAACAGGAACTTGTGAAACACCTAACCTTGATTTCAATAATTTAGAATAAGCTGGTTGTGATGCTAATAAGTATTTGATACGCAATCCTTAAAACAAACATAACTAGTTAAACAGCTAACTGGTACCTATAAAAGCTATCATTATGTAATAGTCAAAGTGTAATTCAATTACTAAATTATCAACGTAGGTACACGTTAAATTATAACCTTATAGTCCTACACTGTAAGTACAACCGGCAAGGGGTGGCATAATAGGTACAACGTAAGCCGATCTCAACAATTGCTGCTTTTCTCTCATTAAGCGAGGATTAACGTTGACTTTGAACGATAGCATCCATTTGAAAGCAGCGGCGACGATCAGATAGAACAGAGGCGCCAATCAATTCAGCAATTCGTACAATTTCCTTTAACAACTTGTAATTAATAATAGTGACCGATTGAGACGCTCTTCCTTTGAGATTTACTTGGAAGCTATTTATAAGTCCGGTCTATCGAAACCTTAAAAAATATTGAGGAAAACTGTCGTGATAACTTAGTTTCAGCTTAAGTATGACATTTATTAATGAGTACAAAAAGGGAAAGCCACAAAAGTGTAAAAAGAAATTCTATACTTACCATGTTATTCGATGAATACTATTAATACATAAAATACTTAGATACCAGTTTGTTTAGTATCATGAGGAAAATCGATGTCCATGATTTTTTCTGCTTATTTATTTGTCAAAACCAATCAATATCATGTGCAGTATTTTTATTGATTTTATCATTGATAGTACCTATTTGTGATATTTATTTATTATGTAACGTTGTCGATACTCATTTCATTAATGGTAATTAAATAAAATATATTTTGAAATGCTTATGTTACAAAATGAACACAAACAAATTGAGCTTTACAGACATACACGTGATAGTAGTTTCTAGAAAAGCTACATTAATTCAAAAAGCTTTTTATACTTACCACCCATGTAACACATGTTCCAAAGGCAATGTTTCTTGGAAACAATAGAACACAAAAACAAACAACATGACACCCTAAACGCGCACACCCGCCCCGCTCGGTAGCAATCACGAGATAAATAAATAGGGAGTGAAATTGTATTCTAAGGGGGTACCACTGTATGCTTGCAACTTAAAAAGCAGCTACAAAGTCGTATCTTCGAAGTTAGATTTTATCTGAAGCACTAGGGAATAGCCTAGGTACGCGAGGCTCCAGCGAGTGTCAATATTGAATCAGCACAGTTCGTGTTTGTGAGAGGAATAAATTGTGGCCAGCCGCCGGAAACTGTTCACGTCGGACGAATAATTTTCTTATCTATCTTTTTCATCTTTCCTTTCGAATAATTCCAGGGATTTCGCGTCTGTGCATTACTTTTAATTATACTTTTATTTTCTTCAAAATTCAGCTCCAGGTTCCTTTCAGCGTTTTTCTCTAAGACCTGTATTTCAGAAGTTGCCCTCACTGGCCGGAAAAGAAATTCACCTGTATAGAGAAATACCTTGGAATATATAGTGCAATAGTATATATGTTTTCATAGTGGTCGAGACCTTCATGGGGGTCCGAAGCTCGCCGTTTTGCTCGCACCTTGTCTTCAAAATTGATCGAGACCACCGGGCGGGGAGCTTTTTCCGCCAACGCGTCAGCTTGGCTATCCAAAGAGGAAACGCTGCCAGCCTTCTGGGAACCTTGCCGTTAATCGGAAGCAGCGGCAGGCTTGAGGAAATTTTCTATTTATAGATTGTATTTTGTACATATTTGTTGTAAATAAAGCTAATTATAAATATGGATTATAACAAACCCCATTCGTAGTAGCACCAAAATTCTCAACATCGCACAGAGTATCGGGATCCTTGGTGTCGATATTGCGAGTGATGTCCAGTTCCGAGGTCATTTGGAGAGCAAAGCCAAACTGGCTTGAAAAATGTTGGGTGTGCTGAATAAGGCTAAGTGGTACTTCACACACTAAAGCTGTAGCCGCTGCTACAGCTTTATAAAGCGCAAAGTAAGACCGCATATGGAGTACTGTTCGCACCTCTGGCCAGGCGCACCCGCTTATCAGCTTGATCCACTTGCCTCGGTGCAAAGGCGGGCCATTCGTATCGTTGACGATCCCATACTCACTGGTGGTTTAGAACCTCTCAGCCTTCGGAGAGATATAGGCTCGCTCTGTGTGTTCTACCGTCTGTATAATGGGGAGTGTTCGCAAGAACTTTTTGACCTGGTGCCATCATCACATTTCTGCCATCGCACTGCTCGCCGGCGATGTGGAGTTCATCCTCACATCCTCGAGCCGCCTCGATCGTCCACACAACGTTTTAGTCGGACGTTCTTATTGCGGACCATTAGGATGTGGAATGAGCTCCCCGTTACGGTTTTCCCTCAGCGCTACGATATGCGGTTCTTCAAAAAAGGCGTAAAAAGAGCTCTATAAGGTCGGCAACACATTGGCGATCCCCCTGGTATTGTAAATGTCCATAGGCGGCGGGGACCACTTACCATCAGGTAGCCCGTCTGCCTGCTTGTCAAACTATTGACATAAAAAAAAAATGGATGTTTTCATAGTTAAACGGATTTTGATGAATATTGACGGAGCGGTGGCTTAGGCCACGGAGAGATAGGACGCCTTTTATCACAGGTCGAATTTTATATATCAATAAAACGTTATAAAATTGCCATCGCTTTTGAACATCACACAATATAATGCACTTAGCCTACTTGTGCACTGAATGCATTATTGCATGTCAATAATGTTGGGGCAGCCGGAAATGTAAGGGGTATTGCTAAAGGAAATTGGCGGCAATTCAGCAATCTCGACAACGTATGGCCTGTTAATATAGTTTACGATCTCTTTGAAGTATGCACTATAAAGAACCGTGTCTCAATTTCCATGAACACGCAACTTACATAACTCTATCATCGACAAAGAAAATCCTTTTTACGCAGGTAGCCGGCGCCGCTTAAAGTTAAGTGATGTACGAAATCAATATACGTTTCTATCAATTTCGAGCTTGGTTGGGAAAAGTAGAATATCTCGTTACTACCTAAGGGGGAGGCCATTTTATCTAAACGGTGTTTTGAAGTAGGTACCTACTTTATAAATGATGTTGTTGACTTTCACTTAAACTTTATCAATTTATTCAAATTCAAAAGTTAAAGGGAAGGAAAGTTAGATACCATTTTTTTGGCTTCGCGATAACTTTCGAAGGAGCAGGTAACGAAATGCCTCTAACAACAACCCCAGAATAAACTTGTGTCATAAATTGTTTATCTCTGTTGTAATAAATACGTCCGAATATCAACCATACCTACATTATGTGTTACTGTGAATTTAACTTTGAATTGAATTTAGATTTAATTTTGAAGAGCGGGCTTTTCTGATACAAGTATTTAAATACTTAAAAGAATGCCCCAACCTTTACTTAGAATTTGTAAAACTTGGTTGAGAAATAAAACCTTACAAACTGTTTTTTATTCTACTCATTTACGTAAACAAAAATTAGGTATTACGTATTTTAAATCAGTCAATTTGAATTGAATAAATACTTATGGTACGGTCATATAGTACTACTTATTTATAAATCAAATCATTTTAAGGACGGTAATAGTTCAGAGGCAAATTGACAATGAGCTTGAGCTTTTGGTGACGTAAAACAATGTAAGGAAACCCTAGCACGGTGGTAGAGGTACTTCGAAGTACCTTACACTCTCACGTTGAAAATCTATCGTTAAGTACCTATATGTTCCGCGTTCCGACTGTTTTTTTATACGACTAAGTAGTTAAACAAGCCTGAAGGTAACCGGTTAACGTAGCCATATGGACGCTTGCAACACACGAGGCATCACTCTCACCTTTCTTCCTTCCTTAATGAGATCTGGCGAACCTTACTCACGCGCAGGAACACAGCATAAATTTATTTGGCTGCGGTGTTCTGTAAGGTCCTTACTCCTACTAAGGGAGGGAGAACCCCAGTCGAGCTGCTCTTTGAGAGAATAAACGCTTTGCTCTACCTCTCTCAAAACTTGCCCTTAAGAGCTTCAATTCTGGACTTTGTGTGCTTACCAACTACTGCCACCTCATCACATTCATTCAAGCAGCACGCAAGCATATTCTACATTAATAAACCAGCCCATTTAGAACTTAGAGTTCTTTTAGATACTTACAAGAGTGTAAAGAACAGTTTTAATACTTATAAGAGTGATTTATTATACAGCTCTAGCTGTATAAAATTCTTAGTAAGGGATCCGCGTCAGCTTAGGGTTCTGAAACAGATATTATAACTCTATAATACATTGTTAAGTGTTTTCTGACACTTCAAACTGGTTTTATCGTTAAATCTGTATACAGGCTGTATTAAGCATGTGTTCACTTACTTAATACAGCAATAAACGTTCATAACTTACTTAGTACAGCTACTAAGACTTATAACACACTCCAAATATCGTCTAGGCTGTATAGCAAATTGTCGACATTTTTACATTTGCAATAACAACATTTAAATTACAATTAAAGGAATATTTGATAATAACTATAGCCGTATCATGGTTATCAGCTTGAATAATGATCATGTATACTCATATCTATTATTTATAAATATATTTTTATTCTAACCTTAAACACAAACACTTATTTACTGTATTTACTTATTTATGTATTTATAATTTCTTTACTTTGGCTTGATTATTTTGTTGGCGCGTGAATATTTTGACGGAAAACATACACAGGTTCACAATAAATTAAAATTTGCACATTGAATTCATCAATTAACAGCATCAGATATCCATGTCCAAGATTTTATCCTTTCCATTTATTAAATATTAAGTCGCCATTCAGTATGGCATCGTAAATAGTTTTATTTATTTTATTCTCACATAATTCTCTTCAACAACCTATTTAGAACTATTATTCTTACAAGATACTTATAAGAGGATATCCGTAGAGTATAGGCTGCTCTATACACCTAATAACAGCTCTAATACAGCTTTTATACTTGTCTTTTGTTTATACAGCCTCTATACAGCTCTAATAACGAAATAAGCTGTGTAATGTGGGCCCTTTTTACACTTATAAGGTCTATAAAAGCGCTTATACAGCCTTTGTACAGCCTGAATATTCAGCTTTTAGTATAAGAACGAACTTTAATACAGCCTTTAAACAGCTTGTTATGCTACTTGGGCTATAGTGCTTTTTTTTTATAGTAGTGTATTTATATAGTAGGTACCTAGTAGTACCCACGTAGTATCTATAGTAGGTAATAAAGAGCTAAACGATCCCTGGTTGTATCACTTCCGCGGCATTTGATCCGCTATTGCGCCATAAATGGGAATGTTTCAGCCACCCCTGTATCGTCGAACTGCCATAAACTGGAAAATTATTACCTATGAAACATAAACAAATTATGCACTCGGCCCTTTGTGGAACATGCAAATTATGACAACAAAATTGGTATAGGCAAATTGTTTCCAACTAACGACTCTAGCAGATTAGCTTATTTTTTCAGGATCAGTAGAACTTAAACCTAATCGTATCCAAACCTTAAACCATTTTTATTGTATTGACGTAAAAACTAGATGTAAAGTGAGTTTTTAGTATCAATATTTTAGGGTGTATAAAAGAACATGCTTTTATTTATTATTATTGCTACTAACTTGTGTAACTTCTGATTTGCTTGTTCCATATTATTTCCTGTTAACATTAAAATAATTTTACGGTACGTACAAAGAAGCGATGTCAAAATAATCTCAAAAGATACGTATAGGCCAACATTCCCCCACAGTTTACTTTGAAATGCTCGCAAAATGATAACACCATGACACTAACCATAGTTTCCGCGACACAACACTTTACGGCAGGGGACGCGGATGCGGCGCTTTTAATGTCGTCTGCGTGCGATAACGCCTCCATCTTACTGCTTCACATTACTACTATGTTGCTATGTAGGTACGTGGGTAATGAATAGTATCTAAAATTTAGAATTTTTAATAAAAGGTACGCAAAGTTTTAATCTGCTTTCTCTCAATGTTTCATTCAGATTTGGAATACTTCTGAATAAACAAAATAAAACATTTCAATCCGGAACGTTTTCAAGAACATGCTTGTTGCAAAGCGATACGAAAAGTGGCATGATAAAAACCACTTATTTACTAAGAGAATTTATTGCTTGCATTCTTGCTATCAGTGATGTGGTGAAGGTTACAGTGCATATATTTATTCTGTGATATATAATCCTCTAATTTTATTCAGTTTTGGAATTTGCGTGGACATTTGTATAATATAGTTGCTCTCTGTGTGGAGACATCAGTCCCAAAATCGATTAGGGTGGGGGTGTCTAAACCGTTTAGTTTTTCTAAGATATTGGAATTTTTATTTGACTATATTTTAATAAATAATAATTATAAGTATCCTAATAGGTAAAAAACTATTTTTTTTTTTGCAAATATGTTTTGCTACTGACTCACAAATAACTTTTAGGTCCATTGTGATGAAGCTTTGGTGGGTTATTATGTGCAGGACGGGGAAGGTTGTAGGCAAAAAAATATGCAAAATGTGTGTGTGTGTGATATTACACCAAGGCGATGCAGGTGTAAAAATTGCAAAGAATTGACGTCACTATCCCATTTGTGTTTTTAAGTACAAGTGCTCATATAAAAATAGCAAACGCGATAGTTACGTTAATTTTTTGCAAACTTTACACTCGGGATAACACTACGCTCTACCTCTCTTAAGTTTTACTGTATCTTATGAGGTAGGCATTGGTTCATTGCCTAAAGGCATTGCACGCCACTGCTCCTTACATACTTTATTCCTATCTCAGAGTAAATAATTATATATTATACCTATGTGCAAGAGAAGTTAGAATTATAAAAATAAAGCAAAACGTTGAGTGCTATGTTTACTTTTAAAACTTTACCCTTAAATGTTATAAGAAAAGTAATAAAAGCTAAAATGTACAAACTCATCTCAAATAAAAGTTTCTAGACACATAATTTTACTGAGTTCGACGAAAAAATTTACAAACCTTCAGCGAGTACGTTAAACTGAAAACTTATTGGGAAAACATTCACTTTTACATAATACTGAAACTTTTTTAAAGCCTGGCAGAGCAAATCTTTCTCAAATTATCGTTTCGTATGTTTAATATATAATCATCAAGTCCAGAACTTAGATTGTAATGCCCTCTATGAGGTACATTACATTGTCCTGCCTTATTATTTTATCTGATGAATCTTTTGGATACTTGCCAAGTCATACTTCTATTCTTGACTACACATTTTTGTCTAGTTTGTCATTTTTTTCACATAATAAAGTTTAAGGGAAATACTTACTACAAGCTGGAAACTATCTCGGGACTCGGAAGCATAATACCTCAGAGTATATAAATACTACGTAATAATTTTTATAAAGGGCACAAGTGTCTTTATATTAGGTATATTATTTACTTTGTGGTTTTGAACTAGATACTTAGAAATATTATGCGAGGAACGTTCAATATTAATTTCCCTAAAGGTTTGATCTTTTAAAATATTATAGATATAAAAACATTCAGTCGTAGGTTTTAAGTCCTTCCTTCTGGTTAAATTGCTAGACTTCTATAAAATATTTTGTATGATGTGACGATATCCTTAGACGTTTTCAAATGAATATTGAAACACTTGAAGTATTCATGGCAATGTAACAGCTTTATTATTATTTTAATTCTAAATTGTTACGAATTACGAAATAAAACTCAAAATTCTTATGATTAAAATAACAGTACAAATAAAAACAGTACAAAAACTTTTGTGTTTGAATGTCCTTTAGAGCATTTGTTTCTTGCGGACCAAATCTACCCCTTCAAATTAAGACATATCAACATTTTAGGCTTTTCGATACGCGGACGAACAAAGAGTGGGCCGAATGTACTAAAGACCCCAATAAGTAGGTATTACATAAACTGACTCCACTCAACTTTGCCATCAAGCTCATCAAAAAGAAGCACGTTGCGATCTTGTATAACGAGTGTGACCTAATTTACTGAGGCCTCGTTATAAAAAATCATATCCCCTTTACGTTTCGAACTTTCCGCTCCTCCCTATATCTATCAGTACATACAAAAGTGTTTACAGAGATATGAATCGACTGTAATTGGGTTATTGCAGATTAAAAATTTGATTACCTACCGATTGGTAACTGGATTCCATTTTTAATCGAATTGGTATTGCAAACTTTTTTATGAATCTTTCAATCAATGCGCAAAATTTAATTGGTATTTTTTTACAACTCAAAGCAAAGAAACTACTTTTAAATCCATAATTTTATCAACGGTAATAACTCAATAAGGGATATAGAAAAAAAGATTTCCTCTGTATTTTCCCTTGCCCTGTTTGTTAGTCATCAACGGATATCCTTTCAGTCAGACGTTTCGTGAACAAACAATACAATAAATCTAGATCGTGAGTTAAATAAGATTCAGATGGTAATTAATTTATATTACATTCTATAAAAATACTCTAACATGTTAAACGTATTCCATTGCACAAAAAAAATATCTCAACAAGTTTTATGAGACTACATTCATTAGTTAAGAAGATCTAGTGACTAATTCTAGCCAATGTAAGTCACATTGGCCAAAATTAGACAAAAAAGGAAAAACATTACAAACAGGCTGTGCCGGTGTTTTATTTAAAATCCTTTG
The DNA here is from genome assembly GCA_947623365.1 of Achlya flavicornis. NCBI lineage: Eukaryota > Metazoa > Arthropoda > Insecta > Lepidoptera > Drepanidae > Achlya > Achlya flavicornis. The sequence continues at coordinate 8,392,525 of OX392467.1, forward strand.
TCCTACGGACTTACTTCCAAACTTACCTTTAATAAAATTCATAATTAGTCGAGTAATTCAATTCGTCACAAAGAGAAATAGGATTAAGTCGATTATACAACCGGGCGATGGATCCAATTTTCAAAATAATATCAGAAATTTTCATCAGTATCTTTGCTTAAGGGTCTAAAGTTTGAAACGCTGATTGACGAAGTAAACTAACTTGGTAAACTAGAAAATTAACTTTGATAACTAACACCTTCAGTGTGCTGGAGGCACTTTCATTAGTTTCACACCAGTCACCTCTTACATATAATGCTTGAATTTATATTTCAGATACCCACTCACAATCATAAATGTAGAGTCATATTATGTTCAATGTTTATTGCAGGACCATTTCTAACCCAAATATCTTATGGGTACATCTCACTATGTGAAAGTTCGTGTGGATGTTTGTAACTCATACGTCGCAATTGCTTAGCTAATTTGGATTAAACATGCCACAAATTTATAATTTAATATTAACTAATTTATATAAAACACTTATCACGGTGAAAAAAAATACTATGGAACACGGTAACATCCGCGGAGTAGAAACTACTACTAAATGTAAACATATTATTTCAACAATATAGAATTTCAGTTTTATAATTAAATTTAAAAAAGCTCTACATGGAAATAAAAATATTTTATAACAAAATATTTCTTGTCATGTTAACTCATTTATCAGAACAAGCAACAAATGGTTCCACTTAGCGCGACCCTACGAATGGTGGAAAGTTTAAAGTTGATATGACTCTGTTTGTTGCTTAATAACGAATAACTTTTACCAAGCTCTAATAGAAACTCTGAAACCTAGACCAGCATCCACTTAGACTTTAATAAAGTTACCACAACATTTTTGTCCATGAGTAAAGTATAGGTTTGGATAGAACTAAATAAAAAAACCGCGCCAAGTTCTAGTCGGACTCGCACATGGAGGGTTCCGTACAATAGTAATAATATTATCAAACTCAACTTTGCTATGAAATTAATAGTAGGCGAAACAAAAGAAAACACCAAAAAAGACGTGTTTTGTATTACATGAGATGGTTTAAGCTAAGTCTAGTAAAACACAGGGTTTAAGATAGTCCATGCTCTTTTTGTTATATGATTTTAGAAAGTTACGGATATAATTTCCTTACAAGTTCGTTTTAGTCAGTTTTTGTTCACCGTTTATTTATTTTTGCATTATACCAAAGTTACTGTTTTTCAAGCAGATACCCCACGAACGTGATGTTAGATCCCGGGGCATAATGACAAAGTAAATTACAAAATTAATAGTGCTTAGAATGTCACGGTGTATGTTGCTCGCTCGCTGAATATTGCTTCTGTTGGGTCTATTATTCTAAGTAACATTTTCTCAAATCGTCGATTTAAAAGAGTTCATAATAATAATTATGATGACACTTTCAAGGTACCTAATAGCGGTAGATAACAGCGATATAGCAACATGAAGAGCGCTTTAAGCTTGTTTTTATCCCAATAAAGTCATGCGAATTAGAAAGCTTTTCAGAATATACACTTTTATATTTTTAGCTGAATAACTAAAGAAACCTAAAAAAATTGAACCTCTTTTTTATATCAGAAGCGTGACAACCCGGCATTTCAGGCTATTGGAATTATTTAGATTTTGATTTAGGATTTTGCAGATATTCGCACACGTATCCACAATTGCGGAACTAATGCATTCATTTTTGGAATCCGCATCTTCATCTGCAATTGTATGCGGAGCTTTTGAAAGTTGTTGTCTTTCCAATCTATGCCTTTCTTAGGTATCAAGAAATTGTCTTACAATATCAATAGGATTCCTAATATCGTAAACTTATTGGCGATTATAAATGAACTAATAAATGTGCAGGAACACAGTGTCGTGCCGTGTATTCGTCGGAGCGATGTAAAACATGGATCGATAACGAGCGCGACACTACAACTCTAGCATGGTGACGAGCCAAAGACCACCTTGAGTGCATATATCCATTTTGGTACGTCCCGTAATGGAAGCTTTCATCGTTCAACCAGCACAGATAAATGTAGCATACTTGTGCAATATGCTTTTGAAGTTTGCTGCGAGTGCAAACACGGTAAAGCACTCCCATACCCAATAATAATAGCAACTAAATTGAATCTATCAATCGTGTACGTAAATACCTCGTGTCATACTCTGTTTGTTAATAGACAAAGTATGTGTATAATCTGAAGCAGTAGCTGCTATAGCTCCAGATTATATACATGCTACAGTGCAGTATCCCACAAAGGCTGACATTTGTTTGATGCAATGTCGGTATACAGCACTTGCACTGTGACTCAAAAGTATATTCGTTTGCGCCCTGCTTTGTTGTTAAACGCTTATTCATATCACCTTTCGGTGTAGAATATAGACTTAATCATATTATTTTACATACAACGCAATGTTTAAAAAAAAATGTAGTCTACCTGTAGCAATGCTTTAAACTCAATATTTTTCAATAAAACTCTAATGGTGTGTCCAGACACACTTTGTTTGGACGACTGCCGCGACCTCGGGCAACCTCGAGAAAAAACAACCTAAAACGATGGACCTAGAGATTTTGAAAGATATATTCCTTGAGTACCTACTACGATAGGATTTTACGAAAATTAATCCCTAAAGGGAAAGGCGAAAGCTAATAAATTGTAATATATTACTGTCCACAGTAAATATTAATGTCATTTTTACTGTGTCTTGACCCAGCTTTGATATTTATATACTAACATGTAAACAATGTATTAGCCAATGCTACCTACTTCTTTATTTCAGCTTCAAACTTTAGCTCTTGGAGGATGGAAACATCTAACGTCTTAACAAGATAAAACTAACAAACTCTAAATAACTTAAGAGGAGACAGCGTAATACAAGCTTTAAGCACTTTATTTATACTTCCAAGTTATACTAAATTAAGGATTAAAAGGAAATTAAATCGGTGTGTAGACTAAACTAGACTAAAATTAACCTAAAGGTTATTTAGTGAATGATATAAACATAATAACAATGACCTCTAGGCTTTGTCTGATTATCACCTGCCGCCACATTAGAACATACCATGATAAGTTTGCAGTCAAATACAGGCAAAACACACTGTAAAAAAAACTTTAATCAAGGTCAGAATTAAGTAATGCTAAAACTATTTTTTTTCTATAAGGCTGATAAGTAGGCATGTCTACCTGATGGTAACTGCCAACTGTCGCTTATGGACATTAGCGATACCAGAACGTCTGCCAATATTTTGCCGACCTAAATAAAGCCTAGAGCAACTGGCTCTCAAGTGTCAGTACACACCGCTAGATGCTTCGTGGTAGATTTTCAACCTGAGGGTGGTAGCCGGCCGGATGGCCAAACAAAAGCTTGGACCCAGTTTTAATCGAGCTTAGAGACAGCCCTAGGTTCATAATATTAGTTCGAATTAGTTGTATGCATGCACCGCGTCAAACAGTGTATTCGATGAATACTAAACTGTTTGAATTCATAAATCGGTAATATCATAAAGCAACAGTGGAATAGTTGTTAGGTATCGATCATTTTTATATCACGGAGATTTCCAGTGCGGGTGCAATAGCTTCGCAACTCTCGTAGTCGACTCGGGAAATAAATTTCAAATCGTGTTAGTACCTCGTGTGACACGAACGGCGTTACTTAAACGGAAAATATTTCTGTGTCGCCCATGGGTGCAAAGCGGCTCAGCTCATGCGATATTCCCTGCGTTTTTCAGGCCACGGGCGTTGAATTTCCGATTTTTATTCCATTTTCTTTAAGCACTAACCCGGAGAAATAAAAATATGAACGTCGATTAATTATGAACAATTTTTAAAAGCACCTCCATTTTAACAAGATTTGGTATTTTGCTCTCACCTAGTAAAATTTTCAACTTTAAATATTACTAAAAGTATTTCCAAGAAATTAGATTAAAAGAGATATAATTATAAATTACTCCGTTTTACTCCGAAAACGCCTACAAATTCACTTAAATTATTTTGGAATTCAATTTACAATGTTACCTTTACTTAACATGCTAGAAAATCTTAGTAGCTTTATTTTAATAGTGTATGCTTTAGTTGCAGCTACACATCGTATATCTACTTAAATAACTATTGCGTGCCGGGAATGAAGAAAAACACAAGTCGCGACACCCTTTGAAAACCATCGATAACCTCCCCGATATTTGTGTTCACTCCTCGTAGTAGGCTCAAAGCCACCTCCTTCAGTTTATTTTCGCCCCACGAGCAGGGCCTAGATTACACTCGTGTGATGCAGGTCGCGACGCACACAAAACATCCGATAGTGGTGCACAGTGGAGAGTAATTTCCCTCAAGTGGGGCACTCGCAGTGCCAGCCGTGCCCCAGACGCGGCGGCAATCAACAGACAAGTGTGTGTGCGCCAGCGCTCCCCCAAGTCTGTACCTTAAAAATAACATTAGACCCTACATAATAATGATTTACTATAGCAATCTACATGGCAATTGTCATGAAATCTCGGATAGTTCTTGGGTAGGTCCGATAGGTTAGGTAGATAATTTGATTCTTATACACAAAGTAATGATTGAGGCAGTTTTCTTTTATTATGATCTCTCTGAATTAAATGGTGGTTTTAAGTTAACTGGCAACCAATGATAGAATGAAAAAGGAATCAAAGGAAAAAAGTGGATTGTCTCGCAAAACAACCTGAATTACCGGAAGCGACGCCCACTATTGCTTCCGAGTTAGAAAATTATATCACGCTGACGGTGGTTTTTCCACCAATAGTTTATCTATACCTAGGTATTATGTAAATATATGGTGTTTAGATATGTTTTCAAATGCGGTAACATTCCTAATTTGTTAATATTTGTTTATGTAAAGAAAAAATACGGAGACACAAATGTTTCAACATGTATATCTTATGTAACTGTAATAATGTCACAACATTGTTCAAACTTGAAGGAATCGTAGCGTATCATAAGAGTTAGTACTAACAATATCTGGGTTATCAGAATTTTGTAAACATCCCGCGATATTTATTTTATTCCTTCATATTTTATTCGTTCACAATATATTCTAACATAAAGGGATACATTTTATTATAGAACACGTTAGTGTAATATACAATGATGTTCGTTGGAAATATTTGATAAGACGGCAGTTTTATTTTATTGGGATCACAATTTTACAAGAACTAACATTAAGTATTCTGAGATCATTGTTTCGCCCCCAGATCTAACTAGATCTATTTATACTTAATCGTCAAAATAGACTACATTTTAAATACGTACCTAACATTTGTGTTGTGGGGCTTTCTCACACTTCAATGAGCTTCATTTCCTTTGTGATTAAGGCGGGTACTGATATTCACTGATTCATTAGTTAATTTACTGATAAATGATTAATCGTAGCTTCATGTCATTCTGCCTCAAAGCTTTTAATCTGAAAAATACCACAGCTATAACATTTTTCAAAGCATTTTTCTACGCCTCGTTATTTCCATCTATTTACAGGGGGCCAATCACAAGCACTTAAAACAATATTATTATAACCTTATTTGTCTGTTGTCCTGTTTTCACGCCGGATGTCAAAGAGGGACAAAAGACAAATAAGGTTATTTTAACCTTGTTTTAAGAGCTTGTGGAAAAAAAAATGACAACTTGCAATCGGACTTACTGCAATTACTGTACCTGTCTAATGGGTGCATCGCCTCACATGAACTTTGATTTTACACGCCCACTTCTCATACAATTTTTTATCGTATGGTGTGATTCCTAGCCAGATGAGTGCAAAAGTTAAGTTTCGGGCCTATCATCAAACGCGCAACATCCGACGTCAAAACTGAAAAATACGTTTGAAAATTGGCTTCACAATTGGTATTCATCAGCTGATTTAAACTGACTTTAGTTCTTGAACAAAACCGTAGAAAGCAAGAAACACATGTCGTGCACGTATACAGGGAGGGTATTAAAGTGGAAACGTCTAATTAAATTTGTTAGGTGTCAACATAAAGTTTCGTTTCGTCTGCCATCGCGTCCGCTGACTTACATTTGAATCGCGCTGTTGTGAAGTCTACTCACGCGCCACACTGAATCAATTTCGCGTCAGCCTGAGCTCCCGCTCGACAGTGTGCCCCGCACTTTACTTAACGACGCCGTATTTGACCTCAATGATAAAGAAATCAAACTTAAATTAACTTTTAATTATTCCTTCGTGACTACATTAGTTCACAACAACTGTATTTGAAAAAGAAACTGGTCGATATGAAACTGAAACAAAAGAAAACTGGTACATTTTTTTCATGTTTTATAATTTAAATAAAAATTATACTCTGTGAATGTATATATTAAATGATTGATGTCGTATGAATTCAATAGCTATAAGATCCATCCATGCAAATACAAATAAAATATTTCTTACATGGGAAATCTTCTAATTGATGAATGACGAGTTATGTTTTTGTGACATCGGCTCATAATTTTACTAATAGGACTTAATTAATAATATGTTAATTTTAATCTCATAATAAGAATAAATATATAAATACAATAATAGTACAAATAAGGCGACCTTCCCGAGAGTACCGGAGTGTGGTAGCCGAGATGCACTCGCCACCATAACGGGCAATAAATTTCAAATAGTGCTACTATCTCGGGTAATGTAAACGTTCTTTAGTTAATCGGAAAATATTTGGTAACTCTACCGTTCGTAATACGCCCTAACTATAGAAATGTTTCACTTCTAAGAAGGAAAATGTTGTTATTGTAATATGGAATGTTTCAATATCAATTAAAATTTCTAGCACCTTATTTTGGGAATTAATTTGGTATATATCGTTCATTACAATAAATTTTAAAGAGTTCAATGGAAAATGAAGCGATGCTGGCTCATTAGTAGACTTCATGAATATGATGGCTTAGAGGGAGTGACTCCATGAATAGCGTCTGGTTTAAAATCATCTTCACATCATTATACTTTAAGTAAGCTATTGACTTAGATCTATTCTCACCGCACAATGTCTAGGAAACGCTATCAACCAGTACGGACACCATCGGTAGGAACTCAGACTGGTTTTCTTGACATTTTTACTCACACTGAAAAATTTGATTCGTAGTTATGACTTTTGCTGTAGTGCGGCTTATAGTGATAAGTTGGTAGTGACTAACTGAGATAATTGGCACCCTCTACCAACGTTTAAAATAAAAATAAAAAGCATTTTATTCCTTTCATAATTTAAAGTACTATCTAATTCTAATAAGTTTGGTTAGTTAGTTATCTTAAAAATTAGTTGTTATTTTTAGTTAGTTTTTTTTTTATTTTATTTTTTATGTATGAGCCCCAGATTGGTTGAAGGCCTCCTCCAAAGATGCCCATTTGTCGCGGTCTTGTGCTATTTGGGCCCAGTTTGGGCCGGCTGTTTTTTTTATTTCGTCTTCCCAGCGTGTCAATGGTCTCCCTCTGCTTCTTTTGCCTAGTGAGCCATTACACTGTGTTATTTGTGCGGTCCATCTCTGGTCTGCAACCAACGTTTACTTGTATCAAATAAGAATTCAAAACAAAAATATTACTGCAAATGTTAAAATATTTTTATCATTAGCGGCTAGAGTAGTAGTCATATATTAATCATTTTAATAACTACAGGGGTATATGAATTCATATATAGTAGTTAAGTTGTTATCGTACGTGCACTACAATAAAAACTTCCCCTAGGAAATTCATAAGTATTGCACACGTGAACATTGAACAATGAGTACATGCGTGCTTACATTTAAACAATGCACGTCATTGCAGCTCAAGTGTTAACGCCGCTAATATGACGCCGAAGCTAAAGCTAAAGAAATTTCAGATAATACTTTGACTATACGTAACCTTAATGTTTTATATAATCTGTTAAATTGTAGGAGGTAATGTTACGTCCTGAGTTAGTTGGATCATATTTGTGTGTAGCAACACTCACCCACTAAAATATATCGAATCAAGTACTTAGGTACACTTCCCTACTTATGCTTACAAATACAAATAGACTTTATTTCTGATACTATTCTATATACATATATTTAATTTAAACTATTATTTATTATAATATTATATTGAATTGAGTAATAATACAATTACGATAATTATTAATAAATAAAAAATAACATTGTATTAATTAATAAGTAATTTTTACTATGTACTATTTATTTTTATTCTTCGACATCAGTAGCGTCAGTATCAGCTTGCTCTATGGCAAGGGCTAAGGTTTGCCATAATTTTCTGTTTGTGACTTTTGCCCCTACGAACGTAATCCACTTACAGAAAATTCGCATACATTTTCTAAAAGCACCATTTTATCGTTATTCCAGAATCAAACACAGGCCTGAGGGTGGCCCGCCCCTGGCACATACACCGTACTTCGTGCGCGCACAGAGTAGCCCACTTAAGCAAAATTAGCTTCTTCTGTAAGCGCAAAGAACACTATCGGATGTTTTGTGCGAGCTCTGATACGCCCTCCGTTTGACGTTCCTAGATGAAAAGGAAGGGCGCGGAGACGAGTTGATACGCAGCCGATACGCCTCGTTAATACCTGCCTAACTAGGGACGTACAGGTTTCAAAGTATTCATGAATTTTTCATTAATTAACGCGAAGTAAACCTGTCATTAATGTCTCTATGTAGGGTATAGCCCACCCTCATAGATATCATACAACACTACATAAAAATAGGTAAGTTATGTTTAACAGCTTGGTGATCAAAGAACTGGTAAAAAAAAAAGGATCTTATGATGTATTTATTTAGAATGTATCACCCCTAGGTGTTAGGGCGCGGCGGCGTCGTGACTGTAAATTTTCAACAAGCATTTTATCGATAATTAGTGTTTATTTATAACGCGTTTAAGCGTAGAGTGGACTCTACAATAGCGGCTTTTATTTCTTATGACTTTAGGTTGCAGTAAGTTGACAACTATTGCAGAACATTGAGATGTGCATTAAGCTCCACACGCTCCAGATTTCGGTTGTCCCTCAGCTATGAGACATGGAGTTCTTCAAAAACGATGTAAAAACAGCTCTTGAAGGTTTTAGCATTGTTCTTAAACTTCAGTAGTTAATTTTCTCCATAAAATTGTAAGCATTTCAAATTCGCGATATACTCAAGTAGACGCTCAACCTATGCCGTTATTATGATTGAACTAATGCAGGCATTCACCTAATAATAGCTTTCAATGTAATTTGCATAAAGATAAATAAATACATATAAAATGAAACATACTAATTTAATATTTTTCAAAACACAATTAAGGTTAGCTGTATTTTATGTATTAATCAAGAGTAGACAATACTTCGGTAGTGGTTCATTATGTTGCTTTGGACATTTATTTTCCCTACAGTTTCAGACGTTATTTTACCCGTGGAAATAATATAAGAGTTTGGACATTCCTACTACATTCTCAACGTTGATACAGTAGTATAACAGCTCTTTTATCACCAGAAGAGGTTGTTATCGCTATTATAATGTCTATTGTATTTTTTTCTAGTGTAGTGTATCGCCCTTAAAGAATTTTAGTCTGCAAATAGTAAGGGCATGATATAACTACTTTTAGCGCTAGTTTTCGAACTTTTGTATGTCTTCTTATAATTATTATCGCACCAAACACATTTTCATGTAAAATGTAGCCAAGACGGGACCATATGTTATATGAGTTAGTTATCAGAATCAAATATTTATAGTTATATATAGAATATTCATATAATATATATGAATAGTTATCTCATGTAGAGCCAAGATTGTAACTCTACACGCCCTAACTCTACAAGCCCTAACTTCACAAACTCTACACCTTAGTCAAAATATGTGGCTTGGCCGTTTCACTACCATCGCATGGGCGTATGGTGAAAAATTTATTGACTGTTTCTATTTTTATAATATTATTATACGTTTTTTTTTTTTGTAATATTTTTTTTTTGTTTGTAAATGCTCCAAATATTAAATATTTTTTGTTGTTTGTGTACTTATATATACAAGCTATAATACAAGCTTACATACCAAATTTCAGCTTTCTAGGACTTCAGGAAGTGAGTGAGTCAGTGATGAAATCGGGGTTCTTTAGATATCAATAAAATCTAGTATAAGAGCTATGTTATTGAAACTTTATACGTTTAATAAGTTTACTATTGGCATCATATCCCGAGAATTTTGATTATCTGGTATAATCCAAACCCAAGTTATGAGGGTTCAAAAAAACGACGAAGCGCTTCGAGAAATGGTAGGTTGCGCTTCGCTTGGCTCGTCTTCCATGTGCCCCCAGACTGTTGTATCTATTGTAGTTGTGTTTTGTTGGGTACTATCAATAGACTATTAACTTACAAGTAGCACTACTTCTTACTCTATGCTTACGGTTGGGATACAGTAGATTGAAAAGTTTGTTGTACCGTACCGTCCTCAATAAACTAAGAAACACGATTTACAACTTAACGTTCGGAAATAAATTGAAAGTTATCTCTTCTTAGCTCCCTTTATCCTAATTGCTTGGAACATTACGTCTCAGACCGAACCCTATAACTCTATTAATTCTAATTAAGCCTAATCAATCTTAAAGTGCTAAGACTTAGTGATACAGTCGGAGTTCTCCCGGGGGGCAAGTAAGCTGTTACTAAACAATGCTTCTTAGGTAACACCGCGGTTTATTCCTGCCCGCAAATAGCCAACTACCCGCCAGGGTGACGCAACGATACACAAAGCGCTCTAGCTTGCTACATTTAAAATATTTCAGCTTTATGTGACATTATATCACTGCATCTAATCCTACTTTGAAATTAATCTTATTAACAAGAGATATTTAAATGTTATGTATGTGGTGGCGTAACTTCATGTCTGATATAGCTCGCAGTGCTTATTGTTACCTTATAAATTACTTTCGATGTAAGTATGTTTAGAGTTAATGGCTGTTGAGATAATTTGTTATTGTTGTTGTTGAGATTTTCAACAGTTTAATAATTTAAATGTGGTTACAACTAACTGTTTTACGTGGTAATGCTAATAGTTTAGGCACAAAGGTCACCCGCGTTACATTTAATTTAGTATATCCTTTTTGTATCCCCGAAATTTTCACTACTAGATGCTTACTAAGCATTATTAGTCACAGAAAAGTGGCAAGTAATTTAGTTAGGAATATTGATTTAGTAATATTGAATATTGAACTTGTTAGGGTCCTATCTAAGGACTTAAATAAAAGCGTGGACTGTAATAATTAATAGGTGTATTGTATGAAACTAAAACAATTAGTGGAGGGATCAAAAACGCGTGTGGTTGCTTCTCTGGCTTGAAGGCAAGTGGTCGGCTGGGGCAGCGGCCCCCGGCCCGCGCGCCCGCGCAGCCCGTCGCCGCGCCGTAGTGCCGACGCGCTCGAACAGAACTATTTACAAAATAATATTTAAAAAATGTAACGTATATACTTACTTTATCTTTTTCACACCAATTTGATTTCCTAATTTTCCTTTTTTGCTATAGATATGTTTTTATCCAGGAAAAGTACTTATTTCAAGAAGTATAGGGTCGGCAACGCGCGCGTGATACCCCTGGTGTTGCAAGCGTCCATAGGCTACGGTAACCGCTTACCATCAGGCGGGCCGTATGCTTGTTTGCCACCTAAGTGGTATAAAAAAAAAAAAAAAAAAAGTAGATATCTTTTTGTTACCCCAAAATCTGTGATCCTTCTCACCTCATGAATTAACTATGAGTTCCACTTACAACTGAATTTAAATAGTCACTTAATTTAGCCTCAATTCTGTAATACTTATATTTACTCGAAATCCCATAACTGCATAACACACCCATTACCAATAAGCTTTCGTTGTGATTTAAAATATTACATAATAGGTAATTACATCATTGAAATATTACATAATATTTAAATCAGCTAAAATCAAACAATGATTCTCGTATCATCCTAAAAATAAATATTTTTCTAAGAAAAGAACGAAAGGGACTATGAGACAGATGTCGCCGACGGCAAATGCTACTTGTTTGAACAAGTAATTTTCTTGAAATGCTTTATAACATCAGTCCTAACTAAATAAATATTAATTATATTGATTCCCAGCCGTCTTGAGATTAGAAAATTAACTATATTTAGGTAAATCATATAAAATATAGACTAACATTATTTCTTTCGATATATTTCTCCTTAAAAAGGACTGGTAGACCAAAACCGTAAAAGTATGTGCATGCAAAGCAAGAAAAATGATTCCTAAGTAGGTAGTTAAAGCAGCTCACAGAACAGAATTAAATGAAATCAAAGTTTACCGATAGTTTACTGTATATTTTTGTTATGCCTGCTTATTTCCAATTAAAATTATTCTTTTATTAAATTTCAATCCTCTCCTACTAACATCGTCCCTCATCCAGCTCTACCTTACACATACTTACACTTGTGTCTTCCCCACATTTATTTAATAATTTCATTTCAAATAAATATTTTTTATTGTATTTCAAGTTCATAAAATGTCCAATCATGCCCATAAATATCACGACAAATGGTTGAAGTGGTTCCGTCCGACTCTACATTTCTTTTGCTGTTGGTACGTTAATTCAAATAAAAAAATTGTTCACTAAAATTCATCAAATTATAATAGTGATAACAAAAATAACTGCGTGCATTATATTACTAAGACACCGTACTTTGTGGAAGGCTTTGCTTCTTGGTGTTGGCACAGCAAATTCACATTTATAGCAAACGCCTGCGATTCAATTACAAGCAAAGTGCGCCGGCGGTGCGTATTGCATCGTAAACTGTCGGCAATAAGGCGTTATGACTTCGTGTTAAGAAATAAAATCTAGGGAGCTAGCAAGCTTGGAGCTTTACCTGCGACCTAGATAAACGTTAGAATAAAACTAGTTTAAAACGGCACCCTACTAACTTACTTTATACCACGTAGGAAGTAGATCCATAATAAGTGTAGCAGGAAGCTGAATGCAACATTAGGAAACCAAGCTGGTACAAAAGTAAAAAGTAACATTTTCATCAGACGTTAAGTCGATTTTTTATTAACTGTAAACTACGTTTTCATATATTTCCCAATGAAAAATTAATTTTGATGACATTCAAGAGATTTAGCCACATTTGGTACAAAACTTTGGCCTCGACTTACAATTCCTAAGCTTATAAAGTCGTAAACATAGAGAAACTTGCGCTATGAACGCGGATTTGTCGGTGGGAATTACCTGTCATGGAAACTAAGTAATCTGCTCCAGAAACTAACACTGAGAATTACTACTTTAATTTCAGGTTTTTGAACATAAACTATAACAAAGTTATATTATTAACCTGTCCGTGTAACTCACTCCTATGAAAAATATATACCTACCATCCCATTTCCTTATGAGATTACCTACATCTGAGGAAAATTAAAATACTTGGTAATCTACTATAAGTGCTTGGTGGCAGATTTTCAACACGAGAGTGGTAGCCAATCAATAGGGTACTGCAAAGAACCACTATTTAAGTATTCAAAATCAAAATCAAAAATGATTTTTTCCAGCTTACATACATACAGCACTTATGAACGTTATAGTCATCAAGGAGAAATCCCTTTGGAGCAGTAATACCAAGCAACCCAATTCTGCAACTGGTCAGTGATTTTGCACTAATTTTGAACAGTAAGGACCAATCACTGCATCTAAATGTTTAGTGTTTCGTTGACTCAGCCAATTAGAGCTCATGTTTCCTTGACAGATCAGATCGCATTGTAGGTGGTGGGATATTGGCGAAATAGAGAAAAATGAATTATGGTTTGGAGTTGTTATAAACAACTATTGTTACTGCGACCGGGCCACCCAACCTAGACAATTGACTGCAAATAAATACAATTTCATTGGCAATCTGAGAGGATCTATGTCCAACAATGATAATTTTTCTGCCAGTAAATAAACCTAAATAGCTTATTTATTCGATTATTCATTGAACCATAAATAATGGTACTATTTCACATTTATCTGTAGTACGTATTCGCAAATAAATAACCAACAAAAAAGTTATAATAATCAATAAAAAGGTAATATAAGCTAAAAGTCACGTAGCTGATTCGTGCCCACTTCGAGGAACGAGATGACCATTGTTTTCCATATAACCTCACCTCAGCGAAAGGTCTGGATTGCAATAAATTTATCAATAATCGGTGCGATTTTGTGAAACTTTTAGGATTCGAGCGGAAAGTGAAAATCCCATTAATATTTTGATCGGTGCACGGTCCCGAGCGATCCCCGCGGAGCAACGGTAATAAACTCCCTCCGATTGTAAATTTTGTTTTGTAACAAACTCCGCGCCTTTAGGTCGAGTGGAAACTTTAGACATTCGCTAGACTACAAACAATTCACATAAATTCATAAGCCCCAAAATGAAATTTAATTCTTGCTCGGCTCTATCGTGGTCCTCGTTCTAATTTGTGGTGCAACCGTCATGAACGAAGCATTTGGATAAACTACGTTTAATGTTCTGTGCCAGTTCCACATATTTTTACAATCACTAAACTTGTCTTTCAATTATGTAAAATAAAATAAAAGATATTCAAAATTATATATTTTTACACATTAATTCATAAAGTTATTTAATACAAAATATACCTGGATAAATAAATACCTCGAACCTTTAGACAGATTTATGTTTCAACCTACCCAAAAATCATCTAATCTGTCGACGACTACCTTCCTGGTCAACTGAGTTTTAAATCGATTGAATAGTGTTATCTATGTGTGCGGAGTGGTAGCAATTCGTCAACGTCCCGATATAATCCCCCCCTCAATGAGTCTAAGCCGGCCTGGAGGGATGTCGCCTCATCCATCACCAGCCGACTGGCTCGACCGCTGCCCGACTACGGACCTGCAAAGTCATCGTAATAAAAACTATCGCCGACTTTAAAAAGTATTAGTTGCACGAATTAACCTGTCTTTAATTAAATTTTGATTAATCTATTTAAGTTGGAAACTACCAATTTTTTTCAATCATGTAAACCCTTGGTAATTAATAGTAACAATGTAAAAGTTTAATTGCGACTCTCGGAAGCTCGTGTAAATTTTCAGTCTAGTATTCGACTATCAGATAAATAATAATATAGCGGAAGAGTACTATCTAAATATCCTGGTTGTGTACAAGTTGGGTACACATCTGGTGCCGAACCAATTTATCGTAGGTACGTGATATTCGTTCACCGAAACGCGGGAACTATGTCAATGAAATGCTCCTACATTACTTGTTACGATTTTTCCGGACCAATAAAGGTTATTGGATAGTTTAATCAACTATCACTTACTGCTTTACCTTTACCTAGTTACAGTAGTTTGTTGGTTTTTTTTTCGTATTAGCTATCCAAACAGAAAACGCTGCCAGTCTGCTGGGAACATTGCCGTTAATGGGTAGCAGCGGCAGACCCGAGTAACTTTCTTTATTTCGTGCATAGGTATTATGTTGTAAATAAATTCCCTTGTCTCATAGTACTTTTATTAATTTCAGTCGAATACTGCTACAAAACTTTTTTTTGTCATCCATTCAGTCTTTCCGTAAATAAAAAAATAAATAAAAGCTTGTTTGTTCCACCTTTCTTATCGGATACACAAGAATATTTATTTATGTAAAGTAATACGCCCAGCACATAATCTTTCTCACATTCTACATGAAAAATACCTTCAAAATTTCATGAAGCACAAACAAGTGAGATCAGAAAGGCAAATAAACACGTGAGGCTTACATCAGAGATAAGGAGGTAGCAAACAAGCTGACGTCCCGGATGCGCTCCGCTCCGTCAGTTTCCGCTGCTGTCGACAACGGAAATCTACCGCTGGCATTAACGTCGTAAACATAAGAGACCGAAAGAAATGGCGAACCTTATGAATGTCATATGGAAACCTCTTCACACTTGACCCTCTTCGGTGATGCGCGAATGAATTAGTGGCTAGAAGGTCTCGCCCGCCTCGGAGAAAGGCCTATTCAAACAACTATTATAATAAAATATTTATCAAGATGAGATATTTTTGTAAGAATACGAGTAAAGTCGTTATGTGGTGGTATTGAACTTTCTGTATCAAAATGTTGAGGCATTTATTCGTCTGTTTGCCCATTGAAATATATAGTGATTAGTTTTAGCTCTGCGGATTCACCTGCGTTCCCGATATAAAAACCCTTATCCATGTCATAGGCTACCTCAGTGCAAATTTTCACCACGATTTGTAGAGCCTTGGAGTCAAGAGGTAACAAACAAACTAACTGACTTTAGCATTTAATATTAGTTACGTTTAGAATTTAGTGTTCATCAATTACAAGATATATATTTCTAGCTTCAAATATCGTATTTATATTAAAAGGTCCTCTCAAAAAGGAATCAACGCAAATAAATGGAGCAATCCTTTAATAAAATTGTCGGATGATGTCAAAGCGATATGGTTCAACTGGAACCTAGATAATTTTTCTTCGTATTATCATATAGACGAGGGAGAGATCTCGCTTGGCCATAATCTCGCAGTATATTGGCATACCTACAGGAACAATAGCTGTCTCAGAAAGAAATAATCGGACATAATACTCTGTTACTTGGGCTTTTAGCACGTTATACTGCGCTAGAAAATGCTGTTTTATTTTAAAAGATTGACATTGTTATAAGATGGATATAAGGTTACGTATAATATCGTCTAGTCTAGTCTCTATCTCTGTCTAGTCTTATCTTCTAAATAAATACCCATTACTCACTTCTCTCGTCTGTTTTGGTTGCTTTATCGTGCTCTTATTAAGAACTTTGTCTTGGTGGTCGATGTATTAGGTTCTCCGCTCTTGACTATTCCATTGCACCTTCCTTTGTAGGCACTTTTCGTCAACCTTCATTCATTCATTATTTTCACAAGTACAAACAACTAAATCATTCTAAACTCATTATTTTGTATTCATCTTGTACCATTTCATGATGAATTGCAATATATCTTGTAAATAAAATATTTTAATTCCAGTTAAAGGCAAAAGAGGTGTCACGCGAAGGATACTGTTCCATCCCTGTTACAAACATTGTTGTTTTAATCGTAAACCAGGGTTCCGCAAAGCGTTTAATGACATTTTATAGCCCATTGCAAATCCCCGCGCCATTTTATGTGTCGCTTGTCAGACGCTTTTTATCGGTTTAAAATAATCACTCCACGAAACACATCTTCGATACTGAAAATATAACGCAATTTAATTTACTGATGGATGAAAAATTTGCTTTCACAGAATAATCTTGTAGTTTTTATCAAATTTAATCAAAAGAGCTCACTTTGCGAAGATAAGTTAACAAATTCTTTTCGTCGATGTTATTAATTTGCTTCGAACCTGACTTTGAGATGTTTTCTATTCAATCAATTTAGTTGAAATAGCTTCGAAATAAAAATTGATTGAAAACTTTTTTTTTTGTGAAAATTGCATTATTAGATTTATTATAATTTCAATCATGCTTTGATTCAATCACCGTATCATACATAATAAATATTAATCATAATAATAAAATACATCTAGCAAGAAATACTTACAGATCTGAACAGTACACAAACAAATTGCAGAACCTAAGTTAAAGCTTCAGAAAATATTGGCAGCTAACAAATTCTGTTTCCTTCAAATATGGTGGTTGAAACCCAATTTGTGATTGATTTCCTGTGGCGCATACATTTTCCCGCCAAGTCTGGTGTTGAGAAAATATGTTCCGACATACGCAGTGACTAGTTCTTTTATTGAATGATGGTGATTGATTGTGTAAAGCCTTTTATTATTACTTTTCTCAAGCTTCCCGGTTACACCCATTTATATTTCACGGCTGACGTGAAAAATCTCTTATTTCAAAAAAACACAAAATCAAATACTCCTAACAGACTCCTAAACATGATTGATAGTCATCGGACTCCTTATGGCTGATTCCTATAATTTAAGGACCATTATCGGTTAAAATTAAGACTCTTATATCTTTATTAATAATGAAGCAAATAGCTCAAAGCTTTGCATAGCAGACCCTCTCATATGGAAGTAGCTATCACAGGTAAAATTTACTTACGAAATGATCTATATGCCCAGTTTTTTCGTTTCGTTTTTGTTTATAGAAACCGGGCATTAGACGAAAACAATAATACATAGTAAACATAACTTATTATTATTATTAATATAATTTTGAAAAGAAGGCGTTGATCAAGCAGTGAAGCAACATCCAGCGATATTTTTAAGGTTAGAAGCAATGTATGGATTGAGTCATATATTACATTAAATTATGATGGTGAAGATGATGATGATATTAATTTTGCGCTAAGTAATATTTGTACTATATCACACATATATATTATATTTGTTGTTTTTTTATTGTTTTTACTCTATCATGTCGATTTTCTGTCTATTATACATAGATAGCAAGCAAGGAATATTTTTGTCTCAAATTTCAGGAATAGTCCGAAATTACTATTGACATTACCCTTGTATCTAACATCCTAAGTACTGCGCTAACGGTTTCATCCAGACCAAAATTGTCTCCGTCGCATAGTAATAGAGAGAGATACATTTTGGTGAGGTCTCAATGGATATTTGCTTAAAGCCAACCACTGGGAACGTTTGTACTAGAATACTTAGTATCTCTGCTCTCGCTATGCTAATGTCTTACTTACCTATATTTACTATGGGCTGTACGTAGTATTTATATACTCTGGGCTATGGGACAGGGTCCATTAATATGCCGAACTTGCCGTAGTATTTCTATGTTAGAGTAAAACAAATTCAATTGTTTTTTTTTTCATACGACAAAGTCGGTAAAGCTTACGGCCCGCTTGATGGTAAGCGGAGCCATATGGAGCTCATACCACTGAACCTTAATCATGGGTTTCATATCGCTTGGCTGTCGCTGACGCCTACATATATATAGAAATAATTATAAATAAAGTTATAAGTTATATAGTTTATTTCATAAAAATATTTATATATCTTTAATATATAAAATGATAAACTGATTGTTGATATATCAACGCACAGCCCAAACCGCTGGACCTAGAGATTTGAAATTTTGCACACAGATACCTTATACAGTGGAGGCATCCACTAAGGAAGGATTTTTGGAAATTCCACCCTTAAGAGGGTAAAATAGGGGATGACAGTTTGTATGCAAGTCCGTCAGTTTTGAAGTTAGGATCTTCAAATTTTGTGTTTAGGCTGACGATTGAAAATTAATGTATAGTTATCTCAGCATTTGTGATAATTGCACCCCCGAAGGGAGGAAAAGGGGGATGAAGTTGGGTATGCAAGGCCTTCAATTTCAAAGTAAACTACATGAAATGTATTATTATATGGTGTAGGCATCCACTATGGAAGGATTTTCGGAAATTCCAACCCTAAGGGGGTAAAATAAGGGATGAAAGTTTGTATGCAAGTCCGTCAGTTTTGAAGTTAGGATCTTAAAATTTTGTGTTTAGGCTGACGATTGAAAATTAATGTTTAGTTATCTCAGCGTTTGTGATAATTCCACCACCGAAGGGAGGAAAAGGGGGATGAAGTGGTTTATGCAAGTCCTTCAATTTCAAAGTAAACTTCACTAAATATATTATTATATAGTGTAGGCACCCACAAAAGAAGGATTTTTAAAAATTCCACCCCTAACAGGGTAAAATAAGGGATGAAAGTTTGTAAGCAATATATCAACGCATAGCCCAAATCGCTGGACCTAGAGATTTGAAATTTTGCACAAAGATACCTTATACAGTGTAGGCATCCACTAAGGAAGGATTTTCGGAAATTCTACCCCTAAGGGGGTAAAATAGGGGATGAAAGTTTGTATGCAAGTCCGTCAGTTTTGAAGTTAGGATCTTCAAATTTTGTGTTTAGGCTTACGATTGAAAATTAATGTATAGTTATCTCAGCGTTTGTGATAATTCCACCACCGAAGGGAGGAAAAGGGGGATGAAGTTGTTAATGCAAGTCCTTCAATTTGAAAGTAAACTTCACTAAATGTATTATTATACTGTGTAGGCATCCACTAAGAAAGGATTTTTGGAAATTCCGCCCCTAAGTGGGTAAAATAAGGGATGAAAGTTTGTACGCAAGTCCTTCAGTTTTGATGTTAGGATCTTCAAATTTTGTATTTACGCTGACGATTGAAAATTAATGTAAAGTTATCTCAGCATTTATGATAATTCCACCCCCGAAAGGGGAAAAAGGGGAATGAAGTTGCCTTCAATTTCACGATAAACTTCACTAAATTTATTATTATACAGTGTAGGTATCCAGTATAGAAGATTTTTGGAAATTCCACCCCTAAGGGGGTAAAATAGGCCATGAAATTTTGTATGGAAGTCCGTCAGTTTTGATGATAAGATCTTCAAATTTTGTGTTTAGGCTGACGATTGAAAATTAAAGTAAAGTTGTCACAGCGTTTGTGATAATTCCACCCCCGAAGAGGGAAAAGGGGGATTAAGTTGTATACGAAAATCTTTCATTTCCATAGTAAACATCACTAAATTTATAATTATAAAGTGTAGGTATCCACTAACGTAGAATTTTTCAATATTACACCCCTATGGGGGTAAAATAGGGGATGCGAGTTTGTATGAAAGTCCATCAGTTTGGAAGTTAGGACCTTCAAATTTTGTGTTTAGGTTGATGATTGAAAATTAATTTATATGTGCCTCAGCGTTTTCGATAATTCCGACCCCGAAGGGGTAAAAAAGGGATGAAGTTGTGTATGGAAGTATACTAAATTTATTATATAACCTTGGAATATAATTAAAATTTGGAAACTAACGCAAAGAATATCGGTCTTGTTGGAATTAATGAGTGAACGGGGGTGTGGGGTGAATGGGGGATTAAATTTTGTATTTAAGCTGTTCATTCACATAATTTTGTATTCAAGTAAAATAATGTACACGTGTATCATGTTATTAAGAAGCCTACTGCCGCCCATCTATCTGTCTGTCTGCCACGAGAAAAAATCCCAGCTGTCTGGTTGAGGAACTTTTGGATAGATCTCCGCCCGTGTCGATCCGTCTGTCTGTCTGTCTTCTACGGGTAATTTTTAAATTATTATTATTATTTAAATTTAATACTAAGGTGTCAAACAAGCATACGGCCGGCCTGATGGTAAGCGGTCACCGTATGTACCACAGCCTGAGTTTACGCGCTAGAAAACTCCTTTGAAACCGCACAGTAGAAACCATTTCGGTTCCAATATATGAGTATGGACTCCCCGTCGATGGCGAGAGTTGCGATGGTAGAAGGTAGCCCGTGGGCATCAAGTCAAACAATTCTTCAGAGAACTGTCCGTTGTACAAGCGGTACACACATAAGGACGCAAATTCTCTCCTCAGACTGACAGACAGACAGAAACATCTCAGCTGTCTGGAAATTATTGAGGAACTTGTGGATATAGGTGTATTCGTCTGTCTGTCCGTGTGCCATGAGCAAATATCTCAGCTGTCATGAAATGGTTGAGGAATTTGTGGATAGGTCTCATGGCGTAATTTTAGATAAATAATCCCGATCTCGACACCTCCCAAAAAAAACATATTTCTTTTTCAGCTAATCGGACAGTGTATGTATGCATATTTCTGCCGGTAGATTTTCAGATCTTCTTCTTCAAATCGAGCAGGACTGTTTCAGTTCTATGTGGCATGTTCGCATGTAAGCTCTCAATCTTCCTGAACTTTTGTCAAATATCACACGTAGTGGCGGGCTATAGCCATGAACAAAGCTCTATATTGTTACAATGATTCATGTCTAGAAAAAAGAAATAATCTACGCGAAGTCGCGGGCTAAAGCTAGTTTATATATAAAATTCTACTGTACGTGTGTATGTCACTGAATTCCTGCTAAACGGCTGGACCGATTTGAATGAATATTATCGACCGCAGCGCCATCTACTGGGCTGATTTGTGAATCTAAACCATCCAGGGCGCCCCCCAAATGCATACAAAAAAATTCATTCAAATCGGTCCAGCGGTTTAGGAGTTCAGTGACAAGCACACGTACAGTTGTTTTTTTTTGTATTTAGATAGGGTAGGATAGGGTAGGGTAAGGTAGTACCACGCGAACGAAGTCGCGCCCGGGAGGTAGTATATACATACATTCATTATTCTACGACATTAACCTGATCCCTTTGACCATTACAGTGTTATTTCTACGAATTATTTTGTATCTTGAGCATGTTTTGGAAACTAAAATTAATGAGTCTCGTTATAAGGGTGAAATTTTCATTACGTGAAGTGGTTACCAACCTAAAATAGAGTAAGGAATTTCCCCGGAAGAAACTGGTGCCTACATAGACGATGTTATTTAAACTGAAGATTTAATGGAATGGCAATCAAGTCGTTCGGTTAATGTCATATCGTAATCTTAACTATCAAGATATTGTTTAATTAATTATTTTATTCACAAAGTTACAAGATACAATATCAAGAAAAATATATGTGAATAGGAACTTTTTATGAAGTGACATACATACGTATTTCTCTCATCTTGATTTTTGAGATTTTAGTTGTAGGTTAAAAATATGTTTCTCAGCACACTTGCTCGTAATGTGACATTTATTGCACTGTTTTTACCCGACTGACCCGGAAGGAGGGTTATGTTTTTCGAGTGTATGTATGTATGTATGTATGTATGTATGTATGTATGTATGTATGTATGTATGTATGTATGTATGTATGTATGTATGTCTATTTCTTTGGCACGCTCTGCAGCCTAAACGGCTTGACGGATTTAAGCAAATGAGGTGTCGTTAGATTTTTCTGAATTGTGGGAGTGTCATAGGGTATATTATTTTTACATGGCGTCTACGGATAAGAAAAGAGGGGGGTATTAAAACCAAAAATTTCGTTATTATAACAATATAGGTATCAAATGAAAGCTTGTGAACAGCCCATTCCATATATGTATATATTGTAATACTTTTGTGCTACCATTTTGACGTAAACTGCAAAAAAACATGTTTAATGCAAGGACAGTAGGTATAGGACACTGAGCGGTTACCGTACGTAACTCACAGAGTTGCGATGGTTGTTAGCGTTACTTTACCTCACCGCTTATTTACTTACTAATACATACAAATCATTATGTATAAAACCAATAACCTGAGTATGTGTTTTTTTTTAATATTTGTTTATCCTCGACTGCAAGACCTTATAACATTCAAGTTATATTCCAAATTCTATAGATTAAAAAGCTTGTTTTTCTCTTTTCAGTTAATATTTGTTTCACGCAGTCGGGTTTTTTGTTTCTTTTAATAATTTAATTAGTATCATAATGCAGCTTATTAGACACTAATGCTTTTAACTTTACATTACCGCACAGTTTTATGATAGATATATATATTCCGATTATGTTAAGTTTGTCAGTGAGGTACAAGAGATGTGTGTCTGTAGACGTATCATTCTCAATTTAAATGAGTAAAACAGTTTGAAAGAGCGCATCGCTGTGTGAAACTTACACCATATTTGTTAACGTTCTCATTATGTGATTGGTTATTTTCAAAAAATGTTTGTTTTTGTCCTCGCAAGTGTGTTTTTGTCCTCGCAAGTTTGCACACATATATCATAATGTACTATTTCAACACACTTGCTCGTAAAGTGACATTTATTGCACCGTTTTTAGTACCTTAATGTAGCTTATTACGCACTAGTTACTTTATATTACCGCACAGTTTTGTGATAAGTATAATCCCGATTATGTTAAGTTTGTACCTCAATACAAGAGATATGCGTGTCTGTAGACGAAGCATTCTCAATTTAAATGCGTAAAACAGTTTGACAGAGCGCATCTCATGTCAAAAAAAACATGCGCGCCATATTTATTGACGTTCTCATTGCTTATTATCAAAAAATCTACTTCGTCTGTTATTTCTTCGCAAGTGTGTTGAAAAACGTCGTATGACACGCGTGTGCATTTATCATTACACTCTCGGCTCCTTTATCAGCTGAATACCGCCTCGCGCATAATTACCAACTTTGCACACATGTATAATAATGCACTACCTATTATGAAATTTAAAAAAATACTAAAATGTCGGTATAAGACCTTAAATCAGTGAAAATATTTAGATGGTTGTTGGTAGCTCCTATAAGAATACGATCAGGCAGGTACTAGTCCACCTGATGGTAAGTGGGTACAGTCGCCTATGGACATCAGGATTACCTTGTGATTGCCAATGTTTTGCCGAGTATAGTTTAGTAGGCAACAGTAAATAAAACAAAGTAATATAAATGAAAATAATTATTAACTTATGAGCATGAAAACGTTATAAACATTTATTAGAGAAGACAATCCTACGTTTTGAGAAAGTGGTGCAGGCGCGAAGGAAACGGCAGCCGACTTCGAATCCCGCTAGAACTACTTTTAATTAAATTGAGCGCTCTTACCTGTGCTTCGAAACTCTTTTAAGTGATTTTGCGATAAACTTCGCAACAAACTGAAACAATACTTATCCACTTACAACGGAATGAATACTTTTGTTTCATTACATTTTTAATAAAACTTTGTATTAACGAACAAATAGTTTTCAAGACACGGTACGGTTTATTCCCTAGGTGTAATGCCTTAATTTAGTGGTGAAGTTCTGTGTAATAAAAAGTTTACAATTATTATTAAGTTAGTATTAACACAATCATATTTGCCGGTGGAAAATTAAACGAATGTTATTATTGAAAGGTACCTATTAAATGAGAAGTTATGATAGAAGTTTTACTAGTACTTAGTTCTAATAAAAGCTTATATTACTCGGAACAAAAAGTCGAGGGTGGTTGTAAAAACGAGGATACGACAATGTCGTCGACGAGTCGGTGACCGCAAAAACTTTAATGGTTTCTTTTATCGACCATTTGCGAGACGTAATGGTCGACTCCTTTTGTTCCGGTGCAAGCCTAATCTTTTAAGCATTTTTATTGACAAAATAAAAACGTGAAAATATATTTTGGTGAAGTGTTTATATGAAGAACATGTAAGTACCTACCTAGGGTACCCATCTGAATAATTAAAGGATTTTGTTTATTAAGCTTTTCTTAAATTGTAATATTTATAAGTACACATTAAAAAAAAAAGAACACTTGCTGAGTTTCTTGCCGGAGTCTTCTCAGTTCAAGTTGTATTTGGAACCGGTGTAGAGTCATTTGTTAACTTTCATAAGTGCCCTATAAGGGCCTAATTTGAATAAATGAAATTTGATTTTGATTTTATTTTTAGCATAGCCGCAAGAGACTGAGGACTGTGCAAAATACAAATGATCACGTCTATTTTTTTTTATTAAGAAGGCTTATTTTTTTTAAAACTCAATATACTTTTTTGACCACTATCTCACCATGGTGAAGATGGTTAGCACACAAACCATAGAACTGAGTCTGAAATGCAGCAGCCGGAAAAAAATCGGTAGGTGCTTGGCAACAGATTTCCGATTAAAGGGTGGTAGCTAGCCAGCCGGCTGCTACAAAGTACCGTACTTTCCAATGGTAGAAGGTTTTGGTGCCCGATGTTTTCCTTCAAGCACGGCATTGACTGACATCACTCGCTACTACTGAGCTGCTACTGCCTTGAAATATAAAATAAACAATGATATGACTACTATAAGGTATCCTTTTATACCTTTCCATTATGCTACTATCCTTCCTACTAATATTATTTATAATATAAATAAAAAAATAAACGTACATACAAAAGAAGTGAAAGATACATTTATAAATTTGAAAGATGTTTGTTACTCTTTCACGCAGAAACTACTGAACGGATTTTGATGAAATTTGGCACTAACATATACTTTCTATCCCGAAAAACATACGATCTCTCGGGAACTCGAGTAAAACCGCGGGGGACAGCTAGTATAATAATAAACATGGACCTTGTAGTTTTATTTCACAATTTTACTTTGTAAACAGATTTCAATAATTGTTTCATTATAATGCATGTAAATATATGACCTAATTGAAAAATAATTACTGAATCAATCAAATATTGGAATAGTTGTATAGTAAACTGTATGTTCAATTAATTAGGACAGCTTGTAATGACAACATTCCAGTGTTCATCTGCTAATCGATCGGCAATTTGGAACATATGGATATGGAAACATTGAATCTGCCTACAGAGAAATACTTGCTCGTATTTACAGTAAATTACTTATAATTAAATTGAATTTGGCTATGGACAATGAAGCGTTAAATATAGAGCACATATATAGTCCTCTAAGTTCCTATACTATTTTAATAAAATGCTAGATGAGAAGTGTTTTTTGATATTAAAATTGTTGGACCAAACTGCATTATTCTGATTATTATGTAGTTATACATAATAATCAGAATAATGCAGTTTATTACTTACCTACATTATCAATTCAATATTCAAAATCATTTATTGAAATAGGCCTTCGCAGGCACTTCAGTCTGACTCTAATACTCTAATACCGGTTCGGAAGTTTGCATTTGCTGAGAAGAGCCGGCCATAAACTCGGCAATTACTCTTTTCAAAACAATCTTCGATTCATTACAATAAGAAATTTATTTTTTTAAATTTAAATTTATACATAAAACCTTCATAAAACATTAAATTGACTATTTGTTATTTAGTTTAGAGTCAGAAATTAATATAGATAGATTTAAAACTACTTACTTACCTACTTAACTAATATATACAATCCCCAAGGTCACTTTGGCCTTTGGGAAAGGTTCCCATAAGGCTGGCCACATTTCCTCGTTGGATAGCAATTCCTATCCGTTGACCGAGGAAGTAGCCAGCCCTGTGGTCAGCCGTATTCTCAACATAATATTTACATTCTAATCGCTCAATCAATGTAAAATATCTCCCCCCTTACTCATAAAGCGTTATTTTACTAATATACTGTTTAAAGGGTCACGTAAATAACGTCACTCTATTCTCATTGTCAAACAATGTGACATTATTTACGTGACCATTTAAACAGTATATTAGTTAAATAGCGCTTTATGAGTAAGGGGGCTCATCGATAAGTTTTTATTTAGCGTGTGTCGGATATTAAACACGTCAGCAATG
The DNA here is from genome assembly GCA_947623365.1 of Achlya flavicornis. NCBI lineage: Eukaryota > Metazoa > Arthropoda > Insecta > Lepidoptera > Drepanidae > Achlya > Achlya flavicornis. Next base: position 8,419,514 of record OX392467.1, read on the forward strand.
AAGTGCATTAAAGCGCATTATGAGTTCCCAGTATTAACAAATGACACATTATAAGTGCACAGCGCAGTAAATTCTGAGAGCACATTTAGCTGCTCGCCGTCACTGTACGTAATATCCTAGTGACACGCATTCACAGGATTAAGCTTTGCATATTCCACACAGCTCCTCGCCCGCGCCGTACCACAAACGTAACTCTGATTACAAATTCAAGTGATGCAATAAATTGCTCAGTTAGTTACCTGCTTAAAGTATCCAAAGGCTATCAAATGCTTCGTGGGTATTGTTTAGGTTGTCTCGAAAGACTTCTATACGATCTCTAACTCTATGTCTTTCTTTTCCACACAAAGCTTCTTTTGATGTTCATCTGTAGGAAGGTACTTGATTAAAGATATAATTAGTAGTCGGGGACATGTAACGCCCGTCGAGAAGAGTACCTACTTAAGATATGTATCTTAGTGTATTATATTTTCACGCTCAAGATGGGAGGAATAAGTGTGTGAAGGATATGGCAGTTGTAACCGCTGCTCTTCAAAAAATACTCCAAGTTTTATCCACGACAATATAGGCGTCGTTATAAAACACGCTACAGACCATTTGAGCTCGCTACAAGGATAACATATTATAAGGGATACTGGCTGTTATTTTTATACGGAGAGCCCCGAGTGGACTACAAATCAAGATAACAAGCCGAGATAGAAACAAGTATGTCGGAAATGTTTACACAGCTCTATACTCTATTCAGTAACTATTCTAATCAATAATAATATTCTAATTATAACTAGCTTAGACTCATTTCCTGAGAGTATTATCTTCATGGTGATTTTGTGACTGCAAAATTGCTATCTTAGATCTATTTTGCTGCATAGCATACCTAGTCACTAACCTAAATTTTGATGCAATACCTCTATCCGGAATTTCATTGCAGCGTTGGCTTATATTCTGTATTTGTAACGATAGTGTCACTATAAGTGGTCATTTCTGGAATAGTCTATAAAACTGAATAAGTCGCATTAAGATATATCAACACATATAACTAGGGTAAGATATAATAAATCGTACATGTCAATAAGGAAATAAAAATATCTATATACTTTATACATCGTAACTCAATCTTATGTCAGAAGTCCAATAAATGGATCTGTATTTTCATACGAGAAATCGATTTCTCTTTTCCCTCCTCGTTATGTAGAAAAACAATTGTGAAGCTTTGTGCGTAAAGTATGTTTATTTTACAAACATTGGTGGGGTTGCCCTCTATTTATCGAGTGCTCGCCGACTGTCAGTCGGAGGCCGATACTCACAGCGCAGCGCATCGAAAGGAAATTAATCCAATGAACTAAGCTCGTTCTTCACTAGCAGTTGACTGCTATGCTCATGCCTATTCTATCTGGTGAAATTACCTACATAAATACGTAGATAGAGGTTTAAGCAAGAATTCTATGTTTTTTATTAAGGCACACTTCCTTCTTTTATATGTTTAGTAGGAAAATAAACTTTGTAGACTTTCAAGTAGTAAATTTTACGATTGCCAGTTTAGTAGTCGACAGTTTTCAACAAAATTACATTTACAAAGGAACACGAATGTGTTCTATGAAGCGAGTAAGTGACAAGTTTTGGCTTGTGACTGTTCGACGACAAATTTCCATCACAGAATATAATAGCCGTGTCGACCTTACCCCGCCCTGACTCCGGCTCACTCTCTCGCGATTAACTTCGGAATAAGGCAATTCATCGAAAGAACAAGTTTATTACTTTCAAGTTTTCCGTTCAATGCGAGAAGGTCCCTAGAAATTCAGTCGCACAATGGGCCCAATTACAGAAATCGTAAAGATTTGGGAAATTTCACCGGTTTCCATCGTTTCTCGATGCTTAATCCACTTCTACTAAATTTCCAGGAATGTAATTATAAAAGTTTATGAATGGCAAAAACATCCTAACTCGAAGTATTCGTAATAAGAAAAGCAATAATATGTTTATATGTATGTGTGTTGTTGGTGATACTGAATTAAGTAAATGTAATGTACCTGCCTTCAATAATGGTTATTGGCCATAAAGTTGTTATGGATCCTTATATCTCCTCTCTGTTATCTACATTTCTGTCTATTGAATACCCGGAAATCAGTAAAACTATATTTACTGACAACAAGAATATGATATTACCCTCAAAGTAATTATACGGAAGAATGCTTTGTAAAGCTGAGATTGACGCAACTTTACAAGTGAGATGCACTTCAACTCTGAACTGAACATCACTTATGTAATTGTTACATTTGCAAGTACAAACACATTTTCCGCATTACATATAAGTGACGCTTAATTCAATTTACTTAAAGTAGCACTCTTGTTATTATTTGATATAATTTTGTCACTAGATAGATGTACATAAGTTTTTAACATTTATAACATAATATTTTCGAAATGGATAAATGTCTTTACGTTTTTGTTATAAGGTTTAATACGAGCCACCATTAATTCGATACATATTTAAGTTGAAGAAAATCAAACTAAAAGCCATTAAAGATATAAATGGACTAGATACTAAATAGAAAAATAAGGTGGGTACATGTATTCTCGTACTCGTTTCAAAGAAAAATATATCAAAGTGTTAATTTCATGAGTGAATTACTGCAATAATGGCATCATTTCACAAATAAGGATGAAAGGGAATGGGCAAATACCCCACCACACGTATGACAATAAGACCCTAGACACTTAGCCTCGTTAGAAATAAATAACTGCTTATATATAAATAATTGTTGTATAGTCATGAGTAAAGCTACATGATATACAACAAGTAACATTAACTACATTTTCTGTCAACAATAGTGTATGAAACGCCCCTCGCGCGCCGTTGCGGCGCGGGCGTCGCGGCGTCGTCGCTGTATAGTCGAATATCTAATGAATTTGTCGTTACGGAAGCGTCGGCTGTAAGGCAGCATTACCTCCCTCGTTAAGTTGACGATTGTTGTAAGCGCGTGAATCTATGGAGCTTTGTTTTACGAGAGCACTGCCGCTGCAGCTATTTGTCAAAAGATTCAACTAAACGGTTAACCATTATCTTTACATAAAATGATGCTCAGCCTTAACGAGGCCAGTTGAGTGCCCGAATAATTTCATGACAACATAAACGATTTACATAAATAAATCGGTGTCAAATTATTTCATTGATTATGAGCTTCAGCGTATTTTATATGAGCATGTCTACTTATTCAAATTTATTATTTTCTAGTAATTTTTAATTGCATTCATTCATTAGTGTTGTAGTTGAGAGAACACCTTGCTTATACTAAATTTATTTCTCGTTTTAGATTTAAACTTCATGTTTATTTTAGAATCGTGAACAATTATAGCTTTTCATGAAAGCAATAAAACTAAAATAAGAACTAAAGTAATATTGTATAGCCTTATACGTGATCAGCGCGTACAGCGGATGGTAAGTACCCATCCGAGACTCTTGGTCCACTTTTCTTTGGGTACTGTAACAAGCTTTGAGTAATATCTAGTTTCTACGTAGTGTGTGACTAAAATAGACAAGATGAACTACTTATAAAGTGAGTGCAATCCCTTTAATCCATAATGATCATAAATCTGAGCTTATAAATAACATGGGCTGATTGACTCAACGCTTAGCGTGCTGTTCTTTATGAAGACCATTGAATTGTTACGCTATGAAGACTAATAATAACGAAGAGGATAAAAAGACAGACGTCAAAATACAAGGTTAAAACCAAGGGACCCAAGCTCATTAGACATACCTAAATACACGCTGCAAATCCTTTTGATTCAATCGCAGTAATGTATTTATATGAATATAGCTTGTAAGCTACATATAGATGAGCTCATTCAAATCCAATCTGCATAGTTAAGAGCGCTCTGAAGCAGTTATTTTTTATTCGAAATGTAATCTAAATATTCAATTTGAAATTCATTTCACTTAAGCGCAGACTTACGTGGAGTATGAGAAAGAGGAAAACTGCTCAGCTATGCAAAAACTCTTTATGCATTTCAAGGGTACACCACCCCATGCTTATAAAACCACAGAACGCGATGGAGGAATTGAAAATAGAGCCCTTGTTATTTCGAGTACATGTGGAGTGGAATACAAAGGGGGAACATTGTCTCTGGTTCCTCGTTATGCAGCGCTTCAGAAGTTCTGATAGCAAACCGCGGGTTACGTGTGCCCCAAATAAAGGTATTATTTTATCTATTGTCAAGTTAAACACACAAGTTGGTACTCTAGGTTACAAATGTAAACGGCGGTAGGTAAGTTTTCTATACGATTTTGTGGAAGAGTCCGACGAAATTGTGTATTTGTTTTAGAAGAAAAAAGACTTTACTAGATTCATAATAATTATGACGATGGAAAAAAACTTGACTCCCACTGAAGTTTAACGATAGTAAGCATCCGCTTCGATTTTCCATGTCAAAAACGTCACATTTAAAGTTATTATACTTTTCTTCGGTCACATCATTACTTACTATGAACAAACACAAGCCTCTATATACATACATAGTCACCAATATTGTAGAATTTTGTCATAGCTTCAAATCTGTAGATGTGTTCGGTCACATCATTACTTACTATGGACAAACACAAGCCAATATACATACGTATTGTAGACTTTTGTCATAGCTTCGAATCTCTAGATGTGTTCGGTCACATCATGACTTGCTATGGACAAACACAAGCCTCTATATACATACATAGTCACAAATATTGTAGACTTTTGTCATAGCTTCGAATCTCTAGATGTGTTCGGTCACATCATGACTTGCTATGGACAAACACAAGCCAATATACATACATAGTCACAAATATTGTAGACTTTTGTCATAGCTTCGAATCTGTAGATGTGTATTATGTTACCCATATACAATTTTAGCTGTAGGTATTATGGAGGTGCAAGGTGGATGACACCTCCATTTAAAAAGGAAGATCTTCCGCCAGGCTGGGACATCGGACAGTTGTATATATGCAGATTCTCGAGAAAACTTCGTAATCGCGATGTAGGGTATTGTGGCGCCACACCATCATTCCGTGTGTGAACTATCTCAGTGTTACTGATAGATGGCTGATAGATGCCGCTACAGAATATTACAAAAACTCTTTTCACTACTCTTGTTTAAAAAGTACCTAACTTTGTTTTATGTTAATTTTGTCTGTTATACCAACGAACAAAAAAAAATTTTATGTCCAGAAGGATAGTCGTCCTTATGGGAACATAAAATATATAAGGCAGAGATAATTAATTATCAGATCATAAATATTTCCCATAAATTAGGAAAATAGAAAATTTGGGGTATGCGGTTTTTATTATAACGTCCTTACAATATTAACACTAAAATGTATCTCATGTGATGATGTGACACACAAATCATTCGTAAGAAAAAAAAGCCATTTTGAATTATGTAGTTATTGGTCCGATTACTCTCAAAATTGATATTTGAGAGATTCTTGGACCACATAAATTGCTCAAAATTGAAGATTGCAATTGCTCAAAATTGAAGATATTGTCCGCCATTTTGAACTATTTAGTTAATGATCCGATTGCTTTCAAAATTGATATGACAATGTGAGAGACATAACATAAATCCTTGCTCAAAATTTAAAAAAGTGTCTGCCATTTTGAACTCCTTAGTTACTGATACGATTGCTCTCAAAATTGAGATTTTGAGAAAAGATTCATGTTTTGTGATCCAAGGTTCTCTCAAACATCAATTTTGTGAGGAATCGGACCCGTAACTAGTTAAAAGTGTCAACAATAAAAAAAATAGAACAGATTCTTATTTTATATTTTTATTTATTTATTTGACGAAACCAATAGCAACAGCAAGTACATAATTAACAAAAGAATATACATAAAAGAAAATATATACATAATTAACAAATTAATGTACATAGTAAACCCAAGTTATTGCATTTTTTAAACAATAACCTACAAACTTCACAATATGGGAAATAAAATTTTATGTCATGGCAACTCTCATAAATAAAACATGGCGTCTTCAGGCCAGCAAATTATTGAAACAGTACACATGATTATGCGATTATTAAATTAGTAATCGCAACACTTGCCGATGCAGTGTGGTTTTATATACACTTTTCTTTTTTTAAGATTTTTTTACATGATTTGTTTACATGAAATGTAATTTTTAATAAAAACCTCGGAAGTACAATTACAGCGCAGCGGAGTGTGTTTGCAATACTAACTGAGAGCAGTTTGCTCAGAAGCCCCTCAAGCAGAGTGATCTAACATGCTTTGGTAAACCGGACTTTCTATCTGGTTAGAGGCACGATGCCCAATGTAAATCTATGCAACGAACCTACAAAAACTAAAATGTTTTTATTCATAAGGAGAAAGACTGGAAAGACTCGACTTATTACTGTTCATAAAAAAAGACAAACAATTTTTTTTGAAAATGAAACTCTGCGATCTCTTCTGTAGTATGTGACCATTGCATTGTGGCTACAAAATAAATTAAATAAAAGGCATTGGTGTCGATTCTGTTTTAAATCACACTAAACTATTTTTTGTCACATCACATCTCTTTCTTACGAAAATTATTGAAAAAGGATAGAACATATATATGTAAAGCTGTCAAATTAGGCTTTGCCGTCTTCATTAACGTAACCGCAGTAGATAGCGACTAAATTTATAATGTTACACAAACATTGGATTAATTTGACAGGACTAAATTTCTTACATCGTTTTCTTTGTTAGAAAGAGTCATAGTGAGACTAAATTAGTTTAGTTAAACAATAGAATCATTACCATTGGCGCGAAATCTTTAGAATTTTTCACCAATTAAAAATTAAATATTGGTGACCGCAAAAGGACCGCAATTTATTTTATAACAGTGAAAATTTCATCATCTAGTGAGAATTTGACGGGCCAGCTGGCGTGGTTGGTTAAGACTCTGTTTAAGTTATCTGGTTTCCATAGTACAAGCTCTGCTTTATAACTACTTATTATATACATAATTGGTAATTTATACCCCTTATACCTACTCCGTAACTTTATTCGTCTTAGAAACGCAGTCACGGAGTATAATAATCTACTATTGTACAAAGTATTTTTTGTAATAAATGGAATCAACCGATGATGCAAACAATACCTACATACTATTAACGACTACTACAAACACGAGCAATAGGTAATTACACAAGGAGCTGAGCTTATTAAAACCAGGATTTTACGCCATAGTTACACACAAACAATCTCCTAACATAATTTGCTTTGAATCACTGTGGCAATGATGTTATTCTGGTTTGTGGGACAACCTTAAATTTTTAATGTTATGGAATTAGCGACTTGCTTAGGAGCTCAATCTAGTTAAATCCATGGCTTTATGGTAGTTATTTTCTTTTAATTTGAAGATTAAAAGTGTAAGATATTTAAGCTTAATCCACGGGGTCTGGAATCTGGAAATTTTGCACGATTTGATAAAATGAGAAAAACAAATTAGAGGCCTATAGGGGATCGCCGCCGCCGGTGGCAAGCTTATATCTACTATAAGTTAATATTGTCTACACTTGGCTCCCCTCTGAGCCACCACCATGACATGACAACTATGGAAAATTACATCCATGTTACATATAGCGATAATTCATTGTTTGTCCGCTCACACCGCGGCCTCAGGCGCGAAATTTGTAGTATCTTACGCTAATATTACAAAAATGTGTTCTTAAACCTATTTGAAAATTCTAGCTTGAGAAAGTGCTGACGTACCTAGTAGAAACAACAACAATGTAGAATTTAATCTGCACAATTCCAATGAAACATTTTTATTTTGTTTCAATTTATTTAAAGATACGTAAACTAACACCTTGTTAGGGTTTCAAGGATTTTAAAACAACATCTGCTATCAATGTCCAATTCTAATATAGTGCAAAATAAATTAACTCCTCTAGAAAAAGCTGTTTTCAAAATGAATTTATTAGATCACAGGAATCAATTTATAACGTAAATTCGACAGTTACGTCCGGTGGTCCGAGCGACCGAACCTCAAGTGGCGGCAATCCGTCAATGTCCAAAGTAAAGCCCCTTAAATGCGTTCTTAAATACGGCACGCCGCGTCCACCCCACGCCCACGACCCGCTGTCCACTCTGATACTTCCTGCGATCGATACTATACCTTACATTATCCTTAATAAATGTATAGATCGGTATTTTGTCGAACTTGATACGTTAGTCCAGTTAGTGAAGTGCCAGCACAATGCACAGCATCTTATGCTACATTGCAACCAAGAAGATAACATTTATAAGAAAAGACTTTTACTAGATCAAAATGCCAGACGAAACAAAGGAAATCGACATCATGAACGACATGATTGGTCGCCCATAAGCAGCAAAGTAATCTGAAAGTTACAACTCAAACAACAAACACATGTTTATCTTCCGAAATCGTCAACAACAAAACAACAACACAGTTTGAGACTACAGTTTATAATTGAAAATCAAAATTGAGAAGGGCTTACAAACGTATATGTATCATAGATTTAACATAGTGTATGTAATCCATTATCTTTTAATTGACCTTGATAATCCTGAAAACGTTTATCTTGTAGATAAGTGAAGACGATCTTCGCCATATCGCAGTAACTTAACACTTCTCGATACGACATCGAAGAAAAATGTGAAGCGTCTGTATTCCGAAGATAGGTGGTAGGTATGTGCAAGAAATGAGCAAATAAATCAATTACACACCGCCAGGCGGCTCCACGGGAAATAATTGGATTTGTACTCAAGAGCCCTAGGGGGTGATCGCCAGTTTATTGTCTAACATTCCTCGATTTCACAAGAAAAAACTGACGGAGCTTGAAATAGGATAGATATCGTCGAAAAGAAATTAAGTATCATATTAAGGAAAAACTATTATTTATTTCTTACTGAATCATAAAAAAGCAATAATATGGAGTAATGATGCTGGCTTGATGAACGCATTTCATAATAGCTTTCATACTAATAGAGTTAGTTTAATCACAATAAGTTCTTAATCAAATCTCGGATTTTACGACATCAGAGTAAATTGTTTCATCAGTAATCACGAGAGTTATTTAATTAAAACTGGAACAAGTTACTCATAAAACTAAGCTCCGAAATCTTTGTCGCCGTCGCGCGTTCCTCCAAAATTACTCCGGAACTTAATTCCAACTTATACCTACACTCGTTAACTAACAAGTGTAAAAGTTTTAACTACACTTTACATGATTATACTAACGACATTATACACACAATAACCGAAGTTGTATAGAGCTCTCATCTTGGCGCTCTATCCGACGATTCTTAGTATGTACCATTTTGCTATTTCTAGTAGATATATCGCGCTGCTGGTACAAATTGGCATTGAATTAAAAGCATTAAAATAACTACCAAAATACCTGCTAAAAACAACCTATCAACATTATAAATAAATGGGCTTCAGAGTTTAAAATTGCAGGTAAAAATGTATCGGGGCATTACTTTCGAACTCAAGAGCTTTAAAGCTCTGAGTGTATTTTCCATGCATTCAAAAATTACATTAAGTGTTTTACTACGCTTTAAATGCAAATTATTTGTGAAAATTCTATCACAAAGGTGAATGTGTATATTATGTGAATGCCCTTACTATGGGCGTAATTGTGTCCCGCAAGATATGAGGAAAACGTGAGGAACACAGTTTGCAACTTGTGCTTAAATTAGGGTGATCACCTTTAGATTCCGAATCATTCATTCCTGTTACAATATTTTTATATCTAAATCTTATTTTTATATAAATCTTTTCTCGAGGTATATGTTTATTAAATCTTATTCAACTAAGTCTTATTTTCACTGTCAATAAATTTATATACATAAAGTAATATAAACCTTAATTGTTTGATCTACAATATATGAGAATATATGAAGGAATATCTCGAACACTTGATTCAAGTTAAAAAAACAACATTGTGAGACGTAATGTATAATTTAAACTACTAACTAAACTCGTACTTATATACGAGCCATATAGCGATATAGCCGTAGATATTTATAGATTTTGTCGGTACATTGAACAAATTCATAGTTCATTTTCATAAAATAAAATTCCATTTTTTTCCTAGTAGTTGGTATATAACGTTAAAGCTATTAGCCGGTACATTAACACTGCTCACAAGGGCATGAGTTCGTCTAACTGAAAATTGCGGCAGCAGGCCACGTCGACTGCCAAACGAACTGTGAAAATAATGGCCACAGAGCAATGCGCGTCTTAAATCGGCTAATGCACTCAGCGACGTTTCGCCACCGGATTTCCAGCATGTTTTCACCAACTTTTTGTATTAGGTAATACGAAATTTGTATTCTAGATTGAGTATGATGATGTTAGTAAACAGGTCGTCTAAAAGCAATCTATCCTCTTGTATCCTCTTTGAGCAGCCAGCTAAAAGTTAAAAGGTTAGAAAGTTAGAATTTTGTAGCGCTGAATCTGGTAATTTCTATCATGTATCGTATGTAAATGTTGATAATTCTTAGTAAAGTTTTCTTTAACTATGACTGTTGTAATATGTTTCACTAAAATGGCTCTAGCTTCACTCTTTGAAGAGTGATGGCAAAGACAAAGATGTAAGACGCTAGTTATATAAGGCTGTCATATGAATTGAAAACCCACTAACAACCCTGTATATTATCATATTAAAACAAACAAGCGGTAATCCAGCCCCATGACTCTTCGTACATCCTCATAACACAGATACACACGTTTTCCCAACAAACTATTTCCTCAGCTAAAACGCTCCGGAAATTAAACTAGAGAAAAGTCTCGCGGGACATTAACTCGTTGAGAGAAAAGGATTTAATTTAAAATTTGTTTCGCGGCTTATATTTGTTTGCGGAAAGATGAATAAGTGCTTGTACTTTCCGGACTCGAAACAAATCCCTTTCAACGACGCTGTTTAAAATATAACCTGTCAGAAGGATTCGAAGCTGCTTCTCTTTGACTATTGCGATTACTATGTCTGCGAATGATTATCATATTTTATTTAATCCATTCCTTTCCTTAATTTAAGTTATTGAATTTTGCACTTTACTTGCTCACCATTATTACATTATTTTATTACGATATTTTATTTTATCATGTAAATTTATCTTTTTAGGCGCGTAACAATAAATTTATGTGCTATCCTTTAACAAAAGCTAATGCCGATAAATTTTGTAATCCGTCACACCCTAAACGAAGCCAAAAAGGTAAAAGGTAAACGTATAGACATAATCATCAGATTAAGGGTTTAAGCTAAAAATGTTGAATCAGAATAAAACGTGTTTCTCGCAGTACAATTTTGTTATTATAAATTGCTTTTATTTCTGAAAAGGGTTCGCTCAATTAAAGTTTGAGCGTACGAGCAAATAAATCCGCTTTGTTAATCAGACAGTTGCAGTTCCACGTCGCTTCATGTTGCTCTCTGGTTAATAGCATTGGGAGTCGACCACACCTCGCTGCCAACTTATTATGAGCTAGCTTCTTTGTAATGCGATTAGATGCAGCATTGTTACTAACGAATTATATCACAAAATAAATAACACTACTAACGTACCTACTTATAGGTATCACGACATTCTGTTACCTTTCTGATAGAGGATAGAGGTATCTGTGATAATAATAAAACTATCCTAATTTTGCCGCAGTTGTAGGTTATAGGTATTTGTATTTATTTGTAAACCGTTATGTCTTTTTAGGGTTCCGTAGCCAAATGGCAAAAAATGGAACCCTTATAGATTCGTCATGTCTGTCTGTCTGTCTGTCTGTCTGTCCGTCCGTATGTCACAGCCACTTTTTTCCGAAACTATAAGAACTATAATGTTGAAACTTGGTAAGTAGATGTATTCTGAGAACCGCATTAAGATTTTCATACAAAAATAGAAAAAAAAACAAAAAAAATTGGGGGTTCCCCATACTTAGAACTGAAACACAAAACATTTTTGATACTTGTGAAAAAATTATATTGAGATTTCTAATATCATTTTTTTCTAAACTGAATAGTTTGCGCGAGAGACACTTCCAAAGTGGTAAAATGTGTGTCATTCTCTTATTTTAGAAGTTACAGGGGGGGGCCCCTGTAACTTCTAAAATAAGAGAATGATAAATTTAAAAAAAATATATATGATGTACAGTCGAGGACATAAATATGTATACACTTAGTAAAATTCAACAACGGTTTCCTCTTAAACTACTGATTGAAATTATGAGATATTATAAAGGCAGAATCTTCTAACATTTACTATTATGATTTGTGTAATAGTTTAACACTTAAATGTTAAACATGCGAGAAAATCGCTTTTGAATTTCAAAAAGTGTATACATATTTATGTCCTCGACTGTACATTACCATGCAAACTTCCACCGAAAATTGGTTTGAACGAGATCTAGTAAGTAGTTTTTTTTTAATACGTCATAAATTGAAATTCATATCAAATACTCAGGTCTATACTACCATTTACTTATATACCTACAGGTTTGTACGGAACCTTCGGTGCGCGAGTCTGACTCGCACTTGGCCGGTTTTTTTAACTGGTTTACAAAGTATCGAATTAGAACAACATTAATTTATTAATGGAATATTCTTCGTACAAATGAGAATTGTGTCCTAATTATTGATAAGACTTGCATTTTTACTTACCTAAAGTAGTAGACATTAAAATAACAAGAAATATTTTCCTACATACATACCGTTCATTCTACTTTATCTTTCAGGTAAATAATACAGGCTACTATTAATAAGAAATTTGATATAATTACTCCCACCCGCTCATATTTATAAGGGGTGTCAATTTTTATAATGATCTTGTCCTCTACTCTTCTGGATACTAGATACTCCAAATAAGTGAAATATAAATGATAACATAAAATGAGTATGTTTACACAAAAACTGAGTCGAGATAATTATGACAAGTAGTTAATTAAAAACAAGTATTGACAGATGATAATATACATTAGTTCCCTCACAGCGATAGTGGAAAGAGAACGTGGTTTCTATAAGTAAAATACTACTTGTTTTTAGCTTTACAATATAACAAAGTGCCTATGAAGTGTGAGTATCCAATGTTGAACAATTTAATTGAGTGAAAGTGACGTTAGTTTACAAGTCTATGAGAGTTGATTGAAAAGTGCGAAGATATAAATATTTATGAGTTGCATTTCACGGTTGATTCAGTTATAAAATGGCATAGCTGTGGAGGATCGACGAGGTCTTGTTTGAAAGCGTAAAGCGAGGCTAGCTCCCAGCTCCCGGCACTCGTTCCGCCTTCATGTCCGCCGGGAGCCGGGACAGCCACAGTCGCAATGGGAATCGAATCAATTTGTCGAGACAACATTGCGCTCGTTCGATCTTCGTCTCGTCGCCTCTCTATCAATAAATAACCTCTGATCTCGCGCAGAATTGTCACGCTATCACGGGTTATGGCCTCTGGCTAGCTGCACTTCTAACCTCCGCTATCAGATTCCCATAAACTAAGGTTTGCGTAATAAGTGCATCAAAATTATGTATGAAAACAATTGTTAAACCGCAGGCGAGCACCAAACAAATAGCATGTGGAACAAATATGAGGCTGGCAAGCGATGCGCGCTCCGGGTGAGGTGCACTTGCCAAATGTGCCATCCGATAGCGCCAGCACATTGTAGCAAATTTACAACCACCCTATTAGCACTAAATCTAAACATTAACCCGATTCCGTTAACCAAACTTCACGGTTACTTGCTCAAAATATTGGTCACAAAGTGCAGGATAATTTCATTCGACACTCGCTTGCTTTTGGCGAGCACTGCTGTAATAAACATCAAAATGCAAATAAGAGGAAAAATTAAAGTCCGTTATCAAGCGCTGGCAGTGTGCATGGACAGTTAATGTTAAAGACACATTACTGGATACCATAATGTCGATGTGCTGTAATGTTCATAATTTATTATTGTATGAATTTGAGAAGTGATTATAAAACTTACAACAACATAGATAAAAATATATAAACAATTTTGGTAAAAAAAAAGGCATAACACACACGCACGCCCGGACAGAACAACCATTTTCTTTTATGTTAGTTTATTTAATAAAATGATAAAGGTAACTTTGTAAATTTGTAAGTTTAGGTCCTATTGGCATCGGAATGTCACGGGGGTTGACACTGAAAATCAGTGCTGTGACGGAATTCACTTCCATTGCAGCAAAATGCTGAGTTGTCAACCTCATTTGTCAGAAATACGGCGTACAGTTTCCCTAATCTGTTTTAGCTTTTTTTTTATATATATTTTTTTTTAGTATAAAGTACTTATTATGTTTTTAATTTAAGCGTTTGTATTATTGTTTTTATTATTTTAATTTTAACTATTGTTTTATGTTATGTGCGTCGATTTTTGATAAATAAATGTATTTTCTTTCTTTCTTTCTTTTCTTTATAACTCTATATAGAACTTGAAATAAATGTTACCAACCTGTGTACCTGTATTTTGTAATTTTCTTGCAGAAATAACCACTATGTCGTCGTACAGTTTATTGGTACCGGCACCATTGATATTGGATCGTGACTTTACCAAACCTTTGCTCTGTGGGCCAGGACCATGTGACATCTGGCCGTCAGTCGCCAAGGCACTAAGCAAGCCCATCCTCACACCTGTCTGTGATGAAAATTTCAATGTAAGTGTAAATAATACACCGCGCCGCAAATACAGGATGTTTGGTGCATCGTTTCCCAAATTTTAATGACGGTTAGGTGGACAAATTTACTATTTCCTCAGGCCACAAAAAAAAATCTTAGCCCCACGGGAAGGGACCTAATAAATAAATAAATAAAAGTCATCTACAATAATAATGTATAATTAACCATTCTAGCGCATTCATTAATTAGTGTACAAGGTAGCTGGAGCTGTATTGCATAATCTACCGCGTCTCATGAGCACGTCCCAAACATGGGTTGCGAGCTCTGGTCTGAACTCCATACAGCTAACTGACAATAAAATTGTTTCAATATCAATTTATTACAAACCCACTTTTAATCATCTTATTCAAATGAAACCTATCTTCAGCAAACAACAAATCTTCCTCCCCAAAAACAACTACTCAAAACTAATTTTCAGGTCGTAGACGACATTCGTGCCGGTCTTCAGTACCTGTTCCAAACCCGTAGCAAGCTGGTCCTTGCCATGAGTGGTTCAGGACACTCTGGCATGGAGACGGTGATAACCAACCTGGTGGCTCCCAAGGAAACGTTACTGATAGCCAGCAGGGGCATATGGGATGAGAGAGCCCTTGAAATTGCTAAAAGATTTGGTAAGTAGGTAGATTGTTAGTGCTCTTCCAGAAAACGGCTACGGCTACCCACGCTCTGTCACAACGTTTCAAAGTTCAACGTTTTTTTGTTCTCGCCCTATCTATTGCATCTATCATCATTGCTCTAGTGTCAGTATCCAGAGAGGAAACTGAGGATTAAGTTTACAAGAGAGAGAGACATGTATGTATTTGTTGCACAAATATTGAAAAAAGAAAAAAAAGAAAAATTACAAAAAAAACATATCTGCATAGTACTAACAAACAATCAAATTGGTGAAAATACTAATAAGTTACAGAGTCATAAAATGGAGTTAATATTATTGTTTTTGTACGAAACCCACGCTGCGCAACTCTACGTGTTGACGGCTTATTTAAAGATAAGTATATAGATAGGTACCTGTATCGTTTATTTGGATTGTCATTCCATTTTCATTCGTACACTATTTTTAAAAACACTTGATTTTAAAGTGCCAATAACTCCGATAAAATGGTTGTGCGTATGTCATGGGGAGACAGACATTATATGAGGTTGTTGTATTGTAAGTTCATAGACTTCTGTCGAAATTAAGTGAATGTGTCTGGCTAACGACTTAAATACATCATGATTTTTCAACAAACAGTTAAACATCCACTTTTCTATCTATTATTTCAGTCGATTATTAAATTGTAGACTTTTTTAATACACTGAAAGAAAGAATTTATTTGATAGATTTCATCGAGTAAGTAGACTAAATAACGACTGAAATACGATAGGACGAAAATAGTTCTTCGAAATAATTTATTAGTCTGAAAGAATTTACTAGTTTCTTTACCGTCTTATATCTTTAATAATTCAGCAGTTTAATAAATAATGTTTTTATGATAGAATAGGAGATTAAATTGTCATAAATATATCTTAAACGCCTACAACATTAAAATTCTAAAGAAAACGCACATAAAATTAGATTGATTATGAGTAATTTATAACAGAACTACATACAAAAAATTAAATATGTACATGCGAATTACTGACTGACTACTCTTATGTAAAATTACTGTAAAAATTTAGTCCAAAACCTTACTACTACCTCAGAGTATATAAATACTACGTACAATAGGGTGTCTCTCAAGAAGTTGTACGTGTATAATTAATACATATTATTATACTATCATAAAGCCCTCGTGGTGTAGCATGATTAGCCGTTCTTAATCGATCGGCAAAGTTAATCTACGTCTGTCGTGGTCGGTACCTGGATGGGTGACCGCCTAGTGGTATTTCAAATCGAGCATTTCCGTGCTTCGGAAGGTACGTAAAGCTGTTGGTCCCGGTTATAGTCGTTAAGCTAGTGGGATGCCTATTAGGCGGCTTGAAAAATTGTTTTGTTTGATGTTTAGGCTAGTGCCTACCTCCATCAATCCGCAGTGGGCACGCGTGGTGGAGTATCACCCATTCCCTTTCACCCTCATTTGTGAAAGGAGGCTCGTGCTCAGCAGTGGGCAATTATAGGCTGATGATGATGATTATACTATCACGATTTATGTTGGAAATCGTAAAAAAACAACCGTCCGGCCTGTATATCTGTTCCTTGTGTATGCTGAATAAAAACTTTGATCTCTGTCGCGTATTACTTGCAAAGAAAATCTTGCTGGCCTTATGTGTATGTACGGAAATATTGAATACATGAGAATAATAGACTATATTTTGAGCTGACCATGTGACCTTTTCAAATTTTTTTTCACCACGATAATTGTAATTCTCTTTTACAGACATCAAAACGGTAGTTTCGAAAATACCAATGAATGAAACCTTCAGCTTAGAACAGCTGGAGTCTTTACTGAAAAGAGTAAGGCCATCTGCTCTTTTCATCACCCATGGCGACTCTTCCACGGGCACAGTACAGAATCTAAAGGGACTTGGGGATCTCTGTCACAAGTATGCAATAAATTCCTATTCTTAGAATTAGGTTTTTTTTTATTACTTTGTTCATTAAACTTTCTGAAAGTAAACAAATATGTCGTTAGTTTATTATTATTTTAGAAATAATAATATTTAAGCTAGATGGCTTTCTTTTTTTCGCCCTTTTCTCATCCATCAATTAGGGCGAAATAAATGAGATGCCAGAGAAAATGCTTTCTAAGGTCGTCACGTCTAGCTCGAGTTTAACCGTTTCAGCTGCGCTTCTTTTCCCTCGAATCAAAAAAAGCAACGAACTTTCGCAGAAAAACTATTTGATTGCCGAAGGAATACTGAGACCGAGAAACGGAAACCGAACAATTTAATTACATTCGCTATCTCTTTCACTCCTGACTTGGCATTTTACTTGGATCTGGGTCTCCATGAATACTTTCGAGTTGAAAACTCTTTAATTGCATCCTGTGAAGGAGTCTGCAATTAGCATGCAGTATAGAAAATACTAAGAGCAGCAAAAGTTCATTCACTAAAAGAAAAACAAACTATATCATTTGAATTTGTAACTTTCGTTCCTAATCAATTTACATCGCTAATTTAAATTTAAAATTTAAATCTTTGTTGGTTAGAAAAAATAAAAATATAAACCACAAAAAATTGCGATATGTTTCCCAACTTTGCCCGATTCATTTAGAAACCTCATAGAATACTAGCACTTAGGAACTGGCATTTAGGTGGACCACACATTTTTTTGAAAAATATAAATTTATTACTGTCCCCCGCGGTTTTACCTGCGTTACCGGGATAACAGTAGTACCTACTCGGGGATAATGTAAATTCCTTTTAAATAATTAAACAAAAAACTCTTCCGCTTTATTATATGTATAAGTATAGATATATGTTTCATAAATAAAGTAACCTGAAGTTTTAAAATAACCATTTAAACATCAGCTCTATTATTTAATTTTGCAGATATGGAGCATTATTACTTGTGGATACTGTGGTATCCCTGGTCGCCATCCCATTCTTCATGGATGAGTGGGGTGTGGATGGAGTGTACTCCTCCACTCAGAAAGCCCTCAGTGGACCAGCTGGGATATCTCCTGTGGCATTCAGCTCACGTGCTGAGTAAGCTTTCATTCTATTTTCAAATTCATAAACTTCGCTTTGACTTTTAATGAGGTAATATAACTAAGATAACAACCACAGATGTAATAAAATTATTTTAGTTCATCTTCTTTTCTCAAATATTTAAGAAATTAAAGCTACAAAAATTCACGGGTCTAAGACGAAGTCGCATTTCGTTGATTGTTTCAGTTATAAGTTGTGGTTATTGTTGCAAAAAAATCCGATGTTTGTTTGGAATTGTCGCTTTTTGTATGGTGATTAAAAAATGTATAGGGAGATCTGGTATATTATTAACTACATATAAAAAAATATCTTTCTTTTCGCAGAGAGAAGATAAATAAACGTAAACATGAACCGCCATTTTATTTTGACATAAAATTGTTAGCGCAACAATGGAACTGTTACGGAAACACAAGAAAGTGAGTAGAAAATCAATTATATACTAGGATTATTATGTAAAATTCCTAGTAAAAACTAACACAAACAAAACTAAAACTATAACTACTACAAACTTAATAAATAACCTTAATTTAACGAGCCGCTACCAGTAGGCAACGTCCCCAAAATGCTGGCTGCATTACCACTTAGATCTGTATATATAAAATTCAAAGTCCTGACTGACTGACTGACTGATATATCAACGCACAGCCTAAACTGCTGGTCCAAGACACATGAAATTTGGAGGGTGTATTCTTTGTTATGAGTAGGTATCCACTAAGAAACGGTTTTTCGAAATTCCTCCCCTGAGGGGGTAAAATAGGGGATGAAAGTTTATATGAAAGTCCGTCAGTTTCGAAGTTAGGATCTTCAAATTTTGTGTTTAGGCTGAAGATTGAAAATTAATGTATAGGTGTCTGAGCGTTTGTGATAATTACACCCCCGTAGGGGGGAAAAGAGGGATGTAGTTACTTATGCAAGTCCTTCATTTCCACATTAAAAATCACTAAATATATTATTATACAGTGTAGGCATCCACTAACGAAGGATTTTTTGATATTACACTCCTAAGGGAGTAAAAAAGGGGATGAAAGTTTATATGAAAGTCCGTCAGTTTCGAAGTTAGGATGTTCAAAAATAGTGTTAAGGCTGACGATTGAAAATTAATTTATACCTGTCTCAGCGTTTTTGACAATTCCACCCTCGAAGGGATGAAAAGCGGGATGGAGTTGTGTATTGGATCTCACTGACTAATATATCAAAGCACAGGCTAAACCGCTGGTCCTACAGACATGAAATTTAGGGGATGTGTGCTTTGCGAAGTGTAGGTAAGCACTAAGAAAGGGTTTTTCGAAATTCCACCCCTGAGGGGGTAAAATAGGGGATGAAAGTTTGTTTGAAAGTCCGTCGGTTTTGAAGTTAGGATCTTCAAATTTTGTGTTTAAGCTGATGACTGAAAATTCATACGTGTCTTAGCGTCTTTTGATATTCCACCCTCGAAGGGATGAAAAGCAGGATGAAGTTGTGTATGGGAAATCACTGATTGATATATCAACGCACAGCTTAAACTGCTGGTCTTAGAGACATGAAATTTGAAGGGTGTGTTCTTCGTGAAGTGTACGTATCAAATATGAAAGGGTTTTTCGAAATTCCAACCCAAATTAAATTCAACCAAGGGGTTGAATTTTCAGTAAAACATATTATTACACACGTACTTTAAGTTCTTGCTTTTTTCATGCGTTTTTATGATTGTGTATTATTATTAATACTTTATTTTGTAAATAAAAAATATTGGAAAAAAATTGCCAATATAGTCATCTGTATATATAAAATTCAAAGTCCTGACTGACTGACTGATATATCAACGCACAGCCTAAACCGCTGGTCCTAGAGACATGATATTTTGAGGGTGTGTTCTTTGTGAAGTGTAAGTATACACTAAGAAAGGCCACGTGTATCATAGTTTTTTCGAAATGGGAGATGCCTAACAGAGTCAATAGGGCTTAAACAAGAAAAAAAAAACAATTGAGAGGGAGTGAGAGCACTTATTACGTTTGTTTTTGAAGAAAAATATGTCATTTGTTTTACAGGAAACGCCACGCGGGCGAAGCCGCGGGCAGAAGCTAGTTTGTAATATAATAAGAATCAGGATGAAAAAAAAATTGTGATGTGAGGAGATATTAGGTATTTTAAGAGAGGTAGAGCGTTTATTCGCTCAAAGAGCAGCTCGACTGGGGAAATACACACACCTTACAGAATACCGCAGCCAAATAACTTTATGTTGTGTAAAGTTGTGTTCCTGCGCGTGAGTAAGGTTGCTAGAGCTCATAGGGGACGGGGGGATAGGTCGATAACGCGTAAGCGATGCTTCGTGTGTTGCAAGCGTCTATATGGCTACGGAACCGCTTACCATCAGGCGGGCCGTATGCTTATTTACCGACTAAGTTGTATAACAAAAAAAAACTCACTATGAAAAACTCTCAGTATGAGAACAAAAAGCTGTTATCTGTACTATTTGTTGTTGTAGTTTGTTGGTACATTCTATAAATGTATTGATAAATATTATACGCACATACAAGTATAAGCGTTATATAAAATACACTGCACGCTACTCGGTCAATACGACGTAGGTTTACGTAGTATTACGTTTTGCCTTGCTGTGTACTTGCCGGAGTATTGGAACCGGTGATGGTAGAGTCTTATGCCTTATCAAGGTTGAGGTGCAGTACTCAATAAGTGTTAACCTTAGGTTAAGTGAGACTGTAATAAAGCGGATTCCAGATTGGTCAGTCGTTTCCTTACGCGAAGTTTGACTCAACTTTGTTCAACTAAATGAGTTATGGATTTGATTTGAGTATACTTACATGCACCGTACATAATCTAGTAGGAACTGACTCAGACCTTATCCAGTTTGTATTAATTTGTTGTATTTGAAATTGTATTAAAACAAAATTTTAGATATCATCACACCATGAGCCCTCCGCTTCTCTGGGCGCTACGAGCTTGCATCCAAGAGATCGTAAGTGAGACTCTCCCTGCGACCTGGTCCCGCCATGCCACAACCACCGCTCATTTCCACAAACGCCTCCAAGAGCTGTCCTTCCAGTTCTTAGTTCCTAAACCAGACGACAGACTCACTACCGTCACGACTATTGTACTACCGAAGGGTTATGACTACTTGGAATTCGTCAAGTACATGAGAGCAAAGTAAGTAACAGTAGTCTTCAGCAAAGTAAAAACAATTTTTTCAATTTAGGACTTATGAGCAATTATGAGGGTCACTGAAGTTAATCACGAAGCATTATTAAGTACTAGCTCTCTCGCGCGGTTTCACCCGCATTTCCGAGAGATCGTATATTTTCCCGGGATAAAAGTATAAGATAAGATAAATATTCTTTATTTGTACACCACATAGAACAGACGACACATAACAATAAAATACAATAAGAAGGAATACAAAAAAGTATCCTATATGTTAATCCAGAACATATTCTATCTGTGTGCCAAATTTCATCCAAAATTGTTCAGTAGTTTTTGCGTGAAAGAGTAACAAACATACATCCATACCTACTCACAAACTTTCCCATTTATAATCTTAGTAAGATCATCCACAGGATTTTTAAACTATCCTTTATTTCCTTGAAAAAAGGCACTTTTGACCATCAATTGATAGTACGTTCGCTTTACTGGCTACCACCCTCATGTTGGAATTCTGGCACTAAACACCTCCCGATATTGCAACATGTGCACTTGAGAATCAGAACTAGCTAATAATTCGTGTATACTTACCAATGTCGGACACATAATCACTTACAACGTAAATATTGTCGTCATAGCTAATACCTACTGGATATAAAAATATGGATACTGGATGTAGTTATAAAAACCCAGCGAAGTGCGAGTTGGGCCGACTCGGGCTTAGCTATATTAGATTGTTTAGCTTACTAAAGTATTTGCTGTTTAAATCCAAATTCCGAACTAATTTATTTTCTGAGTGCTGCTTATAAAATTGTCTACAATTTTCAGGCACAATATCATGATATTCGCTGGTCTGGGCCCAACAATGGGTAAAGCGCTACGCATCGGTATCATGGGCATAAACTCAACGATACACGTAGTCGATGCAGTTGCAGATGCTATGGCTGATACTCTCCGAGCTCTCAAGAAATCTTCTCTATAGAAGAGCAGGACACTGGGAGTTAAACTTATTAGGATATTATGTAAAAGACATGGGCTAAAATTAAAAATATTCCATTTGTATTGCTCTTAACTTTCAGTACCTGGCTGAACGAGATTTGCCCAAAACTTGGAAAACGCGTTTTTATAGACCTATCTAGATCGATTTATCGCCCCCACATCAATCAATCCCGATGAAATTTGCTATAAGGGGGTTCCATAGAGCAAATCAGGGATCGTTAGAGCAGTTTTCGAGATACAATTTTTTTTTCTAATATGACTCGTTTAATAGATTATGTATTTTGTTTATTGCTCCTTTCTTAATATATATTTATCTTCGTAATCGAAAATAAACCTAATATCATTGGTGCAGGTTCCAAATTCAATTGTTTTAATCTCGACTCAAGACTTGACTGAGCATTGACTTACGTTCTAATACGGAACTTATGGTTTACATAATTATAATATATTATATTATAATAATTTCGTTAATTTACTAAGGAAAAATTAAAAGTAAGTGTGTATTCACAGGTCATTTATTTCATTCATAATATTATTGTATGACGGTTTACAAACTATTGACTGAATGCACCTAGAAGACCAAAATAATGTTGATTTACACGAACAATATAATCAAGACTGTTGATATGTTTTAGGAATAAAACAAGATGACATTTAAAATATCTAGCAATGTGTGTATCATCCCGTTACAGTTACACAGGTTACAGGGCGTTTATGCTGCATCATTTATTATATAGAAACACAATGCAATAAGCGAGTTCATAGTATCTTCATGGCCATTAGTTTTGTTATTCGCAAGCCATAGTTGACTAATTTTCTATTGTTAGATTATACAAAAAATATATTAAAACCAAGATAACTCTTGCGCTTTATCGAGTGACATTCTCGTTATGTCAAAAAACATAAAGCAGTAATAGCCAATATATGTAACACTATAATACATTCTCTTCACAATTTGATGGACTAGAACCCACAATGAAACGCGAAATTTATTTGAACGGTTACAATATTTTTTAGCAGTCTCTCGAAAATTTTCATATCTATAGAAACTCATGCCGGTATCATATTTTGTAAGAAAATAGAACAATAATAGGTTCAATGTTCACTACACATAATATCGGCGCTTTTAGAAGTACTCAAATTCAATATAAACGCCTCCTAGCGCCCGCGCATATGTTTCTGCGTAAAACGACGTCATAATTTATCTTGTTTTATACTGCACCAACTTGACACCGACGTTTTTACATTCAATGACGATGTCATTTTTTTATGAGTATAACTTAAAATATTAATAAATTCCTATATCAGTATTCAGAACAGACGTATATTGCTAGCTACATGGCATTCATTTCCATCACATCAAAACATTTTGGACTAGCTTCCTTAATTACGTAACTAAATCGTTGACCTAGTAATTAAACAAAACTAGTCACGAAATTTGCGTAAACTACACTTATCTATATTGTTTTATATCGGTACAATCCGTTACATCTGTGTAGCTATATAAAGTTTAACTCTAAAACGATATAGTACTATTTACATATTTTTGACGACAATAATATCGTCACATACTTAAGTAATACAAATATTTGATTTCAACAAATATAAGTTGTTCATTTGAATGAATTTTAAATCGAACTACAAATAAATAAAAGGTATTTTACCTAAAAGTAAAATCATTCTGCAGTCTATTTAAAACTAAATGAAACGTACTTTAAATAATTCCTACTTCGACACAGGTTGCTGAACTAATGCTAGGTAA
This sequence comes from Achlya flavicornis, assembly GCA_947623365.1. Classification (NCBI taxonomy): domain Eukaryota; kingdom Metazoa; phylum Arthropoda; class Insecta; order Lepidoptera; family Drepanidae; genus Achlya; species Achlya flavicornis. The sequence continues at coordinate 8,443,697 of OX392467.1, forward strand.
TATAAAATAATGCAGGTAAAACTTTAACGATTCTATCGGGTGGTACTTAGTAAAGACATACAAAACTAAAAGCAAATGCACAAACAAGGCGATCAATACAATACAATAAAATGTTTGTGATGGTTTGTTTCAAGATTACCTAATGTGTGCGGCTATCTCGTATCATATACAAAAGAAACGTAAATAAATATGCACATAAGTAGTAAGTATTATAATTTATATTTACAATTAAGAAAATATGGCACATCTTATATCGACCGCGCTCGCACCTCTCTCGATCTACTTCCGAGCGATCGAGCCCTACGACTAATAAATACTACAAGAATCAGTATCGGATGTAATGCACCTATCAAAAATTTCGGGATATCTCATAATACCAATTAAAATACCGGTGGGTAAGTAAATATTCAACGCCGTTTATTAATAATACACAGTAAAGCTACCGTTCGTCGTCTATCGATTCCGATCAGTCACGCGGCCGACCGTCCTTCTTCAAACTGGGACATCATTCGTACGATGTCGCACTGCCGCAAACCTTACGATCGGTCAGACAGAACCAAGCCTAAAGGCAAGCTAAGCTTTACTTCGGTGACTCGGTGATGACTACGACAAATACTCAGTTGAATAGAAGGTATTCGCTAAAGAAAATATTTCACGATTGAACAAGTAAGTTTGAAAATAAACAGAAAATAATTTACACGCTGTCATGCAAATTAAAAGCTTCGCCATGTCATACACGGCAGACCGCTAATCTTCATTCGTTTCGTTTGCGCCGACCGCCAGCGCGTCACCGACGACGCAATCAAAAACTAGAGACATTCGAATCGCACGAGTACATTAAAATATGTCAGTCTATCGAGCGGAGCGCTCTTTCACTTAGCCTACGAGCAGTCTGGTGTGGGGTGAAGACGGGGTGGTCGGGGTCGGGCGCAGTAATACTGTGTCCGGCGAGGTGTCGCGACGCGCATAGGGCGGGCGCGCTCAGCTCGGCGGCGCGGGCGGCGGCGGCGGCGGGCGGTCGGGCCGCGGCGCGCGCTGCCGCCGGTGGCGCGTGCACGCGCAACACAAGTCCACGCGCCGCCGCCGCGTGCACGCCGCCCGCCCGCACCGCTTGCGGACACATGTCACCTCACCGTCCTGGAAATGTATTATTTACTTTTAGTTTCGTCCTTTCATATGGTTACTTACTATGCTTCGTCTTCTTCTTCCCTGAGGGCGGGTTGTTTTATTGGTAGTAAGGTTAAATTCAATACATAACAAGTTAGTCACATTGCCTATCTGGATATAAAATTCGCGGATTTTTGTTTGTGACTTGTTCATTAGATAGATATGTTAATAAAAGTTTATACAAATTTTAAAATCTTACAAAATATTAATTACTTATTGGTCACCTTAACTTTATTAGGAGAAGTTTAACTTTGATATTTAATCAGCATCACGTATAATTGAATATCCAAAGCTCGAACCCAAACTTATAAGCTCTTTAGAGGTAAGATAAAAATTTACTCACAAATCAATCCTAACTATAGAAACAAATGTAATAGCTCACCTTGCACCGACAAGTAACGCATCTCTGTTCGCCATGCGAGTGTATTGAGGGATGCACCTCCTTGCCGTTGGGTAGTGGTCCGTCAGGAAACTTGCACCCGCCCTCAGCTAGAATCTCTTCAGCAGTACGAGGCGCTGCCTGGTCTTTTGGTGTCTCTTCATCAGGCTTCTTTGCCTTCACCTGCATATCACAAATTATATTTAGTTGGCTTGGCTATGAGTAGAGCTATATTTGACCACAATCTCACCGTGGTCAGTGATGGTGTGGCCTAAGGTGGTAAGTATACAAAGCCCAGAAGGGACTAGCCCTCAATTGGAACTGTCGGAACACACCGGCAGATTTTCAACTTGATGGTAGTAGCTAGCCAGGCGGGTACTACAAAGTACCGTGCGATGGTTTCCTCACGATGTTTTCCTTTACCTAAAACTCAAGCTCAATGTAGGATTCGAACCCGCAACCTGCGACTCGGCATTCACCCACCACTGAGCTATCATCGCCTTAAAATTAATTCATTATATTTAAGTCCTCAGAGTTAGTTACTTTTAATTCACCTGCTGTGCCTGCACTACTTTATTATATGAAGAACTTTTATTATAAGACCAAATCTGGCAAAGCAGTGCAGGTGAATAAAAAGTAAATCTGTAGGCTTACCACTGGACAAACTCTGCAACAAGATTTCTTATCTGGCCGAATAGCTTCTTTTTCACTACAACGCAAAGGTGGACATCTTACTCGAGGGCACTGAATCTGTCGGTTAGCGAAATTACAAGTGCATATGGCACAAGTGTCATAGCCGCCAGGAACCAAGTAGGGATGCCATGATGAACCTGGAGCGTAGTTCTGACCAGCCAATACGCAGCTGCCGTTCTCTGACCATACCGCTGTCGTTGAATCTAGAAATACAGTACATATTTTTGAAATCAATTAATAAAATTACTATAAAGCTGTTCATAGTGAAATAATGTGACGACTTTTTATACTAAATCTAAAGATACTGGTAAGCAGTTACCGTACCCATATAGACATTTGTAACACCCTGGGCATCACTCACACGTTAGCTCTGGTGATCTTACTCACACGCAGGAACACAACATTAAGTTATTTGGACTGCGGTATTCCGTAAGGTCGAGGTACTTCCCCAGTCGATCTCTTTTAGCGAAAAAACGTTATACTCTACCTCTACTCAAACCTCTCATAAATCTAATTACTACCTAACCTTATGACTAGAACCTAAAAACTATTGTTCTTAGATTATCATAAGTGTCATAGCATTAATCTATACATATAAAATGCTTTGTCCTGAATGACTGACTGACAATCAACGCACAGCCTAAACCGCTAATCGTATAGACCTGAAACTTGGAGGGTGTGTTCTTTGTATGACGTAGGCATCAGATAAGAAAGGATTTTCCGAAATTCTACCCCTAAGGGGGTGAAAAACGGGGGCAAAGTTTGTATGGGACAACGTGATTCCTTGGTCCGATCTACTTAAAATTTTGCATAAATATTCTTTAACAGAATTGATGGAAGACGTGTTTCATATTTTATTGAAACTCATCCCCAAACGGGGTTAAAAAGGGGTAGAAAGTTATTTTAGGGGTGATTTGCATCGAATTTGATACTCCTTAGTACTTTTGATTTAAATAACATTTTTTATTTTGACACATGTTTGAAATCACAATCCGATTTTCACAGATTACAGAATAGGGCAGATGGAGCGAACGGAACACGGGAGTGAGGCCAAAAAAGCAATACAAATTGAAAAACACATACCTGGGGGGCGATTACGTAACTTAATTTTAATCATTTTCGAATTGAAATCGGTTCAATATAGCGGTTTTCTGATAACTTTTTTACGTCCTGATAACTGCAAATACAAACGGTGGTTCATTAGAAATGGAACCATTTCCGATTTTGTAATATTTCTACCGATTCAGAGGTTATTTCAATCGGAATTTCTTTGCAATAAAGTTACGTAATCCACGTACTTTTATTCGCTTTTGAATTTGTATTGGCTATGTTTAAAAAAAATTATTTAACGAAAAACACATTCTTTTTAATAAATTAGCACACAGCAGCTTTTAAACATAGCATATATAAATTCAAAAGCGAATACCAAGTATGTGTTTCTCAATTTGTACCTAATTGCTTTTTTTGGCCTCACTCCCGTGTTTCGCGCGCTCTATCTGCCGTTTGTTCTGGAATCAGTCATGCTCTTTAAAATTGGAATGTCAAATATAAAAGAATATTTAAATCGGATTAGAATACGAAATTTGTTTGGAAGTTAATTTCCTCGGACTTTTTGGCGGGAACTTGCAGAGTGACGTTGCGTTTTCATTTTTATTTTCATTAATTCGTGTATTTTGAGTTTTATTGCATATTATCGTTGGTATTTTATCCAATAAAGATCAATCCATGTGCACCAGTGAAGTGAAATGAAATGAATTATGTGTATCGTGTCTTTTCAAAAGTCCGTGAAGAGTTTTAGTACATGACCACCACTGTAGTATAACATGACTTTTATGGACGGTGACTGACTGCATGACGACTATGTGAAAGTGATTTATTGTGACTAGAACTATACACCCGTGTGACGCCAATAAAAAAAAAGTTCATTTTCTCTATTTCATTAGAATATTTTGATTGTAGTTAATTTAATTTCATTCTCATTTGTTGTTATAATAATTAAATAAGATTCTTTGAGTTCGATTTTTTAGTGTAGGTATAATATAGGTTTTTAGTTTTAATTGTAAAAATATCTGTGTTTGATTTGTTGTGTCTTAATCAGTGGCGTGCATTGGTTTTCGAAGGAGAAAATTCAAACCATACGCGGGTGAACCGCGGGGGTCTGCTAGTGTACATATAAATACTCACTTGTACAGATTGGGCAGCATTGTCCAGGTGGCTGAATTGTTGGTACGAGGCAGTTAACCGATGGACACTGCACAGGTTCGCAACGAGGCATGCCAAGAACGCACCAGCATTTTGAACAAGTCTAAAAAATAGCAATTAGTCAGTGAAATTTCTAAACTAGTAAAATAGCTATTATTGATTCTTTTTCTTATGAAAGAAGCAAATCCTTGTCAAAGACTGTTATTAAATCTTCATGTTAGCTAGACTAATACAACATAATTACCTCGGTATCCGTCCATATCTCGCCAATATTATAATATTTATCCTTCTGCGTGCAATACCCGGCGTTCATTCTGAAGAGTGCAAAGTCTGAGAGCTGATCCTCCATAGGTCCAGGAGTATACTTGACATTTAGCTCATTATCAGCAGTGCCTTGTGCTGCTGGTAAACATGATGTTGGCACACTTATCTGAAATTATAACAAAAACAGCCTTTAGATGTCAATTAAAAAGTCGGAACAAAATTTTTAAATTGGGTTCGTATATTTAAAACTACATACAAGAACTACAGAAACAAAACTAAAAGAGCGTGTTAAAGTTTTGATTTGCCATGAAGTTAGAACTTACCATGCTATTTCCCATGTCTTAGCAGCAAGAACAATCATAACATTACTATGAGAATTTGAATAATAGTCTTAACATCTTACATCAATGTAACATGAAGTACCTTTATCTATTCACATTTCTAAGCAAGGACACATCTTGTGAATTTTACTGTCAAGTGAACCAATCTCATTAATCAGCGAAATTGAACCAGAGCAATACAATCAATATTATTCAAAATAAAATGATGGTCCAATTTCTATTATTTATCATCATCTTATACATATTCTGAGTTTAATGATTCTAAATTTAAATAATTCCATATAAGGTACCTGTGGTACTCGTGTGCGCAAGAGCACAGTGACGTTATCGTTGGCTCGCAACTCAAGGTAGGCTGCGCCCACGTGTAACGCCACCAGCTCTGAAGATGTAGGCTCTAGAACCCATCCCTCTTCGCCACTAAGCTCTCGTGCACCGCCCTCCCCACCGGCGTGGGTTTCCAACCACCATGATGACCAGGACCTAGCATTGCTACCCGTCACTGTTGCCTGTAAGGATAGAAAATATATTCAAGTAAAGATTAGGTAGCATCAGAAATAAAAAACCGTAAAACTCATTCACCTTTATTTAAGTTACCGCTGTATCAGACGTATCAAAGAGAGCCCCGGGCTACAGGGGCCCCGAACGTGTATAGCAAATATTAATTACCCGTATAAGGGAGGAATCCTTAACAAATTTTAATACATGGCCCTTCTAGGGCAAGCTATGTCACTAGTAGACAGTAATGTAAACGCACTGACAATTAGGGCCGTATTCGTGACGAACGCTCACTATCCTTACCGATCGTAAATCAAAATCGCTCACAATAAACTAAGCTTTAATTAAAACTGTGTTGTTTATAATAAATCCAGGCTTGTCTAAAGTAAATATTAAATCAAAACGTGACTTGAATTGTCATTACCTCGTAATAGAAGCCGCACAATGAATCAACTGACATCCAGGCGAGACCGGCCATTGTTGCCGGAAGTCTGATTTGACTGGTTCGCCTCAGTAGAGCAGGACCTGAACCCGCAGCATCAGGCAGCAAACGTGATGTTAGCCGGCCGCGCAGTATTGGTGGACCTTATAAACAAAACAAAGATAGAATCGAAGAATCACACAAAAATTATAGTATATATTTTGCCTCATAAAATTCCCAGACGAAAACATTTTTCACCGTCAACCGTTAGATGTAGGAATGCGTAGAAATACATTTTTTTTACAATAAATAAAATACGTACATAATTGAAGTGTCGTAAACTAGTTTATTTGACATGGGTATTTTGAAGTGTCGTTATTTATATTTAACAACATTTTATAATTCTTTTGTGACACAATCCTGATTTACCCCTGAAGTTACATTGTTATGGATCTTACCAGTATCAGCTCCAATATGTACAGCAAGTAGGTCTTCATATAGAGGTTGGAAGATACGCGCACTAGGCCTTGCTAGCACACCAATCCTCGTATCCAGGATCTCCACCTGAGAGTGTCGTTTTCCTTGCTCTTCCACTAAAGTTATCTTCGGATCAGCAATACCCAAATTATCCATCTGTAATTTTATTGTCACATTAATATTTTTGTATACTTACCTATAATTCAGAACATAGAGATGAGATTATAGTATTTGCCTACCTAAGCATTGTGTTTAAAAAGAATAGCAGATAACCACGATTAATATTCATAAAACATTTTGGTAAATTGGTTGCAATATTTTTTAAATTATTATACCTGTATGTCATAGACGAGCGATCCTTCTTTATCGATGTAAAGCAAGGCAAGTCCTTCAGGCGACGGGGAAGCCGGAGCTCGTTCAGCCACTAGCGGTGCGTGGTATAGTTCACATGCAGCTTTCTGTCTGACACTGCCCACTATACGTCTTTCTGGGGTACCAACAGCTTCAACGGTCAAAAGTAAGCGACCACGTGCCAAAGATCTCAATTCTGCAGCTGACACAGGTGTGGAGACCTCCAGAACATTGAAGTAGTAGTGTGGTTTACTGATTTTTTGTACCTGAATAATTCAAACTAAAATAAATAAACAATCAAACAAATATCAAAATACACATCAGAAAACAATAAAGCTTAATTTACCTGGTCAATAATAGTCTGATTCTTTTCCGGTAGCGTCAGCACCACTCTAACTAAAAGTGATGAAACAGCTGTTTTCGGAAAGACTCCGTTGAAAACGAGGGCTAGGTACAGACTGGGTGTAGCCCCAGCCACTCCCGTAATTACTGCTGTACCGCCCCACCAACCGTCCTCATGGTCCATTGCATGATAATCGCGACAAGCTCCTTGACCAAACGATGGTGGAGGATGCTCAGGCTCCAAGAGCGTTGTAAACATTTCCGAGGATAGTGCGGGATATCTGTAATATAATTAATGTTTCTAATTTATTCGAAGAATGGGGAAAACATTCGAGCCGAGGATAGTATTAATAATAATTCTGTATACGAGATATTAATTTCTTTATTTATAAAATCGTAAATATATCAAGTTTCTTCTGCTACTACCGTAACCATGTTTAAACTTCGGTTTTTTCCAAGAACTATTTCCGTTATTAATCACACGGTTGATTTAATTTAATACGATCTGCACCCAACAATGCCACTACTCATAGTTCCATGGAAAGATAACTTTAAATGTACTTCGCTTCGCTTTGATCTTAGTCGATGTATTTAAAGTTGTTACTCATAGTACAGAACAGATACAGGGCCACGTATTTATTCCTTTTACATCACAGTAAAACTGACAACTCATCAGGGAGCATGCCTCCTTTAATAATTTATTATCGTGCTAGTCACGTTGGTGATGTCAGATCTATCCGAGCCATATAAAATTATGAATTATGCCAAACCTAATCGAGACTTTTTTCGTAATAAAGTTTTATTGTAAATTCCGTACCTACCTGTCGATTCGGCCACTCAAAGCGCTGTCGATGGAATTGTTACGTTCGTCGCCCCATAGCAGAGCGACGTGTAATTCACCATCTCTTAATAATGTCTTGTACTGGCGAGGTACTCTACGCCAGACACCACATAACTGTACAGACAATAAGTAATTTATAAAAGATGAATTACAAATATAATATAATTGTTATGTCTACGATATCTCATGACGCATACCTTATCAGTTTTTTCCTCGTAAGTAGCATGAATGCCAGGTATTTTCTTAAGTGGTTGTTCAAGTAACACTCGTCCTATTCGGTCTAAAAAGGCGAGCGCTCGAGGCTTTACCGCTATCGAAGGGCTCAATAGAACGGACCAGTAAAGATGGCGTTTTCGAAAAGTGAAACGAGCTGTTGCAACTCCAGGAGCCACGGGCACGCCTGACATATCGTCTCGCCTAACGCATAGCGGAGATCGACCAGTTAGGAATGAAGCAAAATCTGCCAAAAAAATAAAAATTGTTATGAACAACAGCATATTTTCATAAAATTATTTTACATCATTTTAGCGTTTGTATAAATGCTTACATTTCATGTTATGTTCATCATCTTCAGTTGTAATAACTACTGGGCTATCTTCTTGGACGATATCCGGTGCTAAAACAAATAAAAGTTACATCAGTAGGTTTCATATTCCCAATACTTACACAAATTCTTATAATAAACTATTCTAACAGGCTTTCTAATAAAAGGTACCAACTTAATTTTCATAAGAATTCTTTAACTCATAATACAAGCAACGGTTAAAACCGGCAACGCCACGCAACCATCCTAAGGGAAATTAATATGCAAACGTCCCGTAGTCCATACAGGAAGTGGTTAGCGAAGTTAGGCGCTCAATTGATGTAAAGAATATTGTTTTCCTGAGTTTAGTAAAGACTTTCGCCGGACACGTCAGGATTCGTAAAAATGCGTAGTTGGAATAATTAACGAAGTGAGTGACGTGCGCAGAGCGGTGCTGGCGGCGGGTGCTCTCGCGGCCGGTTCGCAAGACCTCCCCGACCCCTCCATTTGGATTGATTGGATCAAATAATATTCAATCGTAACAGGACCGGCGCAGGCGCGGGCGTCTAGACGGCGACGGTAGAATTTGTGTTTTGCATAGCTTTCTTGTTGGGTCTGCTATGTACAGAAATAGAGAGAGCACTGACATTTCACGCGACAGTTTGATTGGTGCCCGATTTGTCGATGTGCGCTCGTTAAATGCTCGTAAACCCTAATGAATCTCGGTTGCGTATTAGATTTATTGAATTTCCGCAATTGGAAATACTATACCTACTTTACATTCATAAGTGAATTTGAATAACTTAGAAATTATTTACAATTCGTTCCATGAAACTTTCACTTTCCTGTCTACCTACTAGGGATATTAATATCTACTATAATAAATATTGTAATGTGAAATAACAGATATCTACTTATTATAAAATTAAACAACAACTATGATAAATTAATACGATTAGGTATACCAAGACAATTTAAAATAAATATCTAAAAGTAAACAATAAATAAAAGAAAAACTACAGGCTGAATTCATAAATAATTCCTTTGAAACATTAGTTCCTAACTCCCACAAACTGGCGAAATGAATAAATGAATCACCGGCTTGAGATTTTTGCGTCGGAATGTTGAATATTATAGTGTTATAGCTATGTTAATGTTATATGCCCACTGTAACATATTTTAGGTCTAAATGATATATAGTATCCTGCGAGCGAACCCAATAAATCACGCTATCTGATCATTAGTTACTAAGCAGGGGAATGTCATGATAAACAAGCCGTAAGTAGGTATGCATAGTGATTCTAGTAAACAGTGTGATGAGCGGACCTGTTTACATCTAGCTATATCCGAAGTCAGATTGTGATCTGGCACGGTCCGGCGCCACTATTCATAATTCACTTCGTAAATTCATTACATGTCTGAGACAGCCCTAAATTTATTTGCAAATGGCGCCAACGTTGCGATGAGTGGCTCTAGGATATTTGCAAATACAACAAATAGTAGAACGAGGAGATGATTCGACGAGCTTGAAAGCGTGCGTGATGGATGGTACTACTGCAGTGTTCATTTTGAATTACTTGTTAAGGAGGATGGATACAATAAGTAGGAATTTCTTCATAAGAGCCTAGATAATAACTAATCTATCCTCTTTGTCTTTATACCAGTGCAGTCCAACGATGTCGTAGCGACATCAACTAAATTTTATTTCGTGAAATATTTTGGTATGAAAACCTTTCAAAAGTGTATACGCCAAAACGATTTGTATTTATGATCGCTTTTCAAACGTTCATTTGAAAATATAGTAATACACCGATACTACGATACCGTTGAAGTTTTGTTACCTGAATTGAGTCACAGCTGGCCGCACGTCCAGGCATAAACAATAATTAAGTAAATGAAGTAAGAAATTGTATTTTAAATAGTAAATCCCAGTAAAATTTGCGGAGTGATCAAGAACAACATTTAAAGAACTTTATATAAAAGCGGAAAATTATAGGAACACTTATTCGTTGAAAATAATGCGCAAAATAAGATCAAAATTATCGAGATGGAGAGAAAGCTGGTACCTACATAAAAGTTGCAAGCACAGTTTCATAGTTTATGAATAAATGATCATTCTGGATCAGATTTCATCGAGACTCATACCAATAAAATCTCAATAAAGTGTGCTCTTCTTCACATGAGTATAAGAATATAAAAATATAGGTATTATGTGAATTATATATTAGGTATTGTAGACAACCCTAAAAAGTCTTGAAGCACTAGTAGAACTTTGGCACCTCTGACTTGACTTGGCTAATGGCTTTCCTAATGAATATTAAAATTCATGCCCATGCATACTGCACACGGGCGACTGAAGCGCCGAGTATCATGCACTCGCGTCTGACCAAACACTTCTCATTAATGTCGTTTAGCGTTTTAAACTTTTGAAAGCAACCTCGAATGTAGACGTGACGAGACTAGATCCGTGGCGGCTTCATTTCGAGTCTAGTCGCGCCCTACGTCTTAAGGCCTTTCCGAACGCGGCGAGTTTTCCAATCGAATGATGTAACCAGGCGCCGCCGCGGTGACGACCGCGGACAGAAGCGAAGTGCTAACAATCTTACATACTACCGAAGGATAGATAGACAGACACTTACGTGATATAATATAATTAAAATAACGCAGTAATATACCTATAAACATGTATGATAGGTAAATATATCAAATTATAAGTGGCTCTACCTTCACATTATTTTTCTCACAATATATTTTAAAATAATCTTGGCTTTCAGAGTCATAGTATTTTTTTTTTTTTTGGCGGTGGTGTGCTAAGTAGAGTCGAACTTTGTACTGCTCAGTTCTGGCGTCGAAGTGGCGAAACCCGACGGTTTTACTAACTAAGGGACAAATCAGTTAGCCAACTGACAAGATATAGTAGTACAGTCAGTGTTGTACATAAGCGGTTCAAACGTCGATTGCTCAATCAATTCGTAGCAATATACATCTAAAGACTCTAAGTTTTCGTATGTAGAGAGGATAAGATAAATGATACAAATAGTTCAATATATTGTATATATATAAGCACGTGTCGGTATTTATTTCGTACCTAAGCGATTGTTCTAATAAAATTCCAAGATCTGTCGTGACACTTGAAAGTGATTTTCCGAGTTGAATTTATGTAATAATATTTTTCATTGGCTGAGTAAAATTAAGCTTTTAACATAGACTACACCAGTATAGGTAGTTTAGGTATACATCTTAAAAATAAAAATACATCCTGAAATGATTTTCAGAGACAACCTTGACTAGCAAGAAACCATATAAATAGGTACATTCTTTGGAGACTCCTGGAGACATCAAATGATATAATTTCATTAGTACATCTTGAGAAATGACAAACGGGAATTAAGATTTAGTTGGCATGAGTCCGAACGATGTATGTTGGGAGTAACGTAAAAAAAACTCAAGACTGCGTTTTATATTTTGTCCGAGGAAAATAAATAATGTTCAAAAAACGCATCGGACGACACCTTGACCTCGGCTAGTCTAAAAAAGAAATGTGATTTTCAGCCATCGCTTGGCGCGACTATTCTGAATAAGTGACGGCGCGTCTGGTGACGTAACCACGCCACGGCACGCGCACTCTTCTGAAAACACTGTCGTCCCTGTCACCTCGACATCTAAAACACATACCTGTCACTAGCCGTTGCCGCTACCGCTGTAACTATGCCAGGATGTTTATAGGTATCTACTTAATCATTTTAAAACATTTCATAGATCATGAAGCTTTAAAATATGAATCACTCACTATTTATATAAATGCAATCGATTATCTCTTTAAAAAAAATATATAATTAGTAACGATCAATAGCATACCTCAATCTCTACCTGAAGTGCTCGACCTAATTAACCATTAACCTACATGCTGGTCACACAAGCTCATAGATAACATTTGATATCTATCATGTGCCATTGTTTTACTGTGTGCAATTTTCTTATCTGGAATTACTTATGAATTCAGTATCTAGCACGGCATGAATGAAGTGTTAAAATGTATAAGAACCGACTGATACAGTATAGCTAACTTGTAATGTTATCTATTTATCTATTATTTTTCTGTATATTATAAAAGTATACATTGACTGCAAGGTAGAATTAGATATTTGCACACAGGTTCCATAAATATTGTAGGCCACTGAGGATGAGTGTTTCATATGTTCCTTTGGGATGATTAAAGGTTCAAAGTTTGTGGAAAGAAAAAAAATTTGTATGGTCATATTGGTCCTATTTATATTAAAATCGAACCCTGGTATAAATATTCTTCGACAAAATTAAACATGTATTTCAGGGCTCTACAAATTTCATCACCTTAGGGGAGAAAGAGAAAGTGGGTTACAACATATGTAAGATCAATAAAAAAAATGCCCACTGAACCATGGTATTATACTCATTGATACAATGAATGAAACACGTATTAAATGTTTTTCAAATATCAACCTATATGAGAGAATAAAACCGTACAGCTTGGAGTGCTCAACAGAGCGAGGCAGTACTTCACATCGAGGCAAAACCTGCAAACCTTTATAAGTCGCAAGTCCGTCCTCATATGGAGTACTGCTGTCATCTATGGGCCGGGGGCACCTGGTTAACAGGCTGGGCTTTTAGACTCGGTTCAGCGACGCGGGACGTGCCATTAGAATTGTCGACTATCTCGAGCTCACGAGCAGTTTAGAGCCCCATAGTCTGAGGAAAGACTTTGCCTCCTTATGTGTAAAAATGTTCTGAAGAATTGTTTCATTTGATGCCCTCCTGAGGCTACCTTCTACCATCACAACTCTCTCCATCGACGGGGAGTCCATCCTCACACGTTGGTACCAAACTGGTGTCGTATAGTGCGGATAAAAAAAATATGTATAAAAAAGCATATATTTGAATATGGCAATAAATCTGTTTGATATACGATAAAATCATGCCCACTCGCAAACATATTATGAACTTTGAATCGACCATTGAACAATAGAAACAATTTATTAATGCATAAATTCAGTCATAGTTTAGATATTACAGTGCACGAAGACAAAAGCAGCTCAAAGTCTAATTGGCAAAGCGCAGGGGCGACGCGGACGAGCGACATGTCAGCAGCTCGAACGAGGCGCGGCCGCACGCACTGCTCTGCGCAATGTCGCTTCGCAGCGCGGGCGCGAGCGCTAGGAACGACAACGCGGTTCGGTCGGCGGCGCGCGACGGGCGTGCAGCTATTCCATTGAGGCTGACAGCATTCGGTGCAGCTCGAGCCTGACCCTCATTGCGAATTCTCGCGACGGCGAGCGGCTTGTTCGCAGTCGGCTCTGCGCTAATTTATAGGTTATATTCGTAATGATTGTGGCAAAGAATGTTTATGGCATAAGGCGCGGTCTTATTGTTGTTGATAGGCACGCCGACTCGGTTCGGTGTTCGTGTCCGCACACACGCCCGCATAACTGTCGCTCTGTGAGAATGCAATGAGTGTTGGCTTCGATTCAACGTCCATTTCCATAAAATATGATTTCGCTTCGATGGTCTGGATGCATCTTGATTTTCGAATGTCAATCTTTTAACACTCTCCGTTCTTAGATATTTACTTACATTAGGAGCTTAAGTTGAGAAAGTTAATAGGTATGACGTAAACCACACGATATCCGAATGCGTAATAAAAAGTATAGGTATAGCCAACGCAGATTCATGCACGTAATGCACGTTCACCGAGTTTGCACAATACCAAAAATGAGTGATTTTTAAGTAAACTAAAATGGATGTCGGTACAGGATTGGGAAATATCGTAAAAGTGAGAATCGGCGCATTCACGACCGCGACTCCCATGTACGGCGGCGCTGTACGAAGCATTGTACCGACTGTGGTATTTTGCGGCGGCCTATGCAATGCCGTTTACGGACAACCGTTTACCCAAAAAAGTAGAACAACAAACCACGTCCGCGCTGTTTACAAGACGCGCAACACTTCGACCGCATTGTCCTGCGGTGAAACGCAGCCGATTTGCATTTTACGCCTACAGCCTCGTGCTGCCGCCGCCCGAGCCGCCCGAGGCACCTTCATGTTTTGCATTTCTCTTATAACTAACTTCACATACCTACATATATTTAAACTTGCACATATAACATATAATTAATTAATCAAATCACTGTTTCATTGTTCTAAGAAGATTACGCAACGAATAATGCGTTATCGTTGAAGTAAAATTAAACAACGACAAATTAATCATTATCAAGAATGACTACTGTTTCGTGAAGCCAATAACTTCCTGCTTTACGGTTTGAGTTAATCGCTCATTAGCTCATACTTGAAGATAATAATGTGTAAATTAAAGAGTAAAATACAAACAGACACCTATTTGCGTTTTCTGCGTCTAATTGCGTAAAATAATGTGTGTTATTTAGTTAAATCATTACGGTGGTGATGAGAAAATGTCATGTATGCCTCTAGACTCTCTATTGTACAAAGATTTACCTATTTCCATCCATTGCAAAGAAAATTTAAAATGTAAATATTCCCTAGACTCACTCAGTACTGTAAACTTTTCCTTTAACAGTTAGTTAACTATGCTTTGATAACTATACGAAATTAGTCAAGCTTGCTCAATCAATCAGGTTTGTGGTTAACAAATCTGCAGAACCCTCTTTGAGCATACTAATTCACTTTCAAGTTATTTAGATACCACGAATCATTATAATGAAGTTAGCTATGTATTAGCTATAGTTATAATACGCAATAGCCACTAAACATTCGCAGCGCGGATGATGCAAAGTCAAAAATTTGTATACAAATCTGATGTAGGTATCAGCTACGAAATATAATAAATATTTGTAATGCAGAGTTTATAAAATCGTATTTATGTATTCAAAACATGAAAAAATTTCATGTAGCAGCTGTTTATGCAATTGAGGCGAAGTCAAAGGCAGCTTTACTTTTGCGCACCGCTATTTTGAATGAATATGTATTCTCGACTGCATGTTATGATGGCGGCCGATCGATCGGCCTCGCTGATGGAATTTAATTAGAAATGGAGCGAACGAGCGCTGATTGGCGAATGACTGCCTATTATCGGAATATCAGAACCGCGTAGCCACACCGCCAGTTTCAAGACGATCCGTCCTGAATATATAAGTTTAAAAAATCTATTCACTTGTTAAATTCTTATTCGTAGCGTTTTACTGTTTG
Source organism: Achlya flavicornis (assembly GCA_947623365.1). NCBI lineage: Eukaryota > Metazoa > Arthropoda > Insecta > Lepidoptera > Drepanidae > Achlya > Achlya flavicornis. The sequence goes on from OX392467.1 coordinate 8,459,390, forward strand.
AAAACTTGGCAACAGAATGAGAAACATGAGTTCGCTGTTCTTGAAACACCTGCAATATTAATTTCGGGTTACATAGGTTATGGGTAGCTTCACAAAGTTAGTTTGTTAATAGTAGTTATATAAACATATGCATCAATTTTTAACTGCTTCTTGCTATCATTATAATGAAACTTGAAAGTGCTTTAATTAACATTATATTATGTATCTGTAATATTAAAGAAAAAGTGAGTCCATGATTTTGGCCTATGTCAATAACTTTATGGGAAGCATCGGCTTCGAAGATACAGGATAATATACGATACTATATATAACGTGTAACAGAAATATATTTCGGAAGGGGTAAAGACTACATCAGGTAACTCACAATAAAAAGTTTCAGGTCAAAATAAATTACTCAAAAATTCATACCAAATTGTTTCCAAGTTTATTGAATTAAAATCATAACCAACGCGTCACCGCTCAATGAGGTTCAGTATATGTCAGTACCACGGGTAATATCGCGTGAGTCCCGTAAAACAGCAGGAACAGGAACTCGAAGACCGATATCGCCTCACTAGGTAAGTTTACCATCAAACTAAACATACGATATCATTGTAGGTATATAACCATGCTGATAAAGTAAAACAATACGTGAGCAAAAGCATATGATTACCTCCTATGAGTAATTTTCCAGTGTTCAATTAAAGAACGCGAACATCCAGCTGTAACGAAAACTCGCTAGGAATACTTAAATGACACGGCATATTTAATTAGTAATCTCCGATCAAATCATCGATTGAAATAGTCAATTTATGACTTAGCATCAATTTATGGCGTCACGGTAGAATCATCACGTTATAAACATCATTTATTTTATTAATCGTTATTGTCCACAATATCACATAAGATCTGTAGGAACAATTTTCCATACCGCACCACTAAATTAATTATAGCTAGACTTGATAATTAAAAATAATTTACTGATGCTAGTTTTAGTACCTAGTGAGTGACTTTGGCAATGGAAATAAAATTGGCAAATGATACTGATACCTGCATACAAATAGAAATAAATCTACATTACCTACAATTATAGTGTGGAGGTGTGTGAGGTGGTGAACTCACCGTAGGGAGTATTATGTTCTTTTATGCGTATAATTATAGGTAAACATGGTTCTTAATTTACCTACTTTATATTTGCACATATTAAAGCTCATAAAAATGTCGACATCCTAATGATCATGCATGTCACGAACACATTCATCTCCATTAGTGTGTTGATTTTCGAAAAGATCGACTGAAATCCAATATGTCTAAATCATTATATATTTTAGACTAAATTAGCAGGAGCTCCAAGATGTCCTTTGGGTACGGAACCCTAAAAAGCATGTAATAAATAAAGGATGCGAAGTATCCTTTAGGTAATAATAATAAATACTTCTCGCTCTTTATCCCCAACTTATAGACAGAGGTGTCAGTAGTGACGAGTGACACCCACATTTCATCGATAGTTTTGATGAGTACCTAATGTCGCCGTCTCTCGGTCACATTCTGGTAACTTTAAACAGTTCGACCACCGAGGTAAATGCGAATCGTAAAAAGTAGAAGCCAATTATTATTCTTGACGTAGGTTAACCGCCGTATGCAATTACAAGTTACCTCCTTAAAACAACTTTTTAAGAATGAAGTTTTTCCTCGTGATAAAAATAATCCAAGTATGCCGCGTAGGTACGTCCTGCACTCACTTTTATCGTGACCTTCACCTTTTAAGTTGGCTCGAGGTCAGTCGGGTGATTGTGTCACTGCACCCTAGACAACGCGATCAATGGCGTGATCTATGCTGTTCTAAATGTTCCGCACAGTAATTGATGATGAACGCATCCCACAAATTATCATGTGACTTATACACCCATCCATACAGACATCGTGACATAATAAATTACCTCTGAATCATTGTGCTGGCACGCAAAAATATCGTAGGCGACCCCACTAGACTAAGGTCAGTGAAGATTTAAAACACCGCCGCGCCCGCGCCGGGTCAAATCAACGCTACAGTGATTCAAAAACAAACTCAATGGACTTTGTTTTTCTCCGACTGGATTATTACCTACTTTTATTATACATGGATACTTCGTGGATACATTATCATACAAAGTTTATTCCACAATTCTCAGAAGTAATAAGATTCAGAGAAGAAACATTTTGAGCTTTTGAATATTAAAATATGTACGTCGGTTTCAAGAGAGGTAGAGCATAGCGTTTATTAGCTCAAAGAGCAGCTCGACTGGGGAAGTACCTCCACCTTACAGAATACCGCAGCCAAATAACTTTATGTTGTGTAAAGTTGTGTTCCTGCGCGTGAGTAAGGTTGCCAGAGCTCATAGGGGAGGGGGGATATATGGCTACGGTAACCGCTTACCATCAGGCGGGCCGTATGCTTGTTTATAACGACTAAGTTGTATTAAAAAAAAAAAAAAAAGTACCATAATTTAAAAAAAATATAAGTTGATGTAAAACCCTATAATTTTTTACGATATGATGGTTATTTGGCCCATGTTTTTACTCGTTTCAGGATAACACATAGTGGTAGTTCATTAGATCGTCAGGCAGTCAGACGGTCAAGTTTACCTGTACATCTAAAACCCTAAATAAATATGCGCATAATATTTCCACACAATACTTACATACCTACGAGAACATCGACACGCTTTTTAAGGATTCTTTATTCCATATTGATATTCCACTCAAATATTTTTCAAGAATAAACAGGAACGTTGACCTTTGTACAAGCAAAATGTAAAAAAATGCAAACTTATATTATGAATCGTGAATCTTGACAATTGTTCTGGCATCAAAGTCCATCAGAAGGTTGATGTTTAGAAATGCAACGCTATTTTTAGTATACCAGAGAACAGACACCTAAGCCCCCACGAGATTTTAAGGTGAAAATTCTGTATGTAATAATAAGACAAGTAATCATTACGAAGATAATATGGTCGTAAGAAATTACTTTTGTCATCCAAAAAGTGCACTTAATACTGTTTTCTCATAGTTCATAATTGTTATAGTTTTGTCACAAAATAACTTTGTTTTATGCTAGCTATGCTTTTGTGACAAAACTGACCAATGGGGATTGATTCTACTGTTGATATTCAGCAAACAAATTTTTGGAATATGTTATACGTTTTAAATAAATATGTATAATTCTATATATTTGAAATCAAATAACATGTACACTTATATCTCTATAAAAACATTCCTTATTCTGCATCCAGCCAGAGCCAATTATAGGGAGCTTTGTAATACACAAGTAACGATTTATCTAGCTTTGTGAAACGGTACTTACTCGATTGAAAGATTTACAATCGCAGTCCATTTCGAACGTGATTCAATAAACATTGATCTTGACACGAACAGAATCTCAGTGTGATACAAGAATAGGATCGTGGTCCGGTTCCACGATGGGTCATGAATGATGTCCATTGTGCCCGGAAGCAAGCCATGTGGCGCCCGGCACCGGCGCCAGCCTTTGACCATGAAACGTGGGATACTGAGGGTCAAAGTTCTAGCTTCGTGACCTCCATAGTAAGCGGACTCCTTTGCCATTCCAAGATAAGGAAGAGAAAATATAATTTCGTTTTTTTTACTGCCATAGTAAATATTTAGTTATGGTTTTGATTGGTCTTTCTCAAACAAGATATCTTTTTTTTTCTTTTTACTTTGTATAGGCCTGTGTTTGACCACAATCTCACTATGGTAAGTGATGATGTGGTCGAAGGTGGTAAGCACACAAAGCCTAGAAGGAACTGGCTCTCAAGTGCAGCTGACGGAACACACCGATAGGTGCTTGGCGACAGATTTTAAACTTGAGGGTGGTAGCCAGCCAGACGGGTACTACAAAGTACCCTACCACCGTGCTATGGTTTCCTCACGATGTTTTCCTTCACCGAAAGCTCAAGCTCATTGTAGGATTCGAACCCGGGACCTTCGTCTCGGTATCCGACGTCACTACCACTGAGCTATCATCGCCTTAAAAATTATCTTATTTATTGAGCCTATTGCATGGAGTGTTTGTTACATTCTGTAGTATCTTATGTAAGTATTTTCTTTATTTGATTACACAACTGAATAAAAAATATGTCCTAGTTTGTCACTCGTAAATTGCGAAAACATCATGTTATCGTTTTATGGCAGGGCAGGGCAGATTAGCAATGATCAATTTAGGTGCACTGCACTATAATTTAGAACTTATAGATACTAAACAGAGATTGTTATATAGAAACTAAATGATCAACATACATGTACAAATCTTCAATCAAACTTAAGGGACTGGTACCCAGTGAATGAAGCTTAGCTGACTAGTCAACCCTGCCCGGCATGATATTGGAATAACGAATAGAAGTAACAAAATATATAATAAATGTATAATTAGTTCTATTTTATTACCTGAACAACAGAATAAATAATACTAACATACCTGCTCGCCTCAAATCGATCGGTCAAATAATGATAAATAGTCAATGTAACGATAAATTGCGTTCTCGTGGCAACGCAAACGCACCTAACTCATAAGACGTTTATATTAGTTTCCTTCGGGTCACGGGTCAAGTCTGTAATGCAAGAATCAATTGATTAGCATGGATATTAATTGTGTACCTACCTGAGTAAACTATTACAACGCGAAGTGTAAGAATTTATCGCTTCGATTATATTTGCTTAGTAATGAAGCTGATCATTGGTTTAAATGTGAAGGGAACCTATGGAACTATTCAAATATTAATCTCTGAAACTCGATAACAATGCGGCAATGGTTACAAAATATTTGAATACTATTAAATTTAAATAATTTAGTGCTGGTAAGTAATAATAGAGTAAGTACATTTGTAACAAATTTCCTTTTAAGTAACTGTAATTGGGATTTCTTTATCTTTATTCTTAGGTGCAAAATGTTTTCTAGACATGATTTACACAATCAAACGCTTTGGACAGGTCACAAAATACACCGATGGCATCTTGTGACCCCTCCCAGGCGTGAAAATTATTCTGAACTAGCTCAACACCAGCATCGGTTGTTGAGCGAACCTTAGTAAAACTAAATTGTTTACTATTACCGCAAATATTTAAGTATGTAATTAGATATATTTGTGTCAGTTATTAGAGTAATATTTTTGCTTGATATCACTGGTAGTCTCCGAGTAAAATTACCATAACAAATAGACGGACATGACGAAGATCTCCTTAATCTACGAAGCTTTAAAAAGAGGTCTTTAAAAATAATAACATTTATCAGGGTTTCCTCTTCCCAGGCACGAAGCTAAAGGAATCCAGCCTTTGGATTACGGACGTAAATTTTTATAAACACAATATAGTTACAGTCAGATAGTAAGTAATCCTATCATGGTCGCTATCTATAGAAATTTGATCGTGAGACAGTTGGTTAAATACTTCTATCGTATGCAAGTATAAATCTTTTGTATGGCACGCTTATTAATAACAATGATAAAATGATATGAATGACCGCCACTGTTAAAAAAAGCGCAGACACTATGTAAACGAGGCGTTCTAATAAATCGGTATCCAAATTATGAATAGTAGAATCACCGTATTATTTCAAAGAATTAGAAAATCTGCAACACGATCTAGTTTGATGTCAATCTTAGTAACAAAATCTATAAAGTTCTAGTAAAACACATATTTTATAGAAATTTAACAGTGCGGGTCAGCAGCACAACTCTTCTGGATACCGTATCGGTTAGGGTTGACGTCCCAGTAGTAAAGGAACTTTATTGACACGGGCTTTTACTCATGCGGGTTACAAAGCCCACGCAGAATTGAATATGAGGCAGATAATGACAAGTAAGTGCGCTCAATAGACAGGTTTGGCTTTCGATCCTTACAGGTAAATAGCTTCCGTCCTGCGGCTTCACCCGCGGTCTCGAGGGATATATTGTTTCCCCGGGATACAAAATATCCATGTGTTAATCCAGAAAATATTCAATATATGTGCGAAATTTCATCTTAATTGATTCAGTAGATTTTGCGTGAAAGAGTCATCAAGCATCTTAACAATTCAAATCCTCACATCCATACAAACTTTCACATTTAGTAAGATATTACTTGAAGCTAAAATGAAGCTGCAACCGTGTCTTGCTGCTTTTTTTACGAACGTATCAAAATTTTTGGGTACTTATCGAGTTTTTTGAGCAACAACTAATGATTACTTAACCAATGTTCGGTAACACAATATATAACCTACACTACATAATTTACGAAACATTATAGTTAACTTTTCAGTACCGAATCAAGATTATATTATTATATTAATAAGATTTCTTAACAAACAACCAAAAAACTTTGTCTCTTCTGCAAATACGATTACAACTAGTATTAACAAACCGATAGCTTTAACGATCTACAAGTCAATCGTTGTCGGCGATACGGTAAAGCATCTGTTAAGGATAAATCTCTCATCGGCGGTGTTCTATTGAACAGGCGCGAGCGCAGTTATTCAAGGCAAATGTTTAAATGTTTATAAATTCCACTCATCGGCCTTTCGCACTAACATAGCTCAATAAACACACGCTATCTATTCTGTCTAACTTCACATTGAGTTCTCACAATTTATAATTTAGGCATTATAACAAAAAAAAAATAAGACAGAAAATACATAATAATAATAATTGCATCATTCTCTCTGTCTATATCTGAAATAATCTTTCAAAATTCAAAATCATTTATTCAAATAGACCTTCGCAGGCACTTATGAAAAGTCTGACTCTAATACTCTAATACCGGTTCGGAAGGTTGCATTTGCTGAGAAGAGCCGGCAATAAACTCAGCAATTACTCTTTTCAAAACAGGCTTAGATTAATTACATAATATTTACATTCTAATCGCACTGAAAACAATTGCGTGCCCCGGCGTCGATATCTGCATCAATAATTATGATAAGTGTTCCAAATATTTTAATACACCCCACGACCCTTACATAAATCTTGATGTGACCTATTTCTCATTCAAAAATGGCTCATGAGTCAGAGAGCTTCCTGATCTGATGGTGCACTTACCCAGTATGAGCCCAATCGAATGGCACGATGTTTATTGACTCTGTCGATACGTTTCCGACAAAGAATACCACTCGGAGAGAAGCCTGTCATAATTACAACTCTTCTCTATGGGTATTCGGAGCACGTAAACAAATGCTCGTGGAAGTTTAAAATTCCAAACAGATGTTGTACAGTTTGAGGATGCCCAGCTCTATTCACATTCAAGTGACGATTTAAGATGCAGAGAAAACGGCATTTGCAAACGTCTGATCGTAAAATTACATATGAACGAGTTGCCGGCCGGCGCCACATTTCTATGAACAATGAAATGGTATGGAAATGGCGCCAAACCCTCCATCACAAGCTGCGCACGCGCGAGCCATAAAACAGCATGTATTAACGTTTAGCCCCAACGTTTATGACTTTGCCCGATTATGTCACGTCCTTGGTTAATGACCAACGTTCGCGGCAAGTTTTTTTAATCCTTTGCTTCACATTAAATCGTATTGTGACATTTTAGTTGGTAGAGCAGGATAATTAACGTCGCTTTGAATGCTCATAAGATGTCAAGTATGCATTTCTCGTTTTGAACGTTATGTTATAGGATTTATGTGTATCCATTGCGCATATTCTTCTTCATTCACAACATTTTACCAACATCAAGTCAAATTACAGTTATAACAGTTTTACTGAAATCTCACATCTCATCTCATCTCATTTTATATCATGTCATTATCTCACTATATATACTCGTTATATAATATAATTTATTATAAATGCGAAAGTTTGGATGTTTCTAAATTTGTGAGTTTGGATGTTTGTATCTCAATCACGCTTCAAATTCAGAACGGATTTGGATAAAATTTGGTACGCTGATACACGCTGGTACATTTTTTATCCCGGGAAAGTAATATATCCCTCGGGTACGCGGGTGAAACCGCGGGGCGCAACTAGTCATTAATAAACATAATAATATAACAGGCTCCTTGATTTTATTCATATTAGCAGCAATTTGTGATGACATCCACCTCTGCCATATTTTATGATTAGAAGATTAAGCACATGATTATGAAAGCCTGCATCTATTAAGAATACAAAGTATAGGTGCTATGCACAAACAAACCATAGGCTTCCACTCTCTCACTAACTCTACTTACAACAAATTAACTAGATCTTCAGCAAAATGCAAATCGAATATGTAGGAGAAAAATATTCGTCATTAAAGATTACTGCTTAGAAATTGTCGACTCTACCAACCGGAAATCAATTGAAAATACGAGTACATGATTGAATAGGTACATAAGTCCAATTCTATTGAGTTGCTATGTACGGTTAAGGCAGTACCTACCTACTTCTTATTCTGTGGCTCGGTATCAGATGTGGCACGCGGCACGCGCAATCTACCAAATTTGCTTAGACCGGCCGCCCGTTGGCGCCAATCTACTTTCTGAATAGCCTTCGTGTCTCGCCTGTGACCTTTTACGCACGTAATACACGCCTTACGGCCGTGTTCCACTCCTGGCTCATAAACTAATCACGACTTAAAGCGATAACATGGAACGTCTATCTTTAGCATAAGTTGCACGCTGGCGACTTGCAGGCGTCATCGCGGGGTGGTATACTCACTTATTGTGTAGCTCTTTTTAGTACGATTCGCTTGAACTTAGTTATAGCTATCAAAAATATCAAAATAACTTAAATATGAGCATTTTTAAGTAATTTCACCTCAAACGGAACAAGGAGGAAACTATAGCCTTTCGCTGACAATAAAGTCCGTTAAAAAATATACTTAGGATTTCGCTACGCTAACTAGACCAACATAGCATGGAAACGAAATACATATGACAATCCTTATGACACTTTGCGAGAGAAAAAGAGACGCATAGACATTTCAGTCGTGAGTCGATGTTATTTTCGTTTATCAACCCTTATCAACTCGGGTGCTTATTTGTTAATTTCTATTTTACTGAAAATAATTATGATTGTGCGAATAAAACTAGAAAAGTGTATGTTATAGACATTGAAAAAGCCCGTAGGTAGGGTTCCGTACCTCAAAAGGTAAAAAAGGAACCCTTATAAGATCACTGTCTTGTCCGTCTATCCGTCTGTCTGTCCGTGTGCCACCACCGAATACAGGAATGGGTGGATCTAGCAAGTTGAAATTTATACCAGATACTGAGGTCTAAAGTCCCTATTAGGTGTATAAAAATCAAGGTCCTGAGTCAACACGATAAAAAGATATGGGAAAATTTAGATAATCGCGAAAACTTGTAAGTACCAAAATTTACCTTAATTTTCAACTTTTTTTATTTTTCGGAATTTTCCCATTACTTGTGCTTTAAGACCTTGCTTTTAACAAAGGTGAATGCAGTAAACATACTTTGTTTAACCGATCTATATACATCAGGTACTAACCAAATATATTAACCTCTATAATATTGAAAATGATAGGAATAAGAAAACAAAAATGAATTTTGAATGAAAAACAAAAACACAAAAGACTCAGAAAACATGAATTTACATGGACGCACCAGATTTAGGTACTTACCCCCTTACAAAAAAACGTTATTTAACTAATATACTGTTTAAACGGTCAAGTAAATAACGACACTCTATTGTCATTGTCAAATAATGTGATTTACGTGACCATTTAATCAGTATATTAATTAAATAGGGCTTTATGAGTAAGGGGATTATACAGGGTGATTGGAAGATGGGTGCAAAGCTGTAAGGCGATGATAGTATAGATCATTTAGACCCTTTTTAGCCATGGTTGTCTAAGACGAAGTGTGAAAATTTTTTTTTACCAATCTTTACTGTAACTAAAAACTGATGACACACATGTTTAGTACATGTTTGTTTGGATTGCTTACAGATTATTTTAAAATTAAGAATTCACACATCATACAAACTGGCTATAATTATCAATTAACGGATAAGTTTCGGAGTTTTGAGCCAAAAACCAGAAAAGATTAGTAAAAAAAAAATTTCACACTTCGTCTTAGACAACCATGGCTAAAAAGGGTCTAAATGATCTATACTATCATCGCCTTACAGCTTTGCACCCATCTTCCCATCACCCTATATATTAAATGCTTCCCAGTGATGTTTCCGTTTCGAGGAGTGTTCCATGTAAACTTATTCCGTCGTATATTTGATCTTTCTGTATTGGTTAAGCCCTTCATAAAAGCTACCTACATGTATTTGCTCTATCTACCCAGCGTTTCTGCATTTGCAATACTTATGTCAGCATTATTATAAGAGCGAGATATATACCTACCTTAGTTAATCTTTGAATGTACCTCACGAACAAATTGTAATACCTACTCATGAAGATAACGATAGTGGTTCGTCGACACGAGCATTGAACAGTCGCGGAATGAAAAGGTTCGTCACCTTAGAGTTGGTTTTCGCTTGCACCAGATTGCAAGAATCAATTTTATTATATGTACCAACATAAATGTGACGTTTGCTATCGAATAAGGTTTTGCTTGTTTTTTTTTACATCACGTCAAACACAATTTATGGCTTTTGCGGAATAAAATAAGTTTTTTTTTTACAATGATGATTTGCATTGCCCTATTTTCAATTTTAATTTGATATAAATAACAATAGCAGGTTAAACCAACAAGGTTTTAGTTTATCAAAACATAAAATAAAAATAATCTTGTTGTCAAGATAAACAGTTGAAAAACTTTGATCTGAATAATTTTGAACTTTGATAACAAACATTATTTTCTCTAATTCAGTGTATTCTGTCTATACAGTTTCAAAAGGTAATATGTGCTCGTGATACGTTGAATGAATCAAGTTGAAAACTGACGAACATTTTTATTCCACCACTGTACAACACCCGAAGCTCGTAGCTAATATCGAATCCGCCCGCGCCCGCGCCCCGGCGGCGCCGCATGTATGTACTAGATTTTGACGTACGAGTAAAATGTAAAATAAAGGTTGTTTCAAGAATTGATAGTTCTATTATATCCGTTATTGTATGTAACAATAGCCAATCCTTTGAAACAACCCGGCCTAAGCCAATGTCATATTCTATACTAATTAGAGCACGCACATTATTTTATTTACATTAATTGTAATAGCAGCCTGGAAATGTTTGTTAAAAAAAAAAACTAAACAGTAAAGTCCCACATAGGATAATCTACTCGCTTCTCCCGTCCTTACTAACTCCATTTCATATGCTCGTAGAGGATACAGAACAGTAATATAAATTTCCCGTGTCGTAGACGCTCTACGAGAAACTCCAGATCCTCGTGGGAAAGTTCAAAAAGGTGCTACAATTATTTGTTGAATATTTAATTATTTTAATCGGACAATATCGCGGCCCATATTAAGTTCGCTTTACGGCTAATCGTACAAGTTTAGAATGGTATTTTGCATTTGCAATAAACCTGAACTAACAATTCAACAAATCTACATTTTTGCGGTATGCATTATAAATACAAAACAGAGAATGCACAGATAACTATCTGTCACAAGTACTTAAAAGTTATTAACATATTTTGCATACGCAGTCGTTTAAAAACATCAGACGTCATTGTGTTACGCACAAGTAGAGTACCAGCACTCTGAAAATATACGCATATTTTAGCCTGTTTTACTTTGATGCCTGACACGACTCATAAAGCGTCAAATAACGCACTGATAAATGGAAATGCATACGCGCGTAATTTCAGCTGCAGTTGTAGATAACCACCCGCAGGCGAGGAGATGCGCGGGCGGCGCGGGCGCGGTTCGCCGGCGCGTGAGGCACCGAGCCGCCTCGTAATGTGTGAAACAAAATCAACACTCGCTTACACATTAACCCGCATATTTGTGGCGCCAATACACGTCGCCAGTTACTATTGTATCTATAGTCAATAACAATAACATTAATGATTAGATAAAAGGATTTATCGTACTCTTTATTGACATCACCCTGCATCTCTTTGACATTTCCAACAAAATTATGACGTTCACTAATAAATTATCAACATGGAACTAAGACTATTGAATTGCGAATCAATCAGGAGTTGTGCAATAAACCTACCAATCATCTACCAATGTTGTTTTATCTTTGATAGTGTTACATCTATTAATTATTTAAGATGTATGTGTTCGTTTATGCTGATAATTTAAAATGCTCTTTATACCGACCAACTCAACTTAAGTACTCTTAATTTCTTGATGAGTTTTCTGATGATTTTCTTTTGTGGAGATTTTTTTTGCCTATTTTTAACCTACCTAGGCAAGCAGCAAGTGCGTGGTTATGTAGGTGACACAAATCCTAATTACATAATTAATTTATTGTTATGTATGTATTCGCAGATCGCGTGTCCTCGGAACGGCGCCGGCGCGCGGCGGCGGCGGCAGCGGCGGTGGCGATGGCGCCGGGCGTCGCGACGCTCAGCGCGCAATGTTTGCACATCGCGTATGTTCTCTATTTACGCAAATACGTTTTCGCATTGTTTCAACAAACACGTACTAAATTACGAAAATCATAATGACGTCAACGAGCAAGCGATTATACCGTCCGGTCCTACTCACGTTACTGTTTTTACGGGACGGCCTTAAACTTCCTCCAAATAACACAATATTAACTACGTCAATCAATAAGATAAACAGGGTTAATCGGAATCAGGTTGAGGTAATTATACTAGATACATGCCTTTTATATTAACAAACCTAATTAAAATGATAATAAGGAGCATGTATACGTACCCTATACACACACTATTACCTACCAATATAGAGTGACTGGTAATTAGTAAACAATACTTAGACACATGATTGTACTCTGATAACAACCAATTTTCCCAAAGAAACAAATAGGGATAAAAAAATAGCTGATGGTGTATTCTTATTTTTGTTAGGTCATAAATATTATGGGCTCATGAGCTAAGTAAATTTAAAAAAAAAACTTTGGGAAAGTTGTTTGTTATCATGAATCATATGTCTAAGTATCGTTTACTTATTAAAGTCACCCTATATAGGGGACTATATGAGGCTATAAAAATGATTGAAAAGTTTCTGCATTAATTACGGTAAGTACATATTTCACGTTCTTTACGTAATTAGTTTAAGTAATTTACAGAAATACGACTAGATACTCAAATGTCATAGAACCCAACGACCCGGTTTAATGAAAAGATTAATGTTTGAGGTAAATCAGAAAGGGTCTGGCGCCACCGAACGCTGCCCGCTAGCCCGCCCCGGCCGGGCGGCGGCGGCGGCTCGCCGCAGCTGACCGCGGCATGCGGCACTCCGTGTCACGCACAGTTCGCACCTCAAACAACTCCGCTATTACTCATGATAAGCCTGCTCACTAACCGCATTCACCTAACTCTACCTCATTAGCCAACATTAAAATAATAACAAGTAACGCCTGCGCGTGCACTGAACAACCATCCCCATTCATTCTATTTAAGATAAAATCAACCTCAATGAAGAATCATATGATTTGAGGTAATTTCGGAAGCAACAAGGAACTTTTTATATATTTGGTACGTTCTAAAAGACTACACTTTGGAGTCAAATATCATAGATATAGTAAACTTTGTTATTGTCATAAAAAAGTTGGACATCAAAGCGGTTTTTTCGCAGTGAGCGGCGAAAAAGGCACACACAAAATTATGCAGCGAGGAATGCGTTGCGAAGGCAGAGACACTGATCTCACGAAAATAAAACGTCGATTGTGCTCGGCTTCGGCGTGCACAAAACAAATTCCTGTGAGGCACATGCTGCACACTGAATTAGATACACTCGTGATCGACTGACAACTGGTCGCCGATGCGGTGCCCGATGAACCGTGAACACAGTTGAACACACCAACTGACGCGGAACGTCACCCTACCTATTCCAACACCGTGGTTTGTACTATTAATTATTATGTGACCGGGACGCAAAAATAACGGGTCTATTGGAAAAACCGCGACATGTCCTAAACTGTGGAGATAGATCGCTCGTATATATAGTATGTATAATATTAATAAGTAGATAAGTGCATAGTACTGCTAGAACCACCTTTTTCTTCTCGGGGGAAACTCAATATAATATTTAATATATCCTACTATCCTTCCTCGTATCTCAGAGTAGATAAATACTACGTACAACAGAGGGTCAGCGCCCATACTTCAAAAGTTACCACCGTAACTCGCGCAAGTACAGCGCCGGTGGTGAGTCAAAGGTACTATTTGCTAGTCTTGCCACGTATGTCACTACAGCAATGTTAGTTTGGTCAGTAAATGACAACAGATGTCACTTTTTATCGAACAGTATTTTAAAGGACGATGGGCACTTTTTATTTTTTCCTAACATTTCCAATTCTATGGTATAAACATTTTTTTATTGTTTGAAGTTTTTAATTTAAAAGGCGTGAAAGTTAAAAAGTTTAAATAATGCTTCCCTAATTATATCCTTTAACATTTTACCATTTTTTGCCTGGTTGGCTAAATCCTAAAGTATAGGGCATAGCGACAAATGCTGAAAGGAGCCCCAAGGCCGATTTTAATAAAAAATAAAACTGTATACTTGGTACTCGTTGATTTGAAAAAAAAACTGTATTATTACTCCATCTCATAGTGTCGCTTATAAAGATCTATTTCTGGGAAACAAATAATTTCTGTGGAAAATTAATGGAAACATCTATTTATTAAGAAACCACTACATACATCTAGTCTGGTCGCAGTACTACAAGCTCTGGAAAGACTTGCCACCAAAGAAACCACTATTTAATTTTTGTTATATTTATTAAACTTTAATCAAATGTTTGAATTGACGCCCATTGTTTTTTATACCAGTTTGTTAGCCCGTTGTTTTTGTATCCAAGTGCCCCCCCCCCCCCCCCCGCCCGGCCACATATGGCAACAATACTCCATATGAGGCCGGACTTGCGACTTATAAAGATGCAGCCTTTGCCCCGATGTGAAGTACTGCCTCGCTCTGTTGAGCACTCCAAGCTTTTTGGATGCCAGCTTAATCTTGTCTTCCAAGTGACTTCGGGACAAAACGTCGCTAGAAATGTCGACGCCAAGAATCCCAATGCTTTGACTGATGTTCAAGGAAGTGTTCTGGAATTGTGGAGCCACAGACCATGGGATTTTCTTAGCGGTGAACGCGCAGGCTTGAGTCTTGGTGGGGTTGAAATGGACTAGGTTTAGTCGAACCCAATCGGAGACACAAGCTAGTGTACTCTCGATTTCAGACACCAGCCGTTCGCGGCTTTCCTCCGCCTCGGAACGATTTGCACGGCCCGTATAATGAGCGTCCCCTGTACTGTCGTCCGCATAGCAATGAATGATATGCTGTCTATTGACGGCATTCATTGCTATGCAGAAGGAACAGTGTTGGGGACAGCACAGAGCCTTGCCGGCATTCATGTCCATGCTATTAGAGTAGCTACCGTCGACGACGGCTCTTATGCTTCTGCTGGACAGAAAGCTGGCAACCCATTTGCATAATCCCTCGAGAAGCCCGTATGACGGTAACTTCCTTAGAAGACCCCTATGCCAGACCTATAACAGTGAATGTAGATAAATCCGTCAGTAGTGTATCAGTCGTAGTTTTAAACCGAATGGTGTGTGAAGCCCAAAAGCTGGGCTTGCCCTACTAAAATAATTCTCGAACAAGAATATAAACTTCCGAACTATTTAAAAGTTCGCGCTCTTCGCTATTATTGCTTTTCGATGTCATCAACCCCCGAGGCGCCTTATATACACACCATTCGGTTTAAAACTAGGTAGGTACGGAATATCTATATCTGTGTACGACCCGCCTCGCACCACCTCGCACGGTCAGTCAAGGCGTCTCACTCGCACGCGTGGGCTTGCAACCGGGCTTCGTTGCCAGCGAGTGTATCTCTTTCTAACCTATGAAAAACTATCCATAATGAGATATAACTATTGTTGGTTTATATAGCACAACAGTATGAGATATTTGAGATAATGAAGCCTTGCATGCGTATGAAGTTGGTTGTGACGGTTCGTAGTGAATGCGAAATGACGAACATCGCGCATGCGCCCCGCCTGTGGCCCCGCTCGCGCCGTTTGCGTCAAATTTCATTACATATGCATTTGTTTGAGCGAAAGTTATTTTTTTTAATTGGGAACCCTGCGAAATTTCCAAAAGACCTTGCTTGAAACTGCAGAATTTCCGATCACTCTGGTGATTATATAACTGTTAGTATTCCATTTTATTCCTTTGTATTTATAATTTACCGAAATGACCTTACGACCGTCAGGGTTACCTACCTATATCAACTACACCTAATTAATTAGGATACTGATAAAACACCGTGTAAAATTAACAAAATATATGTACTTACTGTCTTACACTTCAGAATCTTGCAGTAATTTAAAAACCAACAACTTAAATAAAATCTGTTTATTGCGACAGCCGTTAAACTCAAATTATTAGTGTTACGGTTCTCCATTATAACAAAGTGCAGTGATAATTGATAAATAAATATATTTCCTAGGTTAACATCGCACAAGAAAACAAATAATCACGCATTCTGATTTTGGCTCCGACACATTTGCGTATAGTGTGCTCGCAAGCGCGTGGTGGCCCCAACAGTTTAGTCGAGCCCAGCTCGAAACGAGCTGTAGATGCTTATCGCGGTAGATATAGGCAAGGGACAGAGGCCTGACCCGGCGCTATATAGGCTATTGCCGGCCCTGATTAGAGAACGATTAAAAATAGGTCAAGATAGCAATTTCTTAATCTTCTATATGTTTTAAAAATCACTTTAATACCGAGCAAGCGAAGAGTCTCCGTTTCAGCTTGGACAAAAATGCTTTCGTATGTATGTCCAGATAACCGGCTGTTCTCCACTACAGGTCAAATTACTCATCCGATTCTCCATAGATTTTGTGAGCAGGGTCGGTGATTTACGACTTGCTTTAATCCTTTTGACCACAAAAGAATAACTGTTCTTATTTGATATTTTGTTGAATAAATGAAACCACTATACGTTTTCCTGCACTAGCTAGATACAGACTTAAGCCCATAAAAACAAATGAAATACAATTGGTACGAAACTGCCCATTGTACTTTTAAAAATAATCGTTGTAGATTTCAAAATATTTAGACTATATTTATTTACCGTTGAAGTCTGCTTATTAGAAACAGGTTAATATTAGATTTATTTTATTATTATTTGATTGTTTCGGTCCTAGACGATAAAAAGAAATAAAAATAATCGACGGTAAGGCCATCTATGTAAGGTCGAAAGATTTAAATAAAATTAAATAAATTGCAAATATTGAAAATACGAGTTTAAAAAATTAATTAAATTAAATTATTATTATCAAATTGTATTCCTTTGCAATAAATCTCAATAAAAAGTGATTTAATAGCGTTTTGACTAAGAATTAATTTTCAATCCGTCCATACGATGTCTGTAGCGACATCTTTACGTGTGAATTCTACACTAATTATAAAATGTATGTGATTGACCAGACATGCTCGTATGTATGTACTCGTCTCCGTAATAGCCGATCAAATTTGAATGAAACTTGGCACATGAATACATCATACTCTGGAATAACATAATTTAGGAATTATATTTTTTGTCACCAAAGTTTATATTTGTCATCAGCTTCTATCTAATTAATAGATCTATCGCCACGAAATATTTTCATTCTCAGATAAATATAAAGGTACAGCCGTGGCCCTGCGGCTTGCATAAAGGCCGACACATGCCTGACGTACAGAATAAGTAAATAAATATCATGTGAAATGTCACAGAAGTAAATTTATAAAAAAAAAACAACCCAAATTAGAATTCACTATTTTTACTATGGGACCACCCATAGTAAAAGTTGTTCAGCATGACTAACCCAACACAGGTTTCCACTATCTATCACAATGATAGCTTTTAGGTTTTTGAGTAATGGTCAAGGTTATTCATTAGTTAGATAAACTTAAATAATATTATATGAAATTAAATAAATTTGTTGTTTCTTGTGTTTTCTTTTTTCGTAAACTGGGGAAATGTAAAAATAATCTCATATTTTTTCACGGAAATAGGAACAATCTTTCTTTTTTCTAATCGTTTAAGCCCTATTACGAAACATTAAGTTACTAGATATTTTTTCCGGTTATTTAGCTAATATGTAACACTTTCTTTATCTTTCTACGTACCTTTGATATAACACAAAATATCAGTAGTAACGGAATCTAGTGCAAAAAAATAAAAATGGCTGCCATTTGTGGTGGAAGGGGTATGCCCCCTCATATGAGCTTTTTTATCAATAAACTTAGAAGTTGCGTCCCTACCACACTGTACCTATAGGTATATGTATAAACCATCCGGAAGAAATTATCTAACTGATAGTAAAAACCGCTCAAAAATCCATTTCGTGGTTTAGGAGCTAGCGGATGGATATACAGACAGACAGACGTGGAAAGCCACTTGGTTTTATACTATGTAGAGACAAGTAATGTACAACATTACAATTTCAAGAATAAATCTCACATATAGTTTTTTTTTTCTTTAAGAACCTGTGTCTATTTAGTTTCAGTTCACTCAGTTTATTTGTAAGTGACCCATTTTTTTCGCCCCAGTGTACATTCAACAACTAACATGGCTATTCGATTAATGAGGCTCTTTATTTATGCATGTACTCTTATGTCACGTCTAGTCAAGAATACGGGATATAATACCATTTAACAAAGCACAATCCTTATTATGAAATCTGTAATATATAGATTATACGTCTTGCAGATTTAAAATTTTAGGAGAGTAATCAATAGAACAATCCAATGCAATTATTATGTAGAGTTTTTATTAGAAACAGGCGAGTAGATACGAACTTCAATTGTCACCATTTTTAAGGTTCACTGTATGTACTGAAGGCAATTTAAATGTTCAAGCGAGAACTACAAAAACGGTCTACACAGACCGTTGGCGTTAAAAATATATAAAACATACTTAACAATGTCAGTCATCATATCGTGGGCAGGCACCTAAAAACGTCAACATTTTATCCGATTTCAATGCCCATTTTTTTATATACTACTTAGGTGGCAAACAAGCATACATCCCACATGATGGTAAGCGGTTACCGTAGCCTATGGATGCTTGCCACACCAGGGGTATTATTACTCGCGCGTTGCCGACCCTAACTTTACACTACATCGTACCATTTTACTGATATTACGAGCTATTCCCCATCTACAGGCATGAAATTCGTTTAGTTTATTACAGTAACACCTGGCGAAGATTCAATTAAAAATTAAATGTTTTACAGTCTTCATCATATGGTACTGGGGATGTATTAAAAGCACGATACACTATATTATTACAACGAGCAGCCGGCAGACGGCCAACCGAGTTCACACAAAGGCAACTGTGAATCAGATTTGATGCGTTTTATAGTTACGAGTCTCAGATAGACTTTATGGCCGGCTTAGAGTTCCGCCATGGTTTAACGACTTATGTACCATATCAGAATTTTGATAAATTTACTACAAAAGATAAAATAAAAAACTAACTCATGTAAGACGGTACAGCGATCAAGAGATACAAAATAATGTAAGCAACTAAAAACGAATGAAACATCCTTCACAAAACTATAACTAATGATGTTAAGAATCTGAGATTTTCTCCTAGCTACATAATATAACTAAAAAAAGCTTTTGATTTCACGTCAGAAGTTAGACTATATTGAAACCTAGACTATTCGCTATTTATGAACTTTTGTCATGAATCTTTTATCGATTGGGATTTTCGCGTAGTTTTCTTGAAAAATTAATTAATGTATAAATATATTATAAGAAAGCGTACGTTGACGTCGTGGATATTAGTTCGCAAAAAATGTGTGTGTTGTAAGTAGTGTTCGCTAAAAAGGCGAGCAGACGGCGTCGCGACGACGGGTCGACGTCCGCGCCCGGAATAACCAGCAGCAGCAGCTATATTTGCAGCAGCGCGGCGCGGGCGCAGGGGGGTGCACCAGCGCGTGCCATTTCTGCACCACCGCCCAGTGCATCTGAGTAATGCCATTGTAATGCTCTAGATATAGTCCTAATGAGTGGACGCGGGCGAGCAGACGCGGTGTCGGCGACGAAGCTGCTGCCGCTAAACAAACACCGCGCAGTCCCATACTCGGCCTCCTTAGGCATATGCATGCATGCATATCGATAATCACTAACCGTCGCCATTGGCGAGCAGAAAATCCCGGCCCGATAACGCATTGCCAATAATTTGACGGTATAATTTATGTTTTATTGAATCAATCTGTAACGTATGAAGAACTCTACAATGTTGATGATGAGCCGAAGTAAGCGCGGGCAAGGCGTCTGTTTGTAGCCACTATAATGTATATTGATGAGAGTAAGTCGTGGGAGCCGCCGCCGTCGCTCGCCGCGCAACTATCATTTGTCATCGCCTGTTCTTGTCACAACGCATACGCATTCTTTCTTACGTTCTGCAATTACCTTTTAAAGTTGGCAAATTTGCCGATCCCGCAAAAAACACATAGGTACTGACAATCATGAATTACCTGTTACCATTCCCAAAGATAAAAGTAAAAACGACTTATTATACGCATTAACCTGTTCTCTGTACAAACTCCTTTTTATTTAAGTACTTGTCTGAGCAACCTAAGTGATAGGTACAGCACAGCAATGAATCTAAACTTTGGCAATATTTGGCTTTCCAGACAAAACAAATTTTGGCATATTGTCCGAAAATGGATAAACGAAAATCATATTTCAAATACCTACCGATGTCAATACCTCTCAATCCACATTAAAATCAAATCGCTTAAAAGTCTCGAGTATCTTCTATTACTCCGCAATCAATACAATTGGATGAAGCAACTTTCTTCATCGAGAACTGAACCTGTTTGAAGGTATGTATACCTTTGGCATTGCCGGAGCGCCACCTGGAGGAGGTTACTAAGTTATCCTACCAACCTATCTAATTTATATGGTAAATCTAGGGGAGATTTGTGACTATTCGTCTGATTCCAAAGCCTATTTTCTATCGATCTCTAGTCGGAATACTTATTAGGTCTTCCTCATAATACCTTTTAAATGGTCAGTTCAATAACGTCATTATTAAACTTTGACGTTCATAAGTGCCTTTTAGGGCCTTCTTTGACTTCAACTTTGATAAATATGCAACAACTTAAACAGTGTTTAATTAAATAACGTGTTATGAGTAAAGTCGTTAAAAGTTTAACGATAATTCCATAATTTAAAAATTTGCTTATGTGTAGCTGTCATAATTTATAAAAAATACGCTTTTGTAGTTAATAGCCTTTATTATAACAACCAACAATAAGTGTCACGTTACACAAGCGAAGCTTGGTCAGCGGCTGTCAGCAAAGAGATTACACTTACAAAGTTATATATTGTTCACTCGATTTCCACATGTGGCGGATAGTTTTCTCAACAGATGGTTCGTGAGTCACTAACCTGTTGCCAGCGGAATTCGTTTCCAATGTAATCGATATGACAATATTAATAAATGATACCCGCTTAAATTAAATAACAGACATGAAATTTTAATGTCTTTTAAGAACATTAGACTTCTCTATAAAACCGCTCCTGTTTGCAAATCATTAATTTAACAAATATTAAGTTGAAAATATATCATGACGTCAGTCAGTCCATGGAGCTTTAATAAAAGTGACATCATTAATTAGGAATTGAAATTGACGGGCACTAACTCTCCAAATAATTAACAATAAGGAAGATGCTTACTGAAACTTCTCCTTTATATGACATGTCGTGTGTGTGACGCGGTACAGTGAGCTTGTGCCGCATTGCCTCGCTAAAGGAGCGAAGCTGCCAGCGGTGATCACCTCACTTATATATCTCATTTCATTATCGAGTTTAAAATAAAATTATCACGGAGTGTACAATTTACATATGAACTAGTGCAAACAGCGCACCCGATGCTGACTCCACCTAATTTAAACTAAGGTCCAGTTTCCCGCTTGTAAACCATTAATAATGTCCAAGTCACACCGTCTAGATTACTTGTAGAACATTGCTATATAGCGATGGTTATTTTGTTGTTCTGAGCATATCTAGCCGATGATCTCAAGCATTAATATATTATAAAAACCTGCAGGTTTGCAGTCTTCCTTTCCTTCATAATGAGTTTAAGTTAGAAACAACGGTCAGAAGAAACAACGATCATAATGTTGAAGTATGGCATATAATATTCCGGCCTGGTTCCCATAATTCGAAATAAGTCCAAAATATATCGAAAGAAGTATATCTAAATAACTTACAATTATCATCACCCGGGCAAGTCTTGCAGCATCTTCCAGGCAGTAGGACGGGGGTATCACATGACGGTTCCGGACACTCGTTCTTTATGTTCCGACAGTGTACTTTGGCCACCACGCGACGTTTCTTTTGCACCTGTAAAATAACAGCAATGACTCGGCGATACATCACCAATGAGGATATCAATCAATGGTTTTATATCAGCTTCGTTAGTAGGTACCTAATACTCACATACAATTGGAAATTTAACTCTGTTTACATTTATTGCAGAGAAGTCGACCCCCGCGGTACCTTAATATTTTTCTAAAATAAAAGTTGCCCAGGTTACTCTTTATAACATTGAAATTGAAATTATCTACCAGTGAAATTCCCGTCAAAATCGTTGCAGCCGTTTCGGTTATTAACCGGCACAGACAGACAGACAGACACAATTTTAATATAGATAGGTACCGTATATAATTTCATATGCATTTAGTAAAAAGTTGTCATTTTGAAATTACAAACAGACACTACAATTATATTTATTTGTATGTTAAAAAAAGACGTTTGAAAAGAATTATGAACTGCAAGTTTTCATCTTATTACTTAATTCAGGATAGTCAATATTTTGTTAATACGTACCGCTACACACTCACATTTGATGCAGTACATAATGCCGAAGGGTGGGCCGAGGTCCGCAAACCACTTGGACCCTAACTCCATTGCTTGCTTGCCAAACAGGCATTCTGTAACAACACAAATATTTGATAAGCATCCGATTTGTTCATAACTGGTAAGGTCCTGGTTGTAAAATTACCATTATACAGTTTTTGATACTTAATTAAATGTCCGTCATAAAATCATAAACTATTAGATATTATCGATGGAAAAATGATTCAATATTTTGGTAAATATCCCTAATCATATCAGTAACATAATTAGCGTAGAAAACTATTCTGCTATCATAATTCCCAGTAAATAAAAGCGATCAAGAAACTCAATAGCACGCACGTATAAATAAAGTGTTTATAAGTTAGCACCCACATCCAAGGAGTGAGCCAGCGCAAGCACAAGTTAACAAGCCGCATTTACATACCGCACTCGTGAACAACATCTAAAAATAAAAGTTCAGGTCGTAGTGTTAAAATGTAGGTATGTTGTACAAAAAACGAGTACCCACACTTGAACCTATGCGTGTGATGACCACTCCATTTCCATAAGCTCTGTGAATGTGCCGCGATTCGAATTGTAAATGTAGGCGAGAAACGGTTCCAGTGTTCATTATATCAGGCCACTTTATAAAGCTGCTATTAAAAAATCCTGATATCTCTCCTTTGTACCATTACTCTGCAGAACATCACAACGAGAGGTAATTGGTATAATTACACTGATGATAGCTTCAATGATAGAGGCTTTTTTTGTAAGACGCTGCTGCAATCAAGATATTTATGATCGTTTTATTAGTAATTTATGGTTACCTACTTCTTAATCAAGAATGTGTTTATCATAGTGACTTCATGTTGCCAACGACATAAGCGAAATGATTTTTCCCGGCAGATATTGATGATATTTTTATATCTAGGTGACTGACCTATCAAAACTTTTCGCTCAAAACCACATGACTGTGTATTTTCAGTCTCGTTATAGCAGTTACAAAGGAACTAACAAGTAGCGAGCAGTAAGTACCTACTGAAGATAGAGCGGAGAAGCAAATCTTGGCATTCAAGATAATGCTAAAAGGATCTATTCACATCATTCGAACGTTAGCGCCATATTTAATATTGTTATACAATACATTATTATTATAGACATAAATTAAATACTGCTTTAAATGCAGATTTAACATATGAATTTTCCCTGAAATGACATCCTGGGGGAGGCATTAAATAACGTGTCAAAATCAAAATCAAAAAGTCATTTATTCAGTTTAGGCCCTGGTAAGGCACTTATGAACGTTAATTTGGTACATACAGTTGAATTTATTACCGGTTCGGAATACACTTAAACTGGGAAGACTCCGGCAAGAAACTCATAAGAACACGGCTAAGTAGCGCAAGGTATGATCTTTAAATATTATTGTGAATTGAATTGTCAATCGAATATTCGATACAAATGGACAGCAAGCGATTAGGTGTTGTGGATAGATTAACTATCAGATGGCTCGGGTCGATAAGGTGGCCCGGCCTCTATAAATAGGCGTCACTGTTATCTCCCTCTCGTAACTATTTAATTAACCTCACTGTAAGAGTGCACTGATTGCGGGTGAAACATGTTGCGTGAGAACATTACTCTTAAAATGTCAACTCCGATTCAACTCTGTGTTCTTTGTAGGTTTTATAGCTGAATATTTTCGTCCAGATTTGGAACGACATCTTCTTGTAAATATATCGCTTGTAATTCCACCGCGGCGATATTCACATTTAGCACATTAAAATATTACTGAGATGGAAATCGCAAAAAGAAAACATGAGATATATTCCATATGGTACGTCTCCTCAGTTGACATAAAACATCACATCTTATTCGCACTCCAGTAATATTATGCTTCAAGTGATATGAGGTGACTGAATATTCACCCAACATCACTAAATTGTGCATTTCTGTTTCTGCATTGGTGATTACAAACAATTATAGACTTAAATAAAACAACTTTCGCCGTGGCAGTTATTGTTGATTAAAAGTGAAAGTGAATCTCTTTATTCCTGACTAGAAATATACATGGGATAAGACAAACAAGTGAAACCAAGGGCATAGATAGTTTTTGACTGAGCGTGCGAAGTGAGTGATGCGTCTCCGTTTCAGCTTGGACAAAAATGCTTTCGTAGTCCAGATGTCCGGATGTTCCGCTATTTTCCTTTACAGGTCGCATTTCTCGAGACATTTTGTGAGCAGGTAATTATCGAAATTCGAAATCGATTTTTGCAATTTTTCAAATGTTCGAAGAATCGACGAAATAATTTCATATAAGTACCTAATTATCGAGGCTCGTGAGGTCTACAACTCCCAGAGCCACTAGTTATTAGTTATATTTAAAATTTCTATACCTGCTCCCAAGAATATATTTATATAAGTGGTAAGTATTAGTTTGAAAGTGGAAGTAAAATCAATAGAGACGCATTGCTCGCTTATCGACGTCACCCATAATAAGGAAGGAGGGTGGCGGCGCCGGCATCACGTCGCCTCGCATATATTCAGGATGCAACAATCATCTGACATGTAATGTACCATGTATGCCTTGACTTTATTTTTCTCATGTCAATCATATTTTATCTATCAAATTGTATCAATAAGCAAATTATTAAATTATACTGTTGTTTATAAAGCAGGAACAATCAAATTGAAATGTCTCTCATGAAGAATGAGCGTGCCAAAAAAGTATCAATAATGTAATCACCACTCGCTAAAACTCAATCTACGGAATCTGGCAGCGTTTAAGTAGGTACTCAACTTGTCTCATGAAAAGTCTTGCAATTTTTTGGACTTGTAAAAGTATGTGAAAATATTATCCCGGACGTGATTTAGGCATATTAAGAGAGGCGAGACATCGCGTAACCTTCTCTCGTTTTCTCGGAAACGTTGGCAACCAGCCAGAGACTCCTCGCCAGGGAAGTGAAGTATTGGCGGCGACCGTCCTATGCTTCTTTCACGATCTGTTTATGGAATTTGTGCCCGATACGACCCGATGTTTATTTTGAATTTATATTGCGCACATTGAAAAGCTAATCGAAAAAATAAAGTAAAAATAATAATAATACGAAGCAAACAAATATTAATTAAAAATATGAGCACTTCGAGTGAGATACGTACATACACATACATACCTATTACGGTTTGATTATTTCCAGCTCACATAAGTACTTTTGTCTCGGTACAATTTGTAATCTTTGAAGCGTGGCATACACGACCTCACGGTTACTGCTTTGTGTCAGCATAGATCACGATAACTATGAGCTACATGTCAAACGAGCACAAGTAGGTATATGGTCAGCTCATTGAAGCGTGCGCAAGTTGCTTCAATAAATCCTCTACATAAAAGGGTTGAAAGAGGCGTGCGCCGTATTTCAGCGAGTGTGGGCAGCACATAAATTGTTCTTTCTAAATTAACTATAAGCAGGATATTTTGACATTTACTCTGCCGCCGCCGACACGCTGCCTAGTTTACACTCGGTTGCCGAGTCTGGATATAACATTCTCTATGGATATACCCACGTCGTTGCGAGATGCTACCTACTTTATCATCATACAAGTATATTAAAAGACTTTCTATTTTTATTTATTGTATAAGTAGCGTGATCCTTGAATGGGACTGTGGCCTTAGTGAGTCAGTACGAACTGTCTGTGGCCGATGTTGCGGTAGCGTACCTTACGTCAGGTTTCGTCGATAGCCGACCACGCGCGACGCAGATCACTATATTATAAAATTAAAACTGTAAATAGATGATAACTAATGCTTTGTATCAAAGACGGATCATTGTGTCACTTTTTATTAACTACAATGCACTGCTGAAAATCTATTTAAATCTCCTAATACACAAATTAATTATTGTTTGACGGGCCCGTTGGCGCAGTTGGTTAAGACGTGGAGTCTTAACCTATAGCGCCGCAGGTCGTGGGTTCGATTCCCACACAGGACATGCATTTGTGTGCATGAACATGTCTGTATGTCCTGAGTCTGGGTGTAATTATGTATATTAAGTATGTATTTACAAACAAAAAGTAGTATATGTATTATATCAGTTATCTGGTTTCCATAGTAAGTACTACAAGCTTTGCTTAGTTTGGGATCAGATGACCGTGTGTGAGGAATGTCCCAGGATGTCCCAGGATATTTCTAAATCTAAAACCTAAATATGCGTGTATATGCGTTATAATAACCAGATTAAAGCAATTTAAGGTAAATTGAAAAAATAATTCCTGTTACGGTTTTACGAATGTTCGTAGCAAACGAGCTAAGCAGTAGAGCTTGTACTGTGGAGACCAGATTATCGATATACTACATTATACTACTTTACTATATTAGATTAAATATTGATCGGTGCTCAAAAGGGAATACCATAGGTGCTCAAAACCTCACCTCACCGATCTGCTCTCAAACTTCCCCCTCATGTACTCATTTTTTATCTTATCTATTCAGATAATAACTATATACAACGTGTAATGTAACAGATTAAGATGCTAAACCGTTAAACTCGTTCAGAATCATTTTCTTAATTCAGTAGGCGATTTTGAACAAAACCGTTCAGAATCGCCTACTGAATCGATTTTGTAACTTTAAATATCTATATTAAAAGTTAATTAAATCGATTCAGAAAACTTCTGATTCTGAACAAACAGTTTAACGGTTTAGCATCTTAATCTGTCACAAGTTATCTTAATAATAATGTTTTTTTTAACCTATGACAGTCTAGCTAATTATTTATAGCGACGCTGTTTCACCTGCGTTCTTGGGATAAAGTATCCTATGTTGGATCCATGCAATGCCTGTCAAAATGAAATAAGCCATGAAACAATGATATTATAATAGAGATAAGCTACCCTCTAACTAAGCGGCGTTCAGTTATTGTTTTTTTTTTTTTTTTTTTTTATACTACTTAGTCGGTAAACAAGCATACTTACTATACTATAGCATGATGGTAAGCGGTTACCGTAGCCATATGGACGCTTGCAACACAAGAAGCATCGCTCACGCGTTACCGGCCTTTCCCCCCTCCCCTATGAGCTCTGGCGACCTTACTCACACGCAGGAACACAACTTTACACAACATAAAGTTATTTGGCTGCGGTATTCTGTAAGGTGAAGGTACTTCCCCACTCGAGCTGCTCTTTGAGCGAATAAACGCTATGCTCTACCTCTCTCAAAAGAAACTGTTGAATTAGGTGAAGGCGATAGATAGGTACTATAAAGTTTCTGATTTTGTAGATGACAAGAATGCATTTGAATGAATTGTTCGCTTCGCAGGCTAATGTTATATATATTTTTTAAATTGTATTTTGTAAAAAAAAACTTGCCGAGTTTCTTGCCGGAGTCTTCTCAGTTGAAGTTGTATTTGGAACCGGTGTAGAGTAATTTGTTGTAAACTTCGGTGTAAACTCACGCATTCCTTTATAAGAAAAGTACGAAGAATTTTGCCATTTGAATCCTTATAAATCATAAAAGAATATACCTAACATACGTATTATTATAATAAGCACCACGTGCGGAAGCATAATCATGTATAATATTATGTAGATATATCGAGATTCAAAGTCGCATCCATTTAGTTTCTAGGTCCATGGTTCAGGGCCTCAGGTGTTTAGCATCGAACGACTGCGGCGAGGCGCGCGTATTATGTAAAACGCGGGGGTATCGGATGTCGCAACAGGTGTCTATCACCACTGGCTAATAAGAATCATTGTTGCCGATTTGATCACTCACTTACATCATTCAGTGGTAACGATCTCCATTTGCACGTCAAATTGCTGGTGATCTGCACCAAGTAGATACTGTGGAATACATTTAGAAATTTTTAGGTATGTAAAGACATAGCGCGTAACTGAGTAGGTTCCTGCAGTAGTGGAGCGGTGCGGGAGGGGGTGATATGTGAGGTATCAGAACTGAATGAACTGTATAAATGCAGTACTTTTTAGTTCTCTTTTGATGTAATAAAAACACACCCTCCCGCACCGCTCCACTAGATTGGCCAGTTGGCGCAGTTGGTTAAGATTCAACTTACGCGCCGCAGGTCGTGGGTTCGATTCCCACACAGGACATGCATTTGTGTGCATGAACATGTCTGTATGTCCTGAGTCTGGGTGTAATTATGTATATTAAGTATGTATTTACAAACAAAAAGTAGTATATGTATTATATCAGTTATCTGGTTTCCATAGTACAAGCTCTGCTTAGTTTGGGATCAGATGACCGTGTGTGAGAAATGTCCCAGGATATTTATTTACTACCGCAGGAACCTACACTGCTCTGCGCTATGCCTATAGTGATTTTCAAGTGCATCACGCGTCTAGCTTTTAGAAAATATTGTTTTACCTTCCATTCCAGCTCTGTCCAGTTCCTGGTACCATATTATAGCATAGTCCCCGAAATTACATAGGTATGCCAAATTTCCGCTCAATCGGACGGATGTCAGCAAGTGTTCAAATAATAGTGTACAAATCCTGAATCGAAAAGAACGACATACGAACTAAGTACGCTTATAGAAGGAGCAATCAAGGATTCTCTCCTACTCATATTGACTGACAGTACTAAGTTAATCCTAGTACTATAACCCAGGTTTTCAATTGAAGTTAGTTAACAGCTGATCCTCTATTTAGGATCCTCATATAGGATATAAAATCTTCCCAAGGTAATAATTCAACAGAATGTAAAGACAGTAGCAACATTTTTTATAATTATTGCTTCACTAAAACCAACTTATGCAATTTATATGATAGCTGGCTTTATATATGATATTTCAACTTTAATTTTATTGACGGAATCAATGGGTAATTATTAACATTTATTTTTACAAATACTTGCCAAGACGGCGAGATGTATAGTAAGTATGTATAAATCGCTCCCACACCTGCATATGATGAGCCTCCTACGATTCCGCGAACACATTATTATAATTAATCACACCACATATATCGATTAATATTATAATTGTGAATGAAATAAAATAAAGATAATAGTAGCACATTTGTTACTAACAAAAATAAAACAAAAGTTAAGCACTTTTCGAGAAAACTTGTTTTTTTTAAGGTACGTTATGTCTGCATCGCATCGTCTGGTCATCGCGTCCCAGAAAATAAAGCATCACTAGATACTCGTCGGTAGGCTAGGTCACAATCTAGGATTCAATTGTTGATTCAACCATCCCTTAGACAAAATTATACGAGGCGAAGATTGGGAGTTTCGACATAGCATGGTTCTTGAATGTAACTTCTCAGATATGCAGGTTTGTATTTCACTCAACCATCTCAATGCCTGATGGTAAATAATGGTTATATTTTGATAAGTGCTAGTAACTATTTATTAAAAAATACCTATATTTGTATTGTTTCACTGAGGCAAAACGAACATGCAATGATGTGAACAATTTTATGTTACGTTGTCCTAAGTCGCGACATCGAGGCGTCTCACGGCAAACTCGCAAAATCAACCGGAGACGTTATCATGGCAATAGACAGTTTTATAGTTGCGCTTGAGTGTAATGTGTAATCGTCGTCGCTTATACAGTATGTATGTACAGAATATGCGTGGCAAGGTTGACGACATCGCGCCCTGCGCCGACACACCTTCCTGCTTCTGCCTCAAACATTAGCCATTCTATTAACGGTACTTCTAAAATTCACACCGGGGTGGTCGCTTCGTTTTCCACAAATGTAGGTCAAAAGGATACGTAGGTAATTAATAAAATAAAATAATACTAGGTACTTTATAAAATCAAAGATAAACGTCCACTAGCTGGTAGCGCTACCCCATAATGCAGTGCACTTATCGTTTGCGAATAATTGACTTAATTAGATAAATTTTATATAACATTAGGCGAGTTGATAGATTTAATTATTGATTATAATACTTGATAGAGATAAACAGTATTTAAATTAATCATTTGTTATCTAAATTATAGACGATGAATATTTTATTTTTCTAGTGCAATTAGAATCACGTTACTACTTACATAAGCATATCAATTAAATAAAATAGTGTATAAAGCACATAATAACTAATATATAATTTCACAACGGTTGTAAATGGTCAACTGTGGGTATCCGTGAGCCATAAAACTGTAAGTGTATTAATAGCGTCTCGTTTCCCTCAACTTTTATTTATTATTTGTAGACTTCATTGACTGGGGCCGAGGCGCCTGCTTGTCGCAATTGTGACTGGTTCTTCTCGTTCTTATATGTCCATAATTCAACTTATATATGTTTATTTCCAGTGTATCCTGATTAAAATGCAAAAAGGTGACGTAAAGGCCGTTTACATTGTTAATCCAATTATTAATAGAACCATAAAAATCGAACAATCATTTTGCTTCCTTATTGAGCTTTTTTGTGTGACCGCCCCGGCGCGCGGCGCGGTGGGCGCTTGAACTTTATTCTCTTATAATTTTAGGAAGACTTATATTGAGACAGTTTTACGAGGTGTAGACAGTTTAAGTGGCACAAGGTACGCTTTAAACGATACCAAACGCCATACAGGGAATGACGCGGAATGGACGAGAGTCGAGTTTCAGCATTCGCTTTCTTAGATAATAAACGCGCAAAACTCGTAAAGACATCGGGATGCTTTATGGCTTATTATTGAGTCTGATAACAGAAAATACAGGAGCAGACAGTGGACGTGAGCCAACTTGCTCAACAAAAATATCGCATTTAATTTATTGAATATCATTCTACGAATGTTTACGGAGTGAGCATATGTTACAGTTGCACCTCATAAAAAGAAACTTTGATAAATATTTTGCGAACATGTGTCGCCAGACACCGATTTAGCCACCGATGCATATTATGTTGC
The DNA here is from genome assembly GCA_947623365.1 of Achlya flavicornis. Taxonomy (NCBI): domain Eukaryota; kingdom Metazoa; phylum Arthropoda; class Insecta; order Lepidoptera; family Drepanidae; genus Achlya; species Achlya flavicornis. Next base: position 8,491,127 of record OX392467.1, read on the forward strand.
TCAGGAAAAATAATATAACTGTCATTTCAGAATAGTTATCCCAGAGAATACAAATTACGGAACATTTTTTGATGTTGAAATAGAATGTTTCAAAGGAACGTCCTTTACGTTGCGCAAGGTCGTTGAATTAAATGATTATTTTAAATTTCATCTTATTAAACTTCTCCGATGCAGGAATCAAAAGAGCTGATGTAAAAATTCAAAACACTACCATCCTTACACCGACAATATAAATAAATCACTAGGTAGATTATGCAAAGAGCTCTGTAGACAGTCTCGTAAAAACGATACAATGAATCGTAGGAGCATCTTGGGCTCACGCAGTCACGATGACGGCAACGCCTACGCGAATCAAATGCCGGCTCACCCAACAGAGTTATCAATCAGACGACAAGAATGCAAATTTTAATTGTACTCGGGGCCGGGTCGGTGTCGCGCGATATTATGATCGCAATTTATTTGCACGAGTGTGCGCGTGCGGCGCGGGGCGGGGCGACTTGCATGTACTGCACTAGGGTGGGAGTCGTGGGAGACAACCGCCAATTATTATGAATAAACAAGCTCTACCACTATGTTAATATGACTTGAGATTTTTCCTAGGCGATTTCACCAGGCTAGTGAGTATGCTCGTTAATGGTTTTGTGGCTTCATTATCAGCCCTAATAGAAAGTTTTATAATAATCCCCGATATATACCACCTATTTCGTTAAGGTTTAAGTACTCTATTTAATGCCTGCCCAATTCATTCAAATTCCATTGCTATTTTGACATGCTTTTAACCGTCGTAAAAAAAAGGAGGAGATTTTCAATTAGACTGTATATTTTCATAGTAAACTAAAATATATGAAATAAAAAGTAGGAGCTCTAATCTGACAATGTCTTGAAGTCGGTGAAAAAAATTTGCGATACTGCAATTTTGTCACTTTGGTAAAAATTTGATATTTTTTCTGGAACACGTCGTGCTCTTTCGCTGACTTGAAAACAGTGTCAGATTAACGTTCCTACATCAATATTTTATACATTTTAGTGTTCTTTGAAGGCGAATGGTTGATTTCATGTATTCTAAAAAAGATAGAAATCTAAAAAAGCATAAAATCTTTGATTTGGGTTTGAAAAATGCGATTGCGTAGGTCTTAAGGAAATACACATCGTTTATGCACTGATTTAAAAATAGCCCTGTATTCAAAATCTGCTATTTAGCTAGAGGAAGTATTTGAATACAAAATCATTAATCTCGTGAAACCAATTCAACTTACTTCAATATTTTCACTTATAAAATAAAGGATGAAAGCAGTTGAGGAAGAAGGCGATAAAAACATACAAATGCATTAGATTTATGAGGTAGTTCCCAGACGGGGCACTTAAATATTTGGCATTTCCGGATTACCAGACGGTTAAAGTAATAATTTTATTTACTACCTAAAGATACAGCAATTTAATTCCACCATGTACTTTTTTACAATTCCGCGAACTCGGTACTAAATAAATATTCGAAGATTGAAAAATATCAAAGTTGTAAATTAAATGAGACATCTATGGATGCTATGGATTGTCATATATAGTTTTTGGAAAAACTTTACAGTTCGTTATCCGGTAGGGTATCCTATTAGTAAAATAACTGAGACATTGACGAGGTGACAGCAATCCCACGATACTAACTGCCGAAGAACCTGATGACAGATAATTACGTAGAGTTTATATGATAACAATCGCTCTGAATATCTACCAATTTGGCAATTTGAATAGTATCTTAATGTTTAGATAAGTACCCTATAAAAACTTCTGGAATGCGACGAAGAAACTCCAGTAGCATTTCTAACGCATCTACGTTACAAGGTGCAAATTTTGTGAAGTAATACGGATGAAACTTGAACTTTTCACGCGCGCCCGTGAGGTTTCCAACTCGAGTCCGAGGGCGAGACGATGAGCGCCGCGGTAGGCGTGGGCACGACCCCGTTTCCTTGGCTAAATATAATCTTACTTGATCATTTAATTATATGGAGATTAATGGGCGGTTGAAGATGCCAACATTTACGTTAATAAGCTGTACGATATGGCGTGAAGCGTCCTCTATACATGGAACAAGCTACGCGTAGTGATGCCCAAATGCAAGATCAGTAACTGATGATTCTGTCGCATAACAAGACCGAGCTAGTCTTGGTCTCGTTTTACACTCTCAGTCTTGGTTTTGCTTTATTTTTTTTCGTAATTCTCACTTTATACTAGACTCTCGCTAATAGAATATGATAACATATTAAAAATCGCTCATACTAAATCTAGTATCAACAATAAGTGAACAATCGTTCACTTATTGTTGAAAGGCGCAAATCCCACATCAGTGCGAGATTGGTTGCTTTTACCTCAGTTAAACACTCTGCTTTTCATTTCGATTACCTATGAAGAAAATAACAATTAAGTAGAATAGGTATGCGAAAAATAAAAGCACCTACTTTCGAAAAAAATGCACTAATCTCGCTTTCCCACCCATTTTTCTTCATCGCAAACTGCATTTATTTTTTAAAGCGCCATTGTGCCAGATTGTGGTTTTTTTAATCTGTTTTGGGCATAGAGCTATTACTACTACGTATTTTGGGACAGTTTTTCAGGATCTTAATTCACAAATCCGCTTTTTATTCTCTTTAATGTTTATCTGGGGGCACGGGAGTGCCAAACGCCAAGACGAGCCACGCGAAACGCAAGGGCACTACATACCTTTTCTTGAAGCGCTTCGTAATTTTTTTGAACCCTCATAACTTGGATTTGGATTATATCAGATAAACAAAATTCTCGGGATATGATATCAATAGTGAACTTATTAAACATATTAAGTTTCAATAACATAGCTCTTATACTTTTGATTTTTTTGATATCTAAAAAACCCAGATTGCGTCACTGACTCACTGATGATCATCAAAACTCTTACTCCCTTATTAATAAATAAGGTGTAAGTCAAGTATAGTAATACGTAGGTTTTAAATATATCCGACACTTTCTAATGTCATATAAACAAAAAGGGCTTTATTTATTAATAAGGGGGTTAGGGTACTTCTTGAAGTCCTAGAAAGCTGAAATTTAGTATGTAAGCTTGTATTAGTACACAAGCAACAAAAAAAAACAAACATACAAAAAGAAGTGAAATCCCATCAAAAACATGTAAAATTTTGCCACGCTTTACTAGCGAAACGGCCAAGCCACATATTTTGACTAAGGTGTAAAGTTTGTAAGTTAGGGCTTGTAGAGTTAGGGCGTGTAGAGTTATAAGCTTGGCTCTACATGAGATCTGATAACTTTTTGACAGTGCGAGCCATAAGGTCATATGGGTCAGGTGGGATAATTTATACATCAAAAAAATAAAAAAAAACCGAACGTGCACGAAGTGCGAACGAAGCGTCTCCGTTTCAACTTGGGCAAAAATGATTTCGTATGACTTTCCGATGTCCGATGATGTCCGGCTATTCTAATCGTCAGTCGCATTTGTCAACCGATTCTCTAAATGTTGTAAGCAGGTTTGATAATTTTATGGATAGATGGACACTAGTAATTATAAAATGTTATTACAATTAACATAATTTTATCATTGTGCGGCTGTATAGATTTCTGCCATTGCTCAGTATAGATCTCAGATTATATAAATACTACGTACAAGTTATACCTCAGAGTATATAAATACTACGTACAAGTTATACTCACAGTTATACTATACTTGGCGACAAGGTGTGGTCCAAAAACAAGGTTAACTCTATGGCGAAGCGCTAATTTATGTTGTCACCACAGATTACAGAATACTAAGCAGATAGAGCACGCGGAACACGGGCGTGAGGCAAACACACCAAATACAGATTCAAAAGTAAATACAAACTCAAAAGCCAACACGAAACAAGGCCTCGTATTGTTAGTACGTCACAAGTGTCAAACATTTTCTTAAAAATATGGAGTAAACAATCCACTAGGGACTCTACTTATATCACAAGGGAGTATCACTATTCTGATTAACCGTATAATAGAAGCACAATGTAAGCAGTTGACTGGCCAAGTGCGAGTCGGACTCGCACACCGAGGGTTCCGTACAATATTCACTGACTCAACTTTGATATAAATAAAAAACGTAAAAAAACTTTTCTTGTATGGGCGCCCCCTTTAATTTTTAATTTTATTTCATATAACAATAGCGGCAATAGAAATACACATATTCTGAAAATGTCAACTGTATACCTATTACCGTTCATGAGATACATACAGCCCACTGGCAGACAGATGGACAGACGGACGGATAGCGGATTCTTAGTAATAGGGTCCCGTTTGGCATCCTTCGGGTACGGAACCCTAATGACCACTTTTTGCTCAGTAACCGTTTCGCACGAACTACGCGGGTGGGCTTAATTATACCAACATGAGAAAAATTGACATCACACATCTCGGGTGGAAACACTCATTCGATATCTAGCCTCGGTTTATATTTATCGTGTCCATCCAATAAAACATACATAAAAAACTTGCAACATTAGTAAGTCCAACAGATAACTTATAAACATATTGCAGACTAGCCGTTCGAGTCGCATAAAAAGGAATAGAAATTACAGCTTATACTTAATTTACATTTAAAGTCGATAACAAGGTTAGTTCTGACTTTCCCTAAGGTCAACGGAACCTGTACCTGGACTACATGTCGTAATAATGCAGAGGTGATCACAATCACTGAAGTGGGTAATATAATAATCTAGTTAAGTACGTACTAGGGTCGGTATTCAAATATAAACCGTAGGAAAAATTATCCATTATGAACAAGCAGAGATTCATACAATGATATTTATATAAGCGATTGATAGTATAATGATGTAGGTATTCTTCAGTTCGCTTTCGATGATAAGGCCGAGTCGATGTAAGAATGACGAAGAGAAGTATTAAATCAATTAAGTCACGTATTCTCGGAAAACTGAAAAATACAAGAATTCAAGCTATCTACTGAGCTAAGGTAAAGCTGTGCTACCGAATAAAGAGAAATATGGATTTTTCACCTAAAAAAAGCACAGCTAAAATGTTTTCGTTTGGCACTTTTTTACAATATCTTTATGTAGCTGTAATATCGTGGTTGAATTAATAAAAAAATAATGTAGGTAGCGTAACGTAGTTTATAAAATTTTTAGCTTGAACCTTTTTCAGTTCCAATTTATCATTCATATACCTATATACCCACAGGGTGTTTTTTTTACCTGCCACTGAGGGCAACTTCTGAACTACAGGTCTTAGAGTAAAACGCTGAAAATAACCCCGAGCTGAATTTTGAAGAAAATTAAAATACCATTAAAAATAGAAAAAAAATGCTTTTGTTCATTTTTTTTTTCTTTTTCTGCTTTTACGTCACAATACAAACAAAATTATTTATGACAATCTTGGTCACAAGTTGCTAGAAGTTATCAAAATTGACCTCTAATTGTTTGTCAGAATGCTAAGAGCTAATTTTTTATGGCTAAACATAGTGAGGTCCATGCGAGATCTGCTCTACCTCGTCAAACTTTACGCAGGATAAAATCATACTCAAGGAAAATATAAAATAATATTTTGGATAACTTCTAGCAACTTGTGAGCAAAATTTTCATACATAATTTTGGTCATATTAAGACGTAGAAGCAGAAATTTGAAAAAAAAAAATTGAATAAATTCCATATCTCCGAAAATAATATTTTTTTTAAATATATTTTAATGGCATTTTTATTTTCTTTAAAATTCAGCTTGGGTTTCCTTTCAGCGTTTTTCTCTAAGACCTGTAGTTCAGAAGATGCCCATACTGGCTAGAAGAACAGAATGGCTGAACTGGCTAGAAAAAATAAAACACACTCGTAGGTATAGCAATAAGGATTATTTTATATCTCAAAATTATGTCGAAAGAGACGCGGCGACAGTGTGAGCTAAAAGCGTTATTTATACGTGTTTGGGGACAGGGGGCCTCTTCGCGCCTCACGGCCTAATTAAAATTTAAATTTAGAACCAGACTTTTTAGAATTAATTTAGGTAGCATAATCCCAAGGATCGCGGATCCCATTATAAAAATACCCGCAAAGTGCGAGTCGGACTCTCACACGAAAGGTGTTATTATAGCAGCAATATAACTAAATACACATTCTATGTTAATTTCAACTGTCTACCTATTACGGTTCATGAGATACAGCCGACAGGCAGACGGATGGACGGACGAACAACGGAGGCTTAGTAACAGGGTCCCGTTGGCACCCTTTAGGCACGGAATCCTAAAAATAAACCTCCCACACAGTGAACAAGATCATATTGAAGAGGCCGAGAGCCGGGGACAAAAGTGCCAATCGTGTCCATAATATGTGGACCACAAGCTTGTCATAAGTTTGGCATAGGTAAGGTAATACAAGCAAAAAAGTAACAATCAACGTGGAAAAAACCCCATAAATTCTCAATTGGTAAAGATGTTATTCGAAGCTACATTTCAAGAGGATTAGATGGATTTTTCAGCTTAGGAGATGACTAACCTATAATCAAAAAACAAAATACTCATGCCCCCAGACTTCCCTACGTGCCCCTACTATCTGAATGATTTTGGTTATAAATGTAAAGAAAGAGTCCATAAAACCAATTAATCATCAATAATAAATAAATCAATTAATGATACTCGTATTACTATCAATTTATCATCGAAGATATGAAACTCAGTTGTACCTGTTACCTACAGGTACAGCTATGTATGTTTTACACTACAAATAGGTAGAGCCACAGTAAATAATATACTACGTACAAGAAGAGCTTATTAAAAGCTAGAATTAAATTTTTCCCTTCTTTGCGATATATGAGGTTGCTGAGGATATCTTATTTCAGTATTATATTACAATAGATTAGTTAGATACCTGTGAATTACGCGTCAACGATGGTTAAGCACAGTACAGCGAGCGCGTAGCCCGTGGCGTCCACTCGGGCGAGGGCATGCTGCATGCTGACAATGCGTACACTCCGTATAGAAACTGTTCACATGATACGACTCGAACTCATTGAGCAACGTGATATTTGTTTACCTGCAGAACATGTTGCGTATCACAGGCTCATTGGTAAAACGGCTCAGCAAAATTACATAAAAATGCAACAAATCGAGGCCGAAGGGCGTGCCGCGTAAGTTTGAGTAATGACCGGCGAGGCGCGGCGGCGCGGGCGCAGGCGCTGAGCGTCGCAGTTGCCCCGTGGTGACGCGTTGGGATTTGAATACAATGCTGCGATATTTCAGAGCCGCCCGCGAACACGCATGCATAATCCTTTGCAGTTTATTTAAAAACTGCAACATTCCCCGTGAGAGTGATGGGTAAGTACATCTATGAACAATGCCGTGAACAATGCTCAGACGCGACGAGACGTCCGCCCACCGAACCGAATGTTTTTCGTACCAATTGACCTCCATTTGATGTCCATTTGTAATTAATAACGACAGTCGTCTGCTGAGTGCAGCTCCAAGTTATGAATCCATGTATATTTCATCCATTAAGGCTTACGATCGTTGTTCAAGGCTAAATTGCCGCGACCTGGCAAGCTAGCGTGTAGTTGAGACTGGCCGTATATGACAAACTGTTTCCCATATCTGTAGTTACTAGTTTCCAGACGCCTGGAATAACATGTCAAGAATGAAGATATAATTGCTGTTGAATAGTTTGAAATATTAGCATGCCGCGAGTGGTGACTGTGGGTGTCAACACTCTCCTCGTGCGCCCGGCGTATGTTCACTCGAACATTGTTGAGCATGTGCTGTATCTATCTATTCTGACGTCACTTACTGTTCTATTCTAAACTATTTTTGCTCCAAATTGCCCTATATACATCGACATACTTAATGTTATATTATGTAACAAATAGTCCTGTCCTCGGGAGGATGCGATAAAACCCATCTACAAAATATGTATAAAAACTAGGCTTCTTATCCGGTTTTAAGTGTCGTCTTCAAACGCACCAATTACTACTAGAAAAAAAAGTATATATTAGGTCCTTACATATGAAATTAGCATTTTGTACGTGAGGAATATAAAGTAATTTTTTTTTGTAAAATATATTTAATTAATCAAAGTATGCACCGTTGTTATCTATGCACTTTTGCCATCTCATAGGTAGTTCATTGATCCCTTTGCTAAAAAAAAACATGGGGGCGAGAATCAATAATCTCTTTAAAGGCGGTTTGGACTGCCGCATCGCAGTTACGGAATGGAATGGAAGCGAATGAAATTGTACACAGAATTGTGAAACAGATTTTTATTGGGATGTCCTCGTTGAAAAACATTCATTGGCAATGAAAAGTGCGAGCGGGTTGGTGTTGCGTCCTCGATAGTGAGCGACAGACAGCGGTGGCGGCGGCAGTGAGACCGACACGGCCCGACCGATGCCTATTTGGGAGCAGAGGGCTCCCTATTTGGAAAGCTGCGTTTCGAGTCGAGATCGATATCGAAATGCGTTGCTGCCGCAGTCCGGGCCGCAGCAATGCGACGCTTACCCGTCACCAGGTCATCATCACTCTCCTACAACCATCTTTATGGACATTTTCGGTAACAGTTCATCAGCAATATCGTCGTATCATATACTTAGTCTTTTTTATAGATTTTAAGAAGAACTATCGAGTATGATTATGTAACTACTTATGAGTTGAGAGTTATCATGACTCTTGACCCTAAATCACGGCTTAGAGAACGGCTAGTGACACCTCAATCAATCCTAAGGCTTCGGATCATCAAAGCCTTTAAAAAAACCGATAGAAAGAATAAATAAAAATAAATATCCTGGGACATTCCTCACACACGGTCATCTGATCCCAAACTAAGCAGAGCTTATACTATGGAAACCAGATAACTGATGTAATACAGATAATACATTTCTTTGTAAATACATACTTAATATACATTATTACACCCAGACTCAGTACAAACAGACATGTTCATGCACACAAGTGCATGTCCTGTGTGGGAATCGAACCCACGACCTGCGATGCGATAGGTGGAATCCGCGCCAACTGGCCCGTCAAAAAGAAAAAAATAGTTCTCGATGAAAAATCTTGAATAGTTCTTGAAACTTGGCTGAAAAGGTACCTTTATCATTTCGTATAGGTGTGAATTTATTAAGCACTGAGGATGATCTCAAGGTGCTGTAAATGTACAATCACGAATATTATTTTTTCACCTTTGTTAACACCACAGCACGATTCAACACATTGTAACCTTATAAAGTTTTGTGCAAATGAAGTAGAATTTATAGCATCAGTAAATAAAGGAACATACAATTTGTTATTACATTTTATGTGTGTATTATACGGTCCCAATTTCTACACTGTAACTGAGTGATTTTTATATGCCAAATATGAGAACATAACAATAATCCCAGCGAGTAGGTATGTATAGTATCATGTTTCAACTCGAAATATCACAATATACCTACTTAAATACTTATTCACAAATAGCTATAATGCAAGCAATACAATTTCCAAGGTTTTGCCACTCTTTGTAGAAAGGACCTCGATGTTTGTCATCGCGAAACAAAGTAACTATGTACTAGTATAGTCCGTGTAGATACTACGTATAGGATATTCGGTACCGTTTCACAATGCCTATACCTCAACGTAGCAATATTTTGCTACGAATTTCTCGGTATCTAACAGACTTCAGCGCGTTCTGTTCTAATATCAAATCGCTCGTAAAATGTCTGAGCATTCACGAAAAATGTGCCAGTAAATTTATGTCCCAACATACATTAAGTCGTTAAAAATCACACAAATTCTCAAACAATTTATTCTGTGCTGTTTTTTTTTAAAGCGGGACACCTATTTCTTACTCAAGGTGCTGCAAAGTTTTTTTACCGGCACACGTCTGCTCGCAAAATTAGCGTTACTATTTTAAATTTTAGTAAATTTATTTACATAGGTACTAAAAATGAATTAAACATACCTAAAATAAAATGGACTACATATTTTGAGTCTAATTCAAAAGCTCTGTTCTGCACCTGAAAACAGGACACTCAGACAATGTCCCGTGTATCGCTTAGTTATATGACGATGCTACCGCCGCGCGCCGCAGACAGAATCATCGGTAGGCAGAAAAGATATATCGTCGCGCTCGACTACCACAACGCATTGCAGAAATAAGCAAACCGCATAATAGCCTTCGTCTGTGCAAAGATGTTAAGAGACATCATCATAATTATATCGTGACGTGGAACACGGCTCGGGTGATACGTTATAGGCGCGACGAGTGCGGTGCGCGTGCCGTTAAGCTGAATGAGTGCTCGTTAAAAACCAACCCGCCGTGTAATTAGCAGCCGGCAACACAGGCCAATGAAAATAAAACAAAGTCGCCATGTCCCACGGCCCCTCAGGCGCCTCGTGACTGCTCTCACGGATCCATCACGAAATTTTACACTCGTACTGCATCTTATTATGTGTTATGAAAGGCCTTTCGTCAGTGACAGTGCCTTTTAAGGAGAGCGGCTCGCCTTTTGCGAGCTGATTCCGATAACCTCCCACTGTGACATTTATATTATGGCTTAGGTGATAAGTAGTGATAACTTCAAATTATTCACTGGGCAACAGTGGTTTTGTTTCCCTTGTTTTACAAATTGTTTCGAATAATTTAAATGCCATCTATATGATATTGGAATATTGACTCTAGTTTTTTATATCTTCATTTTTATACCACACTTTAAAAAGATGGAGTATATGAAGTACATAGTATAGAAGAGACGAATGGAAGGAGCACCTGGGGGCACGGTAGTGCCCCCCGCCAAGACAGCCAAGCGAAAAGAAAGGGCACTAACTACCTTTTCTCGAAGCGTTTCGTCGTTTTTTTGAACCCTCATAACTTGGGTTTCGACTATACCAGATAAACAAAATTCTCGGGATATGATCTCAATAGGGAACTTATTAAATCTATTAAGTTTCAATAACATAGCTCTTATACTTTAGATTTTATTGATATGTAAAAAACCCCGATTTCGTCACTGACTCACTGATGATCATCAAAACTCTTAGGGTACTTCCTGAAGTCCTAGAGAGCTGAAATTTGGTATGTAAGCTTCAATTACTACACAATCAACAAAAAAAATATAAAATAATAATAGCCACATATTTTGAATACGGTAACTTCACAAACTCTACAAGTTTGTGAAGTTATAAGCGTGGCTCTACATGAGATCTGATAACTTTTTGACAGTGCGAGCCATATGTCTTGGCAAAATTTTACATGAAAATGTTTTTGGTGTGATACATATTATGCCGACCCCAAATGATTCGGAACGGGGCAGGCAGATGATGTTGAAAAAGATGAAGTATGTGAAAAAAACAAGTTAATTTAATTATTTTGTTATTTATTTCCCAATGGAGTACAGCATGGGGTTCTTCAAAAGGGGTGTGAAGAGATTTCTGCAGGGTCGGCAACGCGCGCGTGATACCCCTGGTGTTGCATGCGTCCATAGGCTACGGTAACCGCTTACCATCAGGCGGGCCGTATGCTTGTTTGCCAATTAAGTGGTATAAAAAAAAAATCTTTTTGTTATGCATTGCAAATTATTTTATTTTAGTTTTACACTAACTTACATGAAAGTAAAAAAATATTAAAAATTATGTTACACTTCAGAGAAAAACCTATGATAAGCTTTTCTTCTGTAAGGTTTTTGAGGAAAATCTATTTGTTAAGACGAGCAGTAATCTACCATCTTTTGACGGTCCCATCTACCCTAATACCTGTCCTTCATCACTTGTAGAGCCTCGTGGAAGCTCCGTATTCCACACTGTAATCTCCCAGATTATCAGGAAATCTATCCAGGAGGATCCATATTTATGCTCATATTCGCTCCTAAAATGTTTGAGATTTTTATCGAAAATTGCACAAATACTCTATAATTTGGTGCTTTATGGTTACCCAGAAAATTTTCTAGCAACACCACTTAGCATAAAGCAAATTTGAAATAGACAAAACACATAATAAATCATGCTGCTGAAAAGCCGATTTAAAATGTTTACTGTTCTAATTATTGTAGATACTCCAAAATTTTAAAAACCAGAGCTAATATGGTACGTAATTTTATAAATACAATCGCAAACTGTGTGCTTGAAATCATACAAAACCGTAGAGATATCCAGAGCGCAACAAAAATAATATATTTAGTTTTACTTAAGAAAAACTGTTTAAATGGTCACGTCAATAAAGTCAAATTATTAAAGACGATATTTGCGTCACCATTTAATCTGTAGGTATATTAGTTGTTAAGCGTTATACGAGTAAGTCCGTACATTTTTAGCATCTGGATTTCATGTAATTTGCCCTTAACACCAAATATTTACATTGTTTAGGTAGAACATAATCAAAATTAAAGTAATGTAGGTTATATGAATTATAGATACTATACATAAGAGTACCTACATAGCTTAGTATTATTATGGTTGACATGATCAAACGCCTTGGTCATATCCATTTATTAGGTACAACAGTTCGTTGACTCTATCAACATTCGTTGACTTTATTAAAAAATATTGTCATATTTATTTATAGCAGTATGTATGTAGTAAAATAGTATAACATTATATCTTAAACCTCTACATTACAAGACTTCATTGATGCCATTGAATCAAGTCAATCTTAAGGCGTTGATAGCTCAGTGATAGTGACGTCGGATACCGAGACGAAGGTCCCGGGTTCGAATCCTACAATGAGCTTGAGCTTTCGGTGAAGGAAAACATCGTGAGGAAACCATAGCACGGTGGTAGGGTACTTTGTAGTACCCACCTGGCTGGCTACCACCCTCAAGTTGAAAATCTGTCGCCAAGCACCTATCGGTGTGTTCCGACAGCTGCACTTGAGAGCCAGTTCCTTCTAGGCTTTGTGTGCTTACCACCTTCGGCCACATGATCACTTACCATGGTGAGATTGTGGTCAAGCACAGGCCTATACATAATAAAAAAAAATAAAAAAAAAATCTTACCATGAAAAAAGAAAAAGAAGCGAAAATTCTTCGAACAGTTTAACGAGTCATAAATAGGAAATACATTTTTGCTGAGGACAGCTATTATCACGTCAGAAGGAGCTGGTTTTATCTCTCAATTTAGTCATAATTTCATAATGACAAAGAGGCGGCGCCAGCGGACGTCACTCGTCGCGCGTCGCCTCAGTGCGTGGTCCGCGCGCGGGAGGTCCGCACTTGCATCGCTTAAGGTAACACTAATTGAAAACCGCTTTAAGGATGCTGGCTGATCGATAACACGATAATGTCTTTAATGCCAGTCTTGTGTTGGCTTGGAATATTACATTTTGTCTTACCCATTTGCTAAAATAAAGGGCAAGTCTCACTTGATAGAACGGATCCAACGAGAAGTGTCTTCTCTCAGTAAATCTACCTTCACGACCTTCACTATTGAATTCGAGCAGTAGGTAGATAACTCTATTTTTACAGACTAAAATAATGCGAGACATTTCATTAAGTTTGTTTTGATATCGTCGCGTCCCAAGACACTTCCTTGGTATGCGACGCCCGCTCAATTGATATTAGTAAGGCGCTAGGTGCCGCGTGCCTTCACGCTCTGAGCGCTTCGGCAACCTCTAACATATTGTTTATTGTTCACTATCGAGTACGATAATGCAAATATTCATCAAAACATTCAACTATTCATAAATTATATAATGCCTTTATATAAAACCTTTATTAAAGTCATCAAATTTAGTTGGCTAATAATTATTCGGTATATGCATATCATCATCAGCCTATAATGTCCCACTGCTGAGTACAGGTCTCCTTTCACAAATCAGGGTGAAAGTGAATGGGCAGATACTCCACCACGCGTGCCCACTGCGGGTCAGTGGAGGTAGGCTAGTGGTCAACCTAATGTTGGAGTTTTCAAGCCGCCTAGAAGGCCTTCAACTAGCTTAACGACTGTGATACACAATTAAGTGATAACCGGGACCAACGGCTTTACTTGCCTTCCGAAGCACGGAAACGCACGATTTGAAATACCACTAGGCGGTCCAGGTACCGACCACGACTGTGGTAGCTTAATTTGCCGGTCGACTTATCATGCTACACCACGAGCACTTCATATATGCTTCGTATATGCATATAAGAGAACTTAAAGATTTATTCAAAATCAGAAATCAAAATCAAAAAGTATTTTATGCAGTTTAGGCCCTGTTAAGGCACTTATGAACGTTACATACAGTTAGATTTACCTGTATATTATTTATTTAGTAGTGAAAGTTATTTGCGAACAGTTCCTAGCTTAGAGTATAAGCGACGCCGAAAACGGGCATTATAATGGCGCATTCATATTTAATCAAATGTGTCGTACGCGCTATACCGCGTAAAATCAATATTGTGTATGTAGCACCGTAGAAGTTGAGTCGCGACGCAACATAATGTTGTGATTTTATTAATGGACTATCTCTGTAATGAATCAGCCAACATTGTAGTAGTCGAGTCGTAACATAATCCGTTCCAGCTATTATCGATGTTATGAATTTTCTAGAGCACAATATTTCTTCTGAATGAACTCGGAGGTAATTACTTACTTGTCAAGTTTGCGACCCGTGGTACTTGTACTATCTATTTTATCTTTTTGTTGTATCTATTTTGTGCCCGTAGGTAGGTTTATTTCATTTTTGATTTTAAGTGTGGTAACTATAAATACAATACATAATCAAAAGAAACACTTTCAAATATTTGTAATAGATACAAATAAATTATCGGTGTTTTTAGCATTTGGCCTATTTTTTGTATTACTTTCTAACGATAATTAGTCTTCTTTACCTTTACCTATCATAACTTTTTCTGCATTAGCAAGATGATTGTTTTCAGTCGATATACATATTTCCGCAGTCGACTGTATTTAAGTTTTCACACATTCGGCATCATGTATTGAATGCAATACGTTTGTCCCTCTCTATTTCTAACGCACATCAGATTCGGACATTTTCTTAGTCTTTTAGTTGACAACCATATAGCGGTTCAACACGTCTACATAATATGTACTATTTAGCATCTGCTGGAGTTGTGTACCTTCCTAGTAAACAGATATTGGCTTTACGCGGCCCGCAACGTTTTAGCACGCCCGCAAGAGAACACAAATTACAACCAGTTGCATAACATGCATTATTAAAACGCGACAACCTTATAAGAAAGTATTAATGTGATAGAGACTACGTATGTCGCATGCGGTGAGTCAGAGCAGAGCCGAGCTCAATGACCCTCGCTCACCCGCCGACGCATACTATTCCTGTGCTGCCATGCACTACATTGCTTCATTTCAAATGTGAGCTAACGTTTTTCATGAATTAATGACAATTACAATTAAACAGCTCACTTGAAGGATGAGATTTTCTTAATTCAACAGCGGCCAACGAGCCACGCCAGACGTCCAACAACGTGATTAGTGCCACCGTTCTATTGTATCACAGCTGTGTACAATATTTTATTTTATTGAGACCGGTGACGGTAAATAAGTAAATAAAATCAATTATAATAAAAAGATCTGCATCATGCTTTCGTATAAATAAAACACTTCCCTACTTTTATATTATTTCGAACATGATTACGAATATAATATAATGGATGAGGACTCCCAACGTTTTTGAAGCATACTCTAATCGTCACAAATAGCTCATCTCATTTATTTATACTTAGTGAGTGTTTGCAAAGTAACAAATACAGAAGAAGTCGTGTCAGAAACATCATTCATCAGTCGGTTTGCAAACGTGTAAATTTGCATACGACCGCAAGTCCAGTCTCGCAGGCGTCGACTGGAATTAAAGAGGGCCGAGAGGGCCGATCTCGTGTCGATACTGTCACATGACTAATGGAGCAGGCGCCGATCACAGATATCGACAAAATAAAATAAGCTTGGGCCACCGCCACCACCGCGCCTCGTCCGCGCCGCCGCGCGCCGCCTGGCTGCCTCGAGCCTCTACTCGAGCGGTCCAGTGCGGGCGGCGCGCCGTGGTGCGGCGCGCGGCGTGAGCGCAACATGAGTGCGTTTTCACACGAGACGATAACGACACCGTAACCACACAGTAAAAAAACTGTGACGATTTAGCCGACCATACATTTCTATGTACCGTTTTCACACGCAACGATAACGACACAGCACTGCACGACACAGGAACGATAATTCGGCTATGTCGTTGGTTCGGCTAGATCGTGACGATTTTTTTACTGTGCGATTTAGCGGACCTTCGAAATGTATTGCAAAACGTCGGGACTTTCACACGGCGAACAGCACGATAACGATAACGACACTTCTTGTCACCTCGCTGTAACTGTCGTTACGGTGCGGTTATCGTTCCTCGTGTGAAAACGAACAACGACATGACCGTTTGCCAATTATCGTCGGTCGTTTATCGTCGCGACAAAAATGTGTCGTTATCGTCTCGTGTGAAAACGCACTGAGCGTTCCCACACGAAACGCGCCGCACCGCAATGACGTCCGTGACTCACCCGCACGGTACACGACAAACAAAATCTGACGATGACCCTGACCAGAGCAGCTTCATAATATTATCTCACAAATTCGTAACGTGAACGTACCTATTGCAGAACACATGACCAAAGATTTAAGACATTTGATTCGAGGTAAGAAATCATAATAAGATTAGAGTGTAAACATTTGTGCGAAACATGTTACCTTACTGTCTCCATAAATTTGAGGCTTACGCTATTATGTTTACACGACTCTTTAGAAACTTTACCGACCGGAGTAGAGCTGATAAATATTGAGGTGTAGTCCGTGCTTATCGTAAAGTATGGAAATAAGCGCTCAATCTGGACAAGCCTTATGATAACAATTTATAACATAATTGTTTAACCTACATTCCTGTGAATCCTGTTAAAGTGGATGGTCCATATTTTTTACTAAGGTTACACATAAAACGCTATTTAACTAACATAGAGTTTAATAGTCATGTTAATAACGTTACCTTACTGTCATTGTCAAACAATGTGATGTGACATTATTTACGTGACAATTTTTTAATCAGTATTAGTTGAATAGCGTTTAAGAGTAAGGCTGTACGTACGAATAATAGGTCGGTACAATACCATTTCTAGCTACGCTGCGGACAGGCTTCCTTAATTTAACATAGGGCGGGGCCCCGGGCTGATTCGGTGCCGGAATTCCCACAAACATTCATCAAATGATAATAAGGTCAATAACATAAGACGGAATCTTATCTATTTGAGCATCGATGAATTTAACTTTTGCAAACTGTCAAAAACTCACGTGTTCGATCATGAAACATTTATCTGTTGGACATAGAGTATTATCTAACTTTATCATGACACGAAGGAATTTAGCAGTACCAACCCCACACAAATAAAATAAACAATAATATAATTTATTTAGTGAATGTATATTTTAAAGGTTGATAAGCATACGCGGTCACGGCCGACTAAGGACATTTGAAACACCGCACCCGGGGCAAACTCGCGAAAGTGAGTTTGCTTGTTTGTTTGTTACGCCTTCACGCCTCAAGTACTCAACGGAACATCATGAAATTTGGCATGCTGATAGCCTATGGTATGGAGTGTGTTCACTTTAAGGGTTGACAATTATTTTATAGAAAATGATATTAAATAATGATTAATTATTGAAAATCCTGACTATGATTATTTAAGACGTATTTGAACCCCAGATAACGTAAAATCTATCAACTCCAGATCGATAATAAACATATTTTTTCGGTTCTCAGTAGGTACACGCAGTTTTTTCTAATATTTTATTTAATTATGTGTTGTGGTTACAAACTATTTATGTTATGCTAATGTAAATCTATATTATGTGCCAGGCACATACAATTTTAAAGTTTTATGAGCACGATTATCGAAAGTAGCTAAGGGTTCTTTTTTTGCACTTTGAAACCGTAAAAACTGCCGTATAATTATATAAATATACATAAATTAAATAAATATAGACGTGCCGGTTAGTAGTCCCCATTTATACTAAGATGGAAAGAAACATATTATTTTCATAATGTAGAGGCTCAGAGTAAATAAATACTACTAGAGGCTAGACGCATAGCGCTTTATTGAGGAAGTATGAAAAGCTTTTCTTACTCGAACTCCGAGATGTTTTCACTACTTTTCATCACCCGCAGAATTCACACTTTCATATCTTACCCAAAATTTTATTAAAAAACGTGTAACATGATTTATCAAGTAAACATATCAATGAGCGTATAACAAGCACAGGGACATACACGACTGTGCTCTTACGATGTGCTAATGAAAGAGTATCGATTTTCGGGCAACAAAAGTTTGACGTCAATAATTGGCAAGTACGTCAAGATTACTGTGTGTGTACCCTGAGGCGAGTGTAACAGGTCCGCCGGAAACGCGTGTGACAGTGGGTAAATATCGAGACCTTGCCAAATGAGTATTGCAAGCGTTGGGTAGGGGAGCGGTACGGTGCACCGGTGGCCGGTGGCCGGTTGTCGGGCGGGCAGACGCCACCGCGCCGCTAACGCCGACGACAGACGCTTCCGTGGCGGCGGAGGCCGCGTGACGCACAACACCACTAAATATACCGCTGACAATGAGACACTCTGCCGCCGACTAAGGTGCGACAATTACCAAAAACTGAAAGTGCGAAACTTCGCGATTCGCCTGCCTTTGTAAATCTCAATAAAAGGCGGTTCAACAACCTACCAACGTGAATGACGCGTCGTCTAGATATATGCGGTATGCGGTTAATATCTACCAAGATCAAAATAAATCGCTAGGATTATTGCCAAGTGGAAAATCATTTAAAATATATTGGACACGCGGAATTTACTTTGACAATATTTTGACAGTGTGCGGTCGCAGGGATTTAGAGACGCCCGCGACTAAGCACTTGAGTGAGATTCTTCGATCGTTTTAAGAGTTTCGTTTCCAGATGTTCTAAACGAAACTGCATTGTTGTGGCAATTATGTCTCTATACTAGCCTCTAACTCCTTAGCCAAGTAAGGTAGATCCTTTAATTTTACGTAATAATTTTACGACAAGAGTCCTGAACACACTTGGCTAGCTCAGTGCAACGTAAAATCTAGTTACCTAGTTTTCAAATAAACACCAAGATGCAATTAAACATACATACTTATTTACACACAATTATATACATAGTAATAATGTTTTTTTTATAAGCATTCATAAATTATGAGCGGTACACCTGCGGGTCGCCGCCGCACCGCCCGCGCCGCGCCGCACCACACCACCGCGTGCGATGGTGTGGTAATCAGGCGCAGGCGCAGGGCGCCGATGCAAGAGAGAAACGAGCGCCGCCCGGTGGCCATCTAAGGAGTGCAACAGTATAACCGGACCGACGACGGCCCCCTATTTAGAATGATCAGCCCATAATTTCGAGTCGATATCTTAGCTGTTCACGCTGTTCTGTGTCACGCTGACAAATTTACTGGAATTGGGATTTTTACTAACTGCCCCGTAACTATTCTACTATACCTTCTATCTACGTGGATGTGCAATACACATAGTCTATTCATTCGTGTAGGTACCATTATTTATTTATTTGCCTTTGTGTGACCAATTTCGTAGTTTGCGACTAATTATTAAAATTATAATAGCTAATTCTAAACTCAATACACATAATTGGGTAAGCATTAGATTGTGCATTTTGTACTTCACGGTCGTTGGTTCTTTTTCAGTAGCCATCGACCATGTCATATTATATTCTTTATGGAACACCGAACACGACGATCATTGTGCGACTATTGTCTGCAGCAGGAAAACATACATCAACTGCGAGGATGTATTTAAGGTGATTCCATCGGCGTAGTCCACAAAACAAATTATGCATTTTTATTGCATATTACAGACACATCTTGATATTGAGAAATAACTAAAACATATACATGTCGGAGAATGAGATAGTTAGTCGAACTCAGTTGGATTATGATATTATCGTGGTACAAGGGTTGGGTGAAATAGTAGCAACACTGATTTGACTTTAACGTAAATAACAGACTTAATGAGGGTATTTGTAAAAAGTAAGAATACTGATTTGACTATAACGTGAATAACAAAGTTAATAAGGGGATGCGTATTGCTTTTGGGACAATTAGTTTATCACAAGCTCTCGAGCTGTACACATCTCAGTGCAATCGTTGTTACACCCGGTTCTTAAGCCTATACTTATTTAAGAATGTAAAATTGTGTGAAGTGAAGTGGAGTGATTATTTAATTGTAATATTACGACAATAAACACATTGGGCCCGTGAGGAGTTTGTTGCGTCGCTTCTTCTCCTCATACGGGACTTTTACGAAGCGATGGTATAAGGTTGTTTTATTGCCTGCACTGCGCCCACTGAATCCTGATACCACTGAACCCTAATTGTGGTCTTTGTATCGCTTGGCTGTCGCTGACTCCGACATCAGGCGTGGGATAAAGACAGGCAATTAAAACCATACTTGAATTGTTTCTACATACTTTGAGGACTGCCACGTGCTTGAGAACCCCGAACACGTGTCAAATAGTGGCTTGTGACAAGCGAGGGATGACGTCAAGAATGAAGACTGAATAAAGTTTGGTGGCATCGTAATAGTGTAACTAAATGAATCATGAGATGCGCGTGCTTATACGCGACATGATAATAGCTAGATGGTGGTCATTCCATGCTGCGCGGTTGTCTGCGGTGCTTCGAGTGTGGGAAAAACAGGTCATGTGATCGTTCCTTTACTTCTTACATTATTTTATTGTCTAAGCTGTACCAAATGCTGTGTTGTGTTAAATGTTACAGATATGGTGATGCTGGCTACTTTGCGAATAACTGCCCTCGTGTCTGCAACTTCACTGCAGTCAAAAGCAGTCGTGGCAACGGCAGCGCGGTTGGTAGCAACACTGGTGCAGTGAGCAACAGCAACCAGCGTCCGGTTGACCTGTGCTGCATTCGGCAACCCTACTGGATAGATGGCTATTTTCTGTGAGTCGATTTCATGTTGTTTACTAATGGATTACGAAGGTACCTGAGGTACAAGTACCCATTGTTGTTGAGATTATAGTTGGTTAGCGTTTTAATTGGATTTAAGTGCGTGTCCTCTTGAGTCTCAAATTATTATTTTGCGTTTAGGTCACGGAGATAATCACGGGTATAGTTATCGTTACGGAACTATTAGTGTTTAGCAGTCATAGAGATTATGGGAGCTAGATTATAGTCATAATCGGATAGTCAGATAAAATTGGCACCTAATGATTTGAGTTGTACTTGCTTATTAAAATACTAGCGTGATACTTAATAAGATGAGCCGCACCTAGGCTGCGTAGTTTAATATCCCAGTTTGTGTTGAAGCGTTAACAAGATGTGTTGTTAGTGTGACGTGACGGTATGCTTTATTATTACCCTTGTTTAAGTTGTTACGCAAATGAGACTAGACTTTGATGCGGTACTCATCAATATTGTTTTAGCAAGATTATTGTAATTGATTTTATTATCGTGAAATTGCGTTTTGATTTCGTGACGATTTCGGAATTGAAAAATGTAGGTAGAAATAAACTACGATGGTTAAGAGTATAGTGTAAGCAACTAACTAGGAGTTGAGTGAGTCCCTTGATAGCGATGTACTGTGCTGGTTCCATATGCGGTTGGCAATGTCCTTTGTTTATGTCCCTGACATTTATTCTCATAGTGAAGGTCATGTAAGGTTATGTAATGCCTCAATGTTTCTAGGTCGTTAAAATCACACAATATTTTAATCTCTTACGTCATATAATCTCACGATAGGTTTAAACTAATGCCAATTAGGTAGTGTAGTTCATTTTGGAGTGAAATTCTATCAGCCGGTGTAAAGTTGACCTTACTATTAGCTATTATGTAGACATAGCCTGATAGAAATTGGTATCTCTTAAGTAAACTTAAGTTGTCCGTGAAGTGAATCGATTAGTTCGCTACAATAGTGTTCGTTATTTAACTTGTCTCTCTTTCACTATTCTATTTTGCTGTCACTGGTCTATTGATAGATAGTGCAAAGTGCTAACGCAAACTCGATAAAGCAAGATTAGAAAGAAAAAGAAGGCTAAAATGACTTATGGTTCTGTTAGGGGTCTGAACGGTGAGTTGGCCATTTACACGGTGTTGTCTAAATGAGGCGAGGTGGCCATTTAGACGGTGTTATCTGACTAGGCTAGGTGGCCATCTGGAAGGATAGGTGAAGAGATTTACACAGAGTCGGCAGACGCGAGTGATACCCCTGGTGTTGCAAGTGTCCAAAGGCTGCGGTAACCGGCTGGCATCCGGGAGGCCGTATGCTTTTTGCCAGAATTTGTGGTGATCTAGAAGAGATTTCTGCAGAGTCGGTACGCACGCGTGTGATACCCCTGGTGTTACACGCGTCCAAGGGCTGCGGTAACCGGCTACCATCCGGGAGGCCGTATGCTCTTTGCCAGATTTAGTAGTAATCTAGAAGGCGTAAAGGCCTGTCTAAATGAAGCGAGGTGGTCATATAGACGGAGTTGTCCAGAAGGCGTGGTGGTTATCTGGAAGGCGTGGAGGCCATTGGCGGCCACTTAGACTATAAACGGCGCGGTGGCTGTTTCCATAACACGATACAGTGCGGAGATCATAGATTTTCGTTAGTAGTCCGTGAATATTCTATAAGCAATGGCTTTGGGTGATGTAGTACAGTCTATTCTTGCCTAGAAGACTATAAAGTTAAAACTGCCTCCCTTAGGTAAGTGCGTAGGTAACAAACGTGCTTGGTGGAGCAGTAGGGCTGTTGATCTTTTACCTGTGTTGACTTTAGTGTGTCTTGAATTGATGAGATAAGTTAAGAGATTGGAACTGTATCATTGGTTAGTATGAGTAAGCGTTAGTGTAATGATTAAACTGAAGCGAATCAAGTTTAGGCAGGAATGGCCGAGCGAAATTATCAGTTACTGTGCTGGACTTCTTTGGTTTCAGGTGCATCTGGTAGAGTTTTTCACACGAGGACGTGTGATTCGCAGGATGGCCGTGTCGGAGAATGAGATAGTTAGTCGAACTCAGTTGGATTATGATATTATCGTGGTACAAGGGTTGGGTGAAATAGTAGCAACACTGATTTGACTTTAACGTAAATAACAGACTTAATGAGGGTATTTGTAAAAAGTAAGAATACTGATTTGACTATAACGTGAATAACAAAGTTAATAAGGGGATGCGTATTGCTTTTGGGACAATTAGTTTATCACAAGCTCTCGAGCTGTACACATCTCAGTGCAATCGTTGTTACACCCGGTTCTTAAGCCTATACTTATTTAAGAATGTAAAATTGTGTGAAGTGAAGTGGAGTGATTATTTAATTGTAATATTACGACAATAAACACATTGGGCCCGTGAGGAGTTTGTTGCGTCGCTTCTTCTCCTCATACGGGACTTTTACGAAGCGATGGTATAAGGTTGTTTTATTGCCTGCACTGCGCCCACTGAATCCTGATACCACTGAACCCTAATTGTGGTCTTTGTATCGCTTGGCTGTCGCTGACTCCGACATACATATCTAAAACTTTTGATTGAAAGCATCTACCTACAATTATTTTCTTAGTTATAAGTTGTAAACAATGTTTTAGGTAATTATTGGTTAATTTCCAACATTACGCAATTTGTAAGTAAAACTGCAAATTACAAAAAAACGCAAGTATGTTGTAATTTCGCGGGAAATGTGAAAGGATTCACCAGCATCAGCGCTACATGGCGAGTTGTCGCACTGAGACGGACGCAAACGCAACGTTGTTATATCCGAATAAGTATTATCTATGCGTCTACTTAAATATACTCCGTGACTTTTTATTCGTCTTAGAAACCCAGCCCACATAATGTACTCAATGAATAGGTACATTTTATACGTAAACTTTAATTATTAACTCGAGTTTTCATAATTCTAATCAATTTTTATTTTTAATTATACAAATGATCAAAAAAGTTTTTTTATTAATGATTTACCTTTTCAGTGGGCTGCGTTTCTAAGACGAATAAAAAGTCATGATTTAGTATTGCTTCCTATTGGTATTTCTATCGAAGAATGCACGCCTCATCAAGATCCCTTCAACTTAATTGTCTCTCTAAGTATAATCTCTATGTATGTTTATTCTAATTATAATAATAATAATATAATTTATTTTCCTCACAAAACATTACAAATTTTACATAAAATAAACACAAGATACAACAACTGAATTGTGAAGGACTGGTGTCTGAGCTAGGCAAATCCTGTGTTACAGATCACCAGGCCCCCAAAAGTGGCACTAGTGCAAAAACTTTTAAATTTAGAAGATAATGTAATGCAAGTTACAAAGCCTAAAATCTATTCATAATGCAAAATTTAAAGATTAGTTTGTATGTGGAGTGTTATGTGTTGTGGGAGTGTAAGTGTTGTGGGAGTGTAAGTGTTGTGGGAGTGTAAGTGTTGTGGGAGTGTAAGTGTTGTGGGAGTGTAAGTGTTGTGTGAGCGAAAGGTGTATATGTTGATTGGGAATGAGTTTAATTTTATTAAAAGAAATTTTTTTTTGAGAATTAAATAAGACCAAAATAAAAACAATGTAAACGCTTTTAATAACGACAAACGTTTGTTTTTACACGACGCTAATTAGGCACACTCGTCGTAGAACACCATCGCAGAGGAAAATCTCTAGAATTACTTAATTGTATAATGGGTATAACAGCAAGTGGGTACTCTGAAATATAGTAAGTTGCTTTATCTCAGACCAGTTCCTGCTGCGTTGCTGCTTCTAGCATATTAATTAGGCAAGGTCAATTAACTTTAAAGTGATTCTATTAAATGAAAATATATCCGACGTGAAAGAAAATATACTAGCTACAATGTATCAACGATAAATCGTTTGCATACACAATGTGCATTTTATACATAGTTTATACAAATAGGTACTTACAATCTCTGCGCTCAACGAGAGCTTGGATATGAAAGTCACACTAGCATTTATCCAAACACGTTTCGCGACCGATTGAGAAGAGTGCTCGGATCCATTACATTGCGTTAACAAACAATTTTGCGTCGGGCCATTAATACCACTGGGTGTATATAAAATAAGTGCGATATTGGCATGCGACACAAGAGACAGTCGTGTTTGTTGAGGCTGCCCAAGCGGCTCCGCCGATGGGTAATCTCTAGAAAATTGACATTCGGCGCCAAAAGGAGCTCTGTGAGTGATTGTGAGTGCACCATTTGGCGCGAACTGGAAGTGAGTAAATATTTATTGAGCCTGGATTCATAAGTGGCTGCGTATTTGCACTTGGCTATTTTATTTCATTATGCATGACTTTCAAATAAGTAAACAACTTTGCAACTCCTATAGTATCATGTTGTTAAAGCATTAAATTAAAATACTCATAATACTTTAGTACTTATATAGGTACAAGACTTGAGGCAATTCTGTAAAATAATCTCTATTGGTTTTATGAATAGAAACGAAATATTTCTGTACAGTACGCATGTAAGTACATATTATCCCGCGGCTTCAAGCGCTCGTATCAGAGGGAAACAGCTATTTTTTTCCAAAGTTTACTTTCGCCCGTTCAGGAATAAAAGTGGTTAATTAATAAGTATCTACAAATTCTTTTTTTTATATAACTAAGTTCGCCTACCTGGTGTTAAGCGGGTACCGTTACCGTAGCCATATGGACGCTTGAAACACACGAGGCATCACATCGCAAACGCGTTACCAACCCTACTTCCCTCCCGGATGAGCTCTGGCGACCGCCACTCACGCGCAGGAACACAACATTGTTATTTGACCCCAGTAAACTACGAGCGACAGCTTGCGGCTTAGTTAGAAAATGGTC
The DNA here is from genome assembly GCA_947623365.1 of Achlya flavicornis. Lineage (NCBI taxonomy): Eukaryota > Metazoa > Arthropoda > Insecta > Lepidoptera > Drepanidae > Achlya > Achlya flavicornis. The sequence continues at coordinate 8,516,909 of OX392467.1, forward strand.
AGGGATGGCCAAGAAGTCAACGGCGCCGCGGCGAAGGCAATTTAGGTAGCGCGTTAATGTAAGTTCACTGCATATGAAAAAGCAGTGCCAAACAAGTGAAATAGATTGAAAAATAAATATTCTAGAAAACTTTTATTTTTTAAATTTTGGTGATATATTATTTGTTATGGCTAGGTAGCTAAAATAAAAAAATTGTTATTTATGAATTATTTATTTAAATAGTCCGCTATTAAAAGGTTGGTATGGTATTGATGGTTGGTGCAGATATAAACAAGTTGATAGAAAAAAAAAAATGGCAACTTTAGCTTTTTCTGGTGTATTTTCCACATAGTTATCCTAGGTACTATTTTAAAATTTACCAAAATTAGTACAGAAATTACTTACTGTCTATTTTAAGTCCAAATTAGTTTGCCCTTTCAAAAGACCTCAACGGGGGTCAAATATAATAATGACGAAATTAATTTAATTGTTGTTGATAGCGAATTGTGGCTGTAGACGTTTTTCATAGAACACATTACATACATAGTTCTTTGGCAAACTAAGAATAATATTGTTTGAGGTCCAAACAAATTAAACGAATATATTTATTTATTTTATGGGGTGTTCCAATAAAATTGATCATTTACTTTAATTAAGGAGATATTAAAAAAAATGTAGAAGATTTTCTCAAATCTTATAAAATACACACAACGGTAGACGCACACAGCTGTATGGTAGGTAACGGCATACATGCATTTATACATTAGCTAATATGTATGTGCGTGTGTGAATACAGGATGGTGAATGTTTTTAGGAAATACTTAGTATTGCACTAGCTGTTCGGCGCGGTTTTACCCGCGTTCTCGGGATTAAAAGAAGAAAGTGAAAAATAACAGACGGTCTAACAGTTACTTTCGCATTTATAATATTATTGTAAATAACTTTGTTTACATTTTTTTTAATTATTTTTTCTTTTCCCAAGTCTGTAATGTATACCTCACGTCATAAGCTTTTTTGTCTAAATAAAAATCATCTGTAATGATGATAATTATCATTTATGTGATGGTAAGCTGTTCCCGTAGCCTATAGATGCATTATGTAAAACAACAGGTATCAAACGCGCCTTGCCGTGCCTGTAAAAATTCTCTTCACACCCACAGCAACATGCATAGCACAGCGCCTCCTCGTGGAGCTCTGGCGACCTTACTACTTACTCACCGCAGAAACACAACACAACATTCACAGCAATCCATTATTCAAATTGCAGATATATTTCTCAAAGACACACCTACAAAACAAAAAATTACAATTATATAGGATTAAAACGTGCTTAAAACCAATTTATACCTAAGGGTGTCGCAACTTATTCCCCTCTATATAATTAAATAATTATTTTATTTCGCAGTCAATTCACATGTTTACAAGACAATCATATGCAAATTGCTTTCACGTTAGGTACACGAGTGGTATTTGTAATTGTTCAACTGTTCTTATCGAGAAGCTGATGAAATTGTATACCCTTGTCGCGGGATACGCCTCATATCACCGCTGATGTCATTTAGATACCTATGCCGATATCAAAAATGACCCAGCAACGCCCCATGTTCTTGAAAACTGTAAATGATATCTAAGGCCCGATGTTAATATTGGGATACATCAGGTTTTTTGATATTAAGAGATGAAAGCCTAAGGCTATAAAAAGTGATAAAGTGCGCAAAGGTGTGCTGCGATGAGAACAGTAACCATGAACGGATGCACGTGCACCGGCGCGGGCGCGGGCGCAATGGACTAGCGTGGTGTAGCGCGGGTGGCTTGCACTTCCGACTCACATTCATTCCCGCGCCATTCATGCAACTGCGTCATTCATTTAATTCAAGTTCATAACGAGAGCCGGCACCCGTACGTGGGAGGAGTTCCGTAACTCGACCGACACACCCGCGCCACCTCGCCACCTCGCAGCCACGCCACCGCGCCCGGCGACGTCGTACTTTATCCAAATCTTTTATTATCGATAAACATAACTGATAAGCAGAGCCGTTTTCACGATTCTCCAGTTCGACCCCGAAAATGCCCGTAAAATAAATTGGATCGCTCAACTTTTGAAACCGCATTTATCGTTTCTGCGTATTTACTTCGAGACGCTTTAAATTCTCTAACGCACGCAATATTTCACGGGTCTTAAGAGTAAACTTCTAATTAGATGCGGGTGGAGGTATCTCTGTCAACCGACGTTATCCAGCGGCGCGCGGCGCGGTGGCGGCGACACAGCGCAGCGGGCCGGCTGCGGTCGTTACGAAATGATCGAATTTAAGGAGTGAGTCGAGGTGTTAGGTGCCGGTGCGGGTAGGTATTAGCAGCGGCGGCCGCGGCGGCGGCTATGTGGCGTGGCGCCGAGATGCTATCAGAGCATCCCACCACCGCACCGTGTCATACTTTTCAAACTTTTTGGTTTGTTGGGTCGCGCGGGGGCGTATTGTGTTGTATGCAATTGTAGCACGCGAGGGCACCGCAGGCCGACGACCCGCCCGTCGCCCGCTCCGTATAATCCGACAGCATTATGGGCGACCCGGCGCCTTTGTTGGCTACCGGCTTAATGAGGACCCGTGGCGTGGGTGGCTTATGACACGTCAGGATCTTATCATAAAGGTGCCAAAAATTCTACCTGGCCGAGGTTGCGCCGACGACATTCCTATCTCGCGCCTTTGAAAATTAATGTCTATTGTCTGCGCATAATGGCGGGAAGCATTAGGGATTACGAATGACACGATGTTTTTTCCATAGGAAGGTGAATAAGACCCTTGTTGACATAAAAAAAAATCAAAGGTATCGTGTTCCGAAATGGCGATGACTCCCGGAGCGGTGTAACGTCGAGTTTAATTGAGATGTATGCACTCAAACTCTTTGACCCCAATTAAATTCGTGGAAGTGAGTTCGTCGAGCGTTAATTAACTGCGCTAATATTTGCTGTGAACACGCCAACGGTCAAACACATGTCCATTGTAATTGCAGCAAACACTACTGGCAGATATACTGTGGGCCCACCTATTTCAGATGGAATGCCGAAATTATACGAGTATAGGTACATATATGTGCATGCACACCAAGATTTGGTTATCATAATAAAATCAAATAAAAAACGTGTAATCTATCTATTTAATCCTACAGTGCCTGTTAATTTTGCCGCATATGCAGCTAAATATACGAATTCAATTCTTAATTTTTCTGCCCCAATTTGGCACGTACCTAAGTAAATTGTTTATACCTAATACCGTTCGTTTAAAGGCAGTTGTACGACGTTTTTCAATACAGATATAAAGCGGCAAATGTGGCGAAATAAACCTCCAGTTTCCCGAAATTATTTAGGTTGCTAAAGCAAAGTTTGTACCTATAATTTTTCAGCTTGCGTTTGGCCTCCGAGTTAGAGGCCGAGGATGTAGCACGCTTACCCATTAATGCCTATTCACTCTGGCGGTGTCGGGAAACACATACCCCGGAACAGAGTTCCACTCTATTTATTATCTATGTATTCATTCTAATCATAAAGCTAAGTTATTCAATTGTCTGTTACATTTCGAAGTCCAAAACGATAGAACTAACACGAAACTTCGCTATTGATTTAAATGGGTTAATTCTCAGTACCGGAAAGGGTTTGAAAGAAAAGTAAGGTGTTTACATAGTTTTCTTAACGTTGTCTTGTATATTGACACGATTTCATTCGACCAAAGAGAGTACGCTGCGCGTCCACTGGTAATGCAATTTGAGTGCAATGTACATGACGTGACGTCACTCAGCGGGTCGTTTGTTACGCCCAGCACAGGCTAAGGGCAATGAACCAACGGCTGAATTGGACATAAGTGTCCTGCGACGCTGTGTGCCACGGGCATAACGCAACCCAACCACGATTTACGACATTACGCTTAACGCCATGCAATATCATTGTAAGTAACTCGCATTATTATCAACACAACATCGTCAATGAACTTTCTTGGACTTATAAATTATCATATAATTTTTGTGTTATATTTCATGTGAGTAGGTATTATTTGATGTACTCGTATGTCAACGTAACGAGGTAGAGATGTAAACTACAGTCATAGCGCATAACTGAGTAGGTTCCTGCGGTAGTAGAGCGGTGCGGGAGGGGGTGATATGTGACGTATCAAAACTGTCTCGCTATACAATTGAGTTCATTTTAGTTCTGTTTTGTCAGTTTACGTAATGAAAACACACCCTCCCGCAACATCTCCACTACCGAAGGAACCTACTCAGTTCTGCGCTATGCCTACAAATACGTACATGGTAGTAATACACGTGAAGTGTAGGTAAACACTGAAATGTGTGACAAACAAATCTTTTTTATATCAGAAGGCTGAAAAGTAGGTAGGCAAACGGTCCACCTAATGGTCATTGTCCACACTCGCCTATGGATGGACATATTAGCAACACCTAGAAGGCAGCTGTCTCTCATGGTGCAAGTGCAACATACCGGTAAAGGTTTCGCTGGGGCAGTACAATGACAAGCGGGGTAATAAAGGCTGCTCATGCAATAAATTTCATGATCATTTTTTGAATTCTCGTCAGTTCCTACGTAACCTAATCCCAATATTTTTTTGGTAAAATTGTCACTCATTTTATACAATTCAATAGAATACGGAATTGATAATATGCATTAAGATCCTGCTGTGAATTCGGAAAAATTAATTCCATTAGCAATATTGCTCGAGCATTCTTTTTAGCCTCCAAGTAATCAAGAACGAAAAGAAACCATAGATGCATTTCCATTCTGCTCACGACACATCCGCAGCGCACGCTAACAATATTATATAATATTTACAAATGCGCATAAACATGCCAGATGCAAGGGTTAGGTATAAACACACACGCTATGTTACTTTACATTAATTAAGTGTATACATAAATACTCGTCTAGGTTTAGCTGTATATCCTGCATAACTTATGACCTTTTACAACTTGTAATATGTAATAAAAAATAAGGTAAACTTATGGATAAGTAAGAATTCTTATGCTGATTGATTAACAATGTCTAAAACCACTGAGTTTATCCTTCGAAAAGATCCATTCTGAAATATAGATAGGTGATACATCCTTATCTCTGCTTCAAAAGACTGTCCTTTTTCAAATTATATAGGTATTTTTGATTAACAATATTGCCCTCAGTATTTATACCTTCCTTGTGGCAGATATAAGCCCTATGCGTAAAAATAATTTCATTGTCACTTAATTAATTATGTTTACACTAAGATAACTGAAACAATTACTTATAAAAAAACTAATTATGACAATACGAATAAAATAATATATGTACTTGTAAAATGTAATGTTGCAAATTACACTATAAAAAAAACTTACTTTTGATACACTACCGACTCAGGGTTACAAGATCAAGCTGATAATTAAACTTCGATCATTGTGCTAAAAATAACAATGCGCAATATCAAATTTTATTTTTATTTTTATATTGTATACGTACCTAAAAATACCGCTTTTTTATGTGTATCGGGTAAACATAGTCACTTTTTTATATCAGTTTTTTAACCGACTTCAAAAAAAGGAGGGGTTTCTCTATATTTTCTTATGTTTGTTACGCGATTACTAGGAAACGGCTTATGCGATTTAGATGGTTTAAGATGTATTATAGATCTCAAAGTGGTTCCATAAACATTTTATCATGATCTGACCATGGACTTTGAAGATATGATTGATGGATTGTGATTGTTTAATACTGTCGACAATTTATCAATGATATCCATATCCTCGGTGAGTGAAAAACCTTGAGAGATATTGTAAATGCATATGAATCTGAAAACTTAAAAATAAAAACTTTTAACAAAAAAACTTTTACCGCTTTCAAAGTGGGTTAACACTAAAAAGTATGAAATAACGACGGAAAAACCCAGGTTAAAATTTTATTTTAAAAGATTTTTTTTTAAATATCCAAATCTACATCAATCTTATGCCGTTATGTAAAGGTTACGTTACATTATGTTAACAGTTATAACATAAAATTAGTATCCGAAAATAGTACTGACCTACCTAAATTATGATATTATTTATAGTTATCTGATTTGGACTAAGTAAAATAAAGAAAACAAAATAGATAATATGCACCAATTGATACACAGAGAGCAAAGAACTCCTATACCGTAGGTAATATTCAGATATCGCAATATAGAGTCGCGATCATTCAGGAATTTGCCAATCGTGTGTGCCAGGTGACAAATGGGTATTGGTATCGTTCCGCGTTGTTTTCGTGTGTACTACAAAGTTACACAACAAGCGACCTGAAATTAGCACGCCCTTTCAGTCGGACGACACCCACTACTAGCATACCTACGTCACATGCTCGCTGCGGACGTCTCACGCTTTAATTGCTCTAAGTACATTAAACACGGACACATATATACCTACCTATAAACACATTTACTACGTAATAACTGATTATATTGAAGCAGAAGCACATCATGACTGCGTAAAGGTATATTTAAATGAAGATTTTCGGGCGGTTATGTCACGGGTCCCACTACAGTTACTCTTGTGTTTTGGCCAAGCGCCTGACTGTCAACCTTCATTTAATTGAAGAGGTGTCATAAGAAGCGAAGCATCCCTAGAAATCTTGATTTGTTTGCGACAGACGCGTTGACGGGCAATGTGATTAAGTTCTTTGATCGTTTTTAATTTCTGAAATGTTAGGAATAGGGCATTCTTACACTAGAATTAAATAATTATATTTCAGACTTGACATAAAGCAATGTGTTTTGGTATAAGTAGTGAAAGATAGCCATCATAGTATTAGTATTGATTGTCGTATTTGGATTGTGGAATGAGCTCCCCGCCGTGGTTTTCCCAATGGAGTACAGCATGGGGTTCTTCAAAAAGGGCGTGAAGAGATTTCTTGAGGGTCGGCAACGCGTAAGTTATACCCCTGGTGTTGCAAGCGTCCATAGGCTACGGTTACTGCTTACCATCAGGCGGGCCGTATGTTTGTTTGCCACCTTAGTTGTATAAAAAATATAAATAGTACCTATTAGTAGTTCTAAAGATCACCAGCAGAAATAGCACTACTTTGATAATCGGCTAACGATAATAATAATACCTATACACAAATCCATGAGTAGGCAGTGTATACCTGCATCTAAAGAGCAGAATCATACGGCAAAGGCTGATATTCTGTTCGTATGCCTTTCCTCCATGCCATATTTGTACCATTCATAAACCGAGGATTGAAAATGAACACAACAAGTCCTTCAAAATAAAGCAATACGAGTAACATCTCCAAAATTTCACGTCACGTCTTGTCTCGGTCGGCTGTCTAGACATCACGAATTAAGACGATTTTTTTTCTGTTCTCGGTAATAACACAATTCTTGGCAGTCTAGTGAATATAGTCTTGGCAGACATTTGTAACTTTTATCATATCGGGCAAATGAATGAAAGCTGTCGGGTAAGGTTGACTCACGTAACCACACGCTTTACTTAGAAAGTCCTTGTGAACTATAAAAATAAAAGCAATTTAGTGAAATGATCAGTCTGTCTGACATGCAAGGTTACAGCTATAAAATAACAAGATGTAATAATTTTATTTTACACCTATATCATGAAATTGTTTACGACATTACTGAGACATTTAAAAATAATACCTATAATCCCACAAACCGGTGGCCAAAAGAGGCCTGCCATTCGCCATTGGTGGTTTGCTCCACCAAATGCGATAACAGCGCCTCTCTCACCGGACCAGATAAGTTCGTGGGACTATACGTTTTTTCCATTGCCCCAAAGTAGAACTTTCAAAAACAAAAACATACTTTACAAACATAAATTAAGATATAAAATTAACATACATGGCTTGTATATTATTAGGTATAGTAATAATTTTATCGTAATAAAAGCCAATAAAAATTGAAAAGGCCTACGTAATTTAAAAATCTTTGAGAGTTTCAAGCAATCATTTTGATACAAATTAGATAAGATTGCAAAATCGTACGATATTGATTATTAAGTCATTCATTGATATAATAATTATGATATCGCATCTAAGGAAACTTCCTACAGTGCGGCCGCCGAACGAATGTTTCTGGCACCTGTCAATATTGGGCTAATCTCGGGAATGGCTAATCCTATTGCGATAAGACTTTCACACTTGGTTCAGTTTTTTTTTAGGCTTAGTTTAATGAAAGTCCCATCTTAATTAGTTCAGCCGTTTCCGTGTTTTGGCCAATATTAACAGGTTTCAGAACGCATTCCCTCGGCGGCCACAAGCCAGAAAATTATGTTTTGTTTAGTGAAGCTATACACCATCATACTGCTTATTACCACACTGCCTGTCTGTCTGCTTTTATTCAGAACTTTTTGTTCTTAACACGATTATATTACCATTATCCTAATCTTCATTTACACAATCACACACCATTTCTTCTTTATAAAAAAGTTGTAACCTACCATGGCGTATATACAGCTATTTATCAGTTTTGGGAAAGCAGACAAACATACAAAATCCAAATAAATAAATTATTGTCTGCTTGTTTGTATAATCAACGCGTGAAAACCGCAACGTTTCATTTTAGTCCATCAAAACGAAACTTTGTACTTATGTATTTGTATAGTAAGGCGATGATAGCTCAATGGTAGTGAGTTCGAATGGAGTGCCGTTCGTCATCTTTCAATGAGCTAAACCTTTCGAGGAAGGAAAACATCGCAAAGAAACTATAGCCAGTTCTGACTTATCTTATTTACATTTAATTAGTAGTACTACGCAATACTGTAATTACCCTACGATCAAGTAAATCGTACACACTTCACCCAAGTGCCTACGATTTTTATTACTATAAACAATGTCTGTGAAATTAATTCAATAGTTCAAAAATGTCTTCTAGGTAATAAATAGTCAAATGGTTGATTTTCTACCATCGGCGAGTTATTTAAATTCCATGAGTGTCGATGGATAATGTTTGGTAAGCACAGTAAATCACATTCATGTCTCTCTTTCAATGGGTTGGTAAAATAAAGATAACCAATGACAAAAATGGTTTCAAACTCGATTGCAAATTCGGTAGTGTAGGATTTGTCATGCCTAATTTGAGATGTAAACATTTATACCACTTAAATTCATGGCAATGATAGACCAGGGGTACCGCCGAATTACTTGGGTTCAAATCCAATAATGAGCTTAAGTTTTCGGTCATCAGAAACGTACAGAAACCATAAAGGTGGCAAAGTACTTTGTATTTACCTGATAGGATAGTTAGCATACTAAGCGCATTGCTTATTGCTTATAAATATATTGAAGCCTTAAGCGGTGATATTTTCCTTTTAAATTGATCATATAAGCTACTGTTAAACATACCTCTTCTACATTTATAAAATAGGTTACATGAGAACGACGAAATAATATTTTTTACAAATGAATATAATTAAAACATTTAGTCCTACCTACTAAACATAACAGAGGTTTTTTTTAATTAGGTATTAATTATTTTGTGAATTAACTAAACGAAGTTTAATGGGCTTTGTTATCCTTATTAATATAATAAAAGTGAAAGTGAGTCCATATTTATACCTTTCTGTTTGGTACGTTTTCACGGCTAAAGTACAGAATCGATTTTGAATATATTCAGATATTTTTTTTGTACCTTTTATATCCTGGCAACGGGGGCGAATCCGCAGGGTACATCTAGTTAGTAGGTATGTAATTCAATGAAATTCATTCTGCTTAATTTGGGAACAAATGTGTAGATGCTATCGGTATCTCAATATCAGGGATCGCCAATTTGCTTTCGAACTTTATAAAGCCTAGACTAGAGGATTTTTTTATCACCTGATTCCTAATCACTTTCAATGTATGTTCTGAACACCACAATATCAAGTGCAAGTTGATCGTATTTATAAGTACTTTACGTGGTTTCATTTATTGTCCTATCTACCCCGTATATCATAGACTTTCATATAATCACAGATTAGTTATTCCATCACTGTATATATAGCAACAGTTAAATCTTAAGTCAATTGCAGCGCTCACGTGGTATTGTTTTTATTATCCCACCTCACCAACGCCGCCGGTATCGGCTTACTGATAACGCGATACGTGAAACGATAAACAGTCTTTGAAAAAATATAACCGCATTATCAACCGCCCCGGCTACTCTACGGTAATGCGTGGACGTGCGATTTAATTAATTTAATCGCTCGAGGCAAGTGCAGAAATCTCGGAATGCAATTATTTACATAAACACACGTGTAATTATCCACTGGCTTCTTTATCGTGCGTAATGCACGTTTGGAACGCGATCACAGTTACGCTGCGTCTGAGCCGCGCAGAGGAGATAGATCGATATGCATTTTATAATGGCGAGAAAGTGGCATTATATCGGTCATCGGTGGCGTCCATAAGATAGACATAGAGCACTCACCGGCAGGTCGGGTGGTGCGTCGCGCAGGTTCCTCTTCGCGCAGGTCGGGCGCATGTCGGCGCGCCGCCGCCGGGGCCAGCACTGCCAGCGCCAGCAGCACCAGCGCGGGCAGCATGCCGCCGCTCTTGCACTAGTACTCTCACCGGGATTTAGCCGCTCCCGGCCACGAGCACACTATTTTGGCCGCACGCGCTCAGTTTATACGTATAGTGCAGCGAGCGCAAGTTCGCGATCGTAGCGTGCAACTCACAGGCGTCGTCGTAGCGCGACGGCAGACTCGGACTGAGAGGAGCGACGCGCGATTTCCCGGCTCGTGCGGGCGAGGGGGCCGGCGCGCCGCTCTCGTGGAAAACACGGTACTCGCGCGGTGCGGGCGGGGAAAATTGCAGCGCTACCGTCCGCCCGCCCCGCCCGTCGCACATGCCGGGCTGATGCCGCCCGCCACTACGAACGCGTCGCCACCGCCGCACCCGCACCCGCACCCGCACACACTCCGCGCACCGCTACCGCGCCGAGCGCTCACTACCGAAGCCATACCAAAGAATATAATAATGTTACTATCGTAGGTTACGTAGCAAGCGATACTTTACACACAACTTTGCCAGCACACTACATTACAATTTTATTATGTTATGAAAATTAGAATTTATATTTATAAATATATTTAATTAGCAACGTACATCACAATTTTTTTTTATACGACGGAGTCGGTTAACAAGCATACGGCCCGCCTGATGATAAGCGGTTATTACGGCCATGCGACGAGCCATGCATGCTTGCAACTCACGGGGCATAACTAGCGCGTTACCGACCCTTCCCCAATGAGCTCTGGCGACCTTAGGTACTCACGAGCATTCGAGCAGGAACAAAATATAAAGTTATTCGGCTGCGATATTCCGTAAGGTGGAGGTACATCCCGCTATGCTCCACCTCTCTTTTATTAAATAGATGATCATGTAAATTTTAATCCAGTAGGTAAATACTTCAATTTGTAACTAGCTTATGTAAATAAATAAAAGGTTACTAGCAAGGCACTTTGTTGTACCCGCCTCGCAGGCTATAGCATACCATTAAAAAAAATAAGCTAAAAATCTATCGCCAAACACCTGCTGGCGAATTCCGTCAGAAGCATGTGAGTGCCAGATCGCATCTAGGCTTTGTGTGCAATTCCACCTTCGTTCACATCATCACGTACCATGGTGAGATTTCATTTGAGAAAAAGACAAAACTTATTTGGCTTTTATACCTACTTATGTATATCTATACTTATAGCGTAGGTACAAATTATAACTTTATTTCGCCACTCGAAACTGCGTCGAATTCAGACATGTTGAAGACATTCATAAGAATTTACCGAATTACTTACATTATTATATCTGGTGCAGAACTCGATTTGGCAGATAGCCCGAAAAGTCATATACCTAATAATAATATTTCATATCTAAAGCGGAGGAATAAACGGAAATATCAATATTTAACAATTACCTACATTCAGTTATTATTAGATTCTGATGGGTATTTGTAGCAAAGATAAGTTAATTTATTCGCCAAAGTTTCCTGGAGAAAATTTGCGTATAAATTTATAAATTGACTAGTTGCGAAATTATACCTACTAGGTACTGGATATAGGTATCTATCTACGTCTACCTACTTCATTTGAACTACTTACATACTTTTGGAGATTTGAATTTGTGTCTGTGTTGGTTTTTTTTTACTTTATTTTGCAGCTTTTTTATTGGTGTTGAAATACATAGATAGATAACCCTAATAACGTTTAGCGGCAGCGATAGTTGAAAAAAAACCATCCATCTATAGTTGTGTAATACTCTTTATTGTACACCAAAACACAGTTAACAAAAAACAAACAAAAAAAGATAACAAGAGTACTTAATATTAATCACTGTACAGTAGGCGGTCTTATCGCTAAGAAGCGATCACTTCCAGACAACCTTTGGATGGAGAGGAATCAATATACCATAAAAGACCATGATTCCACTCGCACCAAAAATATCGTATATCGTACCCACGTAGAACTATAAAGCTATTTCAAATAGCAACGTTAGCATGACATAGCGTAGCTTGAGATGAGTTCAATTCGTAGCAACGTAGCATTACATAGCGTAGCGTTGCTTGGCTTGTAAACTTCAAACCATAGAAATGTAGCACTACACGTATTATATGAAATATTTTCTATTTTTATGTGATATTATAGGTAAAAAGCATCTATACTTTGATTCATACAAAAGAAACACAATTCATCAAGCTAGGCAAATGTTCTTATTCGTAGCGCTTCGTAGCACTGCATAGCGTAGCTTCCAATTTCTATACGTATTATAATATTCTGATTTAGGACATAATGGTGCGTCCATGCTTGACGAACCGAGCACGAGTCGAGCCACGAACGAGCACACTGCGAGCACGATTAGCGTAGCGTGGACGGGCTTGCGAGTGTCGAACGAGCGCGATTGTCAGTTTTTTCACGAACAAAGGGTTTCGCTTTGGGGTTTCGCATCGTGCTCGTTGTTGGTTCGTTCGTGACTCGGCTCGTGCTCGATTCGCGTAGTATGGACGGACCATAAGGTTGGCATCAATCACCATCGATATATTATCAATATTATCGATAAAAATTCAATCACTAATAATTGGGAATATTTATCTAACCTATATTATTCACACGGCCATATTTACGTACATATATGTATGTAAGGACCTTATATTATGAAAAGATTTGATTTTTTGTATGCCTGTTTGTTTATATTGGATAAACTCAAAAACTACTGTAGGTACTTGAAAATCTTTCACCAGCAAATTCTATGGTATCACTGAGTAGCATAAGCATAATTTTATTTAAAAAAAATAGGGATCCCACCATTTATATGTAAAATAATTACACGACTCCAATAATGTAACCCAATGTGTAAAAAAATACCTATAAAATTCCATACATCGCCACAGAATATTTAATAGTACTACGTACAGAAAACCCACTTCGAAAACGACATTTAAACAAAAATCGACTCTTGGAACGACAGAATAAAGCGCAATCCAGTTCGCGCAGCGCTGCGCGCCTAAAATTATATTCACCTACAACTTCCCTCTCTTTCTATCGTATAACTCTATCCTGTATGACGCGGCACGTGTTACGGTAGGGTTGTCTAATGACGTATTATGAATCTTCAATATTTCCTTATCGCCTATGTATGTCCTATTACTATTCTCTGTGTTTATTTTATTTCTATGCTATTCTCCTTTCGTGAACAATGACATTTAAAATATCCTAGCTAACTAGTATTAGATCAGAAAGTTATTTTAAAATGTCTACATACTTTAATCTAAGTTGTTAGACCTATAAGTACTTTGTATACTGAATGTGTATTCTGTCTACGAAACTGAATACAACTATTTTGGGGAAGGGTTTTAGTAACATACATGCTTATCAAATCTGGAATGACTGACGACGCGACAAGAAACGGCACGATTACCTAGTCCAGTAGCCGTCAGCCGAAATTCACAATATTTGTTCTTAATAATCTTCATGTTGATTAAAGAAGTTTGTTATATAAAATAATAAAGAATTAACCAAAAAAAGGATATATTAAGTTACTTACCTACATAACAATAAGAATTGTTAAATTTTTCTGAATATTGTTCTACTGATTTTTGAAATAGTGGTATGTTAAATCTTAGTTATTCTAAGAGTTGTAAGGTAGAATTACTGTATATTTAAAGAGGGAACTCTCTCTATTCTGGAACTACTAACAGTTTTTAAAAAAAGAATCGTCAAAATCGGTTCATAAACGACGAAGTTATCCGCGAACACACATAAAAATAATTGGACTGTTTTACAAAAAACTTAAACCGACTTCAAAGTACACTAAGAAGTAATCAAATCCTGATCTGATGACTATGGGACCAAACGCGAAGTGTACCCTTCCAGACAAAAAAAGAATTTTCCAAATCGGTTAATAAACGACGGAGTTATGAGGTAGCAAACATAAAAAAAAAAAAACATACAACCGAATTGAGAACCTCCTCCTTTTTTTGAAGTCGGTTAAAAAATATACGGTCGAATTGAGAAACCTCCTCCTTTTTTTGAAGTGGGTTAAAAATCATTCACATGAGTTTTCGAGGTCTAAGAGGCCCGTTTATACAAGAGGGTCTTCTGGTCGCTCTATCTTTGTCTCTTTTTAACACACTGGTATGTTATCAAAACGGGCCTATTATTATAATAAGGACTTTAGGACAATACAATGAAACAACGACAAAATATCTAGTACTATAAAAACAACGATATCTACACAAGATAGTGTTAAAAAAAGAACAGTAAACACTTTATATGGGTAGTACGTAGGTATTTATACCCACACGCGTCTTGCGATGCGTGCGCGTTGCAACCGACTAGCGTTGTTCCGGTAGTCCAAGTGCGCGCGATCGTACCTAAACATGGGAGTGGGACAGGCCTGACATCGCATGCGCTGCGAACACTATTGATGATAGAACAAAGAACAAAATAATGTACTTACTTCTATGTTTTAGAGAACATATCAATATCTATAAAAAGATTCGTGACACCGATGTCCAACTATTCAATCTATACATATAATAAGTAGTGGCTCTGTGTGTGAGCTGTAGACCTCGCGAGTCTGCCTTGCAAGAACATATCCAAAAACTGCACTGCAAGCATGCAGGTATTGTATTTAAATTATATGTTATCGATTTTTGTCGACAAATTTGACATAACTCTAAGAGAATGTCATTTGATATTGCAAAAAAACCTAATTTATCGATGTTTTAAGCTTATTGACGATCCACACTCGGCAGGCTAAATCGAAAAAAGAATCCATATTATTATCGAACCGGCTCACAAAATTTCATTTCAGAAATACGACCTGGGAGCCAATTCTCATTCACTCGAATTCATCACTCGTTCGAAATAAAGTTCGAACTTGTACTTTATTCGAGTGAAAAACAAGTTACTCTATTCTGATAATTTCGAAGCCGCCATTTTATCTTATTTTTCGATGGCTAGCGCTCGAACTGCTTCGACTGGTCGGGACCGTTCGAAACGTATTTCGAATGCGAACTATCATACGTCAATCAGTTAGGTTGTCATTAGGAAACGTAATGACAGATAAACCTAAGGATTTCCGTTACGCACAGTCAATACTTTTTATATTAATTTGTAATTATTAAATAACAAAGATTAATTTATGAATTCCGGATATATCAAGATATAAAAAGTGTAAAACGTTGTTTCAAATATGTCATAGTCATTCATATCTTTTTAGAATTTAATTTAAGATACGTAGGTTAACAAAACGCTATTATCAAATGAAACGAAACACATCGTGCAATTCGTATGTATCATAATGGCAACATTTATTCCTTACACTCGATTTTTTTTCGATTAGTGCCGAGAATACAGGAATCGAAAAATTGACTCCGCCCTCGAAATTTTACGGTCGAAATTGCACTCGTATTGCAAGTTCGATTCGAAGGCTAGTTCGTGGGAAGTGAGAATTGGGTCCCTGTAGAGGAGAACAGCCGGATATCCTCCCAAGATGAAGATGTCTGGAAGTAGCTTCACTACTCAAAGCTACCTACACAGTTGCATATTGTACAAATGACAATAGATTACCTACGTAATGATGAACTTGTTTTGTATTATTTATTTATTTTGAAGTTTTTGGATTTTTTATAATTGTATGCTTTTGTATTTTACTTTTTAAAACAAATACGTTGGAAAAAATAACAACCTGTACAAAAAATATTTTAAAAATGTAACCTTGCTAAGTTTCTTGCCTGTTCTCAGTTGAAGTTGAAGGCCGACTTCCGAACTGGTGGTAACTTCATTCATTCTGTCCTTTATAACTGAGTACTAGGGCCTAAATTAAATAAATGGCTTTGACTTCAGCTTTGACTACGAAAAATCTTATTCCTTGAATTTCTAAACTTGAAAATTATCACGAAAAGGTAGGTAGGTACTTACTCAAGGGGGTTTTGGAAATTCAACCTTTATGGGGGTGATTTTGTTTGTATGAAAAATCTTATTCCTTTCTATTTTTATCTGTTTCAAGGAAAGAAATTTATATAAAAAGCAATTTTATATAAATTCCGTTCAAACCTAAATAAATCATAAAGTTCCTCCTCAAAGAGGATATAGGGATTGTTAAACCTTACGCGCGGTTGGAAGTATATACTTTGGAAAACAAAATAAAGAATCATGTTTTTTTGATTTCTGGAAAAACGACTCCTGAAGGGGCAAAACGGGGCAATACCTACTTAACTATATTTTAACAGGAAGATTTTACATCGTGTCTCTCTTAACTCAAATATTGGTAGTAAGTATACATTGGTTTCTAAGCCTAATAAAGGATTTTGGAAATTCCGTCCCTAAGCGGGCAAAGTAGGGCGGGTAAGTAGTGTTAGATATTCCTGTTTAATTTATTTAATTCTCTTCTGCTAGTTTCACATTAATAACATTATAATTCAATACAAATCCCAGATGCCGTGCGTATTTTGTATCCTTGATTGACGGCGGCATCAGATTAGAATTAGGACGGATTAGTACCTATTTTTGCTTTTTGTAGCTGACAACGCACGACCATGACCTATCCTCTTGGCTTGCCGTAGTCGGGTAAAAAATATAGGTACCTACAGTATGTAACTACATAGCAAAAATGATATATTGCTCCTGCTAACGATTTCATAGCAAAATGGCTCAGTGTAGTATACAAAGCAACTTTATGTTTGGTTTATTAGTATGTATGGTTTGTACGTAGTATCTTGTTTACTCTGAGGTAGGTATATTGTATACACGTAATCCTCTTTTTCTCGAATCGCACTAGCATTTCACTTCCGTATGGAAGAGGTAGGAAATAAGGGCACGTTATTAAAATAATTTATTTATTTATTTTATTCTATATACAATCAAATTACAGTTAATTTTATTTCTTGTACCTAGTGAACAATGTAGTGAAAAGAACTGGCCAAAGTATGTTGTTCAAAATGTAGGTATACTCACTTTTAAATGTGATATTAGCCCAAAAATAAAAGCGTTTGCAATGTTACAGATGATTGTCTACTCGATATATTATCCTTCAATATTCTTTTATTGTATTCCTCTTCTCAAACCATCAGCATTTGTATTTCAGAGTCCCAAGTGTAGGTATAACGATTTTACAGTGTTACCTACGCGCGAGTTATACCCCTGTTGTTGCAAACGTTTATTGTCTATGCTAACCGCTTACCATCAGGTATACCTACTTGTTTGCTACTATAGTGGTATGAAAAAGGTCGAGTGCGAATCTGACTAGCTCACCAGGGTTCAGATTCCGACCTTCCTTGGACCATAACTGATGTAAAAAACCAGGCCGCATGACTAAGTTTGTTTGTAAACTAATTTTGAAGATTTCAATAAACTATGCTCGTGAGAGACTTCGTTCTATTTTTCCTGTAGTATGTAAGTACATCAATGTTTATCAACTGTAATTAGGGATATCAGATTTTTGTTATGTAAACTGCGGAGATAAGGGTAAGGGAAGTCCGGGCATAGTGAATAGCTTAATCAAAGCGAATACCCTTTACTATTTCAAAATGATTGTGTCTGAGCATGCCTGCTTCATGATACAAGGTCTCTCCCCTACTCCTCAACCATAAAGAAAAAAGCCAGAGCAGAGAAGCGTCGTTCGAAAAAAAAAACAAATCTATAATCTGTTACCGTAATTTCAAGTACTTAACGATGATTGTCACTATTTTAAGTTTATTATGTCTTAAAGTGCATGGGTTCATGTTAAAGTACTGTGACTTTATTGAGATTTTGTTTCTGGATTTTATTGTAGGTTCGGTTAAACCGAACACGGGTAAAGTGGATACGGTATCCACTTCCAACGGCCGTATATTTTAAGACGACCAAAAATAAAAAATTTATGATACCTAAAAATAACAGTAATTGTGATTTATTTTCGTGGAATAGATGAGATTGAAATCAATGGGCACCTATAAGCAATGCAATGGAGTCACGAGAAATGCATGGCATGCGAAGGAGATAGCATATATATTTGTGACAACTACACTGATAAGTGATTAGTTCTTATATACGACATTGATATTATTCTTCTAAAATTATGACTTTGCCCTATACTCTCAAATGCTCCGTCCGATTTGCCGGAAAGATGTCCGTTTTGCCCGGACTTCCCTTATGTTTTTTTAATTATTCATCATTCATAACTCAAAAACTATGCAATATAAAAGCAAATACTATTTTGGAATGTACAAAGCCCTTTCATAAGATACCCCATTTAAACTTGTAACCCTAATTTGAAATTTCGGCCCCTTATCGATAAATAAAAATATTTTTTTAATGTTTCATTTGCAATAAGATTGGGTAAGTAATATTTAAAGCTATTCCAAATTTCAAAGTAATAGCATTAGTGGTTGCTGAGATATAGCGCTATATAGATGGACAGACGGAGTGGCGCCACAAGGGTTCCTTGTACCTTTTTTTTGGTACGAAACCCTAAATACGTCCAAAGGTGAGCCAGGGAGAGAAATACCTACAGCCGATCCACGCTACGGACTGCAGATGCAGTACATGAGTCCGGTCTGCGGCTTGCTCTACCAACAAGCACGGGGGTTGGCTGCCAGCTTTGCTGGCTTAGCTAGCTGTAATAGAAGATTTGTCAAACATACAGAAGCATACACGTCTTGTCGGTGTAGTGTGTAGATGGGTCCGAGGTGTCCTATCATACCATGTCAAGTCAATGAAATGGTAGGAATTAGTGTGGGCTTTAAAATCAGTGACCATTGCACATCATTAATTGAATGTCACTATCAAAAGCGATTTTTCCTCGATAATGCCGCTTTACTTTACTACGATGGAAATAAATCAGGATAATTTAATTTCGTTAATTTTAAGTCACATTCCAACTAGAGTATGAAACGCACCAAATTCTTGTCTTTCAGCTAAAATCGGATGAATCCAATACTGTCGCTTTACTATTTGTTTATTTTTTCGTAGTTTTATTTCCTTATAAAAAGAATTACATACTACTAAAGTGACAAACAAGCATACGGCCCACCTGGGGCTCTACCGCGTATCTTTGGTGGTAATCGTAACGAACACCATTAAGGAATTTCAACCAAAGTTACGCGGTAGAGCCCCTGGGGCCCACAAATGGCTTATCGTACTACCGCACCATTGGATGAATTCATAAATGGTGTTCGTTACGATTACCACCAAAGATACGCAATAGCCCGGCTGATGGTGACCGGTCACCATAGCCTATTGACGCTTGCAACACCATCACTCTCGCGTCACATATCACTAGCGCGTTACCGACCCTACAAAAATCTCTTTACACAATTCTTGAAGAACCCCACCTTCTTGAAATAAACCACGCCATAACAATTTGCTTGGCACTGAGCATAATTATGTGACTGAAGAACGTGTGGACAAGATAACGAGAAACAGCCGAATGAAGCCGCACGTCGTGTCGGCCAGCCAGCCTACGGTTACAACGACCTGGGAAAAAGCTTGGCCGGCTTCGCCGCGTCTCGGTCCGGCCTCACCCTAACAAGAACAGTATGTGATTTACAGAGACCCTAAGCTCGAAAGAGTCCGCGATAAGAAATGTCTTGTAATAGTTCGGAATTCTAGGCAATGCAGGAGACTGATGAAAAGCTATTATAGATATATAGCATGCAGCTGAGATTAGAACACTAAGTGATTTCCACCCGCCCCCGCCGCGGTGGCGGGACCGCAACCACAGCCGCAACACTCGTACAAAGACGTAATACATGGAAATGTAGATATTTTTGATTATGCGATTTATACCCGCGGCGCGCGCGATTTTTTGCGGGCCAAGCTGTACCGGCGGGCAACTAGTAGAATCGCGCGGGTCTCGGACATCGTGGTTGGCGTGCTTCACCCGTTCGCTCTGCGGTCGGTCGGCCAGAACAATCTTATAATTGTAAACATCGAACAATTAACCCAAAGAAGCGCAATGACGTTCATTTTGCTTGAAATCCATTCCGCCAATTCCCCACCACCGGCAATGAGCTGTGATTGGCTAAGTCAAGGACACACTAAGATTTAGAGATGCGGCAGACAATTGTATCGATATCGATACTTGTTGCACTATTATAAATGTAGGAGTATTCTAATAGCAGTCGTTTGTCATGGTTTTTTACAAGTATTTCTACATTATCAAAACTAGTAAGTTTGTATATAATAATTGTTTGCATAGTAGGTATTAATTCGGCAGTATGATGTAATCATTTTCGATAATGGCTCAACCGATCACAATGAAATTTGGAACGCAACGGTATGGAAAAGGAAGCTTTATCCCGGAAACGCGGGTGAAGCCGCAGGGGACAGCTAGTCTTATAATAATGGGATAAGATATAATAGTATTAGACTTTTGTATTAATAAAAATTCAGCATTCAAAAGAATACTTTTCTTTTCGTTACCGGGTAGGTATCTAAAACGTCGGCATACTACCTAGATTATCTGTCCCTGTCTATGCGACTACTTATATTTAGAAGAAAAAGAAGAACTGTGTCCTATGTGTCAAGTGTAAAAAAATATGTTTTAAATATGAATTACTTATAATTAATATGATATAAATATGTTTTTGAAACTCTAAGTACTTTTATTCGAGTACTTACTACCAACCCAACTATTATTATTATAAGGTCATGGGCCGGAACCTTATGTTGTGGTAGGTACCTAGTAAGTGATAATAATAAAGCTAGGTACACACAGTACCACGGACATATTTATTTTATATTATAATTACCTAAATTACATCCGCGTTAATAATATTGCAAATCCTTTATCTTCGCTGTTATGTATTCCAGTATTAATACAATATCGTAAACTGAAATATTTTACTCTCTGAACAAAATAAGTTTGCTAATTATTCGCTAATATCGATAATGATTTTCTTATCTATGCCCAGCACTAGCGGGGGAGGAGCGATCATCGAAAGAAAAGGATGAAGATAGAAATATAATGGGTGAAAGTGAGATGGAGATAAATGACGTCAACGCGTCCGTCCAGTATATCTTGACCCGTGATTAAAAATAAGTAAATTCATGTAATACATTATTACTTACCGATGAAAAGTTATTCCGTTTGTATTATAAATAGAATTTCGACTGTTATTCCCACACCAATTAATTGAAGAGCAAGACATTGTGAAATATTGTCAAAAAGTATATGTTTCATACGTACGCACGGATCGAGTTTTTGGTCGATACTATACAGGGGCGCTCATGAGCAGATATAATTCAGTGACAAATCACTGACCAGTTGCGGAATCGGATTGCACGGTATTACTACTCTAAGGGATTGTTCCTCGATGATTGTAAATAACCGCCCGTCTTACGATCATCAACTGGCAAGTATGCGGGCGATGATCGCAACCGCGACGGCTGCATAACCGCACAAACAACTGAACTGTGAGTTTAGAAATAAGACAGCTGTTTCGCCACGTAGACCGGGAGATACTGGCACAAACTTCCTGGTAATGTGTACCAGTATGGCGATCCTGCGGGGGTGTAATTACGTAATGACGAAAAAGAAAATGATGGTCATAGCGCTCTGGTACCGGCGGCCCAATCGCGTGGGCGTTAGTAATAATAAGTTTATATGTTATGAGGAGATTAATACATATCTGAATAAGAAAGTACATAGTAGGATATATGAAAAGAGATTTATTACTTTATTATTTTTAAGGGTCTTAAAAATTAATAATGTCAAATGGAATTAATCAATTTAGTGAGAAAAAATCAATATTTGGTGAGGATATTTTATTCCATAATACAGCATAAGACAAACCGGAATGTCACATTTCGCATTTTCATTATTCTGTTTCTCATAAAAATAAAAAATAATGCAATCCACCACACCTGCCACATAATGAAGATATCCTTGAATTGAATTTTAACAATTTCTTCTAAATTATTATAAAAATGCTAAGTTATAATTAATTGTGTAAGAGCAAAGTACCACTGTGAATTCTGAGCACTGTCTCCCTGTAAGCGGAAACACTCTCAAAATGACACCGCAGTAATCTAATAGGTACACCTAAAATACAAGTTAATCTCGGTTCGCTATGACAAGTCAAGACTGTAAATGCAGGTCAATCACAACGAGCCATATCAATGAATGAACATGAGAATCGTCTATAAAAAGGTTTTTTGAATGTTAAATACATAACAGCTTAATCTACCTAGTTAACTTCCATAAAAATAAACCTATAATCGTACAATAAATCGTTCAAGTTATACGTGGAATATGCACAAAATTGGTGACAGTCAAAATAGGACACTAGTTAGTATACTCAGAAGCTACAAAGCGATGTGAATAGGCCGCGGCTGAAGTTTGGCCGCTGCCGGTAGACGCGTCAGGTGCACGCCGACGCTCGCTTCGCACCACCCTCGTCCCTCGCACATGCCTACCTACCTACCTACAGGACCTACATCCACTATCTCAAATGAAGGTCACTACCCACAGCCACACTCCTGGTACTCAACACAGGGGAACCAATTAAGTTAACTACTACTTCTACACGAGCACCAGCCTGTCCGCAGTCCGTGTGTGCGCATATCATTGTAGGGCGAGCAACAGCGAGTGTTCGAAGTTCGAGAGGGACAACGTTATACATCACCTAGGTAACTTAAGCGTACTTGATTTGCGGGTGAAGTGAAACTGACGGGATGAGTGTCGCTTCTTTAGGAAGTAATATTTAGTATTCTTTGTTATATTTAGTATTATTATCTACAGCCGTCTAAATAATTAAAGTCATAAAATGTGAATTAACTTTAAATACTTTATTAGGACAACTTATTCCACATTATAGTATACATATAAAACATGTTATGCTGTGATTCACTTTATCACGCGTCAGCTACATACCTATCCACATCACAATGCGCGGTCACTCGTGTAAGAGTAGGTACACCGTTACTTCCCTTCGTTCACTGATAAATTATAAACAAAATTGTGGGTAATTTTGCATCAACTTTACACACTATATTTTGTTCGACGTCAACAGGGATCGAACAAACAATGCATTTCAGCAATGTGAACCCTAATACACTTCACTAAGTACAGCCCCGGTAAATTTGTACACTCACTGCTCATATAACTAGAATAGATACGCGTTGGCCGCCGCGACGCTCAAGCTCGCCATCGACGGGACACAATACCTTCGGCTTCGTTCGTGCAAGTGGTTCGGAGTAAATGCGATGCGAGCTCGGTCACCGGGTGACGCATAAGTAGTAATACATTTACGATTCCGCACATAATACATTGTATTTTATAGCAAATAAAGTTAACATATCTTAAACCATAGTCTCTTTCAGTAATCAGATTTGTCTGTGAGTTGGTAGCGCACATGCGGTTAGCGGTTGGCGTTCTTGAGCTGGTTGGAGAGCCAGTCGAGCCCCTCGTAGAGGCCGTCGCCGGAGGTGGCGCACGTCGCCTGGATGTACCAGTTGCGGTTGCGCAGCGAGTGCAGCCCCAGCTTGTCCGTTATCTCGGCTGCATTCATCGCGTTTGGCAGATCCTATGCACACAAACGTTTCACTTATCCAAGTTGTACTATACTATATATATTATTATATTAGTAAGGACACTATCTCACTGAGCTAAAAATATATAAATCCAGTAATTTATTCAAATTTAACCCATATTTAACTCATCAATATAAAAGAAAAACTTAGATAAAGGTCATATGAATACTTCAAGGAATTATCAAATATCGAGTTAGTTTAATAGTAGTAGTATAATAACACTATAAAGGAAGGAGGTTGAAGTGCCACGAAATAAATAATATAGAAACGCATGATTTTAAACTGAATTTTTCAACTGTACTAACTTATTTGTTATTTTTTTTTTTACTTTACCTGTTTGTTTGCAAAGATCAAAAGAACAGCATCCCGTAGTTCATCTTCACTTAACATTCGCATGAGCTCTTCACGCGCCTCCCCAATACGCTCTCGATCATTACTGTCTACTACAAAGATGAGGCCCTGGAAACAACATTAAAGAATTAATGAAATAATTACTAATAAATGTAACTTTTAATATATTTTTAGTACCTATATTGATCAACCATGAAAATGCAAAATTCATATAAATGTAAATCTATAATACATTATCACCTTCATAAAAAGTACGATACCTCTTATCACTGATAATAAAAATTATGAATGTTTCTTTAGCAATGTAGCCATGTATCCACTAGGTAATATTTTTTCATAATGATTTCTATACAACAGAATATTTGTGCCAGATCAATCAGAGTTTATCTCTCTCTGTACAAAGAATAGTTGAGAGAAATCAACTGTAGAGGTATAGCAAATGGACACATGGGTCATGTATCATGACCCACTTTCACAAATGTTTGAGTATACCGAGTCTGATGTGAAATGACATTATAAATTACGATAAGCTCACTTTATTATTTGAAAGTTGTTCATATTTTCATTATTTATTATTTGACATATTCAACTTCAGACACAATTATTATGTACTACCCGTGCGCGATAAGTTGTGACCTGCGCTCACCCGCCTGCTTACCCTGTAGGTACTTCCCCGATTTTTTAATACAACGCGACTCTGACGTCACCGCGCTCAGTACCACGAGTGTTAAGAATTGATGTTAGTAAACGCTTACTAACGCTTTTGCGTTTACAGCATTCCTCTATAGGAATTGGCACAGCGCCTCTAGCGGAATACTCACGGTACTAATTGCTCCCATACAAATTTATTCTTTACACTCGGGGTACAGGTCTCAACTTATTGATAAAAGGTAATTTATCACAGTACATGTACATCACATAAACTTCATTTAACTTGAGAAAATATGATACAAATTTTCAACAGTTTACTCCTTACATAAAGAGAATCCAAAGGTTCAAAACAAGCATTTACTCAAAAAAAAAATACCTAAGTACCTAATGGTGTTTCTTTTCTCTACTAGTAGTTATAATAACCCCAAAATAACCACAATTAAAATATTTTAAGAAATGTTTGACTAACTTGGACGCAATGGATGACTTATATGCAAGTCTGGTAAAACTTCATTCAAACTACAACCAATTTCAATTTAAATTGACAAAACTTGAACCCAAAAACAAATTGCCCATTTATTTAAACTCAGCCAGTGAATTGAAGTTCAGAACATTTGTTACCTCATTCACTTCATACAGTGACGTGACCGTCACTTCTAATAAGAAATTGACACTCTAATTGAGTTATCTTTGACTTATATAAATAGTATATTCAGGCATCTATAACAAGTAGGTATCATTAGTATTCTTGTTAACCTTCATAATAACATGTTTAATGATTACATTCATACATAATGAAGCAATATGATGATGGCTAAGTTTAAAGATTAGTAATGTACAAAAAAAACACAAATAACTGAGACATCAACAAACTTACAATAATGTTACAGTAGTACCCAACTGATAAGGCGCGTCGTGAATCTTCATTGGCACAGAAAATAAAGTATGGCCCGAAGATTAACGGAAGAATGCTTAAAACTTACAATCAATGTTAGATCACTAGTATAAGGTTCATAATTCACTGCAGCTGTTAGTTCCGTCTCACTCGCAAGTCACGCCCCTCCGCACAAATGGCGGCAGCTGCCGACCAATAGCATTTCCCGCGCTTTGAAAATGTATCTTCCGCGCAGGTGCATCGGTAAGCCATATTAGTTGGGTACTAATGTAAGATATTTACTAGAAAGAAACCATACATTTATTTTAACCAACACCAGCATTGGGGTTTGTTAAAATAAAAGAAAGCAGTGAATTTGTAAAAGAAATAGATTATAATGCATATCATCATCAGCCTATAATGTCCCACTGCTGAGTACAGGCCTCCTTTCACAAATGAGGGTGAAAGGGAATGGGCAGATACTCCACCACGCGTGCCCACTACATATTGGTAGACCTCCACCGAGGCTAGTGATCAACTTACTGTTGGAGTTTTCAAGCACGGAAACATTCAATTTGAAATACCACTAGGCGGTCACCCATCCAGGTACCAACCATGACGGTAGAAGCTTAACTTTGCCAATTGATTAAGAATGGCTAATCATGCACTACTAACCTGTGTATTCTGGAAGTAATGCCTCCACAAAGGCCTAATTTTGTCCTGACCGCCGACGTCCCACACCGTGAAACTGATGTTTTTGTATTCTACAGTCTCGACATTAAACCCTGCAAGTATTGATTAGTATTTTAAATATTTCATTATAAGTTACATTACAAGTATGTAGTAGTAGTTTGTATAGTAATATTACTAATCTGGCCTCTATAGGACAGGTTCTGCTTAGTTAGGAATCAATGGTTTTGTGAAGAAAGTCCAAAGGATATTCATCAATTTCATATTGAGAACAACACCTTTTTATTTGTTTTATCAATAAAACCCATTCATCATGTAGATGAGGAAGCTATAGCGATAAGCTAAATAATAGCAACTCATAAATAATCCCCTAATATTGTAAAAGATTTAACACTAGAGAGTATGCCCTGGTTAACCACAAAATATATGAAATTTCATTTTAATTCTTTATTTTGATATCATAAGCTCAATCAATAATAAATATGTGCTATTTTTTTTTGTAATATAATGCTGTCTTCAAACTAATAAACGAAAACTAGATATAATAATTGGACTATTTTAAAAAAACTTAAACCAACTTCAAAGTACACTAAGAAGTAATCAAATCCTGATCTGACAATGGGACCAAACGGGAAGTGTACCCTTCCAGACAAAAAAGAATTTTCCAAATCAGTTAATAAATGACGGAGTTACGAGGTAACAAACATAAAAAAAAAAACATACAACCGAATTGAGAACCTCCTCCTTTTTTTGAAGTCGGTTAAAAACAAGTAATTTGAAAATGTATCATGATAAAATTTCATTAATATAAATTTACTATTTATAATTATTACAACTACTGTTATATATATCACATCATTTGGCTGCATAAAATAATATCAAAGTTGGGGTACATTACATACCCTAACTTTCTCCCTCACAAGACCTCACATGCCAAATAGGGGTGCATGCTGTCTAGCGTTAAATGATATTTAGTTCTTTTTACAGAACTTAAGCCATCGTTTTTTTTTTCCTATGGTAAGGTTTCTAATTAGTGATATTGATACAAATAATTAAAAAAATAAGTATAATAAAATCAAGCAAACATACTATACAATATGAAAAGTTTTATTAATGATAAGTTCCAATTACCTATTCTACTATAATTTTTTAATTGAGTTTTCTATTAATCTTAAGCTGGACTGAAATTCAGAAAAAAATGCTTGACCTTTATTTTAACCATAGATATATGCTTGTGTTGGACCACCATCACCATGGTAAGTTATAATGTGGCCTAGGTATTAAATATTCTCCCATATTTCTACTATCATATTCATCAGTGTTTTAGATGTTGCATAACTATGGCATCTGATTTGACTATTTGCCACAACCACTGGCATCTCTAGTAAGTGCACAAAAAGTACATCTAGAAGGGAATTGGATTTCTAGGGCAGCTGCAAGCACACACCAGTAATTACAAATTGCCAGGCAGGTATTACAAAGTACCCTACCACCAAGCTAGCTTTCTCACCGAAAGCACACCTTAAATCTATGTATATAGTCAAATACTCTTGCTATTTCCATATAACATATTCAAACATTTTCAATATAGGGTTAGGTTATTGAGGTAATCTCAATATCTATGAGGATTCTACTACATGATTAGTGAAGCCAGTGAATGCAGTAAACCATAGAAATGTTAGTGTGGTGAATATTTGTTAGATATCATTGCAAACTTTTAGTACAATATGAGTAAAGTTGATAACTAGATAGAACTTAATACAAATGAAATTAAAAAAATTGAAAAATTGCTTACCAATAGTGGGAATTGTTGTAACAATTTCTCCTAATTTAAGTTTGTATAAGATTGTGGTTTTACCAGCAGCATCCAAACCAACCATCAATATTCTCATTTCCTTTTTGCCAAATAGGCCTTTAAATAAATTTGCAAACATATTCCCCATTTTGAAGTTTTGCAAGTGGTCTGTAAGTAAATACAATAAATTATTGCTCAGAACATAGTCACTCTGAGTCATCCATCGTTACGTTATTTCAATCAATGATAATGACATGGCAGGCCATTCTGAAAATTTGACGTCGCAAGTTTTCCAAGACACGATTCGCGTACATACTATGTAAGAAAAAGTAATGTAAGCAACTGAAAATTGAACAGGTAATACTTGTCAGGAATGCACTAAAAACGATGTATAATATCACTTTGTAACAAAGATTAGCCGACATCACTGTTGGTCTATGCTGCGGTCACCACCCTCGATTGGTAATGCGTGTAAAGCGTTATTTAGATCATTTTTTCTACATTTCTACATATAGCACAATGGTTGAATAACTAAAACATACAACTTACATTTTCAGGAGCAAAATTAACTATTTATCCAAGAAAAAACGCTACGCTCCTGAGAATTCTATACACTTCGCTGGATGTCAAAATGGCGGCGAACGTGGATGGAAGTTGTTCGTGCCTATGCCACGTATCGGAAAAAGTGGCCAGTTAGAATAAAAAAACGGAGAAAATGAACACCGTCAGAAAATTACAAAGAAAAACAGTCCATTATCTATATTCTATATTTTATACGTTTTGTACACAATTTATTATTTAGACTAAAATTAATGTGCCCTAAATTAAATGAGAAAGTAGCTAATATTAATGCCGATTCGGTTGTAAATCGCACTAAACTAATTTTAGTCACATCACATCTCTTTCTTATTTGACTTATTTTGCGTGTATTTAGGCGTAGCGTAACTGCGATAGATGACGACTAAACTTATAATGGCCCTGATTCTGTTGTTTACAACTAAACTAATTTTAATCTCACTATGTCTCTTTCTAACAAAGACCATAAGAAAAGTATGTTAGAAATTTAGTCCTGTCCAATTAGACCAATGCTTGTTTTCAATATTTTAGTTGCCATCAGACAAACATGCAAAATAAGACGGCAAAGATTAATTTGACAGCTTTAAATATGTTCTATCCTTTTTCAATAATGTTCGTAAGAATGATGTGACTAAGACTAAAATTAGTTTAGTGCGTCGAGTATGGTTCTCAGCACCGTCGTAGCTTATAAACTCAATAAAACAGAAAATCTTGGAGAAGCCGAAAAAAAGTGACTTTTTATTATGGAGCGACGTCTGCGACCCGCTCTTGTTTTACAAAATTCATACATTCTAATCTCAAAGCACAGGCGTGCTCTGAGTGCGACGGCATGAGGAGAAAAGGGGACAGCTGCCGCGTTACAACATATAAATAAATAAATTAATTAATTGATTTGTCAAAAATCGATTTTAATCAAAATAAATAATCGATTTCTGCGAAAAAATCTATTTTTTCTATTATTTAAAAATCTAAATGCTTTTCATATTGCAATAATAAACCTAATAGATTTATATTAACAATTTATCAGATTAAAAATGAAATAAAATTATATGAATAAAAAAATAACAAATTCAAAACTAAAAATCAAAGCGAATGTTCCTTTAAACTTTCAAGGTAAGGAAAAAGGAAACCAAATATCATTATTGATACAAATTTTCAGTACCATTAAACGTTTTAGTATAATAAAAATAAAATGATGTCCATCCCAACAAAATGACAACCTTACTGTCTCAAAAACTGAAATGTAAACCAAATAAAATAAATAAATAATAAAAATTTGATTATTTAAACTAATTTGAACCTTAAGTACATGATGTGACAGGTATTTTCAACCAAATTTATGGAAAGAAAACGTCTCATTATTGTTTCAAATGTCCAGTCTCTGAGAGTTGCTTAATGAAAACTAGAAAAGCTTTAGAGGAATCGTTCGTATATTTTTGATAAACATTTGATAAAGAATATTTTACAGAAAAGGTGACACACTCGTTGACACGATTAGTAACCTAGCAACCAAAACTTTTTTTTTATTTAGTTGACAGACATACATACAAATATGCTGCCTCTTTTTTTACTAATGCTATCAATCAACCTTAACACTTTCCCTCATTAGTTGGAAAGAAGTTGCATCCCAATGTTAGCTCTTATCATATTGAGCCTTGGTCTCGGGACTGCCTTTGTCAGAAGGTCAGCGAGTTGGTTCTGAGAACTAGTCTTCTGAACATCCACTAATCCTTCTTGTACTGTTTCACGAACAAAAAAGTGTCTGACACGGATGTGCTTAGTTCTTTTGTGGAATTCTGGATTGCATGCAAGGCGTATTGCCGCTTCATTATCTACCTGCAATGTAGGTATGCCTTCTAATTTCGTAAGTTGGCTAAAGATTCTTTGTAGCCACATTAACTCACGTGCGCCTTCACTTGCTGCAACAATCTCTGCTTCAGTAGTTGAAATCGCAACTGAGGCTTGACGTTGGCTTAACCATGAGACAGCTTCGCCAGCAAATAGACATGTAACTCCAGTTGTAGAACGTCCAGTGTGCTCATCGCCAGCATGATCTGCATCACTATAGCCTTCTATAATGGCTTTAGCACAGTCAGAGTTATATTTAATTCCATAAGATATTGTTCCATTCAGATATCTAAATATCCTCTTGACTCTAAGCCAATCAGCTTTAGTCGGATTTTCTAACTTTCTGGAAACTAACCCAACAGCATATGATATATCAGGACGCGTGCCGGTCATAAGGTACGCTAATGCTCCTACAGCCTCTCGGTACGGGAACTTTTCTTCAGGGTTATCTACTTTCCCTGCTTCAATACTTTGGTCCCTCTCAATAGGTGTTGAAACTGGATTACACTCTGACATCCGAAAACGTTCTAAAATCTTCCTCGTGTATGATTCCTGTTTAATCAGGACAGAACCATCTTGGGATCGAGCAATTTCCAGTCCTAAGTAGTAGCATGCTGGTTTAGTCGTTATCTTCAGCGTGTTCCCTAAATCCCTAAGAAATT
This sequence comes from Achlya flavicornis, assembly GCA_947623365.1. Lineage (NCBI taxonomy): Eukaryota > Metazoa > Arthropoda > Insecta > Lepidoptera > Drepanidae > Achlya > Achlya flavicornis. The sequence goes on from OX392467.1 coordinate 8,548,341, forward strand.
GGTCCGCTAGATTTTTATCTGTCGTAGCTACCAGCCCATCGTCCACATAGAGTGTGATTAAAATTTTCTTTGCTCCTACGTTTTTGACGAAAAGACAGGAATCTGCTGTATTTTGTATAAACCTTTTTCAAGCAGAATACTTTCAAAACATGAGTTCCAGCAACGAGGTTCTTGTTTCAGACCATACAGACTTTTCAGTAGTCTACAAACTTTTGTTGTGCCGTCTGTGAATCCATCGGGCTGCTTCATATAGATTTCTTCTTTGAGCTTGCCATTCAGGAACGCTGTGGACACGTCAAATTGTACCAAGTGCAGCTTTTCCATAGCGCTGACACTTAATAAAGCTCTTATAGTAGCCATTCGGGCAACCGGACTGAAGGTCTCTCTATAATCAACCCCTTTTTGTTGCTTAAACCCTTTTACTACAAGTCTTGCCTTGTACTTGTCAATCGTACCATCTGGGTTTCGTTTAATTCTGAATAACCACTTGCATGGTAACGCCTTTCTATTAGAGGGTAGTTCACACAGCGTCCAAACTTTATTATCATCTAGAGATTTCAATTCACTAGCCATGGCTTTTTGCCATTCTGCCCTATCATTTCTCCCCATAGCTTCTTTATATGTTTCAGGAAAAACCTCAGTATCTACAGAACATACGTAGTCTTCAAGTTTCTTGGGGCATGCAATATTCGCTCTGTCTCTAAGATTATATCGAGGCTCAACTACTCTCAGTGGCTCGATTATGTCCAAGTGCTCTTCATTAGCGTCGGCAAAAGGTTCATCGTCAAAGTTATCGTTAGGTGCCTCCTGAATATCGTCTCGATCCTCATCTCGATCCTCCTCATTCATAGCGCTCTCACCGATATCTTCATCTACATGAACTTGGTCTTGATCTTCTGTTATATCTCCCTCTAGAACATTTTCATGTACAACACTTTCATTATCGCTTCCGAAAACACGTCCATTATCGTTGTCATTCATAACTCCCTCTGAACTAACAGGGGTTCTGGTAGAAATTCTAAATTCAACATCAGTCTCGAACGTAATGTCCCTGGACCTTAGCGTCTTATTCCCATCCCATACACGATAACCATCATCGTTTTCGTAGCCTAAAAGTATGCCTTTAACCGCCTTCTTATCTAATTTTTTGCGGCGTTGTATTGGAACATGTGCATAGCATTGACTTCCGATAACTTTTAAGTGACTTATCTTTGGCTTTTTACCATGCCATAACTCGTAAGGTACTTTTTCAGCTACTCTAGTAGGACCTGTTCTGTTAAGCACATATGCAGCTGTGTTAATCAACTCTGCCCATAACACTTTTGGAAGCTCTCCTCTAGTGTACATCATGGATCTCATAGCTTCGACTAGAGTTCTGTTTTCACGCTCACTACAGCCGTTCTGTTCCGGCGTGTAAGGCATAGTCAGTCTTTGCTTAATACCATGGTTTTGCAGTATTTTATGAACAGCTTTATTATCAAATTCACCGCCGTTGTCACTAAGCAGTATCTTGACAACATGCCCCGCATTCTTTACCTCTTGTAGCATTTGTAAAAGTTTATCTTTCACTTCTGACTTATGTCTAATGAAGTAGACCATTACGTAGCTAGAGTAGTCGTCCTTAAATAATACGTAGTACTTATACTTAGAAATGCTATCTACAAAGGGACCACATACATCTGTGTGTATCAACTCTCCTGGTGTTGATGCTCTTTGCCTGGTTCCAAATGACTTTCTATGAGATTTTCCATATATGCAGCCCTCACACTTTACCTTGTCAAGACTCAACTGTATGCCTAGCTCACGCTTTACCACGCGAATGATGTGTCTTTTATCTTGATGTGCGAAACGCTCATGATAAAGTTGAAGCATATTTGATCCGTTTAATGCATTAATCTCAATATACCTTTGCATTGTTGGTATTACCGTTTTCATATCCAACTTATAAAGTCCTCTTCCCGGGACTCTCTTGCCTACAACCTTCGTAGTGCCTGCTACCTCTAGCTTACACTCTCTAGCCGTTGACGTAAATTTGCTATCTCTGAGCAAATCTTGCGTTGCTAGCGTTGAAAAAAGATTCTTTGTTAAAGATGGTACTAGCCACACATTTCTTAGAGAAAACTTCTTCTTATTACCACTGACATTTGCTTCTACCACTACAGTGCCATGTCCTTGAGCAGGGATAATAGTTCCATCTGCCGTTGATACCGCTTGATCAGAATCAAATTCGTGAAATTCAGTGAAGAAGTCACTTCTAATCGCAATGTGCGTAGTCGCTCCACTATCAACATACCAGCTGTTTCGGTCTTGAACCTGACCTCTTGAATATGTGTTTAATATAAGCGACTCCATCGTAACAGCTTGTTGCACTTGCTTAGCAGTTGACCCTGAGCCTGATGTGCCTGGAGTAGGCTTAGGTGGCCTCCCATCCTTTATCCACTTCTTGCACTTGCGAACTCTGTGCCCTATACCAGAACAGTAGTTGCAAATCAGCTGCTCGTTCTTGCTTTGCTTTACAACTTTTCTTTGGATTGGCGTAGTCACTAGTGTTTCCTGTTTTGAATTCTCTTGACTCACCAAATTTCTTTCGAACGTGCATAAATTACTAGTTAGACTGTCTATGGTCTTCTCAGTCTGCTTTAGCATTAGCCAGCTTGACTTAAAATTGAAGAACCTATCATCCAGTGTGTCTAAGGCCTTACATATCAGGAGGATTTCAGGGAGTTTCTCAGTCGGGTCAACTTTAGAAACTTCTAAACACATTTCATTCCAGACATTCTTTAACTTTGACATATGAGTGGGGATGTCATGCTCACCGTTATGTTTTAGCCCAAAGAATTCTAAACATAAGCTGTATACCCTGCTTTCTGTTTCTCCGTCAAATAGCCTGTGTAATTCTTGCCAGACCTCCTTTGCAGTCTTATACCTCATTACTTTCTTAAGTGTTTCTTCAGTCATATTGGTTGTTAACATAAGTAAAGCTCCGCTTTCAATCTTCTTATAGGTGGCCATCGCCCTACTATAAACACTGACTTCAGCATCACCTGCACCAGTTGTGGGTGGATCGGGTTTCTGAAGTCTGCCTTCTACTGCGTCCAAGGCACCTTCGCTACCATCTAGCATAATAGAGACTTTATATTTCCAAGTTTGCCAGTTCTCCATCCCTTCCAGCTTACCAATATTTATTTTTGTGGTAAAATCCATTATAACAAATAAGAAATTTTGCTTTTCCTATAGCTGCGGTCCATAACCTCTGAGAGTTGCTTAATGAAAACTAGAAAAGCTTTAGAGGAATCGTTCGTATATTTTTGATAAACATTTGATAAAGAATATTTTACAGAAAAGGTGACACACTCGTTGACACGATTAGTAACCTAGCAACCAAAACTTTTTTTTACTAATCTAATGCTATCAATCAACCTTAACACAGTCCTATTTTACATTTGACTAGTATTAAAATGAAATCATCCGTCTCATAGATGGCGCTGTTTATGAAAATCGATTTAATCGTGTAATTTATATAATCGATTTATTAAAAATCGATTAATTATACTATAAAAATCGATTATAAGAAAATAATAATCGATTTAAATAAAAATCAATTCTTTTTTGACATCCCTACATGGTAGGTGCGTGCCAGCGTTGCCATTAGGGTACGCACAAGTACGCATTGCGTACTATTTCGTTAGGTGGCGTTCTCACGTACATACTTTAAATGCCTCAAGTTATTCCTTATGCACCAAGGATCAATAATAACTTCATTTCAACGACTCTAAAAAAAATATTTTTTTGTACAAATCTCGCCTGATTCTTTTCAAAATCAAAATAAAAAAGTTAAATAATTTTAATTTCTGTCAAGCAAGTTTCAGCTTGGTTTCAGCATAAAGTAAGTACTAGCGAACAATGTGTTTCTTTTTTATTCCATGTCCCAATTCCAATATTTGTAATTTCGTACTATCATTCAGCATTCTGTGTTACTGTTTGTGGTTTCGCTGGTTTGATTTTATTCTTTCGTGGTTCCTTCCTTCGGGTTCTTACACTTACACTTACACTTACAAAATCCAATGAATCTGCGAAATTACGTGAATAATTTTTTATTCACTACGTACTCAAAAGTTAAGTTTCGTACTATTTTTAGGTGCTGTGCGTATCCTATCGTGAAGTCACTCTGGCAATGCTGGACCATACATACCCCCTAACCTTATCCCCCTAACCTAACCTAACCTAATCCTCGATCTATCTACGCCATACCCTTTCCGCTGCTGACAAAGACTTCTCTTCCTTCACCCCTTCTGGGTGTGAACCTCGCCAGCTCGCCAGAGTAATAGTATTCTATAGTGTGAAGAGTTTAGCTTGACTTGCAAACTTTAGGTGCGTTCGAATTGGGGTATGATAGCAAAAATAACAGTCCAAAATGCCAAAAACGATCACAACTGGCGTTCGATTTGGAAAGTTGTGGGCGAAATTGGCGTTTTGAACTGTTTTCGTTCACCGTTCGTTTTGCTTGGAAACAGTTAAAAACGACATCGTGAACTGCAAATTTTGACCCACCTCCGAGGCAGGGTCGTTTGTGATCATATTTTGACATCTTTGAATCTGACAGATAAGTTTCGGAAAATTCATACGGGAAGCGAAAATTCTAATTTTTATTGTAAAATTTTATAGAAATACTAACAGGCAAGAGAATAATTTGTTAGATTAACTTTGTTTAATGATTAACTGAAGGAAAAAGGTAGTTTGAGACAAGTGACAAGCAGGCGATGAGCATGCAAATGTCATTTTTGTATCTAATCGTTCGATTTGGGACATAACGTTTGTGGCAAAAGTTGCAAAATTGTTGAAATTTTCCAATTCGAACGCTTAAACAAAAATGCCCATTTTGAAACTGTTAAAAACGACATCACTCCAATTCGAACGCACTATTTGTGGAAAAAAGCAAATAGAAATTCAAAAGCGAATACCACTGATTTCGAGTTTGTATTGGCTTCACTTTCGTGTTCCGTGCGCTCCAAGGCAGACCTTTTTCTGAGCAAACCACGTTCAAGATATGGGTATTTTATTTCAGGAAGAAGAACATGGATATCCAAGTCTGGCTTTCACAGTCTCCTAAGTATACCACATTTAGAATCAACATTCTTAAGAACTTTGAGATTAATACTCTCCTAAAATTACTACAAGCTGTAAGTAAAGCTTTACAGAACTTTTAACTTGGTTCAATATATTTGGCAGAGGATATCACACTAATCAATTTATTAATCCTGAAAAATATGGCTACTGTGATTTGGAATTGCAATACAGGGATTCCAATTGGATCTGCAAGTAATGTCTGCCCAAATGTCCACTACATCGCCATTTCGCTAATACCACTAACAATTGGCGAGAGTGATGTTGCCGTTTAGTCTTACTTGTGGGTCATAGACCTATTGAGAAAATTGTATATGAAAACACCTCTATGAACCACTGAGCATAGAAATAAATATAGAGCATAAATATTCCAGTTGGAACTGCAACAAGCTGCTGGATTGCAATCCCCAGACTACTATGTAAATTTACCTTTGCAAACTAGGTTAGATGCACTTATCTTGTTGATTTAGTCAGAAAACAGCTAGCAGTGTGCTTCTGCAGCTACATATGAGAGTCAGTTCCCATCAATGTGTCCATGTTTTGATGGGCCAGCTGGTTGGTTAAGACTGGTTAAGATTCTATCATGCCGCAAGGTTGTGGTTTCAATTCCCACACAGGACATGCATTTGTGTGCATGAACATGACCATGTCTGAGGAATGTCCCAGGATATTTATATTTTTGTGCTTACTACCATCAACCACATCATCACTTGCCACAGTGAGAATGTGGTAAAACAGAAGTATATAATAAATAAATATCCTGGGACATTCCTCACTCACGGTTATCTGATCCCGAAATAAGCAGAGCTTGTTCTATAGAAACCTGATAACTGATATACTACATATACCTACTACTTTTTGTTTGTAAATACATACTTAATATACATAATTACACCCAGACTCAGGGCATACAGACATGTACATGCACACAAATGCATGTCCTGTGTGGGAATCTAACCCACAACCAGTGGCGCGATTGGTAAATCTTAACCAGACTCTTAACCAACAGCGGCAACTGGCCCATCACAAGTGTATCCTAATTAAAAAAACAATACTCTCAAATCTGAAGCAATAATAAGTGAGTTATGCATGAGTTACAAATGTGAAAGCTATATTAATCTACCGCACCTTCCCCTATAGATGATACTCAACGAGACAGCACTGTCTTCTCTTTCATAAAATGTATGTCTCATCAATTATATGATAAAGTACCATAGTACCTTTGTTTATTGTGTGTAGCCTTCATGGATTTTATTTTACTCCTCAGCAATGTCAAGAACTTAACACAAATCAAACACCTAAGTGTTATAAATTGAAACCAGACTGTCTTATTGTTGAGCAATGGCCTGGAGATGTTGTGCTGGAAAAAACTGGGAAAGAAGTTATAGTAGATGCATTATGTGCAGCTGCAGTATTGAGAGGGGCCCATGTGTTTGCTCCTGGTGTTATTGGTCTTCCTACAAGTAAATATTTCTGTTTTTTATTTTCATTAAATTATTGAATATGGGATCATGGCAGGACTGTACAGAAATGTGTTCAAATAAATTATAATGGCGTTACAATTGGAATAACTGGCATTTGATATAGAATGGGATCCTGGTATAAACATTCTATATAAGTTAGGTAGGTATATGATTTATTAGACTGTTGAAACTACTATATCTAGTGTGTTTTATTATTATTCATTTATAAATAAGGTTGAAAAAATATTTCATTCATTAACTTTTTACTTTGTTTGCTAAAGTAATTTTAATATTGATAGATTAGCATTCCGCCCCACAGTTTCACCCGCGCCGCCTATAACAAAGGCTATAAAAGGAACTAATGTATACAAACTTTTGAGGACTATTTCGAGAAAATTGAACAACAGTGTTTCTTTATTTTCTATCCGAAGTATTAATACCATGTATCTAGTTAATCAGACCGAGCGGTAGGCTCCTTCCATACAAACTGTAACATCCCCTAAACTAAGTAGTTTTCAAAAACTAATAATGAGAAACTTTATTATTTATTTAGGTAACTAAGTTATAAAATCTAAGCTAAGTTTCAAATCTATAAACCCAAGTGGGATACGATTTTTCATACAAACAAAACACCCCCCCCCCAACCCTTTTCACCCCCTAAAGGTTAAATTTCCAAAAATCTCTTCATAATGGATATATAAAAGGAACCTGTGTGCAAAATTTCAAGTTTGTAGCCCCAGGGGTTTGGGCTCTGCGTCAATGAATCAGTCAGACATTCAGGACAAGTACCTACCTACCTACATAATTTTATATGTGTATAAAACAAAAAGTTTTTTTTTAACATAGGAGATTGATAGTTTTGGACCAAATACTGCCCAGAAATGAAAGTATCTCCATTAAGATTTGAGTAGAAACCTTGCATCACTGTAAAAATATTTTTTGGTCCCAGAGTAACATAAAAAGTTTGTTTTGAGAGCATAGCATTATTTTGCTAAAAGATCAGTATGACTTACCTTATAGATCCCGCAACCAAATAATGTTGTGTTCCTGCGCGTGAGTAACGTCACCAGAGCTCTCTAGGAGAGGGGAAGGGTTGGTAACGCGTGAATGTTGGGTATATTCTGGGCAGCACTTGTCCAACTTTCATATAAATACTGTCAATGTCCTATATTGTACTTATATATTGTACTTTTTTGTATTGATCTTGTTTGACCAAGACCATGTTAAGTGATGTGGCCAAAGATGGTAAGCACACAATGCTTAGAGGGTACTGACTCTCTCCTGTTCCATCTGGAGTTATTAAGCTATTATTTTTTAGACCTTAAGTAAAATTTCAAATTTCATATACATATTTTTTTTTTAATTTCAGATTGCCAGTTAAATGAAAAAGTCGACATCTATGGAGATTTGGATGGCCAATGTAAAAGAGGGTTGAAGGTTCAGTATACTGGTAGAAAGCTGTATGTGGGAACAGGATACTTAAAAATGTTGCGGCATGATTTATTTGATAATGGTATTCAACCAAGGTTATTAATATGGACATTTCACATTGACTTTGCGGTGATCTTTAGATTTGCAGAAGAATAAAATTAGAGTTTCACCCAACTGAATACTTCTTCAATATATTCACAGCAAGATTCTCCATCAATTTAATTTTAGTTGCATTTCCCTAAAATATGTTTTTTATCTCGCACAGTACATTCTCTTTCCGTTTGGTCCCATTATCATCAGATCAGGATTTGATTACTTCTTAGTGTAATTTTAAGTCGATTTAAGTTTTTTTGTAAAACAGTTCAATTATATAATATATTATGATGATGCCAACCTATCATACCATACCAGTTCATCAGCTACCTACTATAATTTTATATTGCCTTTTTGGCAACGTTTTTAGCTACCGCGAGAATGGTATAGGTACCTGTGCTGCCGTGGTTTTCCCAATGGAGTACAGCATGGGGATCTTCAAAAAGGGTGTGAAGAGATTCCTGCAGGGTCGGCAACGAGCGAGTGACACCCCTGGTGCTGCAAGCGTTCATAGGCTAAAGTAACCGCTTACCATTAGGCGGGCCGTGTCCTTCTTTGCTGCCTAGGTAGTATAAAAAAAAGCTTATTCAAATTTGGGCAAACTAAATTTGGTGGACCCTAATTGGCATGGATGTATATAGTTTAGATGTTAGATATGCCATTAGAGATAGCGTATCATAATAATCCCTATTTCCCTTGGTCACGCCATCACGCGTGAACGGCTGGACCGATTTCGCTAATTCTTTTTTGTTGTGTTTGTTATTGTCAAGAGAAGGTTCTTATGAAAGAAAAAATTAAGAAAGTTGCGAGGTTAGGTAGGGTAGGGTATGTTAGTAGGACACCACGCGAACGAAGTCGTGCCGGGCAGTTTGTAATAATATAAAATCTTATTATGAATGTCTTTAGTTAGACCAATCTAAAAGTATTCTTGATAGGGTACTTACACCTAAAATAATATATTGATTGACGCTCGTCATTGCAGTTTTTTTTTATGATTTGACCTTTGACCTATTTTTTTATTAAGCCTATGGGTGATTCTTCATTAGGGCGACACGACACGACATGTCGTTGCCGGCGGCGACATGTCGTCGAGCGACTCCGGCAGCTACGTTCTTCATTGGAACGACACGACGCGGTAATAATGAGAGCCGCGGGGGCGAGGGCGGCGCTTCCACTCGCACGCCTACATGGAAGCTTCCGTGTGTACACAACACATGCATAAAGATGCCGCCACGACACCAGTGGGAGACTTGCTGCTGACGACATGTCGCCGCCTACAAGGACATGTCGTCGTTGCCGTGCAGGCCCAGTGAGACAGCGTGCAGTCCACCACTGATGTCGTGGACGGCATGTGGCCGGTGCCGTGTCGCCCCAATGAAGAAACGCTCAATCGTTAAATTAATATCTTCAATCCGTGGCGTCCTTTCTGCCTTGTCTAATATCGTGTTTCCTTTTGACCATACATTGTATTTTTACAAGCTTTTATTTAGTTTCACCTTTCTGGTGTCTGTAATCGAATCTTGCAAGCTAAATTTGACACACTTCCGTGTGGCTGATTGAACTGAAATTTGGTATACATTAGGATATCGCATGTCAATGCAAGTACAGACAACAAAAAGTACAGTCACCATAAAAAGCTTGTATATAAATATTTTTTTATTTCAGTACTTGTTTTCTTACAGTGGGATAGGAGTGCACACCATACTCCCTGCATCCAAATTACCCGTAGTCAATGAAACATTGTGTCCAAAGGGGGAGATTCTACTACAAAACCTGCCCTCAATAGTTTGTGGATGGGTTGTAAATGCAAAACCCGACGAGTTCATTCTGGACATGTGTGCGGCTCCAGGGAATAAAACTATGCATTTGGCAGAAATGTCCAGTAATAAAGTCAGTATCTATATAAGGTCCTAATAAATTAGTGAATTTCCTCTTGAGGGATGAAAGGCTTTTTTTTTATAAATAGTTAAATTAATATATTATAAAAAAAAATCCACAATTTTTTTTCTAGTATTATTTTTAGATTACTAATGACCTATACATACATGCCTCTAGAGGAAATTCACTAATTTATTAGGACCTTATATATGTCGCAGTAAGATAACAATAGACGTGATATAAACATATCCCTAGGGATATAATTCTGAACCGGCAGATAGCTATTTGAAAGTAGTTCATAACTATTTCACTAGGGAATTAGGGATATAATTATGATACGAACACCATCCATCCAGTAATATAACTAACTAACTAGACTAATCTAGTGAAATAGTTCTATTTCTTTGAGGACGCGTTTACAAAATTGATGGCTGTGGCAAATCACACTACTACATTGATCATCCCAATTGGCTACTTGACAGTTTTCGGAAACATATTTTAAAATTTACATACGTGTATTTTATACCTCTTACAATTATCTTTTTATCAAAAAAATGTTATTTACAAGGAAAAAAATATATTTTTTAACATTTCATTTGAAATTCGCGCAAAAACACCCGGTCACGTGACATTTGTCAGGTGTGACGTCACTGCACTTTAAACAACACTAGAGGTGTGTAACTAAACAAAAATACGCGAGCTGCATAACAGCTCACGGCTCAGGTGTGTGAGCCGGTACAATGAATTAGCTCGCAGATCAGCTCAATTTGTACCTATAGTCCACGATAAGCGCGTACCGCGCGTCGAATCGAGCAGATACTCAGTGAGCGTTATGCAGCTCGCGTATTTTTGATGAGTTTCACACCTCTAGTTAAATTTGACGTCACAAACCTCACAAACAAACCATAGATGCTCAATCCCGGCCGCCCGCGTTTCGGTTCTTGTAATCCACAGATAAAAAAACTCACTATTTATTTCCTAAAATAAAATATTAAAAAATTATTATTATGCAAAAAACATATTGTGTAATTATTGTTAACCTATTAGCTATCATATCTAACATATTTCATATTTTTTCATTATAACTGTCAAGTAGCCAATTTGATACATATTTTTTTAAACTTTTTTAATATGCTTTTTAGGGTTCCGTACCCGAAGGGTGCGAAACGAGACCCTATTACTAAGACTCCGCTGTCCGTCCGTCTGTCTATCAGCGGGCTGTATCTCATGAACGGTAATAAGTAGAGAGCTGAAATTTTCAGAGAATATGTATTTCTATATCAAAAAATAATAAAAATTAAATAAAATAAAAAATTAAAGGGGGCGCCCATACTAGAAACTACTTTTATAGTGTATTTTTTTTCATAGCTAGGTTGAGTTATTTAATATTGTACGGAACCCTCCGTGTGCATGTATGACGCGCCCTTGGCCGCGTTTTTTTAGTTTCACGTGTAGTTATGTAACTAATTTTGCTAAGTAACTTTGCTACAATACGAATTTTAGCCGTATTTGTACTTGTTAAAATCGTATTGAGATAAACTTTGAACATATTATGTGGTTTTCAGGGTCTGATGATGGAGTCATCATCAGAATCTGAAAGTCATATATGATCAAAGTTCATCTCACTACAATTCCAACAACACAATTTTGTAAACGTGTCAGAATGTTTATCTTACTAGATCGTGTTTGTATCATAATTATATCCCTAGTGAGATAGTGATGAACCGCTTTCAAATATCTATATGCCGGTACACAATTATATCCCTGCGACATATAATAATATATAAAATTGAAATCCTGACTGACTAATTGACTTAGACACATTGAAAGTTTGTATGAAAGTCCGTCAGTTTCGAAGTTCCGAGTTCTTCAAATCAGTTCAGTTTCGAGGTCTAAAAATTTTGTGTTTAGGCTCTGAAGATTTGAAAATTAATTTATACGTGTCTCAGCGTTTTTAATAATTCCACCCTTGAAGCGGTATGGAGTTGTTTTGTTTTCTTTTATTGTTGAAGAAAAATATTTCATTTGTTTCCTATAGGCCCCGCGGGCGAAGCCGCGAGCAGAAGCTAGTTTTTAATAAATATCATAATTTAAAAAATACCTAGAAATTGTGAACAGACACATAGTTATATCGATCAGCAAAGTTAAGGTACCACCGTCGTGGTCGGTACGGGACGGGTGACCGCCTAGTGGTATTTCAAATCGAGCATTTCCATGTTTTTTTTTTTTTATTTTTTTTATACCACTTAGGTGGCAAACAAGCATACGGCCCGCCTGATGGTAAGCGGTTACCGTAGCCTATGGACGCTTGCAACACCAGGGGTATCACGCGCGCGTTGCCGACCCTTTGCGATGTTTCGGAAGGCATGTAAAGCCATTGGCGCTGGTTATCACTTAATTGTGATAGTCGTTAAGCTAGTTCGAGGCCTACTCGGCGGAAAATTCCAACAGTTCACTGATCCGCAGTGGGCACTCGTGGTGGAAGTATCTGCCCAATCCCTTTCACCCTCATTTGTGAAAGGAGGCAGGCCTTATTTTTTATAATTTATTATAGGCTGATGATAATGATGACATGAGTAGTTGTAGTAAAGTTAGTTAATGTCATAATATACAAATTCGTATATTTAAGCTACGAATGTTTATTGTTCAGTTTGCACTGAACAAGATAATCACCGTGTCAAAATCCTATGGGTTCTTTGTCACTTTATTTTGCACCTAATACTTAAACCTTAGAATAATAAAGTACCTAAACTGACCCTTTTGTATTAATACTCACAAAGCACTAGAGTGTAATAAGCTGCATTAAGATAGGTACTAAAAACGGTGCAATAAATGACACTTTATGAGCAAGTGTGTTGAAAAAATATTTAAAGCCAAATTATTATTTTTCAGGCAATTATTACAGCAATAGACAAAACACCTTCAAAAGTAGCCAAAATTCAACAAAATTGCGACATTCAAGGAGTTACTTGTGTAAATATCCATGTTTTTGATTCAACTAAATGCTATTCTGAAGATAGCAGCGGACTGAATACTGGCCCTCCATATGCATCAAATACTTTTGACAAAATTCTCCTAGACGCACCATGCAGTGGCTTAGGCCAAAGACCGCAATTAGTAAACAAAATGACACCAAAAATGATTCAGTCATATAAGTTTGTTCAAAGGAAATTATTTTCAGCAGTAAGTTAATATCCTTCCTACTTTTATTCATAAGACAGTAAAGTTTTGATAGAAGCTTTTAATGCTATCGGGTTTAGTTGCCTCTGTGGATAGCGAATATTTCAAACCAAAAAAAGGGTTGTGTTGTCAGATGAGCAACTATTATAACTGTAACAATTATATCAGTTGTCATTTTTCATGGTTTTTTTGCACACAGGCTGTGAAAATATTAAAAGAAGATGGAGAATTGACATACAGCACATGTACAGTAACAGATGATGAAAATGAAGGAATGGTTGCATGGGCGCTTGAAAAATTTCCTTGCTTAAAGCTTATCCCAGCCGAACCACTTCTTGGAGGACCGGGGCTCTCAAATAAAGGTCTTAATGATGAACAAAGGTATTTATAACAGATAATATTTATTGAAAAATTTAAACATGGCAAAAATAAACATTTTCTACATAGGTGAACCTTTTAAATGAGACAGTTTCTGATGGGCTCTTGCTTGCGTTCATTTCCCTTATTCAGACATGGGTTGCCTTGCCACTCGTGAATTTCGTAAGAACGGTTTATTTCATTAGATCGGTATGATAACGTTGGACGCAATAATTTACCACGATCGTGTATCGACTATCTCATTCTGAATGAGTCTGACTGATTTCAAAATAGGAGCCATTAACTCGAGAAGCAATCGCAGGAACAGACTCATATAATTGGTAATCCCTTACAGTACTTTCATAAATACTTTTGTACTATTCAAGTGGCACTTACTATCACATATAAAATTGTTCGTTTCAGATTAATGGTACAACGATTTGGTCCAGAAAATGATCAACTTAGGCTTGTTCGAGACATATATAGAGATACAATAGGCTTTTTTATAGCAAAATTCAAGAAAAGCACAGCATCACCATAACCATATTTGTGATTATTTTTATCTTTAATAATAAAGTAATGAGGATTTTGTTATGGTACCTCTATGTTCAAAATACCTGTCAAACTGTTGATAATTCGAACCAATTTTTGACAGGTATTTTGAGCATAGAGGTATCATATTATGCCTCATTATACATTTACCTATTATTTAATTTGATTGATTATTTTACACATTATTTCTAGTATGTTCAAATAATAATAATCAAGATAATTAAAAATACACTAGAGAAAGAAAATTAACATTTTGTCCATTATTCAAATTCTGAATCTATACTCAAAACTAAACTATACTAAGTTAAACTAGGGCCTTCCTAATAGGTCACTTTTAACAGCCCATATAGATTTGCAAGCGTCCATATGGCTACGGGACCGCTTACCATCAGGCGGGCCGTATGCTTGTTTATCGAATTAGTATGAAGTATCAAAAAAATTGCTAAGCTTAGGGTGTACAGTCGAGGACATAAATATGTATACACTTTTTGAAATTCAGAAGCGATTTTCTCGCATGTTTAACATTTAAGTGTTAAACTATTACACAAATCATAATAGTATATATTAGAAGATTCTCCCTTTATAATATCTCATAATTTCAATCAGTAGTTTAAGAGGAAACCGTTGTTGAATTTTACTAAGTGTATACATATTTATGTCCTCGACTGTACAAAAATATTGTTGAAGTAAAATAAACAGTGAAAGTAAAGGGTAATTTCACTGTAATGTGCACCTTTAATATTCTTACATTCGCGAGCCACGCGTGCAGCTCACGAACCTTTCGCAAACAGGCTTATTCGCGGCGCGGCGCAGGGATCTGGACACTCCCTTAGGTTGAAAACCATTATAAATCTTGATACAGCTCTTCGGACTTCTATTATGCATTTAAACTGATCGTCAATACTTATTAACTTTTTCCCGAAAATTATCATTTTTCAAGGAGTTTATTTGTTCACAGAGTTCGTTCGCAAAGTTAAAAACAATTAGCCTTTTTAACATCGGACAATCCCAACTTAACTATTTTGTTGTCCCTTGCTATAGATCTACAGATTTTAGGGCATGGTATTTTGAAGTACAAAATTATACAATGGCCCTGATTCTGTTGTTTACAACTAAACATGATACTGTACTTCTAAGTTGGCAAATAATAATATTAAAGTATCAAAGAAGCATGTTGCGTGTACAAGCCACCACCAAAGGAGGAAGATTATAGTCTGAAAAACTGGTTGTCTCGCGTGTACAAACCGCCACCGACACCACCAAAGGAAAGTTTCTATTCTGGGTCCAAGGTGCCCTATGACACGAGTCAAAAACAATACCCGAGGTTCATTTATAATTGTTCAATTCTTATCCATAGCCCACCTTCTGCCTTGAGTAGTATTGCTCTTTTATTAAACTTTATGGGATCCGTTGTCTTGGCACAAATTGAAAACTTGAAATTCTTCAGAAGTGATACCATCGCTAATTTAGCTGAATACATTGCAAATCGGAGACCTGTAAAAGAAAACAATTGATTTAGCTGAGATATAAACTGATAACTTACAATAATTACATGTTACATATTATGCTTACCTATACAATTTCTTGGTCCAGCCCCAAAGGCAAGAAACAAATGAGAAGGCCTATCTTTCTTCTCTTCGTGCATGAATCTTTCTGGTTTGAATTCGTGTGGGTTAGGGTAGTATTTAGAGTCCATATGAATGCCATACACAGGTATGGCGACAACCTCCCCAACATTCAGCTGTACTGATGTCCCTGGCAGGTTGTACGGCTTGGTGCAAACTCGATCCACGCGACTCACAGGAGGGTACATACGCAATGTTTCTAGAATTTTCCCAAATAAATAGTTTTTTTATGAATTAAGAATTAATTTAACTTTTTTAAACAATCAATACAATTGAGATTGAGACCTTTGCCTACCGGCTCGTATATAACCAGCGCGATTTTTTTCTTTTTAAATTAAAGTTGTTTTTGACAACCATGATAAGTAATGATACTTTGGCCCAAGGTTTATACGGGTTGCAGACCGAAAACTAAGCTACACTATATGCCAAAACTAAACTAAGCCAGCTAAGCTAAACAAGACGTATGGACCATGAATATAATCGATAAAGAAAGTTTCGATGATGAATACGCTTAACATAGGAAAATAAGATTAATACTGACTTATAATTATCTAAAGAATAGGAAATTGTTTAACAGTTTCGATAAATTGCTCCATATTAGTACAAAACGACCGTGTCACGACACAAGACACTGGACAGCAGCTGGCGAGGCGAAGGGAGCGAAGGGGTGCCAGGGTAGGCGGGAGGGACTTTGCTTAGCATCGGCATAAACAATTGACTTAGCTTCGCATATTTTAATTAGCTTAGTTTGCAATCTGCACACAAGATTAAAAAACTGCGTCAGCTATGCGAGATAAACTATAAGTTAGCTTAGCTTTCGGTCTGCAACCCGCTTAAAAAAGCTCAGTAGGGAACTGGAACACACCAAAAGGTGCTTGGCCTAAGATTATTAACAAGGGTGGTAGCCAGTCAGGCGGTACTACAAAGTATGTTTACCTTCACCGAAAGCTCGAAACTCATCGACAGATTCAAACTCACGTTGTAAGTGTTTGTAAATCAGTGTGCAGAGTCAGGTATATTTGACAAAAGAGACAATAATTACCTAGCAAAAATCCTTCAAGGTATGTAAGTTGAGACAGAATATCGTAACTGATCTCTTTCCCATCAGTCATTAGTTGGACATGGGCCCTCAATTTGTCTTGCAAGTCTGGCTTGGTTGCTAGCACGTGTGCGGCGAATGATAGCAAGGTGCTTGATGTCTCATAACCAGCTATCAGGAAGAGTAATGACTGCGCGTCGATGGTGTCGTCATCTAGGTCTAAAACATCAATCGAGAAAAGATATGATGGGGCATGGCATAAAGCACGAAATAAAATCACGCTCGCGCGTTTGGGGCAAAGTTGTTATGTAAAAGGGTTGGAAGATTTTAGTATGGACCCTGGCATTCCTATCATTCCGCCATTTTGATTTTATATCAAAATTAGCAGTCACCTGCGGTTTCACCCGCGTTCCGGGGATAAAAAGTAGAATATGTCCTTCTCCATACCATAGGCTATCTGCATGCCAAATTTCATGATGATCCGTTGAGAAGTTGAGTCGTGAAGGCGTAACAAACAAACTCACTTTCGCATTTATACTATTAGGTAGGATGGCGTCCACGGATGACTTATTAAAATCGATAGCTGACATCAATACAATCAAGAAATACTATGTGACAAAACCTTGTAAAGTGTCACGTTTCGAAGATAAAAACAACTAAAGTTTTCCTGTTTAGAAAAATAAAAAATATGATATTTTTAATGCAAAATTAATTATACACCCAAAATCTGTACTCAATTAATTATACTTAAAAAAGACACGCCTTGCAATTATAATTTACTGGGTAAAAAAGAATGGCGGAGGAGAGGAATGCCAAAATCTTCCAATTCTTTGGATCTTTTCAGTTACTTTGCTGACGATACCCAGATATTAAGTAACTAAAGATTAACAAGTATAATAAATAAGTTAAAGAAATTCAAAATCATTTATGAAAAGTCTGACTCTAATACCGGTTCGGAAGGTTGCATTTACTGAAAATAATACACCATATTTAACTCATGATAAGAATTAACTTACATGTACCATCAGTTGTTAGGGTTTCATTCTTTTCTTTGTCCGAAAAGTCAATCAGAATTTGCAAAAAGTCTCCTTTTCTGAAAATGCATTAATGTTGTAGATAGCTACGTATCAATTATATGGTATAGATAAATTTATGACATTAATGCAATGCAATTTACTGCAGCACTCCATCATAACAACTATTTAAGTTTATTTTTATTATATATTTTAATTTAAGGTATTTAATTATTATATCATAAACTATATCTTACTTGGAATCAGAGGATCTTCTTTCAGCCTTTGCTGCTTTTAATATTCTCACTAATTCGTCAGTGGATTTTGAGTACAAAAACGAAATATTAATATATCTCAGTAATGTCGGAAAAAATAATAGTATAGAAAAAATAATTATTCGTTTGTGCTTAGGCATGTAATCAAATTTTTCAGCAACCTGTGAATATAAAATTATCTTAAAAACTTGAGATAGGCCAAAGGTAAATTTCAGCAATTCGGCCACACTATGTTATTGGGCCGAAGGGATTCAAAACTTTAATTATGCAGTCAGTGGTGCCGATTCTGTTGTAATCTATGTTTTTCGGGTATTATTCAGACGTAACCGCGGTATATGGCGACTCCATTTATATTGAAAAACAAGCATTGGACTAATTTGACAAGACTTGTTGTTTGGGTCGGAACGCGCGAGTGATACCCCTGGTGTTGCAAGCTTCCATAGGCTACGGACGGGCTACGGTAACTGCTTACCATCAGGCGGGCCGTATGCTTGTTTGCCACCTTAGTGGTATAAAAAAAAAAGACTTCTTACATTATTTTCTTACGTTCTTTGATCCATGCAATTTTTTACATAGGTAGGCTATGTAAAAATTTTGATGGATATCTACTATTATTTATTACTTAGTCAAGTTATATAGTAAATTCTTTCGTCATGAAGCATACCTTGAGAAAATGTGCATTTTCATTAGTTAATGCATCACATTTTATCCCAAATGCACATGCACCTATAACTTCTAGTGTGAAATGTCCCATTGTTTGTTTCATCTCCACATCTTTGTTATCTGTAAAGTGTCACAAGGTCAAATATAAGGTTAATTACTTTTATCTAATCGCAAAGGAACACCAACAACATAGGTACCTACAAATACTTTGATTAGCTTTCCACCTGCTGTTTATAGGTGATCCCTCTCTGTAGGCTACTGAATTAACTTTTATGAAAATTTGAGATGGCATAAGAGGTATTTCCATTTTATAATCAATTGTTACTTGTCTTCAAACCATTATTATAAAATTACTGTGTCAATCAGTCGGTCTGAAGTGCAGGCGGTGAATTGGTAATTGGGTTTACAATGGCCTTGATTCTGTTGTTTACAACTAAACTAATTTTAATCTCACTATTATTCTAACAACGAACATAAGAAAAGGTTGTAAGAAATGTTGTCCTGTCAAATTAGTCCAATGCTTGTTTTCAATATAAATTTTGTCACCATTTATCGCGGTTACGCCTTAATACGCGCAAAATAAGACGGAAAAGATTACTTTGACATATTCTATCCTTTTTCAATAATGTTCGTAAGAAAGAGATGAGATGTGACTAAAATTAGTTTAGTGCGATTTACAACAAAATCGGCATCATTATTTCATTTAGTTATTCCAAAAGCATGAGTTAATTTAACATAAAGGTTACCAGATATTAATAAATAAATAAAAGGAGAACTGACTAATTCACAGAAGATACAGCTTAAACCAAAGGCAGAAACATGACATTTTGGTCACAGGTTCCTTATTATAACATAGAAATTCATCAAGGAAGGGTTTTTCAAAATTCATAAAAGGTGATTGTGGAAATATAGTGTTGAATAAAAAAATATATAAAATAAAAACATACCATACTGTTTTAAAAATTCAACCATTTGTTTTGTACATATATCGACAAGAGGTAGCATGTTTTTCAATCGAGCCGAACTGAAGACTGGTGTTAGTGTGCTTCGAACTCCTTTCCATTCTGATCCCTGATAAAAAGAAGTAAATAAATATAAAAAATAATATACCTAATAGTAGGTAGTCAGGGCAGAATTTGCCACAGGGCTAAAGGGTCATTGGCCCGGGGCGGAGGCTCTTTCTTTGTATGGCCTTTTAGGTTTTTTCAATCAATCATCATTCTCAGCCCACATCAACAAACTGCTGGTGTTCATAATTTTCTATGAATTCTCATATCCTCTCATTACTCCAATCCATGATTAACAAGTTCAATCAAACACGTTCAAACCGCTCGGCGTCTCGCATTCAACTACAGCGCGCGAAGTGCCAACCGCACGAACTTTGTCGCGACAAAACCCTTTGATGTGCTGCAATTTACCGACAGCGGCGCGAAGGGCATTCGTATTCGCGAAGATAATTCGCGATAAGACGAATTCTTTGGCGAGACATGTCGTGACAACGCAAATCTTCGCGTTATCGCGATAGTGTGGCCCCGGCATGTGGATATCTCAAAAGCTGGTGAAACGTCGGATTTTAAAATATATATATGGGTGGTAGCCAGCCAGGTGCGTACTACAAAGTACCCTACCACCACCGTGCTTTGGTTTCCTCACGATGTTTTCCTTCACCGTAAGCTCAAGCTCATTGTAGGATTCAAACCCGGGACCTTCGTCTCTTCGTTATTTGAATTGAACTTAGTGAAGAAAAATAAATAAATTGTTTTTTTTTATCGTTCGATTTATGAAATGTCAATTATTTTTAGGTAATATACTAGCTGCCATGAAATTTAATGAAATGACATAATTTATTCATTCAAATTGCCTATGTGATTTGAATTAATAAATTATGTCATTCACAGGCACTTATGAATAGTCAAACTCTAATGCTCTAATGCACGGTTCGGAAGGTTGCTTTTACTGAGAACATAAATGAGATTACATCATAAATGAGTATAAAATGTATGCCAAAGGAATAAGGTATATTTTTGTGTCGAAATGTTTGTTTGGTTGTGTGAACTTGTGTGTTAAGATCACAGAGAAAAGAAATATAAATAGAGACGCTATGCTAGCGGAGCCCGCGCGCCACACATGACATCAGATGGGCATATATCAACCAAAACACGCGTCAACGCTTCGTAGTATCCACCATACTTAGCTGAGGTGCGTAGCTCCGCGAAAAATATTAATTATGTCATGATGAGCTATTATTTCCTGTAGGAAACGAAGTGAGGAGTCGGAGTGTAACTCAAGGAGGGATTTCCTTTCATCGATGAGTCTACAAACCTTTATTTATTTGTGATATTTATAAAAATGTATTCGAGATTATGATAATTTTAGGTGTAAACGATACACTCTGATACTACTGCAAAATTATACATTGCATGCAATGTACTCACTTTATTTGTACGCAAGGTAGCGAGCGCAACTCCGCACGTAATGTAGTTTGCATTCTTGTATAATAATGTATGACAAAATAGATGTTCAGATATTAATGGTAACTTGTACTGCATAGATTTTTTTCAAAAATAATATGCTCAGACAAGGGCGTCGCCAAGGGGGGGCAGGGAGGGGCAGCTGCCCCCCCCTAGAGATTCTAAAAAAATTGCCAAATATAATGCAACCAAAGTCCTAAGTCTTTTAGTTGATTTGCTTGAAGTTCAAGCCTTGAACAATCATTCCCGTACGTCGAAACTCGAATGAATTCACCAATTCCACTCTTAATATTCCGTACGCTCAACTACGCTCTGCTATACTCTATCGATGAAGCTGTCACAGAATATATAATGTATATAGTACTAAGATACTGTTGTTATTACAATCGCTGTAGATGTAAGGCTCGTAGTACAAGTGAAAAGCTTCATGTGCTGTCGACTTTACCTACAATTCATACCTACTTTTCTCAAAAGTATGAATTGTAGTAGGTAAAGTCAACTTGCCCCCCCCTGCGCCATCGGCTGGCGACGCCCTTGTGCTCAGATATGTTTGAACAGCTTGTATGTTGCGATATATCTGATAGCGACTGTAGCTGTCAAAATATACTAGCTGGTGAAGCTACATGAGCAACACTTTAAAATCAAGCAAATCATTTAAGCTACAAAGCATTTCAGGGGAATAGTTCAAACAAAAATATTTTCCCACCTCCGGTTATAGAAGGCAGATGAATGAATGAATACCATGAACAGATGGAAAACTGTAACAAACGCACAAAATGGTAAAAGTCCTTTGACAGTTTAAATTATAATAACTTGTATAATAACCGACTAACTGACCTTCAAATTAAGAAGTGACCTGCTCAAATACCTTGGCTCCCTGCTGTTCAGAGTATTTCGGTCAGTGAAATATTCAAAATCACGAATTGTGATTATTTTTATAAGATCAGGATCCAGGATGGTCAGAATGGGCCTTCTTCCTTCGAAAACTCCTGTTGGAAATAAATATACAGGTGCAGTGGCGTAGCAAAGAGGGGCGGTAGGGGCGGTCCGCACCGGGTGTCACCTGTTTGGGGGTGACACCCGACTGTGAAAAATAAAACTTAGGTTCACGAACATTTAGATTATAAGAAGAAATAAAAACCGGCAAAGAGTCGTGAGTCTCACTCACGCACCGAGGGTTCCGACCTTACTTAGCCGTATAATTTCATAGTTTGGGCCACTGTAGAAAAAAAATGGATCATATAACTAAATTTGTATGTGTAGGAATTGTGATGATATCAAAAAAACTGGTAGTTAGGAACATACCAGCTAGCTTACCATCATGCGGGATTGCGGTCAAGCGCAAACCTATATAAAATAAAAAAAAAAAAAACATCGTTGTATTTTTAGTATGGCATATTTTCGAAACCTATGTTGGGTTAGTCATTATTCTGAACAACTTTTACTATGGGACCAATAGTGATTTCTCAATTATTATTTTTTACTTTTCTTGCAAAATGTCAACCTTGCTCGATCATATTGTATGAAAAGTAAAAAAAAATAATTGAGAATTCAGTGTTGGTCCCATTGAATTATTACGCCATCTCGAAATCTCCGCCCAGTCGTATAGGTGTCTCAGCGTTTTTGACAATTTCGACCCCGAAGGCGTTAAAAAGGGGGTTGAAATTAATTAATTGGTCCTTAATTTTCAAAGTAAACATCACTAAATTTATTATGATACAGTGTAGGCATCCACTGTGGAAGGATTTTTGAATATTCCACCCCTAAGAGGATAAAATAGAGGATGCAAGTGAAAATTAATTTATGTGTCTCAGTGTTTTTGCCAATTTCGACCCTGAAGGGATGAAAAAGGGGGTTGAAGTTGTGTATGGAAGGAAAGTCCTTAATTTTCGAAGTAAACACTAATTTCATTATTATACAGTGTAGGCATCCACTAAGGAAGTATTTTTGGATATTCCACCCCAAAAATCCGTTCCGTTAATTCCGTTTGTAAAATAGGGGGTGAAAGTTTGTATGAAAGTCCGTCAGTTTTGAAGTTAGGATCTACAAATTTTGTGTTTAAGCTGACGATTGAAAATTAATATATAGGTGTGCCAGCGTTTTTGACAATTTCGATCCTGAAGGCGTCAAAAAGGGGGTTGAAGTTGTGTATGGAAGTCCTTAATTTTCAAAGTTAACATCACTAAATGTATTATTATACAGTATAGGCATTCACTATGAGGATAAAATAAGGGATGCAAGTTTGTATGAAAGTCCGGCAGTTTCGAAGTAAGGAACATCATATTTTGTGTTTAGGTTGACGATTGAAAATTAATTTATGTCTCAGCGTTTTTGACACTTTCGTGAAAAAGGGGATTAAAGTTGTGTATGGGAAGTCCTTCATTTTTAAAGTAAACCATCACTAAATTCATTATTATACAGTGTAGGCATCCACTAATGAAGGATTTTTGGATATTCCACCCCTGAGGGAGTAAACTAGGCAGTGAAAGTTTGTATGAAAGTCCGTCAGTTTCGAAGTGACGATTGAAAATTGTTTTATATGTGTCTCAGCGTTTTTGATAATTCTACCACGAAAGGGGGATGAAGTTGTGTATGGAAGCCCTTTATTTTCAAACATCACTAAATTTACTATTTAAGCTTAGGGTTGGAAACTAACGCAACATAGATCAGTGTTGTTGGAATTTGAACCTTAAAGGGGTGAAAAGGAGGGAATGTGATTAATGTAAAAATACTGTACATGTATATCATATTAGTACCAAGCCTACAGCCGCATGTCTATCTGTCTGTCTGTCACGAGAAAATATCTCAGCTGTCTGGAAATGGTTAAGGAACTTGTGGATAGAACTCCACTCGTCTATCCTACTGTCTGTCTACCATGAGCAAGTTTTTTTTTATACTAAGGTGTCAAACAATCATATGGCCCCCCTGATGGTAAGCGGTCACCGTAGCCCATGGACGTATGCAACACCGAGGGAATCACTCGTGCATTGCTGACCCTGCAGAAATCTCTTCCATCCTTTTTGAAAAACCCCATGCTATACTCTTATAGGAAATCCACAGCAGAGAACTCATTCCCAATAAAGGTATGTTTTGCGATGACTATTGATAAATCACAGGGAAAAAGTGAAATTTGCTGGAGTTGATTTACAGCAGGACTGTTTCTCCCATGGCCAGTTAAGCTTATGTTGCATGCTCACACGTGAGCTCTTAATCTATGTAAATGTATGTCAAATATTTTGGTGGGCAGTAGCCATAAAAAAAGCTTACGTATATTGTTGCAATAATTCATATCCACAAAAAAAAAACTCTATGCAGACGAAGTCACAGGCAGAAGCTAGTAATAGATAGATAGCTAGTAAAAATGGTGTCATAATGTAGAAGAAGCAATACAAAAAAAAATTACAGCATATTTTGTGTTTATACACATTTTATTAGTGTGGAGCTTGGGTTGCATTGTACACTATGAATTCGTAGTGGACTTTAGATTTGATAGCAATACAACTGCAATATTTGCGATAGGTACAACCGTAATAGACCAATTTGAGTTGAACACAGAATTTTGCAGACAAATTTGACTTCACTTCACTTCTTATTTGAATGGCACCAGGTGTGTATGAATAATTTGACATCAAAACAAACTAATGTATTGGTAAAAAAACCGGCCAAGTGCGAGTCAGACTCACGCACCGAGGGTTCCGTACAAACCTGTAGGTATATAAGTAAATGGTAGTATAGACCTGAGTATTTGATATTAATTTCAATTTATGACGTATAAAAAAAAAACTACTTACTAGATCTCATTCAAACCAATTTTCGGTGGAAGTTTGCACCATAATGTACATCATATATTTTTTTATAGATTTATCATTCTCTTATTTTAGAAGTTACAGGGGGGGGGACACACATTTTACCACTTTGGAAGTGTCTCTCGCGCAAACTATTCAGTTTAGAAAAAAAATATATTAGAAACCTCAATATCATTTTTGAAGACCTATCCATAGACACAACACTTATGGGTTTGATGAAAAAAAAATTTTTGATTTTCAGTTCTAAGTATGGGGAACCCCCAAATTTTTTTGTTTTTTTTCTATTTTTGTATGAAAATCTTAATGCGGTTCACAGAATACATCTACTTACCAAGTTTCAACATTATAGTTCTTATAGTTTCGGAAATAAATGGCTGTGACATACGGACGGACAGACAGACAGACAGACAGACATGACGAATCTATAAGGGTTCCGTTTTTTGCCATTTGGCTACGGAACCCTAAAAAGATACAAATTTATTGGTTGAAAATAATATGTTGCCAACATAATTTTATTTAGTAAACAATTAAAATTTTTGGTGTGATGCCATGATTTCTGCACCGGGTGCCACCCATGCTAGCACCGCTGTAGAGGTGCTCATGTAGGATTATACAGAAAAGTAGTTTACAAAACTATCTATCTGTTTACTGCCCTTTAACTTGCCTCTAACAAGTGTATTTTTCCAATTTTGAGATTATAAAGTAGAATCACAACATCTTTTTTTTTTCGTGGAAGAGGGGCATACGTCCCTCCTAGTGTAAAAAGTCAGATATTTATTAAATAATAACCATAAGAGTGGGGCGACAGCCATAAGCTAGTTCCAAAAAAACTTACCGCCGTAACGATTTCCTTTGAAGTGGTTGTATATTTCCAACTGGAATTCATGAAATGATATCTTTGCCTTTAGTCTGGGTCCTAAATTTCCCAAGAAGATAACAGGTTTCATATATGGAATACCTTTCTTTTTGAAAGTATCAAATGTACTTGTGTAGTAAGTATACAAAGCAAATATAGTTGTAAGCAACAGAATAAGTTTCCAATCTTCTAGTAAAAATAATAATAATTGTTTAGTCCCACTGTTAAACTCCATTTTGGCAAGAATTTATTTATCAATGAGAATAAAACCACTTGTTATTTATCAAAATGAACCGTAGAAAATAAACACTAGCTACTTTAAAACCACAGACCACTATAGGGGATATGTCAAAGAGTATAGTAATTTATTGGGATATGTTTAAAACTAACTAGGTACCTACCTACGATTTATATATTATTTTCTTCTTATTATTTTTAAGTTTGGCAACCAAGCCCAAATTAGGGCTCATTTCTGCCAGTGTCGAGTTATATTATAGTTTCCAGTCACAATAAATCACTTTCACATTATAGGAACCTCATTATAGGTAGTCCTCATCCTCATACACCGTCACAGACGTATGAATTCATATGTCTGTGGTCACCGTCCATAAAAGTCATGTTTTACTACAATGGTGGTCATTGTTCGAAAAATAATAATATTATAAAATTAACACTTCAATTTTTTTTTTATTCATTTTGATAGGCATCAGTAACCATGTGTGTGTTTTTATTATCTCTGGTCAGGTTGTCCTCTGACTTAAGCCTATGTCAGAGGACAAAGTACACTTAGAAGTAATCAAATCCTGATCTGATGACAATGGGACCAAACGGGAAGTATACCCTTCCAGACAAAAAATTATTTTCCAAATCGGTTAATAAATGACGGAGTTATGAGGTAACAAAAATAAAAAATAAAAACAACCGAATTGAGAATCTCCTCCTTTTTTGAAGTCGGTTAAAAATAGGATGGTGTAATAATTGCTTTATGTATGGTTCCTATAAACAAAAACGAATCGTTTAGCTTACCAATGGTAGATTTTTTTATTGCCAAACTGGGGCTCTACCGCGTATCTTATCTTGTCTTATCTTGTGCAGGGGCCGAGAAATAACACGGACACTTCGACCCATTGGGATCTATTGTGGTCCTAGATAACTTACTCCTTCCCAGTCTCGTTGTAAACTCTTTTCATGAGTTTTACAACGAGGCTAGGAGATATGAGCCTATAGTCTTCTGTTATTGGATATCCCATGCCTATGAGACTCATTCGCTTACCAGCCATTGCATCGCATGTGCACAGAAGGTGCTCCATGCGTTCCGTATGCTCCCCACACAACCTGCACATGGGTTTCGCGGTTAGACCCATCTTCATGAGCATGTCGTTGGTTCCAAAGTGCCCAGTAAAGGCCCCAAGCAGGTAGCGGATTTGCCCCCTGCTCATATTCCAAATACATTCCCGGGCTTGACGCCCTAAACAACGACGACTCCCGAAACAACCGTGTCCCGAGAGGATCTGCGTCAACCGGAAGGTCAGCGTGCCGTGCCTCCGCTCCAGCCACTCATCCATCACTGGACGGATGGCCTCAATGGTCCTAAGACCCGCACTAGGGTGCTCCAGCCTGGCCTTCCACTCCTGGATGGCAAGCGTGCGCAACTGCGGCCTGCGCCCCTCCACTTCACGTGGTGCCGGCGTCTCGCCTTGGGCCCGCCTCGAGACTCCCATGGCAAAGAACCAGCCAGCACACACGCCGCTTCGCAGGAGATCGTGCGATATCCCCGTATTGCCCTGATCGCTACCACCCTCTGCGGTCTCCGCAGGACGGCGATATTACGCCGATTCAGGGCCTCCGCCCATACGGGAGCTCCGTACGTCACCATAGATCGCACGATCCCCAGGTACAGCCGCCTACAAAGGGCACCCGGTTCGCCAGTATTCGGCAGCAGCCGCCCGAGAGCAGCCGCCGCGCCCATCACCCTTGGCACCAGGCGCCCGAAGTGGGCTGTGAAGTCCCACCGACCGTCGAGGACGAGACCCAGGTATCTCATCGTCGGCCCGACGTCTATGCGGACTCCACTCACGATGATATGGGCATCCCGAGGCGGCGCGTGCCGAGGCCCGTGAAAACACAGGGCCTCAGACTTGCTAAGGGCCACCTCCAAGCCCAACCGTCCTATCCGGCCCACGAATTGCGCCACTCCAGCAGTGGCGCGGTAGGCGGCTGTACTATACCTCGTGCTGCGGGCAGTGACCAGGGTATCGTCGGCGTAACACGTTACGTCGACACCCCGGATACTCGGCACCCGCAGCACCCAGTCGTACCCGATGTTCCACAGGAGCGGACCCAGAATCGAAACCTGCGGAACACCGCACGACATTTCCCGTCGGCCCCAGCCCTCTCGGCCGGGGTAGACCACCGACCTTTCGGACAGGTAAGCCCCGATAACTCGGCGCAGGTACAGGGGCACTCCATGATACCGGAGCGCCTCCAGTATGCAGCTCCAAGGGAGGGAGTTGAAAGCATTGGCGATGTCGAGTGACACCGCCAAAACAACCCCGCCCCGGGCCACCACCTCCTGCGCTTGGGACTTAACCCGCATCACCGCGTCGATGGTCGATCGACCCCTACGGAACCCAAACTGACTCTCCGCCAGATCCGGACCCACACCCTCCAGGTGCTCGACGATCCGCCTAGCCACAACTCTCTCAAAAATGTCGTCGAGCAGCACGATGGGCCGGTAGGCGGAGGGAGATTCCGCTGGACGCCCTTCCTTCCGGAGGAGAAACAGACGGCCCGTCTTCCACCTCTGTGGAATTATGGCTTGAGCCAGACAGTCGTCGAATAGTCCTAGAAAACTTACTGATTGTGATTGTTATGTGATTGATATGGGCTGCATTCCGAATTAAAGCTATAATCGCTGTAATCGAGTTGAGCGTGCTTAATTAAACCCGTACCGAATTGAATAATGACAGATAACGATGTCCCGTGAAACGTCATAGATGACATCATGATATCCACCATATTGCCACAGTATTACTATCTACTAGTAAAACTGTGATATTGCGCTCACAGCGACCATGACCATGCCCTAAACTGATATCACCGTGAGCGCTGATAAAGTTGACGGCTAATTATTGTGTTTTCGGCAGCAAGTCAAATAAGATTCTTGGTTTTCTATTTGGCAAAGATACTTTTTATGATTTTATGAGAGAAAAATAATAAAGAACGCGAATATTCCTTTTTGCGAGTAAAATTAAAGAAGATATAAGGAGTCCTAGCGCATTGTTAAATCAGATTTTAATTAAATTCGCAAATGTTCTGTTTTGAATACTGTGCGCTTGAACGATTTTCGTTCAAGACTGTGCGATAACGGGGGTTCCGAATTGTTTACTGTTCTCAGCTGTCAATATCGTGATATCTAACTCGGTACCTTTGAGTATTTAGTCTATGGACGCGGCAAGCACCACTCCTAGTACTGAATTATTTTTCGCGGGAGGCGAGGTAAACACGCACACTGCACAGCACACATTTACTAACTCACAAACACTCATGCAAAAATTTGAAGCATCTCTATAAACCAACTATAAACGCACACTTAAATAAAAGCTGACACACAAACACACAAATAAGGAATTACTGTGCTTACGCATTTGTTTAATGGCACACTAGTTGACACTAGCTCAAAAAACTAGTGATGGGGTTGTTAAGAACCGATACAATTAATGATTCTAGAAATTATTCTATGTTATTTGTATACCCACATAAATGGTTTATAATCAATACCGATATACGAAAGCTCAAGAGTTTTTTTTTGTTTGTTTGTTTAAACGCGCCAATCTCTTGAACAACCAGTCCCGCAGGATTTGAAAAAATATTTCACTACAAGGTAGCATAGGTACATTATCCCCAAGTGTTATAGGCTACTTTGTCCCGCAAATATTTACAATGACGAAGTAATAATATATATATAGAATATTTGGCTTGGCATTGTAATTCAACTTTCTCCAATTTTTTTTATCTAGAAAGGAATTGAAAACTGAAAGGGTCAAAGCAATCGGCAAAAAGTGACCCATTCTTTTCGCATAAAGGGTCCTTCGGAAATCTTTTAGACAAGTAATTATTTTTA
Organism: Achlya flavicornis; assembly: GCA_947623365.1. Lineage (NCBI taxonomy): Eukaryota > Metazoa > Arthropoda > Insecta > Lepidoptera > Drepanidae > Achlya > Achlya flavicornis. The sequence continues at coordinate 8,578,290 of OX392467.1, forward strand.
ACCTTAATTTGAAGAAACCAATAATTTACTAATGTATAATGTACAATTACTCTATGACCTCAATCGTACAGTCAAATCGTAGATTGAGGATTAGGTATAGATTTGCTGTCAGCGAATGGCGAAGAAGAAAGCTACATACAATTAATACTGCCATATTTACACTTTTACCCCATTATGTGGGTAAACTGGTATTGGGTATTTTGGTTTTACTATACAATGGGTGTGGCAGGTGTCAATCCCATACATAGGTTGATCGTTTACTAACGATGACGATTGTCGACAACCATCTTGTCTAGGGGGGCAGATAAATAAATATACTGGGACATTCCTCACACACGGTCATCTGATCCCAAACTAAGCAGAGCTTGTACTATGGAAACCAGATAACTGATACAATACATATACTACTTTTTGTTTGTAAATACATACTTAATATACATAATTACACCCAGACTCAGGACATACAGACATGTACATGCACACAAATGTATGTCCTGTGTGGGAATCGAACCCACGACCTGCGGCGCTATAGGTTAAGACTCCACGTCTTAACCAACTGCGCCAACGGGCCCGTCAGTTAATTTAATACTTTATATGTTAATGTTAATAATGTCTTCGTACGTACAATAGTTTTTATTTTTTACGTCTACAATAGCATTGCCGAAAGTTGACGCCTATTGAAAGGACTCAATAATCAACGATGTTAACGCTCTACTGTGGTTTTGCGTAAAATTACGTCTGAATTACGGATTTGGGTTGAAGGTAGTGCGAAAAGCAATATCCGAATTCGGTCCGAGTTTTCTAGATCTGTATTTTCGCGGATTCGTATCGGACGTTAGGCGGAACCGCTCTAAGGCCTGTTACATATTATAGAAAATCGTAGTTTAGAAGGAGTTACATAGTTGACAAACAGACGGAAAGCAACTTCATTTTATAATATGTGGTGAAGACTGATTAGACAACTGATAGATGAGACAATTACACCAAACTATCCTTTGCTTCAATATAAACTCCCGAAGTTTCATATTTAGAGTTACTCGGTTGATTCTGTCGGATCTGAAAGAGAAAAAATATTATTTACCTATATATCTGTTTTCTATTTATTTTATCTGAAATAGAAAATATGTATGCATATTATTATCCTCTTTATTATGTTTGGTGGTTTAAAAATTAGGCACATGCCTACATATATTGCTTCCATGTATCATCGTCGTTATTTATAAGCTATTATTTCCAAAGTAATTATTTTTAATGTTTGTATCAAACTTACGTATAAATATATAAAACAAATTACTAATGTAACTTGCGTGGATTAAAACTACAAAAAATAAAACACGCTATTTAAAGTGGTAAAAATAATAAAATGCTGGTATCCCCATCAACTTATAATCCGACAATTTACGAATGACAGGTAGTACCATAGTTAACCACCCACAATAATAAGCCTCACACTTTGGTCGGTTAGAAAATTGCTTGCCATCAACGAGGTCAACGACACTGATTTTGACACTGATGTCAAGAATAGAAACCTATACGCGAGATAGGGACGACAAAATATGCTTAGTCCTGCTCACACATACACGTTTTGACATATACGTATCTCGCTTTCGTAATTATTATTATTTTAGTGGCAAATCTAGGTATCCTCAATCTACGAGTCAAATGGTCGACACAAGAATCTTGATTCTTGTTTCACGCTATGGCCCCGCACTACGCTAATCACTCCTTGTACTACCTGTGAGCTACCTGTGTACCAATGTATTTTCTGTCGTTTACTTGTCGTAACGGCTATTATTTTATTTCGAGATATTACTTGAATACAAACATATTGATGCGTTATATATGATAGGAAACGCAATGTTCCCGCAGATGTGATGTGGCAGAGCGCCTTTTACATGAGAAAATGGCACAATTAACCATTTTTTTTGGAGCTCAATCTCGCGACACTAAACGATACCAAATGGCAGTGGACTGCAGTGGACAAAAAAATTCAAAAATTCAAAATTCAAAAATCATTTATTCCAATAGACCTTCGCAGGCACTTATGAAAAGTCTGACTCTAATACTCTAATACCGGTTCGGAAGGTTGCATTTGCTGAGAAGAGCCGGCAATAAACTCAGCAATTACTCTTTTCAAAACAAGCTTAGATTCATTACATAGTATTTACATTCTAATCGCACTGAAAACAATTGCGTGCCCCGGCGCGGCGGCAAAATTACAAAGAAGACTGAATAAATATTTAATAAGTAAATAAATAGCAAACTTAAGCAGACCAGCCCCCACAAGCAGCACCTGTTCACAAGTATAACGCGTACGTCGCTCGAACTAGTTTTTATAATCGCACATGGCCATATGGCCAATGTACTTTGAGGGGGTCGCCTGTGTTTGCCATCTCCATTTACTAGATACTCAAAGCCTGTGTTTGCCATCTCCATAGACTAAATACTCAAAGCTCGCTCCTCCTCGGTACGCACGCATATATTATTGCTGTGAGTGTGTCACAACTTTAGTTCTCTTGGTAGTTTGTGTGTGTCACTGTCAACCGTGTGTTCAATTCGGAATATTTCGGAATTTATAGTGCGTTCGAATTGGAGTGATGTCGTTTTTAACAGTTTCAAAATGGGCATTTTTGTTTATGCGTTCGAATTGGAAAATTTCAACAGTTTTGCAACTTTTGCCACAAACGATATTTCCCAAATCGAACGATTAGATACAAAAATGACATTTCCATGCTGATCGCCTGCTTGTCACTTGTCTCAACCTACCTTTTTCCTTCAGTTAATCATTAAACAAAGTTAATCTAACAAATTATTCTCTTACCTGTTAGTATTTCTATAAAATGTTATAATAAAAATTAGAATTTTCGCTTCCCGTATGAATTTTCCGAAACTTATCTGTCAGATTCAAAGATGTCAAAATATGATCACAAACGACCCTGCCTCGGAGGTGGGTCAAAATTTGCAGTTCACGATGTCGTTTTTAACTGTTTCCAAGCAAAACGAACGGTGAACGAAAACTGTTCAAAACGCCAATTTCGCCCACAACTTTCCAAATCGAACGCCAGTTGTGATCGTTTTTGGCATTTTGGACTGTTATTTTTGCTACCATACCCCAATTCGAACGCACCTTTAGCCATCTCTTGGAAGTTTATTGTAGCATTTGTAGCCCATTTATTTATGGTAGGTACCTAAATAAAGGCTTATAAAGGTATTCCATTGCCAATCCATTACCTACCAAAACCAAGTTATATTTTTGAATATTGTTATCAAGCCACTAATCTCCAGTATTAGACGGCCCCCAAGTCCCAATAAAAATGGGCAAAACTTCTAAAGATAAAAGAGATATTTATTATAGGTTAGCTAAAGAAGAAGGATGGAGAGCTAGGAGTGCATTTAAATTATTGCAAATCAATGAAGAATACAACATATTCGATGGCGTGTTACGAGCCGTAGATCTCTGTGCCGCTCCTGGAAGCTGGAGTCAAGTTCTTACGAAGAACTTACGACAAAATGCTGAAAACGTTGACGATGTCAAAATTGTAGCTGTAGATCTCCAGGCTATGGCCGCTCTACCTGGAGTTATACAGATCCAAGGTGACATCACAAAATTGTCTACTGCAAACGCAATTATAACGGAATTCGAGGGCCTCAAAGCAGATTTAGTAGTGTGTGATGGAGCTCCTGATGTCACTGGTTTGCATGACATTGATGAATATGTTCAATCTCAATTGCTTTTAGCTGCATTGAATATTACTACACATGTGTTGAAGAATGGTGGTGTATTTGTGGCTAAAATCTTTAGAGGGAAGGATGTTTCCCTTTTGTACTCTCAATTGAAACAGTTCTTTCAATATGTAATTGTTTCCAAGCCAAGAAGTTCAAGGAATTCCAGTATTGAAGCTTTTGTTGTTTGTCAAAACTATCAACCACCTAAGGGCTATACACCTAATATGGTGAATCCACTCTTGGATCACAAATATTGTGATTTCAACCAATTTACTGGCTCCAATAGACTTATAGTTCCGTTTAATGCATGTGGTGATTTAAGTGGCTACGATGCTGATACCTCATACCCGCTGCTGCTGGAGGGTCAAACAAGTTATGAATACAAGGAACCTGTTCAGAGTCCAATAAATCCTCCATATAAGGAAATATTAGATAAGACTAAAAATATAAATTTAAAACATAATCTATGAATGCATACAATATATGTTTACTATGCAAAAAAGGTATTTTATTTATAATAGTGGAATTTGATTAAGTCCTAAATGGCCCAGGGCCATAGTAGCCATAGTAGGTGAGGATCAACTACTTGACTTTCTAATTACAGTCGTGGAATGAAAAGGTTCATCACCTTAGAGTTGGTTTTTGCTTGCACCAGATTATGTACCAACATATTACCAGTGAGGTTCCTAACAGGAAGAAACATTGCTGCCATTTGCTGCTAACATTTACATAAATGTGACATTTGCTTATTTTATCACATAAGATTTTGCTTGTATCACGTCAAACACAATTTATGGCTTTTGCAGAATAAAATATAAAGTAGGTATTATTTTTTTCATGTTGACATTGCCCTTTTTTTGTTGTTAAACCAACAAGAAGGTTTTAGTTTATCAAAACAAGGCGCCGATCTCACAGAGAGAGTTCTAGAGTTCCGAGTTCCACATTCACTGTAATCTATGCGGCGCCTTTGATCATTGCACATAGAGAGAGAAATCGGAGTTCAAGAGAACGCGAGATCTGTCGGAGTTCCATTCTCTAAAGCTGGCAGTTGAATGACGTAACGTAACACTTGTACGTAGTATTTCTATAGGTACTCTGAGGTAACACGTCTGAGCTAACACTGTCTAATTTACTGAGTGACACAAGGCAGAAAGGACAATGGGGCATTTTGGCCCATGTTTTATTATCAGGGTGCTGGACTTCAATGAGAAAACATAATAAGGTATAGAAAATGTAAAATTATATTATTTTCATCTTACAACTGAATGAAGCAAATTTGTTTTATAAAGTGACAGACATCAAAGTAAAATATTCAAAATTATATTCTATCGACAGAATTCGCTTTTATAGAACAGGGTACGGATTAGAGGTTTTATATCAATACTCCAACCAACACCCTCCCTTAATCCGGCACTGTATCTATAAACGACAATGTGACCTATAGGCATGGAAATTATTGCTACTTTAAAGGAATTCTCATTTGATGATATTATTATTTTTTATAGCATGATTTCACTTGCGATATATGATTTGCAATGATTTGTAACCTACGTCATCGATGCTGATCGACGGTATTTTTCACAAAATCATGTGCGAGTATCGCACGCAAGTGTCAAATTATCACTGATGCAAATTATATAATACTTTCGTAGCAAAAAATTATTTTTCTATCCTGCTACATAACATGTTAAAGAAGTTAACACTTTATATCACTTGATTTAAGGTTTATTTTTGAATACTCTTAAAAGCTAATCAATGATAAAGTTATTTTTTTTTTTTTAATTTGTTCTTGACCATGGATACAAAGTCCTTCAGTCGCATACATTTTATTTATATTCTTAAATATTCTTTATAACATGTAACAGGCTATGTCATGGACGGTAACAGATGTGACATATGAAAACAGAATCATATTCTTTATCACCTGCTACTTGTGATTTATGCCATGCCTAGTGACCTAAGATTGTACGTACACCTACACCACAGACCTACACCCATAAGCTCAAGACAAAAGTTTCGGCTTCGTAAGCTTTTGTTAATGCGTCAGCAGGCATATGCCTGTGGCATGTGTGGCATAATGCTTAGTATCTCAGTACCTACTCTAATTTAATTTCCCTATTTTTAACTAAATCTATATATATAAAAAGCAATGCCACTTTTCGTTGTAATTTTATAACTCAAGAACGGGCTCACCTATCCAAACCAAATGTTTAGGCTTTGTTCGGACTATTTAGTAGATGGTTTATGTGAAGTTTGCACAAAATCGGTCGAGCGGTTCTTCGTTTATCACATTTTTTGTACCAAATGAATTCAATAAATGGCGGATCCATTGAAGGCGGATCATTTTGTTAATGGGGATTTTGCTGTCAAATTTAAACTTTTTTCAGATGGGGATTGTGCTATCAAAAGGGTAGGGTCGGGTCGGGTTAGGTAGGGTAGGGTAGCGTATGGTAGGGTAGGGTAGCACCACGCGAACGAAGTCGCACCGGGCAGCTAGTCTCTAATAAAATTATATCTGAATAAACAAGCACTGGACTAACTTCTTTGCTCAACAATTCATTTAAAAGACCTTTAACAAAAATAACTATTTTAGCTGTTTCTGATATAGCGACATATTCAGCCTCAGCACTACTGAGAGCAACGCATTGTTGTTTGCGAGACTGCCAAGTTGCCAACTAGTCACTGCCCCACCAAGAGTTAAGCAATATCCATCCAGTAAATGATTTGCCGTCGCAGTTACTACCCAAATCGGCATCAGAAAATGCTTGTAACTCCATATTTCCAGTCTTTTTAAATACTACTAAAGATAATGCTGCAGTACTTTTTAGGTATCGTAACAGGCACATAGAAATAATAGGTAGGGTACTATAAATAATGACTTGGCGACTAATATTGACAGTGGGATAACAAACATGGTATTATTGGCAACTATAGGCTTCCATATAAAAATACACTTTCGGGCTGGGATTTGCAAGCAGCTGTAAAAATTTAAACGAGTACTAAGTACATATTATAATTAAGAATAGAGGTAGAGCATAGCGTTTATTCGCTCAAAGAGCAGCTCGACTGGGGAAGTACCTCCACCTTACAGAATACCGCAGCCAAATAACTTTATGTTGTGTAAAGTTGTGTTCCTGCGCGTGAGTAAGGTCGCCAGAGCTCATTGGGGAGGGGGGAAAGGTCGGTAACGCGTGAGCGATGCTTCGTGTGTTGCAAGCGTCCATATGGCTACGGTAACCGCTTACCATCAGGCGGGCCGTATGCTTGTTTACCGACTTAGTCGTATAAAAAAAAAAAAAAAAAAAAAAAAAAAATAAGAATTAGGGTTTCAGTATTTTTGTATGTGGAAACATAATTAGTATCTGGATGACTGAGTTGAACCTGGTTTTTACTTTTTTGGTAAGTAAATCGTGTTTTTTGGAAACGGTGAACGTTGATCTTGTATGGGTTTCAGGGTCTGATGATGGAGTAGGAGGGTAGGCACTGGAACTCCATAGTGGAGCAACGTATCCTACCCGTATTCGAGGTTGTTGGAATTGTCACGAGATGAACTTTGACCATATATAGTTTTCAGGGTCTGATGATGGAGTAGGATGGTAATCACTGGCAAGGGCGTCGCCAGCCGATGGCGCAGGGGGGGGCAAGTTGACTTTACCTACTACAATTCATACTTTTGAGAAAAGTAGGTATGAATTGTAGGTAAAGTCGACAGCACATGAAGCTTTTCACTTGTACTACGAGCCTTACATCTACAGCGATTGTAATAACAACAGTATCTTAGTACTATATACATATATATTCTGTGACAGCTTCAACGATAGAGTAGAGCAGAGCGTAGTTGAGCGTACGGAATATTAAGAGTGGAATTGGTGAATTCATTCGAGTTTCGACGTACGGGAATGATTGTTCAAGGCTTGAACTTCAAGCAAATCAACTAAAAGACTTAGGACTTTGGTTGCATTATATTTGGCAATTTTTTTAGAATCTCTAGGGGGTGGCAGCTGCCCCTCCCTGCCCCCCCTTGGCGACGCCCTTGATCACTGGAACTCCATAGTGGATCATCGTATCCTGACCGTGTTTGGGGTTGTTAGAATTGTCGTGAAATGAACTTTGACCATGTATGATTTTCAGGGTCTGATGATGGAGTAGGAGGGTAGGCACTGGAACTCCATAGGGGAGCAACGTATCCTACCCGTTTTAGAGGTTGTTAGAATTGTCGTGAAATGAACTTTGACCATGTATGATTTTCAGGGTCTGATGATGGAGTAGGAGGGTAGGCACTGGAACTCCATAGTCGCTTCACTTATTAGAGGTCTTTCTTTGCTAGTCTTTATTCTATGGGGAATACACCTAAATCTATACCACAGACATATAAGGAATATATCTATACAGTGCATATTATTATACAGTGTCACGCGATTGGATCGCATCCGTCGCGCGTTGCAAATTCGACACACTTCCCAAAGATGAAAAAAATAACTGGCCTGCTGGCTAAAATTATCATGACGTTTCAAGAGTACTAAAACCACTAAAACAAAATATTTTTTTGAGTGGACTATTGTCAAAATTTTACAAAATTGTTAAGTAGATTTTTCTTGTATTTTAGGTAAGAAACAAAATTGTTTGTTTATCAAGATGGGGAAATACAAAATGCCAACCGTACAACAGTTTTTAAAAAAGAAGGTTTGTATTTATACCGGAGGATTTCATGGACCAGGGGCTCTACCGCGTAACTTTGGTGGTAATCGTAACGAACACCATTAATTATTTCATACAATGACGCGCACGCGGTATGACGCGACGATGACCATTCGTGGGCCCTGATTGGATGAAATTAATTAATGGTGTTCGATACGATTACCACCAAAGATACGCGGTAGAGCCTCTGCTGCCAGCTGGGCTATTGCGTATCTTTGGTGGTAATCGTAACGAACACCATTAATTATTTCAACCAATGACGCGCACGCGTTACGACGCGACGATGACCATTCGTGGGCCCTGATTGGATGACATTCTTTAATGGAGTTCGTTACGATTACCACCAAAGTTACGCGGTAGAGCCCCTGGTGAGATGTGTTCGCATGGTTGTCTGGAACAGGCACGTCCATCAGCGGAACTCACTGGGAAGCAAGGACTACCTATAGTTTATTGAACGGGACGGGTATCCTCAGGTCCCAATCCAACTCTTGATAACTTATTTATTACTTTATGTATTCCATTTACTTTCAAGACAATTTATGGCGAAAAGAAGGACCCAGTATGGGTTTATTTGGAAAGAGAAATGACGGAACACATTGCTGAAAAACCATATAATGAGAAAGTAGGAGATTGGTTGGTGTTTTTGAAGGATCTTAAATACTACTTTCATTGTGAGGGTATGTAAAAAGCTAAGCTTTCTTTTCAGTAATACCCATTTACCTTATATATTTCCGCTACGATAAGTACCTTGTAGGTAGTTTAGGTAGGTACTTTTTTCATAATACCGACTACGTTAGCAAACAAGCTTACGGCCCGGCAACAAGTGAAGATTTGATTTTGATACGTAACAATTTCTAGAAAAGGTAAGTACGGCATTAGACCGCTTGATGGGCGATAACAAAACAATTACTACTATGCTTGTGTGCGTAACCAATTCGTGAATAACTTCACACCCAAAGGGGCGTGTAAAGATCAACCTTTCTATAAAAAAAGTTAATGAAGTTAATGTTGTTAAAATGTAAATTAAATAAGTTCCTTCATGTGACTTTATTTAAATACATTGCAATAAATACTTACATCTAATAACTTTTAAAATGTATTTTTAAAAGTGTGCTCACGACTCGTGCCGCTTACTATACGACAATGTGTGGCCGGCAAGCATGGTCGGCAACGCTACCGCAATGTTGTCGTAATGCCGATTACATTGTCCCTATATTACCAAAATATATTATACTAGCTGTCTCGCGCGGTTACACCCGCGTTCCCGTGATAAAAAGTAGCCTATGTCACCCGGGGATAGTGTAGCTTCCCAACAGTGAAAGAATTTTTCAAATCGGTTCAGTACTTTCGGAGCCTATTCAATGCAAACAAACAAACAATCAAATCTTTCCTCTTTATAATATTAGTATAGATATTATATAGCCTGTACCTATGTGTAGGTTAGGTATTAATACAATTTTTTTATTATTTTAGCTAAAAGAAAGATGAAAAGGTTACAAAAGGAAATTGGACCTGCTTGGTATTGTGAACTATCAAGCATTCAAAGAGAAGTCTTAGGCGATTTAAAAGCTAATATTCACGCTGATTTGTTAGAAGACTTACCCAACCGTATACGTAAATCGCTATCTGATCTCGGATTAACGCTGAAGATTCCAAAAAAAATATTGATGAAAGTAATGTTTGATTCAGTTGAGGATCCTGGCGTATTTATTTGGAATCTATATAAAGCTGTTTATAAACAGTCACCAAGCGAATCACGAACTAGTATGTTTAATTTTTGGTTAAAAACTGATACCTACTAATCACTTGTCGTCTAGATATGTGGCGAGCTGAAAATAGTGGCGTAGCTAGTTAAAAAAAGGCACTGATGCAAAAAAAGTATTGGAGCTCTTGAGCCCTATCAAAACTGGTTAAATTTAAAAAAAAACCCTTAGTAAGACCACAGTAGATATATCTATCAGTACTAGGGTTTCGTTTTTCCCGACCTTTTTCCATTCCCGGGACCCGGGAATGAAAAAAATGACTTCCCGGGAATTCCCGATTCCCGGGAAATTTTAAATGTTGTTAGTTTTGTTATTTTAACGTATATAAAGTCAAGTAAACCACGTAATTTAATTAAATTAGCAATTTATTTGCCTCAGAAGTAAATAATAATACATTATGAGACGTGTGCAAAGTTGGTAATCACACGAGACGGTACCTATTAAGCAAAGGAACCCGAGAGTGTAATGATCAATGCACACGCGTATCATACGACGTTTTTCAACACACTTGTGAGGAATAAAACAAACTTGTATTTTTTCACTAGATTTTTTGATAATAGTCAATGAGAACGTCAACAAATATGGCGCGCAAGTTCTTTTTTTGACAGCGAAACTGTTCTAACCGTTTAAATTAAGAATGCTTCGTCTACGCACATATCAATAGCATTGAGTTACAAACTTAACATAATCTGGATTATACCTATCATAAAACTGTGCGGTAATGTAAATTAAAAAGCACTAGTGCGTCATAAGCTACATTATGATACTAAAAACGGTGCAATAAATGTCAAAAAACGAGCATGTGTTGGAAAAAAAATTACTAATTCACAAGGAACGAACTATGCTCGGAACTTCCGTAGAGAAGTCAGGGAAACGACGACATTCGTAGGAGAAGAAATATTACCGATATAGCTCTTAGTGATAGCAAGCTGATGTGATAGCAATGGGCAGGCCACATCGCTCGAAGACGACGCGAGTGGCGACCACGTACAGGAAACCGCCGTTAGGGACGACCTCCCACCAGACGGATCGACGACCTGCAGAGTCGCTGGGCGCCGCTGGATGCAAGCGGCCCAAAATCGTTCGAAGTGGAAGTTAATGGGGGCGGTCTTTGTTCAGCAGCGGACATCCTTAGGCTGATACGATGACGATGATGTGTTTTACTTGACTTTTGATCGGTAAAAATAATAATACTTATTTATTTTAAAAAATAAGAATTTTCGGCAATATTTAAATTTTTCAATACAAAAACGCTGATAAGCTTTATCTCCAAAAATAAATATGAAAAAAATTTATTAATGTAACTTTCATTTTCTTCAAAATTACGCGCATTCAGAGATTTTCTCTAAAATCGGCAGTTTAGAAACTACCCATAGTAACTATGTATGACCTATAGTTTGATTTGATTATTTATAATTTTCTACTTATGTTTGTGTGTGAGACACAAATAGGTAAGTAATTAAATTACGTATTTTACTTGACTTTTGATAGGTTACAAACATGTTTTAATGGGTATTTTCGGAGAACTTATTAATTATCTCCACAAATACACACTTACTACAGTTCCTTTCAGCGATTTCTCATAAGCTTGTAGTTCAGTTAGGTGGATATCGACATTTGTTTTAATATCGTATGCAACATCTTTGTGTTTCAAAGGTTTTTCGTTAATTTTGACCAATATTTGCAGTGTTTTAGAGCATTCAATCTCATAAAGAAATTCCCGGGAATTCCCGGGAAATCGTAAAAAAAAATCCCGACTTCGGGAACGACGTATTTCCCGGGAATTCCCGATTCCCGGGACCCGGGAACGAAACCCTAATCAGTACTAGCTCTTCATACAAACGGCCGGAACGCGAGTCATACCTACGCGCCACGATTTCGGTTCGCTTTCGGTTGGCAAACAGTCGCGAATGCGCTGCAGTGACGAACGAACGGTGTGATGGGTTTGTAAGCAGTGAGCGTGCGATTTATGACAAATATTCATTGAAATAATTAAAATAATTACAAGTAAGTACAATTACTTGATATGACAAAGACAAATTATAGTAGACTATATTGTGCTTTTTTGGTTGCTTGACTTCGTCAATAACATAATACCTACCTGAATTCATAAATAAATAAGTGGATGGCTGGCTTGGGTGAAAAAAGTGACTAGGTACCTACCTACGGTCAGGTTAAAAAAAAGTAGTAGTTCCTAGGCTAGGCTTTCTACTTACTACTTATGTATGTACTTAGCTATTTACATATATTTATTGAATTAGACGAAATATTATTATAAAATGATTGTGAGAGTAATAAATGGTAGGTACACACGGCTACAGATCAAGCTATACATTTCTAGTATAAGCTGACCTCCCATTGTACGGAAATCCTATACAATGCGAGATCAGCTAATACTGGAAATGTATTACCTAGTAAGATTTACATAATAATTTACTTTTTAAGTAAGATTTTGCAGTAGGTAGTTAGAGGTTTTGATTGCTGTATGTAAGTCACACGCGATGAGATGGTTGATATTAAGTAACGTTTGCAACGGTTCGACATCGGATGGGTGACCAAAAAAATTGTTATTTCGATTTAGAGTATAGAGTATTCGAGTATCTCCGTGCTGTAGGTACTGCGGTCATAAAAAAATATATATATTACTCGTCCGTTTCTTACATTTTATTGAACACTTCCTATTTCATTCACAAAAAAAAAACATTTTATCAAATAAATAAATTAAATTATTAAAAGAAACAAAAAACCCGACTGCATAAAACAAAAATTAACTGAAAAGAGAAAAACAAGCTCTTTAATCTATAGAATTTTGAATATAACTTGAATGCTATAAGGTATTGCAGTCGGGGACAAACCAATAACCTAAGTACCTATGTAATTTTTTTGTAATATTTGTTTATCCCCGACTGTAATATCTTATAGCATTCAAGTTATATTCAAAATTCTATAGATTAAAGAGCTTGTTTTTCTCTTTTCAGTTAATTTTTGTTTTACGCAGTCGGGTTTTTTTGTTTCTTTTAATAATTTAATTTATTTCAGACATTTTAGTTTTATACAGACTGAGTTGTATGTGTTAGTTAGTAAATGAGCGGTAAGGTAAGGTAAGGCTAACCACCATAGCAACTCTGAGTTACGTACGGTAACCGCTCAGTCTCAGTAGGTACTTACCTACTGGCCTTGCATTAAACGTGGTTTTTTGCAGTTTACTTCAAAATTGTAGCATAAAAGTATTACAAAATATACATATATGGAATGGGCTATTCACAAGCTTTCATTTGATACCCATGATGTTATAATACAGACATTTTTGGTTTTAATACCCCCCCTCATTTTTTATTTGTGGACGCCATATAAAAATAATATACCTTATGACACTCCCACAGTAAAGACGAATCTAACGACACCTCATATGTTTAAATCCATCAAGCCGTTTAGGCTGCAGAGCGTGCCAAAGAAATAGACATACATACATACATACATACCTACACTCGAAAAACATAACCCTCCTTCCGGGTCAGTCGGGTAAAAATATGATTAAAATCACAAAACTAGACAAGTAGGTAGATGAAATTAAAATACTATAGGTGGGCAGCCCTTTCGCGTGTTCACGTACCGTGCTGCTGTAGGCAATTATAATCAAGAAAAGGGTCGAGTCACTTTACTGTTTGATATATCTACTGTGGTAAGACGTGGTAAGACTTAATAGATCTCACTACCTTTAAAAGCCAAGTAATCTTCATCGAGACTTGCCACGTTTTATAACCGACGAAAAAACGAAGGAAGTTTACCTACAAGTCGACGCGTATATATATTTTTTTAATGTTTTATCACGCATAACTTTTAACAGAGTAGTCTGATTTTGATAATTCTTATTATTGGATATACCTCGAAGTTGGTCCCATATCAATTTGGAAATCAAATTACCTAGGTACCCTAAGGGTGGGAAAATAGGGGTGATGTATTGTTCACTCACAGACTTTAATGGTGACTTGTGTATTACATTATAAAAGTAATCAGACATTAAGCATGTAGTAATTAGTAGATTATAGCCACAAAAAATAAATCAAATAAAAATAAATAGAATTGCTAAATAATGTTTAATATTTAAATTTCTCCCGATTTTAATGGGAATATTTCAACAACTGCTATCATTATGAACGTCACTATGACAAGCAGAATGACGCAGAGGGAGCGTAAAACGTAGCTGTTACGCGCAGCATGTAAAAGCAGCCTGTAAAAGTTGGCCTGTTTTATATATTCGTGTAGTATGGCGACGTTCTTTCTAGGTATATTTATTTCTATGGTACCTACGTAGGTTATTGGTCTATACTGCAAAACCTAATAAAATTCAAGTTAAATTCAAAATTCTATACATATTTAAAAGGTTTATTATTATTCGCTTATCAGTTTTTTCGGTGGTTTATTTTTGTTAAAAAGTTACAAAATATTTTTGTTGGAATATAATTATCACTTCTTTTTGTACGAGTTTTCTACGAGTTTCGTTGCAACCTATTAATTTATATTCTGAATGTGGAGTTTTCGCAAGTGCAGTTTGGGGTACGGCTAGTTAGGATCCGAGGGCCCCATGTGCTTGAGGGCCCCGGTACACGCCATCGCCTGGCCTTTTTTTTTTTTTTTTTTTTTTTTTCGTGGGGAAATCCTCATAGGATACCCGACCGCCCCGGGGGTAGCGGCCAGGTTATGCCGGACTTGTACCGGCTAAAACCCCACGGTGGTCGCCATCTGCGCTGTAGAGGGGGGCGGGCTCTCGTGTTGAACGCGTACCTGCTCACCCCTCCAAGCGCGGCGCTTTGATAGCTCGTCCCGGGGGAAGTCTGACACCTCCCCCCAGCACCCTCGCTGTGCTATCGCACGATGAGTCGAGACCACGTCGACCCATCGTCCTCCTTGGGGTCGCTTCTGAGCGCACAGAGCCCCCGCCCTGATTGCCCACGACCCCAAAGGCCCCGTTTAGTCGCCTTTTACGACAGGCAGGGGAACACCGTAGCTGTTATTCTAAGCCCCAGCTACAGGGCAGGAGGGCCGCCACGAGGCACGTCTGCGCCTCGGCGGCGTCGTCTCCGAGCGGGATCGGCTCTCTCCCGATCCCGCTCAGCAGCCTCCTTCTGGACCATTACGGTCTCACAGAAGGAGGCTACGGCCCTCCACGCTGTATCCCCGCTCAGCATCGCCGACACGACTGCTGGCAGGGAGAGATTCCGCCCGATCAGGCCGACCAGGATCCGCCGCTCGGGTTCCCACGCAGGGCACACTGCGAGCGTGTGCGATGCGGAATCCTGGCCGCTCCCACCGCAGTGGAAGCAGGCCGCCGTCGCCTCACGTCCAATCTTACACAGATAATCACCGAAGCACCCGTGCCCGGTGAGTATCTGTGTGAGCCTGTAGGTGAGTCGTCCACCTTGTCGCTGCATCCAGGCCTCGAAGACCGGCAGGACTGCTTCAACGACGCGTTTGCGTGCATGACGCTCCTCCCGGAGCCTCGCGCGCCACGTCGCGAATGCGATAATTCGTTCCTGCCGTTTGATCGCCTCTTCTGGGTCGCCTCTACCGCTCTGGCGGACCATGCGAATCCGGTCATAGACCCTCGCATCCATGTCCGCCAGAATATCAAGTGGCGGAAAGCGAGCCAGAATTGTCGCCGCCTCAAAGGATACTGTGCGGTATCCTCGTACGATCCGTAGCGCCATCCTTCGCTGGACGCTGTAGATTTTCGTCCTACAGCGTCGGATGGACGCCATCGCCTGGCCTGGCTGATTTCAGCATATTTAGGTAGGTACCTATTTCAGCTACGGCCACTTATGATTACAAGCATAATTTTATACACAGATATGGATTTAATTTAATAAACTCATTTATGAGGGTAGGTATAGACACTGTACATATATCTAACAGTATTGTATCTTCATAGATATATGTACCGTGGTATAGGTAATGGGTAACAAAACAATGGTAACAGTAGTTAGTACCAGTATCAAAACTGCGTTTTTTAACAGTTTTTTTTTGCAGAATATGATATGAATGCTAGGATTTTATTGTCAAGCTTAGTATTTATTGATTTGGATGAATGTGTTGAACATTTAGAAAAGTTGACCTATTTGAAGCAAACACCACCGGAACCTCCAAAGGAAAGTAAGAAATGTTAACGCATCCCGAAACCTTTTACTGAATTTAAATGCCCTAAAGCGGACACTTTACATCATTCAGTACCTCGACCATGCATGAGTTTGCTACGGTAACGTAATTGATAGGCATGTACACACGGCTACAGATCAAGCTATACATTTCCAATATAAGCTGACCTCTCATTGTATGGAAATCCTATACAATGCGAGATCAGCTTATACTGGAAATTTATAGCTTGATCTGTATCAATGAGTACACCCGGCTGCAGAGTCGTGTGACTCACTAGCAACTACGGTGAACATTTTGTATGACGAGCACCACCTGTAGTGGGCACTGGGAAGTATTTCATACAACATGTTTTACCGTAGTCGCTAGCGAGTATAGACTTTAGGCGACTAATGATAGACTGTCTTCTGACTTCTGACCATAGTGACCATTGCTCTATTTTTTATTTCACACATCCCCCCACCCTTCCTCATGAGATTTTTTGTCAACCTACCTATTTTTATTTATTTCTTTATTACTAACTTAATTTTTATTGAATGAGCTAAACCTAAACACTATCACTGTTGCGGGGAGCCGGGCGGTGAATTTGTGGTACAGGTTTCCTTAAAATCAATAAACATCTTACAAATAGGTATACCTACTTAATTTGTTTACAGAAAAGGTTAAATATTATCAACCTAAAGTACGTTACGGCGAATATCTGCAACAATTATATGTACCGCTATATAGTATTCATTCTGCGACTCCTAAGAAGAAACCGAAGCCGCTTGGTAATAAATTAAGACTCAGAAGTGATGAAGTAAGTAGATACCTAAGAATATTGTACCTGTGTTAGCAGTCAGCACCAAAGTGCTTTACCAAACCTACCTTGTCACAAAACAGCACAATGAGCGCACTAATATAAATTTAACTAGACTCCACAACGATTACAGCGATTGCTTATTTGGACGTTTTTGTGTGAAACTCAAAACTCACTTTATTCAGTAGGGCGCTGATACGGCAAATAAGAACGCTATAATTGAATCTACCACCGGTTTGTTATCCAGTAGTTAGTCTGTTTGTATGAATTTACATCATGAGCATTGCACAGTGGACGACCGAGGTGGACGAATTTAAAGCTAAGTAGGAACTAAACTAGTAAAGCTAAGCGGCCGGTGTCCGGTACACATCAGTAGACTATGTGATATTAACTTTAGAGTGGTAGGTAGCCCGCCAGGCGGGTACTATAAAGAACGCGCACTACAACCGTGTTATGCTTCATTATCCCTTCAAAACAAAACCTTCGGTAAGTTCGTTCAATTAAATTTTCACATTTCAGAGTTACGAAAGAATATGCAAGGACCAAAGTTTTGTAAGTCTTTATTTTGATTCCTGCCTTTTATTTTGAATATTGCCTTTATTTGATGAACATTTTATTCAAAATGTATGAAAAGATCGTTTTTTTTTTCGAGATTTCTGTGGTGGTCCAATAATACATATGTTGATTATAATGATGAGTAACATTAACCCCTGAAAATTTGGCTAGAGGTTGCAAAATAACCCTGCATATAAGATAAGGAAGTAGTTTTGATAAATTCGATCTTCTGTCGGATCAAGTTGGGTGTCCCTAATTGCTAAAATAGGGAATGAGATCTCTGATCTTGTCCAAAGTTCAGAAGACTTATGAATCGCGGGAGTTTTTGTACGAATTCTTTCATGTATTTTTATTTCATGTGTTGGGAAGTGCTGATAGGCAGCGGACTCGATATTCAAATACTTCGTGTGTCAACACGCGCAAGTCGCGCAACACGCAACTCTCGATGATGGGGTTATCAATTTAGAGCAATGCTGCGGCTCGATTCTCGTAACATGTCATTGTCGCAAAGATTTTCATAGGGCATCGTGCCTCTACCCAGATGGATAATCCGCCTTACTAAAGCATGACATTTAATTTCACTCCGCTTGAGGGGCTCCCTGAGCAAATCGCTCTCAGTTCGTACTGCGCACGGCTGTCAAATACTGTCAATTCTGGCTTGTTTATTTCATGTTGCCATAGAGGCGACTATCCTTCTGGACGTTTTAAATTCTTTGCATTGTCGTTATAATGACAAAAAACGATCCTATAGACAAATTATTGAGGCATATACTACACGTTTGAATGTTTTTTATACAAAATATTTCACGAAACACAATTTAAATAATAGTTGATGTCGCTACGATACCGCTGACGTTTTGTTACGAGAATCGAGCCACTGGATGTAGGTGGAATCGACGTAGAGTAGGTACCTACCTACCTAACGTAGGAGAAAAACATAACCAACCAATGGGCTTTACGAAATTAATAATCATATTCCAGCTAGAAAAACGCAAAGAAAGAAACAAAAAACAAAAACAAGATGAAAGAGTTTGTAACTACAAGTTTTGGGAACCACCTAGCACATTACGTTAGTAAAATGAGCGCCGTTTTTTAGGTGTCTGAATCTGTCGTTTTTATTACAACAATAAATATGATTTCAGGTAATATTGACCCCAAAATGGTCGCTTTCGTCAATAAACTAAAAATGTTGAAAAAGAAAGCAAAAGCAAAATACAAGACCCCATTTAAGAATGTGCAGTATCAAGTTGGAACAGTTGCATTTACTGGGGGCATGCCCCGATACCTCATAAATAGTAATTATGCCTTCTTGCTTTGAGATAATGGAACAATGTTATGCCCTTTATTTCCTAATGCTACGGCCACACTACCTTTACCGTCTACCGCCTGTTACCACAGTAATTATGGCATTAAATTAACGCCTAAATTACCGAGCGAAGTGGTGTGGTTACACTAGGGTTTACCTAGATTATAACAATGAACTAGGCGGAAAAAATCATATTGCACATTGAACAAACGGAAGTGTGACTATACACGCACGAATTAGTACAGCAGTAATCTACTTTGATATCCGAAAGAAGACCGCTCCCCCGCGCCGCGCTAGGATCTATTGCCTATGCTGCCGCCATATCACAGCCCACAGGCCATATGCCATATTGATTGGCATTGTAAGTTATGGTCATAAATCGTGGCTACACCTAGGTGTTGTTTTAATTATTGCCATATCACGTTAGTGTGGCCGTAGCATAATAGGCTTCGAATAAATACCTATTTCAGAACTTTGTAGTAGCTACATTATTATTTACTTTATCTGCACCACAAAATCAATTCTTTCGAATTCGTGGTTGTTTTGATCGTTTTATAAAGTTTGAGATACCCGGAAATTACGAATATTCGGTAGGTATTCATCTTTTACATTGCAGATGTTGCCATAATGCCATCTGGCTATATTCCCGTTAACGGGGGATATGTTAGCTTTGATGGACAGTATGTGACTCAGATTCATGGCCACTGGAAATTTCCTAGAGAAGTGAAAGATATGTGTGATGAAACTTGTAATTGTGTAACCAAATGGTACTTAACTTTTTTCTGTTCCGTCTACTTAACCTATATTTATTATGGCATACGTCAATCGCCCCTTTCAGCTTAATAATAATAATGTTATTATTTTTGTTATAGGGAGAGCGTTGTATTGGATTATTTGAAAGGTTCAAAATGTAAATGCGGTCATTTGTACGATTTCAAAAACGAGGGAAAAGTGAAAGAAAAATATTTTTACCCTCCATCAAAGCATGGGAAATTTTGGATTGATCAAGCTAAAGTTTACCAGATGGATCCCATGGAAGATTTTATTAAAGATACAGTCAGAGACGCAGTGATGTCTGGGGATCCCTCGGTAACAAACATTTGTATATTGGCAATGAATTAGATAACGACTGGAACTCTCTTCCGGGGTCTGTGTTTCCCGATACCTACAACCTAGATGTATTCAAGGCCAGAGTGAATAGGCTTTTTCTGGGTAAGCGTGCTACATCCTCGGCCTCTGCCTCGGCCTCCTCAGTCGTCATAACTCATAATTCGGTCAGTCGGAGGCCAAACGCTAGCCCATTCAACATAAGTAATAAAGAATGGTCCATTATGACTTGTTTCCACGTCCACCCCACAGTTTCGCTTACATCTCGGAACGTAGCCTCTCAACTCAATGTCATAGCTACCGCGTGCGAAATATCAGGTATCACAATTTGTTGTGCCGTTGAGGCGTTAAGAGGTAAATAACGGAACCTCTTTCGCATTTATAATATATTAGGTCTTTACAGGTGAACGCTCACTTATCCGAGCCGAACGCAGCGAATTTTAGAATTCTGTATATGAAAGCTTGCAGACTTGCCCGCGTCGAATCGTCGGAATCAGCAGTGGCTCGATTGTCGTAATAAAACTTCAACGATGTCGTAGCGACTTCAACTACTTAAATTGTTTCGTGAAATATTCAGTATTAAAAATATTCAAAGTGTATACGCCTCAATAATTTGTCTATAGGAACGTTTTACAATCGTTCATTTGACATTATAATAGTAAAAAACACTGTTTAATTGTTGATGTCGCTACAATACCGTTGAAGTTTTGTTACGAGAATCGACTCACAGGGCTATTGCGTATCTCAACTGACAGCTCATAGTGAAGATCACTATGCAAAGTGCTCAACGATGAACTGTCAAACAGCCATTTTCGCTATCGTCAGTAGTATAAACTCATAGAAACCGTAGATTGATAGTCACCGACATGATACGTAATCCCAATATTATGCCATTCTCAGTTGACATCGAATTTCGGTTGTCATCAAAGTTCGGTGGACAACAAAGATAGTCAATAGCCCTGCTGGATAAGATTTTATATACAGAATGAGGATCATTCATATATATATATTTTTTTTTTTTTATACCACTTAGGTGGCAAACAAGCATACGGCCCGCCTGATGGTAAGCGATTACCGTAGCCTATGGACGCTTGCAACACCAGGGGTATCACGCGCGCGTTGCCGACCCTGCAGAAATCTCTTCACACCCTTTTTGAAGAACCCCATGCTGTACTCCATTGGGAAAACCACGGCGGGGAGCTCATTCCACAGTCTGAGCGTCCGCGGAAGGAAGCTCCTTTGAGCCCGCACAGTACGAAACAATTCAGGTTTCAATATGTGAGGATGGACTCCCCGTCGATGGCGAGAGTTGCGATGGTAGAAAGTAGCCGTAGGCATCATCTTAAACAATTCTTCAGAACACCGTCCGTTGTACAAGCGGTAGAACACACATAAGGAGGCAAAGTCTCTCCTCAAACTGAGGGGCTCTAAACCGCTTGTGAGCTCGGGATCGTCGACAATTCTGATGGCACGTCGTTGAACCGAGTCTAAAGGATCAAGCTGGTATCCAGGTGCCCCCGCCCATAGATGACAGCAGTACTCCATATGAGGCCGGACTTGCGACTTGTAAAGTTGCAGCCTTTGCCCCGATGTGAAGTACTGCCTCGCTCTGTTGAGCACTCCGAGCTTTTTGGATGCCAGCTTAACCTTGTCTTCTAAGTGACTTCGGAACAAAACGTCGCTAGAAATGTCGACGCCAAGGATCCCGATGCTTTTGCTGATGTTCAGGGACGTGTTCTGGAACTGTGGAGCCACAGCAAATGGGGTTTTCTTAGCGGTGAACGCGCAGGCTTGAGTCTTAGTGGGGTTGAAATGGACTAGGTTTAGTCTGCCCCAATCGGAGACACTAGTTAGTGTACTCTCGATTTCAGACAACAGCCGTTCGCGGCTTTCCTCCACCTCGGAACGAGGGATATTAGCACGGCCCGAGTAATAAGTGTCCCCTGTACTGTCGTCTGCATAACAATGAACGCCGTCAATAGACAGCATATCATTGATATGCAGTAGGAACAGTGTTGGGGACAGCACAGAGCCTTGCGGGACGCCGGCATTTATGTCCATGCTGTCGGAGCAGCTACCGTCAACGACGGCTCTTATGCATCTGCTGGACAGAAAGCTGGCAACCCATTTGCATAATCCCTCGGGAAGCCCGTATGCTGGTAACTTCGTTAAAAGACCCCGGTGCCAGACCCGATCGAACGCCTTCGCCACATCTAGGCTTACTGCCAATGCCTCACCTTGACTCTCGATGGCGAGTGACCAACGGTGCGTGAGATACACAAGGAGGTCACCAGCTGAGCGACTGTGGCGAAAGCCATATTGTCGGTCGCTCAACAAATCGTGATCCTCCAGGTATCTCAAAAGCTGCGTGTTGATCACTCGCTCCATGACTTTGGAGAGAAGGGAGGTGATGGCGATAGGCCTGTAATTCGTCGGGTCTGATCTGTCACCCTTTTTGGGCACTGGGTGCACATGGGCAGTCTTCCACGAAGACGGGACTTCCTTTTTGGTGTAGGAAAGCGCGAAAAGGCGCGTTAGTACCAGTGGCGTGCATTCCATATAGGCAAATAAGCAATGCCTACCTCATAAGATTCAATTCAATAATATTTTGATTCAATTAAACTACATAATCACTTTAAATAAAAATTCTAACCTAACATTCAATACGAAATTTCAAACTTTGCCGCGCAGGCACTGGCGAGTTCGCCTCTCAAATTCACGGCAATTCACGCACACTAAAACGATTTCGGCATATTCATACACACACACACACTTCTTTAAGATAATACGACGAAAGCATAAATCACGCTTTTGCTATGCGTAGCATACTGACATTTGACATTCGCAATTTATGGACCAAAAGTAACCTTACCTACTCTGTTGTAAGTAAAGTAACCCATCCAAATTAAAAAGACTACAGTTACAACTACTTTACCAACATTAGAGCAACTCAAATATAACTTCGCAATTTATTTGTGTTGGTTTGTTTATGGTTTGGCTGGTATTGTATGCAATGTTGTTGTTATTTACTTATTGTGATTTTGCGAAGTGTATCTATGAAGTGTATTGTGTGTGAAATGAAGAAATTTTGTGGTGAACATGCAAAATGTGTCGATAAATTATTCCTTTAGTCAGTTTTCGTTTGTTGAAAATAGTAGGTAACTTGCTGTAGACCAACTCCAAAACATTCATGGATTTAAAACAAAGGTAAAAATCTTAGACATTTTAACAAAGAATATTATGTTTATTAAACACCTGGCTATCTGGATGCTGTTATTCGAATCTATTATTCTGTTATTATGTATTTTGTTTGCTAATGAATCATACCAAAAGTGTGTGGAATGATACGCTGACCTAAACAATTTTACGAATCGGGTCAAAAAACATAATCTATCTAAGAGGCATATTTAGGCGTGTATGGCCATGATTTCTTCTGCCTACCTAGTCCGAAAACCAATGCACGCCACTGGTTAGTACTGGACACAATTCAGGAGCACACCGCTTCAGCACCACTGCCGGTATGCCGTCTGGCCCACTCGACTTATGGATTTCCAGAGAAAGCAATTCCCGCCGGACCTCCCGTTGGGTAATGCTTATCTCTGGCATGGAGCTGTCACACCGCGGAATGGTAGGCGGTGTGGCGCCACCATCATCCAAAGTCGAGTTCGAGGCAAAGAGAGAGCCTAAAAGGTCAGCCTTCTCTTTAGCACTATGGGCCAAGTTCCCGTCCGGCTTACGTAGTGGTGGCAAGGACGACTGGTAAAAGTTTCCCTCAGCAGCTTTGGCAAGAGACCAGAAAGCGCGACTCCCAGAGGGAAGGCTAGTTAGTCTCTCACCAATTCTGCCGACGAAATCGAACTTTGCCCTGGCAATCATTCGCTTACTGGATCTCGAGGCAGCGTTAAATTTGCGTTTCGCATCAGAGATTTTAGGGTCCTGATTAGCTTGGGCCGTGGTCCAAGCCTCATACAAGGTCTGCTTATTATGTCTAGCATCCTTGCAGGGCCGATTGAACCACGGTCGTTTCTTGACCCCTGCAGCCACTAGCGGGTTTGGAATATAACATTCCATTCCCGCCAGTATCGCCTCAGCGACGGCAGCTGCACAGGTGTCAGGATCATCTGATGCGAAGCAAAGCTGTCTCCACGGGTACGAGGCGTAGTATTCACGCAATCCATCCCAGTCTGCTGACTTATAGTGCCACACGCGACGACGCCCGGGTGACCGGAGCGTAACGGGCCGCGCACAAGGCACCTGCGTCCGGACGAGACAGTGGTCCGATGACCCAAGAGGCGCATCCACTGTCACTGCATAGTTGTCCGGTCGCGAAGTCAGCAGAAGGTCCAGTAAGGAACTAGTATGGCTCTCAATATCTGGGATTCTCGTAGGAGAAACAACCAGTTGTGAGAGGCCATAGGCCAGGGCAAAGTCGTGAGCAGTCCTCCCCGCGAAGTCAGTGGACCGAGAACTAAGCCACTCAACGTGGTGAGCGTTGAAGTCTCCTAATATCACTAACTCAGCGGAGGGGTACTGCTCCAGTACTTTGTCAGTCGTCAATTGCAGGTGCTCAAATAACCGTTTTGTGTCCACGTCACCGCTATGGGACCTGTAAAGGCACGCATAAACTTTGGTGTGGCCACCGTGATCTACGCGCGCCCACAAAATCGACAGGTCCCTGTCTTCCAGGCCATGGAGACGGCGACAGCAAATATCCTCCCTGACGTACATACATACCCCGGCACGGCGCACAAAGTTGTGCTCCAGCTTGTACCCGGGGTAGTGTAGATACGATGTATCATCAGGGCAGGATATTTGCGTCTCCGTGAGAAATAGCAGAGTCGGCTGTGCAGTCTCAAGGTGTTGGTGGACTGCACTGATGTTAGAGTGAAGACCCCTGATGTTGCAGAAGTCCACAGATAATGTGGACGAGGTGGCCGCTGATGAACTCTTTCTCTTATTTTTCCTGGCCATTAATAAAAGGGTTTGAAGAGGTTGAGAGGAGTAACTGTGCCGGCAGCAGAAGGGACAAAGTGCAGTGCTATTCCCCGAGAGTGGTGGACAGGTGATGCGGTTTGTTGGTGCGGCAGTCGGAAGGGCCCCCGGTCCCCCCATGATACAGTCGGCCGGGTCCACTCCGGTCTCCTCCTCCGGCACGACCAACTATACCATGGATTATGCGCGAGGCGGCGGGTCAGCCTCCCAGGGCGGAGATTACGTAATCCCTGGGCTCGGGACCCCTACAACCTGCGGGCAGCCAGCGGGCAGCTGTTTCACCGGGTCTCCCTGACCGCCGCAACAACATGCCGCGCCTGCACAACACAACGGTGGTGCGACACCGCTGGTCCCCACACTGCCAGCACAGCGCTTCCTCATGGAGCTCTGGCGACCTTACTCACCGCAGGAACACAACACCACATTGAAGTGGTGTTATTTGGCTGCAATCTTCTGTAAGGTGGAGGTACTTCCCCAGTCGGGCTACTCCGAATTTCGAACGGGACAACCCGTTATGCCCTTCCTCTCTTCGTTATGCCCTTCCTCTCTTCGTTATGCCCTTCCTCTCTTCGTTATGCCCTTCCTCTCTTCATATAATCTCTTTTATATAACCAAAAGTTTACTTTTTGATTACTACATAGGAAGCACATAACATTTTTGAGCATAACGTTTTGTTTTTTTTTTTCACGTCGCTGAACCGAGTCTAAAGCCCCAAGCTGGTATCCAGGTGCTCCCAACCCATAGATGACATAGGTCACAGGACAGTAGTACTCCATATGAGGCCGGACCTGCGACTTATAAAGTTGCAGTCTTTGCCCCGCTGTGAAGTAGGTAGGGTCGTTGCGCTGGATAGCGACCGATTAGCTGAGTTGCTAACTTTGGTAAGTCACCACATACGCTATATACGCGCAAAATAGTGAGCGCCGATGTAAATGGGTCCCAAATATAGTCAAGTTTTAAAACAAAGTATAAAACATCACACTTTCATTCATAAATTATGAAAAATGATTGGAAAACCGGAAAAATACCGAAAGTGTTAGTTAGCGACCACATATTTCAGTTTACGACCACTAAGAATGCTAGATAGCGACCACTATTTTAGAATATAAAAAATAAGTAATAAAACATTTTTTATTGATTTAAAATATATTTTTTTCCTTTTTAAACCAGACATAATTAAATAAACACAAATAGTATTAAATCATGCTCTCTACAGCGGCTCTTTGTGGACGTACGTAGGGAATAACAACGAGCAGTGCACACTTGGCAACACTTAAAAGCCAACCTTTAACCCGCTTTTCACCTGCATCCATCCTGCATCAGTGCAAAATCTGGTCCTCTTGTTTCGATAGTTTCACGTCACTCACGTCACGTCTCTTTTTTTATACTGCTAAAGTAGCAAACAAGCGTACGGCCCGCCTGATGATAAGCAGTTACCATAGGCGTATGAACGCTTGCAACACCAGGACCACCAGGGAAGAGATATTGCAGGGTCAACAAGCCGCACGTTGCTGACCCTGGAATAATCTCTTCACACCCATTTTGAATCCCATGATGTACTTACTCCCTTGGGAAAACCACGGCGGGGAGCTCATTTCACAGCCTAAGCACCAACGATAGGATACTCGTCTGCTTCCTTCTCCCTTCCGCACAGTACGTGACTATTTAAGATCCAATGTGTGAGGATTGACTCCCAGTCGATGGCGAGAGGTGCGATGGTAGAAGAAGCTGTAAGCATTAAGTCAACAATTCTTCAGAATATTGTCCGTTGTATAAGCGTTAGACACACATAAGGAGGCAGTTTCTCCTCAGATTAAAGGCCCTAAATCCCTTGTGAGCTCGGGATTGTCAACAATTCTGATGGCACGTCCCTGAACACAATTTAAACGCCCAAGCTGATATCCAGGTGCTCCAACACACAGATGGCAGCAGTACTCCATATGGAGCCTTAATTGCGATTTATAAAGTTGAAGTTTTCGCTCCGATGAGATGCACTGCTTCGCTCTATTAAGCACATCGGGGTTTTTGGATAACAGTTTGACCTTATCTTCTAGATGACAAAGATTCCAGCATCGGGATCCTTGTCATGTCATACTTCATGATTTGTGGGACGTGTTCTGGAATTGTGGAGCCACAGCCAATGGGGTTTTCTTAGCGGTGAACGCGCAGGCTTGTGTCTAAGTGGGATTGAAATGGACTAGGTTTCGTTAGTGTACTTTCGATTTCAGACAGAATCGTTCGCGTATTTCCTCCACTATGGAACGAGCGATATTTGCACGGTCCGTGTAATTATCGTCCCATGTACTGTCGTCGTTAATAGACAGCATATCATTGATATGCAGGAGGAACATTGTTAGGGATAACATGGAGCCTTGCGGGTCGCCAGCATTCATTAAGTATCTGCAGATATTCCTCACCCTGAGTCTCAATGGCGAGTGACAAACGGTGTGTGAGATACACTAGAAGGTCACCACACCTGTGTGAATGTGTTGGAATTCCGTATTGTCGGTCGCTCAACAAATCCTCCTGGTGATCCTCTAGGTATAGGTTCACATGAGTAGAACGAAGACGGGACTTCCATTTTCGAGTAGGAAAGCGAGGAAAGAGCGCGTTAGTATATGACACAAATCAGGAGCAAACTGTTTCAACACCATTGCCGGTATACCGTCTGGCTACCTCGACATATGGATGTCTACAGAGAGCAATATTTGCTGAACTTCCCGTTGACCATATAACAATCTCCGGCATGGAGCTGTCACACTGCGGGATGGTAGGCGGTGTGTCGTCCACAACATCCAAAGTCGAGTAAGAGGCAATGACAGAGCCTAAAAAAAGCCTTTTCCTTAGCACTATGGGCTAAGTTCCCGTCCAGTTTACATAATGGTGGGAAGGACGACTGGCAAAAGCTTCCTTCAACAGCTTTGGCAAGAGACCAAAAAGAAGAGAGGCTCGTCCGTCTTTCGCTAATTCTGATGACGAAATCGACCTTAGCCCTGGCAAACATTAGCTTACTCTTCCCACTGTCGGTACCGTCGTTCACGGAATCCCATATGCAAGGCAAGTTAGGCAAGAGTGTATTCCCTGTCGTTCGATTGTCATGAAGAGCTTCTTTTAGGTCTTCTTGGAAGTATTGGACAGTCTCTTTATTCCTTTTAGTTATTTGCAGAAATTCAAAGGATTCATCTTGAAAAAAAAAATACAATCAGTTAAATAATAAGAATATTGAAACTTCTTAATTGATTTAACTTTTAATTAATCAACTAATCACGTGGTTGAATACTGAACATACTTAAGCAGCTTATTTTAGTTTTCAGCTATCATTCTTTTCGTGCGAAATCTTGGTGGTCGCAAACTACCATCGTAATTTTCGAACTGTATCTGCTGGCGACCACCTATTTAGTACAAATGTTTGTGAGTGAATTAGACAAAGTTTTATTATGAAGCCATGTGGTCGTATACTGAAGATATGCATCTTAAGGCTTTAAACACTCCAAATACTAAATTGTGTAATCATAAATAAAACATTGAGAATATACTAAGCAAAACAAAATAAGACTGTATGAGTCAGAATAGGACCACCTGGTCGCTTTCTAACACATTGATAAAATATTCATTTCAGTAACCGACCACTGGATTTTAAATTAAAATAATAAAAAAAATTACTAAATTACAATTAAACAATTGAAATTTGTACATAATTGAAGTAACCATGAATCTAATTTGACTAAACAACTTATTCTAAGTAACAAAACTTACCTTAGAATGCCGCGCGCCTTGCTATTTTTTTTGCTCATTCACTGCATGTCCAGACACACTGAATCAACACGTGAACTTAACGTCCTTTTTTTTGTTTTGGGTTCAGCGGTTGATATCAAATTTAGATTTTTTTAATTACATAACTATTAAAATAATATTAAAGGCATTCTTTTCATTTTTATCTCCTAAAGAAAAGTTATTATCTTCAATTAAAGAAACCTAGGCAGGCCAGTGGTCGCCAACCAGAACTGGTCGCGAAACCGGCGCAATGACCCTACTGCCTCGCTCTGTTGAGCACTCCAAGCTTTTTAGATGCCAGCTTAACCTTGTCTTCTAAGTGACTTCGGAACAAAACGTCGCTTATTAAATTATTAAAATCCATCAAAAAATTACGTTATTAAGGTTTTAAAAACGGCTTAATTAAAACACTCCCTCCCGCTTGTACAATGACGATGACGTCACGATACAAGAACCGCGCAACTCTGAATATTTGTCAGTCTGTTTGTAATCTTTTCACGGTTTAACCACTTGACGGATTTAAATGAAATTTGGCAGGGAGACAGTTCAATTAGTGGAGACGGACATGAGGATACTTTTTTTCCGGATTCATCATCATCATCAACGTCATCATGAAGCCGTAGTGAACTGCAAATTTTACTAATATTATAAACTAGCTGTCCCCCGCGGTTTCACTCGCGTTTCCAGAATAAAAGGAGCCCATATCTTTCTCCATACCATATGCTATCTGCATGCCAAATTTCATCGCGATCGGTTCAGCGGTTAAGGCGTGAAAGCGTATCAAACTGTTGTATGTGAGTTTGTTTTCACAATCGCAGTTTTAAAATATTATTTTTTAATCGATTTTTTTTTCATAGAGACACTTTTTGTGTTCCGTAGCCAAATGGTAAAAACGAAACCCTTCTACATTCGTCTTGTCCGATCGTCTATATAGGTAGGTATGTCACATCCATTTTACTCGGAAACCCTTGGAAGAACGACTGAACCGATTTGGCTGAAAATTGGTGGGGAGGTAGTCATTTTTGATCCGATTCAAATATTTTTTCACAGAATTTATTGGATTTCATACCGCAACAAATCTGCATACTCAACAAAAAACGTGATGATCGTCATTCTAAAATTCGTTTCGTTCGATGCGTTCCTCGGATAAGTGTGCGTTCCGTTCACCTTACATATGAATTTGGCGTTTTATATGAATAAAACGATTTTTTATGATATTATAATTTAATAAATCTAAGTATGTACCATTGTCTATGCAGTTTCGCAATTTTATACGTAGTCGTTTTTTTTACAGTCTAAAACCTCTACACCGACTATATCAGCTACTGGTTTGGAAGAAAAAGCACTACTTGCGGTATATATTTACTTCTTTATTATAAGTTCTAGTCACATTAAATCACTTTCACATACTTAGTCCTCAGTTAGTCACCGTCCGTAAAAGTCTTGTTTTAGTAGGTACAATGATGGTCATTGTACTAAAAAAAAATTGCGGACTTCTTGAGACAACTTCACGGTACACATAACTAATTTCATTTGACTTCACTGGTGCACATGGATTGATATTTATTGGATAAAATACCACCGATGAGTGTCGCTATTCTTAGATAAGTTATTTATGTTTTTCCCCACATGAATAACATTTTCATATATTTTTTGCAAGTTGAAAATTCACCAAACAACTATAGGTGTGTTCCGATAGCTGCACTTGAGAGCCAGTTCCTTCTAGGCTTTGTTTGCTTACCACCTTAGGCCACATCATCACACCATGGTGAGATTGCGGACAAACACAGAAATAGGCCCAGTAAAAAAACAGGTCTGACCTGGTTGTTGCGATTTATTCATCCCTGTACCTATAATACTTATGTACTTATAGTGTATTTAGTTCTTGTTGATAAAACATCTAAGTATTAAGGCTGACATCGCCTTTGGGCACTAGCAATGCCTACCTACCAGGGGCTTTGCCATTTATAATCCCTTTCCGACCTTTACAAATCCTTGGGAAGCCTCATCGCGTGCACATATTTAGTCGTAAACACTTACCCCCTAAGGTGTAAGTCAAGTATAGTAATACCTAGGTTATAAATATATCCGTCACTTTCTAATGTCATTTAAACAAAAAGGGCTGGTACCTGGGTGTTACAAGACTGACTTACCTACACCTTATTTATTAATAAGGGGGTTAGGTTCTATGTATTTTGCTATGAGAAATGGTGAATAAAACATCATATTTTCAGGCATTTTTAGCCGATATATCCGATACACCACTACTCATACCTCATTTACCGCATGCCAATCTCCTCAATAACTTACAAGAATGGGTCCGTAATCGAGTAAAGGGCAAAATTACGCCAAAGCAACAAAGTAAGTACCTACCTATATCTATGTATAAATGTAAGTATATTGAGCTTCCTAATAAAAGCAAGTAGGTAGGTACGAGGACTACTAACGTTTTCACACCAATTTTACAGAACAGCAATTTTTAATATCGCAAAGAAGATGGTTGGACTTAAAACATATGGATTATAGGGCTCGGGCCTATTTAATTCCGTTTACGTTGAAACAATTAGAGCATATGAATTGGTCACATAGAAACATAGTCCAAAAGTTGGTAAGTGTTTTATGTGTGTATTTTCTGAAATGGAGGGTCCACAAAATATGACCCAGTGAA
The DNA here is from genome assembly GCA_947623365.1 of Achlya flavicornis. NCBI lineage: Eukaryota > Metazoa > Arthropoda > Insecta > Lepidoptera > Drepanidae > Achlya > Achlya flavicornis. The sequence goes on from OX392467.1 coordinate 8,609,828, forward strand.
CATAGTAGACATGAACTACCTAATGGTGCGTCCATGCTACGCGAACCGAGCACGAGCCAAGCCACGAACGAACAAAATTCGTTCGTTGCTCGCGATGTCAAGTGCAGACGTTACAACGAGCCTTCAACGAGCGCGATGCGAATCCCTGTGTTCGTGAAAAAACTGACAATCGGGTGGAGCGCAGTCGAGCGCGAGCCGAACGCTCGATCGAGGCTCCTCAGTCCGTCCACGCTACGCGAACAACGAACGAATCCTGTTCGTTTGTTGCTCGGCTCGTTTCGCGTAGTATGGACGCACCGTAACATAACGAACATAATCCTTACTTCCTTGCTAATATCTTACTAATATTATAAACGCGAAAGTTTGTGTGTATGGATGTATGTTTGTTTCTCTTTCACGCAAAAACTACAGAACGGATTTGGATGAAATGGCACACAGATAGATTATCCATCCCGGGAAATCATACGATCCCTCGGGAATACGGGTGAAACCGCGCGGAACAGCTAGTTTTATTATATAAAAGCCGAATTCACTCACAAAAATAAAAGAAATGGAAAATACATACCCCCTTATTCATAATCGCTTTTTAACTAAATCAATGTAATAGTGTCCTCCGTCTCACTCTTTCGATCACCAAATGTCACGTGTCAGATAAAGACTTCAGAATTTTAGATAATCAACGTTTGATAACTTTATTATGAATAAAGGGGTTAGAAATAGAATGTAATGTAACACTTAGGTATGTTTTTTACAGTTCAAAATATTGTTGCAAGATTTCATATTTAGGAATAGCCTGAAGCAAGTTGAACAAGCACAAATGTGGTGGTCAACAACTAAATACGATGCGTACCCCAGTAAACCGTTTCTGTTAGTTTAATTTGAATTTCAATTTTAAGCTCGTATCTGTGTCTGTTAATTGTATTCTATTCGAGGCGGGAAATTTGATTTTTTTCGAGTTTCTTTTTACCTTTGTAGAACAATATGGATAGATATTTCAGTGATTCGCGACCATAGGTAGTAGTTCATTTAGCATATTGTAGAATTGATACTTTTTGTTTAAGATTAACTATTATTAACCATACCTTATTTACTGATAAGAAAATCGGTTTAAACAAGCTAAATCTCTATTTACACCGTTGGTTAACTTGGTAATTACAACAAAATGAATTGAAACACCTTTTCCAATGGCCGCCATTGTTACAATATGCTTTTCTGGTTTTGCCATCCCTCGATATTCAAATACACCATGAAGATAAACTGTAACTAATTATAATTAATCAATATTCAATGGTTTGAAATTAAATAATATAATGTTATTGCTAACAGACGGCCGTCCTGTTTAACGGAATGTCCCTGTTCCGTTTCGGCCATTCGTATACTGTATGTCTAATAAATTTTTGCATTATGTGATATCACCATGTTTTATCATTTTATACTATTTTAGAGGTCGCCATACTCGCCATGAGTCGATTCGACTATATTGAGTTTTTAGTGATCACCGCATACAGCGGCATGTTTCACTTAGGAGTTTTTGGTGATCACTGCATACAGCAGCATGTTTCACAGGAGGTTTGAGTGATCACCGCATATAGCAGCATGTTTCACTTACGAGTTTTTAGTGATCACCGCATATAGCAGCATGTTTCACTTACGAGTTTTTAGTGATCACCGCATATAGCAGCATGTTTCATTTACGAGTTGTTAGTAATCACCGCATATAGCAGCATGTTTCACTTAAGAGTTTTTAGTGATCACCGCATATAGCAGAATGTTTCACTTAGGAGGTTTGAGTGATCACCGCATATAGCAGCATGTTTCACTTACGAGTTGTTAGTGATCACCGCATATAGCAGCATGTTTCACTTAGGAGTTTTTAGTGATCATCGCTTATAGCAGCATGTTTCACTTAGAAGGTTTTAGTGATAAAAGATAGGTATCTCTAGGTATTTCAATAATTATTTTTCATTGTTACTTGAATAATCTATATTACATTTCGTTATTACATTTAATGTTGATATAACTTTATTTTCTTAAAATTCAAAAATTGTTTATTCAATATAAGCCTTAATAAGGCACTTACGAACGTTACAATTGATTTTACCACCGGTTCGTAATACACTTAAACTGAGAAGACTCCCGGCAAGAAACTCAAACTTTAATGTAGAATGATTCTATTATCAACCTTTTATTTACATAAACAACTGTTTACTTAAGATATATCAAAGAATCTTTGTAAGTGGCATCGTACTAGCCATAGTTGATTATCCGTCACGAGCAAGATACACAAAATAGAAAATAAAAAAAATACATACTGGTGAGCTGATTTCTCCATCCCTCTTCTGATTTATTAACCATACCTTATTTACTGATAAGAAAATCGGCTTAAACAAGCTAAATCTCTATTTACACCGTTGGTTAACTTGGTAATTACAACAAAATGAATTGAAACACCTTTTCCAATGGCCGCCATTGTTACAATATGCTTTTCTGGTTTTGCCATCCCTCGATATTCAAATACACCATGAAGATAAACTGTAACTAATTATAATTAATCAATATTCAATGGTTTGAAATTAAATAATATAATGTTATTGCTAACACTATTTTTGTACATTTCCCAAAATAGTAAGTTTTACCGTTTTTAGAGAAACCGTGAGAAATGTTCAAATATGGCTCGTTATATACCAAAAACCAAAATGTGCCAAATGAACTTCTACTGTCGCTTATCACTGAAACATGTATCCATATTGTTCTACGAAGGTTAAAAAAATAAGATCTCGAAAACATTCCAATTTCCCGCCTCGTAACTGATGTTTACCTTAAGGGTATGGAAATGTTTAATTTTCAGAGACATATTTTTTACGTATATGCCCGCCAGAATGAAAGATACTTTCCTGGTAAACCCATACAGCTCCGAACGCACCCCTAAAAGTGGAGCTAAAACGTGCCCGTTAGGGTATAATAGGTAGAAAAAAACATTTTTAAAAGAAATGTTTTAAATAAAAATTATTGGTAAGAGAACCTCTCTTACCAATTTTTCATATTGAGATTTGAAAATGCTGCGATAGGTACAGTGATACGTGTTGTGCAATGTATTGCTTACAATAAGTTTAGTTGATTTATGTTACTTAATAATAAATGTTAATACGTACCTAACCTAAGTTATTAAATATATATTGTATGATTGAAAAAGTTCCATTTTATTTCATATTATTTAGGACCTTTTTTTTACGTGGGGAAATCCTCATTACTTACATTTAAATTCTTTGTACTTACAATAACAACTTACAATTCCTTAGGGCCTATCCTTAGAAAAGGCCTATCATCGTAATAATATAAAATTAGATACTAGTATGTATGTACCTACTAAGTAAGTACATACCTACCTACCTACAAGTTGTAGCTAGAGTCAGACAGTATTGCTCCATGCTAGTAAACTTTTACTGAATTGATAGTGAAATAATTGGACTGTTTTACAAAAAACTTAAACCGACTTCAAAGTACACGAAGAAGTAATCAAATCCTGATCTGATGACAATGGGACCAAACGGGAAGTGTACCCTTCCAGACAAAAAAGAATTTTCCAAATCGGTTCATAAATGACGGAGTTATGAGGTAATAAACATAAAAAAAAAAAAAAAAACTTACAACCGAAATGAGAACCTCCTCCTTTTTTTGAAGTTGGTTAAAAATAGTGACTGTCCATAGTGTTCGTTTCTGTAGATGTAACCAAAGAACTTGAGATTTGAAGCTGCACAGTCGTCCAAAGCCTATGTGTTATTCGAAGCTCTATGAGGATAGAGTTATAAGCCGTACACGTAGTTACACGTGTTTCCAGCACAACATCTCCAGTGTGTTTTTCAGTGATCTTGCAGTCTTAAAGACCAAGTTTGAGCTTCATAGAGAAAATTTGGATAGACAAGACTTCTCACCTAACCCCCTAGCTAGACAAGATGGTTGTCGACAATCGTCATCGTTTGTTTTTATTTTGATTAACCTTTGTATGGGATTGAATAATGAGATTGTTAAAAATCACGTGATACCAATTTCGATTTGAAATATCAATCCCAAACAATGTCTACTGGCTGATTATTTTTCTGTCTCTCCATATCTTTCATTCCTAGTCTTCCTAATGCAATCTTGTGATTGGACATCGTCTTCTGATCTCATCTTCACAGCCTCCTGTATCGGAAATTGTAGAGCCGAGCATAAGCTATATGTAGCTTTGTACGACACACGCTTATGCCAAAGAAACCTCGATAATGATACGAAAAAACAAAATTATCTTTTCCGTCGCTTTCAAGCTTGGCGTGCTATTTTTTATACGCCCATGCGTGCTATATTACGAAAATTATGGTATTTTATAGAATAGGTACTTTATAGTTGTAGATTTTCAAGGTCATGCCGCCGACCCTGGCCGTTAAAACTCGGCACGCTGTCGCCGAGTTGTACATTCGGCACTCATATCTACCGCAAACTAATGGTATCTATCCGCTGATATCGTGTCGGTATTAGGTCAGTGTCATTATCGGGCAGTTTGAAATATCCCAATCTGATGTTAATTTGATATTGCTTTCGATCTAATTATTTCCTAATTGGTTAAGTAGGTACCCACTTAACCAATTAGATTAGGAAAGATTGCAATGCAGTTATTCTTAACTACTATGCTACTACTAAATAATATTCATATACTTCTTCTTCTTCTTATTTTTAATTTTGGCAACCAAGCCCAAATTAGGGCTCATTTCTGCCAGTGTCGAGTTATATTATAGTTTCCAGTCACAATAAATCACTTCACACTAAAGTCCTCAGTCAGTCACCGTCCATAAAATTCATGTTTTACTACAATGGTGGTCATTGTACTAAAACTCTTCACGGACATTTTGAGAAAACTTGAAAAGTCACGATACACATAATTCATTTCATTTCACTTCACTGGTGCACATGGATGATCTTTATTGGGTAAAATACCACCAAAAATACACAATAAAACTCAAAATACACAAATTTATGAAAATAAAAATGAAAATGCTACGTCACTCTGCAAGTTCCCGCCAAAAAGTCATCATTCATATACTTATTCGTTATGTTATGGTGGGTGACTCAGGCAGGCGGCACTAGGAGCCTGAAGTTACTATTTTATGAAAAAAAATACAAATTAATTTGAGACACTACAAAATCATAAAAAGAATCGTGAGATTTTAGCCTGTTCTGAGATCAAATATTATGTTTCATGACCCCATCTTCATTTAAATATATTAATAATAAAACTAATTCTTAACTGAATTATCTATTCACTGCATCATTAAATTTCAATAGGGCTAAACAAAATATTTATTCTATTCCATTAAAGAATTTCGACAAGAAATCTTTGGGCTTAGCTTCTTCCGTTGGTTTGAAATATGCCATAATGTGTCCCTTCTGTTTCCACATGTTAACTGATTCTTTAAGCTCCATTTGACCCTGTAAATTAAATAATATACTTTTCAACACACTTGTAAAGTGACATTAATTTCATCTTAATGCAGCGTATTACGCACTAGTGCTTTTTACTTTAAAACAACAGTACCTATTAGTGCACGCACAGTTTTATGATAAGTAGGTAAGTATAATCCCGATTATGTAAAGTTTGTACCTTAATAAACAGTTTGACAGCGCATAGCTGTAAAAAAAAAACCTGTGCGCCATATTTGTTTACGCTCTCATTGTGTGGTGTGATTATAAAAAAAACTTTTTGTTATATTTGTTTTTAATCCCTTGACTTGCAGTAAAAAAATAACAATTGATAACTATAAATAATGACTTGGCGACTAATATTGACAGTGGGATAACAAACATTGTATTATTTGGCAACTATAGGCTTCCATATAAAAATACACTTTCGGGCTGCGATTTGCAAGCAGCTGTAAAATTTTTAACGGGTACTATAATTAAGAATTAGGGTTTCAGTATTTTTGTTTGTGGAATCATATTAGTATCTGGATGACCGAGTTGAACCCGGTTTTTACTTTTTTGGTAAAAATTATATTTAGATGCGAATTAAAAAAAAAAACCGGCCAAGTGCGAGTCAGACTCGCGCACCGAGGGTTCCGTACAAACCTGTAGGTATATAAGTAAATGGTAGTATAGACCTGAGTATTTGATATTAATTTCAATTTATGACCTATTAAAAAAAGGCTTATTATTTTCGCGGCGACTAACAAATTAAACGGCGACTAACTACTGGTTACAAAAAAAATAACTTGGCAGCGATTAAATATTTTGGCAACTATTAAATTAGATGGGCTACAAATGGCAAGGTATCATAAAAACTAAATAGTGGCGGCTTCTTTAAGGTAGCAAATATATTAAACAGGCACATAGAAATAATAGGTAGGGTACTATAAATAATGACTTGGCGACTAATATTGACAGTGGGATAACAAACATGGTGATATTGGCAACTATAAGCTTCCATATAAAATACACTTTCGGGCTGCGATTTGCAAGCAGTTGTAAAAATTTAAACGGGTACTATAATTACGAATTAGGGTTTCAGTTTTTTTTTGTGGAATCATAATTAGTATCTGGATGACTGAATTTTTACTTTTTTGGTAAATCGTGTTTTTTGGACAGTGGAACAGTGAACTTAGATCTTGTATGGGTTTCAGGGTCTGATGATGGAGTAGGAGGGTTGGCACTGTAACTCCATAGCGGCGCAGTGTATCCTACCCGTGTTTGAGGTTGTTGAAATTGTCATGAGATGAACTTTGACCATATATAGTTTTCAGGGTCTGATGATGGAATAGGATGGTAAGCACTGGAACTCCATAGTGGATCATTGTATCCTGGCCGTGTTTGGGGTTGTTAGAAATGTCGTGAAATGAACTTTGATCATGTATGATTTTCATGATCTGATGATGGAGTAGAAGGGTAGGCAGTAGGCACTGGAACTCCATAGTGGAGCAACGTATCCTACCCGTGTTCGAGGTTGTTGGAATAGTCATGAGATGAACTTTGACTGTATATAGATTTCAGGGTCTGATGATGGAGTAGAAGGGTAAGCACTGGAACTCCATAGTGGATCATCGTATCCTGGCCGTGTTTGAGGTTGTTGGAATTGTCATGAGATGAACTATATGATATGATATGATGATGATGAGATGAGATAAAATGAAAATGAAAATGAAAATGAAATTGAAAATGAAAATGAGTTATAATAATGGAGTTTCAGTGATTAACCTCCTACTCCATCATCAGACCCTGAAAACTTTATGTGGTCAAAGTTCATCTTTCTACAATTCCAACAAGCCTAAACACGGGTGGGATACATTGCGTCGCTATGGAGTTCCAGTGCCGGACCCTCCTACTCCATCATCAGACCCTGAAAACCATACATGAACAAAGTTCATCTAATGACAAATCCAACAACCCCAAACACGGCTAGGATACGATGCTGCACTATGGAGTTCCAGTGCTTACCCTCCTACTCCATCATCAGACCCTGAAAACCATACATGATCAAAGTTCATCTCAAGACGATTCCAACAAGTCCAAACACGGCTTACATATATGTGATTCCATACATACATACAGGTGAAGCTAATAAAAGCGTGTTGAAAATAAAAGTCATCAAGAAATAAAACTATAGGCCCACAATTTTTTTTTTGCATGTCACTATTTGCTTTAATTAGAGCTCTTAAAATGTCGCACAAAGTATGTTTTATATGACCAAGTTAATATTTTCTTCTCATCTCAGTTTACTTTATATACAACCTCATTTTATAATTTAAGAAAGCCTATTTTCTACTTTTTATCCGCCGTCAAGTCTTCGCCTAACAATAAATTCAGTTACCAAAACAAAAAAATCAATGCCAGTTTAAATTAAAAGAAAGCTTATTTAGCTGCTACTTTCTACTTAAAATGATCCTTCACTTTAGCTGCCAACCTATTATTTTTAGTACCTCCTTTCATTTTTTATAAATCCCAAAATCAGATTAATTTGTCGCCGCGTTAAATACATGCCTTAAAAAAAACTACTTACTAGATCTCGTTCAAACCAATTTTCAGTGGAAGTTTGCACCGTAATGTACATCATATATTTTTTATAGATTTATCATTCTCTTATTTTAGAAGTTACAGGGGGGGGGACACACATTTTACCACTTTGGAAGTGTCTCTCGCGCAAACTATTCAGTTTAGAAAAAAATGATATTAGAAACCTCAATATCATTTTTGAAGACCTATCCATAGACACCCCACACTTATGGGTTTGATGAAAAAAAAAATTTGAGTTTCAGTTCTAAGTATGGGGAACCCCCAAAATTTATTGTTTTTTTTCTATTTTTGTGTAAAAATCTTAATGCGGTTCACAGAATACATCTACTTACCAAGTTTCAACATTATAGTTCTTATAGTTTCGGAAATAAATGGCTGTGACATACACGGACAGACAGACAGACAGACAGACAGACATGACGAATCTATAAGGGTTCCGTTTTTTGCCATTTGGCTACGGAACCCTAAAAACAGCTGGACTCGAACCGGGGTCTTCTGGTTTCGGGACCAAAAACAGTGAACTTTGATCTTGTATGGTTTTCAGGGTCTGATGATGGAGTAGGAGGGTTGGCTGGCACTGGAACTCCATAGCGGCGCAATGTATCCTACCCGTGTTTGAGGTTGTTGAAATTGTCATGAGATGAACTTTGACTGTATATAAATAAATAAATATCCTGGGACATACCTCACACACGGTCATCATATCCCAAATTAAGCAGAGCTTGTACTATGGAAACCAGATAACTGATATAATACATATACTACTTTTTGTTTGTAAATAAATACATACTTAATAAACATAATTACACCCAGACTCAGGACATGCAGACATGTTCATGCACACAAATGCATGTCCTGTGTGGGAATCGAACACACGACCAGCGGCGCGTAAAGTAAATCTTGACCAACTGCGCCAACTGGCCCGTCTAGAGGCCCGTATAGATTTCAGGGTCTGATGATGGAGTAGTATGGTAAGCACTGGAACTTTATAGTGGATCATCGTATCCTGGCCGTGTTTGGGGTTGTTAGAATTGTCTTGAAATGAACTTTGACCATGAGTATAGGTACAAATTGAGCTGATCTGCGAGCTGAGTCATTGAACCGGCTCACACACCTGAGCCGTGAGCTGTTATGCAGCTCGCGTATTTTTGTTTAGTTACACACCTCTAGTTTTATTTATAGAGACGTGACGTCACAACTGACAAATGTCACGTGACCGGGTGTTTTTGCGCGAATTTCAAATGAAATGTTAAAAAATAATTTTTTTTCCTTGTAAATAATTTTTTTTTGATAAAAAGATAATTGTAAGAGGTATAAAATACACGTATGTAAATTTTAAAATATGTTTCCGAAAACTGTCAAGTAGCCAATTAGTATAATAAAATGTTATATTATGTAATAATATTTTGTATTCTAAAAATAAAAAATAAATTACAGTTTAAAAAAAACTAAAAAGACGCTTTAAAAAGCCCTGCACTAAAAAGTGTTAAATAATAATACTTTAAACTATGTTAAAAAGTCAAAATTTTAATCCGTAATGGGCTGTATGTGATGTAATTAAGTATGTAAAATTGTTGTGACTAAGAGCTGTGGATTTTGTCTAAAATAAAAATAGAAATAAGTTATAATAATGGAGTTCCAGTGCTTACCCTCCTACTCCATCATCAGACCTGAAAACTATACATATATGGTCAAAGTTCTTTCATGACAATTCCAACAACCTCAAACACGGATGGGATACATTGCGTCGCTATGGAGTTCCAGTGCCGGACCCTCCTACTCCATCATCAGACCCTGAAAACCATACATGATCAAAGTTCATCTCACGACAATTCCAACAACCCCAAACACGGCTAGGATACGATGCTCCACTATGGAATCACAGTGCTCACCCTCCTACTCGATCATCAGACCCTGAAAACCATACATGGTCAAAGTTCATCTCACGATAAATCTAACAACCCCAAACATGGCTAGGATACGATGCTCCAACATGGAGTTCCAGTGCCGACCCTCCTACTCCATCATCAGACCCTGAAAACCATAGATGTTCAAAGTTCATCTCACGTCAATTCCAACAACCCCAAACACGGCTAGGATACGATGCTCCACTATGGAGTTCCAGTGCTCACCCTCCTACTCCATCATCAGACTCTGAAAACCATACATGATCAAAGTTCATCTCACAACAATTCCAACAACCTCAAACACGAGTAGGATACTTTGCGCCGCTATTGAGTTCCAGTGCCAACCCTCCTACTCGATCATCAGACCCTGAAAACCATACATGGTCAAAGTTCATCTCACGATAAATCTAACAACCCCAAACATGGCTAGGATACGTTGCTCCACTATGGAGTTCCAGTGCCGACCCTCTTACTCCATCATCAGACCCTGAAAACCATAGATGTTCAAAATGCATCTCAAGACAATTCCAACAAGTCCAAACACAGCTTACATATATGTGATTCCATACATACATACACAGGTGAAGCTAATAAAAGTGTGTTGAAAATAAAAGTCAAGAAATAAAACTATAGACACACAATTTTTTTTTTGCCTGTCACTATTTGCTTTAATTAGAGCTCTTAAAATGTCGCACAAAGAATGTTTTATATGACCATGTTCATATTTTCTTCTCATCTCAGTTTGCTTTATATACAACCTCATTGTATATTTTAAGAAAGCCTATTTTCTACTTTTTATCCACCGTCAAGTCTTCGCCTAACAATAAATTCAGACACCAAAACAAAAAAATCAATGCCAGTTTAAATTAAAACAATTTAGCTGTTACTTTCTACTTAAAATGATCCTTCACTTTAGCTGCCAACCTATTATTTTTACCTCCTTTCATTTTTTAGAAATCCCAAATTCAGATTAATTTCTCGGCGCGTTAAATGCCCAGTTGCCATTATAAAATAACAATTAGATTGCAGTCCCAGGGCATAGACACCTAACCCAGTGGAAGATCTTTCCTACATATAAAATACATAGGAAGATACTTACTAGGTACATTTTGCATGATTTTATCAAAAATACATCCATGTCCTAAGCCTTTTGAAACAAATATTTTTGTGTGGTTTAAATAAATATTACAACAGATTTTTTTACATTACCTTGATGACTAGCATGTCAATGACCCTGATATCAGTAACATCTTTATTTTTCAGGAACAGCTCCTTTAATTTCGTGCGGCATTGATCTTCCGATTTTGGGATGTCAAAGTCCTTAACTTAAACAATAGAGAAGTTATCGTATAATTAAATGTTCACTGATAAGAATTAAAATAATTATTTTCGAACTCGAGAAGCTATAGCCCTATATTTTGTTTAGGTGATAAAAAATGTTGATGCTGTTGATGACATAACAGTTTCCTCACCAAGGTATGGGATTTGACGAAACCATGCTTTGTAAAGGTTGAGTACTCTTTTCTTCGCCTCTCCTTGGGTTAAGGACAGCACAGGCCTAACGTTTTTAGTTCCCACTTGTATCGCTTGCCGTGCAGACATTTTATTTACATAAAATCATATAATTTCGTTTATATTCAATTCACTAAAGAAATCAAGCTACATCAACTGACTGACACTGACAGACAGTTGACACTGACATTGACAGACAAGAAATCAGCGTTGCCAGGGCTGCGTTCAGTAACTACACACCGGGTGATCGCCCGACGATCATCGTGTCGTTCAGTAACAGTTCAATAGTATGTGGTGCGATCGTCGGACGACGTCGCTCGCACCGGTCGCCCGGTGTGTTACTGAACGCAGCCCTGGTAATAAAGTGGCAAAAACAAATTACAAACAAAACCCTGAAAATGTACGCAGAGCTACAAAAAGGTACGATCCGGGTCCAAATATTGTGTTATCTCACAGGCCACAGACATATAAATATGGCAGACCAAACATTAGGGCAAAAATAGCGTAGCCAGTCACACACACATTGAATGATTACTAAAGCGTGGGCCGTATTCAGCGTACGAAAAATGTTTAAAGGTTGACAACTATATAGGGTATGCAAAATGTGTAGCAAAAACTAGTCATATTTTTCATACATTAAATAATTAATATATATCCATCGTTTTAAGTCTTATAAGTGCTTATTCGATTTGTCGTTATTTATATTTGAGATCATATCGACAAATCAATGTAATAAATACATAATCGAATATATAAGACCAATTTATTCATAGGATATAATGTAATAACGATAAGGGAAGTAACGGTCCTATTACTAGATAGCGTAGGTATTCAAAAGTTCAGTTTGTATTTAGGATTATGTTTTCTTTATTGGTTTATTACTTACATTAGTTGTGGATAATAAAAAAGCTTAAATAATTCTGACAGTAGGTACAGAAAAACTTAAAATCATTTCGTGATTTACATGATTTAATGATATCACAACATCATTATTTATTTTGTAAAAAAGATTACACACAATATTTAGCAACAGCACTGGAACCGTGTGTAGCATTTTCCAAATTTTTCATTTCTCTTAATGTTACTGTAGATGTTGGAGTTCGTTTTCTATTGACCTTTTGTGGAGTTGTACATACATTCTCTTTATCCTGTAAAGAAATACACATTAAGATTTATCTTATTAATAACATAAATGTGGAAGATTGTGTGCTTTAATAACATCCTATATAAATTTATCCATAGCATGAATTCAAGCAACCACCTCTTTCATTTTTAACCGACGAAAAAACGGAGGAGGTTTACAAGTCGAAGCGTTTTTTTTTTTTATGTAAGTATGATCACGCATATCTTTTGACAGAGTAGTCCGATTTTGATAATTATTTTTTTATTGGATAGGGTATACCTCGAAGGTGGTCCCATAAAAATATGGATAAATACCTACCCTAAGGGTGGGAAAATAGGGATGATTTATTGTTCACTCACAGATTTTAATGCTGAGTTGTGTTGTGTATTACATCAAAAGAAATCAAAAATTAAGCATGTAGTAATTAGTAGAGTATAGCCACAAAAAATTATATAAATACATAAAAAAAAAATATACGCGACGACTCCGTTTTTTCGTCGGTTAAAAAGTGATTTTTTGTGACTGGAAATTGTAGATAGAGAATTGTAGGTAGATAGGCTGTCAGCGTAAAGAAGATAGCGATAGTTCGACATAATACCTATAGTAATCCATTGACTGACCCGTCACTACAAATACGCTTCAAATAATAATAAAATAATATAATTCTAGGAACCGCTATTCAAGTGACTAAATGAGCAATCTTGAGGCGTCGTCCTAATTGGCGATGATCGTACCAGCAAACGATGCGATTTCGTACGACGAGATTAAATACACAAAACGCTTTAGAGTGTCCTAATGGGGAGGGACAGACAAAGCTAATCTCAGATGGCGCCACCGTCACTGGTAACTGTCATTGATATTGAATTGATGGATTTTCATGAGTTTCAATTAATTAAACCAACCAGTAACCGGCTTTTATAATAAAATCTTTAGGTTTGAAGTGATAACTGCATAATCTTCCTATGAGCTTGGTGTCCATTGTCGCGCGATCGTGCGACGAAATCGCATCGTTTGATCGTACGATCGTGCGTCGTCCTAATTGGCGACGATGAAAGTTTACAAGAAGACACTAAACAATGCAGATAATTATTTAATAACAATGAAATTAATCATATTGCAATTTTTTATGTCTGTATGAGAACCAATATGTATGAGAAATCAAAGTGCTGAGTGGTGCTGAGATTAGCAAAATACCACAAAATCACTTGTCTTTGCAAAATAAACAGTAATGACGTCGGCAATAACTTTAGCTTCTATAGTTTTTGTATAGCACATCTGACGTTTATCCAGCGATTGAAAAAACAGGCCTTAGATAATGCAATGCAGGCCATATGCAGGCGAAGTACCTATAGATATCAATAATAAAATAAAAATTAAAACGTGATTTTGAAGGAGCCATCAATGTCATGTGGATGGTCTCTTATACAGATTTTTTTTATTCGTGATTGACATTTTAAAGATTTCCTTCTGAAATAAATAATTTATTCGCCCTTAAAAAAATGAAACCTGCATGTAAAATTGTAAGGCCCGTTATGTCTCTTGACTTACGTGACGCTCATAGACGAGTCCTCAGCCTGTACAAGGCATGTTATCGTGAGATTCCTTATATCAGTAAGTTCCTTAAGATACCAAATCATATTAGATAAATAATAAATAAATAACTATCCTGGGACATTCCTCACACATGGTCATCTGATCCCATACTAGGCATAGCTTGTACTATGGAAACCAGGTAGGTAACTGATATATTACATGCTTACTACTCAAGTAGTATGGGTTCGACGACGACCTGCGGCGCAATAGGTTGAGTCTTAACCAACTGCGCCAACTGACCCGTCAAATGATTTTTCCCTAAGTTCTAGTTCACCGCTGTTTTTCCGGCTTCCTACTCTGACGGATCGATAACCGACCGGCCGGGGCGATTGGCAATTTGTCTGGAAGGATATGGCATAAAAATTTTGTTTATATAATAAACAGCGTATACACTTTCAAGCAACCGCTGTGTCAAATCGGCTGCCTCGCGAATTTTTTTTTCACACTCCCCTCCTATTTCCGCCCAGGCCAAGTTGACTCACTTCGGATTGCACAGGGCGGTTCCACAAAACCTAAGGAGCTCAAATACCACGAGCCATCTGCATTCTGATCTCAACTACGCGTCATTGCTCTGAATATTATAGTCCTTATGCTTCATATCCTTCATAAGTTTTATGGGTAGATAAACTTTCCCTGCAGCCTATAAGCCATTACTTACTTAGTTTAATTTTTATTTTATTTATTTTTACTGTATATAGGCCTGTGTTTGACCGCAATCTCACTATGGTAAGTGATGATGTGGCCGAAGGTGGCAAGCACACAAAGCCTATAGAAGTAGTAGGACCTCGCTCTTAAGTGTAGCTGTCATAATGGTCGAACCAGCGTTGCCAGCCGTCCCGATTTTGGCGGGACGTCCTGATTTTTAGCCCAAAATTAAATGTCCCGCGCGAGACAGGCTCAGTCCCGCTATTCGAGGATTACTCGACGGTGAACTCATTGTTCGACGTTGTAGTAGGATATTATAAAGACACCACTGCACAGAAATGGCACCAGCCATAGAAAAACCAGCTTTCCCGTAGTGGTGGTGGTAACGAGAACCGCGCCAAAGTGCGCTAAATGTCACTGTTACATACAAAAATCAAACTTCTACGACAACGTCAGTAGTTCTCAACGTCTGTAGTTCTCAACGTCTGTAGTAGTCAACGCAATCATAATACGGCCGTTGCCGCATGTTTCGCAAGGGAATCGAAACCTATAGGGTATTCCCCGTCCCGTTGACCTAGAATCATAAAATTTGGCAAGAAGCAATCCCATGTAGCACAAGTAAAGGACGAAATCCGAAAAGCGTTAAGTTGTTATATCAGAGTTTTTTTTTTTATAATTTATAATTGTAAAAAGGAGAAAAATATTCAAGAATCGATTCCCGTACTGAATGAACTATTTATATACCTACAAGTTTCTACGGAACCCTCGGTGCGCGAGTCCGACTCGCACTTGGCCGGTTTTTTTTAGTATGTATGGATTTTATTTGATTAAATAAATAAATAAATAAATGTCCCGCTTTCGGCAATAGAATCCCGCTTTTTTTACTCAAGAGGTTAAACATCCCACTTTGCACGAACTTTTTTTTTTTTTTTTTTTACCGAGTTTAGGCCTGTGTTTGACCACAATCTCACTATGGTAAGTGATGATGTGGTCGAAGATGGTAAGCACACAAAGCCTAGAAGGAACTGGCTCTCAAGTGCAGCTGTCGGAACACACCGAGAGGTGCTTGGCGACAGATTTTCAACTTGAGGGTGGTAGCCAGCCAGACGGGTACTACAAAGTACCCTACCACCGTGCTATGGTTTCCTCACGATGTTTTCCTTCACCGAAAGCTCAAGCTCATTGTAGGATTCGAACCCGGGACCTTCGTCTCGGTATCCGACGTCACTACCACTGAGCTATCATCGCCTTAAATTACGAAACCCTACCCTACGAAAGCTCAGGCTCACGTAGGATTCGAACCCGAGACCGTCATCTAGGAATCCAATATCACTACCACTACCACTGAGCTATAATCGCCAGTTGTTAGGTTAGTAAAACATTTCTCCTCGAACTTTAAAGAGAAGGGTACCTACCTACCCTACCTAGAATTATGTCAGATTTTTGGCTACTTGACAGTTTTCGGAAACATATTTTAAAATTTACATACGTGTATTTTATACCACTTACAATTATCTTTTTATCAAAAAAATGTTATTCACAGGGAAAAAATAATATTTTTTAACATTTCATTTGAAATTCGCGCAAAAACACCCGGTCACGTGACATTTGTCAGGTGTGACGTCACATCACTATAAACAAAACTAGAGGTGTGTAACTAAACAAAAATACGCGAGCTGCATAACAGCTCACGGCTGTGTGATGTAACGCGTACCACGCGTCGAATCGAGCCGATACGCAGTGAGCGTGCGCGCTTATCGTGGACTATAGGTACAAATTGAGCTGATCTGCGAGCTGAGTCATTGAACCAGCTCACACACCTGAGCCGTGAGCTGTTATGCAGCTCGCGTATTTTTGATGAGTTTCACACCTCTAGTTAAATTTGACGTCACAAACCTCACAAACAAACCATAGATGCTCAATCCCGGCCGCCCGCGTTTCGGTTCTTGTAATCCACAGATACAAAAACTCACTTTTTATTTCCTAAAATAAAATATTAAAAAATTATTATTATGCAAAAAACATATTGTGTAATTATTGTTAACCTATTAGCTATCATATCTAACATATTTCATATTTTTTCATTATAACTGTCAAGTAGCCATTTGATTTGATTGTATCCATCATTTCGGGATAAACGAACGGTAGTAGATCGATTTTACTATTTTAAATAATAATAATATTTATATTATTTACCCAAAGGTTGTCTGGAAGAAATCGCGCCGCCTACGTGCCTGTTTTGTATAGCTTCTCATTGTACCTAATTGTTATTATTTCTTGTTGTGTACCTACTAGTTGATACATATATGGTATACAAATAAAGTACCTACCTATATTTTATCCTATATAAATTTTATCTTAAGATCTGTAGACTCTCTGTACGATGCAATTCACACACATAATTATGCTTTTTAGTCAAATATTTCGACATTCCTAAAAACGAGGCAGACTGTCGTTTGAAACTAAGGGAACGCTTCCACGAGCATGCGCATGTCACAGACATACGCGTCATTGACATTTTAATGTTAAAGGTAACTATAATTAAGTGATTAATAAATTCATATTTTAATACATATAGTATAGGTACCTGACCTAGCCCACACGATGGGGAGGCAGGCTCAAATCACTGACCCTAAGCTGATCTGTAGATCATCGTTTTCGTTTCTGATCTGTTTATATTACTGTATACCTACGTCCCAGCGTTTTTCTTCACTCTATCTGTGACTCTATGATCGTCCTATTACTCCCCATACAAAAACCGTAGTGTGCTGTCTCGTTTCGTTGAATAATTCTACATAGATGTTGTAGGTGTCAACTGCACTACGTACCCTAGTACGTACGTAGTTTTTGTATGGGGCGGAATAGGACGATCATAGAGTCACAGATAGAGTGAAGAATAAATGAAATTATTAAAAGAAACAAAAAACCCGACTGCGTTAAACAAAAATTAACTGAAAAGAGAAAAACAAGCTCTTTCATCTATAGAATTTTGAATATAACTTGAATTTTATAAGGTCTTGCAGTGGGGACAAACCACTAACCTAAGTAAGTATTTATTTGTAATATTTGTTTATCCCCGACTGCAATACCTTATAAAATTCAAGTTATATTCAAAATTCTATAGATGAAAGAGCTTGTTTTTCTCTATTCAGTAAATTTTTGTTTAACGCAGTCGGGTTTTTTGTTTCTTTTAATAATTTCATTTATTTCAGACTTTTTAGTTTTATTAATGAATGAGTTGTACGTATTAGCAAGTAAATGAGCGGTACGGTAAAGTAAAGCTAACAACCATCGCAATTCTGTGAGTTACGTACGGTAACCGCTCAGTAGGTAGGTATCCTACTGTCCTTGCATTAAACGTCGTTTTTTGCAGTTTACTTCAAAATGGTAGCATAAAAGTGTTATAATATATACATAATATGGAATGGGCTATTTACAAGCTTTCATTTGATACCCATATTGTTATAATAACGACATTTTTGTTTTTAATACCCCCCCTCTTTTTTTATTCGTCGACGCCATATAAAAATAATATACCCTATGACACTCCCACAGTTAAGACGAATCTAACGACACCTCATAGGTTAAAATCCATCGAGCCGTTTAGGCTGTAGAGCGTGCCAAAGAAATAGACATACATACATACATACATACATACATACATACATACACTCGAAAAACATAACCCTCCTTCCGGGTCAGTCGGGTAAAAACGCCTATATATAGCTCATGAACGTAGTGCATTTCAGGTGCACGTTTCATGAGCCACATGTGGTTCAGCGGACAGGAAACGTGTTAAGAATTTCTCAATTTTCTCAGGGTTCTATGGAACTGAAGGAAATCACTCATAATTGGCAGCAGAAGGGACATATCATGGCCAACTGGAAACCCACCATCGAACCAAAGCCTTGTGACTTTATGAGCAAGTTTATGATGGGGAAAGATTGATTTCATCTATGATCTACTGTTTTTACTTACTTTGGTAGTATTGGATTAAAATATATTAAAAGTAACAAATTCCAGATTTATTGATCATTTTCAGTCCTTATTTCATGACTTTCAAAGGCGCATTGAATAAACTAAGTAGGTACTAAGCATTTCTTTAATTATTGCAAGTGGGAAGCAGATCCACCATTTTTGTATTAAAATTTAAATTCAAATGAAATAGGATTGAATTCATCACATTTGCACTAATTTTTACGTAAATAAATGTTAGCAATAATACAAACACAAATTAACAGTTAATTCAGAAATGTAACAATTAAAATAACAACCATAATTTATACATTAAAATATGTCTGTCTGATATAGATATACGGTCATAGTAAGACCATGGAGTAAGACATAAGATAGGTACTTACCTACAGAGGCGGAATGAAAAGGTTCATCAGTTTTCAACTTGATTCATTCAACGTATCACAAGCACATATTAGCTTTTGAAACTGAATAGACAGAATACACTGAATTAGAGAAAATAATGATTTAACTGTTCGTTATCAAAGTTCACAATTATTCAGATCAAAGAGTTGTTCGACTATTTATCTTGTCAACAAGATTGTTTTTATTTTATGTTTTGAGTGGTTTTGATCTTGTTTTGATAAACTAATAAACCTGCTATTGTTATTTATGTCAAATCAAAATAGAAAATAGGGCAATGTCATCATTGAAAAAAATAATAGGACCGTAGGAAATCCCATTGTACGGAAATCCTATACAATGCGAGATCAGCTTATACTGGAAATGTATAGCTTGATCTGTAGCCGTGTGTACTTATATTTTATTCCGCAAAAGCCATAAATTGTGTTTGACGTGATTTAAAAACAAACAAAACCTTATTCGATAGCAAACGTCACATTTATGCGAGCGAAAACCAACTCTAAGGTGACGAACCTTTTCATTCCGCGTCTATTTTGTTTTTACCCGACTGACCCGGAAGGAGGGTTATTATGTCTGTGGTACATAATCCACAATAGGCTAGATGACCAAACGGTTCTATTTAGTCCGTCTTTTATATTATCAAAAAATACTAGACACGTACCAATTTTTTCTTCTAAACAAAAATATACGAAGATTTGTTGAAGTCTTTGAGTATATATTGGATACTCTAAGGTTGAAGTCCAACGTGACGTCACGTTAGAGTTACACTTTTTACTCTAAACTGACTCCCGAACTTTGACTGGCTTGGCTTTATCTTTGTAAATTATTCATGATTTGGTAAAGCAAAAAATACGTGTCCAATATTTTTTAATAATCTAACTGACAGGCTTATTATATTTTTTTTTTACCTAGGAATCATCACTCTTAGTAGTCCTATTGCACGTTTTAAGAAAAAATCTTTTGTCTTATAAGAATTTTTGTCGCATTGGTTGTTATATGAAACCATACATATTACAAGAAATGTCGGATCAGACACGCCCAAACATTTTCAGCCTTACTAATAAAAAGTTACACGCGGTGTACACATCTGTTATAGGATAATTGCTACTAATAAAAACATTTTTGACACAAAGCCTGTATACACGTGTTTTAGTTACCTAGGAAATTTACACAGGGCTTACACGGGCCAGGACCCTTGTTTAGTGTTTGTATAAGAACATTATGGCGGATTTCCTTTGACTAATGATATATCAAGACTGAACTACGAAGCTGTTTACGCGTAGATAAAAATGTCCTCTAACTGTTAGGGCGCAAATCATTTTCCCGCCCTCAGTGTCAGTCGAGACGTCACTGGGACACAACCAAATTCACCAAAAGTGTATTGTTCCAGAATGTCTTTTTGTGTGATAAAAGTGTGCAGAAACTACATAGGTCGATCTAGATCAACAAAAAAACTCAGCTATCATCAGTAAGTAACAATATTTCCTATTAGTTCCTGCAATATAAGCCATTGAAATTTTTCGAAAATAAATTATTTTGAGTAAGCGCCATATTTACGTATTGCCTGTCCTGCCAGTTTATGAACTCGAAACTCCCATGGTAATATCAGTCAATAGCTAAATACGAGTATGTAGATACTTATATATAAAAAGCGACGGTGACGTGTGCGAAGTTGACGTGTTTATCGTTTTCGGATTTTTCGATCATAGTTATTATGCGTGTGACGTCCATTTTGTGAAAATCTCGAATTGAATTTTAAAATGGCGGTATTTTTTTTTTATGACTGATTTCATGCTCGACAGTGGATGTCACGTTTTTAAATTGTTTTTTTTAGTTGAAAATGAGACTTTTTTTTACAGAATACCAATTGATCCAATTTTAAGAAGCCAATGGATAGACATCATTCGGAAAAGCCGTAGTGAAGATCTCTGGAAACTAGCCAAAAAATCTGTTCTTTGCTCTGACCACAGATTACAGAATAATTCAGATGGAGTGCGCGGAACACGAAAGTGAAGCCAAAAAAGCAAATACAAATTGAAAATCTGATACCTGGTATTCGTTTTCCAGTTTGTATTTGCAGTGTTTAACCACAGTTTCTTTATAAAGGAGTGTTTTTTGTTAAATAAAGTTTGTTAAACAAAGCAAATACACATTCAAAAGCGAATACCAGGTACGTGTTTTTCAATTTGTATTTGCTTTTTTGGCCTCACTCCCGTGTTCCGCGCGCTCCATCCTTATTCTGTAATCTGTGGCTCTGACCATTTCAATAAAAATTACATGTATTTTGTAAATAAGCAGGGACGCCGGAGATTAAAAAAGGTAGCAGTGCCTTGCAAAGCAAGTATTTTTTACAAGCTTTCATTTTACTTGCAATGTTTGTATGTTTTCGGACCAAATCTTGCAAGTCGAATTTCACCCACTTCCAGTGGTCAGATTGACTTGATGTTTGGTATTCAAAATTCAAAATCATTTATTCAAATAGACCTTCGCAGGCACTTATGAAAAGTCTGACTCTAATACTATGTATACTAGGTATTTTGGTATATAGGTGGTAATTCCAATATACCAATATATTGGACCTACAACAAAAAGTACAGTCACCAAAATAAGTTTGTATTAAAATGAAATATTAAAAAAAACTTCCGCGGACGCTCGGACTGTGGAATGAGCTCCCCGCCGTTGTTTTCCCAATGGAGTGCAGCATGGGGTTCTTCAAAAAAGGTGTGAAGAGATTTCTTCAGGGTCGGCAAAGCGCGAATGATACCCCTGGTGTTGCAAGCGTCCATAGGCTACGGTAACTACTTACCATCAGGCGGGCCGTATGCTTGTTTATCGACTAAGTTGTATATATATAAAAAAAAATGGCTCGTTTGACTTGATTTGGCTCGATTTGACTTGATTTGCTCGATTTGACTTAGTTTGACTCGGTTTGACATGTTTTGACTCGATTTGCTTGTTTTGACTCAATTTCACTTGATTTGACTCGATTTGACTTGATTTGCTCGATTTGACTCGGTTTGACTTGACTTGACTCGATTTCACTTGATTTGACTCAATTTCACTCGATTTGTCTGGATTTAACTTGATTTGACTCGTGTTGACTCGATTTCACTCGATAGTAAGATAAGTAAAAATAATAAGTATTAAATTAATATCGGCGCCATTACTCTTATTTATATTATCATGTATTATCCCGATTCAACTTTTATTTTCGTAGTTTACAAAGATACGTTTTCGACCGTAATATATTTTTCCCCATTTTATTGGATTTTTTCAACAACTGGTAACATTATAAACTTCACTATGACAAGCAGAATGACGTACCGCGAGCATAAGACGTAGCAAAGTTGGCCACTTTTTGAAAATCATGTAGTATGGGCATGGTCGTTCTAGACGTATATATTTTCTAAGCGGATTTCAATAGATCAGCTGTGTCTGACAATCAAGTGTTGCGTCCATTTACTACGGACCAGGCCAACCGCGCAACAAAATGACACCAACGCGCTGGCCCTAAAAAGTCATTTTAGGGCCAACGCGACTCAGTCGACTGCGGTCATACTGCGGTCCACGGAACAGTTCATTCGTTCATTGTTTGCTTATAATTGCCATAAAAATGCCTAGTTGTGTAGTGAAAAGCTTGTGTTTTATACTGGAGTTATGGATAAAATAAAACAAAAATTTACAATTTATTTGATTTTGATAACTTTATGCAAAATGTTCCGGAAGGTGTATCCTTAGTTTTGAAGTCATTGGCACAGCCATTTGCTTCGTTTGTTGACGTAACATTTGTAATTTGACAATGACGTTTTTCTTTCTTCTTCTTCTTTGGTTAAATGGCTACTGTAGCCATAAGCACAAGACAGTTTCGTTCAAAACCACCATTAGCTATTTGAAGCTTTTTAAAAGTAATTTTATTGTTTAATTATTAAAATAAAAATAGTCTTAAGAAAAAGAAACCTGATTTTTATGATATGATTAATATTTTATATAATAATTTTTCAGTATCTTTTGGTGTTTTCACATTTTTCCCCATATTTTCTCCCGTATTTTAAAGTTAGATAGTTTTAGTTTCAAAACGTTCCTAAAAAGTTGCCAGTCGTTTTTGTTTTAACAAATAGATAACTATACAACGCTTACACACTGATTATTAGTAAAGGGAGTGTATAGCAACTGTGTAAGGCTTACACACTGCATAACTATACAGCTGTTAAACAACCGTGTTCCATATTTTTATTAGTAAGACGGTTTATGTTTGGACGTGTGTTATATGCAATAGGCCTTGTACACACGGCTACACATCAAGCTATTACAGTCCAGTATAAGCTGATCTCGCATTGTATAGGAATTCCGTACAATGAGAGATCAGCTTATATTGGCAATGTATAGCTTGATCTGTAGCCGTGTGCACCTATTTGCTTTTTTGGGTTCACTTCCGTGATCCGCGCGCTCCATCTGCCTTCTTTTCTGTAATCTGTGATTTACGATTCGTCAATTCAGGTAAAAAATATACATAAATAATAATTCAATGACATAAATAGTTTAATTTACAATTTTAGAAATGGATTTTTTTCTAAATTTTTACCCTAAATTTGTTAACTACTTTTAAGTTATTTATTATTAATTACAAAATACCTATGTACAATATTTTTACATACAATAATTCCATAATACTTAAGCTGTCTGTATGCATTGCATGTCGTAACTTGATGTTAGATGCTAAATAGATGGTTTACATTTGGTTGGTTATATTCATTTAAAAATAACAGTTTCTTACATTAAAATAACAATCGATAGTGGTAACTGGTAACGGTCATTCATCAATCTTAGGAAATACGTGATGATTCAAGGACAGGCGATATAAGTCACTCACGACGCGACGTTCGACTTCGAACTTCTCCTGTCTTGTCTTTAACTCTACCATTAAATCTAATGAGGTCTCGGTCATCGAGGTACACCTTACAACAGCATCTTCACAAATTCTGAAAGTAAAATATTTGAATTTTATTAGGCTTTAATGCAGTGATTCCCAAAGTGGTCCAGGTGGACCCCTAGGGGTCTACAGAAGACTCAACGGGGATTCTACGTAAGATAGATCTAATCTTCAAATGTTATTACGAGTTTTGGGAATATGGTAGAAATGTAGCAGCAGTGGGTCCACCGAAACTTGTAAATTCTGAAAGTGGTCTTCTACGAGAAAAAAAGTTTGGCAAGCTCTGCTATAAAGTAATTGAACAGATTAACGTATTCTCTGCCAGAGGACCTAACCTACAAGTAGCTCTCGAGAAGAAAGGACTTTTACCCATCATTAGCCAATAGCTAGTAATCCTTTTATTCGCCTATCTACTATATTACTAATATTATAAATGAGAAAGTGAATTTGTTGGCACAACCAATCGTCCTACATAACTTGCCACGTAAGCCACGGAGCGAACACTAGTGTAATATAATAAAGAAGTACCTTCATAATCGATCCGGCCATCATGGTCGATGTCGCCAAGGGCCAGGACCTGGTTGAGCTGCGCGTCCGTGACCGGCTCGCCGATCATCTCCAGCGCAGACCGCAGCTCGTCCCGCGTTATGTACCCGTTGTCGTCACGGTCGAACACTCTGTTACATACAACACTATCTTCAGTAGGGGAGACGGGTCAGCTTCAATGTAAAATGAACTGACTGAACCAGCTGGGGCACAGATTACTGCTCGACCGCACTGCCTTTGCACCCCGTAACCGTTACAAAAATCAGTGGCTTGATTCTCGTAACAAAACGTCAGTGGTATCGTAGCGACATCAACTACTTATTTAAATTGTGTTTCGTGAACTATTTTGTATACTTAAATACATTCAAATGTGTATATCGCTCAACAATGTGTTTATAGGATCGTTTTTCAATCATTGATTTGACAATAATAGTATTTAATAGTATAAAACGTGTATAAAACACAGTTTAATCGTTGAAGTCGCTACGACATCGTTGAAGTTTTGTTACGAGAATCGAGCCACAGTAGTAGTACCTTAAAACGCTTAGTTTTTTGTCGCACAGTGAGGCGTATTGGTACATATTACAAGCCAGAAAAAATGTGTAATGTGAAATGTTCAAAGAAAAGATTTATTCAAAATTATTTCATCAAAATAAATTAGAATCGATAAAACAATCGTAAAATAGGTTAATACTTACTTAAATGCCGCAAGCAAGTCTCTGGTGATCTCTTCCTCGGAGTCGCCTCCACTATTGCTCACATCTAGCCCTTGTATCGCTTGTATTTTCGTCACCCATTGCATGAAGTCATTCTCATCTATTAGACCATTACCTGGAATTATGAAAAAAAAATAGTTTAGTTCTAAATACGTACCTATCTATCTTTATGGTTCTTGTCAATCAATTTAACTGATAAGATCACACTAATAACTGTGCTACTATTCGTATTATAAATGCGAAAGCAACTTTGTCTCAGTTCAGAACCGTTTGCGAAGTACCTAACTACGCAGTTAGCCTATGAAATGGCGAGGGACTAAAAGTAGAGATTCATTATTTCGTAGTAAGGGTCATAGGCTCTTTCTTTACCGAGAACGCGAGTGAAACCGCGGGTGACAGGTAGTTAGATATTAATAAGTAAAAAAATCTCCTAAAGATCTTTTTACAGTGCATAATGAGTGCATAGATTTTTGTTTGGCCGCAATCTCATGGTTATGATGTGGCCGAATTAGGTAAGAACATAAATAGAACTGGCATTCATTCGAGTTTGTTTTTAAGGTTCCATCACTATACCTACGGGATTTATAAAGAAACATAGTAAAATTCAATATTTTATAGCGTGCTACCTCGACGCAATCTGATTGGATCAAGCGATTAGCCGGTCGGCGATGGCAAATAGCCGGCGCGGGCGGTAGGGCGGGCGCGCGCTTGTGCGGTCACCGAGCCCTCATAATGACGAAGCGAAGTAGGTAGACACAAGTACCTACCAGGTACCTAGTCTTATTGAGTCTTTTGTCACATGGCGTGCAAGTGCTACATTAATCCACACAAAATAGTAAAGATAAGTATTTCTTGTAACTAGGACATTCATTGGGGACTGAATAGTCTTTTTGTTTTGTATATATACCTAGGAATATATTTTGTGACTCTTGATTCTGATAATAATAAAACCAAAAAACAACATTTTCGTACTAACAGTAATTTTTTTTTGAGCCTGTTCCAAAGGTTCAATTTAATTTCATAAGTAGCTTGGGTGGGCCATCGATAGAAACTTTGATAAGGTTTATTTTCATAACACACTATCGATGTTTATGGTTAAATCATTGACCGTCATATTTATGAAGCAAAGTAGTTTTGAATTAAAACGCGTGAGGAACGGATACAGGCTATGAAGCGAACTTGGATTGTAATTTTGTCAATAATGACACAACACCTTGGTGGAAGTACTGGAACGCAGCGCCATCGCCAAGCATAACCTTGGCGGCGCGGCGAGGTCGCCGGTGGCCGGAAACCGCCCGCCCTAAGCCCGCACGCCATTTTACAATAACCCTCCCGATTTAACCGTAAATAAATTACCCCATCGATTTAATGAGCTTTTATTTATCATCAAAATTTTGTGATATTTATCAATGTTATTTTTATTATACACATCTATTGTAATTAACTTAATTAAGCATGCTGTGTTTGCTTTAAAATAACAGTACATTTAGTTCTAGTTCAGTATAAGTTTGTACTTTTTTTTTGTTAATGTATTGTTGCTAGCAAACCTTAAATAAATAAATAAATTTACTTTTTTATGTATAATTTTAAAACTCCTTTACCTTTAGCGCCAAAATCAACCAAATTAATGGATCTACTCAGGTATTTACTATATGCACTAAAAACTGATATCATTGGTTTAATAATATTATGAGAAGGTATGATTCTATAATTATTGTAAGTTTAAGTTCGAACAAAATAGACTATTTGCACAATAGCCCAAATCGATAAAGGTCATTCGACAAAAACAAGTTCGATTAAAAAAAACCGTTTCTAACGCACCTAGGTACTTTTTTGAATAGAATAGGTTTTTTTATTTGGAATGATCATAGACATAACACACGGCAAAAATGGATTTTTACAAAATACATACTTCAGTTCCTCGAATAGGTAGATAATTCGGTTCTTTGAAAAGAGTATGACAGTGTAAGTATAAAAGTTCGACTTCACCTTGGTAATTATTCTTTGTAGCCTACTACAGTACACCTATATAAATGACAGTTATAATGAAAAAATATGAAATATGTTAGATATGATAGCTAATAGGTTAACAATAATTACACAATATGTTTTTTGCATAATAATAATTATTTAATATTTTATTTTAGGAAATAAAAAGTGAGTTTTTTTATCTGTGGATTACAAGAACCGAAACGCGGGCGGCCGGGATTGAGCATCTATGGTTTGTTTGTGAGGTTTGTGACGTCAAATTTAACTAGAGGTGTGAAACTCATCAAAAATACGCGAGCTGCATAACAGCTCACGGCTCAGGTGTGTGAGCCGGTACAATGAATCAGCTCGCAGATCAGCTCAATTTGTACCTATAGTCCACGATAAGCGCGCACGCTCATTGAGTATCGGCTCGATTCGAAGCGCGGTACGCGTTACATCGTGGACTATAGGTACAAATTGAGCTGATCTGCGAGCTGAGTCATTGAACCGGCTCACACACCTGAGCCGTGAGCTGTTATGCAGCTCGCGTATTTTTGTTTAGTTACACACCTCTAGTGTTGTTTAAAGTGCTGTGACGTCACACCTGACAAATGTCACGTGACCGGGTGTTTTTGCGCGAATTTCAAATGAAATGTTAAAAAATATTTTTTTTTCCTTGTAAATAAAATTTTTTTGATAAAAAGATAATTGTAAGAGGTATAAAATACACGTATGTAAATTTTAAAATATGTTTCCGAAAACTGTCAAGTAGCCAATTGCATTACTATAATAATAATATGTAAACTACAACCTACGCACCGCTAACAATATTTAATGCCAACAACAATATGGAATTACGTACGTATTAAATCAACGTAAACAAAATTAATTTTAGCTGCTCGATGAGTCTGAAGTCTGTGACTTTCTGTACATTTTCAAAGTAGGTAGTTATTTAAAGTCACAGAACATTCCTTACATGCACCAAAATGTGTGACCTTATTTATAACAAAATTGCATGTGGACAATTTGGCGAGTGTCCAAATCAATGAATTCAGGGGCAATTCTAATGTAGCAAAGAGTAACGACGCCATTTTATATTCTAGAACGTTTATTTTGAAAACGTATTTTTCTGCAATGACATAATATAAAATAGGTAGTTTCATGAGAAGCGCACATTTATTAGCCAGCAGTCAGCACACATCTCTTCAACCAACCAGCCTTATTGAGTCGTAACGACGATCCACAATGACCGTCAATAAATAGGTACTAACCTACTGATATGCCAGGTTGAAATATACTTACATTCCTACAAACCCTGGCGCAAAATAATCGATATCTACCTCCGCAGAAGAGCTGTTGGATTGAGCAGTAACCTGTTGTATAACTTATTATTTTTGACTTACCAGTTTTACTGGCATCTTTGATGAGTTCGGAAATAAGGTCATCGCTAACCTCGATGCCCAGGTTCCTCAGCATGAACTGCAGTTCTGCCGGAGTTACGTGGCCGTCGCTGTCCCGATCCAGTAAACCGAATGCTGTCCGTAGATCTAGAACATAACATATTTATAATATATAAATAAATTCTCTTTGACAAACATTTATAATATAACACCTTGTCCGCAGGGTATTCAGTTCACCACCCGAGCAATTATGACACGACTCAAACGCATTCCAATAAAAATGCGCATATAAATGAAAATTCCTTTCGATAAAAGGTAAAATACATTTCAGAAAAATGCGACCCTGATACTAAGGTAATTTCTGTATTGAAGGTGGTATTCCCATATGGTGAGGAACACATTTTCAATAAAATCAGTACATAAACTTACAGAAATCGTTGTTCTTCTCGGTTGCCATGATAATTAATATATACCTTGATTAATTTATGGAATAACTTAACTCACTCGACCACATTACCTACTGTTAAGATACAAGATAATGTTGAAACTGCATGTTATTATTATAATCAGATCAGATGTGAATAAGATATTTTCCTACACCAGCAATCTTTAACGAGTTTTTATGAAAATGCGAGGTTGTCAACGGTTCGCCATCATATTATACCTACCTTTGTCGACAATATTGACAAAAGATTATGAACGTTACGTATGTGCAGCATTCTTATCTTACAGCTCTTATTTTTGAGACATCACCTGCTATTAAACTATCAAGCGTATATATCTTATTGTATGGGTAAAACATTAACATTATGATTTTTCTAAAACTTAAAACATATCATAAACAAGCCATCATATGTGTTCTCTGCCTGTGATAATGAGTGATTTAAACGTTCGCATTAGTTCGTTAGTATTTATGCTCAAACCTAGCTCAAACTAAATATATCGCTGTTCCCAAAATATCACGCACCTATTATTATTGGGTATGTACGTGGTGTCTACTCTACGAAATATATTTTTTATAAGTCGGCTTATTTTCTTCGAAACATAGTTTACAATGGTGCCGATTCTGTTGGCACAAACTAAACTATTCTTAACTAAAATTTAGTTAAGTCCTGTCAAATCGACGTTTCCTATTCAGTTGGCGTACGATTAAACTAAATTTTTGTTTGACAGCACTAATATCGTTTTAGTTACTCAATTTAGTTAAGTGTGCAATTTTTCTATTCTGTTGGTCACGTTTTACGTCAAATTATGTCTAAAATTAGAAATGTCAAACTAAAATTAGTCGTCACCTAATTAGATGTGGATTAAATATAGTCTTAGAGAAATAGTGTTGGAAAGTGGATATTTTGATTTGGATTATTCATAATTCTAAATATTTGCATAGAATAAGGACAAAGCAAGATAGGGATATGTTACATACGTACACTGGACTACAAAATTATGTGAAAATCGTAGTTTTATTTTAATTGTTTTCACTTCCAATGATATACCAATATAGTGCCACAAGCTTATTTGGCCCGGTGAGAGAGTCGCTGTTATCAAATTTGGTGGAGCAAACAACCAATGAACGTAGAGTTCATATTCTCTTTGATCAATGGCGATTGACATTTTGAAATGACTGATGAATTCCTCTTTTGACCACCGGGTCATATAAGTTTGTAGGACTATAAGTAGACTGTAAAATGGGTTTCAATGAAATCACAAATTCACAAAGAATGGACAAAAAAAATGGACTTAAAACTTACATTATAACTCGACACTGGCAGAAATAAGTCCTAATTTGGATTTGATTGCCAAACTTACAACTAAGAATAAGAAACAACGAAAACTCGACCACCATACAGTCGAAATCGACAAGACCGAATATTCAAAGATATAACATCATATGAAAAGGCTGTATGGTTGAATAACCCTTGCCTATCATTTTAAGGATTAAAAAACTACATACTAGGTACTAAACTCGCCAGGTTAAAAATATATTTATTATGCCTGTATACCACAGGTAATCAAGATATTCAACTGACTTTTTTACGCGTTATTGGAAAATAACACAAATATATACTCATTTCTGGACATAATTATATATTTTTTAATGATATTTATGAACTAAATGTTTATTTTTAATTATTTTTCCATTAAAATGTATATCATTCGTTCATTATTTTTATTTGATGGTAACACCCATCAGTTCAATTTAGGAGCTGTCAAAATCAAAATTAATCCTGTCATTTCTAAATTTAAATTTAGTTCGATGTGACAACAGAATAGCGTTTAGAAAACCCTTAACTAAAATAAGTAAAATTTTAATTTAGTTTAGTTTAGTCTGATGCACAACAGAATCGGCACCATTAACGATTCTATTGTTTATGTTCTAATTTCAAACAAGGATATCGCAACTTATTTTTTATAGTCCCAGGATATTATTGTAGAAGTTTTGTAGATCACTTGAAGTTTTGTAGTAGCTGCGGATGGAAGTCTAAGGCTGCTTTTCCACAAGAGATGTGCTATGCTACGTGGCTGTGGATGCGTTTGATATCCACCAATCATATTCATTGGTGCACATAGCTTAGCACTGGTGGAAACGGATTCAACGATGATATGTTTTTTACATGGAAGGATGCGTGCTATGGATGCGTGAGCGCCTCTCCCCACACCGCGCCGCCCTCGCCGCTTCCCTACTATCGATACATCGCATAGCTCGAGCTGTGCATCTTCCTCGCGCAGCTAATTTGCAGCGGCGCATCTTCATAGCACATCTTACTCGCACAGCTACATAGCTTAGTATCGTATGTACATCATATTTTTTTTTTTAGTTTTATCATACTCTTATTTTAGAAGTCACATTTTACCACTTTGGAAGTGTCTCTCGAGCAAACTATTCAGCTTAGAAAAAAATTATATCAATATCATTTTTGAAGACCTATCCATAGACAACCCAAACGTATGGGTTTGATGAAAAAAAAATTTGAGTTTCAGTTCTAAGTATGGGGAACCCCCATTTATTGTTTTTTTTTTCTATTTTTGTGTGAAAATCTTTTCTTACCAAGTTTTAACAGTAGGTACTATAGTTCTTATAGTTTCGGAAAAAAGTGGCTGTGACATACGGACGGACAGACAGACAGACAGACATGACGAATCCATAAGGATTCCATTTTTTGCCATTTGGCTACGGAACCCTAAAAACGAGATGGCTTGATATGAAAATTTTAAATAGTTTAGTTGGGGCCCTACATAGGCCCTAGTTTATTTTTTGCCCCAGGGTCTTTGTTTACCTCGCTACGCTACTGCCTGGAATAACAATATTATGGTTTGATTAGATTTAATTATTCTTGAAAAGTTATATCGAGTAGAAAATCGAAACCGCTTGTTTACACCACTCTACCACGCACTCAGCCGAACTGTGGTCGGACTATGTATAGAATGACAGACTATAGAGGAAGTAATTACTGAATGGACTTCTACGTAGTAAATGTACTAATGTACACACATGTATTAATGTACATAATTAATAATTATGTATGTCAGTTTATTTGTAGGTACTCTAGGTATTTGTTACCTGGCCCAGGCTATAAGCTATCATTGTTACCTAAACTTTTTTTTTTTTTTCGTGGGGAAATCCTCTTAGGAGACCCTACCGCCCCGGGGGTAGTGGCCGGGTTATGCTTTTACCGGCTGAAACCCCACGGTGGTCGCCATCTGCGCTGTAGAGAGGGGGGCGGGCTCTCGTGTTGAACGCGTACCTGCTCACCCCTCCAAGCGCGGCGCTTTGATAGCTCGTCCCGGGGGAAGTCTGACACCTCCCCCCAGCACCCTCGCTGTGCTATCGCACGATGAGTCGTGACCACGTCGACCCATCGTCCTCCTTGGGGTCGCTACTGGGCGCACAGAGCCCCCGCTCTGATTGCCCACCACCCCAAAGGCCCCGTTTAGTCGCCTTTTACGACAGGCAGGGGAACACCGTATATAGCTGTTATTCTAAGCCCGAGCTACAGGGCCTGTGGGCCGCGACGAGGCACGTTTGCGCCCCGGCGGCTTCGCCTCCGGGTGGGATCGGCCCTCTCCAGATCCCGCTCAGCAGCCTCCTTCTGGACCATTACGGTCTCACAGAAGGAGGCTACGGCCCTCCACGCCGTACATTATTACCTAACCTTAACCTCTAAATATTTTCAATGTACACATGATATTTTTCATACACGTCATAACATTATCTATAAATAGTACCTAAGCATGAGCCACAGAAACAAAGGGCTCAGTACCTACCTAGTGTTATCTATAGGAACGTTTCTTTGTATGAGATAGCAAGTGACAATATCATGCTATCTCTAAAAACGTTCCTAGATAACACTTTGATTGATACTTGGTTCTCAAAGTTTGAATCGAGCATATAAATTGTTGCAAATAAACCGTATTAAACACGGAACAGAAAAACAATCTGTTCCGTGGTATTATAGCTGCATATATAATATATACGTCGGGCAGCGCATTTATCCTATAATGCAAAGCCTACCTATCTCTATGATGCAAAGATTGAAAATAATATGGTATTCTGAGAACAATATCTACCATGGCGTGTACCATGGCTTGCCACTAATGCTGAAATACGTGAGGCACTACATATAACGTTTGATTTTGATTTGTGGCCAGTTCGTATTACATTTATATTTAATTGATTTCGGCAAGAAACCCAACAGGGGCTCTACCGCGTAACTTTGGTGGTAATCGTAACAAACACCATTAATGAATTTCAACCAATCAGGGCCCACGAATGGTCGTCGTCGCATCGTACCTCGTGCGCGTCATTGGATGAAATAATTAATCGTTTTCGTTACGATTACCACCAAAGTTACGCGGTAGAGCACCTGGGCATTGTTTTTAGTTTTTATCATGACTGTGTTGCCAAAACAAAACTCCCAAGAACTAGATAGATATAAACATCGCGATCACAAAGCTCGCCCATTGCGCTGACCTTGCCCGTGAACTAAACATCATCGACCGCTTAGAGAGATTACCTAAATTACAGATTTTTTAAAACAAATCATAGATTTGTACTTGAAATGTGATTGTGATAGTTTGCAATAACGTATTTTGTATTTGTCTCTTACACAAAGAAAATCTACAAAAAAAGTAGGTTGTGAAAATTCATGAAAAACTGACTCAAGATTCCAATTAGAGGACCAGTTCGTCACAATATCACTTGTCTTATCGTGTACTAAATAAAGCTTTTGAAGGACAATATTTGAAAAAAGTGAATGTCGATATGAGGAGGGAGGCGAATGGAAGAAGCATTACATGATATTGCACCGATCTCAAATAATTTGGAGGCAGGCAGATGATGAATAAGTTACTGACTGTATGATTACAAGAAAACTTTTAAATAAATTAGTTCATGCAATAAAGAAAATGAATTCGAATCTATCAAAGTGCGATGGGTTCTTTTCTGGAATCTACTTGACTATGAAGTAGGTATGGCTCATTATATTATCTCTTATCACTGTTAATTAGATCATAATCTTGATAAAGACATTAATCTCTGCAAACAGAAGATACGAAGAAAATTTATTGCATGACGATCTTCCTTCCACTACAAATGACAAATAAGATAAAGTTTACGATCTTATATGACAGAAATGTTCACCTTTTTTTTTTGCTTGTATCAATTACGTACGTTGCGTACCACGGAAAAGAGAATACACTGGAAGGGCGATGCGTTAGAATTTGTATCGGAACCAGCGTCGCCAAACTCACACAAATAAATGTTAAATCATATATTGTACTACAAATAAACAATCCTTTTGATTGGTCGTTTCTATTTTACTCAAAAATAGCTTTAATCACACAGGTCATACATATGAAAATATACCTTTTTACGTTAATATAAAATTTATTTTTCAATAGCGTACAATGTATTTACGTCGTTTTGTAATCTACAAACTAACTAGATTCAATCGACGAAAAAGTTCTGCCACTCGGCACTAGATGGCCTAATTTTCATGGAACGCAATTTTGAACTCAAACGCATTAGACATAATGTTGATAATTGCGTAATAGCTGCGTCGACTGGCGTCGAGTAGCAACACTTATTGCTATTCGCTTAATGCAGCGAAAGTTATCGATAAAATATCAATAAAATTATCGATATTTTAATTTCGTCGATATATTTTTAGAAATTCCGGAAGAAAATTCACGTTCGATAAGAATAATTGTGCAAAGAATACTGAATTGTAAATAAAAACGTGTAACATGATGAAGTAAATTAAAAAAAAGTTATTTTTACATGGTTTATTGCCCTTGAAATAAAATTTATTTGTTTCGAAATTCTCGATTTGAAAGCTTAATTTTAACAGATGAATGCGGATATTGATATAACTTTCAACTATTGCCTTAATCAAATCAGTGATAAAAAGATGTATTTTATCGATATTGATCGAACAAAACTATCGATGCACGTGTTTTGGGGTCACGACAGGTCACGAGTCACGACTCACGACGAATGTGAAAGAACGCAATACATTACGTGCGGAGTTGCGCTCGCTACCTTGCGTACAAATAAAGTGAGTACATTGCCTTCAATGTATAATTTTGCAGTAGTATCAGAGTTTATCGTTTACACCTAAAATTATCATAATCTCGAATACATTTTTATAAATATCACAATTAAATAAAGGTTTGTAGACTCATCGATGAAAGGAAATCCCTCCTTGAGTTACACTCCGACTCCTCACTTCGTTTCCTACAGGAAATAATAGCGCATCACGACATAATTAATATTTTTCGCGGAGCTACGCACCTCTGCTAAGTATGGCGGATACTACGAAGTAGGCATGGAAATTATTGCTACTTTAAAGGAATTCTCATTTGATGATATTATTATTTTTTATAGCATGATTTCACTTGCGATATATGATTTGCAATGATTTGTAACCTACGTCATCGATGCTGATCGACGGTATTTTTCACAAAATCATGTACGAGTATCGCACGCAAGTGTCAAATTATCACTGATGCAAATTATATATACTTTCGTAGCAAAAAAATATTTTTCTATCCTGCTACATAACATGTTAAAGAAGTTAACACTTTATGCCACTTGATTTAAGGTTTATTTTTGAATACTCTTAAAAGCTAATCAATGATAAAGTTTTTTTTTTTTTTAAATTTGTTCATGACCATGGATACAAAGTCCTTCAGTCGCATACATTTTATTTATATTCTTAAATATTCTTTATAACATGTAACAGGCTATGTCATGGACGGTAACAGATGTGACATATGAAAACAGAATCATATTCTTTATCACCTGCTACTTGTGATTTATGCCATGCCTACTACGAAGCGTTGACGCGTGTTTTGGTTGATATATGCCCATTTGATGTCATGTGTGGCGTTCGATTCTATTTTATTTAGTTATTGGTATTGCAAGAACAATAATATTTATGTGAGATTGAGATCACACCGATTTTCAAATGTCATATATTCCTATTGAGTCTTTTGATTGGGACTTATCTGATTCCCTTATCAGATAATTCAATATTGGTATCAAAAACAGAAAATGTAAAAAAAAACAACCCATTGATGCTGATTCTGTTGTTTACAACTAAACTAAAAGCTCAGAGTATATAAATACTACGTACAACTAAAATTCTCTTTGTAACAAAGAACATAAGAAAAGGATGTAAGAAATTTAGTCCTGTCAAATTAGTCCAATGCTTGTTTTCAACGTTTTAGTAGCCATCTATCGTTGTTACGTCTAAATACCGGCAAATTAAAACGGCAAAGCCTAATTTTTAAGAGAATACACGCTATGCTCTACCTGAGCATAGCGTGTATTCGCTCAAAGAGCAGGTCGACTGGGAAGTACCTCCACCTTACAGAATACCGCAGCCAAATAACTTTATGTTGTGTAAAGTTGTGTTCCTACGCGGGAGTAAGGTCGCCAGAGCTCATAGGGGAGGGGGGAAAGGTCGGTAACGCGTGAGCGATGCTTCGTGTGTTGCAAGCGTCCATATGGCTACGGTAACCGCTTACCATCAGGCGGGCCGTATGCTTGTTTACCGACTTAGTTGTATAAAAAAAAATATAATAGCTTTAAGTTAGCGTCTATCCTATATGTATATATATCTATAGGTATATGTGATTTTCAATAATGTTTGTAAGAAAGAGATGTGATGTGACTAAAATTAGTTTAGTGCGATTTACAACAGAATCGGCACCATTATCGTGATAACTGCACAGTTTTTTCAAAAGCAAATCCAGATGTGATTTTCTCAAAAATATGTAAGTATATTTTTCCTTATAACGTTTTCTCAGACCTATCTCAATCTTCTACCCTGTATTAAATAGACTGTATACTAGGGTTTCGTTCCCGGTTCCCGGGAATCGGGAATTCCCGGGAAATACGTCGTTCCCGAAGTCGGGATTTTTTTTGCGTTTTCCCGGGAATTCCCGGGAATTTCTTTATGAGATGGAATGCTCTAAAACACTGCAAATATTGGTCAAAATTAATGAAAAACCTTTGAAACACAAAGATGTTGCTGCATACGTTCTTAAAACAAATGTCGATATCCACCGAAATCGAACGAACTGAACTACAAGCTTATGAGAAATCGCTGAAAGGAACTGTAAGAAGTGTGTATTTGTGGAGATAGCGTTTTTTTCTTACATGTTTGTTTGTAACCTACCAAAAGTCAAGTAAAATACGTAATTTAAACCTATTTGTGTCTCACACACAAACATAAGTAGAAAATTCAAAATAATCATATCAAACTACAGGTCATACATAGTTACTATGGGTAGTTTCTAAACTGCCGATTTTAAAGAAAATCTCTGAATGCGCGTAATTTTGAAGAAAATGAAAGTTACATTAATATTTTTTTTTAATATTTATTTTCGGAGATAAAGCTATTATTGATTATGATTGTATTGAAAAATTTCAATATTGCCGAAAATGCATATTTTTTTTAAATAATAAGTATTATTATTTTTACCGACCAAAAGTCAAGTGAAACATATCATCATCATTATATCGGCCTAAGGATGTCCACTGCTGAACAAAGACCTCCCCCATTAACTTCCACTTCGAACGATTTTGGGCCGCTTGCATCCAGCGGCGCCCAGCGACTCTGACCAGGGGCTCTACCGCGTAACTTTGGTGGTAATCCTAACGAACACCATTAATGAATTTCATCCAATCAGGGCCCACGAATGGTCATCGTCGCGTCATACCGTGCGCGCGTCATTGGATGAAAGAATTAATGGTGTTCGTAACGATTACCACCAAAGTTACGCGGTACAGCCTCGGGTCGTCGATCCGCCTGGTGGGAGGTCGTCTCTAACGGCGCTTTCCTGTACGTGGTCGCCACTCGCGTTGTCTTCGAGCGATGTGGCCTGCCAATTGCTATCACATCAGCTTTTTATCTCTAAGAGCTATATCGGTAACTTTTGTTCTCCTACGAATGTCGTCGTTGTGAATTAGTAAATTTATTTTTCAACACTTGCACGTAATTTGACTTTTATTGCAACGTTTTTATTATCATAATTAGCTTATGACGCACTAGTGCTTTTTAATTTACATTACCGCATAGTTTTATGATAGGTATTATACCTATACCCGATTATTGTAACTCAATGCTATTGATATGTGCGTAGACGAAGCATTCTTAATTTAAAGGGTTAAAACAATTTTGCTGTCAAAAAAATAACTTGCGCGCCATATTTGTTGACATTCTCATTGACTATTATCAAAAATGTACTTAAAAAAATACAAGTTTGTTTTTTTCCTCACAAGTGTGTTGAAAAACGTCGTATGACACGCGTGTGCATTGATCATTAAACTCTCGGGTTCCTTTGCTTAATATGTACCGTCTCGTGTGTGACTAACAACTCTACACACGTCTCATAATGAACTATTATTTACTTCTGAGACAAATAAATTGGTAATTTAATTAAATTACGTGTTTTACTTAACTTTATATACGTTAAAATAACAAAACTAACAACTTTTCAAAATTTCATTTCAAGTCATTTTTTTCATTCCCGGGTCCCGGGAATGGAAAAAGGTCGGGAAAAACGAAACCCTACTGTATACCTACCTACATTATTATTTTTCTTTCAAGTAATTGCAATAAATAATCAGACATAAAACAACATTGGTAATAGGTATAAACCCTTGTACACGATCGTATTGATGTTACCTAGTTTATCATTAAATAACGTTTAGTTAGACAAGTCATTATATGTAATTTCTCATTTCATGAAAGCTCACAACCATGAATGCTAAGTTGGAATTATGTACAATGTTAACGTGAAATGAACTGTCCACTCAATTAAAACATGTCGACCTTTTAACAAAGCAATTTGCGAAAACCTTCCGTGTATAATGGATGTTCGTGGAAATGACGCCAGTGTAGTTGATTGATGTCAAACATAGGTTAATAAATCTTTTTACCACAGCGTCGATAATAATGTACATAATCTACCTACATTACGACTAATATGTGGGAAGACAAAGTGGAAGCACAATTAGACAGAACTAAGATAGTAGTTATATAGGTAGTTATTAGACGGACAGAGAATGTATAGTATTACGTTAGCACTAGTAATCAGCAGAAAATAGATCGACTTTAAAAATAACAATACAATTTACAATTACATTTTCATCGAAATGTGTTATTTTCACTCACTACATAAATTGATACAATATCTACCTAGTCACAATAATTGAAATCTTGAAACCACCATAAGACAGTCCTTTTAATAGAACATGCTTGTATGTGGATATTGAATAAAAAAAGATGACAATGCGGCAATTAATTAATATCGTTTTGAAAGAGTGTGTCAGAATGAAAGGACGTGAAGAACTGAAGAGACTCCTTTTCATTGAACCAAAGATATTGTGTGAGAAACACTTAACCATTTGATTAGTACGTCGTCGTCGCTTCGCTTATTTTGTCCCTTCAACGAGCGCAACTAAGACGCAAGTTATTTACATAAGTATAGACTCAGACTATCCATCACTCAAGATAACAGATCATAAAAACAATAGTGGATTCAAAATCAGATAATAAAAAAGTTGTTGTGAACGATTTAAAATCACGAGACTTTATTTGCGAACGAAAACATACATTTTCATATTCTTGATTCAGCGGTTCGGTACTATTAGTCTGTGTTTATATATAGGTATATGTTTATAATAAGAGAAAAACCAAGTATGCTGATGATATATTGTTTGTGACAATGGAAAAAAAACTTACTATTGAGCATTGCTTCACTGGGCGCAGGCACCGATGGCCGGTCGTCGACAGGGGATTGTTTTTTCTTATTCTTTTTCTCATCTTCTTGCTGTGAATCGAGAACAGCGGCGTTATCACACATATACTCTACAATGCAATGTCGCAGCAATATACAAGTACTACACTAATAACGTGCAGTGTTTATCAACAATGAATGTAAGAAAATAATGCTCGATGAAACTGTTTTTTATCAATTTGCGAGTGTTATCAATCTTGTCACACGTTTTATCGGAATATTGTATGATCAATAAACCGTACATATCTCTACATATAGTAAGTGTTAACAGCTCATTCGTATATACCTAAATACTACGAGATTCTACTAATTGTAAGTTACGATTTTACAATGAGTCACGTCAAACACAATCCTATTAAGTAAATGATTAAGTATAACATGTTAGATTCTTTTATTTAGACATCGAAACCCATCATAATATCAACCTGAATTTGCCATTCCCATTGCCCGACCACAATATGTTTTTTTGTATTATGCTGCATTTGCAAGTGCCACAGCACGAATATTGCTTTGAGGATGATTTACAAACAAAGAGACCACAAGACAATCAGTATTTTCGTTCTTTGAGCCAATCAGCCGAACATCCATTGATCATTTTCTAGCCAGCCTATGAATGTGTGGAGTCATTTGTTAACGTTCATAAGTGCCTTATCAGGGCCTAAATTGAATAAATATTTTTTGAATTTGAATTTGAATGACATATTTCTCAATCAGGTAATCGAACTTCTTTCTTCTTCTCTTATCTCAAAGTGTGGACAGTAAAATTTATAAAAAATATTCATATGACCTTGACATAACTTTTGCGTGATCTGATCACCGTACATCGGTGCCAATTCCTTCCTCTACACATCGGTTTACAAACCATGCCAAATCGTAAAAGTAGATTTCGTGATGACTCAATTAAATTAATTATTCCTTGAAACAAGAATATTTTGGACAACTATACTTATTTGTAACTTTCTAATAATTTATGTCTATCAAACAAAACACAGAGCTAGGGCAGGATTCGTAATTGTTTGCACGCAATGCAGAAACAGTAAATGATATGTCGTGATGTAGGTATGCCTCGTTCATACTTTGTTTATTTTACTAAATTGAGTTAGCCAACAAGTATTACTCTGAGGAAGATCCTGTTGTTTATAACACGAGCCCGTGCTTTCGCTCGTATTTACACTCTGTAGGTACCTACTACATTTTCAAATTATTTACATGAAATCTGCTACGTGACACTGGTTATGAGTCTTGTAGATATATGAATTAATTTATATATGAATATGGTCAAGAATCTTGTAGGTACAGTGTTTTGTAATTAATGATGAAGGGATCGTTATCAAAACCGCAGGAACCACAGGAAACTACGACTAGAGACCGAGTGAAGTTCGCATAGAAATAGAGCTTGGCACGTCGTCAACTCGCAACGTGGCCAGTAAACACCTCCAGCTTTGTGAAAAAACTGTGACATCCGAATTTTTGGTATGTAAATAAGCGGAATCGTGATGTATCGGCGGTCGTAAAGATGAAGTCATTCCGTACACATGGCAGGCACCGTCTTCAAAGACCATCTTAAATCAACCAGCTTAATTGTTCAACAAACATCTACAAAGAAAACAAGCTTTTATCATTTGATGATCATTCTAAAGATAAAGTTGTGCCCATGAACGAATTTTATAATGATAAAGTACGAAGGTATCTAGTAACTATTGCCAAAAGCTAATCTCTAGTTTAAATCACCACATCTGTAACAGGAGGATTTAGAAGATTGATGTGAGTGAGGATGAATTATTGTTTTGCATCGGAGAGAAATCCGTGAAATAGTAAACCGATTTATACCAAATCAGTGTTTATTTTCAAATAGTCAAAATTTTTATACCACCCTTTTTTCTAAAAACATTTCATCTAGTGAAACTATAATCTAATTCACAAATCGTTGGTTTCAACAAGTATTTTTGTTGGAATATGGTTTGGATTTGGGTTTAAAAAGTAAAAAGATACAAATTCAAAATCTATTATTCAATTTAGGCCCTAATAAGGCACTTAAGAATGCACTTAAGTACTTATACAAAAAATGCCGTGATACGTATTTACATGAGAATTTGTACTCAAAACGCAAACGCGATAGTTACGTTAATTCTTTGAAAACTTTACACTCGGAGTACAGGTAATCAATATGTGTGTGTCTGTATTGACATGATTTAACCGCGCGGAGAAGACACCTTTCAATTCGAATCGCCAATTAGAGAAAATAGGAAAGGCTACATATCAACAAGCATACAAGTATTAAATAGGTTACAAACAACCATATGAACAAGCCCAAGCACGCATTCTCAAATAAATGACCAAAGGCGAATGTGTGGACTCGGAATGTTTGAAATTACATAGTTGTGAAATGTTCACAAACATACATCGCATATTTACCGAGCTCGTGTCGTCAACCGAGAGAGTTCAGACTGAAGGATTCCAAACATTTCCACTGTGGTACATCACCGAAAGACGAATGTCTTTTCGAATTTGAATTGTTTGTTATAACGGCCACCTATACGAAATTACAAGAATATGTTGTGTCAGATCTTACACGTTTGCAAAAAGAACGTTGTTAAACAATGTCAGGAAGCATGTTATCTAGCACATTGATTTGATTATATTTTCAGTTCTATTTTCCCAAACTATTTTCGATTGTTAGATAGTTACGTAGTGCATAAATCGCCAATGTAGGCGTAAGCTGATTTATGCACTAACAATCGATTTCAATAACAAACAAATACATTTTAGATTGGTACATCCAATTTTCATACTTTCTTGTTTTTGTTCTTACCATTTTTTTCAGAATGCTACATAAAATCAAAGAAAAACCGTCAAGGTGACGTCACTATGAACCATCTTTCATTCATCTGTACAGGCTCTACCATTTTTAGGGTTTCATAGCCAAAAAGATAAAAAGGAACCCTTATGGTGCCATTTCGTCCGTCTGTCCAGCTGAATGTTACATAAAATCAAAGAAAAACCGTCAAAGTTTTTGTCACCATGAACCATTTTCATTCATCTGTACGGGCTGTACCATTTTTAGGGTTTCCTAGCCAAAAAGCACAAAAAGGTAAAAAGGAACCCTCGAATCGGAATTTCAAAGTACAAGCTACAAGTTTAAATATATAAATTTTACATTCCAATGCAGGTTTTTATTTTCTTTTATATGTCGTATTTTTCGACATACTGACACTGACATACAAAAAATGACCATCAAGGGATGGAAATTTTTTGTTTCCTTAGTTAGCAAAGCGAAAAATCTAAAAAAAAAAATAGTTATGTCAATGTATATAACATTGACGTAACTATTACAGGAAAAATAGAACGAAGTTTCTACCGAGCACATATTTTTTTCTAAAGCATCAATTTTCATTTACTAACAAACTCAGGTAAAGGGTCTGGTTTTTAACAACAGTTATGA
This sequence comes from Achlya flavicornis, assembly GCA_947623365.1. NCBI lineage: Eukaryota > Metazoa > Arthropoda > Insecta > Lepidoptera > Drepanidae > Achlya > Achlya flavicornis. The sequence continues at coordinate 8,653,334 of OX392467.1, forward strand.
ACCAAACAAAGAAATTTACGCCCAAGGAAAGTCAAAACCCTCAGTGAGCGAGTCAGACACAGACTTGGCGAGTGAGAAGCGCGAGAGATACGTCCCCGTTTCAGCTTGGATAAAAATGCTTTCGTATGTCTGTCCAGATGTCCGGATGTCTGGCTGTTCTCTCTACAGGTCGCATCTCTCAACCAATTCTCATGACATGTTGTGAGCAGGTCCGGTAATTCCGTCCAAAAAATTTATCGACAAGGGAATTCCATATAATTTTGACGAGACTCGTGAGGTCTACAGCTCACAGAGCCACTAGTTTTGTTTTTATAGAACAATTGATTTAGGCAAATGTGTTTCGTGTAGTCTATGACATACTCGTAATACAAGTAATTAAAATACGAGTAATTTATAATATTTAAAAAAAGGCTTGACTTACTTTTCTTCTACTCCTCGATGTAGTCGCCATACCCTGGAAAGAACATAAACGATTAATAAAAACAAAACGCTTTACGTCCTCGGTTTTTAGAGATGTTTTTGGCAATGTGCCTGTTGGAATATTACCCTGAATCGATATTTACCATGAAAGTGTCGCCTATATTATTTTAAAATACCATAAATTATAAAATGACATTAAAATTATAAAACAACTAGCGACCCGCCCCGGCTTCGCACGAGTGCAATGTCGTGCTTGTGGTGTCGGGCGATTTGCGCTATCGCGCCCGTCTCGGCCCGCCCGTTCACGGTATCGCGAACACTGATACTTGCTAATTTAAAATCTGTGATATCATTTAAAATATAAATGATAATATATTTTCTGTTTAGAAAAAGAAGAGAAAAGTTTATCCACATTAAATGCCCGTCGTAACTAACTTATTTAATAAGATAAAGATTAATATTAATGGGTCAAAATAACTTCGTAAGTATAACCCACAAAAAAAAACTCTATCGTATAAAATTGTTTATTGTGGGTTATTCATAGGATATATACATAAAGGGGAACGAAAACGACGGCATAGCTCGTAGAGTTAGTACCTTCACTGTAGTAGCAATGGGCAGACCACATCGCTCGAAGAGCCGATAACCGCTGGGGAAGAAAAGTTAATAAAATACAAGAATGAATTCTAACTTATTATTATTATAAAAGCGACATGCGAATTATTTTGCGTAGCGTAGCTGCGTAGTTTGGCGTAGCCCCACGTAGCACATATGCTACGCTACGTCGACTGCTGTGCTGTGCTATTACGATGAAACCTCTACGTCTACGGTTTACGCAGAATGGCAAAAAGCTAGGATTTTATCTCGTGAAATTTTCTATAATTATTCATCACAAGTAGTATCAGTCATGCCGAAATTTACATCTTTTACAGTTTGTTTCATATCGCAGAATGTTAACCGTTTCATATTTGCCCGATTTAAAAAATATGTGAAATGTGTATCGCATTTTTTCGAAACATCGAATAAATAACGTTTCTCAGGTCCATTTGGTCGTTTTTTTTTTTCATCATACTAATTGGACTGACAATCGTTTAATTTGTTTGGTCCAAATATTCTTGGAATAATAATAGCGAGATGTTTTAATATAATAATATGCATCTAATATACTTAATGCTCTAGATAGAGATTATAAGATGACACGACGACCCAAGTTTAAAAGAACAAACTAGTTTTTATTATTTATTTTTTATTTATTTTGTATGTTGTTGGTTTTTTTTTAATGCTCATGTTTATTACTTTGTAAAACAAAAACATATTACTTTGGAAAAAAATAGCGAATACAGTCAGATTGTCCAGACAATATTTTAAAAATATAACCTTGGTGAGTTTCTTGCCTGTTCTTTTCAGTTGAAGGCCGACTTACGAACTGGTGGTAACTTCAGTAGCTTTGATCTTCCTTCTTTGAAGTCCTTAATTGAATAAATGGCTTTGACTTTGACCCTTGATCCTAGTACATAGCGAATCAAATTAAAAAATCAAGGTCTTCTTTAGACGTCTCTGTCACTTCCTTATGTTCAGCAACTAATAAGTAAAGAAAATAAGACCCCATATATTATCGCCGTGATTAGAGGACTAAGCGCGTTTTCACACGAGACGATAACGACACAATTTTGTCGTGACGATAAACGACCGACGATAATTGATAAATGAAAACGGTCGTGTCGTCGTAACGAACCGCACCGTAACGACAGTTACGAATATTAATTTTAGCGACTAAACGTCCATCATGTGGCCAAATTTCAATCGCCGGCAACTGAACTTAGCTTTTTTTGAATTGACTTTTTTTTTTTCCATGATAAAACCACTAGAAAACTCTTAACCAGTAAATAAACACCATTCAAAACAAACAGCGAGGTGACAAGATTCGTTATCGTTATCGTGCAGTTCGCCGTGTGAAAGTCTGACGTTTTTCAATACATTTCGAAGGTCCGCTAAATCGCCACACTAAAAAAATCGTCATGATCTAGCCGAACCAACGACATAGCCGAATTATCGTTCCTGTGTCGTGCAGTGCTGTGTCGTTATCGTTGCGTGTGAAAACGGTACATAGAAATGTATGGTCTACTAAGTCACAAGTGCGTTTTCACACGAGACGATAACGACACCGTAACAACACAGTAAAAAAACTGTGACGATTTAGCCGACCCTAACATACACATTCGAAAAGTTTTTAAACAAAAAGTACTTGACTAAAATTAAAAACCAAGACTTCAAAATACACTAAAATGTAGGAAAGAGTTTATTTCATACTTTTTGTTTTTAAGTGTTGACATGACACTTATATCCCTGGGACGTAGGTGCAACCGCAGCAGGGGATAGCTACTAAAACTATAAAAGTGGTAGTACTAGTACCTACCTACTTACGGATATACTTTATATATTTTTATTACTACTATGGAGTTTTTTTTTTTTATGAAACATTCTTCACATTAGACATTTGTCGATTTTTCTATGAAATGGTAGGTATAGGTATAGAGCAATGAATTAGCGTAATAATTCAATGGTATAGAGTTTTTAATTTTTTTTGCAAATGTCGAAAGTGACTTTGATGTTGAAAGCGATATTGATGTCGAAGACGAGAGACTAATAAAACGACTAGGGCTCATAGATAAAGGCTGTACCTATTAATTTCATGTTTCATGGATAGAATAATCTTTTTTTTTTTATCTATTTTGTTATTTGGGATTTTTGTCCACACGGATATGTCAATCCCATCTAGAATAATCTTCTGGATTACGGTTGTTTGTTCAACGTTATAAGTGAGTAACCTAGTAAGGTAACCTGCATGAAAAAGCGATAGCTAGACTAGCCCAGGAAAAACATAATGTAATTTATTAATTATACAATGCATAATAAAGAATTTAGGTATTTATATATACATTTTTAGTTATTTTTAGTGTTTGATCTAGGAACCACGTGCGCCATCCATAGTCACGCGAGGCCAGGCGGCTATGGCCAATATATCTAACGAAATAAACGCAGCTGTTACACCGCATACAACATTCGAGTAAAATGTATAATTTACGACAATTTTAGTATAAAAATATAACAAGACTTACAAAATATTTGAATCGCTGTAATCCGACACGTATGTACTTAAACATTTGACCCCAATGACAGTGCAAATTCATAACACAAGTTTCCGTTAAGCTGACCGTGTTCTTGATTCCGGGACTAGTTCCGATCAGAAATAGCAGGAGCAGTGGCCGAGATCCACGATTGTGTTCACTATCTTCTATTTATAAAAACCATGTGACTGTGACTGACTGATGCCCACTATTCAATTGCTTTTCTTTCACACACTGCACAAACTGCTTCGCAGTAAAATTATTCTTCTTTAATTTAACAAGCATGCAAGATTGTTTTGTCGCGACGAATTTGGATCCGTTTCAATAAAACAAAATCCTACGCAATATTGGCTGTTCTGTAGAGTTTTATGTGGAAGATCAAAAATGTTTAGTTTCTTACTAGCCTCTTTGAAAAGATTTTAGTGGCAATATACACAAATAATGCTTTTTTTCCGTGTTTATCTTTATTTATGTTCTATTTTTTTAACGTGGGATCTAGCAATTTCTTATTAAAAAGCTATAAGTAGACAGTGGCATGGATTTCCGTTGCTCATTTAGCCAGTCTACAAACAGCGAAGATGGTAAAAAGCTGTGCAGGTAACCTAAGCATGTTTTGCGGTTGTACGGGGGCGGCGGGCGTAGTCGGCACAATCACTTGAATTAAATTCCATACAGCATGGGTGAATTCTGCAAACAAAAACTTTGAAGGATTTATCTAAACATGCAATCGAATATCAACGTTTTTGCATTTCGCCGTATCCGGAGACAATATTTAACAAAATATGGACAATCTGTTTTTAATATACCGTTTCAGTAAACTCAAAGTTGTCGCCAGCCGATGGCCTCCTTGCTGCTACTGAGACGCCCATGAATAAACTTAAAAAAAAATTTGAACAGAGTGGTGACAATCTATCCTTACAGGAAGTAGGTACACTGTCTTCCGCGCAGGCGGTTGTCTGCATCAGTTGCTGAATTTCAGACCCTAAGCTCCCTTAGAGGCTTAAAAGTATCAGGAAGAAATACAGTTTGTATGACCTTTGCAATGAAAGTTAGTTAAACAGCCCCCCTAGACCAGATGGTTGTCGACAAAAGCTCACAAGTAGAGAAGTACAGCCGGACATCAGCCGCCCTAGACAAGATGTTTATCGACAATCGTCATCGTTAGTAAACGATCAACCTTTGTATGGGACTGACATAGGAGATTGTTAAAAATCACGTGATATTTCGATTTGAAATGTCAATCCCATATAAAGATTGATCGTTTACTAACGATGACGATCGTCGATAACCATCTTGTCTACTGGCCCTATTATGGTTTCATAGATGAACTTATAAACGTTGATAGACCTTGAATCACAGAGAGAAACATATGATATTTTTAAATACTTACTGAAATCGTGTTTGAATCGCAAGGAACAGCTATTATAGTAAATTTTATTAAAATGGTCACGTAATTTTTATATTTTGCGTCCGGCCCTCCTTATGTTAAGTGGTTACCCAATAAATTCTGGCCACCTTATTTACGCGCAGGAACACAACCATGTTATTTGGCTGCGGCTATAAGGTACTTCCCCAGTCGAGCTGGTCTTTGAGCGAAATAATGCTATTGTAATAATGTCACATTGAAAATCACAGAAAGGGGATTGATAAGTACGTGAACAGTTTGTGGTTTATTTACGTTTATTTGCGTTTATGAGTAGACGTACCTACCTAGATCTTAACATATTATTTAGTAATTAAACATTATAAGTGACTTCGATCAACAGTTAAATTTATCATGATTCATCATGATAGAGTGTTAGCATTTCTTTCTGTGAAAATGTCAACGGTAATGCACTGTGACATATTATTAAAACTATTTACTCTCCCTTTTTAATGGATCTAATTTGACTGGTCTATAAATAAAGCACGTTGTTATACGCCTTGCCAATCAAATCCAAGAAATCAAAACCAAGGCCTTAGTTCTTTAGGCAAATTTGATCCCACTGAACCACCGATATGTTTATAGGTAATCATGAAAACAACATTCCTGTGAAAACACCATGTGGTGGAAAGCGCAAGATGATTTATATGTGGCATGCTTGGTGGCATGAAATGAAAGGTTATTGAACTTCTTGCGATGCAGATTAGATTGACAAAACAATTAAGGGTTTTCGTCTTTTCCTATTTCATATTACAACACTGTCAATAAATTTTTGCAGAAGTAAATTGGGGGCTCGAGTGGGCAAGTAGGTACCTCTACAAAAAGTTATAAGTATCGCGAAATGTTTATACAAATCCAGTCAAGTATATTTTCAAATAAAATAATTAATGAAATGAAGAATTAGGGAGTTAATTATCATTGAGCTATTACCTACCTGTGCTATTACTACGTAGTAATAATAGCTCAATGGTAACTAATAAAGTAGGTACTTATGAATAAAGACAATTATAAAAAGTGCACTATCCAGATGACTCCACTGCTGTTTTATGCACTAAAGATCATGCTCGTCGATCATGAGCATGCTCGTTTAGATAAATAGAGAAGTTCCATGACAAGGACTAAGGAGATGCACGGATGGCAGTACCTATGTTTGAAGTAGGTAAATAGATGACAAAAAACGTGTGGCGGCGACGACACGCGACGGTGCGGGCAGCGGCGCGGGCGCGGTGCTAGCGCGACAGAGCACGAGGACTTTGACAACGTTCAAGAGGTGGCAGCGGCAGGTGCCCGATGTACGCGGTGTGCCAGCCGGCTTGCTGAGCTAGCGCGAGTGCGATGTCGCGGCTGAACTTTGTGCGTCGCGCGTCGGACGAGTGTTTAATGCGAGGGTATTTCTGTAGATCGTAGCCATCAGACAAATCACGACCGTGCGACCCGGCCTCAACGAGCACTCTAATAATAAACTTGTTTATATTTTTTATTCCCTCGAAGACTTGATAGCACACTTATGTTCGGGAGGCGGACGGACGCGAAAGCCTCGCTCGTCGACCTCGAGGACCACGTGCACTGCACTCCGAAATAGACCGCTACGTGACACTAATAATTATCACCGATTAAGAATAACTTATTCATCGAGAACGCATCGAGTGTAGGCAACTACGGGTGCCGATGCCAAAATGCGTTTTGGACGGCGGCGCCGCGGCGCGGGCTGGTCGTAAAGAATTGAACGCGAGTAGGTAGGTGTGAGTGGTGTCCGCGAACGCATAGGTATAGGACCTACTACCTACGTACCGTTTTGATAGAGGCGGTACGTACCGAGATGGTGTCAGAGATAGCGCTGCAGAAAGCGCCGAAGCCGGTGTGCGTGGCGGGTGGGCTGGGCGGCGGGCTCCCGCTCGCCCGGTTCATGTCGCGGTGTGCCCCGACGGTCGGCAGAGCACTGCCGCCGCGTACCGTTCGCGCCCTCGCGTTACATAAACCTCGATGCTTACCCGCTGCCCGCTCCCACCTGTCTGTTGTCGCTACGTTTTGGCATCAAATGCAAGCCACAACAATAACAATAAATAATTATAGACAGGCTATTTTAAGCGCTCTACGCCAAATGAAACTAATTTGCAACACTTTAATACCTACCCTACCCTTAGTCCATTACCGAGTTTTTATTTTTCACTGAGTACCTACCTACGTAGGAATCATATAATGATAGTTTTTCCATGATGTCGTCGCGGGATGCGGTGTCGTTGATACAAAGCTTTGGCTATTTTTTATAGAAATTCAACACCTTAGGAGGTGAAACAGGAAACTTTTCACACGACTGACCCGATTGACCCGGAAGGAGGGTTAATTTTCGAGTGTATGTATGTAATGTATGTATGTAAGTATGTATGTATGTATATTTCTTGAGCACGCTCTGCAGCCTCAATGGCTTGAAGGATTTAAAAATATGAACACTAAAATGGTACCTACCTACCTACTAGTTATTGAAATTATCTTTTACATATCATAATTCTATTGTACTTACCTACCTGCCTATGTTCATTCTCGCATTAACACTTGTATAAACATTAATTCTGTATTTCGTCACGATTTTCCACAAAAGATCCTATTTGTATTTTTTGGGTTCCGCATATACTTGAAGACTAGTTCGTAGCTTGGAGAATTATTATAATACAATTATTTTTATGGTCCATTCAATAATTTTTCAATCACTATTACTTTGGGAAATTGGGACAGGTTGGTTGGGACAAAACAATTTAAAGGGAATAAATATTTTGAACTTTACTTACTTTTTTAATACACTAGTAAGTATAATAACAATTAATGTAATTAATAACTAGAAATTATGTACTTTAATAAGTAATCCTAGGCCGTGTCCTAGGTCTCCAACAGAAAACACATAACATATTGAAAACAGGAACAAAAGAAACTCATGTTCACATTTAATTATATACCCCGAGTTTCTCGATTAGACAATCGCTTTTTCCGATTTCGTTGAGGTCAACTAGACGGGACACAATCATTTTAAAAATTACGTTGGAGTAACTGTGCAGTAGATGTAATGAGCATTTATTTTGGATTCACCTCCACCAACTGTGGCGAGCGAGATCCAGTTGTTAAGAGACTACTATGGTCGAGCCCTTAAACGTGGCTACATACATACATATACGAGTATGTTTCAGATCTGAAGTAAATATTGGTAAAACTGTTACTAAGTATGGTAATAATGCGCCCTGATCCCACAGCGAGCGCTCTAGAGTTCTAACTGCGTTCTCCTTGACCGCCACCGTCGCAGGTGCTATGATCAAAAGCGACGCATTGATTGATTGAACGCAGAACGAAGAACTCTGACCGCAGAACGCTAGACCGGTCGCTGTGGAATCAGCGCCAAACCTGTCAATTCATAGCACAATATATGATAAACTAGGTAGCTGTCCCGCGCGGTTTCACCCGCGTTCCCGGGTTAAAAAGTAGCCTATGTACTTCTCCATACAATAGTCTTTATCTGCATGCCCAATTTCATGATGAACCGTTGAGTAGATGAGGCGTGAAGGAGTAACAAACAAAAAACAAACTCACTTTTGCATTTATAATATTAGTTAGGATTAAATTCAGAAAATCCGAAATATATTCATGGTAGGTATATTATCTAACTACGCGCCACCAAGACGCAGGAATATAATATCCACCTCCAATCAGAGTCCTCTTAACCTGACTCCTGCTTTTCAGGATATATCATTGCCGATATGTAACCGGCTTGATCTTTTTATCGCGCATTTTTCGAAGCGATCCAGATCGACAAGTTTATTTTTTTGATTAAAGTTTTATAAACAGGTGCGAGTCCCTTCGCGTGCAAGTCTAGTTCGCACTTGGTTATTAATTTTAAATTGTATGAAATTGTTCATAATTATATTTTAAATAATTCCTATACTCTTCTTACTGATAACAATTAATCGATCGTGCTGAAATGTATATTAAAAAAGTTACAGGATTTTATACACTTGTTGTGGTTTTAAATGTGAATTTGTCTGTAGAGTGTCGAAGAGTTAAAAGAGTTGTCGGTGGAATAGAAGCAGACTGTGGTAAAATATTTTTGTATGGGTTATGTTTTGAATGTACAAATGTATTGTATTGGTGTATTGCCTATTATTAGAGCTGTCTGTGTCCCACCATAGGAATTCACCCTGCCACTCTCCCATGGAACATTTTTGAAAACATTCGTTTTTGTACATTGCATGTAGGAACTGCACCTCATGTTGTTTCTCTACGAAATTCAAGCAGTTCGCAGCATTTATGTGGAGCTACGCTGTTGTCCTCACAATACGCCTTGACAGCCGCGCATTGTGTACCATATGAGACTGATGAGTATTTCCTACAACTGAACAACTTCTGTATTCAAGACAATGAGCTACCAACACGAGCTTCACTAATAGACATCATTGTGAACGAGCTCTACGATCAGTAAGTACCATACCTACTTAGGTCATGTGGAATCGTGGTAGGTAAGTATGACAGAAATACTGCGTGTTTTATAAATTTCGATTTCAGTATCAGGTAGAGTCATATGACTATGAAACTATACAATACTCGAATAAACCAGCAACTTTTTTTTATGTGGAAACGATTTAACAAGGAACCCTTATGTCCTTCCGTTTGTCTGTCCGTGGCTAGCGCAGAGAATATAACTAGAAAGTTATAGTAATTTAGCACGGGTATACATACTCGTACATGTAAGTTTTTTGTAAAACAGTCCAATTATTTGTTAGTCAAGTGCCACCCGCCCGCTGCTATCTAAACGATTGCTTGAAACATGAACACAGCTAAGTACAGGCGCGGATCCAGGGGGGGGGTCCATGGGTCATGACCCCCCCCCCTGGATCCGTGTCTGTCACTAATTTGTTTGGCTGAGTAGCGACGCTCAGCCCTTGTACACCAGATTTGGGCTCCAAATTAACCAGCCCTGAGCTGTGCAGTGGCTGATTAATAGCTGTACAGTGCTGATTAATGCCACCAGCATTTCCTTTTGAAGCATTTGTCGACAAATACTATTATTTTGGTGACGACATATGACAAATTTGTAACTATTTCTGAAATCAAATCTCCGCTAGGTAGGTACATACCTAGTCTATATACCTACATTTATACCTACATATCTATAATAGTATCTAGTTCTTGAGATACCTTTAGAAAAATCTAAAAACCCTTTTAAGTTTTAGAACCAGGCAACGAAAAAATCTGATAAAATTTGACAAATTAGCGACAGAAGGTTTCTTAAGGAACAGAAGTGGCCCTGCAGGACTGATTGACAAAATTTGACAAATGACGTCACAAAATTGCGACAAATTTGTGATCAAATAGCACACTCAGAATTTGAATCGGTGATGGTGTGGATCACCGGATGAAAATGTGGTTGACATGGTTTTTTCACGCTGCGCGGCCCCTCTTTTCTGTAGCACGTAATCACTAGAACTAATGGACAGATTTTTAAACTTCTTACACTTGTAGGTACCTACTCTATTGTCGTGTAACATCTGCGGGTAACAGCTATGGTATTGTGTATTTTGAAACCCATCCAAGCTGGATATAAGTGTGTGTCCCCTCCCCCAACCCCTGACTGGCTGCCTGGAAGGCTGGATCAATGATCATTCTTATACCTGGCTAAATAGGCTTTACAAATTAACGAGTAAGTAATAGCCCACTAACTTATAAGAATTAAAAAGTTTCGTAACAAATTACATTGATAATTTCTTCGATGAAATTGTTAGTTGTGTACATTGTACAACAGTAGCCCCTTTCCAAGTCCACATATTGTGACGGTCAACTAAGGAACCCTTTAAGTACTGCGCGTGGCCCGAACGATACACTTTTTTCACCGTTTATTTAAATATTTCTATCGCCCAAATGCACAATCAATCAAATTGGATAGATGTAAAACATTTGTTTTCCTGACAGAGTGAATGAATCAAAACACGAGAATAACCTTTAGGTACCTAGGTACTCTACTCTATCAATGTCGCGGTCGGTGACTCAGCATATCTGCAATCTAAATTGTATGGTTTCTTTCAGATCCTCGCGGGCGCACGACATCGCTTTGCTGCGGATAAAGCTAGATACAAATGACGTCACGTGGCTTAATGACTCCATATTGCCCACTAATTCGTTCGGTATATCAGGTATTTTCTTATTTACTAACATTTACACGCAAACAATTATTTTTACTCAGGTTTTTAGTTACTTAGGTAATTTCGGAAAAGCTAGCCTGAATCTAGGTGTCACAAAAAAATTTAATCTTTATTTCTTGTATTTATGTTAAGGGCGCGGCGGTAACATATCATATCACAATGTCGCTAATGTTAGTCCTTATTACTATAAGGACTAACATTAGCGACTACATTAATTTCATAGACGATGGGCGCTTGCCCCGGGGCACCCACAAGCCTCAAAAGAAATGCTCTAGTTCCATATGGCTTTTTTAGGATAAAAACTAAATTCCAGGTGAATGTACATTATATGGATATGGTTACAAAAATCTTAGTACAATGGAAACTTCTGAGAACTTATTGGCCGGCAAATTGGAAATAGTATCATTGGATGAATGCACACTAACACTAGGCTCGTATTTGGCACCAAAATATGACAGTGGAATGATGTGCGCTGTTGGAGAAGGAATAGACTCATGTCAGGTATCTATGAACATTAAAAGTTGTTAGCCAGTTGTATGACCGAGCTATTCAATATTTAAATTGGTACCTAGCTTAGGTATAATCGTATAAGCAGTTCTACACCCGAACAAAAAAAAATATAAGTAAAATATGTATTAAGTAAGTACTTTTGATTTGTTTTTAAGCTATTTTTATTTGATATCACCTTTCGTTTTTCGATGTATGACTCGTGGTCCCATCAATTTAGTCCCACCAGACTTGTGGTCCCATCAGTGTTGGGCTCGTGGTCCCACTACTAAGTCCCACTGATAGGGGCAACTGCATCTTGGTTGGCCTCGTGGTCCCACCAGACTCGTGATCCAATTTATCGTGGGCTTATGGTCCAACTAATTGGAATAGATAACAAAGGACAAATGATAACAAAAGACAACACATAGAACACTTAATTAATATAGATAGATAACGCTTTATTGTTACACCACATAATAATACAAGAAAAATAATAATATATATATATATTAAATAGTAAATAAAATTAATCCAAATATATATCAAATCAATGCGACGACTGAAATTGGGTGAAATTCGACTTGCAAGCTTCCACCCGAACAAACATAGTCTATCTTGCAAGTAGATAAATAAATGTGAATAATTAAGTTAAGTCTGTCGTACGTTAAATAAAAGCTTGTACAATAGTAAATTATAGTCCGAACTGTTCAAATAGATGAATGATGAATGCGAAAACAAAACCAATACTTACTTACATACTTTAGTAATAGACCCAGTACATTTTAATGAGTGTTTCCTACTGCAGTGCCAGATCGTGCTAGAATTTTTATAAGTTCTTTGACGGTAATATTGATAGCCCCCTGTAACAAAATTATGCCCCGTTTTTTCTTTATTTTTTTTAATGATTCTGTTTCTGCCATATTTAAGTAATTGGTATATTTTCTTAATTTTATTTCGAATAAGGTATGAAATGAAATGAAATGAAATAATTTAATGAAATTAAATGAAATGAAATAATTTATTCATTCAAATAGGCCTTCACAGGCACTTATGAATATATAGTATTTTTCAAAGAGTGAGAAAAATCATTTTGAATTTGGAACACGGGCAAACTAAAATTGGCGGCGTTTATTTTTCATAATGAAATGGTAGCCAGTACGTTTTAACATACTAATATTAATAAGAGTAAGTAGCATGTAAAAAAATATAACATCCCGGCTCTTGTATCCCTCGTAAGAAAATCCCATTATACAAAGACAGTGGGACCGTGAGTCAGAACCATAAGCTGTCTGGTAGACCCACCAAACAGTGTGACCACGAGTCCATGTTTTCAATATTTGTGGGACCACGAGTAATAGTGGGACAAAGACAGTGGGACCACGAGACCTACATCCGTTTTTCTGTGCCGTTTGTGTTTGTTCAAGCAGAGTGTTCACTGTAATATTATGCGTGTACAAGAATGCGCATTATTGCGTTTTCCAACACCAAAGCTTTGTGAGCTAACCACCTTCAGCCACAACATCTTCTACCATGGTGAGATAGTGGTCAAACACAAGTATATAGGGTGACTGGTAATTAGTAAACGATACTTAGATACATGATGGTACTCATGATAACAAACAACTTTCCCAAAGTATTTTTTTTTAATTTACTTAGCACTTGAGTCCATAATATTTAGTACCTAACAAGAATAAGAATATACACCATCAGCTTTTATTTAATTTAGTTATTTTATATAATTTATATTGGACCATTTCGGAATGAACCCCTTTCGAACAATAGAAGAATTTTGAAAATCCGTCTATATATGACGGAGTTATGCCCAAACATACATAAAAATAAAAAATAAACATATAAACATTCGAATTGATAACCTCCTCCTTATTGAAGTCGTTTAAAAAAAGTGCTTGCTATCGGTGCTTGTAAAACCGTTCGCGTAGTTTGCCCAAACTCGTGGGGGTGAAAACCCGAGTAAGATACCTCTTATAATCCACGCTGAACAAGCCATTGATTAGGAATTCCCACCATTCGACAACCGAGTTAAAACCTATGTACGGAACTTTGTACTTACTTCCCAATTACATACTACTACCGCAAGATGAATATCTGTCACCACCCAACGGTTTTTTTCCAGCAGCCCACCTCGTCCAGTTACCATGGTGAGATTGTTGCGAAATACAAACCTATCCATTCTAAAAATGTAACTTCTAAATCTAGGGTGACTCCGGGAGTCCACTCTTCTGTGCTGGCGGATGGATACAAGCCGTCAGCAGCTACGGCCTGAGTTGTGGGATCTCAGGCGTCCCTGGAGTGTATACAAGTGTAGGCTCACATTTACGATGGATTCAAGATGTTATACATAATTAGCGCCACGGCAAAGACTCACGTGCAGACATACAGCATTACTAGTCTGGGAATTTATTGTGTTATAGATTTTATGCTGAACAGAACATGCCCAGCGGTTTTCTGCTTTTACCTACTTAACTGGTCGTCAGAACTCTAATGTGGATGATGGGACCTTCCATTCGGTCTTCTCGCGGATTACTTATAGTGATATGAAATTCAACAACGATTTTCTCTTAAACTATTCATTGAAATTATAAAATATCCCCCCGGTTTCATCCGCGCTTCCGTGATGAAAAGTAGCCTATAGCATTCGAGGATAATAGCTTCCTGTGGTGTATTCTCGCTGTCCCGACCGCCCGTCCCCATCAATAGGTACAACAGGACTTTAATAAAATAATTAAAAAAAAAACCCGTTGTCCCCATTGATGACGACAATACGGGACTTGAATAAAATAATTAAAAAATGTCCACGTTTTCCCTATCGCTCTATCCCCATTAATGGGGACCATCATTATCATCATCATCAGCCTATAATGTCAGCCTCTAATGAATGTGCTGAGCGCAGACCTCCTTACACAAATTAGTGTGAAAGGGAATGGGCAGATACTCCACCACGCGTGCCCACTGCGGATCGGTGGAGGTAGGCTAGTGGTCAACCTACTGTTTGGAGTTTTCAAGCCGCCTAGTAGGCCTCCAACTTGCTTAACCATTATCACAACTACGTGATAACCGGGTCCAACGGCTTTACGTGCCTTCTGAAGCACGAAAACGCTCGATTTAGAAATACCACTAGGCGGTCACCCATCCAGGTACCGACTACGACGGTGGTAGCTTAACTTTGCCGATCGATTAAAAACTGCTACACATGCTACACCACGAACGCTTCATGGCGACAATGGCATTTTAATAAAACAATTAAATCATGTTCCCGTTTTCTCCATTGCTCTATGATAACGGAACAGTGGGAACATGAATAAAATAGGAAATACCGTAGTACAGCGGGAATGCACCCTTCCTGTTAGTCAAAGAATTTTCTGAATGGGATTATTAGTTCGGAGATTACCTCCTACATCCAACTTAAAAACTTTACCTCTTTATAATAGTAGTAGCGATTATGCAGGCAAGATCTTTTAACAGCTAAGTGTATCTACATAATATTAAAACATTTGAAACTAGGTATATAGTGCGAGAAAATTGATGTTGAATTTCACGAAGTGTATACATATTTATACACGCGAACGTACTTAATATTACTAACTTCACTCTTAGTGAGCCCTTGTTCATTTTTGCACCTACCCATCTGTCATATTTAGTAAGGTATCCCACTAAATCTATAAATAAAACTACAGTTATAAATTATTTTTAATAATAATTTAATTTCATCTACAACACATTCCTTAAAAACACTTTATAGTACAACGATACAATACAAATAGTCATAAGGAAGAAATAACCATCAGTACCCCGAGAGAATATAATAATATATGTAAAGAATTGACGTTAGTAAACGCTTACTAATGCGTTTGCGTTTACGACACTTCTCTATAGGAATTGGCACAGCGCCTCTAGCGGAATACTCATCGTACTAATTTCTTCCATACAAATTTATAGTTAACGCAAACGCAAAATAGTAAGCGTTTATTAACGCGGGGTATTGTACCTTGAGTGTAACGCTTCCAAAGAACTAACGTAACTAACGCGGTTGCGTATTTCTAAGAGAACTTGTACTAAAAACGCGTTAGTTACGTTAATTCTATGCAGCTTTACACTCTGGGTACAGATGTCGTGACGGTAATAGTTTATATGAATACAGGTCGGTTAACTAAAGCTGGCACGTTTCAACACATTTACACCGTCTCTCTCGCGCAAAGTCAAGCTTATGAGTATGAAGGAGACAGTTATTGTTTTGCTTTTGCTACTGCTCATAAATATAGAGTGGTCTATTTTTGCATTCGTCCATTAGACTTGACTGATTGCAAATTTATGAGTACTGTGAACGTGCCAGCTTTCGTTAACCGACCTGTACTAACTATTACTTAATTTTTTTTTCAACCCACTCGCTCGTGAAGTGACAATTATTGCAAAATTGAAGTCTGTTTTTTTCCTCGCAAGTGTGTTGAAAAATGTATGACACTCGTGTGCATTGATCATTATACACTCTCGGCTTCTTTATCGTGTGAGCCGTAGGCGAACGTGCTTAATAACCGCCTCGTCTGTAATGACCAATTTTGCACACATGTATCATAATGTACTATTATGCATAAATCATAGTTATAATTTTTTCAAAAAGAATGCCGTTGTCAAGCCAACATAAAAATATCCTCGAATAAAATGTCTGTATGACTCTTTACACATAATTATGGACGTACATTTTATATTATAATAAAGTAGATAGTTACCTACATATACATTTAAGATTGAGACGCAGATGAGTATAACACATATAGAAGATGCAAATGAGTAAACGTACCCATGACTCAAATATCATTAGAAAGAAAATAGTAGGTAGGTACTCTTAACTCAAATATTTTCTGCACACATTTACGTAAGGTAGGTAATTGGAAAATCAAAAAGTAAGGAATCAATTGTTTTTGAACTTATTTCTTAAAATAGCGATTAGAAAATTAACTAATAAACACTATGAGATGCTTTTAGGTAGGTATGCACCGTAAGCATTTTAAATAACACTATTTCCCTGGCATCAAATTTTAAAAAGGTTAAGTTTGTACATAACACATAATCAACAACATTACAGAATGTTTTCGATAAATTTTTACTACTAAGCATTCTGTGGTAGTCGGTACTTATTTACCGATATTTACACACCTTAGCCCCAATTTTCCCAAATTAGCTGTGTATACAAGGTTGTCTGGCTGTGTGATTTGTATTGAAAATCTGTCAAAGGGCAATGATTTCAAAACTAAAGCCCATCGGAACATTTTGCATAAAACTTCTTCATACAATGTAAACAGTAACGCCATTTGTTTAAAATCGATCGAGCTACAAAGTTCCGCGTTGCATAGGCGTACGATGTAGCCTTATATATGCGTACCTACAATGCACACATTCAAGAAAAAATAAACGAACGAACTGTTCCGCGGATCGCAGACGACTGAGTCGTGTTGTTCCTAAACTGAACTTTTTAGGGCCAGCGCGTTGGTGCCATTTCGTCGCGCGGTTGGCACGGTCCTAGTCAATGTCAAAGGGTCATGTTTGGATCGAGCACATTAGTAGCAAATATTATAACCATATTATAACAGTTTTTTTAACAAACTCTGTCACTATTGTCACTTGGACAACGGACCAGAATAACAAAAAAGAAAAGTTAATTGATCCATTTTTACTATGAATAAAAGTAGGTACCTAAAAGTTGGTAAAATCGGGCCTTATTAAGTTAAGAAAATATAATTAAATAATTTAATATTATATTAGGAGTATTAGGACTGTATTTTAACCACTAGAACAATTCATGAGGCATATTATAGAACAAAGTAACGTGTAGGTAGGTATTTATAAAATATCAAAATGATTGAAATGAAATGAAAATATATTTATTTTGAAAAATACACACAACACTACAAAAATAATATAAATATGAAACAAGTAGCACATAAAAAAAAACAAAGAGTAGTGTTGTGTGATATCAAAATTGGTCAGCGACTCAGTAGGTATAACACAACAGTATTGCACAACTACATTTAATAATGGGACTGTAGCAGGCTGTTCGAAAGTTGAATCCTAACATTTATTTATCAAATATATCGATACATTTTAAGGCATAATTAACACTCAAATACAAGCACAGGAAAAAAAAATACCAGTGCGGAAATTTTCACAAATTGAAGTGAAACTAGTTTTACTTAGGTACAAAAAATTAAAGTTATCGGTAACGAAAAATGCTACTTTGATACTCGTCGGCGTGCGGGCGCAGTGAAATACGCTTGCCACCCGCCGCCTGCGTGGGGATTACCCCCCGGTACACCCGTCGCGTTATTTATGTTATTACAAATAGATTGTGTTGATTTTGCAAATTTGAAGTCTGATAAAAACATTTTTTTTTTTACAAATTATGGCATTATTTTACATTACTGATGAACAACCAAAAAAAAATTTCGCGCTCTGGTTAAAATTGTATCCTGTATATGCAACAATTAAAAATAGCGATGTAACAATTATACTTACATTAAGCAGGAACAGTAGATAGGTATTACATACTAATTCAATGTCTTTAGTAAAAATAATAATTGTCATGCATCAGTCTAAGTCACAACAAAAAATCGTTGGTACAATTATTACTAAAATATCACTATAATCTGTATTTAGAAGATATATTCGAAAGAAAGACAGTGATTGAATTATTCCCATGAGACGATCCCAATCTAAACGAGGAGTTTTCTTATGATACCGGTATGCTAAAAATACCTGTCAAACTGTTGATAATTCGCACTAATTTTAACCTTAATTTCACGATTTGACAGGTATTTTGAGCATAGAAGTATTATGTGAAACCTCCTCATTAAATGAGTTTGACACAATTTGAGAAAGACACTTTACATTGCATTAAAACTATGAAAACCATATTGCACATGTAATGTAGAAAAAACCTAGGAACACAAGTAGAGTTGAGTTAGGAAGTGTGATATATATCGATTAGTATTTTGGTCTAATATCCGCAGCAATGATAATGATGTGATATGAATTCCAAGGCAACGGATGAACACATCGAATTAACAAAATTACACCCTGTACTAGCATCGAGATGAGATCAAATCAACACAGGATGTAGTACCCTAAGACCAGTTGAACCAAGACCTTTCGCTTGTAGGGGTGCTTCCAGGACTTTTTGGTGATTTAGGGGTCCTTGGAGTTTTCGGAGTTTGGGGTTTCGATGATGATTCCGATTTCTTGTCGTCTTCATTATCCACTTGCTCTATAGTCATCTTCAACTGAAATTTTAATTTGTTTGTTGATTCACTTAAGGTAGCGTTTACAAAATCTTGCGTAAGCAAATCTATGCGTTAGCAAATCGCACTACTATATCTGCAACGCCCACACTCACACACATGCACGGTCAAGCTGCGTTAATAAGAGGGAATCAACCTGATTTGATACTTTAACATTATTTAATATTTTAATATTTTTTTCATCTATTTTTGGTAACATTTTTTAACACGCTTTTATTAGTTTCATCTGTATGTACCTAACTTTGCTAGTGTATGTAGTTTGGATGACATATAATAATTTGGTATCATCGAGCTGATCTGATGATAGATCCGAAAGGTAGGCACTGGAACACCATGACAGAATAACGTGTTGTTAGTCGTGTTTCAACTCATTAAAATCGTCTTGAGTTGCGCTTTTGACATATTATGTGGTTTTCAGTCTGATGATGGAGTAGGAGAGTAGGCACAGGAACTCTATAGTGGAGCAACGTATCATAGCAATGTTTAGGGTTGTTGGAATTGTCATGAGACCAAATTTAATCATAAATTTTCGTGTTCAGGGTATCATGATGGAGCATGAGGGTAGGCAATGGAACTTCATATCGGAGCAACTTTTCCTGGCCGTATTTGGGGTTGTTGGCTTTGTTATGGGATGAAAATTGACCATATATAGTTTTCGGCGTCTGATGATGGAGCAGGTGGGTAGGCAGGCAATGGAACTCGTTAGTGGAATATATTTGTGATTATAAATGTGGGTGTGAGAATATTTGATTTAAATTTTTCAATTAATGTACTGTGCTATGTTATGCCATAGCACAGTACAGTTGCAGTTGCAGTAGAGTTGCAAGCGTCCATGGGCTACGGAAACCGCTTACCATCAGGCGGGCCATATGCTTGTTTGAGACTTTAGTATCTTCATTGTCAGTGTCTTAAAAAAGTATGAATTCATGACATGTCTATCCAAATCCATCAAGGAGTTCCAGTAGCAGTCTCCAAGAACAATCATTAGGTCAGTTCAGTCTGTCTTGTTGTAAGATCTCATTACTACTAATAAAAGGAGCCCAAACACGACATATCTATCTCAATCCATCCAGGAGTTCCAGTAGCAGTCTCCAAGAACAATCATTAGGTCAGTTCAGTCTGTCTTGTTGTAAGATCTCATCACTACTAATAAAAGGAGCCCAAACACGACATATCTATCTCAATCCATCCAGGAGTTCCAGTAGCAGTCTCCAAGAACAATCATTAGGTCAGGTCAGTCTGTCTTGTTGTAAGATCTCATCACTACTAATAAAAGGAGCCCAAACACGACATATCTATCTCAATCCATCCAGGAGTTCCAGTAGCAGTCTCCAAGAACAATCATTAGGTCAGTTCAGTCTGTCTTGTTGTAAGATCTCATCACTACTAATAAAAGGAGCCCAAACACGACATATCTATCTCAATCCATCAAGGAGTTCCAGTAGCAGTCTCCAAGAACAATCATTAGGTCAGTTCAGTCTGTCTTGTTGTAAGATCTCATCACTACTAATAAAAGGAGCCCAAACACGACATATCTATCTCAATCCATCAAGGAGTTCCAGTAGCAGTCTCCAAGAACAATCATTAGGTCAGTTCAGTCTGTCTTGTTGTAAGATCTCATCACTACTAATAAAAGGAGCCCAAACACGACATATCTATCTCAATCCATCAAGAAGTTCCAGTAGCAGTCTCCAAGAACAATCATTAGGTCAGTTCAGTCTGTCTTGTTGTAAGATCTCATCACTACTAATAAAAGGAGCCCAAACACGACATATCTATCTCAATCCATCCAGGAGTTCCAGTCGCTGTCTGAGAGCTCATTTCAAATGTTCGTTACTTTATACATCAAAAATTACACAGAGCAAAGGAAACAAACCCTTATTTCATGGATGTCAAAGTTGACGTGAGTTAATATTGACGAAAATATTTTAACTTTTTTTGAGGTTTGTTATGCAGTTATGCTTTATACGGATTAATCTTGAATATTTCTAGCTTATTAGGGTATTTTTTTAGTCATTAAAATCTCCAAATTATTGAGATATTTGGATCGTAACTAGGCCTGTTTTCGTAGTTTTTACGGGGCCTCCCCCCGTACGTAAAACCAATTCTATTGTATGAAAAGAAAGATAATTGAAAAAACTGTTTCTACCAGCTACAGCCAAAGGTGTATTGTATCATTTGTTACCCGCAAAATTTCAATGGATTTATCGGTAAATGGATCGGAGAACAGCTAATTTCTCAATATTTTGTATATGCGTCCTTAATCTACTGTATACAATTATAATTATGAACCTCGTGTTGAAAACTTACCTTTATATTCGTCTTTGCTTGCATTTCTTGCTCGTATTCCCTCACGTCTTTGATAGTCATGGTGTACCAATCGTCCATCCAAGCAAACGCTTGACGGTGCCCAAGTAACAATATTTCTCGAATGGCCTGAAGTTATAATATTATAATGATTAGCAGGAAAGTAATATTTTCATTATGATACAATACAAGTGGATACAAAAACATACCACTTGGACATACTCCTCAACTCTGGTCTGTAAGCCCCAGACTTCAAACTTGGCGCTAACGGACTTATAACAGCACATAATTGGCTGGTGAGTGTCCCTCCAGCCTTCCACAAGGGGTCCGCGTCCTGTCTTTTCAGATTTAAAGAATTTCGGGTCTTCTGCTTCCTTATAGTGATGGGGTTTTATCTCATCATAAGCTATGTCTATAAAATCTACCTCCCTCTGTTCTAATTCCTCGTTTGTTAGGCCCAAACACTAGAAATAATATTTTTTGATTATAAATGCATCCGGAGGATAAATTTACATGTTGGCCATATGGCCTATGGACATTTGCAATACCATGTTGCTGACCTTAAAGGGCTCTTTTTACGTCCTTTTTAAGAACATCTTGTCGAATTGCCGCTGGAAATCCGTATCCGAGCTCATAATATATCCTATAGGTCCGCAATAGGACAAATAGTATATTACGTGTGCCTTAAGTAGTACAGTCGAGGACATAAATATGTATACAATTAGTAAAATTCAACAACGGTTTCCTCTTAAACTACTGATTGAAATTATGAGATATTATAAAGGCAGAATCTTCTAACATATACTATTATGATTTGTGTAATAGCTTAACACTTAAATGTTAAACATGCGAGAAAACCGCTTTTGAATTTCAAAAAGTGTATACATATTTATGTCCTCGACTGTACTTCATGTGCAAAAATGACTTAAGGCACGAGCATGCAGTGCAATAAAACATATTGAAATTGGGAAATTGTACCTATATTAACTCACTAGAAACATTTTACCCCGATGTGTGTAATATAAAATAAAAGTAGAATATGAATCAATAAACCAGTGCCGAAGCCTTTGAAAATGGTAAAAAGTGAAAAAAAAATATAGTAGGATGAAACCCATTGGAAAAGGAAGAGAATATAACAAAAATGAAAGGAAAAATAAATTACGGGCGATCTGAGGTCAGGAAGTGGGGGGGGGAGTTATTAAGGGTAAAAAAACGGATTGTCTCGATTTCCGGCAAAACTACAAGTCCTATGGAAAAAAGTTAAATCGCTAATATACTAGGAGGTGACGACAGAAATGGTCATCAAACTCATGTTCATGGGATAAAGGACACCTCTCTGATGCCAAATATGTCGGTCTGCCTGCGCGAAGTGGTTGCGTTATGTAGATATGGCGCCTGAAAAACTGTTTATCGTGACCGAAAAAAAACGATAAGGTAAATGGCTGAACTCGACGTAGAAAGTAAGTGTTAGTTGTACTGATGTAAATTTAAAAAAAACTGACCAAATAATCGGTTGCGTTATCTAGATATGGTGGCTGAAAAACTGTTTATCGTGACCGAAAAAAAACGATAAGGTAAATGGCTGAGCTCGACGTAGAAAGTAAGTGTTAGTGATACTGATGTCAATTTAAAAAAAGTGATCGTTCAATTTTCGCTGAGAACAGTCGTGCAACTCGCGAAGACGCGACCGTGCGGTCCAAATAGTGCAAAGTGCTAACGCATCATAACAAAGCTGGCGAGGCGGCCGCACCGCGATGACCCAGTTATCGTGGCGCACGCTTGTCAGCAAATAATATTGTTAAGGCGAAGATATATTTCGGTAATAAATTTCTCATAATGGCTTCGAATGAATCCCCAGGAAAGAGTAGAATCAAGCTCACAACAGAAACAGAACATCTGCTGTACAAACATTATGGTGAGGAGCGCGAAGAGCGCGAAAAACTGCAAAGCCTAGTAAAGGATTTGCAGAGTCAAATTGAAATTCTCCAACAACAGCTAAAATGCCTTGCGGAGAATAACTCTAAAACAGAAACTACCACCATGGAGATTTCTTCCCCCCATGTTGAATATGGCACGGACGAAGAAGATCTAGCCCGAGAAACTGAGTGGATTCGTGTAAAAACACGAAAGAAGAGAAAATTGAACACCACACCCACTCAAGATAAAACACTCGTCCAAGAACCGAAAGTCAGCAATGAAAAGACTAAGAAAGTACCAACGCCACCGCCTATCATAGTTGATGGCATTACTGACTTCCAGATTTTCTACGATTTCCTATCCGAAAACCAGAAACCCGAAGCATTCACCATCAAAATGATGAATGCTAACACGGTCAAAATTAATACAGCAAACGAAGAATCATATAGAATAATAACAAAATCTCTGACTAACAACGATTGCCTATGGCATTCTTATGAAAATAAACAAGAGAGGCCAATACGAGTGATGGCCAAAAAACTTCACTCATCATGCAAACCGGAGAGAATAGTAGAAGACCTTAAAAGCAAAGGTTACAAGATCTTAGAAGCAGTCAATAAATTAAGCTGGAAAACTAAGGAACCACTTAATATGTTCATGCTGACGTTCAATAATGAAGAGCAAATAAATAAAATACATAATATACAAACTATTATGGGATATAAAGTGGAGATACAGGCTATAAAAACCACCAAACTAGTACCTCAGTGCAAGAGATGTCAGGCTTATGGACATACACAAAGGTATTGCTCCAAAGCACCGAGGTGCGTAAAATGCACAGGTAAACATCTAACCAAAGACTGCAAAAAAACAACTGAAGAAAAACCAAAATGCGTACACTGTGGAGATCCACATCCAGCCAACTATAGGGGATGTGCTATAGCTAAAGAAATCCAACTTATGAGAAACAAAAACTCCAAAAAATCATCTGTAACACACCAACACAAGGTAAACGCCTATGAAAAACAAGATGGTCCTGTCCAGGGTAAGCATATTCAAAGAAAGCTTGATAGATTCACCACTAGAAATATATCTTTCGCCCAAGCAGCTAAAAAAGACACCAAAGTACCTCAGAGTTCTCCAGCAAGTGCTAGCAGTGATAATAAATTAGATGATATCCTAAAGCTCATGTTAGCATTCGATGATAGACTGAAACGAATTGAAAATAGTGCCAAAACAGCTATATTGCAGCCGAAAAAATGAATCCTGTATTAAAAATTATGACGTGGAACTCAAATGGGTTACTAAAACATCAAAACGAACTGCAAGTAATCCTAGACATAGAAAATGTTGATGTGTGTCTAATATCAGAAACGCACTTTACAAAACAATCACACATTAAGTTTAAAGGCTACAAAGTGTATCACGCACGCACTACATCCTGATAATACTGCTAGAGGCGGTAGTGCTGTTATTGTAAAACAAAACATTCAACATCACGAAGAAATAAAATATGAAGAGAAAGAAATACAGTCTGTGGCGATATCTATCAAAACCAAGAGATACCCTATAACTGTTTCAGCCATTTATTGTCCACCTCGATATATAATCAGGAAAGAACAGTATACGACTTTTCTAAAGAGCCTTGGGAGTAGATTTGTTCTAGGAGGTGACTTCGATGCTAAAAACACGTATTGGGGCTCCAGACTAACTACTACTAAGGGCAGAGAATTATTAGGCGCTATGAAAGACATAAAATGTGACGTGGCATCTACTGGAATGCCCACATTCTGGCCTACAGATCCCCATAAAATCCCAGACCTCATAGATTTTTTTATCATAAGAAACCTATCATCAAAATATATTAGAACACAGCATAGCTATGATATGAACTCAGATCACTCTGCAATATATTTGGAAATAAGTGAGAATATTTTGTACAATAAAAGCGCTTTGACATTAGTGAATAAGTTTACAGATTGGGAGAGCTTTAAGATAGACTTAGATAACTATATAGATCTTAAGATTCCTCTTAAAACAATGGAAAATTTAAACAATGGAGTCCAAAAGTTCATAGAAGACATTCAAAAAGCAGCTTGGCAAAATACTCCACTCAGGGACAAGAGAACCAAAGGAAATACGTATCCTACTAGAATAATAGAACTCATAGCTGAAAAGAGAAGGCAAAGGAAAATCTGGCATCAATCTAGATGCCCTGAAGATAAAAAAAAGCTTAACAATTTAACAAAAAAAGTTAATTGACGAATACAGGCTTTTAAAAATAGTCCGAGTAGCCAAACAATGATTCTACAAATAAACTCCTACAAAATCTGACTAGTGATCGCACCACAGATTACTCCCTGTGGAAGGCCACCAAGAATCTGAAAAAGCCTGTTATTCAAATTCCACCAATCAAAGATGGAAATGGGAAATGGGCACTAAATAACGAGCAAAAAGCTAAAAGGTTTGCAGAGCACCTAGAAACCATATTTCAGCCCAACGATGGTGAAACAAACGAAGTTCTTACTTTGGACAAACATACGATGTCAAATGATACTGAAGAAAATATAAAGCTAGTCACACCTAGAGAAGTTGCACAAGAAATTAAGAAACATGTAAGCCCACGTAAATCTCCTGGCTATGATTTGATAACAGGAGAAATACTCCATAACCTAACAAAAAAAGGAATAGTCAAACTAACGACCCTTATAAATGCCTCATTAAGGTTAAAAAAAGTACCTGACTTATGGAAAGTTGCTGAAGTGATAATGATAGCAAAACCTGGAAAACCACCACATGAAGCTACATCATACAGGCCAATCTCCCTACTGCCTGTCATGTCAAAACTATTTGAGAAGCTGTTGCTCAAAAGAATGAAAGGTATTATTGAAAGTAAGGCTCTCATACCCGATCATCAATTTGGGTTTCGTGAAAAGCACTCAACAATAGATCAAGTGCACAGAATCATTAACACGATCGAACATGCTCTTGAAGAGAAAAAAGTTTGCTCTACTGTGTTCTTGGATGTGGCACAGGCTTTCGACAAGGTCTGGCATGAAGGTCTCATCTATAAGCTCAGAAAAAACCTACCAAAGCAGTTTGCTGATATCTTGGAATCCTATATTTCAAATAGAGTATTTAGAATAAGGCAAGAAGATGCCTACTCTGAACTGAAAGAAATAAGAGCTGGTGTACCACAAGGTAGTGTATTGGGTCCGGTCCTGTATCTATTATACACCTGTGATATTCCTGAACTAGAAAATAACACTATCGCTACCTTTGCTGACGATACTGCCATAATGGCTACAGGGAATAGCCACAAGGAGGCAGCTGATAAGGTTCAAACAGCTATTGATAAAGTTTATAACTGGACAAAAAAATGGAGAATTAAACTTAATGAATCCAAATCTATCCACATAGACTTTAGCAATATGAAACAACAGTATTCTCCAGTCTATATTGATGGCAAACAAATCCCGTATGAGAATACAGCTAAATATCTCGGCATGACGCTTGATGTAAAGTTACGCTGGAAAGCTCACGTCAAGAAGAAAATCGACGAATTACACCTACGGTATAAAAGAATGTATTGGCTGCTTGGAAAACACTCTAAGCTGTCAACACACAATAAACTTGTATTATACAAACAAGTCCTTATGCCAGTATGGACTTATGGTATACAGCTATGGGGCTGCACCAAACAGAGCAATATTTTAATTATCCAACGATTCCAGAACAAGGTACTGAGGGAAATAGTGAATGCCCCTTGGTACATCAGAAATGTCGACCTCCATCGGGACCTAAAAGTAGAGTTCTTACAGACAGTGATCAAAAATATGCAGAAGCTCACCACAACCGGCTTCATCATCATGTGAACGTTGAGGCAATCCAGCTCCTCGATCACACAGATATAGTGAGACGACTCAAAAGAACTAAACCCTTTGAGTTAGTGTAGTGATAGTTAAAAAAGTGTAACATAGTCCAAGTGCTACATATAAAGAACACAAGAACAAAGTGTCTTCCCCTTAATAGAGACAATAAGAAAAGTGTTAATGGACACATTCTTAGATATAGTCAATATAGAAGTTTATGTTAAATATAAATTACTTATTAGCCTAATATTAAGGCTAGATTGTAGTATGAATAGGGAACACTAAAGAAGGTGTAACTTAGGATTAAAAAAAAAAAAAAAAAAAAAAAAAAAAAAAATTAAAAAAAACTGACCTAATATTCGGTTGCGTTATCTAGATATGGCGCCTGAAAAACTGTTCATCGTGACCGAAAAATAATAATAATAATGGCTGATCTCGACGAATCATGGTCGTCGCCATTACTAGCTTATTAATAAAAAAAACTGTCAAAAATTTTGGTTGCATTTCCATCTACGTAACATACGTTTATAAGCGATCTACGTAACAATTATCACTATGGATAATTTGAGTGTTTTGCGGTTTCGCGGAATTTGGATTATCAAAAATATGAAATGTTATCAGTGCCGCCCCCGTCCCTTTATACCCTCCGCCGCCCCGCCTGCACTGCGCGGCATTCAGAAGTCAACAGGTAAACATAGATAAGATTATAACATTGTTATAAATACTAGCCACGCTCTGAAAACAGTGTCTCAATGGTTTGCTGCCAAAAATCTTATGCTAAATTCGAAAAAAAACAAAATGTACAAGATTTTCATTATCAAATAATGTACAATGTTGATATGTTATTGTGGATGGTATTGGTAGTAAACTTAATATAGTACATAAGACTGTTTTGTTGGTCTGACCATAGTCTGCAGATTTTGGGGTGCTCACCTGGAAGCCTTAGGTGGTAAAGTGAGCTTCGCTGCTTTTGCAGTCAGCAAAATAAGGCAACTGACGGACATTCATACAGCCAGATTAATTTATTTTGCATATTTTCATAGTCTTATGTCTTACGGTCTTTTGCTGTGGCAGACTTGGCATAATTTTTTTTGATTTTTGACCTGTAACTCTAAAACTGGGTCATTGATGTAGACCCAGTTTTAGAGTTACAGATCAAAAATCTAAAAAAACAATACAAAAGTTGAATAATATTTTTTAATACTTTAAGGGTGTGATAGGGGGTTTCCACCGTTCAAAGTGTCTGACAATGGACGACGTGATTTCTAATATTATTCCAAATAAAATATATAAAAACTGACACCCTTGGAAATATGGTATAGTGGTAAATGAAAATATGGTTCAGTATAAAGAATTAACGTGAGTAAACTACCTATCGCGTTTGCGTTTACAATAAATTAGTACCTATGGAAGAATTAACGTTAATTCTTTACACTCCAAGTAAATAAATACAAATAGTGCCCTAATAGTGCGTTTTGCGCATTAATTATTTTTTTAATGTAATGCTCATCTATTAGTTTTTCCTTGTTTATTTTTAACTAATCGGTGTATTTTGTTCAAAGTAGTGTCATTTGAAAGCTAGAAAGTTTATCTAGTTGATAAGATGAAATAAAAAAAATATATGGAACAAAAACCTAATAAAAATAACGATATTATATAAAAAAATGATCAAAAAATTGTGATTTTTTTAGAATTTTGATCTGTAACTCTAAAACTGGGTTCATTGATGTAGACTTTTTTGTATGATTTATTAAACTTCATGATTTAATCTACAAACTCTCCAAAATAACTATGTGTCTATCTCTTTTCGTTTGTAAAAAAAAACACATTGAATATACCTCCCGCTCACACCTACGGTAGACCTTTAATGTGTCTGACACGGCAAAGCCACCATCGAAAGTGTCTGACAACTGAGAAATAATCTTTTGATAGTTCGCCAAGTAACATATATAAATTTCAGCTTTTATAAAATGACGAAAGTTGAATAATATTTTTTAATACTTTAAGGGTGTCAGACAGGGGGTTTCCACCATTCAAAGTGTCTGACAATGGACGACGTGATTTCTGATATTAGTCCAAATAAAATATATAAAAACTGACCTTTATACTTTAACGAATTTGAGGTGCAATTTTTGACACCTTTGCTACCTGATAACTTCCAAAGCCACCGCGATCCAAACTTCATATTCGGGGATGGTTTTTACCTCTATTAGGTACATACACAGAGAAACTCTCAGGTTTTATAAAATGACGAAGGTCAGATCGTCGTGGGCTCTTCCTCTAAAAGGGTTAAAGCGAAACAAAAAAAGAATTTTGCAAATCAGTCTATACGGAGTGGATACGACAATACGGCGTTAAATGAAACCACGTAAATTACTCATAAATACGAACAACTTTTAATACGGGACCAACTTCCAAATCATTTTTTTTTTTTACAGCTTCTCATACAAAAGGTACATGTCTCGTCGGCAAATAGTAAAAAATAGATGACGCGAACAATAGAAGGCAAACAGTAGATGGTGCGAATTGCCCTTTTTTGTAATAGAAAGAAAGAAAAATAATACAAAAATTGATTCGTAGTCTGCGGCAGAGAATAGAATAGAATAATTGTAAATTTTTTGCATAATTGGAAATACACTTATTTAGACATCAAAAATAATAGTTATACTAATTTTAGCAGACGTTAACGTTGTTATTATAATAACAACAAACGATACCAATTTAAGAACAAAAAACAAACAATAATAGTAGCATAAAATAAAAGTTAAAAATAAAAACCAAAAATTTGCTTAGGTTTGTGTCATAGTTACATTGATATCATATATGCTACAAAACAAAACTCAGAAACAAACAATCAAACAGAGCTCCACAGCAAAAGACCGTAAGACATAAGACTATGGAAATATGCAAAATAAATTAATCTGGCACGTTATGCGGTTATGAATGTCCGTCAGTTACTTTATTTTGCTGACTGCAAAAGCAGCGGAGCTCAGTTTACCACCTAAGGCTTCCAGGTGAGCACCCCAAAATCTAAAGTCTATGGTCAGACCAAGAAATCAACTAAAATTGGTATCAACTTAAATTTGATACGAAAACCTTATACATTTTTTTTTATATTTTAGCATAAGATTTTTGGCACAAAACCATTGAAACATAGTTTTCAGAGCGTGGCTAGTATTTATAACAATGTTATAAGCTTATCTATGTTTGCCTGTTGACTTCTGAATGCCGATCAGTGCAGGCAGGGCGGCGGAGGGTGTAAAGGGACGG
This sequence comes from Achlya flavicornis, assembly GCA_947623365.1. Lineage (NCBI taxonomy): Eukaryota > Metazoa > Arthropoda > Insecta > Lepidoptera > Drepanidae > Achlya > Achlya flavicornis. Next base: position 8,683,649 of record OX392467.1, read on the forward strand.
CGGCGGCACTGATAACATTTAATATTTTTGACAATGCAAGATCCGCGAAACCGTAAAACACTCAAATTATTCATAGTAATAATTGTTTCGTAGATCGCTTAGAAACGTATGTTACGTAGATAGAAATGCAACCAAAATTTTTGACAGTTTTTTTATTAATAAGCTAGTAATGGTGACGACTATGATTCGTCGAGATCAGCCATTATTATTATTATTTTTCGGTCACGATGTACAGTTTTTCAGGCGCCATATCTAGATAACGCAACCGAATATTTGGCCAGTTTTTTTTTAAATGACATCAGTACAACTAACACTTACTTTCTACGTCGAGTTCAGCCATTTACCTTATCGTTTTTTTTCGGTCACGATAAACAGTTTTTCAGGCGCCATATCTAGATAACGCAACCGCTTCGCGCAGGCAGACCGACATATTTGGCATCAGAGAGGTGTCCTTTATCCCATGGACATGAGTTTAGCCATTTACCTTATCGTTACCATTTCTGTCGTGCCCTCCTAGTCTATAAGTTGTAGGTAATAAAAAGATCTACAACTTTTGTGTTTGTACTTTTTTCACATAAACTCAAAATTTAAGGTTTTTAATTTTTATCACGATATTTGTTGAAAACTTACCTTTTTATGTCCCACAATGTAATTTTTTTGAGTTTATTCGCTCAAAGAGCAGCTCGACTGGGGAAGTACCTCCACCTTACAGAACCGCAGCCTAATAACTTTATGTTGTGTAAAGTTGTGTTCCTGCGCGTGAGTAAGGTTGCCATAGCTCAAAGGGGAGGGGGGAAAGGTCGGTAACGCGTGAGCAATGCTTCTTGTGTTGCAAGCGTCCATATGGCTACAGTTACCGCTTACCATCAGGCGGGCCGTATACTTGTTTACCGACTTAGTTGTATAAAAAAAAAAACAAGTCTGTTTTTTTTCATCGCAAGTGTGTTGAAAAACGTCTTATGACACGCGTGTGCATTGATTTTTGCCTAATACCGCCTCGAGTGTTAGTAACCAACTTTGCACACATGTATAATCATAATGTACTATTAAGGGGGTAGTTATTGAATATATTGGTTTTGACTTACATTTTCAGTAGTCCCGTTGTTATTTTCATACCTAGTTTGTATTGAGATAGCAAACTTAGGAATAAAGGAGCACTGAAAAGGAAAACAAAATTGATTAGGTCTGGATTTTTATTAAAAAGATGTATTGTATGCTTAGCTCTATTAAAATTGTATATAGGGTATTGCGTTTAAATAGGGTGTAAAAAGCATGCTTAAAGCCATGCATAAATATGTGAAATTCTACAGCTAGATAGATCAAAGACTGAAGTTTGTGAAGACAACTACGAGAAGACAAGGAAAGTCATCACGCCCTTCGTCTCGCCATAAGTCTTCTAGTTCACGAGCTATACTTAGTCGACTGCAAATTACAAAATAATAATTTACCAGGGAACCCTACGGTCCTACAAGTACCATGCACTTGGCTGGTTTTTATGTATTTAATAGTAACATAACTAAGTATTGTTGTATTGTATCTTACTATTTGTGTAGGTATGTATAATTTTTAATATGTTGTTTGTAGTTTCATTAGGTACTAGTGTGTTTAAATAATGTAAAATGCTTATGATGATTATATTGTTCTAATACCTACCGCATTTTATTCAGTCTACAATATATTATATATTACAGAAGGGGTGTTATTCTCCTATTATCGTTTCACAATCTTAGTCCATCTCTGTTCCAAGCAATGTTGTGTGCCAAACAGGTCCAATGCAGATTAACTAAGTAACCTTTGTATTTTACAGAATATGTATAATTAATTGAATACTTACTGTATATTCTTCGTTGTTTTTTTTATCATGAAAAGAAAATTTATGATCAGTATAATATAATAATATAAATTGACAATGACAATCATAAAGCCGGCTTTTCCCTATGGGATATAATATAATATAAATTACATCTTGAGCTATAATATTTTATCGCTCCTCATACATTTTTGTATATTACCCAAATGCAGCCCAAAGTATAAATATTTTCTGTATGACGAGCGATAAATAAAATATTATATCTCAAGATGTAACTAATATATATATTATTATATCCCATAGTGAAAAGCCGGCTTAAGAATACAGTATGATATAGGTACGCACGGCTACAGATCGTGTAGTCGTGTGTACTATTACGATAGAACGATATAGCATTTTTTTTTTACTTTTCTTGGAATTCATAAAAAAAGAACTGGCAATAATTAATATACTTAACCAACTCCAAATACATATTATTTAAAATATTGCATTAAAGGGTTCGAAGATTAGTGGCCTATGGTCCGGCCGCCATCTTGATATTTCACAAAAGTCGTGTCGCAGTCTGAAACCTATTTATATCGATAGAGGATACCTAGATGATCAAAAAATATAATAGGTAATTTTGTCGTATCATCGCCGGTTAAAAAGATGAAGGATTTTTGAGGTGTGTTTTATCGAATTATATCAACTGCAGATACACAACAGGCATCTCGTTATTATTCAACATATTTCACTCACTCGCACTTAATAACGGTGGTTGACGACTCACTAAAAATACCATGGTAGGAACAAGTTTAAATAAAATAATGCGATACGAATGTCAAATAATACTGGTGAAATAACATCCACTCTACATAATATTCCTACTTTATATAAGTAACATACATAAATCTATTGGGACATTTATAAAATAAAATACAGTTTAAAAAACAAGCAACCGTGCTAAAGGGGCGCAGTCATGAATGTATAAATATTATTGCTTAGCAGCAGAGATAGCGGCGTAGTTAAAGATCCCGACTAATATTCAGGCGAATTCGAATGCATGTAAAAAAAAACCGGCCAAGTGCGAGTCAGACTCGTGCACCGAGGGTTCCGTACAAACCTGTAGGTATATAAGTAAATGGTAGTATAGACCTGAGTATTTGATATTAATTTCAATTTATGACCTATTAAAAAAAAACTACTTACTAGATCTCGTTCAAACCAATTTTCAGTGGAAGTTTGCACCGTAATGTACATCATATATTTTTTATAGATTTATCATTCTCTTATTTTAGAAGTTACAGGGGGGGGGACACACATTTTACCACTTCGGAAGTGTCTCTCGCGCAAACTATTCAGTTTAGAAAAAAATTATATTAGAAACCTCAATATCATTTTTGAAGACCTATCCATAGACACCCCACACTTATGGGTTTGATGAAAAAAAAAAATGTGAGTTTCAGTTCTAAGTATGGGGAACCCCCAAAATTTATTGTTTTTTTTCTATTTTTGTGTAAAAATCTTAATGCGGTTCACAGAATACATCTACTTACCAAGTTTCAACATTATAGTTCTTATAGTTTCGGAAATAAATGGCTGTGACATACACGGACAGACAGACAGACAGACAGACATGACGAATCTATAAGGGTTCCGTTTTTTGCCATTTGGCTACGGAACCCTAAAAAACACAATTTTGTACAGATTTATCGCTTGCTCGGCGGTGAAGGAAACGTCGTGTGGAAACCGGCACATACTCGTAGTAACTTTTCGTTTCAGAGTAGGTATTGTGTAATCCGCACTGGGCGCACGTGGTACTTTTTGGTAGTGCTCTATTAGTGAGGTTGGTCTCGTGGTGGCTATTTGTGGTTAGTTGCAGTGTAAGGGAATGCTGTTTGTTCGGTAAGTTTGTTGCCGAGCGACACTTGCGTGACGACCCGTGCGAAACGAGTGTCTGCAGTTACAGTCTTAAGGCAAAGGGCCGCCTGGTGGTCAGTAAGTCACCCTTAAGCAGCTTAATCGTCGCAACTTCAGAACTTTCCTGGACAGAAAGTAGAGGGCTACCCCGCTAGATTAGCTTTCCCCGGCGACTCTGCTGTAGGCAAAGGGTAGATTTGGAGATACGCATTGGGAGGAGAGCACGCAATACAGCTCCGTTACCATTCTGAAGAAATGGGGGACGGCTTCTCCGACGTCCCCAGTGGGGATTGAATCCGCTAGCACTTTTCGGAGTGCGTTTTGTGAGCGACTTTTGACAGCTCCAGTACCATTCTGGACGCTTCCCTGACACTTCGTTAGAGGTTGCCAGGAATCGTGTACCTAGTATGCTTTTATGCCTAAGGGGAGTATGTTGGCCGCTATATAAAGCCTAAGTAGTCTTGAAAGGGTAAGCCGATGTGGTAGCATATGGCCCAACCCGACTTGGGTGCTAGTAGAGGCTTAATTGTGCCCCCGCACTGAGGATGATTTTGATTGAATTCTATGAACATTATTATACATAGTTAGAAAATAGAATTTGCGCAATATATTGATAATAATAGACACGTAATATCTCTGGAACCGGTGGCTAAAACACAAAATTATTTATTATATTTCTTGATCATCTAGGTATCCTCTATCGATTTATAAGGAAGGACACAAGGTGCGACAGCGATTTTAGAAAAAAACAAGATGGCGGATGACCATAGGCCACCTTCCATCCATTCCATACTAAAATCTTCGAATCCTTTAATCGTCACTATTTCTAACAGACCTTACTACAGATTATCATAAAAGATATTGCTATCACGTATGTAGACAAGACACAACATACTAATTAATTATACTTTTGTTATAAATAATTATAACAAAATAATTAATTATAACAAATATGAATTGTATTATGAATGTGTAATTACCAGTAATTGTATATGGATAGTAATTCCATGCCTTTTCAGTAACATAAAATATTTTTGGTATTAAAGACTGGACCCAATATGGTAAATGGCTGAAAAGTAATAAAAGGAAAATTATGCCACAAATGTTTATTTATAATGCAAATAATATAAACAGTCGCGGAATGAAAAGGTTCGTCAGATTTAAAATTGATTAATTTTAAAGTTTACATACTTTGTCAGTTTTGTCACTGATCTTTTTGTTTTGACTGTTGAATAGAAAATTATGTAGGTTTTTTTACTATGTAAGTAGGTCTGTGTTTGACCACAATCTCACGATGTTTTCCTTCACCGAAAGCTCAAGCTTATTGTAGGATTCGAACCCGGGACCTTCGTCTCGGTATCCGACGTCACTACTATCTATCTGAGCTATCATCTACATACAAAATAAATTGTTATTTTTTTTTTATCTTCTCTAAGAAGATTTTTTGAGCGAGTTTAGCGAAAACGTTCCAAGTTCCAACCCACAGAAAGATATATATAGATATACTAATTGAGATAATGACAATTTTGTGTTTGGATAGTTTTCTTTTTACCCGACTGACCCGGAAGGAGGGTTATGGTTTTCGAGTGTATGTATGTATGTATGTATATAGTTATGTCTATTTCTTTGGCACGCTCTGCAGCCTAAATGGCTTGATGGATTTAAAAATATGAGGTGTCGTTAGATTCGTCTTGACTGTGGGAGTGTCATAGGGTATATTATTTTTATATGGCGTCTACGGATAAGAAAAGAGGGGGGGTATTAAAAACAAAAATTTCGTTATTATAACAATATGGGTATCAAATGAAAGCTTGTGAACAGCCCATTCCATATATGTATATATTGTAATAATTTTGTGCTACCATTTTGACGTAAATTGCAAAAAAACATGTTTAATGCAAGGACAGTTGGTACTATGCTGAGCGGTTACCGTACGTAACTCACAGAGTTGCGATGGTTGTTAGCGTTACCTTACCGTACCGCTCATTTATTTACTAATACTTACAACTCATTCTGTATTAAACTAAAAAGTCTGAAATAAATTAAATTATTAAAAGAAACAAAAAACCCGACTGCGTAAAACAAAAAATAACTGAAAGGAGATAAACAAGCTCTTTAATCTATAGAATTTGGAATATAACTTGAATGTTATAAGGTATTGCAGTCGGGGATAAACCAATAACCTAAGTAAGTACTGTCCTGTGTACTGTCGTCTGCATAACAATGAATGCCGTCAGTAGACAGCATATCATTGATATGCAGTAGGAACAGTGTTGGAGACAGCACAGAGGCTTGCGGGACGCCGGCATTTATGTCCATGCTGTCGGAGCAGCTACCGTCTGCGACGGCTCTTATGCATCTGTTGGACAGAAAGCTGGCATGGGTTGCCTAATCCCTCGGGCGGGAAGCCCTTATGCTGGTAACTTCGTGAGAAGACCCCGGTGCCAGACCCGATCGAACCGCAAATCTCGCAATCCATCCAAATCTGCTGACTTCTAGTGCCATACACGTCGCCTTCCGGGAGGCCGGGGCAATCATTTCGGACGCATGGCACTTGACCGGACGAGACAGTGGTCCGATGACCCAAGCAAGAGGCGCATCCACTGTCACTGCATAGTTGTCCGGTCACGAAGTCAGCAGAAGGTCCAGTAAGGAACTAGTATGGCTCTCAATATCTGGGATTCTCGTAGGAGAAACAACCAGTTGTGAGAGGCCATGGGTCAAGGCAAAGTCGTGAGCAGTCTTCCCCGCGAAGTCAGTGGACCGAGAACTAAGCCACTCAACGTGGTGAGCGTTGAAGTCTCCTAATATCACTAACTCCGCGGACGGGTACTGCTCCAGTACTTTGTCAGTCGTCAATTGCAGGTGCTCAAATAACCGGACTGTGTCTACGTCACCGCTGTGCTGTAAAGGCACGCGTAAACTTTTGTGTAGCCAGTGTTCAACGCGCGCCCACAAAATCGACAGGTCCCGGTCTTTTAGGCCATGGAGACGGCGACAGCAAATATCCTCCCTGACGTACATACATACCCCGGCACGGCGCACAAAGTTGTGATCCAGCTTGTACCCGGGGTAGTGTGAACTTAGGGAGTATGTGTACGATGTATCATTTGCGCTCCGTTAGAAATAGTAGGGTCGGCTGTGCAGTCTCAAGGTGTTGGTGGACTGCATTGATATTAGCGTGAAGTCCCCTGATGTTGCAAAAGTCCACCGACAGTGTGGACGGGGAGGCCGCTGAAGAACACTTTCTTTTTCTATGTTTCCTTGGCATCATCAAGAGGGGTTGAATAAAGATTAGAAGGAATCGCTGTGCCAGCAGCGAAAGGAACAAAGTGCAGTGTTATTCCCCGAGAGTGGTGGACAGGTGATGCGGTTTGTTGGTGCGGCAGTCGGAAGGGCCCCCGGTCCCCCCATGATACAGTCGGCCGGGTCCACTCCGGTCTCCTCCTCCGGCACGACCAACTATACCATGGATTATGCGCGAGGCGGCTGGTCAGCCTCCCAGGGCGGACATTAAGTAATCCCTGGGCTCGGGACCTCTACAACCTGCGGGCAGCCAGCGGGCAGCTGTTTCACCGGGTCTCCCTGACCGCCGCAACAACATGCCGCGCCTGCACAACACAACAGTGGTGCGACACCGCTGGTCCCCACACTGCCAGCACAGCGCTTCCTCATTGAGCTCTGGCGACCTTACTCACCGCAGGAACACAATACTACTTTAAAGTAGCGTTATTTGGCTGCGATCTTCTGTAATTCCCCAATCGGGCTACTCCGAATTTTGAACGGGACAACCCGTTATGCCCTTCCTCTCTTAAATTCGTTTGAATTAGTCTCTGTAATATTTTATTAATAGGCGTCCATGCCTTGGAAGGCATCTAAAGCCGTTGGTCCCGGTTATCACTTAATTGTTATAGTCGCTAAGCTAGTTGGAGGTCTTTTAGGCGGCTTGTAAACTCCCAACAGTAGGTTGACCACTAGCCTATCTCCACCGATCCGCAGTGGGCACACGTGGTGGAGTATCTGCCGCTATTCCCTTTCATCCTGATTTGTGAAAGGAGGCCTGTGCTCAGCAGTGGGACATTATAGGCTGATGATGATGATGATGATGAGTTGGCGATATAATAAAGATATTCTCAGAAGATGAACTTAAGTAAAAATAAGGAAAAAAAATTTTACTAGTTATTTCGAACTACGTGTAGTTTATGTGTTGTTATTCAAATTTTCAATTATCCACTAAGGAGAGTAGCACATATATGTATTAGCAACTACAATTAACACAGATATTAAGCCAAGATGTGTAAATTAATGATATATTAGATTTCCTTTCCTATGCAGGTATGAGTAAAATCAGTACTGGCAGAGTCAAGTGACACTTTCAAATAAGCCGACAATCCATCCAGATTTCTTGTATGACTATGATAATAAGTAGTTGTGTCTAACCTAGACAAATGAATCCTCTTTTCAGTATACTGTCCTTGTCCATTTACGTCATCATTGACCTGCTCATTGGCTACAACCTCCACACCTTCTCCATTACTTGACTGTTCAAAGCTATGACGGGATATCATGTACAATTGCCCAATGCGATACTGAAATTTTATGGAGATATTTGTTCTAGATAATTGTTGTTATTGTTATAATAATATTCACAAATGTTTCTGTATAACCCACCCCAAAGGCTACTATCTCTCTGACCCATTTATCAATGTTTATACAGTAGTAATAGAAATAAGTTTCACTCTTTCACTTACAACTGTAAAAGTAAATTATAATTTAATAAAAAAAAAAGTATATAGTAAAATGAAAAAAAAAACAGAATAAAACAAAATATTATACAGAAAAAAATGTTTGGCTTCGAAGACGAATCGATTACCTAGCTGCTAATCATGACTAGTTCCTTCCGTATCATTTTATGGAATTGAGAAGGTTCACACATGAGGACATTAGGAAAATATCATGAATAGAATATTACATACCTCCTCTACAGTCATAGGCATACATATCCTATATTCTTTGGTTAAAACCATTTTGTCGTAATGTAATTTAATTTAGTTGCAATCAAGTTTTGAAAGACCTCGGCACTTCCTTCGAACAATTTTTATTAGATTAGTGATGTGTGTGAGTGATGTGATGTGATGCAGTGTTGCCAACTGTTAGCTTTAGCTAGTAGCTAGAAGTAGCTAAGTGTTACTTAGTAGGTAGATAACAATAAAAAATCGTTACCTATTAAATCAAACACGAGAGAATTAAAAATCAGGAAATCACATACTTTTTTTACAGGTTTTTACAATTAATTCCATTTTCACAATATATGTATTACAGCGAGCATTAGTTTGATAAAACGAAACCAGACAGAAGTAGCAGAATACAGGTAGTACAGACTACTATAGAAGCAATATACGGTTTAAATGTAGAAATGAAACGGGGATTTCCAGTCTACTGACCTATACTCCACACCCAGACCCATAACGTCGCGTTTAGTTTTTTTTTTTTCGAGACCCAGTGCTCTATTACGAACTCTCGAAAGTATTGAAAAGTTGCTAGAAAAACTACCTACCTAAATAGCTAAATAATTTTGCTACAAGTTTCATTAAATTGTAGCTGCCTTACAACAAAAAATAGCTAGATCTAGCTATAAAGTAGCTAAGTTGGCATCACTGATGTGATGTAGAGGTGTGTAACTCAAGTATAGGGGACTTTTTGGCGGGAACTTGCAGTGACGTAGCATTTTCATTTTTATTTTCATGAATTTGTGTATTTTGAGTTTTATTGTGTATTTTTGGTGGTATTTTACCCAATAGAGATCATCTATGTGCACCAGTGAAGTGAAATGAAATGAATTATGTGTATCATGACATTTCAAGTTGTCTCAAAATGTCCGTGAAGAGTTTTAGTACAATGACTACCATTGTACAGCGACAGCCAAGCGATACAAAGACCACGATTAGGGTTCAGTGGTATCAGGATTTGGTGGGCGCAGTGCTGGCAATAAAACAACGTTATACCATCGCTTCGTAAAAGTCCCGTATTAGGAGAAGAAGCGACGCAACAAACTCCTCACGGGCCCAACATGTTTATTGTCGCTTTAATTTTAAAAAAATAGTGTTTTAATTAGTATAATTAGTACCGTTCAAATTTGAATTAATAATAACGACATGCACTCTTTCTGAACTTGCACAACTCAGATTCGCAGTGAGCGCACGCACACACAGCTATCGGCTACGCGGCTACTCAGCTAGAATGGCTTTGGCTAGCCGGCCAGCTACCGGCTAGTGGCGGCTATTGCGGCTAGTAACCTGTGACGGCTAGGCGGCTACAGTAGTACCCAAATGATAAGAATCGTGTCGTGAATCTTCTTTCGTGAAGAAAGTATGGCCCGAAGATTTACGAAAGAATACTTAATACTTACAATCAACCTTAGACCACTAATATAAGGTTCATAATACACTGCAGCTGTTTGTTCTGTCTCAGTCGCAAGTCACGCCCCTCCGCACACATGGCGGCAGCTGCCGACCAATAGCTTTTCCCGCGCTTTGAATATGTATCTTCTGCGCAGGTACATCGGTAAGCCATATTAGTTGGGTACTACTGTACCCAAAGACCCCTATCTACAGGTACCCGGGTAGATGGGGCTCGCAGCTGGAACTACGGGTCCGGCTGTTTGGATCAGGGTACGCGGGGTCAGGTAGGCCACCGCCTTTATTAAGGCGGTACCTGACGTTGGTGTTGGTCTCGCGGTGGTCTATGTGGTTAGTTGCAGAGGGTGGCATGTTGTCTGTTCGGTAATGTGTGACCGAGCGTCATTCCTCGCGCGCAACGAGTGTTTGAATTTTCAGACGCGGGGTTCGTGAGTAATCCTTAAGCAGGTGAGCTCCTATGAGCGAACTGCATCTCCGGCACATTCCTGGATAGAAAGTAGAGGGCTACCCGTTGGATTAGTTTTCCGGCAACCCAGCTGTAGGCATTGGGTAGATACGTGGATTCGTATTGGGAAGTGAGCGCGCATGACAGCTCCGGTACCATTCATGGAGAAATGGAAGTCAGCTTCTCTGGCTTCCCCAGCGGGTATTGAATCCGCAAGCACCCTAGGGTGTGTTTGTGCTAGTGCTTGCGCTTGCGTAAGTACTGGCACAGACGCAGCTAGTGGGGTGCGCATGGTGAGCGACTTTTAACAGCTCCGGTACCATTCTGGACAAATGGTAGTGAGCAATCACGGTGCGACCCACATTTTCTCAAGAGTACCAGGGGCGAGTACTCTGGCGGCGTGACCTACCGCAGAGGGTCTCTGACGCCTCGTAAGGGGTTTTCAGGAATAGTGTGCCGTCTTTTATACCTAACGGTGGGCAAGGTGGCCACTATAGAAAATCTCAGTAGATTGATAAGGGTTTGTACCCAAAGAACCATAACCATAATAACCATATTAATTGGGTAGATACGTGGATTCGTATTGGGCAGTGAGCGCGCATGACAGCTCCGGTACCATTCATGGAGAAATGGAAGTCAGCTTCTCTGGCCCCAGCGGGGATTGAATCCGCAAGCACCCTAGGGTGTGTTTGTGCTAGTGCTTGCGCTTGCGTAAGTACTGGCACAGACGCAGCTAGTGGGGTGCGCGTGGTGAGCGACTTTTAACTGCTCCGGTACCATTCTGGACAAATGGTAGTGAGCAATCACGGTGCGACTCACATTTTCTCAAGAGTACCAGGGGCGAGTACTCTGGCGGCGTGACCTACCGCAGAGGGTCTCTGACGCTTCGTAAGGGGTTGCCAGGAATAGTGTGCCGTCTTTTATGACCTAGCGGTTGGTGAAGGTGGCCACTATAGAAAATCTCAGTAGATTGATAAGGGTTTGTACCCAAAGAACTGTACCCGCTGTGTGACGTAAACTTCTCGTAATTAGGTATCATAAACAATCCTCGCTTATGATACCTCTATGGTCAAAATACCTGTAAAATCGTGCACTCAAGGTTCAAATTGGTTCGAATTATCAATAGTTAGACAGGTATTTTCAGCATAGAGGTAATCAAAGAAAACTCCTCATTCTAGCTAGCCAGTAGCCAATAGCTAATTATCGTGTTGACAGGTAACATAGCCATGGGCCCATGGCTATTTTGTGAATAGCCGTTTTTTGGCTTGTTATAGGTATAGCTACCCATCTCTTTTGAGATCGTCCGTCGTCAGAGTAAGTGCGTTTTCACACGAGACGATAACGAAACCGTAACCACACAGTAAAAAAACTGTGACGATTTAGCCGACCATACATTTCTATGTACCGTTTTCACACGCAACGATAACGACACAGCACTGCACGACACAGGAACGATAATTCGGCTATGTCGTTGGTTCGGCTAGATCGTGACGATTTTTTTACTGTGCGATTTAGCGGACCTTCGAAATGTATTGAAAAACGTCGGGACTTTCACACGGCGAACAGCACGATAACGATAACGACACTTCTTGTCACCTCGCTGTAAGTGCGTTTTCACACGAGACGATAACGACACCGTAACCACACAGTAAAAAAACTGTGACGATTTAGCCGACCATACATTTCTATGTACCGTTTTCACACGCAACGATAACGACACAGCACTGCACGACACAGGAACGATAATTCGGCTATGTCGTTGGTTCGGCTAGATCGTGACGATTTTTTTACTGTGCGATTTAGCGGACCTTCGAAATGTATTGAAAAACGTCAGGACTTTCACACGGCGAACAGCACGATAACGATAACGACACTTCTTGTCACCTCGCTTTAACTGTCGTTACGGTGCGGTTATCGTTCCTCGTGTGAAAACGAACGACGACATGACCGTTTGCCAATTATCGTCGGTCGTTTATCGTCGCGACAAAAATGTGTCGTTATCGTCTCGTGTGAAAACGCACTAACTGTCGTTACGGTGCGGTTATCGTTCCTCGTGTGAAAACGAACAACGACATGACCGTTTGCCAATTATCGTCGGTCGTTTATCGTCGCGACAAAAATGTGTCGTTATCGTCTCGTGTGAAAACGCACTAATAATGTTCTGTCAGTTCTGTGGTCAGGTCGGTCAGGCGTCAGCACTCAGCCCTCAAATTCCATTTCCCCTTCCTAATATTCCTCACTCATTGCAAAGAAAGAGAATATAACGCTACGCTCTCATTGCTTGAGTTGCAAACTGCTAGCGCTAGCAAACAGTATAGATATTTAGAATTAAGCCCTTTGTTTGTATTCTGGGAATATTATAATAAAATGGATCCTAAAGAAGTCGTAGAGCATTTGGTTGCATTGAAGGTGATGCGATTAACAAAACCAGCTTTAATTAGTCCCAAAATTGTTACCTGTGATTCAAAAGATTTACCAGGTAACATTCTGAATAACTTCTTAAAAGATGACGCTACTTCTGTTAATCAAATGGAAACACTTGCTGCTGGTCAGTTTTTAGTACTGCCACAAAGCTTTGGGAATATTTATTTAGGTGAAACATTCTCCTGTTATGTTTGTGTGCATAATGAAACAAACCAGCCTGTACAAAGCGTGTCTATAAAAGCTGATCTTCAAACGAATTCTCAGAGGATTCTTCTTACTACCCAACAAAATCAGTCTCCAACTATGCTAGATGTAGATGAAACTTTAAGTGATGTTATTCACCATGAAGTAAAAGATCTTGGCACACACATCCTGGTCTGTGAAGTGACATATTTGTCAAACTATAATACATTAGCATCATTCAGGAAATTTTTCAAGTTTGAAGTAATGAAACCGCTGGATGTGAAAACAAAATTTTACAATGCTGAATCTGATGATGTGTACCTTGAAGCACAGATACAGAACATCACCTCAGGTCCAATAATTCTTGAGCAAGTTTCATTAGAAAGCTCGCAACAGTTTGGAGTCAAATCATTAAATGAAATTGCTAATGGTATTTCTGTTTTTGGAAATGTAACATTATTACAACCTCAAGAAAGTTGTCAGTATTTGTATTGTTTGACACCAAGAGAAAATATTTCAAAAGAAATAAAGTTATTGGCAGCTGCTAAAAATATTGGTAAATTGGATATAGTGTGGCGGTCAAACTTAGGAGAAAAGGGTCGACTTCAAACCAGTCAACTGCAAAGAATGACTCCTGACTATGGAGATATAAGATTAACATTTGAAAACTTGCCTAACAGGATAACTGAACATGAACCTTTTGATTTCAAATGTAAAATAGTTAATGCTAGTGAAAGAACACTAGATCTAATTCTAAAGTTGCGCTCACTGCAAGACACCAGCCTACTATGGTGTGGTATTTCCAACAGAAGACTGGGATCTTTGGAGCCTGGAAAATCAGTTTTTGTAGATTTGTCAGCGGTGCCTATCAACACTGGCTTACACAATATTACTGGAGTTTCTTTGGTAGACTTGTTTCTAAAGAGAACATATGATTATGATGATTTAGCATCTGTATATGTTTATTAATGTAAAATGTGTATAATTACTTATTTAAATTGTAGCTGTGATAATTTTAAGATGAATATTCATTTACAAATTGTTAAATTAAATTTTTATTAAGATAAATATGAGTAATATGTCCTTAATATATCTGAATCATTACCTGTATAAAGTGTACATAAAATAATTTATGATAATAAACACTGAGTAAAGTGTTTTATTTTATTCATTAGTACACTACAATAGACATAATAAATTATTAAAAGAAACAAAAAACCCGTCTGTGTGAAACAAATATTAACTGAAAAGAGAAAAACAAGCTTTTTAATCTATAGAATTTGGAATATGACTTGAATGTTATAAGGTCTTGCAGTTGGGGACAAACCGATAATCTAAGTATGTGTTTTTTTTAGTATTTGTTTATCCCCGACTGCAATACCTTATAACATTCAAGTTATATTCCAAATTCTATAGATTAAAAAGCTTGATTTTCTCTTTTCAGTTAATATTTGTTTTACGCAGTCGGGTTTTTTGTTTCTTTTAATACTTAATTAAATTTATTTCAGACCTTTTAGTTTTATACATAATGATTTGCATGTATTAGTAAGTAAATGAGCGGTAAGGTACAGTAACGCTAACAACCATCGCAACTCTGTGAGTTACGTACGGTAACCGCTCAGAGTCCTATACCTACTGGCCTTGCAATAAACATGTTTTTTTGCAGTTTACGTCAAAATTTTAGCACAAAAGTATTACAATATATACATATATGGAATGGGCTGTTCACAAGCTTTCATTTGATACCCAAATTGTTGTAATAACGATTTTTTTGTTTTTAATACCCCCCTCTTTTCTTATCCGTAGATGCCATATAAAAATAATATACCCTATGACACTCCCACAGTTCAGACGAATCTAACGACCCCTCATATGCTTAAATCCGTCAAGCCGTTTAGGCTGCAGAGCGTGCCAAAGAAATAGAAATACATACATACACTCGAAAAACATAACCCTCCTTCCGGGTCGGTCGGGTAAAAACTATACAATATACTGAGTGTGACGGAAAGGGTCGGAAGGGAAAGTTATGTGGTATTATATTACTCTTTGGGGAAAGTGTTGATAGGCACATCCGAAAGGGGTGAAAAAGTGGATAAGAGCTCGTTCCCACTATGTCGTGTGTCGGATTCCGATTTTAATCGGGTTTCGGCGCCTCTTTTCACACTAGTCGGCTGTCGGCCACGACCGCAGCTGGTGCCATTAGTTTGGTTGTATTCTTGTACACGATGGACGTCGACGAAGCTTTTGTTGTGATGTATTATTTGCGAAGGAAACGAAAGACAGCTAAAAATAGAAGATATTGGGTGCACCCAATTCTGAGGGAAAGATTTACTTTGGGAATATTTCAGAACTTAATAACTGAACTAAGAAGTGACGACGTTAAGAATGTCAATAACTACATTCAACGATCTATTGTCTCGTATATCAGGGAGCATAAACTATCAAAATACAAGTCACAAGGGGGTGCGGCGCGGGCGGGGTCGGCCCGACATCCGGCAAATGTGAACAGTGCCATATGCGAGCGTTGATCCGACACGATTTTTTTCCGGACGGGAGGGCTGACAAAACACACGATATTTTTTGTCGGATACGACACAAAATCGTTGTCCGACGAGTGTGAATAGCTTCATATAAAATATTCTGCCGCTACGACACACGATAAAAAATCGTCCCGACAGACGACATAGTGGGAACGAGCTCTTACTGTTATGTATATCTATACCTACACTTTCCGTTACACCTGTATAGATTTACATAATACTTATTTTTACCACGTTACGGACTTCTTTTTGCCAAATATTTATTTTTATATACAAAAAAAATACGTATAAATATTGCTGAACTAAAGAGACAAGCGTGATATTTCAAAAAGTCAGAAGTTCTGCTATTCATCGATAGATGGCAAAACTAAAAAGTATCACCGCTGTGCCGGTCGGAGTGGGGGGTGTTAGGTTATTTTCGTTACGGAATTTCTGGATTCGGTCTCCACGCTCAAGGCCCGCGATAGAAGCTATGCAATAGCTTAAAACATTCATAACACAATGTGCCAAGTAGGTAAACTTTTGCGGTCGCGAATCACTGAAATATTTGGCCATGTTGTTCTACGAAGGTGGAAAATAGTGATCAATCAAAGATGAACAATACATGACTGACCGGTAGGGACACTAGGGAACAGTGTTTTCCTGACAGATTTAGAATAGAATAATTGTTATGCTAATATTATATGCTAATGCATAATTATATGCTACAAAATGGGGTCCGACTCATCATAATAATATGTTGTCTATACTAATTATGAATCTCGGGATCTCGGAACGTTTTTTCCGATATTACAATACCTATCGGAATTAAGTGATCCAATATCGGAATCAGATATTTTTAAGCTATTGCATAGCTTCTATCGCGGGCCTTGAGCGTGGAGACCGAATCCAGAAATTCCGTAACGAAAATAACCTAACACCCCCCACTCCGACCGGCACAGCGGTGATACTGTTTGCATTGAATAGGATCCGAAAGTACTGAACCGATTTCAAACATTCTTTCACTGTTGGGAAGCTATACAATCCCCGGTTGACAAAGGCCATATTATATTTTCAAAAAAATTAGGGATCCTTACTAAAACTCCAATAATGTAACCCAAAGTGTAAAAAAATTACCTAAAATATTCATTACATCGCGTGCGCTGCGAAAACTATTGATGATAGAATAAAATAATGTACTAGTTACGACTTTGTAGAACACATTATTATTTACAAAAAGTGTCGCGTTACCATATGTCTAACTGGTCTAACTATTATAGTTATGCCACAATAAGTGTTTTTCTATTTTAAAAATTTAATTGAATTGCCGCCGCTAGAAAAGGCTCTTTATTTGTATTTTGGTATTAATCCTTATCAAAATAAATTACTTAATATTCAAGACTGCTTCAATACCTTTATATAACATTTTGAATTATTCAATTCGGACATTCCATTCAAAAGATATCACGAGTTTAAAAATATAGGTATTAACAAAGATTTTCATAGGGCATCGTGCCTCTACCCAGATGGATAATCCGCCTTACTAAAGCATGACATTTAATTTCACTCCGCTTGAGGGGCTCCCTGAGCAAATCGCTCTCAGTTCGTACTGCGCACGGCTGTCAAATACTGTCAATTCTGGCTTGTTTATTTCATGTTGCCATAGAGGCGACTATCCTTCTGGACGTTTTAAATTCTTTGGGTATTAACAGAAAAATCACGTCACTGGGGTACGGGCCGTACGGGAGTAATCTCTTTGCGTGTGGCTCAGTGTTTATTAATTATTAATAATTAAAAAATTAATAATTGCTTATAACATACCTATAAAGTATTAAATTTACTATTTATTAACCACGCCCCGGCCGAATATTTAATCTTATACAATCAATACCTGAGCAGGTTGCGGTCAAAACGTGATAAGTCACAACGTCACAACAACTCATAAAAAAAGTCTTCTAGTCCTATGTCTCTTAAGGTCTACTTCATCAATCCCGTGTTTTATTTTGACTTCTATGAAGTTATAACAGTGTCATCTGCCCCCCTAGACAAGATGGTTGTCGACAATCGTCATCGTTAGTAAATGATCAACCTATGTATGAGATTGACACCTGCCACACCCATTGTATAGTAAAACCAAAATACCCAATACCAGTTTACCCACATAATGGGGTAAAAGTGTAAATATGGCAGTATTAATTGTATGTAGCTTTCTTCTTCGCCATTCGCTGACAGCAAATCTATAGGTATCCTCAATCTACGGAACAAGATTTATACCACAGACCACTATAGGGGATACTACGTATATTTTGATTTATACCTTTAAGAAGTTTGTAGAAAAAGCTTTTCTTCTTCTTATTTTTAATTTTGGCAACCAAGCCCAAATTAGGGCTCATTTCTGCCAGTGTCGAGTTATATTATAGTATCCAGTCACAAAATCACTTCACATTATAGTCCTCAGTCAGTCACCGTCCATAAAAGTCATGTTTTACTACAATGGTGGTCATTGTACTAAAACTCTTCACGGACATTTTGAGACAACTTGAAAAGTAACGATACACATAATTCATTTCATTTCACTTCACTGGTGCACATGGATGATCTTTATTGGGTAAAATACCACCAATAATACACAATAAAACTCAAAATACACAAATTTATTAAAATAAAAATGAAAATGCTACGTCACTCTGCAAGTTCCCGCCAAAAAGTCCCGAAAAAGCTTTTAACTCGCTGTTCTAATTTAAATGTTTTAAATTTTAATATTCTTACATCTTGTCCACAGATAAATATTATATAAAGTTATATTGTGATTATCTGAAGCTTTGTTGTGTGTACTGTACACCTGTCAGTGCTGCCAATTTAGCATAAATTATGCTAAATTTGGCATATTTTCTTCTTGTTTAGCATATTTTTTCAACTTTTAGCATATAGCATAATTATTCCGCACATTATTATGAACCGTAAAAAGAATGTGAATCACAATCTTCCCTTAAACAAAAGTCGATAGGTATCGATAATGCCATCAATATTATTCACTGTACTATGGGATTCCCCTAGTATTTTCTTGTACCATAGACAAAAAGCGTCTTGTCTTGATTCGACGTATTATCCTTGGTAGTCAGGTAAAACAATATGTCAAAAATATGGCCATTTTCTTCCCTGAAAAGCATAGACCACCGTGTTAATGACTTATATTCGAGCTACAGAGATCGTTTCATGCAAATGTAATTCTGGGTTATTTTAGTACATGACTATGTATACATGCGACGCCAAGTTACCTTGTTATTACTAAGCATTTGAAATTAAATTTACACTTAATTTTTCACTGAAATAACTTAGCATATTTTTTGGCATATTTTGCAGGGTTTAGCATATTTTTAGCATTTTTTTTTACACTAGCTTAGCATATTTTGAAGAAACCTTGTTGGCAACACTGACACCTGTACCACAGTTTTACTTTACTGTACACTACACTGGTGCTTACACACAAATTCTGATGTGGTCCAATCATGTCGAGTGGAAGTGTGACTTTATTATCTTAGATAATTTCCAACCGAGTATTTTATGTGGATAAAGTGTTAAAATAATCGTCCAAAAATATGGCATATCAAACTATTTTACAGGAGTATATGCTTATACCACCTGTGACGAGAGCATATACAACCGCTTGTGTTGTCACTACACTGGCTGTTGTAAGTGTTGCTGAAATTATGTATCAATTTATGATGAAACTAAAAAATTACTATTTACACATGTTCATTTTATTGCAGCAACTTGATTTAGTGTCACCGTTTCAACTATATTTTAACCCTATGCTTATATTAAAGAAATGGGAATTGTGGAGGTTCATTACAACTTTCCTATTCTTTGGAAACTTAGGGTTCAACTTTTTCTTCAATATGATATTTACATACAGATATTGTCGAATGTTAGAGGAGGGATCATTTAGAGGAAGAACAGCCGATTTTATTGTAATGTTTATTTTTGGAGGTGTTCTCATGATTGTATCCTTTTGAAAATGTTCATACAAATACAAATTTGAGTCGTTTAAATTCCTAACAAGTGTTGGCATATCATTTTTATCTTATAACCTGTTGGTTCTCGTGAGGGATGTGCATCCTGTTATCATCATCATCAGCCTATAATGTCCCACTGCGGAGCATAGGCCTCCTTTCACAAATGAGGGTGAAAGGGACTGGGCAGATACTCCACCACGCGTGCCCACTGTGGATCGGTGGAGGTATGCTAGTGGGCAACCTACTTCTGGAGTTTTCAAGCCGCCTAGAAGGCCTCCAACTAGCTTAATGAATACCACAATTAAGGTATAACCGAGACCAACCACTTTATATGCCTTCTGAAATGCTTGATTTGAAATACCACTTGGTGGTCACCCATCCAGGTACTGACCACGACGTCAGTAGCTTAACTTGCAGATTGATTAAGGATGGCTTATCATGCTACACCACTAGCGCTTCTAATACTAACAATCCTATACTCACAATTAATATCATTGTTATTTTTTTATTGCCATAGAAAGGATGCCCAAATAGCTTGCAATGCAAATTTTGTGCTTTGAATAAAAATATCTCAACTCATGGAATTGAGGCTGTTGTTGTTGCTTGCTAGTAATG
The DNA here is from genome assembly GCA_947623365.1 of Achlya flavicornis. NCBI lineage: Eukaryota > Metazoa > Arthropoda > Insecta > Lepidoptera > Drepanidae > Achlya > Achlya flavicornis. The sequence continues at coordinate 8,703,979 of OX392467.1, forward strand.
GTGTTCCATGGTGGCCTAAGCATTGTTTGGCAAAGAATTGATTATTGATATTTCACCTCAAGCAATATGTTAATTAGTGTATTTTTGGTTATTTCCTAACTTGACTATATTACTATTACTTGATTACACATATTTTTACCTATTGATGGATACATTTCAGATTCATACATTTTAGTGGTGAAAATACTAAAAAGTCTTTGTTTCCCAGATAAGTAATATAGGTACTAAGTCATACTAATAAATTTAAACATATTTACAACCAGAGTCAGGACAAACAGACATGTACAGAAACAAATATAAAGGATACCAGTTGAAGGTTTGCAGCTAAAAAGCAAATTCCACTAGCGGGATAAAACTAGCTAGATATTATTTCATTTCACCTAACTATAGGTGCTAAAATTGGTTTTAATTCATTGAATCATGGTTAGAAAATAATCAATGGGATGTGCATCCCTTGCGAGAACCAACAGGTTGATGAAATAAACATATATATAAAATAGAAACATCCTACCACTTTCATCATGTATTTTTCTTTTCTGTGATTGACCTTAATTTGTGCTTTTGCTTTACAATCTTTAATTAGGATGCAATGATGTCACATTGAAAAATGCATTTCCTTAATAAATTTAAACAGCTGTGTGCTTTCTTTGTTAATCTATTATTTTTAGGTCAGGCATTTACAATTATGATTGTTTATGTGTGGTCACGTCGCAATATCTTTGTACGAATGAACTTCTTTGGATTGATGAATTTTCAGGTAGGTACTTTTATCAGGTCTTATAGTATGGGTATTTGGGTAAGAGTAACTTTATTTGATCCTGGAAAATACACTCAACATGTTCTTTTATTTATTTGCAGGCTCCATACCTCCCCTGGGTATTATTAGGTTTCTCAGTTTTACTTGGCAATGCAATATCTGTAGATTTGGTTGGAATGGCTGTTGGCCATATCTACTTCTTCATGGAAGATGTATTGCCAAGACAGAGAGGAGGTCAGAGGCTATTGAAAACACCAAAGTTCCTGTAAGTCTTGTAATATTTTACGTTGAATAATTTTTGAGAATTTATATCTGATAAAATTTACCACCTATCATACTAGAATACGCCCTGCGGTTTTACCCTCGTTCCCGAGGTACCTTTTCTTTTCCCAGGATAGAAAGTATACTATTTATTAATCCCTCTCATTGCAGGAATGAAAATAATCTAATTTTATTATTCCAGAAAAAAACTATTTGATCCACCACCAGAGGAACCAGATTATGTACCCCTCCCTGAAATGGCCGATATTCGACCTGGTGGATTCGATTGGGGCCGGCAAAACAACCCTGCTAATGATAACAGATGAACAAATATTACCTACCTAAATCATAATAAATGTATATAATCATGAAACTGAGGATAAAAAAAATAAAACCAATCAATTCATTTAAGCTTTAAATTTTACAATAATACCTACTACTTCAAACATCGTCGCTAGGGCATCGAGAACCGGCCATATTTTGAGTACCGGTTTTTTCGGTTCCGATTCTGGATACCAGGTTTTTTCAGATCCATTATTAATGTAATATAAACTTTTGCTCTTTTTATTAATTTATCATCAAAAAGATTATAGGTACCTAGTATAATAATAACAATAAAATTGTTTTCTATGATCGAATATGAAGTAGAATGACAATGAAATAGTGAATTCGGAATCAAAGCTTTTGATTAAAATAACATAAATGTACCTAATCAAGTCTTTTAACAATCCAGTTTTTCAAATAAAAATATACCTTATAATATAATAATATATATAAAATACTAGCTGCCCGGTGCGACTTCGTTCGCGTGGTGCTACCCTACTCTATGGTGCTACCCTACCCTACCTTACCCCACCTTACCCTACTCTACCCTACCCTACGCTACGCTACCCTACCCTACGCTACGCTACGCTACCCTATCCTACCCTACCCTACGCTACCCTACCCTACCCTACGCTACGCTACCCTACCGTACCCTACCCTACCCTACCCTACCCTACCCTACCCTACTTTCTTTGCTTTAAACCTCACGGAGCCCGAGACCTTTCCAACGAATGCAAAACCGTGGAAATCGGTTCGTGCGTTCTGGAGTTATAGCGTCAGGAAGGAAAACCCGACTTATTTTATATAGTAGATAATATGATGTATGTATGGAATTCCTGATGGCCTGTGCGCTTGGATTTCCGATTTCCTGAGTGAACGGTCTATACGAGTGGTCATAGACGGGTGCTCGTCGGACCTCTTGGCAATCAATGCCGGAGTTCCTCAGGGATCAGTTTTCTCTGCAACCTTATTTCTGCTGCATATCAACGATCTGTTAAAACCCGGTATCTTTGGGTACGCAGACGACAGCACTGTTGGAGAGAGCTACATTTCCAGCGCCCGAGCCACTAGTGACGAGATCCAATTGTTTCGAGAGGCCATGGTTGAGCGTTTGAACGTGACCTTACAGGCAGTCTCTGATTGGGGCAAAGCCAATCTGGTCACGTTTAACGCCTCCAAGACACAGGCATGTCTTTTCACCGCCAAACGGAGTCCTTACCATCAGGCTCTTACTTTCCAAAATATATCCTTGCCAATATGCGATCGGCTTGATCTCCTAGGCATAACATTAACAGCCAAAATAAACTTTGGCTGTTCTATTGAGTCGAAGGCAAATTTTCACCCGTACGTTGTTGACATACCGAAAATACGGACACAGCGTTTTGCATCCTCATTTATAATGCGGACAGCAAGGGAGTGGAACTTGCTTCCGGCGTCTGTGTTTCCTGACGCCTACAGTCTAGGAACTTTCAAGGCCAGAGTGAATAGGTTTCTTCTGGGTAAGCGTGTTTCATCTTAGGCTTCGTCATCGCCCCTTATGGTAGGTAAGTGGCCAAACGCAAGACCATTTAATTAAAAAAAAAAAAAAAAAAAAAAAAAAAGATGTCCAGATAAGGATGGTGAAATGGCAACAAGAGCTGGAGAGAGCTTGGAAATTAGATGAACTAAAACTGAACACATGTTCTGCGATTTTGGTGGTCTCTCTACTTTCGCGCCTATTTTACTTGATGGAGTTACAGTACCAGTCTTCTACGACTTCTGGTACCTCGGTTCACAAATGCAGAACGATGGTAATAATAACCGTGTTATAAAGTAGAGTATCATCTCAGGTTGGATGAAATGGCGACCGGTTATTATTGCAAACCTCAGAACCGGGAATTCTACTACAGGGAAAAAAAAACTACTGACTAGATCTCGTTCAAACCAATTTTCGGTGGAAGTTTGCATCGTAATGTACATCATATATTTTTTTTAGTTTTATCATTCTCTTATCACAAAAAACTGGTAATTTTCTAGTTTAACTGTCTAAACCTTACGCGTATGCCAAATTTGAAAACGATGCTATCAACCGTTGAGGACATGCATCATGAAGACACGACCCTGGCTGCAGCATCACCAAAAACTGGTAATATACTTGTCTAACTCTCTAAACCTTACGCGTATGCCAAATTTTAAGACGATGCTATCAACCGTTGAGGACTTTCCTCATGAAGACACGACCCTGGCTGCAGCATCACCAAAAACTGGTAATTTACTAGTTTAACTCTCTATATCTTACGGGTATGCCAAATTTGAAGACGATGCTATCAACCCTTGAGGACTTGCCTCATGAAGACACGATCCTGACTGCAGCATCACAAAAAACTGGTAAATTTCTAGTTTAACTGTCTAAACCTTACGCGTATGCCAAATTTGAAGACGATGCTATCAACCGTTGAGGACTTGCCTCATGAAGACACGACCATGGCTGCAACATCACCAAAAACTGGTAATATACTTGTTTAACTCTCTCAACCTTACGCGTATGCCAAATTTTAGGACGATGCTATCAACCGTTTAGGACTTTCAAATCGCGATTTGACACGCACCGTAGGAAGACTCGACGTAGGCGGAATCACCGTAGAAGGAACGCGACGTAGAGCTACGCGCGACGTAAACGGAATAACTCTTTCCGACGACTACGAACCCTAGGATTTGCCAGTAGTATAGCACCTAACTCTGACTCGAGCTCAGCAAACAAATATGTTAAGATATAATATTACTACGTATAATAATATTTTTTTATCATTGTACATTGCTTTATTCCCAAAACTAACATTTACTATGTATTATTGCTAAAACCTAGCTCGTACGTGTACCAATATCTAAAGGTAAAAATTTTTATTCGTCTGAGGTAATCCCCGAAAAATTACATACCTATTTTATATCAATCGTAACATTTACCAGCTCATGTTGGTAAATCCTCAGATGTACTCGTAAAACTTAGGATCTACCGGTTATTGGTCTCATACAGTAACATTATCTATATATATAAAAATCAATGCCACTTTTCGTTGTAATTTTATAACTCAAGAACTGGCTCACCTATCCAAACCAAATGTTTAGGCTTTGTTCGGACTATTTAGTAGATGGTTTATGTGAAGTTTGCACAAAATCGGTCGAGCGGTTCTTCATTTATTAAATTTTTTGTAACAAATGAATTCAATAAAAGGCGGATCATTTTGTTAAATGGGGATTTTGCTGTCAAATTTAAACTTTTTTCAGATGGGGATTGTGCTGTCAAATTGAAACTTTTTTCAGTGTTGACAGTACAAGCATGTTGTTATGTCATTCATTTCTGTCATTTCATTTTGGACGATTAAAGCTTGCAGTCGATAATATAACCAAGATACCCACTGCAGCGCCATCTGCCGGGCTGATTTGTGAATCTAATGTGATGGTTGAGATAGTGTAGGTAGGGTAGGAGAGTAGGGTACGGTAGGGTAGGGTAGCACCACGCGAACGAAGTCGCGCCGGGCAGCTAGTATTATAATACTTTTATGCAACCATTTTGACGCAGTTACCGTCCGTAACAGTTTGCGATGGTTTTCAGAAATAATAACTCGATGTTAACTTTACTGTACCGCTCATTTAACTTAACTAAACAACCCGTTCATTAGTAAAACTAAAATGTCTTAATATAAATTAAATAACGCACAAACCCGACAACATAAAATAAGCCACAAATATTACAAATACCTTGTGCAAAAACCTTATACCTATTTATCAAATTCCGCCATTTTTCGGTCGTTCGTCGGTATACAGGATGCACTACGTTGCAGATGCAGATGATAATTGAGGCTAACACCCCATACAAATGGTAAATACTCATTTTTGAGCTACACAACTAATTTAGGTAATTCAGACATCATATGGCAAGCTTTTTTGTACTGTTTGATCGCAATCTCACTGTGGTAAGTGATGATGTGGCCGACAGATTTTCAACTTGAGCCAGGCAGGAGGGTACTAAAAAGTACCCTACCACCGTGCTATGGTTTCCTCACGATGTTTTCCTTCACCGAAAAACTGAGCTAAAATAATAGTGGCGAAATTAAACCCTCTTTTTATTGCGAGTGGTTTCGTGTTGCGGGTGCAAGCAAGAGAGGACATGGGTGGCAGGCGGACCTAGCGGGGCGCCGCCCGCCCGCGCCGCGCCACTCTCCGCCGCCCACCGCTCTTCGTCTCCGATGCGCCGCCTGCTCACAACTCTCATTGAGCCATTCAAATATGAGACATCTCCGCAGTAACTGTGTCCACTCAACCTAAGCGGAGATCAGTGGCTCGATTCTCGTAACAAAACGTCATCGGTGTCGTAGCGACAACAAGTATAAATTGTAAAAAACATTCAAACGTGTATATGCCTCAATAATTTGTCTTTCTATAGGATGTCGCTACAACATCGTTGAAGTTTGTTACGAGAATCGAGCCACAGTACCACTAAATGTTTCACAGTACTTGCTAGCAAGTGACTATCGATTACGGTAACGTAAGAAAGTCATGGCAGGGGTATAGGGTAGCAAAAAAGCCAAGGATAACTGACAGTACTCCAGTATTTATTCAGCTAAACAGGTTATGTGTACAGATCAAATAAACATCACAGCAATTTTAAATATCAAAGAATTTGCCTTTAGATTGTGATCATATTGGTAACCATCAATTCCACGAGAATTTGAACTGGATTTAAGAAAAGGCAACATACTAATATTGAACATAGATTATGAACTTAATTTATATTATAGAAAAATTGTAAAAGCAAATAGAAAAGTTTTAATTAAATAGAACTGTTGGCGGGTTCTGATATTTGTTTCGTGTGTTGGATAATAGTTTTGAATATGGTTTTGTAACATTTATTACACCTAGTAACAACAATAGTTAAACCTAACATCAGTCTTCACTCATATATCAAAACATATTGAAAACGTACATTATTTCACACCAGCGCGACATACGGCTTAATAAGAAAATCATCTCAGCTGATAAAGACGACTGCCCATTTAGTAATGATAATATAATAAAGCGGAAGAGTTTTTTTGGTTTGTTTAAACGGGCTTACCACTGGAACTACCAGTCGGATTTGAAATATTCTTTCTAATAGAAAGCTACCTACAGTATCCCCGACTATTATAGGCTACTTTTTATCACGGGAATGCGGGTGAAACCGCTCGAGCCAGCTAGTTTAGTAATAATTCGAAAACATTTTTCTTCATCTTGAATCAAAAATAATTTGAATTGATTTCGTTAACTTTATATCTGTAACGTCATAAGAAGGTAGTTAGTTCATTTTCTTGTGAAATATGGAAGCATTATTACAAATCTATTTTTGAAATTAAAAGCATGAGCCATCAATTAGCAAAATAAACCTGTTATAATTTTATCATTGTGGTTTGCCTCAAATCAATATAAACGAATTTATACAAATAATAATGTCCATAACCGAGCGACTGCATCAGTTTGTTGCAGTCGAATTTTAAATATTATCAATGCCTTATAGTCTAATCAGAGCGAAAAGAGAATATTCATTGCTGGCTGTTACTTGCAGACTTTCTATACTCACATATATATTTTTAGTGGCGGTAAATGACGCGATGAGATTTATGAAATAAGATCACCTATTCCTCATGAAAGCGCGCTAATGCGTAGAATTGGTTCATATCACTGTCGCCTCGCGACATTGTTGATAACGATACAAAAACAACTGTAATTCATTCAACTCTGCTATAAATGTGGCGCCATGACTCAAATCCTACGACCATAACATCACCATAGAAATAATAACTATTGCTACGCTTAATTACAGAACCTGTGCAAGCGAGAGGGCAACACTAACATTCGTAGAAAAGCTGTGAGGGCGAGATTAACAATAACAGTTCAATAATAGACATTCTTCTTGCTTGATGAACGCAGTAGATATACTTGCCACTCGCTTCCCCGAATGAGCATTACATAAGAAAAATAACGAAGTATATTAAAAAGTGTTTATCGAAGGCTTTATCACAATCATAAATAACAAAGATATCTGACATCTCTCCTTTATAGCAATTAAATCATTATGTTTTCAAACCTATAAAAATATTTTTACTACAATTATTTCTTATAATTTTGATTCTTGTGGATCAGAGAACACTCAAATCAACATTATGAGAGTAGTCTTCCGAGCTGTTCAGACAACATTAACTAAATCACTATAATTTATATGGACACTCAGATCAAATCTCAGTATTAATAATTACATTCGTAATACACCCATGAAAGGTATAAGAAATGCATATTTCTTTATCAATAATTAAATATTAAAGGGTAACAACATAGCTATCAGCACGCGTGGCCCTTGACTCAATCGCTTTTTGTACGCGCCTCCAGACTTCCCTTTCCTGGCCAAATGTGAAAAATTTACCATGATGTTTATCTTACAAATAAGTGAATTAGATTTTAAAATTATAATAATCATTGCAACAACAATATTTTGTCCAAGTTCCATACTTTTGGTGTAGTTTATCATCTTACTAATTTTGAGGTTATCTGGATTGAAACAAAATGTACCTAATTAAATCACATGGGGACATTTTCATAGCGCTACGATTGCCAGTAGCACCGTTATGTCGTCTGGTTTCCCGCCTGCAAACAAATAAGTTTAAGTTAGTATCTAGGGGAAGTGGGGCAGATTCATACAAGGGATACCTTCATACACTAGATACATCTGTAGCTAGGCGTACATCTACAGAATGATGAATGACATAGCTTACTTATGCGTGTATGACGGAGTTTGTGAGCAGTCGATGTGAAATGCGCATCGGTGTGACACGGAATGTGATTCGCCCACGCGTAAGTAATTTAATAACCTCACTTTTAACGTCTTTTTGTAATAAAAGCTGCTATCTAGATTATTCAGTTATAATTTATTCAAAAGATAATTGGTTCAAGTTTGTGACTTGATCTGTGAATAATTCTATACATATATGGTTGCCTTTTGTGTAAAAATCTTTGTATTTCATTTTTTGTGATGGGGTAGGTTCATACATAAGTGTACGGGGCACATTCATACTGTATGAATGTGCCCTATTTTTTATTTTAGTTTGTGAAATTGATATAATTAATTTTGTTTTGCAGATTATAGATTATATACGAAATTACAAGAAAAATGGAACTAGGAGTGAAGAGGTGGACGAACGGGCCCCTTAAAAAGGAAGCTAAAGCAATATTGCAAACGGAATTCGTTTTTTCGAATTTATAGCAGATCTTATGCAATTCATCAAATCCGAATCTTTTATATTAATTGAATTGTATATTATGCGTGTCTATTTTAACAATAAATATTGGAATTCCGTTAGTAGTCGCGCCGTTCACGCAAGTTCTCAATAGCGCTGGCTGTTTTGAATGTATTTTTTTAACGTTTTTTTTTTTCATTATGATTATTTTCTTCATTTTTTTTCGCTTCGCTGTTGATCCTGACCCTCTATATAATTATACCGCGCCATTTAATATACTTTTATTTAAATTCATGAGAAATATATCGCCAAACACCACCTACAAACAGATAAACATACAGTTACAAAATTTAACAACATTACACTATATTTTAACTACGGTGTAAGTGCAGTGCAAACGTCTCCGCAACTTGGGTGGGTGGTAGCTATAAGTCCTCAAATACATCGATTCCCGCGAGATCAGCGCATATCAACGGCCACAGGGTGAATCCTGTGCCCGGCGTGATAAGTTAGCAATATTGCTTTAGCTTCCTTCTTAGCCCCCCTGGCAATGAAAGCTATCGATGAAGTTTTGTAAAACAATCTCTCTTTAGGAAAATCAGCGGTCAATAATAGAGTTAATTTGCAAACTTTACAAAGCCGTATCAAAAAATTATGCGGGTTTCGAATGTAAATTTGCATCGTGGCAAGTATTTACAAAAACAGAAGAAGATCTTTTGAATAAATATATCTTAGAGTGGTAGATGAACTACGGACTGACATGCGTCCAAGTTAAAAAACTATTATTGCTTTTGTTTTCCTGAACATTGGTTTTGATACTTTGATTTTGATAAATAAATTAACACTTCATGCACAACTTTCGTGTTTTTTCACATGTATGAATCTGCCCCATAGCCTGTGTTTTTAAGTTCTACAAAAAGTGTATTTATTTACAAAAATTTCATGTTATTGATATACAGTCAGATAATAAGACTATTATTTTTTATGAATCGATATGAAAGAAAGAAAAATATTTTATTTTTTGCCCCCCATTCGATGCATAAAAAACATTAACAAAAATTAAAACAAACAAGCAAAGAAAATTACACAATACAATAAAAATAATAATAAAAAAAAGTAAAAAACACCAGAACCTAACGGTGATGCCAACCATATCTTTATATATAAAATTCTACTGTACGTATGTATGTCACTGAACTCTATATACGATTTTTTTTATGCGTTTGGGTGGCGCCCTGGATGGTTTAGATTCATAAATAAGCCCGGCAGATGGCGCTGCAGTCGGTGTAGGGTAGGGTAGGGTAGCACCACGCGAACGTAGTTGCGCCGGGCAGCTAGTATATACATTGATATAGATATCAATACCCGAGAGAATTCTATAAGACACAACACAAAAACTGTATGGAGATGCCCCACCATCCCCTACACTACTGAAAAAAAAAAACGAGTGAGTGAACTAATCAAAATCAAATCAGTAATTGTAGAAACAGCCACATATCAGTAGATTGAAAATTCAAATTCAAAAAGTATTTATTATATTTAGGCCCCGATAAGGCACTTACTTACAAATGACTCTACACCGGTTCCAAATACAACTTGAACTGAGAAGACTCCATAAAGAATAGAATTTATCAAAACTGTCAAGGATTAAAAATGACTTACCGATAGCATCGATGCCGTTTTGGCGTGCGCTCTTAGCGAAGGGCGACATATAGCAGCCGTCGAAGGAAAGGTTTCTCGCCATCCACGCAATGGAATTGGCGACAGCCTGCAGCTCGTCTGCGAGCGAGTGGTGGCCCGCGCCGGCCGCGCCCCGCGCCTGCGCCCGACGCATCTCCGCCACCAGCACGGGCTCTGGCACGTTGTCGAACACGCCGTCGGTGGCCACTAGGATTACGTCGCCGCATTCCACGGGGAACTCCGATGTGTCTGCCGACTCTGGCCTAGAGAAGGAAACCTTTTATATTAAATATTTATCCTTACTTATTATTATTAGGGCAGGACCCCCGGTTGTGGCCACTTGCAATTTGATGATGCGTTGAAGCCTCACTCGTTTATTGTCTATAGTAAACTGAACTTTACGAGCAATTGTTGTGACGCCGTAAATATATAGGAACTTTTTTGTGGCACTGTAAAAGCCAAGGTAAAAGCAAATTAATAATTTCCTTTACTCTCTTAGGCGCCGAGCCCAGAGAAGAGTTCCGAGTTCTGAGTTCCGCTGTGGTTCCGCGTTCACTGTAATCTATTGTATATACGCGGCGCCTTTGATCATTGCACACAGAGAACTCGTCGTTCAAGAGAGCGCGAGTTCTTTCTGAGTTCCATTTTCTAAAGCTGGCAATTGAGGTGACACGTCTGAGCTATCACTGTCTTATTTACTGAGTGACACAAGGCAGAAAGGACAATGGGCATTCTGGCCCATGAGCGGCCACTAATGAAACTTAAGTAAGGCCAATGAGACGAGATAAAGAATGTAAACAAAGAAATAATCTCTTCCCCTTGGACCAAGAAAGTGTGTGTGTGTGTGTGTACGACAGTGCGTAAGTGAAGCACCGGGATCAATGTAAGTGCGTCAGCGTTGGATCCAGCGATCCAGTACCTACAGTAAATATTTCACAGTAATAAGCTTCATATTTGTATTATATATATATACTAGCTTCTGCCCGCGGCTTCGCCCGCGTGGCCTACAGGAAACAAATGACATATTTTTCTTCAAAAACAAACGTAATAAGTGCTCTCACTCCCTCTCAATAGTTTTTTTTTCTTGTTTAAGCCCTTTTGACTCTGTTAGGTATCTCCCATTTCGAAAAAACTATGATACACGTGACCTTTCTTAGTGGATACTTATACTTCACAAAGAACACACCCTCAAAATTTTATGTCTCTAGGACCAGCGGTTTAGGCTGTGCGTTGATATATCAATCAGTCAGTCAGGAATTTTATATTCTGATGACTATATTGGCTATTTTATTCCAATTTTTTTTATTTACAAAATAAAGTATTAATAATAATACACAATCATAAAAACGCATGAAATAACCAAGAACTTAAATTACGTGTGTAATAATATGTTTTACAGAAAATTCAACCCCCGTTTCACCCTCTTAACCCCTATGAGAGTGAAACGGGAGTTGGAATTACAAAAAACCCTTTCATATTTGATACGTACACTTCACAAAGAACACACCCTCCAAATTTCATGTCTCTAAGACCTGCGGTTTAAGCTGTGCAATACTGTGCATTGATATATCAGTGACTTCCCATACACAAATTCATCCTGCTTTTCATCCCTTCGAGGGTGGATTATCAAAAACGCTAAGACACGTATGAATTAATTTTCAGTCTTCAGCCTAAACACAAAATTTGAAGATCCTAACTTCAAAACTGACGGACTTTCATCCCCTATTTTACCGCCTTAGGGGTGGAATTTCGAAAAACCCTTTCTTAGTGGATACCGACTCTTCACAAAGAATACAATCTCCAAATTTCATGTATCTAGGACCAGCGGTTTAGGCTGTGCGTTGATATATCTGTCAGTCAGTCAGGACTTTGAATTTTATATTGTGGTATTTATATTTTTTTTCAAAACATTTTTTTTATTTACAAAATACGCAATCATAAAAAAGCATGTAAAAACCAAGAACTTACGGGTAATAATATGTTTCACAGACAAATTAACCCCCGTTTAACCTTCTTAGGGGTGGAGTTTCGAAAAATCCATTCATATTTGATACGTACAGTGTACACTTCCCAAAGAACAAACCCTTCAATTTTCATGTCTCTAAGACCAGCAGTTTAAGCTGTGCGTTGATATATCAATCAGTGATTTTCCATACACAACTTCATCCTGCTTTTCATCCCTTCGAGGGTGGATTATCAAAAAAAAGCGTATGAATTAATTTTCAGTTTTCTGCTTAAACACAAAATTTGAAGATCCTAACTTCAAAACCGACGGACTTTCATACAAACTTTCATCCCCTATTTTACCCCCTCAGGGGTGGAATTTCGAAAAACCCTTTCTTGGTGCTTACTTACACTTCGCAAAGCACACAACCTACAAATTTCATGTCTGTAGGACCAGCGGTTTAGCCTGTGCGTTGATATATTAGTCAGTGAGATCCAATACACAACTTCATCCCGCTTTTCATCCCTTCGAGGGTGGAATTATCAAAAACGCTAAGACAGGTATAAATTAAGTTTCAATCGTCAGCATTAACACTAATTTTGAACACCCTAACTTCGAAACTGACGGACTTTCGTACAAACTTTCATCCTCTTTTTTACTCCCTTAGGAGTGTAATATCAAAAAATCCTTCGTTAGTGGATGCCTACACTGTATAATAATATATTTAGTGGTGTTTAATGTGGAAATGAAGGACTTGCATAAGTAACTTCATCCCTCTTTTCCCCCCTACGGGGGTGTAATTATGAAAAACGCTCAGACACCTACAAATTAATTTTCAATCTTCAGCCTAAATACAAAATTTGAAGATCCTAACTTCGAAACTGACGGACTTTCATACAAACTTTCATCCCCTATTTTACCCCCTTAGGGGTGGAATTTCGAAAAACCCTTTCTTAGTGGATACCTACTCTTCACAAAGAATACACCCTCCAAATTTCATGTCTCTAGGACCAGCGGTTTAGGCTGTGCGTTGATATATCAGTCAGTCAGTCAGTCAGGACTTTGAATTTTATATATACAGATAGAAATTATTGCTGGCCGCCAATGGGACAAGTTCCATACAAAGGATCATGGCGAGATTAGTACAAAAAAATAAAGATTTTTAGAGATGTTTCAATGAAGTTATAATTGATCCTTGGTGCCTAAGGAATAACTTGAGCAATTAAAAATATTTTTAGAACCCCGGGATAAAAATGCGAATTTCTATGGCATGCCGGCGAATCGCGACTATTCGCGACCAAAACCATTATGTTGTTGTTCTGTTTTGCGGGGTTTATAAAATATTTCATGTATATTAATATGTTGCTGGTAATGTAATCTCAACATTGGAAGTGATTCAAAACCCTCTAAAATGTTTTATTTTTTTGTACAAATCAATGTATGGATCTCGCCATGATTCTTTGCCCATTTACCTTTAGAATTCTAGTCTGCTCGCTCGCTGTGTGTACAGTAGTGAACTCGGAACGCGGAACTCTAGAACTCTCCTCTATGGGATCGGCGCCTTAACAGAAACCATAAACGACCCTAAAAATTGAGCAAGATATTACCAATATCAATTTTTTATTTGTTGCGTGGATTCTTATTGAAGCATACTAAATGAATAACTATCTAGAATTTTGATATTGATGTTATTTGACAGTCAATGAATTCCTCTACCTGGAAACATAGGTAGAAATGGGTGGCCACAACTCGATCATGTAAAGTGATTTGACACCATTCAACTTTAAAAATTAATCTATACCTACATATAACAGGTGGAGACTTCGAGATGGCATATTTTCGAAACCTATGTTGGGTTTGTCATGCTGAACAACTTGGACCAATAGTGAATTCGAAAATATGCCATCTCGAAATCTCCACCCAGTAGGTAAAATGCTTTGTCCTGAATGACTGACTGACGGATCAACGCACAGCCTAAACCGCTGATCGTAGAGACCTGAGACTTGAAGGGTGTGTTCTTTGTATGACGTATGCATCCGATAAGAAAATATTTTCAGAAATTCTACTCCTAAGGGGGTGAAAAATAGGGGCAAAGTTTGTATGGGACAACGTGATTCCTTGGTCCAATCTACTTCAAATTTTGCATAAACATTCTTTAACTGTTAAAGCCGAGTTTTAAACTGAGTTTAACAGAATTGATGAAAAACGGATTTCGTATTCTATTGAAACGGCTAATTATTTTCGCGGCGACTAACAAATTAAACGGCGACTAACTACTGGTTACAAAAAAAATTACTTGGCAGCGATTAAATATTTTGGCAACTATTAAATTAGATGGCCTACAAATTGCAAGGTATCATAAAAACTAAATAGTGGCGGCTTCTTTAAGGTAGCAAATATATTAAACAGGCACATAGAAATAATAGGTAGGGTACTATAAATAATGACTTGGCGACTAATATTGACAGTGGGATAACAAACATGGTATTATTGGCAACTATAGGCTTCCATATAAAATACACTTTCGGGCTGCGATTTGCAAGCAGCTGTTAAAATTTAAACGGGTACTATAATTACGAATTAGGGTTTCAGTATTTTTTTTGTGGAGTCATAATTAGTATCTGGATGACTGAGTTGAACCTGGTTTTTACTTTTTTGGTAAATCGTGTTTTTTGGATGGGTTTCAGGGTCTGATGATGGAGTAGTAGGGTTGGCACTGGAACTCCATAGCGGCGCAGTGTATCCTGGCCGTGTTTGGGGTTGTTAGAATTGTCGTGAAATGAACTTTGATCATGTATGATTTTCATGATCTGATGATGGAGTAGAAGGGTAGGCACTGGAACTCCATAGTGGAGCAACGTATCCTACCCGTGTTCGAGGTTGTTGGAATAGTCATGAGATGAACTTTGACTGTATATAGATTTCAGGGTCTGATGATGGAGTAGAAGGGTAAGCACTGGAACTCCATAGTGGATCATCGTATCCTGGCCGTGTTTGAGGTTGTTGGAATTGTCATGAGATGAAATATATGATATGATATGATGATGATGAGATGAGATGAGATAAAATGAAAATGAAAATGAGCTAATAAAAGCGTGTTGAAAATAAAAGTCATCAAGAAATAAAACTATAGGCCCACAATATTTTTTTTGCATGTCACTACTTGCTTTAATTAGAGCTCTTAAAATGTCGCACAAAGTATGTTTTATATGACCAAGTTAATATTTTCTTCTCATCTCAGTTTACTTTATATACAACCTCATTTTATAATTTAAGAAAGCCTATTTTCTACTTTTTATCCGCCGTCAAGTCTTCGCCTAACAATAAATTCAGTTACCAAAACAAAAAAATCAATGCCAGTTTAAATTAAAAGAAACCTTATTTAGCTGCTACTTTCTACTTAAAATGATCCTTCACTTTAGCTGCCAACCTATTATTTTTAGTACCTCCTTTCATTTTTTATAAATCCCAAAATCAGATTAATTTGTCGCCGCGTTAAATACATGCCTATTGAAACCATCGAACAATTAACCCAAAGAAGCGCAATGACGTTCATTTTGGTTGAAATAATTTCCCACCGCCGACAATGCACTCTGATTGGTTAAGTCAAGGACACATGCGCTCTGATTGGCCAAGTCATAAACACACGATGGAGCGAGTGGTCCTTACTGTTCAAAATCAGTGACTAGTTTCGGAATGTGATTGTTCAGTATTACCAGAGTATATAAATACTACTATAATACGATGTAACGCGTACCGCGCGTCGAATCGAGCCGATACGCAGTGAGCGTGTGCGCTTATCGTGGACTATAGGTACAAATTGAGCTGATCTGCGAGCTGAGTCATTGAACCAGCTCACACACCTGAGCCGTGAGCTGTTATGCAGCTCGCGTATTTTTGACGAGTTACACACCTCTAGTTAAATTTGACGTCCCAAACAAATCATAGATGCTCAATCCCGGCCGTCCGCGTTTCGGTTCTTGTAATCCACAGATAAAAAAACTCACTTTTTATTTCCTAAAATAAAATATTAAAAAATTATTATTATGCAAAAAACATGTGTAATTATTGTTAACCTATTAGCTATCATATCTAACATATTTCATATTTTTTCATTATAACTGTCAAGTAGCCAATTCTCCAAAGTAAAGATTATCGGATGTTTTGCTTTACTTGCATTGTTGTGAGACCTTTCTTTTTGCCAAATTTAATGATTCTATAGCTAGATCAATGAGATACAGTATTATATAATACATAGTTTAAGATTAGTGAGTTATACCTATGTGCTATGTGACATAAATAGTTGTATTTTTGCGTTCACTGAAGCTTCAGTATTTACAACTTTACAAGGGTTCGTAGAAAAAACATGTAGTAAATACTAAGGAATTGATATTAATTTCAACTTGAGAAAAGGTGTTTGAGCATATGGAGGTGCAAGGTGGATGACACCTCCATTTAAAAGGGAAGATCTTCCGCCAGGCTGGGTCATCGTGTCTGGGGACCGCGGTCCAACTGTACATGTCGGACAGTTGTATACATGCAGTTGTATATGCAGATTCTCGAGAAAACTTCTGAAGCGCGATGCAGGATAATGTGGCGCCACGCCATCTATCTTTCCGTGTGTGAACTATCACAGTGTTACTGATAGATGACTGATAGATGTCGCTACATCACTCCCTTCCTAGACCGGAGGTCGATCTGTTGTTGCGTCGATGCGTTAAGCTTGCAAGTGCCAGTGCTGCTCGTAGTCTACGGTGAGTCGAGACGGAGCGCAGATGCTGCGACAGGTTGAGCCGGCTAGTCCACGTAGTGCAGAAACCGGAGAGATGATCCGGGCGTGTGCTGCAGTGGACTGTGCGGGCGGGGAGCTTAGTCGCAGTGTTGCCTCGCAGGACCAGGAAGCACGGTGAGTCAGCTGCGATGGACCTGATTAAGGCGAAGTTGGCTTGCTGTGTGACTGCTTGCCGGTGGGGAGTGATGAGCTTGGAGAATCTGCTCAGAAGTGCTACTGCATGTTCCGTGATTTTGGAGGGTTGGAAATATTCCCATCCATCACGTCGGGGTCACCACTATGGAGGTGCAAGGTGGATGACACCTCCATTTAAAAGGGAAGATCTTCCGCTAGATACAACACAAATGTAGATAGATCCTATAAGAGTTTTTTCCTTTTGAGGTACCTACGTAACCCTAAAACTATACATACATATCTACTTCTAGACAGTTGTCCTCACATTGCTAGGGTATTTAATATATTTTAGATATTTCAGAATACGACTTACTTACGACAAAATTATTGGATTTGTGTCTTTTGTTTATTTTCATATTGAATATTTACAAACACATTTAAAAATACAATTCCATAAATTTAAACTGAGCACGTGAGAGTTAAATAACTGGCAAATATCCAATGAGCTAAAAAATCTAATATTAGTGTATACAGAAATACAACAGCTGTGTTTGTGGCGGATCACATGATCATCACTGGTCCCGAGGCAGCAAACGCATAACAGTCTCATGACTTCCAGATCAAAACAACATACTCGTATTTAATCTAATTCATACACTTGTTGACGTTAATAACAAAAATAGAACATATATGTAATGTAGAATAGTATATAATTGTTGCGCTAACGATTTTGTTATAACTGTTACATCACTCGTCTGCGTTTCTAACTAATACTTAACTAATCTATGACTTATTTTTGAAACAAATATGTAGGTATCACCTTATTATTATTAGGATATTATCGTATTAACTTTCCCATAGCGTATTTTCGAGATATCTCTATTGAAATAACCTTTTGCTTTATGTATAATATTATCACCTAATCACGAGTTATCCATTTATATTGAAATATCTGAGACCGTATATCTAAGAATATCTACACAATGTCATTTAAAAATCATCTTGATTTCACCTTTATCATACACGTTTCAGTCATCTCATCCTTACTATCCTAACTAATAGTATAAATGCGAAAGTGAGTTTGTTTGTTTGTTTGTTACGCCTTCACGCTTCAACTACTCAACGGATCATCATGAAATTTGGCATGCAGATAGCCTATTATGGTATGGAGAAGGAAATAAGCTACTTTTTATCCCGGGATCGCGGGTGAAACCGCGGGGGACAACTAGTAATATTATAAACGCGAAAGTTTGTATGTATAGATGTTTGTTACTCTTTCACGCAAAAACTACTGAATTGATTTGGATGAAATTTGGCACACCGATAGAATATGTTCTGCATTAACACATAGGATACTTATTTTTTTCATATTTTTATCCCGGGAAAACATAAGATACCTCAGGAAATTGCGCGGGACAGCTTACACTAGCTGTCCATAAAAGTGTTATTTAAACTTCTTTTGAGGCTTTAGTAAAACAAAATAAAAGTAAGGCCTACTAAGTTTGAATCAATTCACCTGTCACTGAGTACGTTCCTATCGTGTCCGGGGGGCGGTAAGCTAAGCTGGTATGGTGTGTTGAAGTAATGCTGTTGCTCATGGGACCGGTGGACGATCCGGCCGCTCCGCACTACCATGTACCCGCTGTCGCCGATATTGGCCGCGCGCATCACGCTCTCGTTGCGGTCCAAAATCATAACACACGCTGTGCTACTACCTGCAATTGAAACCGAAACCACTTTTGTATTTACAATTTTTTCACCCCCCTCCCACTTCCCGAACTCGGATCGACCGTAATTTATTTTTCCTTTCATTTTTATCATATTCCCCTCCTTTTCTAATGGGTTTCATCCTACTGTATTTTTTTTTGGTTTCAAAAATTATTGACCATGTTTTATAGGTGATATGTCTGGATTTGTTGGTGTGATCTGAGTACAACTGGGTTTTATTCTTATTAAATTGTTTATAATGACCAGTTGTAACAATATCTAGCAATATTTTTGTCTTCCTATTAATTTCAGAACACTCCAAATGTATGAAAATTACTTAAAGTAGAGATTAACGAACCCCTTGACAAGTCACAGAATGACCCTACAACTTTCGTGTTATGACAAATAATTGTTCAAAATGACCATATCTAATAATATCTAGCAAAATTGTCATCTGGTCGGCACTTTCAGAAATAGCTAAGGCTGCAAAAATGTACAAACTATGTAGGGGGAAGTGGGGCACAATGATACAAGGGGCACATAGATACACATGCATTCATTTTCAATTAAATGGATCCGTGTGGTGATATCTGTAAAACGTGCCTTTAAATATATGAAATTGACTATTGCAATCGCGTCGTCAGCATGTCAGCCGGTGTTATTTTACAAGATTATGAGTATTACGAGTGCGGCAAACTAAAAAAATACTTGAATTGTAAAATTATTTAAGCGATCTTCTCTGCTATCTTGTAAATATCGATGTATGCCAAGTTACCAACTGTAAATTAGGGCATCAAGTATTAAGGATTTAGTGATATTTTTCAAATAAATAGGTTAGCTTTACAACTGCAATTTGCTTTTTGAAAAAAATCTTTTGGGGTACTTTGACAACAATGTACGGGGCACAATGATACGTATACGTACCTAGAAGTGCATTATAAGTGTTCTAAATAAAAACATTTCGACGCAATGGTAGTCGAATACCGGAAGGGTGAAATCTGATCACTATGGCTGCATCCAAGCCAAAAAAAAACATGAGGTAATCGTGTATGAGGACAGAAAGGAAGACTTGAGCTTCCTCAAAGCCCACAGACACGTAGCAGAAACAGCGACCAAAGACTCAACACGGGGCTGGACCGAGAAAAGCGGATCGGAGCGTCTTCAACGAAAAGTAGAAAAAAGCCGCAGCAGAACAGAGCGGCAGTCCAAAAGAGGGTCAAGACCAGAAGAAACACATAGGAGCCTTCTAAAAATTCATTGGGGCAGTAGTAAAGGGGGAGAAATCAAAAAATGTTAAACGACCGGCACAACCATCTGCTACGGTGAACGAATTTGTGAGGAAACCCGCGCCAGGCCCAAACCAACCAAAAGCAACAATGACGAGAGCCGACATGGGGCAGGTCATCTCACCTACTCAAATACTAGACCACACAAAAAACGCACATTAAACGGCACAACTAGCTGCCGCAGTGTAGGAGTTTGTGAGGAGGCACCCTCCAGGTCCAAGACAACAAACTGTAACCAGAACGAGAGCCGACATGGGGCAGGTCATCCCACCGACTTGAATACCAGCGACGGGGTCAGAGGACCTCGCAAGGCAATCTCGTGACTTGTAAAAGCATCTTAGAGGCCTTCCAATACCAGAACCTAAGTTTGTTGAAGGTTAGACTCGAGGAAGCAGATGCTGCCATATACAACAACGAAACATCAACAACAGTCCTCATGGGGGAAATGTCTGGGTGGGAGTTATGACAAGTGGCTTTGTGACCCTAGTCGAAGGGGATACTCAAGAGGATGGCCTACCAAAATTCTACACTCCACAAAACGACCGATAGTAGTCACCGCCCGTTGCACAAAGATCATGCTGGACGATAAGACCCTGGAAATGGCGAAAACCATCTCAGGCATTCTTAGTCCCGGAGCAGCATGGTATAAATGGGCGGTACCAAAAATAAAATGGGTGAATGGGGTCCCCGGATGCGGCAAAACGACATGGGTAATAAGAAACTTCGATGAGGAGAAGGAAGATAAAATCACCACCACAATCGAGGCAGCAAAAGACCTTCGCGAAAAAATAACACCCCGCGTAGGAGAAGCTTCAGCCAAGATCAAAGTGCGGACAACGGCTTCCGTGCTAGCTAATGGTTTTAAAGAGCCGAAAATTGTAACCGCCTAACGGTTGACGAGGCTCTAATGAACCACTTCGGATCCATTATTTTGGCAACTCGGCTGTCTCTGGTGCTAGCGAAATTGTCCTCATCGGAGATATCAACCAACTACCCTCTATTGACAGAGACAATCTGTTCAATATTCAGTACAATAGACCAAACCTGGTAGCCAAAATCAGCCAGGAGTTGTTATGCACGCATCGGAAATTCGGATCCCAATGGATGTAGCGTATGCCCTAAATGAGATATACTCAGGTATATACTCTTCAAAACACCACGTAGTTCAGGGAGTGCCTGAAGCTGAAGAGGTACACAGACGCGCAAATACCTAGCACCCTCCCGAACACCTTATTCCTGGTTCACACCCAGGAAGAAAAGGCATCTCTTACCAACCAGGGATACGGGGCTGCCACGGGCTCACGCGTCCTTACCATACATGAAGCTCAGGGTTCAACGTACGAGTCGGTAATCATTCTCCAAACAAGACCATAAAGGTTGCAAATCCACGAGAGTGTACCGCATGCGGTCGTAGCAGTGTCGCGTCACACTGTCAGCTGTGTCTGTTACACAGATGACAGTGATGACGCCATAGGCAGGTTAGCAAAACCGGCGATGGCAGCAACAACCGAACAAATCCTCTCTCAAAACCTAAAAATTGCCATGAAAAATAGAGACATTAATGTCGCGGAAGCTCAAATACGCGCGGAGATTTCCTCCGGGGCAAACAGGCAAGAAAACTAGACTGTAAAATGCAAACTGTAGAAAATCATAAAATTTTGTAATATTTAATCGCCCATAAGTATAATATATTATAAATCAAAATAATAACAATAGTAATATGTAGTGTAAATACGTATTGTAATTAACATATAAAATCTAATAATATGTATCCTAGAGAGTATAAATTAACACAGTATAAACATGTATAAATGTAATGAATATAAATAAATTGTCCAAATTGTGAAAATTTTAAAGCATCAAATTTACTACTTTTTAAATAATAAAGCTTTCGCGAACTAAATTCATTGTAATATTAATTTATCGGGTCTATTCGCGCACAGATTATTATCAAAAAAAATTAATAGTATAAAATTTGTAAAATATTATCTAAAAAGAGTAACTACGGACCACGTGTCTGTAGTAAGTAGTTTAAACCAATAAAAACATTTAGTATGCTATTTTTGTTGAGATATTAGTGTTCTTTAGGACTGTTTTTTACTTTGTGTTCTATTTCTTTAATCGATGGATAATTTCAGAGATCCTGTTTTAGAGCATAAAATTATTTTAAATTAGGCTTGTTACGTAACACATACTGTTTGCGATAGAATATAAGATTGGTTACGATCTGTTCACAATAAAAGTACAATTTTCACGGAGTGTAATAGTTTTAATCTATTTCCATACTGTATTAAAGTGCCCCGTTGGTGGGGCAGAATGATTCAAAATCCATTTTATACAAAACACGTACTAATTCCTTTCTTTCGCAACTTGAAACAGTTATTCCCCTTGAAATTATAATATTTATAAATTTAGATATACACTGAGTTAAAATATGTTTTGATACATGATATTTGATTTTGAATTTTTCTCCATCAATCTGCCCCACCTCCCCCTATAGGTACTAGAAATTACATACCTAATATAGGTTTCTTATGCTCCAACAGTTCATAGTAAGACTTAGCTAATAAGTCCCCTGGTTCTGATAGCTTGAAGTGTCCCATTTGCACTAGCCTCTCACATGTCCTCATGAGATACGAGGAGAACTCGCCCGGATCAATCCCGTATGCACGCCATCCACCAACGCCGTCTGCGACTCCTGTCACAGGAATAAAAACAATAAAGTAAAATGCATGATAAAAAAATTCAGCGGATGTGCAGAAAAAAAGATATGTGGCATTATCCTGTTCCATTACACACATCATCATTGTCGAGGGATAATTTTATTACCTAATACCTACTATTTAACTGAAAATGTATTGTAGATTGTTTACATAATGAATGATTCTTTCTAAAAATATGGTGATTTTTTATTGTTTGTACCCGGAAGAGATTAAAGATTCGTCAAATGCAGTGACAATTCAAATTGCAACTGCATTTGACGAATGAGGAGAGGTAGGTACAATCACAATAATGCAGTAACTATACAACAGCTAATGCAATTCAACGAGATGTTGCCGAAATGATTGGGGAAGCAAAATAGTGAATTTGCCAAGGTTTTCGGGTAGAAAAATGCATAACTACCAGCAAAAGCAACTCACCATGCCAACATTACTAGATTTTAGTTATGCTTTCAATACCACAGATTTTGATATACTACTCGCAATATTGTCACAGATTAAAGACGTAATGTACTTGCTTAACATAATATTAAACCCTACAGAATTGGCTGGTTTCGTAGTTACTTGCATGGGCGCCGGCAACGTATTCGCATCGATGAGTCTTACTCTTCATGGTGTGGAACTACTGCTGGTGTACCACAAAGTGGATTTCTGTCACAGCTTCTTTTTTGAATATTTATTTATTTCCTTAATAACTGAAAAAATCTTCATTCTTCCACCTTTATGCAGATGATCTCCTAATTTACCAACAAACTTTTGATTCACTTCCCAATGCAATTCAATCTACCAATCAAGACCTTGCTCACATTTCTGACTGGAGCAGACGATTTGGCCTCTTTGTTAATCTATCAAAGACCAAGGCTATCCTTATAGCTAGTAAATATTTTATCAACAGCATAGGTTAGGAGCACCTGCCTGCCGTTACTTTTGATGGAGTAGACATTCCTTACAGCTATATTGTAAAGAATGTACGGGTGTTTTGAATGTTTTGATTGACAGTCCTGGCCCTCGCAAATAGCGGGGATTAGGCTGGATCTTAAAAAAATGGCCAATTTGCCGATATTAGGTACAGTTTTTCGAAATCCGGTATTTCCGAATCCGAACCCCTTAAGTACAAACGAAAGGAAATTGGTACTAGAGATTGCAAAATCCGGATTTTTTTCAAATCCGGATTCAAAGATTATCGTCACATAAAAATCCGGATTATCCGGGTTTGCAATCTTTTGTAATTTTAAATTGTACGCATAGTTTTATGCAAAATTATTAGTAGTTTGAAGAGAGGTGTTCTATATTATTGTTTTTTTATTGCTTGCTTTTGAATAAAAATTCAATAAAACTACAAGTATTTTTTAGAAAAAAATGGGCTTGTGTTTGGCCACTGAGCCAAAAATAAAGGACGAAGCTTAAGATGGAGCACGCTAACCCAAATGAAACCTATTCATTATGGCCGTGAAATTCCCTACATTCTAAGAGTCAGGAAATGCAGTCGCCGGAAGCAAGTTCCACTCCCTTGCTGTCCGCATTATAATTGAGGATGCAAAACACTGTGTCCGTATTTTCGGTATGTCAACATCGTACGGGTGAAAATTTTTCCGGCGTCTTGTGGTTCGGAGTAAAAATGGTGGTTGGAATAAAGTTGAACAATTCCTGCACACACTACAAAATATATCCTGTAGAAAACCGTAGGTGTAGGCAAGCAACCTTTCTTCGATGGTTGAGCCTCTTGGTGGCATTAAAAGTGACCAGATTGGCATTGCCCCAATCGGAGACTGCCTGTAAGGTTACGTTCAAACGCTCTACCCAAAGATCTTCACCAGATCGTTAATGTTCAGCAGAAATAAGGTTGCAGAGAGAACTGAACTCTGTGGCATTGGTTGCGAAAAGGTCCGACGAACACCCGTCTATGACCACATGAATAGACCGTTCGCTCAGGAAATTGAAAATCCAAGCGCACGGACCACAAGAGAATTCATATCAAGGAAGCTTACTTAGAAGGCTGGTGTGCCAGAACCTTTCGAACTTCGAACTTTCGAAAAACTGTTTACATTTCACAAATCGTATGTGTTTCGTGCTACCCAGTGGCACGCGACATTTGACGTGCCACCGGGTGGAAACAGGCCACCGGAACTAATTTTTATTTGCAAATACATACTTATTATTCATAATTACACCCAGAATCAGGACATACAGACATGTTCATGCACATAAATGCATGTCTTGTGTGGAAATCGAAACCACCACCTGCGGCGCGATAGGTGGAATCTTAACCAACTGCACCAACTGGCCCGTCAAATATAAACCAATTGATTGAAAGTAGCCATACTCAAAGCATGCTCCACGGAGCCCTAGGCCTACGCAAAGCCTCTGTGGGGGCTCTGCGATATTAATGGACAAAATACAGTATAATAATACATACAAGACATACAGGAAGACAAGTTCAAAAAATAAATTCAATTAAATATATAATTCGAAATAGCTAATTTGATTACGATAGTCCAATAATTTCATTAATTTTAAATACAATAAGTACCTATATTCTACAACCTACGCGGTAAAATAAAGAATACCTGCACATAAACTATTCTTTGATTATTTTAGCTCCATCAAATAATTAGCTTTCTAAAAGGGGTCGTTCACCAAAAAAGTTTGAGAACCACTGATATAAAGTATTTGTACAAGCCTACATGGAAGCAGCGGTGCCAACTCTACGTCTTTTTACGTAGATCTACGTATTTTAGACCTTTCCTGCAGCTACGAACTTCAGTCTCATTATCTACGTATTTTATAAAATTTTACAAAATGACGGGACTGATTGTCTGGATGATCATAATTTCCAGTACCTACCTTCGCGAAAATAGTTATTAAACGTTCCGTTTCATACTAACGACACGTCGAACACTCACCTCGCGACACAACAAGACAAAATATGCTTTTCATAGAACTGTGACTCGGACCTATCTTGGATTTATCTCATCTCATGTGAGTGTGTAGAACGAAACTTCACATGGCGCCGTAAACAAGTCAAACTTACCCTAAAAATAAATAATGTTAGAAGCATCAAATCAGGTTGATTCCTTCTTAGTAACGCAGCTTGACTGTGCATGTGTGTGCGTGTGGGCCTTGCAGAAATAGTATTGCGATTTGCTACCTATCAATTTTGTAAATGCATCCTTATGTTATGAATGTCACTACTTTATAGCTGTGGATTTTGTATCATAAAAAAATAAAATAAATACATAACTAGAAACAGTTTAGCCAACTTAGCACCTGATTGACATATTTCTTCACGACTCTTCAGTACATTCGTCTTGACATCATTATTTAATTTTATTAATTCATTAGAAAATTGGTTGATATTATTATCTTTCTAAATCACAATAAATATGAAAATCTACCAAAATAGGAGAAATTTTACCAGACAACAAACTGCCACCATATCAGTCCAGATAATAGTGGAAACTGTTGGGAAACGGTTTTGTGATGAGTCCACCCACTAGTGTCTTTAATCTAAAAGAACTAAGGACCATGTTGAGGACTTCAAATACCTATATAAATTTAAGGTAATCAATTTTAATCTATGCCTGATTTGGACACTGCCTGAAGATCAAAGTAGGTACCTACTAAAATTGTGCAGTTGTTTCAAAACATCACTTCTTCACCTCCTGCTTTTTTCATCCAAAAAAACATTCGATCAAATTATAGAAAGGGGGCTAAAAATATCGATTGATTTCCTGCAGCGTTTCTTGTTCACAAAGACAATCCACACAACTCTGTTCATAACTGCATAGATAACTGCATTATATTTATACAAAGATATGTGAAATTTACTCACCAATAACATCCGCATTGTTGAAATTTGTGGAAAACCATGCGTCGTCTCCGAACTGACCTTTGTGAGTTCTTCCATTAGCAATGTCTTTGGGAAAACCGCACACAACCGAAACTAAGTAAGGATTTTTCTTGTTTGTAATGTTTAATTCAGCCGCACTATTAGAGAGACTTGCTATTCCATTTCGTAGGGCACGTGATAGCACTCTGCCTGTCCAGAAAATAGACTGCATCATTCACTAAATGTTTTGTACTTTGGCACCAAGCCGTTCACATCAGATAAACAAGTCACAAATTCTAATTATCGAAAAACAACTTAGCAATCATGCTACACAGAACTGAAACATAATATTCACGATTTATTTACGAACACATTGTCGTATTTATTTTATTTTAAAAATAAATTTGTCCTAGGTGTCCTAGTCCCTACTAGGACTTAACTTCACAGATCACAAACTAAGGCTACATTCCGAATTGAATAATATCGCTCACCACATCTCTACTAAGTCTGTGTCGCTCACAGTGCTCACAGCAATAATTTGCGTACCGAGTTAGATATCACTTTAATGACAGCTTCTCTAACTGTAATCTTTGCTGAGAACTATCAACAATTCGGAACGCCCGTTATCGCGCTCACAGTATTCAAAACAGAACATTTTTAACCTACTTCAAAAAAGGAGGAGGTTCTCAATTCGAATGTTTATATATATATATTTTTTTTATGTATGTTCGGGCATAACTCCGTCATATGTAGACGGATTTAAATTCTTTTGTTGTTCGAAAGGGGTTTATTCCGAAATGGTCCCATATAAATTTCATATAGATCTGATGATGAGTTTCGGAGACAGACAACAAAACTCTTATAAACTGACAGCAAATCAACCGCAATTGCTGCTATCGCTTAAATATGCATTGTTAACGCAGGCCTTTATACGCGAAAGTATTTAAGTATATATGTTCCTAAAAATTCAAAAATAAATTAACTTTTAAACAAAAAAATAAACCGCCTTCAAAGTACACTAAAAAGTAAGAAATAACTCTAATCTGACACTGTTTTGAAGTGAGCGAAATCGCATGACGTATTCTGTGGAAAATATTTTATTTATTTTTTGTTAAAAAGTTAATTTATAGAATTTAATTAATATCTGAATTAACAATGCGCTAGGACTCCTTATATCTTTTATAATCTGACTCGCAAAGAGGAATATTAGCGTTTTCTTTTTATTTTTCTCTCATAAAATCATAAAAAGTATCTTTGCCAAATACAAAACCAAGAATCTTATTAGACTTCTTGCCGAAAACACAATAATTAACCGTAATTTTTGACAGCACTCACGGTGATATCAGTTTAGGGCATGGTCGGTGTGAGCGCAATATGGCGGATATCATGACGTCATCTATGACGTTTCACGGGACATCGTTATCTGTCATTATTCAATTCGGTACGGTACGTTAAGCACGCTCAAATCGATTACAGCGATTATAGCTTTAATTCGGAATGCAGCTTAGGTAGAGATTTGTTCACCATATGTTCACAGATCGACCCATATTCATATGTCTGTGGATCGACCACATGACCAGTGTTGCCAGAGCGACACAGCACCTAAAAATAGTACGAAACTTAACTTTGTGTACGCAGTGAGTAAAAAAATATTCAAGTAATTTCTCAGATAAAGTAAGTTTATTCAATGCATTTTGTAAGTATCATTTGCGCACCGCAACCGAAAGAACAAAACCAAAAGAGCGAAACCATAAGCAGTAACACAGAATGATGGACTTTTTGGCGGGAACTTGCAGAGTAACGTTGCGTTTTTCGTTTTAATTTTCATAAATTCGTGTATTTTGAGTTTTATTGCATACTATCGGTGGCATTTTATCCAATATAGATCATCCAAGTGCACCAGTGAAGTGAAATAAAATTAGTACTTATGTGTCTTGTGACTTTTCATGTTGTCTCAAAAAGTCCGGGAAAAGTTTTAGTATGTACACACGGCTCCACATCAAGCTATACATTTCCAGTATAAGCTGATTTCGCAATGTATAGGATTTCCGTACAATGAGAGGTTAGCTTATATTGGAAATGTATAGCTTGATCTGTAGCCGTGAGTACAATGACCACCATTGTAGTAAGTAAAGCATGACTTTTATGGAGGGTGTCTAACTGAGGACTATAATGAGAAGTGATTAATTGGGACTGGAAACCACACGGAAACCATAATATAACTCGACACTGGCAGAAATGAGCCCTAATTTGGGCTTGGTTGCCAAATTTAAAAATAAGAAGAACAAAGAGTAGGGGTACCAATCTCTCTACTCGGTTGGGGTAGAGCACGGGTAGAGACATTGGGTCCATGGGGGCCGGCCGCCCACCGCTTTTTCCGAAGCATTTGTAAGCGCCTGGTCGAAGCGTCGCGTGACCAGAGGGCTGGCGAATACCTCGCTCAACGTATTAGTATAGCAATACAGAGAGGTAATGCCGCCAGCGTTAAATTGTACATGGTTTATGGGTGTTAAAAAAACCTCGAAATCCCCCATTATTCATTGATTTTCATCAAAATCTCTAAATTGAAATGTAATAAGTTGCTCCTCGGTATCATCTTATGATTCTACTGTTTGACACAAAAGCAATTCCTATTTAGCGAGCCATTTTACGAATCTCCATAGAAAACTGTCAAATAAATGAATTGCGAAATTAGAGTGGTATTGAGATCATATCCTGAATGGGGAGGGACAGGCAAAGCTAATCTCAGATGGCGCCACCCTCGCTGGTAACTGTCATTGATATTGAATTGATGGATTTTCATGAATTTCAATTAATTAAACCAACCAGTAACCGGCTTTTATAATAAAATCGTTAAGTTTGAAGTGATAACTGCATAATCTTCCTATGAGCTTGGTGTAATTTTTTTTTTAATAATCCACGGCTTTTTTCTTTTCAATTGGTGTAAACCTTTATTATTGCAATAAAATTCACTACAGAAAGGCATTATAATTATTGAATAACTTATTTGATAACGAATACGTAAAAAATGTATGGTGTTTGACAGATAGACGGCACCAGCGACTATACGACACCTAGCGGGATAAATTGTCAGTGTGCCTCCTCATTGCTTGCTAAGTGACCATTTTGCGATTTGTGATTCAATTCATAATGGGAACTCAATCCGATTCGGCGAAACCTTCCTTTTTAGCCCCCCTGTGTGATTAAAGCTAATTTTGAGTAAATAAAAACTACCAATCATAAGAATTGTTTATTTGTAGTGCAATATATACCAACTACAGCGTTAGCGCCTTCTATGAAGGCCACGCCTGAAAGGGCTGATGATGATGGTTTCGTGAAGGTGCAAAGAAAGCGCCGCCGGGCAACCAACAAGAACCGTTGCGGCACGCGACCGGTGGAGTCCAACTCAACCGTACGTGCCGCGAAGCCGAACACTCCGGTGTACATCTCCCGCCTTCACTACACCACTACGGCGGAGGACATTGTGGAGTACGTCCGCCAAAAGATCAAGTAAACCCCGAGGGTGCAGCTGCTGGAATCGAGCCGCAACGTCAACTTCAAGGCGTTCGTGGTGCGAGTTCCAACATGTTTTCTGCACCTCGTCATGGAAGAGGACTTTTGGCCGCTGGACGTGGTGTTCCGTCGCTTTCGCGGACAAATGCCACACGATCGCACAAAGACATAGTGATAGTGTTTTAGTTTAGTGTTTACTAACATAGGCTTAAGTGTTTATATTAACAAAAAATGTTTTACTATAATATTTATGTTAGTTTGTAAGGTATATATCTATGGGCCACTAGTAGCCTGAAATAAATGAATTATTATTATTATATGATTAAACATTTATTTGTGTGTTTGGCGACAGCGGTTCCGATACAAATTCTAACACATCGCCCTTCCAGTGTATTCTCTTTTCCGTGAGTGCGCCCGCCCTGACTAGGTGCTCTAGTTCTAGACTCTGCCAGGAAGAGCCTGTCCTGGCAACAAAAACCTTTGATAACTTTTGAACCAAGTACCGACAAAATCTGAGTATTACTAATAGTCTTATATTAAGTATTTACTAGATACTCAAAGTGTATACCGTAAGTATTGTTTTTGTATTGGCCAAGTCACCGTAATTTCTCGATTCTACCGTATTTTTTAATGGAATTTTCGACATAGGCTGCATTCCGAATTAATGATATAATCGCTGTAATCGATTTGAGCGTGCTTAAACCCGTTCCATATTACCTTGAGCGCCATCACGATGTCCCGTGAAACGTCATAGATGACGTCATGACATGCGCCATCTTGCGCTCACACCGACCATGCCCTAAACTGATATCACCGTGAGCGCTGTCAAAAAGTGACGGTTAGTTATTGTGTTTTCGGCAAAAATCTAATAAGACTTTTGGTTTTCCATATGGCAAAGATACTTTTTATGATTTTATGAGAGAAAAATAATAAAAAATGCGGATATTCCTTTTTGCGAGTCAACTAATAAAAGATATAAGGAGTTGTAGCGCATTTTTAATTCAGATTTTAATTAAATTCTCAAATGTTCTGTTTTGAATACTGTGAGCGCGATAACGGGCGTTCCGAATTGTTTACAGTTCTCAGCTGTCATTATCGTGATATCTAACTCGGTACGCAAATTATTGCTGTGAGCACTGTGAGCGATATTATCTAATTCGGAAGGCAGCCATAGTAGCAACACTGTTATCAAGTCCATGGTAGAAATGTCTAAAAGAATACAGACAGAAATCGACTGAATTTAAACTGTTGTAAAGATTAAAATTGTATGTTCCTAATGGGAACCGTAGAATATTGATCCATAAACAACTAATTCATTCTGTCTGACGTTTCATGCTGATCTATGGTTATAGGAAGGCGTTGTAGAATTTCTTGAAAGCTCATCACTTCGGAATAATTTGTAATGACGGTCGCCAATTGATTAGTTTCATTCGACGCCGATTCCCATAATTTAGTCCTTCTAGTGTAGTTTTCTACGAAATCGAAGTTTCTCATCGAAGTGTTAAAGAAAAGGCATAAAACTGGTGTTCGATAAGTCACTTGGCAATATGCCTGCCGTCAGGGGAGATGGAATGCGAGGTCTCGCAGTCTTCATATCCGACATAAGAAATTGCAAAAGTAAAGAAGCAGAAATAAAAAGAATCAATAAAGAGCTGGCCAACATACGAAGTAAGTTCAAAGGCGATAAAACATTGGATGGATATCAGAAGAAGAAGTATGTATGTAAACTCCTATTCATTTTTCTTCTGGGTCATGACATCGACTTCGGTCATATGGAGGCGGTCAACTTGCTTTCCTCTAACAAATATTCGGAGAAGCAGATTGGATATCTTTTCATTTCTGTTCTGGTCAACACCAACAGTGACCTAATTAAACTAATCATTCAAAGTATCAAAAATGACTTGCAGTCGCGTAATCCTATCCACGTAAACTTGGCTTTACAGTGCATCGCTAATATTGGCAGTAAGGATATGGCTGAAGCCTTTGGAACTGAAATTCCCAAGCTTCTTGTCTCAGGTGACACTATGGATGTTGTTAAGCAATCTGCTGCCCTCTGTCTGTTAAGACTATTTCGTAAATGCCCAGAAATAATCCCTGGTGGTGAATGGACATCCAGAATAATTCATTTATTGAATGATCCTCATATGGGTGTGGTAACTGCAGCCACATCCCTTATTGATGCACTTGTAAAGAAAAACCCAGAAGAATATAAAGGGTGTGTGACTCTAGCTGTTGCAAGACTAAGCAGGATTGTAACTGCTAGTTACACAGACCTACAAGATTATACATATTATTTTGTGCCTGCACCCTGGCTTTCTGTAAAACTATTGCGTCTCTTGCAAAACTATACTCCACCTTCTGAAGAACCTGGTGTGAGGGGTCGCCTCTCTGAATGTTTAGAGACCATTTTCAATAAAGCCCAAGAGCCTCCTAAGTCAAAGAAAGTGCAACATTCTAATGCTAAAAATGCAGTCTTATTTGAGGCAATAAGTCTTATAATACATAATGATAGTGAGCCGAATTTATTAGTCCGTGCATGTAATCAGTTGGGACAATTTCTCAGCAACCGTGAAACAAATCTGCGGTATTTAGCACTAGAGTCTATGTGCCATCTTGCTACTTCAGAATTTTCCCATGAAGCTGTCAAAAAGCATCAGGAAGTAGTAATACTTTCTATGAAAATGGAGAAGGATGTTTCAGTCAGACAACAGGCTGTTGATTTGTTGTATGCAATGTGTGATAAAACAAATGCTGAAGAAATTGTCCAAGAAATGTTGGCTTACCTTGAAACAGCTGATTATTCTATTAGAGAAGAAATGGTATTGAAAGTTGCTATATTAGCAGAAAAATATGCTACAGATTTCACATGGTATGTTGATGTCATACTCAATCTTATTAGAATTGCCGGTGATTATGTATCTGAAGAAGTCTGGTACAGAGTAATACAAATTGTGATTAACAGAGAAGAAGTTCAAGGGTATGCAGCTAAAACTGTTTTCGAAGCTCTTCAAGCCCCCACTTGTCATGAGAATATGGTAAAAGTGGGAGGATACATCCTTGGGGAGTTTGGCAATTTAATTGCTGGAGACACTAGATCATCACCACAAGTTCAGTTTGAATTACTTCATTCTAAATACCATCTATGCTCAGCAGCAACAAGGGCTCTCTTATTGTCGACTTACATTAAACTTGTTAATCTTTTCCCAGAGATAAAAAATCGTGTGCAGGAAGTTTTCCGTGCTGACTCAAATCTGCGTTCAGCTGATGTTGAATTACAACAGCGTGCATCTGAATACTTGCAGCTGAGCATTGTAGCTAGTTCTGATGTCCTAGCTACTGTACTGGAAGAAATGCCAGCTTTCCCAGAAAGGGAATCATCCATTCTTGCAGTTTTGAAAAAGAAAAAACCAGGTCGTATACCTGATGAAGTTAGAGATTCAAAGAGTCCACAACCCACAATTGCTTCTGCTGCTGCAATTATCAATTCAACAAATAATACTAACAGTTCTACAGATCTTCTTGGTTTATCTACACCCCCTGGGACAACAGCACCTGCTACTGGTAATGGA
Source organism: Achlya flavicornis (assembly GCA_947623365.1). Taxonomy (NCBI): domain Eukaryota; kingdom Metazoa; phylum Arthropoda; class Insecta; order Lepidoptera; family Drepanidae; genus Achlya; species Achlya flavicornis. Next base: position 8,737,720 of record OX392467.1, read on the forward strand.
TTACTTGATGTACTAGGAGATTTATACATAACTCCTAAGTTAAGCCCGAGTACAGTACAACAGAATAATATTAAGAAGTTCTTATTTAAAAATAATGGAGTCCTGTTTGAGAATGATTTAATTCAGATAGGAGTAAAAAGTGAATTCCGACAAAACTTGGGCAGGATTGGTTTGTTCTATGGGAATAAAACTCAGTTTCCAATTCAAAATGTACGTCCTGACATGCATTGGACTGATCTAAGTAAACTCAATGTTCAAATGAAACCAATGGAACCAATATTAGAAGCTGGTGCTCAGATTCAACAAATGTTAACTGCTGAATGCATTGAAGACTTTGCTGATACTCCAAGCATGTCTATTTCATTTGTCTACAATAATGTGCCTCAAAAAATTACAATGAAACTTCCACTTACCCTGAACAAATTCTTTGAACCAACCGAGATGAATGGCGAATCATTCTTTGCTAGATGGAAAAATTTAGGAGGAGAGCAACAGAGAGCACAAAAAATATTCAAATCTCAAGGAGCTATTGATATTACAGCAACACGTACCAAATTAGCTGGCTTTGGCATGCAGCTTTTGGATGGTATTGATCCTAATCCTGATAATTTTGTTTGTGCTGGTATTGTTCATACTAGAGTTCAACAAGTTGGATGTCTCATGAGATTGGAACCAAATAAACAAGCTCAAATGTTTAGACTGACAGTGAGATCTAGCAAGGAGACAGTCTCACAAGAAGTTTGTAATTTGCTTGCTGATCAATTTTAAATATTACATAGTTTAAAAGGACCATAATGTATGAACAACATTGTTAGACAATGAAGTTGATGTAATATTTGCTAAGAGTTCACTCACACTCACAGTTTTGAGTTGCTATAAAGTGTAAAACTTTAAATAAAATTATGCAATACACTTGTGAACTTTGCACTGATTCAGAATGAAATCTCTTGTGTACAATTTTGAATTTATTCTACTATTAATATAGATATACGTTTTTGTTAGCTGAAAAATAATGGGTTTGATGTAACATGCAATTCATCCATAAGACAAGACTAAAAGACAGTGAATGATGTATATTATTTCAAGTCATGCTTTTCATACAAAAAGCAGCTGTTGTTTAACTATGTACTTCTATTTCATATGCCCAAATTGATATTAGTGTGTTTTATTTGTACACAATAATAATATGCAGTAATGAGATTTTTATTTCCTTTTAAATTTTTACTGTTCATTTATAGGGTTCAGTTCAATGGTGTATATTCAATGTCCCAAAAATGTATTCTGTATGTGTATATAGAGGTACCTACCTAAAGAATAGATAAATATTTCAATGTTTGATTAATCACAATTAAAATTGTTTACATACCAATAGATACATCAAGCTACACTAATTCACATCCAGAGTACAGCTGGTTTGTGTAATATTTATAGTTATATCCAATTATACTACAAACTAATGATATGATGTAGAGAAATAATTATCATACCAAAGTGAATATTTGGCTGTTAAATTTATCATCATAATATGGATGTCTAATGTTAAATTAGATCTTGTTTATATTCAATGGTAAGTATAGATTTCTAAATTGGCCAATGAATTTTGTGCACAATATTTATATAGTATCGATAAAGTGTTTCTGCATACAGTTTGTTGATAGATCTACCACCCACTCATATATAATTACTTACTACATTTGAAACATGAGTAATTTCCATCCTGTTGAGTATAGTTAGTTTGTTATCAGTTAGATGTTGTATATAATTTAACACTCTATCAATCCATATTCTTTAGATTGTACAAACCTAGGTGTACAATCATTTATTTTACTACATTATTATTTATTACGCATTCTCTGAAAAATGTATTATGTTCCTGATTGTTATAAGAACTTGCAAGTTGGGAGACATGTTATCCATTTGAAAGAATGGATAAATACTATAATTTTTACTAAAGCTACTTAATGATATGGCTGAATGTGATATTTATATTTTGTCTGTGTTGTTTATAACATTCAATCGATGTAATAATAGGAGGTTTAAGTCATCTAATTTTTACTATAATTGACGGGATCAATTCCTGGTAAAAGTAAACAATTTTTACTATAATTGACGGGATCAACTCGTGGCAAAACTAAAGAAATCTAAAATAATTTATATTATAAATTAACGGGATCAATTCCTGGCAAAAGTAAAGACATCTAAAACAATTTGATCTCTTTGAGCATTTCCCCATCTCGATAACTCATTTGTATAAACGCCTAAGGGCCTGTTCCACAATCTAGAATGTTATCGTGAAATCGTAAGTGAAATAGGCCCAGATTTTCATAGCTGTTATTCTTCTGTCGAATATTTCGACAGAAGTTCACATAATATCGTGACAAGCGCGTTGGGATAACATCGAATGTGGGGTAAAATCACTATTATTATAATACTAGTTGCGCTCCGCGGTTTCACCCGCGTACCCAAGGGATATCCTACCCTGCCGTTGTTTTCTTAAATTTTTACGCAGTTTTAAAAAAATCAAGGAGGAGATCGGTTAAAGTCGTTCTCAAGTTTATGGCGTGACCAAGGGAAATAGGGATTCATTTTTATATACAGAGATAACGGTAGCCTAATCTAAGACTCGAGAAAAATATAAAATCTAAAGCTGTTCCAAATTAGAAACAAATAGTCAGGTCTTACCCCAACGCAAACTAGGTACCAATTACCATTATCATTGATTGAACTACCTACCTGACGAAATTACCTGGTAGGTTTTTTTTATTACTATCTTTTCCTATCGGTTTCACCTGTATCCTCGGGATAAAAGTGTCCAGTATATCTCCATAGAACTTAACAAACAGAAAGATGGACTCACTGTCGCTTTAAATAATTGTTGCTTCATATAAATAACAAAAACAATATTAATAATTATGTAATACCACGGGAAAGACTCCAGGATGTGCTATTTGCGAAGTGCTGTAGCCATGTGAGCGTGGAGCGCGGGGGACAGGGTGGGAGGTGTACCAACACTACCATTAATAAAATTTGTCGTGGTTCAGTCAACAGAACATGAGCGAGGCCGTGCCATAAAAACAGCGGCTGATTCGCAGTTTACACGGGAATGTTGCTACTCTATGCCAGTAGTAGTTACGTGGAAATACTTTTATGTCACGCATGGCATAGATAAATCTGTACTCATTTATTAGATATATATAAAAATATGTGTGCTCTTGAGTTAAGGAATCTCACACTTTTAGATGATTTATTTTCATACTTATAATATCCTGTTATAGAAGATAGATATAGTAAATTAGATTTTCAGACATCAAATGTTGTTATTTTATCTTTGGCATGCTAAAGTTTTCTTTGCATGGTAGTTAAGAGAACAGTAATAATAAAGTAATATATCATTAGAACATTTAAATTATAATAAAATTGTTAAGAATATGGTATCATAACATATATGTATATTATGAAATTGAAATAAAAGTATACTTGCTTACTTGATACAATATATCAACCTTGGTGTATGTTGTGAATATTTAACAAATGGAAGATATCGCAGAGAAAATTGGGTGTGATTCTGTATTAGAATAGATGTTTGTTCTTGCGCTTCAAAACCATAAAATATTGTAATTGTCTTTAATAATATATTTATCCCATACGTATATTTTTGTGACGTTTTATTTAACATTACCACTACCTACATGGGTGTATATTATTGGTGGTTATAGAAATAATTAAAAGAGTGCATTTAATAAAGTATAATTTAATAAAATGCCTATGCTAATCTTACAATTACAAAGACCTTAATAATGTACACCCTTTCTCATAAACGCTGTTCAATAAAAATAATATTTAAATAGGGAGACTTGACAAAAGCCATTAAAAAATTACATCATTGGCATATGAAAAAATAAATACCGACCAAGTCACAGTCTGACTCACGCACCGAGGGTTGCGACCTTCGGTTGGACGTATAATTTCTTGGTTTCGGTCATAACTGTAGGTACATTAAAACTGGACCGCGTAACTAACATTGTTTGCGAAGAAAGAATCATGGCGAGCTCCATACATTGATTTGTACACAAAAAAAAAACATTTTAGAGGGAATTTAATCACTTCCAATGTTGAGATTACATTACCAGCAACATGTTAATATACATGAAATATTTTATAAACCCCGCAAAACATAACAACATAATGGTTTTGGTCGCAAATAGTCGCGATTCGCCGGCTTGCCATAGAAATTCGCATTTTTATCCCGGGGTTCTAAAAATATTTTAAATGGCTCAAGTTGTTTCTTAGGCACCAAGGATCAATTATATCGTCATTCCAACGTCTCTAAAAATCTTAATTTTTGTGTACAAATCTCGCCATGATCCTTTAATTATTTCGAAAAGACTTCGTTAGTTAGAAACTTCGTTAGTTAGAAACATCGTTCTATTTTTCCTGTAATATTTACATCAGTCTATCTACTGTAATTATTATTGGTTTTTGGCTTTGCGAACTTCGGAAATAAGGGGAGGTTTTTTTTTTTTTTTTGACATTTTTCATCATATACAAGTCAAAAACTACGCAACATAAAAAAAAACCTGATTTGCAATGAATACAAATGATGTTCTTTCATATGACATCCCATTTAAACTTGTAGCCCTACTTTGAAATTTCGATCCCCCATTCCGGCCCCTTCTGCAATGAGAATAAAAATATATATTTGGCATATGTGTGGGCCAGCCATATTTATAACTATTTCAAATCAATAGTATCAGTGGTCGCTGAAATATAGCGCGGCGACAGACGGACGGAGTGGCACCATAAGGTTCAACCTTTTTGGTACGGAACCCTAAAAAGAATATCTGTAGTACACCACCAACCTAAACACCAAAATCAGCGCATCTGCAGGCGTACTTTACTATTTTTCAATCCGCCTACCATGGGTATCGCAATCAGCTATACCACTAATAAATTATAGTACTAACGCACAGAAGTAGAACTTTCTGATAGCAAACATGCGAGTTTAAACCTAGTTACAAGGTCGGTTACGTTCACAATACTTCACACGTCTCGATGCGTCCTTCGTTATAATCACCTACCGACTAGTACCGACCGTTGCCGCGTTTGTATTGAATCAAAATGCTCCCTAAGTCCGCGCCGCGAGAGTCTATATTATTTATCCCTTGGATATAGCCGCTTCTACTGTAGGGTTAGGTGTAATGAGAAAACAAATTGAATCCTTTGATATTAATTGGTAGTAGAATACACTTGACTGAGGTGTAATGTAATGTAGTACATTACTGGTAACAACACTACTGTTACAGTATTTGATTTCGTTATTTTTAATTAAAATCGACAATACCTTTTGGCTTTTTGAGCGGCCATACTTAAAGAAAAACTCGATAGAATTTGCGACGAATAAGTACTTGTTGTAAGCGTCGCGTCGCGCGTCAGGTCGGGCGCGCGAGTGACACTGACACCTCAATGAATGAGCCGCATGCAAGCGGCCGCGCGGCGTAGGTATATATTTCTGGTCACGTGACAAACTGACAAGTGCGCCCGCCCTGACGCGCGACGCGACGCTTACAACAAGTACTTATTCGTCGCAAATTCTATCGAGTTTTTCTTTAAGTATACTCGCTAGCGACTATACGGTGAAACATTTTATATGAAATACTTAAAAAACTGTCCGCTAAAGGCGGTGCTCGTCATACAAAATGTTCAGCGTAGTCGCTAACCAGTATCGATTACGCTTCTGTAGTGCACTCATGGTATGGGTACTGGCAACCTACATCCATGGATCGCACACGAAGTCTCCCATACAAGATACGCCTTCACGGAACTTTAATTTTAATTATATTTAATTTTTATTACATATTTGTATGGCGGCAATTAAATAGAAGTACACATTCTCTGAAAATGTCTACTGTCTACCTTTACGGTTCATAAGATACAGCCCACAGACGGACGGAGAGCGGAGGCTTAGTAATAGGGTCCTGTTGATACGTGGCTTGAAATATCCTGTCTACTACAGGTTAGCTAAGAGGATAATCAAATGTTTTTAAATTACAATTTTCACGTTGTACCCAAGCTTTAGTTAGGATTTTAATTTAGGAGCCACATTATATATATTTTCAACACATTCGCTCGTAAAGTGACAATTATTGCAAAATTGAAGTCTGTTTTTTTCCTCACAAGTGTGTTGAAAAATGTCGTATGACACTCGTGTGCATTGATTTATTACACTCGGCTCCCTTATCGCGTTCGCCTACGGCTCTCGCGCTTAATACCGCCTGCAGTGTTAATACTCAAATTTGCACACATGTATCCATAATGTACAATTATGTGCCGTATCATGATTAGCCGTATTACATATGCCTTATAAAGTCAAATTATTCGACAATGACAGGAAGGTGGTCGATAAATACGTTACCATTTAAATATTAAGTTCAATAGCGTTTATGAGTAAGGCCTAAACTTACAAATATAATATTAAAGAAAACTTTAGTCAAACCATTCTTCTACATTTGGAGAATTTTCCAAAACATCATTTGACTCACTGAAACCAAAAACAAAAAGGATTTAGTAAAGTTTTTTATTCAGATATTCTGCAGCCATTGTGATAAAAAATACACTGATATAATCAATTCAATGGGCAACAGGTACCCTCGCAAATCCATGACGGTCTGGGTGCGTCAATGCGTGCAGAGCGATACTTCCCCGTTCTAAAAGGTCATTAATTACGAAGGACAATAAAATTCATCGAACTAATATTATAAATGCAAAGTGAGTTTGTTTGTTTGTACACCTTCACGCCTCAACGGATCATCATGAAATTTGGCATGCAGGTAGCCTATGGAGAAGGACATAGGCTACTTTTTATCCCGGGAACGCGGGTGAAATCGTGGAGGACAGCTAGTTATTTATAAAAATGCATATTTTCACCGGTAAAATAAATTGTACATAAGATTTTTTGACTAGTTCTGGAAAAAGGTATCTAGTTTTCACACGAGTTGTCATTACGAATTTGTCATAGAATATCTACAGATGCCGCCAACTCATTTCTTAGTTTAGTCTAGTATTGATGTAGCACATTATTAGGTCATCTCTAATATAGTACCTACCTATCAAGTGATGGATCGTTGCTAAACATCTCGGTAGGAACAGTGGGTGGAGCTCGTTCAGGCAATAATTCCAAATAGGATTGCCGGGACTGTAGATGGCGCTCTACCTCTTCTGGCGTCATATGGCCATCGCCAGGGGATAAACCAAATCCGAGAGCAGGTGATACTTTAGTCATTATAGAACCACTTGTTTGATGCTGGAATTGAAGGGTTATATGAAAAACATAAATAAATCCACAATTGGGAGGTGACCAGAGGGTTGATATTATAAATAAAAAGTTGGTGTACTTAGGAACAAGTTGTAAGAATAATTTTAATATTTAGCTTAACATGTTATTACCTAAAAGAAACCCGAAAAGTTAAATAAAGTTATGGAACCGCTAAACCAGACGTGGTTTTTTTACTGCTGGCTGAATAAATAAGCTCAGAGTCACTCAGTGTGCTATGGAACGGGCTATGTTCGGAATCACTCGAGGTCCGAACGAGGACATTCGTAGGAGAACGAAAACACCAGTTGTTTTCGTTCTCCTACGAATGTCCTCGTATCGAATAGCTCGTAGAGTTAGTAAGCTTAAGTGGTAATGGGCATGCCACATCGCTCGAAGAACCGATAGCCCATGGGGAAGGAAGGTTCTCGAGTGGCGACCACTTACTGGAAAGCCACGAGCGGGACGACCTCCCACCAGGTGGACCGACGACCTGGTCAGAGTCGCTGGGCGGCGCTTGATGCAAGCGGTCCAATACCGTTCGAAGTGGAAGTTAATGGGGGTTGCCTATGTTCAGCAGTGGACATCCTTAGGCTGATATGGTGAAGTTTTAAGTAATTTAATTTTCATATGTTATGAATAGATAAACAAACAGCCGTTAAAAGTAGTTCAGAAACCGGGCACCAATAACGGCTGTAAAAAATTTTTAGATGAAACTCAGCACAAGTATATATCTTAAATTAAAATTACATTGGCCCAGATTCTGTTGTTTACAAATAAACTAATTTTAATTTCACTATGTCTCTTTCTAACAAAGAACATAAGAAAAGGATGTAAAAAAAGTCCATTTATTCTGTGCTAGTACACTAAAATGAAGGTATAAAAAGCAGGCCAAGTGCGAGTCGCACATGGAGGGTTCCGTACAATATTCAATAAGTAATAATATAATAAATATCCTAGGACATTCCTTACACACGGTCATCTGATCCCAAACTAAGCAGAGCTTGTACTATGGAAACCAAATAACTGATATAACATATTTTATAGTACTTTTTTTTTATACGACTAAGTCGGCAAACAAGCATACGGCCCACCTGATGGTAAGCGGTTACCGTAGCCATATGGACGCTTGCAACACACGAAGCATCGCTCACGCGCTACCGACCTTTCCCCCCTCCCAATGAGCTCTGGCTTTTTTGTTTGTAAATACATACTTAATCTACATAATTACATCCAGACACAGGACATACAGATATGTTTCATGCACACAAATTTATGTCCTGTGTGGGAATAGAACCCACGACCTGCGGCGCGATAGGTGGAATCTTAACCAGAGTCTTAACCAACCGCGCCAGCTGACCCGCCCAGTCAAGTTCACTACGAAAAAAAAAAATCTAAAAAGAAGTTTCTTGTATTTTAATTATTAAATAATAAACATGTTGTTATAGCGGCAATAGAAATAAATATTCTCTGAACATTTCAGCTGTCTACCTATTACCGTACATGAGATACAGCCCACTGACAGACAGACGGACGTACGGACAGTGGAGTCTTAGTAATGGGGTTCCCGTTTGGCACCCCAAAAATGAAGGAACGAAATGAACTGACAATTCGGAGCGGTGGTTAACACCATTTTTAACTTTTACTCGATGTCATTGTAAGTTGAAGCACCCACCCTTATTGGACCATAATGAAGTGTCTTTCAGCTTGTGCTGACATGGAAGCATAATTTGGGATTATGGTACCTGATTTTCAGCGCCATTTACATCAACCTAAGAGACTACTTACTAGATGATTGGTATTTTGTGGTTTCTTAAGTACTGGTGTTCTTTTTCTTTTTGTAGCATTTGGACCTTTACTGACTGATGACGCTGTTGACATATTCGGATTACCAGCACTTACTTCATGTTTTTTTCTGCAAATTACAGATTATTTAATTAATTAATTTACTATTGACTGTTTTAATGATAACTAGCAATAATTGTTAGTTAAATTTTCTGACATCAAACCAATACCAATGACTAGTTTGAAATTGTACTCAGGGTAGCCGAGGTATGCTGTGTCAGACGGATATTTGATCTACAACTCAGCAATAAATAGCAGTTGAGGCTTGGATAACTCGAGGTGGCTATAGATTACATTAACAATGACTGGAAGTAGGGTTTCGTTCCCGGGTCCCGGGTAATTTGTCGCCGCGTTAAATACATGCCTATTACAATACAAATATCTTATTATAATAATAGAAGCGCTCGTGGCGTAGCATGATTAGCCGTTCTTAATCGATCGGCAAAGTTAAGCTACGTCTGTCGTGGTCGGTACCTGGATGGGTGACCGCCTAGTGGTATTTCAAATCGAGCGTTTCCGTGCTTCGAAGGCAAAAGGTAAAGTCGTTGGTCCCGGTTATCAGTTAATTGTGATAGTCGTTAAGCTAGTTAGATGCCTCCTAGGCGGCTTGAAATTCCAACAGTAGGTTGACCACTAGCCTACCTCCACCAATCCGCAGTGGGCACGCGTGGTGGAGTATCGCCCAGTCCCTTTCACCCTCATTTGTGAAAGGAGGCCTGTTCTCAGCAGTGGGACATTATAGGCTGATGATGATGATGATGATGAATAATAATTGTAATTGTTTATTTACCGTTTAACAGTTTCCATGCGATTGTATTCAGTGTCATCTGAAGAATCAGTGTCTTCACTTTCTGAAGTGGTGCTCTCTTGTTTCTCATACTGCAATAATCTGTCCAGTAAGAAACTACGGTCTCTGGACACTTTTAACAACCTCTTCTGACTACTTCTTAGGGCATCTTGGAAACATTCATTTTCCTGCAAATGGAACAACTTGTTATGTATTTTACCATAATGACTAACATAATTTTTACCACACATGTTTGCTTGCAAATGTTTTAAACATTTGGATAGCAAGATTGGTTGATTTATTTGGAGTATATAATTTATTAGAGCTCATTCATTGGCCAGGTCATAAGGGTAACTTTGGTGCTGAACTTATATAAATATGAGGCGGACTGTTGTATTTTTTCTTGACCAAATATTGAAAGGAAGAAAGAGATCTCCAGTGCCTCATGTATTTTGGCATCATTGGTGACAAACCAGCCACACCGTATGTGCCTATAAATTTAAACATAATGTATGGTTGTCAGAAGCAGTAAGTAAACTCACATAAAAACAATCACTTGTTCCAGTAGAGACTAGTAAACTAGTAACTAATCAAGTTTTTGTTTTTCAATTTCTGCTGGTCAACTGGTGTAGTTTCACTGCTAATGTAGTTGTTTATTTATACTTATGACTAAGATTTGACCGTCAGAATAGATAATAGTACTAACATACAAAAGTTGCACTCTTTTGATCTTGAGGGAGTTACAAATTTTAACATGACATTACACTCTTATTAAACATATATATTACATTTATTTGTTTTTATTTATTCAGCAGCCCAAGTACGGGAAAGGCCTCCCCCAACTCCTCTCATTCTTTCCTATTACTAGCTTTCCTTCCCCATGTCACTCCTGACTCCTGTATTATGTCATCTATCCACCTTCTGTTTGGTTTTCCTCTTTCTCTTTTTGTTTCTTTTGGGTACCATTTGGTAGCTTTCTTAGTCCAATGATTATCTTTTGTTCTCATAAGACATTCAACACACTTAATCTTTCGCCGTTTAAATATTTACGCCTACAATATTTGCAGTAGTTCATTCTTAATTACACCATAACGGGAGCGCTTGTATTTAGAATTTCCTTACGAGCCTCAGGGTAACCTACCTATACCAACTACACCTACTTAATTAGGATACTGATTAAAACACCCTGTAAAACAAACAAAATATAGGTATATATTTCTAACATTGCAGAATCTTGCAGTATTTAAAAAACAACAACTTTAATATTTTTTTATTTTATTGAGAAAGCTGTCCACTCAAATAATTATTATGGTTCTCCATTATAACAAAGTGTAGTGGATCGCAAAAGAAAACAAATAAACACACATTCTGATTTTCGTTCCGACGCAAGAAGTGCTGTGTGCTCACAGGCATGTGGCATCCCCGACAGTTCAGTAGAGCATGGTTCAAATCGAACTGTAGGTGTTTCTCGTGGTGTGGTAGTAACAATATGACTGCCAATGTTTATACAATCACATGACCTTCAGTGGTAGTTGCGGCTATATGGTGGTTATAATATCATAGCTGAGTATGCTTGTTTGTACATTTGCATTTAAAACTAAAATACATTAGTATCAGCCTATTACGACTTGTTTCTTTATCTACGATACCTATGTACCCCCACTGCCCCACATCTTCTTTCTTCTCTCACCTAGGTATGTGGGTGAGGGAAGAAAGAAGACGTGGTGCATAGGTACCGTAGATTGGCGCGCGTTGGTATTTAACATCTGTTATAACTAGGTCAAGAATTTGTTACGAGCAAGCACGGAAATGAGTTCTGTGAAGGGAAAGCAAATTAAAACCTAAGTGTGTCCTAAAGATGCCCTTTTAATTGAAAAGACATCTACTTAAGTAATATTCATAAGTCTGTTTGTAATAAAAAAACCGCTTAAATTATCCGGCTATTTTGCACGTTGTCTAGTTAGTACAACCAAAAATAGCCAGTCTCTTGAATGTCATTATATCCGGATTCTACTGTATTCAAATTGTCACAATAGGTAAGTTGAAAAACTCATAAAAGATATAGAGCATATATAATCTTATCCAAATCCTCTCTCATTGTAGTTAACCCAAAAATAAACACTTACATAAATAAGATATTTGAGTTTCTTCTTCAATGTCAAGTACTGAGCCCTATAATTAGGTTCTGGCTCGGGATCGCTACTGCTATCAGTAGAGTAATCTTTTCGGGATTCTCGCCCTCGCGGCGGGTCCGAAGGCGGGTTGGTGCTCACTCCTGCTGCTTCATTTGCTTGCATATTCGCTATAGAACGACAATACCACCCGTCAAGCATCTTCTGTAATTATTAAATACTTGCATTATTGACGCCAGTTTAGGAATGATTTTTATACAACCAAGATTAAAAATATTGCTGGAACATGCAACTAGCTACCAAATTACCTTGTGTATGAATTAGCTTTCCAGCGTTATGTTAGCACTAAATTCCTATCGTGCAAACAAACAAACAAAACAAACCACAAACCAGTGCTGCCAACTCGGATTTACAAAAAGGCGTAGGCCAGATTAGAAAAGTACGTAGAATGAGTAAAACTTGCATTATGGAAAGTTCGAAAGATCTACGTACTTTTTTTTAAATGAAATGAATAGACAAGGGTAGGTAAATATAATAAAAATAATGTTATATTATTCAACTAGTTGCACCCACTCGCGTATCCGAGGGATATTCCATCCCTTCAGTTTTCAAAATTTCGCTCTCACATCATAGCGTTTTAACAATATCTGTTGACGTTGTAACTCGTTCCGGGCACATTCAGTCAATATGTTTTGTATGTCTTCAACGACTCCACATCTCACCACCTCCCATTAAGTGTGCGAACTTATTGGATGGAATGGAATTGATGAATTGCACAAGATCTGCTTTAAATTCGAAAAAATGAATTGCGTAGCAATATTGCTTTAGCTTCCTTTTTAGCCCCCCTTATTTGAATCAATCGATCATTATTATCACAATCTAAAAACTCAGGAAACATTATTTCTAGTAATATTTAAAGTTACTTTTACTTACACGACGTTCGGCTTGGATAAGTGTGCGTTCACCTTAATTCTGCAATAGCACACAGTGAGCACACAACACAATTACACGAACATAAAACAGTACAGAGAGACAAGAAAAAATAAAAAAAAACATAATCATTGTGTGGTGTGACATCAGCAATGGAAAGCCACTCAGTAAACAAAGCTTGGAGAAACGTAATAAAACAATGTGATTTACCAGACCGTAAGTATTTATTGTTATTACATTCTTAACAATCAGTTTGTATTCTTGTAGTTTGCCATGATACAGTGCCAGATGTGTTAAAAAATTGACAAAATTCTTCCCGTATAAAGAAACTTTCATTTGAATATCTGAAACGTGAGTGGGATAATGGCGTAAACTGATTTTCAATAGATAATATCTCACTTTCATTGAGCATATTGATTCAAAATTCAAAAAAATCAAAATCATTTATTCAAATAGACCTTCGCAGGCACTTATGAAAAGTCTGACTCTAATACTCTAAAACCGGTGCGGAAGGTTGCATTTGCTGAGAAGAGCCGGCAATAAACTCAGCAATTACTCTTTTCAAAACAAGCTTAGATTCATTACATAATAATTACATACATTCTAATCGCACTGAAAACAATTGCGTGCCCCGGCGCGGCGGCAAAATTACAAAGTAGACTGAATAAATATTTAATAAGTAAATAAATAGCAAACTTAAGCAGACCAGCCCCCACAAGCAGCATCTGTTCACAAGTATGACGCGTGTGGCAGCCATCGCCCTCCTCGCCATATTGGAGGGAAGTGAGCGAGTGATGTTATGGACACAGTGTCATGTAGCATTCACAATTTTATCGGCAAGTTCGACACGACTCTAATGGTTTTATATATACCCTCCACCTTACTGATGAATATTCCAAAAGCATTTTCAATTACCTGTGCTCTTGATAATCGATAAATAGTACGCTAATTGGTGAGAGAGTACCTGAGATAGCTACCTAACGAATAGTACGCAATGCGTACTAGTGCGTACCCTAATGGCAATACTTCCAAAATATATATCTTACAGTGTGAACGGCAAACGCGGGATGTAATACAGCACAAGATATAATAAATATTATATCCCATAGCCTAAGCTTTTAAGCTAAGCCTTTGCTGCTAAACAATCCGTTTCAAAATGGGCGCCAAGAGTAATTGCTGCCAACATCTGTGATATATTTTTGATTTTATCTGGCAGCACTGGATGGATGTGGTAGGAGGTAGCTGTGCTGCCAACTTAGCGCTTTCGGCGCCAGATCAAGCGCTTTTTTTTGCGTACAACTCGTTTTATCGCCTAGCGCTAAATCTAGCGCTTTTTCCATTATCCATAATTGTTTCTAAAACTGACGCAGTCCGACTATCTGCTATATTTGGAGCAAATGAAATCGTATCACAGGCTAATGAAGAAGGTCCAAGAATCAGATGGTGATGAAATTACAAATACATTGACTACCTCTACTGTTTTTTTTTTTTAAGTTTTTTTACTTTTTTTTTTATGTCAGTCGTGCTAACTCATGGGAAATATTATAAAAAAATGCATGGTAGTCACAAAGACTACAGTGTATACTTAGAGAGGTAGTCACTTCAATTTATTGGGTGCTAAGTTACAGTTTGAATTTGGTGCTGAATTTAGGGTTTTTCCCAACTGCTGTTTTTTTTGTTATTTTTTTCTCGTCTAAACAGTTTTTAGCTCGATCTAGCGCTTTTTCAAGGGATTGGCAGCTCTTTTTTGGTTAGAACAGTTGGCAGCACTGGGAGGTAGGTAGGTAGCAGCGTTGCCATTAGGGTACGCACTAGTACGCATTGCGTACTATTTCATTAGGTAGTGTTCTCACGTACTCTTCCGCCAATTTGCGTACTATTTTATTGTCAAGCCAAAAAAGAAATTTTTTTCAAAATCAGAATAAAAATGTTAAATAATTTTAATTTCTGTCAAGCAAGTTTCAGCATAAAATAAGCACTAGCGACCCCGGTGTGTTTCTTTTTTATTCAATGTTCCAATTCCAAGTTTCGTACTATCATTCAGCATTCTGTCTTACTGTTTGTGGTTTCGCTGGTTTGATTTTGTTCTTTCGTGGTTCCTTCAGTTTCGGTGCACAAACGGCCCTTACAAAATGCAATGTATCTGAGATTTACTTGAATAATTTTTTATTCACTGCGTACTAAAAAGTTAAGTTTCGTACTATTTTTAGGTGCTGTGCGTATCCTATCGTGAAGTCACTCTGGCAACGCTGGTAGGTTGGCAGGCAGGCGCATTGCTTAGGAAAAATAATAAGTTGTTGGACGTAGTTTTAATTTTGCAGGATTATAGAGGACAATACATTCTTGTTAGTCAAAATTGAACCTTAAACCAACCGCATGTGTTCTTTCAGCTGAGATCAGCCGTGTCCGTCGCGGTCAGTCAGATCAGACAGAACCGCATTGATTCCTCGTGTTGTGATGGCTCTCGGTAGTGAAGTGAATGATAACTCTTCGAAAATTGCTTCTCAGAAAGTAAAAAAATGCCCGGCAAGTGGTAATGTGAGCGAAAAAAGTTGTGCCGATAATGTTAGTAAAGGTAAGTTTCATTGGTCATGCCCTCAGTTATGTAACAATGAGAATGGTTTTTCGGTACTTAAACAATGATTTCATTCTAACTTATAAATCCTGTACATCGCATAGATGTATTTATGTCATGTGATCAATATTTAGGAAATCATGTGATCAATTTATTAGCCATGTTCACCACATTCACCATTTTTCAGTAATAAACTTACATGGCTGTATGCTGGCTCAATCAAAGTATGATGTCTATCTTACCTGGTTCAATTTTAGTTTAATAATATGGACTATTATATTGAGCTAAACACACTATCCTAGTTAATATTATTGAGCCATGAATGAAATGTAAAAATCATGTAAATAATTTCACAACTTTTTATGATTTTACATACAATACATATCCAAATAAGAACTACCTATATTTATTATTCTATTGATGTGATAAGTAATTTTAAGTATTCAGTGAATGAATAAAGTCATATAAGGATGGAATGTATAGCTGACTTGTTTTAAAGATTACTCATTATCATTACTAAACTCCCCTTGGATTTTTAGTTTGTATGTACATCTCTGTTCAGAATCTGGGTGCAAGCAGGTAGGTAGGTATATGAATATATATGCTCAAGTGAGTAGTAAGATATATCAGTTAACTGGATTCCATTAAAGGTATTTAACTTGATATCAGATGGCCATGCATACTAAAAATATAGGTATTATTCCTGAGTAAGTCAATGGGTGAGACTACTCACCTACCTATCTCAATAAATCTATAAAAATTCAGGCAATATTGGAATATTTGAATCATATGTTTATCAAAATTAAACACATTCATTAATATTGTATCTTTAGGTTGTGTTGCTCTTTTAATAATTTGAAAATAACATCACCTGAATGGGCTAGTTTCCTGAAAAAAACTATTTAGTCTGTCATATACCTACATTATCAAAAAATATTAGACTCATATTTTTTCTTTTATAAATTAAACCAAAAATAGGAGGATATGGTTTGTCAAAGTTCCGCGTGACATCACAGTGTTGGTACACTTTTTAGTAATAAGGTCACAAGCCCCCACTACCAAACTTAGTCACGCTTTATCTTTGTCCAATGGTTAATGATTTGGTAAAACAAAAAATATGATATTTTTTGATAATCTAACTGAAGGACTAATTCTCTAAAGGACTAATTTAAACTCCCCCCGCCAAGACAGCCAAGTGAAGCGCAAGGGCACTACCTACCATTTCTCGAAGCGCTTCGTCGTTTTTTTGAACCCTCATAACTTGGGTTTGGATTATGCCAGATAATAAAAATTCTTGGGATATGATGCCAATAGTGAACTTATTAAACGTATCAAGTTTCAATAACATAACTCTTATAACTCTTAGAACAGAAACACTAGAAACGCGAACAAACATCAACCTGCTTTTTAGTAGCGCAAATCAATATCGACATGATATTTCCCCTTCACATGGGAATAGGTGAAAAATTTATTCACTGTTCATAACTTTTTTGTTATACAATAGTTCTTGTAGTAGTGAAACGGCCAAGCCACATATTTTGACTATGGTGTGTAGAGTTTGTGAAATTATAAGAATAGCAAACACGACACAAGCAACACTTCAAGGTTCTGTGCTGTCCCACTAGTGGAAGTGGGACACTAATGACCATAATATTAACTTGATTAAGAATATAAAATAGATAATATTATTTATAACTTGTTTTTCTATTATATAGATGTATACAGTAACCTTTCAGTTACTGACCTCGCCTACTTGTTTAAAGATACTAGGTTATCAGTAATTTTGATGTGTTGTCTGCATGGTCTAAACTAAGACATAAATTAATTGGAATTAATGGACAATGCACTCCAAATGTTACTTTTATTTCGATAAGTTCTTATGTAGAATTTACAATATGGTGTTGGAGTATAATATTTTCAATATACTAAGGCTGCTTTTCCACCACAGATGTGCTATGCTACTTTGCTATGGATGCGTTTGATATCCACCATATTAATCCATCATATTAATTGGTGCACATAGCTTAGCACTGGTGGAAACGGATTCAACTAAGATATGTTTTTTATATGGAAGGATGCGTGCGAGCTATGGATGCGTGCTATGCAGCTATGCTGCGAGGATGTAATAGCTCAGCTATGAAACTATGTGACCGTTTCCTCTGATACTAAACTATGTAGCGGTGTGAGTAAGATGTGCTATGAAGATGCGCCCCCGCAAAGTAGCTGTGCGAGGAAGATGCGCTCGAACTATGCGATGTAAGCTATGTGCACCAATGAATATGATTGGTGGATATCAAACGCATCCATAGCAACGTAGCATATAAAAACTCTGGTGGAAAAGCAGCCTAAATCTAATGCAGTCACCCAGGTTTGCTTTGTTAGGGATGAGTTTAGTACAGAACAGAAACACTAGAAATGCGAACAAACATCAACCTGCTTTTTAGTAGCCCAAATCAATATCGACATGATAAGTCCCCTTCACTGTTCCTGCTGCATATCAATGATATGCTGTCTTTTGACGGCATTCATTGCTATGCGGATGACAGTACAGAGGACGCTCATTACACGGGCCGTGCAAATATCCCTCGCTCGGTGGTGGAGGAAAGCCGCGAACGGCTTATGTCTGAAATCGAGAGTACACTAACTAGCGTCTCAGATTGGGGTCGACTAAACCTAGTCCATTTCAACCTCAATAAGATTCAAGCCTGCGCGTTCACCGCTAAGAAAAACTCATGGACTATGGCTCCACAATTCCAGAACACGTCCTTGAACACCAGTAAAAGCATCGGGATCCTTAGCGTGGACATATCTAACGACGTTTTGTTAGGTTAAACTGGCATCTAAAAAGCTCGGAGTGCTCAACAGAGCGAGGCAGTACTTCACATCTGGGCAAAGGCTGCAACCTTACAAGTCGCATGTCTGGCCTCATATGGAGTACTGCTGTCAACTATGGGCAGGGGCACCTGGATACCAGCTTGATCCTCAAGACTTTGTTCAGCGAAGTTCCATCAGAATAGTCGACGATCCCGAGCTCACCAGCGGTTTAGAGCCACTCAGTCTGAGGAGAGACTTTGCCTCTTTATGTGTGTTCTACCGCTTGTACAACGGACAGTGTTCTCAAGAATTATTTGACCTGATGCCCACGGCTACTTTCCACTATCGCGACTCACGCCTTCGACGGAGAGTCCATCCTCACACATTGGAACCAGAATGTTTTCGACCTGTGCTTTCATTTCCGCGGACGCTCAGTCTGTGGAATGACCTCCCCGCGGAGTACAGCATGGGGTTCTTCAAAAAGGGTGTGATTTCTGCAGGCCGGGTCGCTTACACACGAGTGATACCCCTGGAGTTGCAAGCGTCCATAGGCTACGGTAACTGCTTACCATCAGGCAAGCCGAATGGTTGTTGCCATCTAAATGGTGTAAAAAAAAAACTGTTTGACACATAGTAGCTGTGTTATAGAGTCAATATTAGACTGGCAGCCGCTAACTCCGTTATGCGATTTATCACACTTCACGGGGCACGATTGTCATTGTTTTCGTCTCTAGGCGCGCGGCACTCCATGCTGTGAAAGATTAGTCCTGAGGTGCCGTCGCACATTTTCAGATTAGACTCTAGATTAAAAAAAATACGATCACTGCTTTGGGGTATCTCTAACTTATTAAATATTATTAGTTTCCTTTTTGTTTTAGTTAACTTTTTTAGGTGTCGACATCAAATGTATAAATAGTTCAAAATGAGCCCCCACTAGAGCTTTCTTGACAGACATGTCATACTGGGCACCAGACACCTAAAAAAAGAGACATCTGCATATCATATGCTTTGTTTGTAGTAAGGTGATAGGTTAATAATAATATGGGTGCCTACGAGTACCAAATTTGTTATTAAATTAATTAAGCATTATTTCATTCATATCTATCTATTTATGAATGAATCACTGCGTTCACGATATTGTGCTACGTTCGCAAATTTCACAATTTCGATCTCCCACGTCGATCCATAAAGCCTTTCATACAAAATGTTTCGGGGTGCGTTAACCTAGCAAATATACGAGTAAATCTTGAAATAAATCAACGGTAAATGTATTAAGTAGTCTGTTTCTTACGCGTTATCTCTGCCAATATCTTACGTTATAAACATACCATAAGGATATAAATACATATTATATGTATATTCGTATATCAATCGACAATAATGTCACATCTATTAGATGATTGGTAATAATAATTGTAATACACCATGTATGTTGTGTAATACCTATTGTTGATTTCAACGGTCGCTAAAGTGTTTGAGTCCTTAGTATATCCTTTCTTACAACAGCATCTTAAGTTATACCTAAGTGATAGTCAACATGGTTTTGTTAGATCCAGATCTACGTCAACTAATCTGGTGGATTTCTCTGAGACTCTTATTGAGGCCATCGACTCTGGTAAGCAATATGACGTAATATACAGGGTGATTGGAAGATGGGTGCAAAGCTGTAAGGCGATGATAGTATAGATCATTTAGACCCTTTTTAGCCATGGTTGTCTAAGACGAAGTGTGAAATTTTTTTTTTACTTTCTATCTATTTTTATCATTTAGACCCTCTAAATGATCTATACTATCATCGCCTTACAGCTTTGCACCCATCTTCCCATCACCCTATATACTGACTTGAGTAAAGCATTTGACCGAGTTTCACATAAAGTACTCTTACAAAAGCTAACATCATACGGCATCACCGGCTCATTGTTGGCCTGGTTCATGTCATATCTTAAGGGTCGCTCTTTTTATGTAGTAGTCAATGGCTTCCAATCTAATGTTCATAGAATCACATCAGGCGTGCCCCAAGGCTCACATCTAGGTCCTATTTTATTCAATCTTTTTATAAATGATATCCCAACTTGTTTTCTGTATTCGGATCATTTTATGTATGCTGATGATTTAAAGTTTGGCAGAGTGGTGGATACGGTGAGTGACGTATTGCGTGTCCAAAGTGATCTTAATAGGTTGATACAGTGGTGTGACAACAACCAAATGCACCTAAACTCGAAAAAATGCTTCCATGTCAAATTCTCCCGAAAAACACATCACATGCTTAGTTTGGGATCAGACAACCGTGTGTGAGGAATTTCACAGTATATTTATTTATTTATTTTATTTACCTACTGTGTTTGTAGATATGTATCAATGCGTGCCTTCATCTGCCAAATAAAACTTGGGCCTGGACGATTTTAATGGTAACGGAGGAAAACATATTTTATTGTCAAATAGGAAAAAGTAACTTGATAAGTACTTGGTTAAACAGATAGATAATGGAGCATGTGTTATGAAAAAAATTGTAACGCAGGTCCTCTGTAGATTCACAAGATCAGCGATAAAGTTTTATGTGATGTTATTTCTGCAGGAGTGATAAGAGTTAGACTAGATACCGCGATAGTTAAACACGATTTTAACTTGTAGGGCGCCGATAAGCTAATTCCCATCGAAGTTAGTGGTAGTTAGACATATTTATTGTAAGAATACTTAATATTTAATTTATATTGAATTGAAATTCAACTGAAAGTCTTCTACATCTTCCGAGATCAGAACAACATCATCAGCATATAGGATGTTCCAAGGTAGCGATTTTTGGCAATGTTTTGTAAGGTGGTTCATATTGGTGTTGAAGAGCAATGGGCTAAGCATGGAGCCTTGATGCACTCCGACTTCAATTTTAAACGTTTCGCCAGTGCCTGCCGGACACAAGACTTGTTTAGTGACCGCATTGTACATATCTTGAATATGGTTTATGTAGTACTCCGGTACCAATTGCTGCCTGAGTGCTTCCCAAATGAGCTCACGTGGGACATGATCGAAGGCCTTTTCGAGGTCTATAAAGATCATATGCAGATTGGTTTTATTAGTTTTGGCCTTTTCCAGCATTATACGAACCGTCTGAATAGCATCCGAGGAACTTCTTTCAGACACAAAGGCGCACTGATTTTGTGTTAATGTTATAATGTGCTTTAATCTATCATTAAGTATTCTTTCCCATATATTAAGTGTGTGTGACGTGACATTCGATTTATATCTCTATAATTACTGCATTCTCTGACGCCTCCTTTCCCTTTGTAAAACGGTATTATGAAGCTATTAAGTCAGGTATAGGGTATCCCTGAATCAGTTTGTTAAATGACCATTAGGATGTGGAATGACCTCCCCATTACGGTTTTCCCTCAGCGCTACGATATGGGGTTCTTCAAAAAAGGCGTGAAAAGAGCTCTTCAAGGTCGGCAACACATCGGCAATCCCCTTGGTATTGCAAATGTCCATAGGCGGCGGTGACCACTTACCATCAGGTGGACCGTCTGCCTGTTTGTCAACCTATTGACATAAAAAAAAAAAAAAAAAAAAAAAAATAACGTGTGCAGCCAAACTACTCCATGATCTCCTAGGTGCTTCCTGACTTCTTCTGGTATTTCATCTGGCCCCGGGGCTTTGTTATTTTTTATTTGCTGTATTGCTCTTTTAACTTCCTCTGTAGCAATGTCCAGGGACGGCTCCTTCACCGTATTCGGCCTACCGTACTCAGAGTTTCTTGGATGGGATACGTTGAGGAGGTTTCGATAGTAATCTGACCATCTGTTTCTCGTCTGCAGTTAGTAGCTTACCATTGTCATTATTTATATATTTAACAGTTGTTATGTCTGTAGTATTATTGTATCTCGATTTTGCTATCTTGTGTATATCCAATTCTGATTAAGCTGATTCTAAATTGTAATGAAATTCTGTATTGGTTTCTGCCATTGATATTGCCAGTTGTCGCTTTGCTTGCTTTTTGATTTCCCTATAGTTTTCTGAATCAGTGTTATCTTTGGTCGACTGCCACATTTTGAAAGCATCCTTTTTGGCTGTTACTGCCATGTTCCACCACTTAGTTTCTTTATTGGGTCCTTTTTTGCTTCTTTTTCGGCCCAAGTGTTCCTCGGCCTTGCTTATACTTGTACAAGCTTTTTTAAAAGTTTCCCACATATCATTTGGTGTCATGGTTGTAGTACTCATGGAACTCACGTTTTTAACGAGTACCCATGTGAACAGTTTTCCCGCGGATGTTTTTAGAGATGTCCATTAAATTTTTGGTGTTAACTTTCTACAACATTTAATTGGTTTCGGAAATCGGTAGACGGTGACTAATATTCTATGCTGAGTTGTGAGCGGTTCACCGGGTATCACCTTGCAGTCTTTGTACTTTCCCAAATGGTTGCGCCTTGCAAGAAAATAGTCAATCTGGGTAGCGTGACCTCCACTTTTATAAGTAATTTGATGGTTTTCTCCTTTTTTAAAGAATGTGTTTATAATGGCAAGGTCGGAGCTGGATGCGAAATTAATGATGTTTTCACCATCACTGTTTCGTGTGCCATAACCGAATCCTTCATGCCATCTCTCTGCGTTGGTATTGCTACTCCCTACGTGGCCATTGAGGTCTCCTCCCAGGTGTAGGGTTCATATTGAGGGATACGTTGTACAAGACTATGAAGATCTTCCAAAAACGCCTCCTTATCACATTCAGCAGCGCCCGTTTGTGGTGCATATACGGATACTATATTGAAACAAGGTTGATTTTCGAGGGCAATTATTACAGCCATTAGCCTGTCACTAACTCTTTCGCTGACTTCAAATCAGTGTCAGATAAGAGCTATTTCGTACTTTTTAGTGTATTTTGAAGTTGATTTAATTTTATTAAATTACATTTTTATTTGTATTTGCATTTATTCTGTACGTCTTATCGATAAAGAGTTACAAGGGGAATAAAAATTACAAAAAAAATATTCAACACCAATGTGACATCACTAATATCAATGTATTTAATGTTTAAATATTTTTTTTAAGGCGATGATATCTCTGTAGTTGTGACGTCGGATGCCGAGACGAAGGTCCCGGGTTCGAATCCTACAATGAGCTTTAGCTTTCGGTGAAAGAAAAGAAGAAGTAGCCTTATCTAATATTTTATATTATTATTATTTATCTCCATAACTGGTCATTATTTGACTTTGCAACTTTATATAATCGTTCACCGTGTTATAGACTACATTTTCCCAAAATTTCAGCCAAATCTACTGAACGGCTTTTATCCACGACATGAAAATCATTTTTATGGTTTCAAATTATATTTCCAAAACTAGTCATTATTTAACATTGCAACTTTACACAATCAATCACCGTGTTATAAAACAATATTTTCCCGAAATTTCAGCCAAAAGCTAAATGTTTCTCTTAGATAAAAGGCTAAAAGCCCATTAATTTATGGACTATCTCATATCGATGACTATCTCCTAAGCACTTTAGCAGCATATTACAAAAGAACTGCAGCATTGGTACTTTTTAACAGACTTCAAAAAAAAAGGAGGAGGTTCCCAATTCGGCAGTTTTTTTTTTTTTTTTTTTATATTTGTTACTTCATAACTCCGTCATTTATTAACCGATTTGGAAAAATCGTTTTTTGTCTGGTAGGGTACACTTCCCGTTTGGTCCCATTATCATCAGATCAGGATTTGATTACTTTTAGTGTACTTTGGAGTCGGTTTAAGGTTTTGTAAAACAGTCCAATTATGTATGAAATGTTCGTATTTTTTTTATAGATTCCAGAGGTGGTCCCATAGTAAAAGTAGATCATAATGATGCATACATTAATTAAACCCTGAAAATTTGGCTAGTGGTTGCAAAATAATTCTGTATAATTACATGTTTACTATATGAGGAAGGAAGGAAGGAAATGAAGGACTTTTCAGGGCCCTCTCAATATTTGACCAGTGGGTACCACCACATACTTTGGAAACTACTGGTATAGGTTATTATAAAACGCAAGTTCTGTTAGTGTGCATGCATATAACTCAAGAACCACTGCACGGATTTCGACGCGCTTTTTACTCAATTGTTTCTTGA
Organism: Achlya flavicornis; assembly: GCA_947623365.1. Lineage (NCBI taxonomy): Eukaryota > Metazoa > Arthropoda > Insecta > Lepidoptera > Drepanidae > Achlya > Achlya flavicornis. Next base: position 8,762,205 of record OX392467.1, read on the forward strand.
AGATTTAAGGCTATATTTCATTGTGCTGTGGCTAAATGCCCTGACCAGTGACAGTTTATAAAACAATTCAGAGTATAAAACTACCATACGGGTGGAGCAAAGGGGTACATAGGCTAGTTCTAAAAAAAATAAACTTGATTCGACTAAAATAATTAGATTATATACACTAGCTGTCCGCGCGGTTTCACCCGCGTTTCGCGGTAAAAAAAAGTAGCCTATAACACGGGTATAGGTTCCTATTAGTAAAAAAAACTGACAACTGACAGACTGGTAAGTAGATCCAGAGATTAGCACGTTTAAATAAACAAACCAAAAAAAACCTCTTCTGCTCTCATAGTATAGATATTAGTAATATCTGTAGCTGTACGGTAGTAGAAAATTCTAAATCTATGGTAATATCTATACTATTATAGTCGATATAATTATATTACTGACCGACAGGCACGGAAATAAACCTAGCTTCTGTTAAACCGATCGCATACCAATAATATATAACTAGCTTTACATTGGTAACCTTTTTGTGTTAATTCTATGTGGCTACAGGGCGGACAGGAGATAGCTAGGTTGTTTCTAAAAAAAAAAAGCGTGTCAAGTTACGGAATCCAGTTGTCGTGAGTAACTAATTTGAGTTAAAATATGTTACCCAACAAAAATATTCATACCTTGTAATATTTTCTCGTGAGCACTGAATACAATCCATGGCTTACAAAATTTACACATCACCAGTATTATTTACTCATTCGTACCATGTTCGTACCTTACGTAGGTACCTTTGCATCAACTGGCCCCTAATGTAAGTTACGCGAGGAGAACCTAAGCCGTTATTTTGTATGTCTTTTGAAATAATATTATCTCTATAGCTTATTATCATGTCTGGTCAATCATTACATTTTATAATTAGTGTAGAATTCACACGTAAAGATGTCGCTACAGACATCGTATGGACGGATTGAAAATTAATTCTTAGTCAAAACACTATTAAATCACTTTTTATTGAGATTTATTGCAAAGGAATACAATTTGATAATAATAATTTAATTTAATTATTTTTTTAAACTCGTATTTTCAATATTTGCAATTTATTTAATTTTATTTAAATCTTTCGACCTTACATAGATGGCCTTACCGTCGATTATTTTTATTTCTTTTTATCGTCTAGGACCGAAACAATCAAATAATAATAAAATAAATCTAATATTAACCTGTTTCTAATAAGCAGAGACTTCAACGGTAAATAAATATAGTCTAAATATTTTTAAATCTACAACGATTATTTTTAAAAGTACAATGGGCAGTTTCGTACCAATTGTATTTCATTTGTTTTTATGGGCTTAAGTCTGTATCTAGCTAGTGCAGGAAAACGTATAGTGGTTTCATTTATTCAACAAAATATCAAATAAGAACAATTATTAAATCTTTTGTGGTCAAAAGGATTAAAGCCATTCGTAAATCACCGACCCTGCTCACAAAATTTATGGAGAATCGGATGAGTAATTTGACCTGTAGTGGAGAACAGCCGGTTATCTGGATATAAATACGAAAGCATTTTTGTCCAAGCTGAAACGGAGACTCTTCGCTTGCTCGGTATTAAAGTGATTTTTAAAACATATAGAAGATTAAGAAATTGCTATCTTGACCTATTTTTAATCGTTCCCTAATCAGGGCCGGCAATAGCCTATATAGCGCCGGGTCAGGCCTCTGTCACTTGCCTATATCTACCGCGATAAGCATCTACAGCTCGCTTCGAGCTGGGCTCGACTAAACTGTCGCGGCCACCACGCGCTTCCGAGCACACTGTACGCAATTGTGTCGGAGCCAAAATCAGAATGCGTGATTATTTGTTTTCTTGTGCGATGTTAACCTAGGAAATATATTTATTTATCAATTATCACTGCACTTTGTTATAATGGAGAACCGTAACACTAATAATTTGAGTTTAACGGCTGTCGCAATAAACAGATTTTATTTAAGTTGTTGGTTTTTAAATTACTGCAAGATTCTGAAGTGTAAGACAGTAAGTACATATATTTTGTTAATTTTACACGGTGTTTTTATCAGTATCCTAATTAATTAGGTGTAGTTGATATAGGTAGGTAACCCTGACGGTCGTAAGGTCATTTCGGTAAATTATAAATACAAAAGAATAAAATGGAATACTAACAGTTATATAATCACCAGAGTGATCGGAAATTCTGCAGTTTCAAGCAAGGTCATTTGGAAATTTCGCAGGGTTCCCAATTAAAAAAAAACAACTTTCGCACAAACAAATGCATATGTAATGAAATTTGATGCAAACGGCGCGAGCGGGGCCACAGGCGGGGCGCATGCGCGATGTTCGTCATTTCGCATTCACTACGAACCGTCACAACCAACTTCATACGCATGAAAGGCTTCATTATCTCAAATATCTCATACTGTTGTGCTATATAAACCAACAATAGTTATATCTCATTATGGATAGTTTTTCATAGGTTAGAAAGAGATACACTCGCTGGCAACGAAGCCCGGTTGCAAGCCCACGCGTGCGAGCGAGACGCCTTGACTGACCGTGCGAGGTGGTGCGAGGCGGGTCGTACACAGATATAGATATACCGTACCTACCTAGTTTTAAACCGAATGGTGTGTATATAAGGCGCCTCGGGGGTTGATGACATCGAAAAGCAATAATAGCGAAGAGCGCGAACTTTTAAATAGTTCGGAAGTTTATATTCTTGTTCGAGAATTATTTTAGTAGGGTGTGTATACACACCATTCGGTTTAAAACTACGACTGATACACTACTGACGGATTTATCTACCTTCACTGTTAAAAACTACAGTAACATATCTCTCGGCATGCCCTATTCTGAAACCCTAGGCACGCCACTGCATCGAGAGTCAAGGTGAGGCATTGGCAGTGAGCCTAGATGTAGCGAAGGCGTTCGATCGGGTATGGCACAACAGGGGTCTTCTAAGGAAGTTACCATCATACGGGCTTCTCGAGGGATTATGCAAATGGGTTGCCAGCTTTCTGTCCAGCAGAAGCATAAGAGCCGTCGTCGACGGTAGCTACTCTAATAGCATGGACATGAATGCCGGCAAGGCTCTGTGCTGTCCCCAACACTGTTCCTTCTGCATAGCAATGAATGCCGTCAATAGACAGCATATCATTCATTGCTATGCGGACGACAGTACAGGGGACGCTCATTATACGGGCCGTGCAAATCGTTCCGAGGTGGAGGAAAGCCGCGAACGGCTGGTGTCTGAAATCGAGAGTACACTAGCTTGTCTCCGATTGGGTTCGACTAAACCTAGTCCATTTCAACCCCACCAAGACTCAAGCCTGCGCGTTCACCGCTAAGAAAATCCCATGGTCTGTGGCTCCACAATTCCAGAACACTTCCTTGAACATCAGTCAAAGCATTGGGATTCTTGGCGTCGACATTTCTAGCGACGTTTTGTTCCGAAGTCACTTGGAAGACAAGATTAAGCTGGCATCCAAAAAGCTTGGAGTGCTCAACAGAGCGAGGCAGTACTTCACATCGGGGCAAAGGCTGCATCTTTATAAGTCGCAAGTCCGGCCTCATATGGACTATTGTTGCCCTGGATACCAGCTTGGGCCTTTAGACTCGGTTCAGCGGTTTGCCGCTAGAATTGTCGACGATCCCGAGCTCACGAACGGTTACGAGCCTCTCAGTTTGAGGAGAGACTTTGCCTTATGTATGTTCTACCGCTTGTACAACGGGGAGTGTTCCAAGGAATTGTTCGACTTGACGACTGTTAGATAGTGGTTTCTTAGGTGGCTGTTTCAAGTCTTTCCAGAGCTTGTAGTACTGCGACCAGACTAGATGTATGTAGTTGTTTCTTAATAAATAGATGTTTCCATTAATTTTCCACGGAAATTATTTGTTTCCCAGAAATAGATATTTATAAGCGACACTATGAGATGGAGTAATAATACAGTTTTATTTTTTATTAAAATCGGCCTTGGGGCTCCTTTCAGCATTTGTCGCTATGCCCTATACTTTAGGATTTAGCCAACCAGGCAAAAAATTGTAAAATGTTAAAGGATATAATTAGGTAAGCATTATTTAAACTTTTTAACTTTCACGCCTTTTAAATTAAATACTTCAAACAATAAAAAAATGTTTATACCATAGAATTGGAAATGTTAGGAAAAAATAAAAAGTGCCCATCGTCCTTTAAAATACTGTTCTATAAAAAGTGACATCTGTTGTCATTTACTGACAAAACTAACATTGCTGTAGTGACATACGTGGCAAGACTAGCAAATAGTACCTTTGACTCACCACCGGCGCTGTACTTGCGCGAGTTACGGTGGTAACTTTTGAAGTATGGGCGCTGACCCTCTGTTGTACGTAGTATTTATCTACTCTGAGTTATTATTATCTTTTTGTTACATAATATGCGTTCCCATACCATTCATTGACAATATTGTTGTTTATTTATTTGAGAAAAATGAACGATGAATAATTCTACAAAAAAAGTCAGCAATAGCTCTAATGATTGATTATCAAAAATATATAGGTACCTATATTGTGGGAGTGAAAAGTTGTGGTAACATAAACATATATATATATAATGGAAAACAGCTTGGTAGAAATAATGAAAAATTCTGAGATAATTCGAGATGCCCACGCGAGCGGAGCCACTACTAGAATGCCAGTAGTTTAATATTTTTCTCATTAGATTTCTATCCTAAAGTATTGTTTCACATAAAGAATTGTAATGCTATGCTAGCACAAATAGTAGAATACTTAGGTAGAATAAGTATAAGACTGTTGTCAGCCGAATCAATCATTCAGTTTTCATGTCAAGGAGTGCGGTTATATTTAGCTAGAGCATATTTGGAGCTCGCTGTACTATTTCATTGATTAAATAAAATTAATTATGCCGACTATGCGTCTGGTTGTAATGTTTTCTTTGAATGTTAATATGTCCGACGAGGGCTAATGGTTATTTCCTGTTAGATGGTAACTTGGTGCACAGTTTATTACAACAATAATACATACCTAATTACACGATCCAACTAACGATTTTAATGTCAATAGCTCGCCTGGAATTGGAACTCTTATAATAAGAACCTAGGTTTTTTTAGGGTTCCGTAGCCAAATGGCAAAAAACGGAACCCTTATAGATTCGTCATGTCTGTCTGTCTGTCTGTCTGTCCGTGTATGTCACAGCCATTTATTTCCGAAACTATAAGAACTATAATGTTGAAACTTGGTAAGTAGATGTATTCTGTGAACCGCATTAAGATTTTTACACAAAAATAGAAAAAAAACAATAAATTTTGGGGGTTCCCCATACTTAGAACTGAAACTCAAATTTTTTTTTTCATCAAACCTATAAGTTTGGGGTGTCTATGGATAGGTCTTCAAAAATGATATTGAGGTTTCTAATATCATTTTTTTCTAAACTGAATAGTTTGCGCGAGAGACACTTCCAAAGTGGTAAAATGTGTGTCCCCCCCCTGTAACTTCTAAAATAAGAGAATGATAAATCTATAAAAAATATATGATGTACATTACGGTGCAAACTTCCACCGAAAATTGGTTTGAACGAGATCTAGTAAGTAGTTTTTTTTTAATAGGTCATAAATTGAAATTAATATCAAATACTCAGGTCTATACTACCATTTACTTATATACCTACAGGTTTGTACGGAACCCTCGGTGCGCGAGTCTGACTCGCACTTGGCCGGTTTTTTTTATTGTATTTCGAGATGAATTCTATACGAACCTAGTCATACCAATAAAAATAAAAATCTAGCATGTTGGAAGACATAAACTGAGGGCCTTTTTATTGAAAATATTGAAATTGAAAACTTACCAAGAGTTCATAGTCACAACAAGAGTGTATAAACTGAGAATGTGGTCAGAATACGATGTTCATACATTCTCAGTTTGTTGTATGGATATAGCTTATTGAACTTTATACTGGTTTATACACACATATATAATATACCCATATTTCACGAAATGAACTTGCCCTGCCTGGGTTTAGTTAATACCGAAGCTATACCTACTATTTAAATATCATCATTACAGATTTAATTTTATTTACCTATTTATTACGTTACGTTCGTAGTTCTGTGTATCTTTAGTATGTTTGTAGGTAGGTAGGTAGTACTTTGGATATGAAATGAACCTCATTTACTATAGACAAATATTATTAAACTCACAAAGAAGGCTGTGGTAAGAAAAAAATATGTAGGTATACCTACGTCAAAAATCTCAATGTTGATAATAATTATCAAGAAGTATAACATTTTCGGAAAAAGTAATTTTTTGAGTTTCAGAAATTCTTGCGTATAATATATCATATTGCTTAAGATTTGATAGATTGTAATATTATTATAGGTACAGGGTACAAAGAAAGTTAAGGTCAGTGGAAAAGATACAATCTATAGATACAATACCATGGTACAATATTGGCAATGTGTACAATTAGCTTGCTGCCCCGTGGCTCTCGCGATTTCCTATTTAAAAGACTGAATTATGAAAATGAATGAATTATGAAAGGCAGGGTTGCCTTCGTTAAATATGGAACCTGTGTAAAAAAAAAACAAGTTTAAAGACGCCGCGTGCGTTGATACGCCAGTTTCCCCATATACCTATATAGATAAATCGGTGAGTTGAAAGGTTAAATATTCAACGATGGTTGCCGGCGCTGGCAGGCTTGTTTCTGTTTGCATAATTCATTGATCGATTCAGTTGCTTGTCGTTTCAGTAACGTGTGGTACCTAGATAGGCAAAAATGCCATGTTTATCTGAATTCTAAATCAACACTCCCGACTATGCATTCTGACGTAAAATATATAGGTACAAAACTTTGATTAAGGATACATCCAGATTGAGTGTTGAAGCTGTGCACGCGTCGATAAAAATACGCCCTAACTGTTAGAGGCTAATACAAATAAAAATAAATAAAATTGCTAAATAATGTGTAATATTTAAATTTCTCCCGATGTTAATGGGAATATTTCAACAACTGCTATCATTATGAACGTCACTATGACAAGCAGAATGACGCAGAGGGAGCGTAAAACGTAGCTGTTACGCGCAGCAGCCTGTAAAAATTTGCCAAGTGAAAACAGAACTGGCGAGCAGCACCGCGTTTAATATTACACGAACCATTTAGAGCCACTTTTCAACCCTTCATAACTCAAAAACTATTTAATATAAACACACAAAATTTTGTTCATATATTGAGACCCCCTAGTTAAAGTAGGACCCCAAATTTTATAAACACAGCTATAACGGTTATGTAGATATAGATCGTCAAAAATCGTAATTTTTAAGGTGATTGACACCATTGAGATCAACGCACATAACCCACTTCCGGATAGCCTAGAAAGTTAAAATTTGTGCAACCAGCAAGGTAATTGTATGTATACGTTCTTTTTTTTTTTTTTTTTTTTATCTTTATTTATTTATAGAGGGTTTAATCACAATGATTATGTCACCCTCGAAGTTACACTTAAAGTTATCATATTACACTTAACATAATCTACGTTTAATTCCTATATTAACCATTTTTATTAACATCTTGGCTTCCTCCGATAGGGGGCAAGCCAAAATCTCATTACATTTCCCAATTAAAAATAACTCAATGCCACACTTTCTAACAAATTCAAATCGTTCAGTTTCGTTCCGGACGCACTCCATCAAGATGTGATACACGTCTTCAATTACATCACACTCCGTACAGTTTGGTGAACTTGTTTTGCCCATTAGATGTGCAAATCTATTCAATGGAATGTGTCCGGACCTAAGCCTTAAAAGCGTTACTATGCTAGACCTAGACATACCCGACCCATCAAACCACGGAAATTTTGTCAAGTGAGGTTGTATAGTCCTATACCAGATTCCTTTACTCAGTGATCTCTCATCAAAATAAAGTTTCCAATTTTGTATACATTGTTTCTTAATCACTGAGAGAAGGTCACCATGATAGGGAAGCCAGTTCATAGTGATGCCATCTGTGAGAGCTTCTTTGGCGAGTCGATCTGCATCTTCATTACCAAACAAACCTACGTGAGACGGTACCCATTGTAGTGTAACACGTTTGTTTTTATTTGACAGATGATCAAGCATTTCCAAAATGCGATATGCTATTGGTGTACCACGGAAATTGGTTGTACAACGAATGAGGTGCTGAAGAGCACTTCTGGAATCCGTTAAAATAACATAATCACCTATCTCCAAAGATTCTATATATGAAATAGCTTCCATAATAGCAATAAGCTCTGTACACATTATAGAAATGTTGGCATCAATTCTTATTTTAATTGAACTTTTTGTTTGAGGATCGAATATAGCTAAACCTGAAATATTATTTTCCTTGGAACCATCTGTATAAATTTTGAAAAAATGTATATATTTCTCAGCCACATAATTATCACATAAGATTTTAATGGAAAATGTATCATAGCTACGTTTAGATTTCTCAATAACATCAATGTTAGGTTTTATATTGGATACATCCACACTGCTAACCCACTTATCTAAGGAGTACATTTCATTTTTAGGGCTCGAATATATGGGTAAATTTTTACAATGATCATGAATCAAGACTAAAATCGGTTTAGTTCTACGTCTCCACAATATATTTTGACTACATATACTTAACTGATTGATTTTATTAATAATTTCGCTATCGGAACATGATTTCTTTTTTAACCAATATTTACCAGCAAGATAATACCTACGCACATTTAAAGGTTGTAGATGGAGCTCACACTCCATCACATGTATAGCTGTGCTCCGTATAAACCCACCAATCACACGCATACACTGGTTTTGTGTTCTGTCTATCTTACCTAAATGAGTCTTGCAACTATTGCCGTATATAAAGCACGCGTAATCCAATCTGCTTCGTACACAAGCTATATATAAACGCCTAAGATGGCGGGGATGCATACCCCAACCCGACCCAGCCAGTACTTTAAAAATATTTAATAATTTTGAAGTCCTTTCCTTAATCTCATTTATATGCTTCGCCCAACGCAACGACCTGTCCATCCAAAGTCCTAAATATTTATAAATATCCACAACTTCTAACATATAATTATCGATCCAAATATTCACATTAAATCTCAAAAAACCGTTTCTAAAAATACAAATTTTACTTTTGGATGGCGAAATAGTCAGACCTATATTTGAAAGCAGTGAGGTTAATTTATTTAATGCCATTTGTAGGTAATCAGCACCTTCCACTGTATTAATGCAACTCACATATAATACAAAATCGTCCGCATATTGTGAGATGTTTATATTTTTGATATTTCTACAAATATGAGAAGTTACAATATTAAAAAGGAGGGGAGAAAACGGATCACCTTGTGCCAATCCACGATGTGTATGACGACATATAGAAGACTTCTCTGACTGAATTTTTAGTTTTCTTTCTTTAAGAAAAGTCCATAAATATCGGCATATTTGTGTACCTACGCCTAAACTGTCCAACATTTTTAACAAGTACGTGACGTCAACATTATTGTATGCATTGTCAACATCAACAAAACAAGCTATTGTAGACTTTCTTTGTATAAACCCTAATTGTATATGTGAGACTAAGCTAGTAATATTATCCAAAGTTGAAAGTCCTTTCCTAAAGCCGATAGTGTTAGCAGATAAGATATTATTTTTCTCGACAAACCACTCTAATCTATTGATTAGTATGCTGTGAAAAAGCTTGCATAAACAGGAGATCATGGATATCGGTCGAAGGGCTGAAGTAGCTTGGATATCTCGCCCTGGCTTCGGAATCGGAACAATATTAATATCGCGCCATTGTGTCGGGACAAAACCTAATTTATAAAACTTATTATAAAGGGTTACCAAAGTAGATTTAGCGTCTTCAGGCAGATTTGTTATCATTGAGTATGATATTTGATCACTTCCAGGAGAAGTATCTTTACGCCGCATACAGTGCTCTAATTCCTGTTTATGTATTGGGGATTCTAATTTACTGTTACAAGATAAGAAGATTGGCTCTTCAGGGCAGGTATAATCAGGAGTCAAGCTTTGGAGAAGCAGGTTGGCACTGTCTTCACTAATATAAGACTTGGCTATTTTAAAACCTTTAAACCATTTTAACTTACGCCATAATTCGCTTTGGGAAGTGGAAGCATCTATTGATGAACAATATTCTTGCCAGGCTTTGTCTCTTTCATTTCGTATTAGTCTTTGTGCGGCACCTATTTTATTTTGTAGTATTGTCAAATTGTCTGGAGTAGGATTACGTCGGAATTTTGAAAGAGCAAAACGGCGTTCTGCTACAGCTCTAGACATGGATGTACTCCAATAGGGCTTAGGAACAAATTTTGTATCTGGATTTGGATTGACTTTAATAAATGGAATATATGTATCTGCAGCAACGTTGATCAAATTAACAAAATTGTTATATGACAGTTGAAGGTCATCGGATATTGAAAAGTTATTGAAAGCAACTTCTAAATTACTTTTATAAGCAGACCAGTCAGCTTTTTTAAAGTTTCTTTTTAAAATTATTTTAGAATCTCGAGCAATAAATGAAGAGATTTTAATAATTAAATGATCGCTTCCCAAACTCTCATTAAATATAGTCCAATTAAACTTTAAAGCTATGTCAGACGTTATACAAGACACATCGGGAGAAGATTGCTGTAATACATTATTTACTAACTTTACCCGTGTAGGTTGACCATTATTTAGTGTTATAAATGCATTATCAATAAGTGCCTCAAATATATGTGTACCTCTCTGATTAGTTTTACACGACCAATTTGGATGATGTCCATTTAAATCACCAACAATAATAGATTTTTTATTCAATGCGGAAAACAAAAGGTCCCAATCTCGTTGATTAATGCGAGCCGATGGTGCGCAATATACTGACATAAGATTTTTAATTTGATCACAATTATGCAACTTTATACCTATAACTTCAATACTCGAATTGATATTAGCAAGATTAAACTGACTTGATTTAAGAGACCTATGAACTAAAATCGCAACTCCACCATATGCATCATCCCTATCTTTCCGGTAAATATTGTAGCCATTTACCTTAATTTGAGTTTCCGGTGTTAGCCAAGTTTCACTAAGAGCAGCAATGTGGATCTTTTCCTGTGATAAAAATTGTTCTAATGCAATTAATTTAGGTTTTAAACTTTGAGCATTCCAATGGATTATGTTAAGCTTGGTTACATTTTTATTTGTACTATCCATTGCTGCATAAATACTCTAAAATACTCTGCAATATTGGCCAGTCCGGGATAAAATCTGACACCAGTAATACCACCCACTCCACACAACATTTGATGACCATCTTTACTTTAGCTTGTATTGTTGCACTTCTCATAAATAAAATCTCTTTTATTCTCTTCAATAACTCCCAGAAATGGACAGTTCTCTCCCTCGTTTCTTCCTGTGTATCGTCTGTTGGATTTTGAGCTGTTGAGTTAGGGGATGAATTAGACTCATACTCTTGTGACCAAACGTATGGTGAAGAACTCCTTTGCTGTTGTTTTTTAGCCGTAAAACGGGAAGGTCGTTTACCTTCCGCATGTATGACAGCTTTTGTTTTGACAACTTCTGCAAATTGCGGGTTTTTAATTGGCGTCGTTTCATAAGGTTGACTTGGCTCCTCGTTAGGTTTTTTTATGTTGTCTGGTATATGTTGATTTTGTTTAACGAGTTCTAATTCAGGAGGAAGTGGTGAAACGTACATTGTTAATGCTCTTCTATAAGTGCAGTTAAATTCCGCCATGATATCTCTCAATTTTTTCTCTTTTGTAAAAGCTGGACAGGAAGACTTTGATAATGCCATGTGGCTGCCATTGCAGTTAATACATTTAAATTTGTTGGTGTCACAATTGGCATGTTCGCCGCCACATTTTGGGCATACAATTTTATTGGAGGGGCACCTCTTCGTAGTATGACCGAGTTTCCAGCATTTTGCGCATTGTGAAACAGGAAATACGTAAGGTTCAACTCTGATGCGCAATGCATCTACCATAACATAGGCAGGAAGAAATGACCCCTTGAAACATAAACGCACAGTCTCACAAGCTTTCCAGCCATTTTTCTCATTGTCGCGACATTTGAGACGATAAGCAGATAGTAGTTCGGCATCACCAGGGCATTTTATGCATTTTACAATTTCCTCATCTTTCATGTCCATATCTACATTTTTTATGACACCAAACGACATTCTAGTTTCCATTGCACGACTAATTCTCCATCCTTTATCTATTAGTTCCTGACTAGTTTCGAGTTTATAGGCGCTAACTTCGCTGTTAAGATCAACTCGAACTTTGCAAAGGGTTATAAATTTAACTCGTTCAATATCTGCTATGCCAAGAGATTTAAATATTTTAGCTAATGCAAATAATTTAGGTAGACTTTCGTTGCATGTGATGTATATTTCAATTTTATTATCTTTCATTTTGAGCTTCTTATCTTTTTTTTTAACTTCTTCCCACTCCCTTTCTTCTTCTTCTCGTCCTCTCTTGGTACGTCTCGATGATTCCTCTGTAACCTCGTCCATGTATATTATATTTTCATCTTGACTTTGTTCTATGTCGTTTTCAAATATTTGTTGTTCACTCAAACAGTCATCATTAATAAATATAGCACCTTGGTTAACATTATCAATTTCAATATCATCCATAATGCTAGGGATCCAAGTGCATCGCTATCAGTGACCCGACCGCCAGGTAGCAACCCAGCGGAGCGCACGTGCACCGAAAACAATAGAACCCGGAGCGCTCGATAGACGTAAACAACTTAAGAAATTAATTTATTTGCCACGATCACCTCGTACGAGTGCCGTAGCGAGACTGGTATACGTTCTTAAAAATCAATTTCAGGGTTGTCAACAGAACTTGGCACCCATTTTCACATTTATGTTTTTGGTGGGATTATATCTATACATTAATCCATCCGATAAAACATGAATACAAATCATTTGAAAGTATCTATTGAAAATAAGTTCATAGATGGAAAACTAATAATCACTGCTTAACGCAGTTGTTGATAAATTTTACGAACCTAACAACAGCATACACTTACATGTCATAAATACGGTACCTTACGCACACGTAGTTATCTCAACCTACGGGAAACAAATTTGTGTCAACGTCTGTTTATCAGGAATTTTGATTTTACACATATCTTGAGTCACAGGCGCCCATATCTGTTATCTTGTTTGGTAAAGGTATGATACATATTATTTCGGCGATAAGCTATGTAGGTATCTTCTCATATTCGAAAAGGCGTTAGTCGTTATTATTTTTACATCTAACTTTTATAATAGCAGAGATCATTTATTTTGTAGATCCAAATTTATTTAATTATAATATCACAAAAAATGTACATAATTTACAAACTAAAATAAGAATAAAAATATGTATTACGAGGCGTCAAAAAATTCGTCCACATCGCTGTCAACAGGAAAAGTGCCCAGAAGGCTGGCAGCATTGCCACATTGGATGGCAATGCTAATTCTTTGGCAAAAAAAAGGCCATACCTCCGGTCTCTTGAAGAGTCGACCAACCGCTTAGCGATATCCCGAAATAATAGGTGTGCACTCGGACCCCATGGCTCTAGTGTTTCAACCCCAAACGGCTCAAACACATAATTACCAATTAAGTTGTCGTATTTAATTATTTATTTATTTTGTAGATTTATCTCTGTAGGTGCCTATCGAAAGGATTTCATTAAAAGCGAATCAAATTACGTAGGTATTATCTGGCAAAATCATGGGCTATTAATTGAATAGTACTAACAACACAACCAATAGAAGTACCGTAAGTAAGAACGTATCAATAGTTTAGAAATTATTTTAGGTATGTAGATCATGGTTTGTACTCAAGTGTGCTACAACTATGTAATCTTTAAACGCAATTTAAGTTAATGTGTATTAAATAGCTATTACACCTTCCTGTTTTACTAGGAACCAGGAAGCTAGTTATTACACTACACTATATTGCATTCTAAATAGGACTCGGCAAAGAGTATAGCAACTATACCAAAGCGGGACGGACGACTCGTAGGGATGCAACATCGTTCTTACCACAACAAAGACGACAAAGATCGATTTAAAAAAAACATCGGTAAAATATAACAATCCTTACGTCGATGTTCTTCCGATGTTTTAAATTATTTATTCTCCCAAATCGATCACATGTCTTAAAAATTTAATATTACTTCCATTTAAGTATTAACTTGTTAAATTTAACTATGTAAGTATCTTAAAAAGAAAACACATTTTAAATACAACGGTATTCTATTTTTTTTTATATCGATGTCAAAAGTCACAAACATCGACATCGTTCATTTATTCCGTTTGTGCTCTCTCGACAGACGAAATCAAGATCACGTTGGTTCACTGTGCTTTCTTCTCCAACAGGCCCATCACAGATGTAGCTATATACAACACATATATACATATTAATATGCCCAGCTATAATATAAATTATAGTACAAGTTGGTGAAGTAACAGAAATATAGGTATTACAGCTGCGTGTGCGGTCACTCAAAGATTAGTATCTATACATATATCTTATCTATACATAATAAAACTGTAGAAAAGTCGTGTCTGTACATTGAATATATTTACCAAAAACTGATTGGGGGTGATGTAGAATGACTAACACAATACATAAATACCATTTAAAAAAAAATTGTCTGTCTGTCTGTCTTTCTGTCTGTCTGTTTGTCTGTTTGAACAGGATAATCTTCGAATCCACTGAACGGATTTGCATGGGGTTTCCACATGATTGAGCGTTGCTTGGCGCTTCAACTAGGCTTTGTTTCATCAAAATCGGCTCACGGGAAAAAAAGATATCTCAATTTATTTATTTACAGGCCGTCTCACGGCTATGAGACACAGAGGGAGAGAACTACTAGATGGCGTTGTCTTTTTCCTGAATCGCACTATGGTTTCGTTCTCACAATTTTATGACAGGATCAATGATTCTGATATAATTTTTTTGGTTGATGAGAGCCATCAGCGCTCCCCCGTTTGACCTTTTAGTTTTGTTCACTACAAAAAAAGCTATAAATAAGTACTGCTGCATTGACGAACTTATGAAAAAGGCTTACCTAAGTAAGAATCGAACCTGCAAAACTTCACGATGTGTTCTCATTTAAAGTTCTTTGCCTACATATGGCATAGCTCTGGGTCGAGTAACTATTCCCACTGTTCCACCCTCGCGGGAACTCTCCCGTGATAAAAGGTATCCTATTTTTAACCGACTCAAAAAAGTCATGAAATTGCTTGACAGACTAAGTGGGAAATAGAAAACAAACAGAACACAAATATAAATAAAAAAGAGACCAGCAGGTCACAAAGAGAATATAGCTGATCTTATTTGCTGCCAGTTGGTAGTGTGCCCAAACTTTGCAGGCGGCGGGCGATGCCATTTTGTATGGTGATGCTAATCTTCTAGCTGGAGTATTCGTCAGCTCTTTGGCTATAGGAACCGTCAATCAGACGCCTCGATATGTCGCGAAAAATACAATGAGCTCCAGGACATTGATGTCAGATGGACCTCCTATCATCGTTACGCTTCAAGCCACTCGATACACGAATAGCTGACACGAGAGCTCTGGCAAGAGCCCTATGAATGATGTCATTAAAGTCGGAGTGGAGCGGAATCCTGCCTGTGCTTTTTACGCACGATAGTATGTGGTGGCCAGCCTGATCGACAAAAGTACCATACTGGTAGCTATATAGGCATATATAGGGCATATAAATAGTTAAACTTACGACGAAGACAGGACAAATAAAAAACTTGCTGTTCGTCTGATGGCAAGCAGTTAACGTTGCCTATTAACGCTTGCAACACCAGGGGTATCACTCACGCTTTACTGAATCTCTCTCTACACCCTTCTTGAAAAAGTGTTGGAAGGTTGAGAGGAGTCGCTGTGCCGGCAGCGGTAGGTATTATTTGGTGCCTACTACATACTGGTCCCCTACACCCAGCTCTGGTGACCTTACTCACCGCAAGAACACAACTGCGATGTAAGGGGGAGGAACCTCCCTGCTCGGGCTGCTCCAAATTGATAACGAGAGAACCTGCTTGCAGCCAGAGTCCAATTTCTCTTTCAAGTGGTTACGTTTCGGGAAATCCTTTCTTAACGTGTAGCCTATACCTACTCTATGAGGCATCTACTTTGCCACAAATTTTTTGTATAGTGCTTGGGATATCGTTATTAGTGACTGGTATTTCGTTTTTATTTGGGTTCCGAACTAAAAAGCTAATAAAGGAACCCTTATGGTGCCAGTTAGTCTGTTTGTTCGACTGTTACAGCGGTAGGTATATTTCAACAACCAGTAATGCTGTTGATTTAAAATTTGGAATAGTTTTAAATATTGCTTACCCAACCATATTGCAAATATATATTTTTTTAACCGACTTCAAAAAAAGGAGGAGTTTGTTACTGTTTTTTTGTCTGGTAGGGTACACTTCCCGTTTGGTCCCATTGTCATCAGATCAGGGTTTGATTACTTCTTACTGTACTTTGAAGTCGGTTTAAGTTTTTTTGTAAAAAAGTCCAATTTTTTACTTTTACGGTTGCAGAGGTGAACAGAGTGGGCCCTGCAATTTCAAAGCAGGGCTACAAATTTAAGTGAGGTATCATGTGAAAGGGCTTTATTTGTACATTTTAAAACATGTTTCTATTGTTTTTTAGACTTTTTGACTGTTGATGAATAATTCCAATCTCCGAGGTTCGCAATGCGAAAAATCTAGAAAAAGTATAGGAAAAATAGAACAATGTTTCTAACTAGCACAGTTTTTTTCAATATCATCCAAATTCCTTCACAAACAAACTTAATTATGCGGTCCGGTTTTAAACAACAGTGATGGCCCAATCCAATATATATACGTCCAAGGAAGGTCAGAGCCCTCGGTGCGCGAGTGAGACTAAGTCTTGAGCTTGGCCGGCTTTATATAAAAGATTAAAATTACTAATTTAAAAAGCAAAGTCCTGGCTGATTGATGATTGATGGATGGGAGCACGTGGTCCTCCACCAGCTGTCACCGCGCCGCGCTCTCATCATCGCATTGGCCACCGAGTTCACAAGAACAATTAAGAATCTTCACGAATTTAATATATTTGCGTTTATTACGCGAAAAAATGTTATAGTCTACGCGAGCGAAGCCGCGGGCAAAAAGCTAGTTGAAAATATATCGTAATATGCCTTGCTATGATTTATATTAATATTCATATATTATAGCTGCCTACGTCTGTGACGGGCTTAATAAGCGACTTCCTACTTAAATAGGATAAAGTAGTTTTAAGTTTGGCAACCAAATCCTTTTTATAAGGACTTATTTTTGATATTATTATATGTATTATTTCAAAACATCGATGTATTGAAGAACGATGTTACATCCCTAAACGTCCTAAATCGTAAATCGAACACAGTTTCACCGTCGTCTGATGAACTGTCGTAGGAATCAAGCAAAACGAATCTCCATATTATCCATTTTAGAATTCAACCGTTTCGATAAATAATGTGATGACACTTTGGTGACCGCAGCTGAACTGTCCAAAATACATATAATACGTACAGTGTGAGCAGCAATCGCGGGATGTAATATACAGCTCAAGATGTAGGTAATGTATGTTACATCCCATAGTGAAAAGCTAGCTTTACGTACAAACAAACAATAATTATATTTTCAACATCATGACAGCAGCAATACCTACATGATTTAATTGAACTTGTAACAATGTAAAATCATCAGATATGTAGTTACCCATTTTTAAATCTTACCTAGTTAAGAAAACAAATGCACACATGTAGAGGCTAGAAAGTGGTGCACAGATAACAACTGGGATAGCGTCTATTGTTGGCGGCATCTCGTTGTCGTCTATTATTGACTCGATGCTGGAGATAGTTGGCGTTGCGCCAGCGCAGCGCAAACCACGTGTTTGTCCGTCACGGGACGAAACATAGCCCACTCTAGTCCCGCCGCCGCCACACCGCACCCCTGATTCGTCTCGTTTCCGCTCACAGAAAAGGCCGGGTAGCCCATAAGCTCGCGATGATGTCTGTTTTTTTTACCACTGTTTTTTACTTATCGTTACACTAGACAAACAAAAACTGTTGGTTAATTAACTTTACATATATAATGAATGATGTTAGTGTACATAAATAACTAACTTTACATTAATTTGACTAATTTAAATTTAGAGCAAGGTTTCTGTAAATAAGTTATTGTTTTCGTTTGTTCCAGTTGAAAAACAAGACAAAGCATCTTTAAAAATGAAAAAAGAGCCTACTGCTAAAACTGTAGCTTGTAGTAACGGTCATGCGAGTACTCCTAATGGTCGAGCTGACGACGAGGGCGGCGGCGGCGGGAGCGTGTCGGCGCCGCGCGTCTCCTACGCTGCTGCAGCGCGCAAACCACCCTCCCCACAGTCCATTAATTCACCCGCGCCTTTTCCACCAAATACAGGTTCATTTGAGCTTCTATTAACTTAACGTTTGATTTGCATGGATTTAAACTACGAAAGTCATATATTCGCACATATCGTTACTCAGCGCAACTTATTTGCCTTTTCTAATGTTAGCTGGAGTGACATGTCTTCTTTTTACCCGACTGACCCGGAAGGAGGGTTATGTTTTTCGAGTGTATGTATGTATGTATGTATGTATGTATGTCTATTTCTTTGGCACGCTCTGCAGCCTAAACGGCTTGATGGATTTAAGCATATAAGGTGTCGTTAGATTCGTCTGAACTGTGGGAGTGTCATAGTGTATATTATTTTTATATGGCGTCTACGGATAAGAAAAGAGGTATTAAAAACTTTTTTTTTGTTATTATAACAATATGGGTATCAAATGAAAGCTTGTAAACAGCCCATTCCATATATGTATATATTGTAATACTTTTGTGCTACCATTTTGACGTCAACTGCAAAAAACCATGTCTAATGCAAGAACAGTAGGTATAGGATTCTGAGCGGTTACCGTACGTAACTCACAGAGTTGCGATGGTTGTTAGCGTTACTTTATCGTACCGCTCATTTACTTACTAATACATACAAATCATTATGTATAAAACTAAAAAGTATGAAATAAATTAAATTATTAAAAGAAACAAAAAACCCGACTGCGTAAAACAAATATTAACTGAAAAGAGAAAAAACAAGCTTTTTAATCTATAGAATTTGGACTGCAATACCTTATAACATACAAGTTATATTCCAAATTCTATAGATTAAAAAGCTTGTTTTTTCTCTTTTCAGTTAATATTTGTTTTACGCAGTCGGGTTTTTTGTTTCTTTTAATAATTTAATATTCTATGGTATCTCGAAACCGTCGCTCAAGTATAAAAACTTCGTTTTCCTGTAATAATATAATATTACCCATATATTCTTCCATATATAATTTTTTTGTTTATATTATACTTTACAGAATCCCAAAAAGTTAAGGCTATTGCCGAAAAGCCATCACAAACGAAATCCAGTAATACCACAACAAATGTCAATGGAGAAGGATCAAAAGCAAGTGACATTGATAGTATGAATGATGATAAATTAGGTACCAAAGAACCAGTAATGAACGGCACAGAAAAAATATGTAAGAATATCGTTAATGGTGACCCAAAAAAAGATTTAGATTGTGATATTAGTAGTAGTGATAATGCTAAAGTAGTTACTAATGGAGTTAATAGTGATTCGGATGATACGAAAGCAATGAAGTCTGATGAAGGTGTCATACCTATTGTTTGTCCTAATAAAGCATCTGGAGGTAAACATGTTACTGACAAAAAGAAAGAAATTAAAAAATCCAAAGTGTCAGATAAACATAGCGAGTCAGATAAGAAAAAGGAGTTGGAGAAAAATAAAAATACTGAACCAAAGAAAGAGGATGACAAAGAGGAGACATTTAATAAAGTTAATGAGTCTGAGAAAGTGAATGGCGATAGTATTAAAATTGTTAATGGAGAAAGAGACCGGGAGTCCTCGCCCAGTGAGGACGGTGATGAGAAAAAGCGAGATGCCGAAGTTGTGTTCATTCAAGATATGGGATTCACGGTTAAGATTGTTAGCCCCGGTGCAGAGCCCTTAGATATTCAGGTGATGGTTATTGTCCTTGGTTATTGATGCACAATATGTTATTTGTATTAGTAATATTGTGATAATATAGTATAATTTGAACAATTTATTTTTATAGGTATCCAGCATGGAGCTTGTACAAGAAATACATCAAGTATTGATGGATCGCGAAGATACCTGTCATAGAACATGTTTCTCTTTACAATTGGACGGAGTTACTTTAGATAATTTCGCAGAGTTGAAAAATATTGAAGGATTGAAAGAGGGCTCGGTTATCAAGGTGATTTGGATGATACAGCTGTTTTTAAATAGCAAAATTGCATTTTTAGATTTCTTTCTATTGTATGTTGTATGAATGATTTAATTTATGTAATAGGTGGTTGAAGAACCTTACACAATGCGCGAGGCCCGAATTCACGTGCGTCATGTTCGGGACCTCCTGAAATCGATCGACTACACAGATGCATACGCCGGCCAGGAGTGCAGTTCTCTGGCTTTCCTAAATATTGTCACACAAGGGGACATATTGGGTATTACTTCCTTTAAAACTACAGTAAAAATAAAATAGTTTTCGATAAGTACTAATAATTTATTTTTATACGACAGAAAAGAAGAAATCTCGCCCTGAAAGTGTTGACTGCACGCCTCCCGATTACATAATGCCAGGTAGTACAGAGCGACCGCTACTACCTTTGCATCCGGGCCTCACAAAGGAAAACAAAGCTCCTCAATGTCTCAAGGTAAAGTAAACATATTTTTTTAGAATTTTGTTTTAGTTCTGCAATTGATTGAAGTACTGTATGAAAACAGAGGGTGTGTAATGTTTGTCAGGTGTTGACGACATCTGGGTGGAACCCGCCGCCCGGGCCGCGCAAGATGTGCGGCGACCTGCTCTACCTGGTGGTCGTTACCCTCGAGGACCGCCACTTTCACATCACGGCGTGTCCGAGGGGATTCTACCTCAATCAGTAATTACAATTCTTGTCCGCCTTACCTGCCTTTTAGACACGGTCAGGATTCGTCATTGTAGAAATCCTAACGATAGTACCAATATGGTTGTATGCCAAATATTTCTTTATCACAGAAATAGCTCGCCGGTCGATATACCATGTTACATTTTTTTTTTTTTTTTATACCACTAATGTAGCAAACAAGCATGCGACCCGCCTGATGGTAAGCAGTTACCGTAGCCTATGGACGCTTGCAACACCAGGGGTATCACTCGCGCGTTGCCGACCCTGAAGAAATCTCTTCACGCCCTTTTTGAAGAACCCCATTTGTGGGGAACAAATTGTATAAAATCCTCCAACATGCTGACAAAATAGGCATGAATAGAATTAAATACCATATAGGGTGACTGGTAATTAGTAAACGATACTTACCTAGACACATTATTATAACTCATGAAAACAAACAACTATCCCAAAGAAACTTTTTTTTTTAATTAACTTAGCACATGGGCTCATAATATTTAGTACCTAATAAGAATAAGAATACACCATCAGCTTTTATTTAATTTAGTTATTTATCCCTATTTGTTTCTTTGGGAATGTTGTGTGTCTAAGTATCGTTTACTAATTACCAGTCACATAATTAAGTCTATAATTTCATAAATTAGAAATCTTGAATAAGATTCCTGTAAGCTTGGTTTAATGCCCGAATCCACTTTCTCTGAATTTCCTCTACTGCTTAACTGTTCAATATAACTGTGTTGTTTTTAATTTTAATATTTGCACGACTGAGAAGTTGAATGTAGTGAATCTAATAGTCCGTGAGCCACATAGTATATTTTGACAGTCATTTCCTCTCAAGCGATAACTCGTGAAATGCTTCAGAGAGTTGTATTAAACAGCATGGTGAACGTCAGCCGCTCCCGTGGGTGGGTGGGGCAGCGGCAGCCTCTCAATCACGTAAAAAAAAAAAAATTATTCAATAATTTCTCCCGACTGAAAATTTGTTAAATGATAGTTAACGCAATAATTCGAAGATAAAAAAAAACAGCTGGCCGTACCGTGTGTTCAAAATAGCATGTAAACTATCATCTGACACATTTGCAAGTGAGAGGACAATTTTTTATTGCATGTTCCTGTGACCTGCTGACGTATAAGCACCAGCTTGAGAGGAATTTGGTCCGAAAAACCTGTAGCTGGCTCACGGAATATTAATATAGTAGCAACTACCAATCTCTATTGTATTCAATATCTATTTTAAAATAGAACATTATTTATTTGACAGCTAATAAAAATAACATACACAAATAAAGTAAAGAATAATTTAGTACATATTAAAGAAAATATTTTTTTTACTAAAAAGGCGACTCAGCGTCAGTTGTGGCGGATCACATCAGATGACTTACATCACCCCATAATAAACTTATTGATATGAATATTTCAGATGTACCGAGGAATTGTTCAACCCTCGTCCGTGCACGCCGTCTCTGCTGTGCCACTCGCTGATCGAGCTGCTGAGCATCGTGTCTCCAGCGTTCAAGCGCAACTTCACACTCGTGCAGAAGCGCCGTATGCAGAAGCATCCCTTCGAGAGAGTCGCCACACCCTACCAGGTCTACCAGTGGGCTTCACCGATGCTCGATCACACCGTTGATGCTATACGCGCTGAAGACAGTAAGTTATTTATTCCTAAACAGCGTTTACAGGTCCAGGCACAGTTTCCGTTCAATTCCATTTAGCAGTTGTACGTTCATAAAATGAAATATGAATGCAATAAATTTTTACGTCGGGCAGAAAATAATGAGATGACGGATTTGAATATGGATAAGTGGTAGACGTAGAAGAATTTAAAATATATATTTAGTCGGATTTGTTGGAAGAAGCTTACATAATGCGCCGACTCTAAATGATTAAGAACATGGCAGGCAGATGATGATGATGATTCTGTCGGAACTGTTATAAAGAATTGAAGCAGACGTTGATTTTGCATTTGATTTTCCTTCCCCATGGGATAAGGCTGCGTTTCTATTGATTAGGTATAACTCTTATAACCTACCATAGTTTATTAATTCATTATATTAAAAGGCCGCATCTTCTTCTTAATATTACTGACCGCTTCATTAATAAGCCAGTAGAGTATTAGAGTCAGACTATTCATAAGTGCCTGCGAAGGTCTATTTGAAATAAATGATTTTTAATTTTGAGTTGACGATACTTTTTCTACTGAGTCTAAATTATCCTATTACGCGACTTTAACACTGCAAACTGTTCTTGAGCCGCTACCATAA
The DNA here is from genome assembly GCA_947623365.1 of Achlya flavicornis. Lineage (NCBI taxonomy): Eukaryota > Metazoa > Arthropoda > Insecta > Lepidoptera > Drepanidae > Achlya > Achlya flavicornis. The sequence goes on from OX392467.1 coordinate 8,785,511, forward strand.
AGCAGCTCAAATATCAAAATGAATACCAAGAGCAATGTAACATTGTTATTTGTCCGTAGCTTTTTCATCAAAGCTGGGCTATGAGGAACATATCCCGGGACAGACGCGCGACTGGAACGAGGAGTTGCAGACAACGCGAGAGCTGCCTCGCGCTACATTACCGGAGAGATTGCTTCGCGAACGGGCTATTTTCAAGGTTTGCTGTTAATTTGTGTGTTACGCACATTGCATGCAATAATATTATATGAACACTTGAATCAATTTTCATTAAACGATGATTTCGCTGTAGTAATTTATTAAACATAGCGTGTTGTGAATCGTGCATGCAGCGTTAAATTACTAATCAACCAATCTGAAATATGGATGTGATACATCATTTTTAATAATTATGTGATTTTTCGCTTGAGAGGTTGAGTTACAACCCCCTGTCTCGGTACATTAACATAGCTTATTAACCTTTGTCATATGGCAAACTATATAATATTTTATTTATTTTACTACGTGTGAAATCTTCGTATTTTTCATTTTATTCCGATTAGTAAACTCATACATTATTCTAGTAGAAATAAACAGCTAAAATCACATTTGGAGCAACTGTATTAAAAATATTTTGTGATACAGGTGCACAGTGACTTCGTGGCGGCGGCGACGCGAGGCGCGATGGCCGTGGTGGACGGCAACGTGATGGCCATCAACCCGGGCGAGGAGGCCAAGATGCAGATGTTCATCTGGAACAACATCTTCTTCTCGCTCGGCTTCGACGTGCGCGACCATTACAAGGATCTGGGTGGTGACGCTGCTGCCTTTGTTGCACCGGTAACTTGCGCCAACTTGTGCCTTATACATTTCTTCTTAAGAGAATTTCTCGCGTATACCAGTTTGCTTGCCTCGGAAAAGCCAGTGGGCGAGTGATTTTAGCCCGCTGATTTACTTTTTTATATGCTTCTTCGATATAACTGGAACCGCTTTCACCTATGTACTTATGTGGAACTTTAGGTCTATCTGTAACTATTTTTAATTTATATTACTTGTAATGTAAACTAAGTTTCACAAATATAAAAAAAAATTAAGAGTGTATGCGGTAAAAGTGGACGTCAAACTGTCGATTTTCTGTTGTTTCAAGTAGTTTTTTTTTACGAATATGTATTATGATGTATAAAGTAAACGTGAATGAAGTTTTAAATATTTCTCACTACCACAGCGCAACGATCTTCAAGGAGTTCGAGTGTATAGCGCAGTAGATACTCCTGGACTACACACGCTGGGCACAGTGGTTGTGGATTACCGCGGATACAGAGTGACAGCCCAGTCCATAATACCGGGCATTCTCGAGAAAGAGCAGGAACAGAGCGTTGTGTACGGCAGCATTGACTTCGGGACCACTGTGCTCTCACACCCTAAATATATGGACTTGGTAAGTCTAGTTTCCCACCCTACTTTATTTTTCGGATATTTATTTCTATTTTTCTGTTACTTCAAAAATAAACTAGGTCATCAGAAACAGTAAAACCAGAAGTAATGGTTGTTACGCGCCGTCTATAATCCTCGCTGGCAACCATTGTTTGTTAGGCAAAATGGAATTGAACAAGCATTACTGTAATTTATTACTGTATTAAGAAAGGTAGTACAAAGGCATTTAATACTATATGTTGATCTCCTTTACAGCTAAGCAAAGCCGGCCAACAACTTAAGATTATGCCTCACTCGGTGATCAGTGCAAATGGTGAAACAATTGAGTTGTGCTCGAGTGTTGAATGCAAGGGCATTATTGGCAACGACGGCCGTCACTACATATTGGATCTGTTGCGTACCTTCCCGCCTGATGTTAACTTCCTTCAATGTAAGTATTTTTACATACATTGAATTTCTTCCTAATTATTTCGATACATGTGCACCAGAAAATTTATTTGTTTTTACAGTGGATGATGACGAACTAAGGGAGGACATAAAATCAATGGGTTTCCCAATAATTCACAAGCACAAACTGTGTTGCCTTAGACAAGAATTAGTAGACAGTTTTGTTGAGTAAGTATACTAACTATTACATTTAATTGTTTTAATGCTTTGTACAAAATAGCTCATGTATTTTTGTTTATTTTAGGGCTCGTTATTTCATGTTCATTCGGTACGCTGCATTCCACCTACAGCAGATAAGTGCAAAGCGTCAACGTGAAACTGCTGAACAGAAAGCAATTGAAGCTAATGTAGAAGCGGCTAAAGTCATAAATGAGACTGAAATTAAAGACACCAAACGCGATAACAAGAGTCAAGAGAAAGAGGTCAAAGATAAAAAACAAAAGAAAGAGGAAAAGAAAGCAAAGCAAGAAAGTGCAAAAAAAGAAGAAAGCAAGAAGGAGAAAGAAGTAAATGAGACGGATGAAGCTAAGACAGATAAGGGAAGTGATGAAGAATTGTTGTTGAATGAAAACTATTCTGAGATTGATACAGATGTTGCTAAGAAGATTGTTGAAAGCATCACAGACTCAATTTGCAGTGGAGATAAACAGGAGAATGACTGTAAGTATCCATATATTTTGATATTGATGTTTCATTTTTATGATGTAGTACTTTAGACTTCGTATTAACTTCTGTTTTATAATCGCTGCTGATATAAAAAGTCTACTTATTTGATAATTCACTCAATAACCGTAAAAAAGAGTATTCATTGTGGATATATGACCTAGTTACATAATGATTGATGATTTATTTTAATCATTTTATTTTAATCAACAACCAAGGAGGTATGCGGAAGATAAGATAATGACCCTGATTCTGTTGTTTACAACTAAACTAATTTTAATCTCAATATGTCTCTTTCTAACAAAGAACATAAGAAAAGGACGTAAGAAATTGAATCCTGTCAAATTAGTCCAATGCTTATTTTCAGTATAAATTTAGTGAGAATGAGAATGAAAAATGCGCAAAATGAGACGGCAAAGATTAATTTGACAGCTTTAAATATATTCTATCCTTTTTCAATAATGTTCCTAAGAAAGAGATGTGATGTGACTAAAATTAGTTTAGTGCTATTTACAACAAAATCGGCACCAGTGTCATACATATTGAACTATTTTAACTGAAATTAAAATTTAGCTAAGAATAAATCCTTATATGTATAATTCCTAATCAGATATTAGGAAATTAGTGGAGATGGCTTTACCGACTAGCCGGAACTCCGCTCTGACGCATACAAAAGCAAAAATGAAGTAACAATATGAAGTAAACAAAATAGATTCCGACGCGCTCGCAGACGGCGCGCGCGGCGGTTGCGATTTGCGCACGAATCGGCTGTAAACGAAACGTCCGGAAATCCCCGAAACAGTCATCGCCTTGGCCGAGTAGTCGGCCTCTTTACAACCGAGTAATCGACTAGTCGGCCAAAGTCATAGTCATAATCTCTAGAAATTAGTTATAAGAGCCAAATTAAGCCAGTGTTAATCAACATTGAGTCCTTGGTTAGTGGTTAATTTGACTTTCCATACATTTAATTTTTTTGTACCACTAAGGTGGCAAATAAGCATACTTCCCGCAAATTCGATTCTGTTTCAAATCCCACTAAAGCCATCTTATCACAGTTAAGGTCGGTTAGTTAACTAAAGCACCTTCAACACATTTACACGTTGCGCTTGTGTGGTGTCTGTGAATAAGCGCGCGGCGTGGATCGAACTGCATTCGCATCGTGAAAAGTCTGTCCGTCTCTCTCGCGCGCGGTCAAGCTTATGAGTATGAAGGAGACAGTTACTGTTTTGCTTTTGCTACCGTTAATAAATATAGAGTGGTCTTTTTTGCATTCTTCAGTTAGAATAGACTGACTGATTAGAAGCAATAATGTAACATACTGTATCGTGAAAGGGCATAAGTGTGAGTACTGTGAACGTGCCAGCTTTAGTTAGCCGACCTATACATCCATATCTTACAAACATTATTGAAAATAAAGCTGTCAAATAAATCTCAAATTTTTATTTACGGGTAGATAGTCGTGGCAAATTTAAATGACGACAAAATTTACTACGACTTGATGAAAATATGCAATGAGGGTATCGTTTCTGTGTCCACCAGTTGACGCCACTAGCGAGTAAGGTCCTATCGCTGTCGTTAAAAAAATACATATTTGTTAGCGCGGCTGGGCCAATAATTTATTAGCGATGAAAAGCTCGCAAACAGTAAACATTCAGTACATTTGACCTCACGCGCTAATTCAAGCTGATTAGCCCTCATAGGAGTAATTAGACAGGATTACATTTCTTATATCCTTTTAATGAAATAGATATAGTAACAACAGAATCAGCATCAGTATCAGTATTTATATGTTAAAACGGGTCTCAGTGTAGATGAACTCTAGGCTTTGCTAAATGCAACAATATACCTAACATAGCGGGTGAACGTTCCCGCGCGGTAGTGGCGTCTGCGGCTCGCGCGGTGGCCTCGCTGAAGGAGTCCGAGTTCGACGTGCGCTTCAACCCCGACGTGTACTCGGGCGGCATCAAGCACGCCGCCGCGCCCGACAGCCTCGCCAAGCAGCGCCATCTCGTCAAGGAGGCCGCCGCATTCTTGCTCACCACGCAGATACCGGGATTTGTGAGTACACGATTACATATTTTATATTGGCTATATTGGTTGTTGAAAATGCTATTTCACCGTTGATTACAAATCCTATATGATAATATAATGTATAACTAGCCAGTACATTAATTTAACAATTGCATAATGAAATGAGACGGGTGTTACTTTTGTCAGGTGTTGGAAAACTATGAGTATTAGAGTCAGATAAGCAGATACTGAAATGTTAGTGAAGATAAATAAGTATTTAATTGTGTGTTGTGTACAGGTCCGCGAGTGCCTGGAGCACACGTCGGCGCCGATGGACGGCGCGGGCCTGACGGAGGCGCTGCACGCGCGCGGCATCAACGTGCGCTACCTGGGCCGCGTGTGCGCCGCGCTGCGCCCGCTGCCGCACCTCGCCTACCTGCACGCCATCGCGCTCGCCGACCTGCTGCTGCGCGCCGCCAAACATATATACACTGTGCACTTGCAGGTATTTTGTCATTAAATATGGTATGGTATCCGGCTCGAAGGGCCTTGTTGCTACTGCCACTGTAGGCTATTTCAATTCAAATAAACAACATTTATATATTTTTAGATTGTTCATAATAGTTATAACTTCTTCTTCTTCAAACACATTACGAATAATAATTTCTTTGGCAGAGATAATTAAATAACTTTAATTCTTTTTCATTATCGCATATTATTATTATTTTTTTACTTTCATATATGGATTGATATGGCTTTAAACTTCAACTTCTACTTTAAACGTTATCCGTTTTCTTTTCCTGTGTATAATATGATTTGATTTTTTACTTTGTTATTCATATTTTTTTTATGTATCAAACTGTACACCATTCTCTGTTTTTACTAGTGAAAACTGGTTCTGGCTTATTTGTTCCTAAAATCGAATGTATAAATATTGTGTATTAGCTGTTAGTTTTCCATAAATATAAAAATAAAATAAAATAACATTTTCAGGAAAAAATATTTTGATAGTGAGTTTTTATAATACGTGCTGATTGATAAACAAGTTTATTTTGTTATTGCGCGTTATTATTACCTTAGTAAGATACAGGATTTCGTTGTCGAGGATTTAATTGAGTAAATCGATCGAAAATATATTCTGTTTCTAACATGTAATAAGAAATTTCAACCGAACTATAGCACCGCCCTCTGGTACGCGAGAGGCAGGAAGTGAGAGGGAGGGAAGTGTTTGCTATACCCCTCACATACCGTTCGCATACCGCAGGCGGTGCCTAGCACTCGCGCGCGTACACTTAGACTGAGAAGAGTCCGTCATAAAACTGAACGGCGTTATTTCGACATTAGAATGTTGTCGTGTGTCGTGTAGGGTTGCGAGGCGATGTGCATCGGCGCGGGCGTGGCGCACTTCCTGAACTGCCTGCTGGGCGGGTGCTCGGCGCCGGGCGTGCCGGCGGGCGAGGGCGTGGCGGCGCGCGGCGCGGGGCGCGGGGCGCGCGCGCGTCGCTCGCGCAAGCACCACGCGCACCACGCGCACCACGCGCCCTCCGCCTCGCCCTCGCCCTCGCCCTCGCCGCAACCGGACTGGCAGAACTTGACACCCAAGGCGCTCTTTGCGCAGATCAAGCACGAGCTCAAGGTAACGTGCACTATTGATCATTCAAGTTATAATACTTTTTTAGGGTTCCGTACCGTCCGTCCGTCTGTCTGTCAGTGGGCTATATCTCATGAGCGGTAAAAGATAGACAGCTGAAATTTTCGAATCTTTTTTTTTGTGTTTTGTTTTCATAGAACAATGAATTAGTTAATATTGTACGGAACCCTTCGTGTGCGTGTCCGACACGCACCGCACATGGCCTATTTTTCAATTTTATGTACAAGTGGTACTTAAGGTACAGTAGTACCCAACTGATAAGGCGCGTCGTGAATCTTCGTTGGCACAGAAAAGAAAGTATGGCCCGAAGATTAACGAAATAATGCTTAAAACTAACAAACAACCTTACATCACTACTATAAGGTTCATAATACACTCCAGCTGTTAGTTCCGTCTCACTCGCAAGTTACGCCCCTCCGCACACATGGCGGCAGCTGCCGACCAATAGCATATCCCGCGCTTTGAAAATGTCTTCGTTGCGCAGGTACATCGGTAAGCCATATTAGTTAAATATGGCTTACCGATATAAAACGCGGTTGGTGGCTTTGTTGATAAGTTGTTAACCGAACTTTAATTTACAGTCATACTGGGGCTATGAACTGAATGCTGACAATATGGATTCGGTTATTGAAAAGCATGGTCTTCAGAAAATATCACTTCTCAGGTACCTACTCCAATATTTATGACAAATTTATATTAAAATCGTATCGTACGTTTTCAAAACTAATGTCCACCTATTTATAGGTCTTTCGCCCTGAAAGTCGGTCTGCAAGTAATGCTACGTGAGTACGACTTCGACAGTAAGAACAAGGCGACATTCTCTGCTTCTGATATCATGAATATTTTCCCTGTTGTGAAACATATCAACCCTCGGGTAAGTGGTACCTTATTATAATACAATAAAAACAATTAATAAAATAAATGAGCCGAATTAAATACTAATGTATGACAGTGTACGACTATTATACCTCATCAAACGATTGCAAAAATTACACAAATTACTTTTCGGCATATAGCCTCGATGATGTTTTTCAAGATTTATGTCATAGCTAATACCAGCCGCTATTTCAGCTTCAATTGATATTTTTTATTATGGCACAAACAGTCTTACATAAAATATATACACAATAATACCCTAAACATCATAAAAGACAACGAGTGCCGAAATGTAGCAAATAAAATGATAGGATGCTCTATAACAACTCTGCGATTAAACTCTGATATACCTGATAGCGTAGGTAGATAGTCTCTCTTGGCTCATCGTGCTTCTCAAGTAGGTCTTAATCAATTTTAACTTTGAGAAGGTTCTCTCAGCAGAAGCTGTACTGATTGTAACTAGTATATCTTTTTTGCGAGGCCCCCTTATGGTCTCCATGGCTACAACCTAGGCTTCATACGCGGACAAATTTAATTATTTACGTTTTGTTTTACAAACACGTTCGCAGCAAGAGGCGAGGTCATTCTTCGAGGGGCGGGGCAATACTACGATAAATTTGTGTGGGGTCCGAGTGTCCCTTAACGTACAAAATGTTGGTCTCGTATCTGAAACAGGAGATGGGTAGAGAGCATAGCGTTATTTCTCTCTTCTAAGAGCAGATCGACTGGGGAAGTACCTCCTTACAGAATATCGCAGCAAACTAACTTTACGTTATGTTCTTGCGCGTGAGTAAGGTCGCCAGAGCTCATTGGGGCAAGCTCGTATGTTGCAAGCGTCCATATGACTACGGGAACCGCTTACCATCGGGCGGGCCGTCCGCTTGTTTACCGACTTATACCGGTTCCTATAAACAAAAAGGAATCGTTTTGCTTACCAATGGTAGGTTTTTTAATTGCTAAACTGGACATATAAATAATTTCGTAAACTAATTTTACCTGTGATACTTCCATATGTGAGGGACTACTATGGACAACTTTGAGGTCTTTACTTCATTATTAGCATAGAGTAAATAATATACTACTTAGAATTATTAGTAAAGATACAAGAGACTTAATTTTAACCGATAACGGTCCGTATATTATTGGAATCGGCCATTAGGGCGGAACGATCATAACGTAAATATATAATCCGCCAGGCATCTGACGCGTACAACTTCTACACAACGGGTCAGAACAAGATCCAAGGTGGTGCGGTGTCGGAGGGGCACGAGCTGATCGCGGAGGCGCTGAACCTGCTGAACAACGTGTACGGCGCCATGCACGGCGAGATCGCGCAGTGCCTGCGCATGGTGGCGCGGCTGTGCTACGTGACGGGCGACCACCGCGACGCCATGGCCTACCAACAGAAGGCCGTGCTCATGTCCGAGCGGGTCAACGGCATTGATCACCCCTACACTATTACTGAATATGTAACTATAGTTTATTTTATATTTGTCTTCCTCTAAATGTCTTTAGTTATTCATGTTTAGGAATTAGATAACTCCGACATCGAGGAAGAATCCCTTTAGAGCAATCTCAATCCGCAACTAGTTAGTGTTTTTGCACTGATTAATAACAGTACCGACCGATCACTGCATTTAAATATTTAACGTGCCTTGACTAAGCCAATCAGACCGGATAGTTGGTGGTGCAGAATAGGCGGAATAGATTTCAAACAAAATTAACGTCATTGCGCTTTTTTGGGTTAATTGATAGATGTGGGAGCTGGCCCTCAAGTGCAGCCACTGTGCAACTTGAGGTTACGTTTTTGGGATATTCTCGTATCAACTAAAACGTATTTATATATTTTGAAATCATTCGATTTTGGTATTAAAATAGTTATGCATCTTGTTAAAACCTGTTAATCCCAGAATGAACAATATTGATATTATATTTTGTTTATTTCAGTCACACTTGGCGTTGTACTGTTTTGCTAACGGTCAAGTCAGTACTGCATTGAAACTGTTGTATCGCGCTCGCTACCTCGCGCTGCTCGTTTGTGGAGAAAATCATCCGGAGATGGCATTGCTTGACGTAAGTTTATAATAAACTTAAATTATCTTTCTGGACTTATATAATTTTTGGAAAGTTTTCTGAAAATATATGAAACAATAGTACATTGTGATTCATGTGTGCAAAGTTGGTCATTACAGACGAGGCGGTATGAGCGCGATAAGGAAACCGAGATTGTAATGATCAATGCACACGCGTGTCATACTATTATACATACTACTATACGTTTATCAACATACTTGCGAGGAAAAGAACAGACATATTTTTTTATGTAGATTTTTTGATTATTATCACCCGCTCAATGAGAACGTTAACAAATATGGCGCGTAGGTTTTTTTTTGATCATCGTTTTGGTCATTCGTTTTTACCTGTTTAATGTACTATTATGAAAAGTAAGAAGCATAATATAACTTACACTTTGTGATTCTGCGGCACCATTTTTTTCGGTAGTAAAAAGCCGTCGCCATGACTTTGGAAAATTGAATGAGCTGGTTTTTATTAAAACCTAATAAAGCTTTTTTGCAATGTTAGAATACGATACACCACATGTCGTACACACTTTTTAATGTGTTACTAGTGTATTATTATTTAAATATTTATTTATACTCCAAACGTTTGTGAGCTTTCGATACCCATACTAAGATAAAACTTGTATTGTTATAGAGCAACATAGCGTTGATACTGCACGCGGTGGGCGAGTACGAGTTGTCGCTGCGGTTCGCGGAGCGCGCGCTGAGCGTGACGGGCGCGTCGCACGGCGCTCGCTCGCTGAAGGCGGCCGTCGCGCGCCACCTGCTCGCGCGCACGCTCTCCTGCCTCGGGGACTTCCGCGCCGCCCTGCACCACGAGAAGGAGACCTACTCTATATACAAACAACTGGTCAGTATATTGTTATATAGAGCAACATAGCGTTGATACTGTGCGTGACGGGCGCGTCGCACGGCGCTCGCTCGCTGAAGGCGGCCGTCGCGCGCCACCTGCTCGCGCGATGTCGTAGATGAAGCGTGTCGTCAATAACAATTTTTCCTAACTGAACGCGGCTTGTATGACCGGCCACACGCTCAAGTCAAAACTGCGCATTCCAATCTGCAGCATGTCAAAGATTGCACGAGCCACGCTCTAGGCATGCACGAGCTACCCTCTTGCCGTCCACACGCAGTTTTACTTACGCAAACTGGTTAGTGCAGTCATGCTTACATGCAAGACGGAGCATGTAGTCGATGGATTTTTAAAAACCCTTTGGGTGTCTACTTTTAAGGAATATGTGTTCAAAGTTTTTAAACCCTGTGGTTTGAGCAATGCAGGCATCTTAGGCTATATTCCGAATTAAATAATATCGCTCACAGTGCTCACAGCAATAATTTGCGTACCGAGTTAGATATCACGATATGACAGCTAAGAACTGTTAACAATTCGGAACGCCCGTTATCGCGCTCACAGTATTCAAAACAGAACATTTGAGAATTTAATTTAAATCTGATTTAACAATGCGCTAGGACTCCTTAGATCTTTTTTAATTTGACTCGCAAAAAGGAATATTCGCGTTCATTATTATTTTTCTCTCATAAAATCATAAAAAGTATCTTTGCCAAATAGAAAACCAAGAATCTTATTAGAATTTCTGCCGAAAACACAATAATTAACCGTCACTTTTGACAGCGCTCACGGTGATATCAGTTTAGGGCATGGTCGGTGTGAGCGCAATATGGCGGATATCATGACGTCATCTATGACGTTTCACGGGATAACGTAATCTGTCATTACTCAATTCGGTACGGGTTTAAGCACGCTCAAATCGATTACAGCGATTATATCATTAATTCGGAATGCAGCCTTACAATCAAACACCTATTATCATGTTTCCCTTTGTGGTTTTGCGCGCGTTCATCAAAACCATGTGTACCCACAGAGCATTGAAAAATAATCTCCGTCCTCCTAGAGACGCCTTGCTCAACAGATTCCATGATATTCAAGCGTGCCAATAGGCAGCACCAACAGATTATACAGACCGATTTACCAACAGATATATAGGGTGTATTTTTTTCCAGCCAGTGAGGGCAACTTCTGAACTCATGTCTTAGAGATCGTTTTTTTATGGCATTTTTATTTTCTTCAAAATTCAGCTCGGGATTCCTTTACAGTGTTTTTCTCTAAGTTCAGAAGTTTCCCACACTGGCAAGGAAAAAAAAACATCCTGCATAATATGTATTGTCTTATCATTTAGTACTGTTGAAACTATAGTGCTGTGGTATAGAGTAGATATTAGACAGAGTATTGTCTTCGTGTCTATATAGGCGCGCGGGACTCTGTGGATCAGTCTATGCTCTTATGCCGTTGCCACACGTTCCTATTTGCGACGATGGCATGACTGTATTTTAGTAAGTATGTTAACATTGTATGGTATGGTATGGTTGTATGGCACAGTTGGGTGAGAAGCACGAGAAGACCGTGGAGTCGTCGGAGTGCCTGCGGCACCTGACGCAGCAGGCGGTGGTGCTGCAGAAGCGGCTGGCGGAGTACAGCCGGCCCGCGCCGCCGCACCCGCCGCCGCTGCACATACAGCCGCCCGGCATGGCCTCCGTCATCGACATGCTCAACCTCATCAACGGAATACTATTTGTTCAGATCAGGTATATATTATATATTTATACGACTTATGCGAAACGTTTTGCTTACCAATGGCGGCATTTTTAATGCCAGACTTGCCCGTGATATCTACTTCCAAATGGGAGGGTCTTTGCTTCATTATTGGTAAAGATAAAAGAGTTTTAAATTTAACCAATAACGGTCCCTAAAATGTAGGAATCGGCATAAGTCGGTAAACAAGCATACGGGCCGACCGGGTAGCCATATAGATGCCAATACACTTCCCCAATGAGTTGTGGCGACCTTACCCACGCGCAGGAACACAGCATAAAGATATTTGGCTTCGGTATTCCATAAGGTGGAGGTACTTCCCCAGTCGAGTAACTTCTTTTTTTATACGGGTAAATTTTAAAAAAACCTTCCAACATCTCCGTTGTTTGGAGCAGAGAAGTGAATAATAATTTACATACATACATAAGTTTCTTACTCTTTGCCTTCCACAAAAATGTCAAGGTCGACATCAATGTCAATCCTACTGGTATTATTAATATTTATAGGCGGCGGTGACCACTTACCATCAGGTGGATAATCTACATGCTTATCAAGTTGTTCACATTTTAAAACAGAAGTTAGATACAATCTGTCTTTCCTTCTTACGAGTTGAATTTCGCACAATCTGTTCTGAGATTTCAATTAAGTACGTATACAAAAGTTTATCTTATTCATTATTTTATTATCATTAATCATTATGAATGAAAACTTTTACAGCCCTCAAGACATTGAGCAGTTCAAGGCAGAAATCGAAAAAAGGCAGCTGAAAGATTTGCCGCTGCCGGGCGTTCTGTCGGAGTTGAGCGGCAAAGTTGAGAGCGCCGGTGCCGCCGAGGACGAGTCGCAGGCCACCGTCATCGACGACCTGAAAGAGACTTTAAAGCAGCAGGTGGAGAGTTGAAGTTGCTGCACGTAGGTGGGAACGCGTTCGCTATGGACTCTGTTTAGTTTTAGTAAGCGAGTGTCGCCGGTTGCGCGGCGACGATGTCGGTAGCACACCATGTTCCACTCATATTGGACATTTACTATATACATCGTTACTTTAATATAATTATTGATTGATGATATTGTTCCTTATCTATGAATGTATGCCGTAGTGAATAGTGTGCTAAGGTTTGATGTAGATTTTTTTTATTAGTCAAATTTTTAAAATATTATTTTGATCATATTATTAAGAATTATTTCGAATGAATTTTCGCCAAGTGCAATAGATAATGTTTGTGCATGTTCTATTTTTCGCTCAAAATCACGTTCGCGTTGTTTTATTTAATTTATGCTTCCGTTTGGAGAAAACAATTTTTTCTGTCACCCAAAGTAGTGCAATTTCAATGTAGTGATAATAGCAATAAGTTTTGGTTGTGAACCTGAGACCGTGTGCGTCGCTATGTAATGGTACTGGTGCTACTGTCAATATGTCCTTCGTATATAATGATTTTATGAATTGTTATTGTCGAGTATTATTTCTTTATTTTTTTGTTAACGCGGGAGTATAATGTTGGATTATACGCATAGCAGTAGAAATTCAGTTATATTGTGATTGAAATGTAACAGGATTTAAACGTCTTAAGTATGCGGCAAATACTAATACAAATCGATTATTTCGTTCGTGAAATTTATTTATAATTAAAAAGTATTTTAAAAGAACAATTTTACAAGTTTTCCGTATTTTATAAACACTGCCTTTATTTTAGTTCCAGTTTTTAGTAATTAGTGCCATATATGTATGTAGTGAGTTTAAGTGTTTTATGTAATATTTTTGTTAGTCTGTGATATAGAATGGTTTTTTTTCATCGAACCACTTGCCTTGTTTACGCAATAACTTACAGGCAATAGATGATAATGGTTTCATGAGCATGCTTTAGTGAGAAATATGTAAAATAGGTAGCGAACGTGTCTTACAACAATATTCTTATTATTTTAAAACTTGTTAATATTCTCGTACAAAAACAGTAGATTTTTTTTTATTTCCATTCTTCATAATGGTACTGAATTTTTTTCGATTTAGCCATCGGAATTAATTCAATGCACCTACTTTATATTAATAAATTGTATAGCTTTTCTGATGTGGATGATTTCACTAACAGTTTTGCGTCTTCTGTTCAATTTTACATAATAAAGTCGCGCTGGTACTTTTTATTTCCTTATTTTTGTTTTGTTATACATTTCTTATTTTCTCTTGGCTTTTATATTTTAATATTATGTTTAAAACTTTGTGGAATTTAACAAAAGGGGTTTGTTTGACTATATTTGTTGCGCGCTAATTAATGCGTACCATTTTATCTGTTTATGATTCGGCGACGCAATGTCAACCATTAGGATGATGATATATAGCAAGCGGATAGGCGGTGCGCCGCTGCTCCGCACGACATTTTGCCTCGCTTTATAATCCTCAAGCTATTAGGTAAATATTTAAGAATGTTGTTCGATGAAGTACGTGCCTAAGCAAACAATAATCAAGTTGTTGTCGTTACATTTCTTTAACAATATGATGACCATGTAAATACGGCGCTGTTCGTAGTGTACTAATAAAAGATTCGTTTTTAAAGATAAGTATTTTATTTACAACTAAATAACATTGCAATACTGCATACTCGCCCGATGATTACAAGTTCAGCTACCAGTTTGTATACTTAGTTATTTGGAATACAAACATGACATAAAAATGATGATGATTAAACAATCATCTGATTAATTAAAAACAATGGTTATACATAGTTATGTGTATATTGTAAGGTGGGTGCGGTATTATTTCCTGGGCCCGGGTCGGGGGCGCGCGCGGGGGCGGGCGCGCGGGCGGGGGCGCGCGCGGGGCCGGGGGCGCGGGCGCGGGCGGCGCCGGCGCACGCGCCCGCGCTCCAGCTGCGCCGCCACCAGCTCGCCCAGCGCGCCGCGCTCCGCCAGCATCGACAGGAAAGTGCAGATGAACTCCTCGTAGTTGTGCGTGCGACGACACTCGTCCACCTATCATATAATAAAAATGTACTATACCAGCTTCCACAATATAAGGGCATTTTTAAATTTGCATTTCTTAACAGAAAATTACCATGTAATGTGATTATTGAAGATGTAAGCGTATACGCCTAAAAGGGCAAATGCTTTACCTTATACATATCCCTCTTGTCATTTTCGTCGTTCAGAGCCTGCTGACACAACTGCACCTCATTGACAATGGTGCTCATGAGAGCATTCAGTTCTGTGTGTGTTAACAAGAGCTTCTTCAATTTCAATGGCTCGTCGGATTCCGTCTCACAACATACTAATAACGGCGAGTCGTTGCTTCTTACTAATGCCGTTGTAGAAGTAGGATATATCTAAAAAAATGTTTGCAGTTCAATTTTCTAATATAAAGTTTCTAGTAACTTTTAATATATAATTATAATAACTTACATCACCAAGAATCTGATTGTCTCTATTTATAGTAAAAAACTTTACTGAAGCACCTTGTTCTATAGGTTCAACTGAAACATTAGAATACATAAATTAAATTTCTAAATATAATAGCAGTTTTATACAGTTCTTTAAGAATTTTTCCATTAAATATTTCTTGATCACCTAAATCAAGGCTACTATCCTGTTGTGGATGATCGGCTGCACCAATTTCAATAGTAATAGGACGAGTGCAGTCCAACTCAAGCAACTGGACTTGAGTTGATTCCAGTGCAGTAAGTATTGTCTCTTCACTTATTTGAATTATGTTATCATTTAGTGAACTTTCATTGCTTGTCTCAGATATCAATTCACCATTTTCTGAAAATATTAAGCAAATAATTGTATGTATTTTCCTAGGTCACCATCGAAATTTTGTACATAACATTAATATTTTAATTGATATAATATTAATAATATCAACTATTGAATATTTACCATTGACTTCTCTACTTTTATGTCGTAAATGTTTATTTATTTTAGAGATAGCTTCCTTTACTCTCTTCTGATTCATCTCAAGTGCATTCAGTTTTTGTGTTAGAGCAATCCTCCTATCGGGAACAACTGCCATTAAATTGAATCTGTATAAAAATGTAGGTGTATTTCAAATTATGCAAATAGAACAATTATATTATTGTTGTAAGTGGTTCAATTCCAAATACCTGATATCATGCACTTGTTCACCAGCATCCCTTCCTAGCCTCTCAGCCATAACCCTCCTGAAGTTGTCCGTCCAGTCTTCATCAGCTGCCCAGGGCCCATGGTCTGTGGGGTATGGCTTTAAACCATCCAGTTCAAACAAATGGCCATTGATGGGTACAAAACTCACAAAGTGGTAAGCTTCACCTGATACCATTATTTTAAATTAGAATATAAATACATAGAAAACTGAATATGATTACTTTGAATTTTGAACTTAATTCTGAATGCATAGGTAGATTCAGTCAGATACAGATCTATGACCCATCAAAGAACACTAGGTTGGGCATGGGTGCCGCAAAGAGGATGCAAGGGATATTTTTTATACCCTTTTCCTAGGAACCCCAACAATGGACAGATTGGCTAGCCTAATGTGTCTTCCATTGTTTACCAACTAATTTTAAATTAGATGTGGGGCATCCAGCTGAGCTCACCTACATTGCAATGTTATAAAATTATATTTAGTTAATAATAATATTTGGGTAAAGATGCACCTCCCTGGGAATAATCCTGACGGTGCCCATGCTATGTTGAGTAGTTCACCGAATGCTTTTCCCATTACCCCACTACTATGGGTGTTTCAGTCAACAAGATGTATAGAATTACAGAATGTAAAAGATAGATTAAAGATGTGCCCGGTGGATAGTGTGATTACATTAAAAATGAAAGTGATGGCTGATATAGTATGGAAAATGTATACATTTTATTATATCAACCCCAAATTGATAATTCTCAAATAATTCCTTTTCTGCATAATGAATGAATAGTACATATATAACTTACCTGTGAATCGGCCAGTTGGAACTCCAGCATTCTTATCTGTCTTTTTTCGAGCCTGTGGGATGGCATGCGAGTTATGTGCACAAGCCAGCTCTGGGGTGTTGCCAATAGCCCAGCCCTTGTTCTCAGGGTTCATTCCTAATGTGTGATGCTGCACCATTACATACAATTGTTTAGGGAGAATGACATAAACAATACATTATTAGTGATGTGCTTTTATAATTTTATTAAGGCATTAAAACCTGCTATGGACTTTTATTATGTTTACTAAGAAATAAAAAATTAAAATAACCCATTCATTGTTTCCTCAAACTACTTCTAGGTTAGAGTAGGAAGAATAATATATAAAGTATATAGTACCTTAAATAGCAAAGATCAGTGAACCTACAAAATAGGTTGGTTTAAACTTATGGGTATTCATAAACTGATTTCTTGTAAGAAAAGTTCAAAACGAACCACTTTTTATTTTATTGGTTTACCTGTGACTGTTTCAATGGTTACATCATAAAATTAATTTACAATGTTATAATGCTTATTGTACAATATATTTAAGGTAAACACCACTTGCATCTAAGTGTGTTATAAACAAAGTAATATGTAATACTAAAGTGAAGAGATAAACATATAAATAACTTAAAATAAAAAAAGTTTACAATGTTGTATTTTTTAAGAAGAAAAATAAATTTAGTTTATTTATTTACCTTCAATCTGCTCAGAGTTTCACCCAAATGTAAATTAGGACAGTTCAATAATATT
Source organism: Achlya flavicornis (assembly GCA_947623365.1). Taxonomy (NCBI): domain Eukaryota; kingdom Metazoa; phylum Arthropoda; class Insecta; order Lepidoptera; family Drepanidae; genus Achlya; species Achlya flavicornis. The sequence goes on from OX392467.1 coordinate 8,802,918, forward strand.
GATAGTAAAGCGTGAGTAGCGCAACTATTGGGAACCATCTGTTGCGCGAAAAATATGTTGTTTATCGTCTCCTCATCGCGAACAAAACTCTCTATCTGTTCTACAAATTTTCGACGGGAGCGTCTCTCTTCTATCCATCGGAATAAGAATATAAAGCCATACACTGGGCTCTCCAGAGGTTTATGCAAATCGTATATCTCTTCAACTTGCACGCCCTTTACGCCGAAGTCCTCCAACAACAAGGTGAATAGTCCTGGATCACTTTCTAGCTCAAGCCATCCCTCTATCAAGCTGTTTAGCTCCACTGGCATATTTTTCATAGATGAAGTTTTGTACACTCGAACTAATAATGTGATGATTGTAGAACTTTGTGTTTACTTTCTCAGCTGGGTGCTTGCTTGGCCACAGTGCTTGGCTGGCTGGGGGTTTAAGGCTACATTCCGAATTAAAAATTCAAAAGTAATATGTATATTATCACTCGCAGTGCTCACCACAGAGTACTTTATATATACTTGATCAAAGAGTATAGTAATATATCGGCAATAGAGAGCCCTCTCGCGCCTTCAACGTGTCATACGACAGAACTGTCAATTGAATGTCAATTAGCGCCACCTGGTATTTGTGCCCCTAACCTGATAAATATATGTATAGCTACGATTATATAAACTATTGTATATATAGGGTGACTGGTAATTAGTGAACGATACTTAAGACACATGATTGTACTCATGATAACAATCATGTGTCTAAGTATCGTTTACTAATTACCAGTCACCCTATATATACAATAGTTTATAGTATAGTATAGTAGGATATTGGATTGACAACATACTACAACAAGGAGTAAAAATGGGCAAATATAACTGAAAAATTATTGGTATCTTATGATAATTTTCAGTTTTGTTGGTCATTTTACACTTTGTTGAAAAGTTTGCTGTCAATTTACCAAAGCAATCAGAAAATGTTATTTACAGATGTACTTGAGTAAATTAAACAACAAATTAAATGGAAATTATATTTTTTTTATTGTGTCTGTGTTTATTATAATATTGTTGCGCAGCAACTTTAAAATTCCTGGAGTCAATGACAATTAATTAAATATCAGTAAGCACAATTTGTCATCAGGGTTCATTGCTAATGCGGTATCTTTAATTTTGTCAAAAACTGGTTTGTTTATACCTGGACCAATCTTGATTTTCCCCAAAGTTCTTGCGGACGGCAATGTAAAACATTTCTGCAATAATGTATAGCATTTTGGGCTCCTCTTAAATAACGCAAGTGACAAACATTTTTCTTGCAAAGAAAAGCGCCGTCCTTTAGGTTTTTTGTGGTATTCTTGAACTTCATACTCGTAAATAATTTCGCAGGCGGTGTCGTACAATCTATAACTCTTTGAAATTCTATAATGTTTGAAATTTTTTCAGCGTTATCTAAACGAGTTTTAAATTCAGTACCAAGTAATCTCAGTCTATAAATTTATCTGCCTAGATTTCGCACTTGTCGTTGAGATTGTTTATAAAACTGCATTTGCAATATTGGCGATTTTTCCTGTTACCTGTAAAAATAAATTGATAATTTGATCAAAGTGAAATATGTCATAAGGTCATGGTAACATTACCTACTTAGTTGACGAGTCTCAATTTACAGTTTGTAAATGTATTGTGATAGACTGATGGTTAAAGAACCCAATAAGGATTTTTATAAGTAAATCCCTTAAACTTGATAAGTAATTGTAACCCTGGAATCAATCAATGAATACTAATAACCCTTCAAAAATGTGTTCTCCGTATCATACATAAACTGAGCATATTTATGCGGTTGTAACTTGGAACAAATTCAAGTACATACTCTGGATCAACAGTATTTTAAACTCTAATATCCGAAAATAAAAGATCCTTCTAGGATACAGGGAAAATCATGTGTTGAAAGTTATTCGGCCATAAATTTAATTTCATGACTATACCTGAGTTCTGTGCAGAAATTGATGTTGAAGGTTGGTCGAGAGAGGGCAAATTTCTTATATTTCATCCGACAGTATAATTGTGTTCTGCTGCCACTGCTACTATTGGGTTTATTCCTGTTTAATAAAGGAAATATAAGTGACTGTATTGTTTTTTTATTATTCTGTATTATTATTATAGCTTAAAACCTTCCCCAAAGAACACTAGATATACATGAATTACTACTACCACTGTGGTTCTCGACTTATAAACAAACAGAGAGAAGACTTTACCAGAAAAAGAGATTTTAACCAAAGTCAGTCTTTAGTTTTGTATACACTTTGTGAAATTCAGAAGCAATATTCTAGCACAGATTTAATTTATATTTAGATTGAAATGTCGAAATATTACACAAAACATTAAGGTATATACTAGAAGGTTCTGCCTCCATAATATCTCATAATTTCAATCAATAGTTTAAGAGGAAATCGATGTTGAATTTCATAAAGTGTATACATATTTATGTCCTCGACTGTATGTTCAATAATATTAATATGTATACTGGACTGTATCTGAACTCGGAGCAGATCTAGATGTAGAAGGCTGACTGGTTACTAAACTCAAATCACTTTGAACATCTTTGTCCATTGTTTCCATCTCAACATTTTGTCCAACACAACTATACGTAGTTGTGTTCAATTAAAACATTTGTGCGTTATCCTGTAAATAGAAAAAACAAATGTTTGGTCAACATTAAAGCGTATGACTACACAATAAAATCGGCCAAGTCCTTATAGCTCCATACAAACCATAGGGTTCCTAGCACTTTTAATTTGAAAATGAGTTTTCGATTGTTAAGTTAATTGATTTAGCTAGTTAACTTGAAGAGTCTTTATTAAAATAAATATCCTGAGACATTCCTCACACACGGTCATCTGATCCCAAACTAAGCAGAGCTTGTACTATGGATACAGATAACTGATATAATACATATACTACTTTTTGTTTTACATACTTAATTTACATAATTACACCCAGACTCATACATACAGACATACAGACATGTTCATGTACACAAATGCATGTCCCCTGTGTGGGAATCGAACCCACGACCTGTGGCGTGATAGGTGGAATCTTAACCAGAGTCTTAACCTACCACGCCAGCTGGTCCGTCAATTATTAATAGGCCTGATTCTTTTTCTTGTAATTTAAATCTTTGATGTAGTGTTATAATTTTTATAACTTCATAAGCTATACCTGAACTTTGTGTAGATATTGATGTCTGTCAGGTCTGATTCATATCCAGTGAAGATAACATATTTTCTTTATTTTGCCCAACCGATGTTCCTGTAAATAAAATATCATATGTATATTGTATGTAGACAACCTTTTAAGTTAGCTGATCTAATATTTTTTGCTGAAGCAAATATAACACTATAATGAAAACAAAGAAATAAGATTGATATTCTTTATGATTTCATTGCCTAAAATAGCAATGTCCATAGGTAGCAATAACCATTTACTATCATGTGGCATGTCTTCCTACTTTTCAACCTGTTGACTTAAAAAAATGAACAAAAACCTATTAAATCTAAATAATAAAGAAGTTACTATTTAACTATACCTGAACTTGTGTAGATTTTGATGTAGTCTGATTAATATCCAGTAAAGGTGAGGTATTTTCTATATTCTCCCATGTTCCTGTAATATGTATAATTCATAATGTTACAAAATGTTTGATAAAAGTAATGTGACAGGTGGACGACCTTTTAAATTGCCGGAACTAATATTGATAACTTCATTAATTATTTAAGGCTCCTTAGAGCCTTGTTCTTATATGTCCAATACCAATTTAAAGATGGGCTGGGTGGCATGTAGGTAAGATGCACTGACTGCCACGTCACCGGTCGTGGGTTCGATTCCCACCCATTAGAAACATTTGTGTGCATTAACATGTATTTTTTTTTATAAGTTTCTATTGTACAAACTATGCTTAGTTTGGAATCAGACCATGACCATGTGTTCTTTTGATAAAAAATATTCTAAATCTTACCAGGTAAATGCAGTGTTGGTAATTTGGGTATCGCCAATTCATTTAAGCGATTGTTTCGATTCATATCATTTACAGTGAAATGTATAACTTTTTTACTTTTTTTCTGCAAATTTCATCATCCCTAAACTTTGCTAGTGATGCATCAGCCAAGGTGACCCATGCCTTGAACTGCTTGGGGAATTTGCTGAGTTGTGGAAAATCATGGACTGCCACACCTGAAAAGAAAAATGTTTCAAGTAACAGGCTAGGCATATATTATATTAAAAAAATGTGCCGCAGGTTGTAAATTCAATTCCCATTCAGTGCAAACATTTGTATGGATGAACACGTCTATTTGTTCTGAGTCTGGGTGTAATATCTATAAAAGTATATATTTACAAGTAGCATAATTATGTAGTAAATCATTTATATGGATTCCAAAGTACAAGCTCTGCTTAGATAGGGATCAGATAGCCATGTACGAAGAATGTCTAAGGATATTTATTTAATACACTTAAGCTGAGAAGACCTCGGTAATACTATAAACTGATTATTAAATAATTACCATTTATGTTGTTATTAATTACACTGCTATACAAAAACTTACAGAATTAACATCTTAATATTGTATTTTTGAAGAAAATAATCTGTGTAATATTAAGTTTCTTAGTCTGTCTTTATCCTTTTTGTCTCAGTATAAGCTTATTTTACATTGGTGAAATAAAGCAATTAAGTTTTTAACTGCATATTATTACAAAAATATGCTTTTATGTTTTTTCAAACAAATCTCAAGTGGTATAAAGATTATATTTTTCTATGTGTAAACAATAGTAAACTACGATAACTTTACACTTTTAATAAATATTTTGTTATTGTGTTTCAGACAGTTCGATTAAAAAGTTAACTTTGTATACACACGAGGCATTTTGAAATCGTTACTTACCTTGAGTCTCGCAACGAAAAACACATCGATATTTTCTTGGCATAGGAAAACCTATATATTCACTCTAGTTAGCGTCCAAGATATCGCTAAAAAATCACAAACAATTATTGAAGAGTCCAAAATATCGGTTCTCTTTAGTAAGGTACACAACACAAACACTAAGTACTACGTTGGATTTACCAAAAGATCTCAAATATGTTATCTATTAGTAAGCCGGAGGAGCTCGATGCTTAACTCAACGTATTTAAAAATAAAGAAAAACAATTATAGAAAATATGGAAACCGAGAAGCTAAAATAGCACGTGCGTAATCAAATAAGCAAACAGCCATATTGAAAAAAATTGATAACAGGGCTGCCAACTCCCAAAAATTCTTACCACCATTACTTGGAAAACCCCCCAAATAAATTAGTACAATATTATGCTTTGTAATTATGTATTAAAAGCTATTTCTTTACTAAAAAGTCGGAACGTAACATATTGTTGAATAAATTATAAGTTAATTAACATTTCACGCATAATTTTGTTTTCTTCTAATGGTTCCTACTCTTTGAAATCATACATTGTATTTGAACATTAAACAAAACGTTGATGTGTTAAATATTATGCGGATTCCAATACTCAATAATTTATTGCAATATAAGGGGTGGATACTATAAAACGACATTAAATGAAACCACGTAAAGTACTCATTAATACGATCAATTTTTACTATAGGACTAACTTCGAAATCGCAATTTTTATGTACATCTTTTATACATTTTTGCCGACGAGACATGTACTTTTTGTATGAAAAGCTGTTATTTTTTTATATATTTCGAATTTTGTCCCAGAGTAAAATTTGATCGTATTTATGAGTACTTTACGTGGTTTCATTTAATGTCGTATTGTCGTGTCGACCCCGTATATAGGTATATTGGAATTCAAATGTCATATAGTTTATCTCATAATATATTATATTTTACTTTATCATAAGTGTAGTCTTTGTATCTATATAGTAGATATAATACGTTGTCTCATGCATGTACACCAGTAGAGGGGGTAGCCATCAACCGGCCAGTCTGGCATTGCCGATATATTACTATACTCTTTGCATTGGACGTGGTGCAGGTCGCACATGCGCTTGTGCTCGGACCTGGGGCTCCACCGCGTAACTTTGGTAGTAGTCGTAACGAACACCATTAATTATTTCATCCAATGACGCGCACGCGGTACGACGCGACGATGACCATTCATGGGCCCAGATTGGATGAAATTCATTAATCGTTTTCGTTACCAAAGTTAAGCGGTAGAGCCCCAGGTGTATTGGTGAGCCCGTGAATAGTGTCGGTCGGTCATTACTACAATAAGCTTTTGTCATGTCAAATAAAATTCTAATCTCAATATCAATCAATTTCACTATGTCGCTGCAAAGAAAATAGGACCATCATCACATTTTGTAGCATTTTATTAGATACTCTATTGCGCAACTTACATTTGACATTATTATGGATAGAAGAAGGAGTCGATACTTGCTTTTGAAATTGGAACCGTAACAAATGCTGCCCGAATTTTAAGACCAAATAAACTACAATATGGTTTTACACTAGACCTCATAGTTCAACTACACACTAAATACGAAGGATTAAAAATTAATTCCTTCTTATTCATAATTTTAGACAGAACACCGGCGCCACGGCGCTGCATATACTGAAAACTAACGCATTATTACTAAACTTTAACAGCTAACGTTTAATTCACAACATTTAATTTAATGAATTTAATTTAATTAACATTTAATGAAACAAACGAATTTAAAAATATAAACCCCCTAAAAAAAAAACATCCCACTTATTGACTCCCTAAATTTGGGGGAAAATACCTACGTTGGTACCTCTGATACATAACAGTGTTGCTAATACTATTATCGCCATTACAATACCACTCATTAAATGGTACCTTATTATAGCAATATCTAACAAAATAAATACATGTAATTAAATGAATAATCTCTTAAATTGAAATTTAGAATTTAATGGTGTTTTTAAGTGTTTATCACAACAGTGAAACGTAATTTAGTTGTTCTCTTCAAAATAGTGACATCTCTTGAGTAAATGTAGAACTGTTTATAACCCTTCCTGTAATAGTGTCATCTTTTGAATAAAAATTAAACTATTATGCCGATTTTTGCGGGGTATATGTACGAGGTAGCGTTGTTGTTGAACTTTATCAGTCTTAAAGTACTATAGTTGCCAGCCCCTGTACTTGATGCTCACAGCAATAATTTGCGTATCAAAAAATTTTAAACGTCCAGAAGGATAGTCGCCTCTATGGGAACATCAAGGGAACATGAATGAAATAAACACAAACTAAGTAGAGATACTACGTATAAACAAGCCAAGCCATAAATTGACAGTCTGTGTAGTTAGTTTGCATAGGGTGGCAGATAAAAATATTTTCCCTTAAATGGGGAAATTTATAAATTTCAGTCGAGAGATTTTTATTATTACATTTAGATAAGTATTATTATACGAGCAATATTTGTTTATTAATATATATCCTATATATCTCGAAAACGGCTCTAACGATTTCGATAAAATTTACTATATGGGGATTTTTGGGGCCGAAAAATCGATCTAGCTAGGTTTCATTTTCAGAAAAAGTTGTTTTATCCGTGTTTTCAGGCAGTGAAAAACTGCTACAATATCATTAAAATCATCATCATCATCATCATCAGCCTATAATGTTCCACTGCTGAGCAAAGGCCTCCTTTCACAAATGAGGGTGAAAGGGAATGGGCAGATACTTCACCCCGCGTGCCCACTGAGAATTGGTGGAGGTAGGCTAGTGGTTAACCTACTGTTGGAATTTTTCAAGCCACCTAGGAGGCATCCAACTAGCTTAACGACAATCACAATTAAGTGATAACCGGGACCAACGGCTTTACATGCCTTCCGAAGCATGGAAACGCTCGATTTGAAATACCAAGAGTCGGTCACCCATCCAGGTACCGACCACGACAGACGTAGCTTAACTTTGCCGATCGATTAAGATCGGCTAATCATGCTACACCACGAGCGCTTCACATCATTTGTATACGAAGGTAAATTTCGCCACCATTTAAAAGCTTAGGTGGGAAATCGGGCGGTTCTGAAACCAGAAGACCCCCTTTCGGGTCCAGATGATTATGATTATTTGTTTCCCTTTTTTTTCAAGTTCCTTCTTTTCTGAGAAAAACTATTATGATTTACCAAAATAAAACGAGCAAAGCTCAGTCGCAGCTACTATTTATAATCTGTGTTAGCGTTAGTTTTGTACCATATATCCAATAAAATTAATTTTGTGGTAATAAATCTGGTTGTGCAGATAATATTTAATGAGGAGTTTTCTCATGTTACCTCTATGGTCAAAATACTTGTCAAATCGTGAGGTTCGAATTATCAACAGTTTGACGGGTATTTTGAGGTAGGTACTCGATATCATCTATTAATAATCCTTAACCAAAATTAATTTTCATGATGAGAAAAATAAAAACTGTCACCACCGAAACGTATATTTCTAAAATAATTTTAGGTAATTAAAAGTGACGAAATCGCAATACTTACACATGGAATGTTAGTATTTTAATTTTTCCTTGGTTTTTGTAAGCAGTTGGGAAAAACCCTAAATTCAGCACCAAATTCAAACTGTAACTTAGCATCCAATAAATTAAATTGACTAGGCCATTCATTTTTTTATAATATTTCGCATGAAAAGCACGACTGAGATAAAAAAATAACTAAAAACAAACTTTTTTTTTAAATTTCAGAAGAGGTATTTAAAGGATTTGTAATTTCATCATCATCTGATTTTTGGGACTTCTTCATTAGCCTGTGATACGATTTCATTTGCTCCAAATGTAGCAGATAATCCAACTGTGTCAGTTTTCGACACAATTTTGGATTGGGGAAAAAGCGCTAGATTTAGCGCTAGGCGCTAAAAGGAAAGCGCTAAGTTGGCAGCACTGGTTATAATGAGGAGTTTTTTTAAGATACCTCTATACTCAAAATACCTGTCAAATCGTGAACATAAGATTCAAAATGGTTTGAATTATCAACAGACAGACTGACAGGTTTTTTGAGCATAGACTAGAGGTATCCTAAGAAAACTCCTCATTCTTCTTATTTTTAATTTTGGCAACCAAGCCCAAATTAGGGCTCATTTCTGCCAGTGTCGAGTTATATTATAGTTTCCAGTCACAATAAATCACTTCACGACTTTTTGGCGGGAACTTGCAGAGTGACGTAGCATTTTCATTTTTATTTTCATAAATTTGTGTATTTTGAGTTTTATTGTGTATTTTTGGTGGTATTTTACCCAATAAAGATCATCCATGTGCACCAGTGAAGTGAAATGAAATGAATTATGTGTATCGTGACTTTTCAAGTTGTCTCAAAATGTCCGTGAAGAGTTTTAGTACAATGACCACCATTGTAGTAAAACATGACTTATATGGACGGTGACTGACTGAGGACTATAATGTGAAGTGATTTATTGTGACTGGAAACTATAATATAACTCGACACTGGCAGAAATGAGCCCTAATTTGGGCTTGGTTGCCAAAATTAAAAATAAGAAGAAGAAGAAGAAGAAATCACTTCACGACTTTTTGGCGGGAACTTGCAGAGTGACGTAGCATTTTCATTTTTATTTTCATAAATTTGTGTATTTTGAGTTTTATTGTGTATTTTTGGTGGTATTTTACCCAATAAAGATCATCCATGTGCACCAGTGAAGTGAAATGAAATGAAATATGTGTATCGTGACTTTTCAAGTTGTCTCAAAATGTCCGTGTAGAGTTTTACTACAATGACCACCATTGTAGTAAAACATGACTTTTATGGACGGTGACTGACTGAGGACTATAATGTGAAGTGATTTATTGTGACTGGAAACTATAATATAACTCGACACTGGCAGAAATGAGCCCTAATTTGGGCTTGGTTGCCAAAATTAAAAATAAGAAGAAGAAGAAATCACTTCACATTATAGTCCTCAGTCAGTCACCGTCCATAAAAGTCATGTTTTACTACAATGGTGGTCATTGTACTAAAACTCTTCACGGACATTTTGAGACAACTTGAAAAGTCACGATACACATAATTCATTTCATTTCACTTCACTGGTGCACATGGATGATCTTTATTGGGTAAAATACCACCAAAAATACACAAATTTATGAAAATAAAAATGAAAATGCTACGTCACTCCGCAAGTTCCCGCCAAAAAGTCAACTCCTCATTCATTAGTAGCGGTAAAATGAACGACTAGCGAATGACCTAACCGAATGATCATTCATTCATGCTTAAAGTTCCCGCCAAAAAGTCCGAATGAACTAATAAATTATAAGTGTTGCCGTTTCATAATGAGGATTTCTACGGGAAGTTATTATTTTTAAATGAGGAGTTTTCTTATCCTCTATGGTCAAAATAAGTACTTATGTTTCCTTATATTTTAGTCTATCTTCCATACGTATTTCAATGTAGCTAATGCAATCAGATTCCTCAGAAACCACCTTTTTTGGAAAAGTGGGACACATAATCGTGTGAATTCAATAAATGTAACAAAATGTTATATTTTTATTTCTTGTGGATTATAAAATTACACATAACATTAAATAAATAAAATACCTATAATATTTAAAAGAATTGTCCAATGTACGCGCATCAGCCATTGGCCTATTATCAATCAATAATAATGATAATCTAGGTCATCACAAGGACGAAAAAATAATAATTAATGCATTATCATTCAGAATATAAGAAATACTCATAATATAAAAAAACTCATATTCAATATTTATTGCAAAATCAGGTGGAAACACCAATAAGACTGAGACAGCAGGTAAGCGATAATCAACTTTATACATGTGGTCCAAAGCACAGTTTTGCATGCAGAGTGAATTAGTATTACTAATTTTTATAGGGACAGCTGCAGTGCTATTCTGCGAGTAATCTCGACGCTGAAACCGGCGTGAGATTTCAAATGAGAAGTTTTCTTGTAGGTATTTAAAGAGTTTCTGCAAAATAACTAGGTGGCGCTGTCAGCACCAAATTGAATTGTCAAATCAAAATATGCTGTCACATAACTTTAGTGTTGCCACATAGGCCAACAACGGAAGGTGTCCATCCTTTTTAATTCAAAATCGACAATTGAAAAAAATATATATACAGATTTCTTCTATTAAGTGTTAATTGATATTAATGGCAACCATGAACATGATTAAATGAAACCAAATTTCAGAGGAGCAAAACTTAATTTTCGTTGCTTTTTGGTAACAGCCTGTTTTTTTTCGTCCGAAATTAGTAATAAGAGGCGGCAACACTGGTATGAGTGGATGTTTGTTTCATTTGTTTGTTTTGTTGTGGAAGTCACGCAAGGATTATTTGATTCTATCATTGTTTTGATATTCGTTGGACATCCACCCTTGTTGCTCTTATCCACTGTGACCTTAGTGGTTCATCAGTTGGAAATGTAAGACGTCCCTTATTGGTACAATTCACAACTGCACAAACACGCATTTTCAATAGTTTTCAAATCATTCAAATCTAAGCTAAATTTCACAAAAGTTTTGAACAAAACACACATGATAGTGACATAATACTAACCATACAAAATTCGATGAAAATGAAGGCCTGGATCGGGTAACAAGCATGATATCCGATAAAATTCAAACTACGTTTGTGTTCGAAAGGTCTTTCAAGGTCCAAATCCCTACAATAGAGGACTGGACGAAGGGACTTGATCCACCAGAACCAGAAAGTCTGGTTTGGTACACTGATGGATCCAAAATGGAATCAGGTACAGGAGCGGCAATATACGCAAAAGGTTACAAATGTAGCAAAAGCTTAGGGAAGATGGCAACTGTATTCCAAGCAGAATCATATGCCATAATAACCTGTGCTCAGGAGAATATAGATAGAGGAACCAAAGGTAAATCCATCTATATTCTTAGTGACAGTCAGACGGTCTACAACACTCCAAGAAATTCCTAGGCTCTACGTTTAAAGCCCGGGAATGCATTTGGAACATGAGTAGGGGGCAAATCCGCTACCTGCTTGGCGCCTTTACTGGGCACTTTGGAACCAACGACATGCTCATGAAGATGGGTCTAACCGCGACACCCATGTGCAGGTTGTGTGGGGAGCATACGGAACGCATGGAGCACCTTCTGTGCACATGCGATGCACTGGCTGGTAAGCGAATGAGTCTCCTAGGGATCGGATGTCCAAAACCAGAAGACTACAGGCTCATATCTCCTAGCCTCGTTGTAAAACTCATGAAAAGAGTTTTCAACGAGACTGGGGAGGAGTAAGTTATCTAGGGGACCACAATAGATCCCAATGGGTCGAAGTGTCCGAGTTATTCCTCGGCCCCTGCACAAGATAAGATAAGATAAGACATAATACTAGTTACAGACGATCCGACTGTCGGACGTCTGATGGTCAGGGCCGTGTGTAGCGCGGCAGGACTCTCTAAGTATATACTGTAGTCTTTGGGCAGGACGTCGAAAGCTTCCAACCGGTATTAGTAATAATTAGGAGGGTCCTGCCGCACTACACTTTCCTACGGCAGGACGTACCTTGGCCGTGTCTCCTGCGTAATAATAAAAATAGAAGTCCGACATTGGAACGTCTTCTTCTTCTTCTTCTTATTTTTAATTTTGGCAACCAAGCCCAAATTAGGGCTCATTTCTGCCAGTGTCGAGTTATATTATAGTTTTCAGTCACAATAAATCACTTCACATTATAGTCCTCAGTCAGTCACCGTCCATAAAAGTCATGTTTTACTACAATGGTGGTCATTGTACTAAAACTCTACACGGACATTTTGAGAAAACTTGAAAAGTCACGATACACATAATTCATTTCATTTCACTTCACTGGTGCACATGGATGATCTTTATTGGGTAAAATACCACCAAAAATACACAATAAAACTCAAAATACACAAATTTATGAAAATAAAATGAAAATGCTACGTCACTCTGCAAGTTCCCGCCAAAAAGTCATTGGAACGTCTGTTACCAGTACAAAGCCAAATAGTTATGGGCTGCGTTCAGTAACTACGCCGTGTAATCGTCCGACGATCATCGTAGCGTTCAGTAACAGTTCAATAACATGTGTAGTAACTGAACGCACCCATGAAGTTACATAGTTTTTTTTTTTATTGAACTGACAGCAAGGTAGTTCGTTTCAGTCATATTAACGCCATCTATTGAGACTTAAAGAAAATAAAATTAAATACCTACAAGAAAACTTCTCATTGGTATTCACAAACATGCAAATGTACATGTGGCGCCCCTCGCGTGATACTGTCGTCGATGTGAAACTTGCCGGTAGATCGAACAACTCACTCAAGCGAGATTTTTGACATTTCTCTGAGGAAAATTTGTGGTATCGGCATTCTCGTCTAAAAATCCGCGATCACTTCGACGATCACTTACGATTTTATGTGTCAAATTAAAAGTTAGTGTTTTGTAAGTGAGATCAAAGTGAAGAAACTAGAAATTGTATTTTTACATGGTTAATAATACGGCAAAATGTTTCTACAATTTTATTAAATTACCTAGATATAGAATATTTATATTGATATACAAAAAAAAAATTGAAATCTAAATAAATTTTATTTAATTATTATGGTGGGACACACCAACAATAATATTTAAAAACAAGAATGCTGTTTTAACTTTGAAACTAATACACTTTGAACTTTGTAAATAATAATCATGGCCCCTTCTGAAAGTCCAATCCATGTTAATCTGGTCATCTTGGTATTTCTATAAATAATTGATCATACTTTACCAGTGAAGTCTACTTATAATAATACTAGCTGCCCGGGCGCGACTTCGTTCGCATGGAGCTACCCTACCCTACCCCACGTGTATGAATAATAGTTTACGCCCTATTCTGACCTACTGAAATTTTTTTACACCTTGGGTTACATTTTTGAAGTTTAAGTAAGGATCCCTACATTTTTTTGAAAATATACTTTAGGTAGCCTGTGTCACCCGGAGATAGTGTAGCTTCCCAACAGTGAAAGAATGTTTCAAATCAGTTCAGTAGTTTCGGAGCCTATTCAATGCAAACAAACAATCAAATCTTTCCTCTTTATGATATTATTATTAGTATAGAATAGCTGTCCCCTCGGTTTCCGGGATAAAAATCCTATATATACTCAAGAACAATGTAGCTTCCTATAAGTGAAAGAATTTTTCCAATCTGAACGGTAGTTCCAGAGATTAGCCCGTTTAAACAAACAAGAACTCTTCTGCTTTATTATATTAGTATATTATAATAAGAGATTAATATTAATCAGGCTTTTAGAAACTGGGGTAAGGTACTAAATCAAAATCAAAAAGTATTTATTCAATATAGGTGATGAGGTACCTATGAACATTAACAAAATTGGTTCAGAATACAACTTGAACTGAGAATGCTCCGGCAAGAAGAAACCTTTCTTTTATGGGGTCCTAATTTAATTTATTAATAGTCATTTTAATCTCCTAAGTGTGTATTTCTAACTATTCTAACATAACAAGAGAAAAATAGGTACTAAAAACAAAAACAGGTTGGAGATACAGTTCTATACAAAAAAATACTTGATTAATCTTTATTTTTATTAACAGCAACCCTTGTCCAATCTTCACCAAGCCTTCACCCAAAGACATCATAGCTTGTGCTGACATTCGGAACTCGGTGAATTTTAGCTAATAATTGTTTCACATAAGTTTATCAGAGATGGTTAAATTACCATTTTGCTGTACTTTAGCTTGTTCTATGTTGCTCTTCCATATGCAAAAATCTCTCAGCAACACTTGCAAATTGAGTTCAACATTGAGATGGTGATGAACCCATTGCTGCTATTCTTTGGCGTCTTGGAGCTAGATAATTTATATGTAATGATTACATACAAATGAAAAGTCTACTCTCGTAATGTTTAAAAATAAAAAACTGCACCTTCATCCATGCTTCCAAGTCTTTGTTGTGCTGCCATCAAGAATATGCGTAAAGTGATTTGCTCCCAATCTCTCTGGGCTTTTTCTCTTGCACCCAGGGTCCTAGAAATGCCTTTGGCTAAGACAGGATGCCTTCAAGCTCACAGGATACACACGATATCAACACAGTCACAATATGAATACGAACTTCAAAATACGTAACGAAGCAATGCTACTTTTTACTCATAAAAGAAGCTTCCCATTTAGGTTTGGTTGTAGAAAAAATAATATTTGTTTCATCTTGAGGAATTTGTGAAGATTTTCCTGTAAATTAAGCAAATAACACATTATTAACATATAACACAAGATTTTAATATAAACAAAACAGTCAATGACTTTTTAATTCCTTGCCGCATCATAGGCATAGGTATTGAACCATTCTGCCTCATGTAGAATTTTGTAATTGTTGTGTTAATTTTGTACGATATAGAGAAATATTCACTTTGAAATACATATATATATAAGTAATCAGTAATATTATATATTTTTAATAATTTACAATAGTTGCAAATCAAAAGAAATGCAAATAATGAAAAACCGATAAATATCGCTTCATAAAGACTGTCATGGCGTCAATCTCTAGTTTATTGCCAACATCACGCTGATGTTTCAAACTCACTCCACTTCACTCAGACATATGAGGTGTTCGAGAATACCAAAATCACACCGAAACTCGCTTAGCGAAATGAACGTCGAAGGGAACGCGGTTCACTGGGTGAACCGCGTAGGCGAGTTTATGTTTCGCAGAATAGCATTGCTGGTAAGCGATAATCAACTCTACGCGTGTGCACTGAAGTACAGTTTTGAATGCAGAGCGAATTAGTTTTACTAATTAGTAATGGTTATTCGATTATTGACATTAGTGTATTCATCATCATCATCAGCCTATAATGTCCCACTGCTGAGCACAGGCCTCCTTTCACAAATCAGGGTGAAAGGGAATGGGCAGATACTCCACCACGCGTGCCCACTGCGGATCGGTGGCGGTAGGCTAGTGGTCAACCTACTGTTGGGGTTGCTATTGTTTGTTACAAAATGGGCAGCCTCTCAATCACGTAAAAAAGAATGTTTTCAATCATTTCCTCCCGACTGAAAATTTGTTAAATGTTAGTTAACGCAATTATTCGAAGATAAAAAAAAAACAGCTGGCCGTACCGTGGTGGATTATACGTCAGCTGAACACAGGAACGTTTAAAAAACACACTATAGGCTTATGGCTATAGGTGTTTAGTGTCGCAGCATTAATACTTGTTAACAAAGAGTATAGTAACTATCCATAAAGGAACTTGTTAAAGCAAAACGGCAGCATGTGCCAAGCATGTTGGTGTGTAGCGACACCAAACTCTAGCCATTTAACTATTTTTAATTGATTATGTTTAACAATTACCTATTAATTGATTATGTCAATTATTGTGTTTATGCAATCTTTAAATTTCCTATTATGTTCCTAAAATTTAAAATATCCATTCTTGTCACTCTACATACATCCATCTCAGCTGCAAAAAAATATATTTAGCGCTGAAGAAATAAAACTCGGATATACAATTCACAATAACATTATAAAACCAGTACCCCGAGTGTAAAGAATTTACGTTAATAAACGCTTACTAATTCGTTTGCGTTAACTATAAAGTATGGAAGAAATTAATTAGTACTATGAGTATTCCGCTAGAGGCGGATGTGCCAATTCCTATCGTAAACGAAAACTAATTAGTTAGGGTTTGCAAACGTCAATTCTTTACACTCGAGGTACTGATGAGAGCCGACTTAAGCCTCTTTTGGACCTACCATTACCAAATGACAGTAGCAGTTGTACAGTCGAAGACAAAGATATGTATACACTTATCATTATAAAAAATAAGTAATCATAAAAAGCTCCATTAATTTGTACTCATCCAAATGCTCAAAAATATGTAAACAATATAGAAAACATAAATATGTACCCGACAAGATCATAAATTTGTACACATTAGATAAAACAAAAATATGTATTCCCTAAAAGATGCATAAAATTGTTACCACTCAATGTGCCAAAAATATGTACACAACCATCTGAGCAATGATGACACAAACATTCATTGATATATATATGTAGTATCGCTGCACACATGATTTAATATTTACGTTCTATGATGTCTTTAGACCAGGTCATGACGTCATTTGCGTGTCATTTGTTTCTTAAATTTAACTTTTAATTTGAATATACTTTTCAATGTCAGTCGTCAGATTCAATTAAGGGTCAGTTCACACCGATGCAACGCGGCAAGCATATATAGCAATAGAATATAGATCTTTAAAAAGTGTTTGCCATGTTAAACTTTTCAGATACTGGTCCGATTGCTCTCAAAATGGATATTTGAGAGACATTGGGATCACAAAACAAGAATCTTTTCTCAAAATGTTGAAAAACTGTCCGCCATGTAGAATTTTTTAGATACCGGTCTTATTGCTCTCAAAAGCGATATTTGAGAGAAATTTCCTTCCTTGGGGTCACCAGTATCTAAAAAGTTCATCATGGCGGACACTTTTTCAAAATTCTGAGAAAAGATTCTTGTTTTGTGACCCCAGGGTCTCTCAAATATCGTTTTTGAGAGCAATCGGACCAGTACCAAAAGAGTTCAATATGGCGGACACGTTTTTTGACATTTTGAGAAAAGATTCTTGTTTTGTGACCCAAAGGTCTCACAAATATCGAATTTGAGAGCAATCGGACCAGTATCTAAAAAGTTCAACATGGCGGACACTTTTTCGACATTTTGAGAAAAGATTCTTGTTTTGTGACCCCAAGGACTCAAAAATATCGATTTTGAGAGCAATCGGACCAGTACCTAAAAAGTTCAACATGGCGGACACTTTTTTGACATTTTGAGAAAATATTCTTGTTTTGTGACCCAAAGGTCTCTCAAATATCGAATTTGAGAGCAATCGGACCAGTATCTAAAAAGTTCAACATGGCGGACACTTTTTCGACATTTTGAGAAAAGATTTTTGTTTTGTGACCACAAGGACTCTCAAATATCGATTTTGAGAGCGATCGGACCAGTATCTAAAAAGTTCAACATGGCGGACACTTTTTTGACATTTTGAGAAAAGATTCTTGTTTTGTGACCCAAAGGTCTCTCAAATATCGAATTTGAGAGCGATCGGACCAGTATCTAAAAAGTTCAACATGGCGGACACTTTTTCGACATTTTGAGAAAAGATCCTTGTTTTGTGAACCCAAGGTCTCTCAAATATCGAATTTGAAAGCAATCGGACCAGTATCTATAAAGTTCAACATGGCGGACACTTTTTCGACATTTTGAGAAAAGATCCTTGTTTTGTGACCCCAAGGTCTCTCAAATATCGAATTTGAAAGCAATCGGACCAGTATCTATAAAGTTCAACATGGCGGACACTTTTTCGACATTTTGAGAAAAGATTCTTGTTTTGTGACCCCAAGGTCTCCCAAATATCGAATTTGAGAGCAATCGGACCAGTATCTAAAAAGTTCAACATACGGACACTTTTTCAACATTTTGAGAAAAGATTTTCCAACAACTCCAAACACGGCTAGGATACGTTGCTCCGCTATAGAGTTCCAGTGCCCACCCTCCTACTCCATCATCAGACCCTGAAAACCATATATGGTAAAAGTTATCTCATGATAAATCCAACAACCCCAAACACGGCTAGGATACGTTGCTCCGCTATAGAGTTCCAGTGCCCACCCTCTTACTCCATCATCAGACCCTGAAAACCATATATGGTAAAAGTTATCTCATGATAAATCCAACAACCCCAAACACGGCTAGGATACGTTGCTCCGCTATGGAGTTCCAGTGCCCACCCTCCTACTCCATCATCAGACCCTAAAAACCATATATGGTCAAAGTTCATCTCACGACAATCCCAACAACCCCAAACACAGCTAGGATACGTTGCTCCGTTATGGAGTTCCAGTCTCCACCCTCCTACTCCATCATCAGAAGCTAAAACCATATATGGTCAAAGTTTATCTCATGACAATTCCAACAATCCCAAACATGGCTTCGGCTACTTATCTAATTCAAAATATTTGAGATAATAATCATGAATAAATATTTCACGACGAATTGTTGAAATTGCACAGTGAGTGCCCTGTTACATGGAGCTACAATAAGTTTACCTTTCTCAACGACTTGATCACTTCATGCGGTAGGCGACGTTGCCAGCCAGCTTCCGCACGAGCTGACAACACCGCGAGCGCGAAACTACCAACGTGTCCGCACGCAAAATTATTGATTTTTTTCAAAAAAAAAAACAAGTACCTACCGTTTTTCGATGAAATTCCATGAAGGCCTTGACTGCAATGAGTTTACATATTTTTGACTATAATGTTGAATACATATTTATGATATTTTGATTGTTCACAAATTTATGATTTGATACATGGATATATATTATTGAACTTGTTATTTACATACATAATTGTCCAACAGTGTATACTTATTTTTGAGCTTTTGGGTGTTCCCATATCTATGATTATGTGAACGGCTACTTTTTATGAGGCTTGGTGGTGTATACTTATTTTTGTCCTCGACTGTACGTAGTATTTATATACTCTGAGGTAGCAGTCTTAAAAGAACTTTAAGTACCTATGTTTGCACACTACTTGAAGTGGATACTTAACTTTTCTTCAAAAATACAAACTAGTGTTTGTATTTTTGAAGAAAAGTTAGGTATCTAATATCTATTCGTGCGAATATTCCGCTAAACCAAGAATCAACTGAATGCTTTCAGCTATTGAAATCTGAAATCGCCAAAGCCGCGTTAGTAGCCATTAACGATACTGATTTACTTACCGTAGAAACTGACGCTTTTGAGTACGCTATCGCTGGCACCCTAGGTCAATGTGGCCGGCCTGTCGCATTATTTTCTCGTTCACTAAACGATTCAGAGAAAAAGCACCCGTCCATAGAAAAGGAAGCATATGCGATTGTAGAATCCTTACGGAAATGGCGTCATTATTTACTTGGAAGACACTTCCTGTTAATAACGGATCAAAAATCTGTGTCTTTTATGCTCAATCAAAAACACTCTAACAAAATAAAAAATGAAAAGATAAACGGTGGCGATTGGAACTGTCTTGGTTCAAATACGATGTGATATATCGCCCGTGTAAGGAAAATGTTTCCGCAGATGCGCTCTCTAGAATTTGTGCTTTCATGGACACAGATAAATTATACGAATTACATAATTCTCTTTGCCATCCAGGTATCGTCAGAATGGCGCATTGGGTTTGTACAAAGAATCTTCCCTTTACAATTAACGACGTTAAATCTATGACAGCATCTTGCCGTGTCTTGTCGTGTGAATTGAAGCCCCATTTCATGAAAACCAAGAGTCATCTCATTAAAGCTATCGAACCTTTCCAGGGCCGACTTCAAAGGACCTCTGCCATCTAAAACTCATAATAAGTACATACTGACCACCATTAATGAATACTCAAGATTTCCTTTCGCCTATCCTTGCAGCGATCTTTCAGCACAAACAGTAATTAAGTGTCTAAAAGACTTGTTCCTTACTTTTGGTTCCCCAGCTTATGTTCACTCAGATAGGGGAACAGCATTTATGTCTCAAGAGCTAAAACAATTTCTGGCTACTTATAACGTTGCCTCTAGCAGGACAACTCCCTACAACCCAGAGGGAAATGGCCAAGTAGAGCGGCTAAATGGAACCCTATGGAAAACAATCCAACTATTTCTTGAATCGAGACATGCAAACTGCGGGCTGGGAACGGGCTTTACCTACTGCGCTGCATTCAATTCGATCTCTATTATGTACAGCGACGAATGAGGCTCCCCATGAGCGCTTTTTCTTCGATACTAGACGATCTCCGACAGGTGGATCAATTCCTTCATGGTTATCGTAGATGAAGTGGACCTGTTACATGGAAATCCATCTTACTCGTATATCCGCTTGCCTGACGGCCGAGAGTCTACTGTTTCCAATAGACAAATATCGCCACTACCTACCGAGGATCTAGACTGAAGAATCTTACTCAGAAGATTCAACGCATGAGGATTCAGAACACGAAATTGTCTCTCTCTGCCTCTGTGTCGGTCCACCCGCCAAAGGCGGCCACCAGCTAAATTTCAAGATTATGTCCCTAACTGAGTCTGGTGGGGGTGAATGTGGTGTGTCTATGACATTGACTAGGTATGGTGTTCCATCATCACTTGGCTGACGTTTTGACATATTCCTTATCTTTCTGTTACGTATAAATATATCTTGTGTTTTAGTTGAATAAAGCCAAGATACTAACCCTTTATTCATATGGCTTTATAGCTAAATCAGTGTTATAGTGTTCATCTTCTCATTCTTTCAAGCACCTTAATGTTCTACAATATGCTAAATGAACTTCTACGGTCGCTAATCACTGAAACATCTATCTATAATGTTCTACGAAGGTAAAAAAAATATAATCTAGAAAAAAAAACACCATTTTTGAATTTGAATATATAGGGTGATGGGAAGATGGGTGCAAAGCTATAAGGCGATGCTAGTATAGATCATTTAGACCCTTTTTAGCCATGGTTGTCTAAGACGAAGTGTGAGATATTTTTTTCTACCAATATTTTCTGGTTTTTCGCGCAAATCCCCGAAACTTACCCGTTAATTAATAATTATAGCCAGTTTGAATGATGTGTGAATTATTTTTCATTTTATTTATTTAAAATAATGTGTAAGCAATCCAAACAAACATGTACTAAACATGTGTGTCATCAGTTTTTATTTTTACAGTCACTTGAAAGTCACAAAAATTTTCAAAAATTTAAGAAAACTGCATTTTGACGGCGTTTTAAAAAAAAATGAAAATGTTTTTTTTTGTTCAAATCTGTTTAAAAACATACTTGATTATTGCTCTTTCGTTTCAGGTATCATTTACGCGGATATCTCAAAAATTACTAAAATTATGACCTAAAAACTAAATTGAGGGAGAAAATTTTAATGACGTTTAAGTGACTGTAATAAATAAAAACTTATGACACCCATGTTTAGTACATGTTTGTTTGGATTGCTTACACATTATTTTAAATAAATAATATGAAAAAGAATTCACACATCATCCAAACTGGCTATAATTATCAATTAACGGATAAGTTTCGGAGTTTTGAGCCAAAAACCAGAAAAGATTGGTAAAAAAAAAAAACACACTTCGTCTTAGACAACCATGGCTAAAAAGGGTCTAAATGATCTATACTATCATCGCCTTACAGCTTTGCACCCATCTTCCCATCACCCTGTATATAGTACGCTTAGTTTGGGATCAGATAACCGTTTGTGAGGAATATCCCAGGATATTTATTTAAAATATATTATAAAGCACCGTCAAATGGGGTAATTTGAGACTAATACCTTAATTAGGACATTTTCGAGGACAAATTTTAATTCTTGATTTAGCAACACACACACACAATAGCCCGGTGATTTTTATTTCTAATGAGGCATCAACGTTCGGTCTCTTAGAAAATGTGAGTAAAATGTTGTCAATCCTTTTCAAAATTTTAAAAATACATCATAAATTCAACCCTTTACGCGACCCAATCAAAATGTCGTGAAAAATTTTGTGCTCATAGCTAACTATGAGCAAAAATCAGGACTGGATTTGTTTCGATTCATAACTTCAATTCCCGATGTATTTAATTTTGAAACTTAAAATAATGCTGATAGCATATATTTTTTCTTTTTTACAAAACATTTCAGTTGCATAAAAATGGAGGTAACTTGGGAACAATGTCTCTAGTAATAAAAGCCTCTGGTTGTGAAAAAGTGTTGTCTTAAATAGCAATTTCCAGAGGAAGGTTTAAAAAATAGTGAAAATTATTTTTTGATTTCGACGTAGAAGTTAAAATTCCATACAAAATATAATAAGTTCTAAACTTATTAGAGTATTTATTTAGAAGTACTTTTTGTTACATACTTAGGTAGTAGTAAATTTAATTTTATAGACATTTATTCTGAACAGTATGAGAAATAATTAAGAAGTTTTGTTTATTTCAGTATTATTTACATCAATTAAAAGAAGAAATCAAATACTTTAGTTTTGTGTACCTATATTTAAATAAAAACTGTTCCAAACGGTGTTCAATGTGATTATTGTAAACATAGCCACATTTTTAAAAACGAAATCGTGTCCCATGCAAAGATTTTCATAGGGCATCGTGCCTCTTTAAATTCTTTGGTCCCTTGTTGGTCTGTTGCTTGTCAAACTTGAGATATGACGGTGGAAGAATGGGTGTTCCAATTTACGGTAAACCCCCACATTTAAGGTAACTTGAGACACCAAATAAAAAAAATAAAAAATGAGGTTACCGTAACCCAAAATCTGTTCTGAACATGAAACTTTGACTACACACTGGAGTATAGAGAGATTAATATGTGACAAATACCTATTACTATGCATTTGATATATCGTTGAACTTCAAAAGTGTCCTAAGTTCCCCCGTTTGACGGCATTCATTTTAACTCATTTACATGCAAATATTACTTAAGAAAATCAAACATAACTTAATATTTATATATTATTTTTTGTAAAGTATCAAAACAATTTATTCCTACTATACTTAGTGAAACCACATCTAGTTTTTTTAAATTTGCCGCGCTTTTTCAGGTTCTACTTTCGTATGCCAGACTATTATTATCAGTTATTTTTTTTGTCTGATTATCAGAATATTTTTTTATGAATTAAGTTTTGTATACAAAATAAGCTGAGCTTGTACTATGGAAACCAGATAACCTACTACATGAGGGTGTCGGCAAAGCGCGCGTGATACCCCTGGTGTTGCAAGCTCCCATAGGCTACGGTAACCGCTTACCACCAGGCGGGCCGTATGCTTGTTTGCCACCTAAGTGGTATAAAATGTACATATAGTACTTTTATGTTTGTGAATACAAAACTCCTTGACATAAATGGACACCTAGGTCAAATAAAACGAATATTATCTCAACAACATTTATTTTGTATGTACACTTCTAACTTCCGTATCTTTGTATAATGTACAAATAATAAATGCACAACTTCAGCATTGTAAAAAAATCGTCTTAAAGATCGCTATTATGAATTAGCATAAACACACATAAATTAATACGTCAGGTATTTGGTCCCACTGTATAATAGTTAGAAAGCTCACCGCTACAAAAAAAACGAAGTTTTTTTAAGTAATACCTAATTATTGCTTTTTTACAATTCGTAACTACTTAGGCGTATAAAAAAATATTAGAAATAATTAATAAACAAGTTTGAATTTAGAGGCCCGTATTCAAATGATAAAATCGAAGGTGGACAGAAAGTTAAAATCACAGTGGCATACTTCTCATTTACAAAAAACTTGTATTTTATTGAAATCAACTGCAGTTAAATGAAACTCGAATAGGTAGGTAGTCCAACATGGGTGTCTCAGCAAAGTTAAGATGGCACGTGGCAAGTATGTGATTATTGGTCAAAATAAATCCACAGGTAATTAATAATAAACTACGAAATGGCGTAAAAAATACAATACATGTTGACATATTGACTCTCTAACACAATTGAATGTATCTACATTGTACCGTGCATCTCTCAGTTGAAAACCTTCAAGTTGTGCAATCAAAATGTGTACAAATTACAAACTATAACATGTGTAATAATTAAACATTTAAGTATGTGTTATAGTCATTAATCTGAAGACTAGAATAGATAAACAGAAAGGGATCAGTATGTACTTGTGTAATATAAACTGAAATGCCGGTATCAACAAATAAATTTATTTTCTTTCTTTCATTCTATTATTAATATCACAAAAATAAATGTAATTTGGAACACAAGACGGATTGTGGATCAATTTGATTTATCGATATAATTCTAACAACTACTTTACACCGATATGGTTGACTCATTGGTCTGTGTTAGAACCAGGGCAGAATAGTCCAAATAAAATAATAAGTACGACAACTTCATATAAGTTAAGATAAGATACTTCACATACGTTAAGAGAGGAAGGGCATAACGGGTTGTCCCGTTCGAAATTCGGAGTAGCCCGACTGGGGAAGTACCTCCACCTTACAGAAGATTGCAGCCAAATAACACCATTTCAATGTGGTGTTGTGTTCCTGCGGTGAGTAAGGTCGCCAGAGCTCCATGAGGAAGCGCTGTGCTGGCAGTGTGGGGACCAGCGGTGTCACACCACCGTTGTGTTGTGCAGGCGCGGCATGTTGTTGCGGCGGTCAGGGAGACCCGGTGAAACAGCTGCCCGCTGGCTGCCCGCAGGTTGTAGGGGTCCCGAGCCCAGGGATTACTTAATCTCCGCCCTGGGAGGCTGACCCGCCGCCTCGCGCATAATCCATGGTATAGTTGGTCGTGCCGGAGGAGGAGACCGGAGTGGACCCGGCCGACTGTATCATGGGGGGACCGGGGGCCCTTCCGACTGCCGCACCAACAAACCGCATCACCTGTCCACCACTCTCGGGGAAAAGCACTGCACTTTGTCCCTTCTGCTGCCGGCACAGTTACTCCTCTCAATCTCTTCAAACCCTTTCAATATAATGGCCAGGAAAAATAAGAAAAAGAGATCATCAGCGGCCACCTCGTCCACATTATCTGTGGACTTCTGCAACATCAGGGGTCTTCACTCTAACATCAGTGCAGTCCACCAACACCTTGAGACTGCACAGCCGACTCTGCTATTTCTCACGGAGACGCAAATATCCTGCCCTGATGATACATCGTATCTACACTACCCCGGGTACAAGCTGGAGCACAACTTTGTGCGCCGTGCCGGGGTATGTATGTACGTCAGGGAGGATATTTGCTGTCGCCGTCTCCATGGCCTGGAAGACAGGGACCTGTCGATTTTGTGGGCGCGCGTAGATCACGGTGGCCACACCAAAGTTTATGCGTGCCTTTACAGGTCCCATAGCGGTGACGTGGACACAAAACGGTTATTTGAGCACCTGCAATTGACGACTGATAAAGTACTGGAGCAGTACCCCTCCGCGGAGTTAGTGATATTAGGAGACTTCAACGCTCACCACGTTGAGTGGCTTAGTTCTCGGTCCACTGACTTCGCGGGGAGGACTGCTCACGACTTTGCCCTGGCCTATGGCCTCTCACAACTGGTTGTTTCTCCTACGAGAATCCCAGATATTGAGAGCCATACTAGTTCCTTACTGGACCTTCTGCTGACTTCGCGACCGGACAACTATGCAGTGACAGTGGATGCGCCTCTTGGGTCATCGGACCACTGTCTCGTCCGGACGCAGGTGCCTTGTGCGCGGCCCGTTACGCTCAGGTCACCCGGGCGTCGTCGCGTGTGGCACTATAAGTCAGCAGACTGGGATGGATTGCGTGAATACTACGCATCGTACCCGTGGAGACAGCTTTGCTTCGCATCAGATGATCCTGACACCTGTGCAGCTGCCGTCGCTGAGGCGATACTGGCGGGAATGGAATGTTATATCCCAAACCCGCTAGTGGCTGCAGGGGTGAAGAAACGACCGTGGTTTAATCGGCCCTGCAAGGATGCTAGACATAATAAGCAGACCTTGTATGAGGCTTGGACCACGGCCCAAGCTAATCAGGACCCTAAAATCTCTGATGCGAAACGCAAATTTAACGCTGCCTCGAGATCCAGTAAGCGAATGATTGCCAGGGCAAAGTTCGATTTCGTCGGCAGAATTGGTGAGAGACTAACTAGCCTTCCCTCTGGGAGTCGCGCTTTCTGGTCTCTTGCCAAAGCTGCTGAGGGAAACTTTTGCCAGTCGTCCTTGCCACCACTACGTCAGCCGGACGGGAACTTGGCCCATAGTGCTAAAGAGAAGGCTGACCTTTTAGGCTCTCTCTTTGCCTCGAACTCGACTTTGGATGATGGTGGCGCCACACCGCCTACCATTCCGCGGTGTGACAGCTCCATGCCAGAGATAAGCATTACCCAACGGGAGGTCCGGCGGGAATTGCTTTCTCTGGACATCCATAAGTCGAGTGGGCCAGACGGCATACCGGCAGTGGTGCTGAAGCGGTGTGCTCCTGAATTGTGTCCAGTACTAACGCGCCTTTTCGCGCTTTCCTACACCAAAAAGGAAGTCCCGTCTTCGTGGAAGACTGCCCATGTGCACCCAGTGCCCAAAAAGGGTGACAGATCAGACCCGACGAATTACAGGCCTATCGCCATCACCTCCCTTCTCTCCAAAGTCATGGAGCGAGTGATCAACACGCAGCTTTTGAGATACCTGGAGGATCACGATTTGTTGAGCGACCAACAATATGGCTTTCGCCACAGTCGCTCAGCTGGTGACCTCCTTGTGTATCTCACGCACCGTTGGTCACTCGCCATCGAGAGTCAAGGTGAGGCATTGGCAGTAAGCCTAGATGTGGCGAAGGCGTTCGATCGGGTCTGGCACCGGGGTCTTCTAACGAAGTTACCAGCATACGGGCTTCCCGAGGGATTATGCAAATGGGTTGCCAGCTTTCTGTCCAGCAGATGCATAAGAGCCGTCGTTGACGGTAGCTGCTCCGACAGCATGGACATAAATGCCGGCGTCCCGCAAGGCTCTGTGCTGTCCCCAACACTGTTCCTACTGCATATCAATGATATGCTGTCTATTGACGGCGTTCATTGTTATGCGGACGACAGTACAGGGGATGCTTATTACACGGGCCGTGCTAATATCCCTCGTTCCGAGGTGGAGGAAAGCCGCGAACGGCTGTTGTCTGAAATCGAGAGTACACTAACTAGTGTCTCCGATTGGGGCAGACTAAACCTAGTCCATTTCAACCCCAATAAGACTCAAGCCTGCGCGTTCACCGCTAAGAAAACCCCATTTGCTGTGGCTCCACAGTTCCAGAACACGTCCCTGAACATCAGCAAAAGCATCGGGATCCTTGGCGTCGACATTTCTAGCGACGTTTTGTTCCGAAGTCACTTAGAAGACAAGGTTAAGCTGGCATCCAAAAAGCTCGGAGTGCTCAACAGAGCGGGGCAGTACTTCACATCGGGGCAAAGGCTGCAACTTTACAAGTCGCAAGTCCGGCCTCATATGGAGTACTGCTGTCATCTATGGGCGGGAGCACCTGGATACCAGCTTGATCCTTTAGACTCGGTTCAACGACGTGCCATCAGAATTGTCGACGATCCCGAGCTCACAAGCGGTTTAGAGCCCCTCAGTCTGAGGAGAGACTTTGCCTCCTTATGTGTGTTCTACCGCTTGTACAACGGACGGTGTTCTGAAGAATTGTTTAAGATGATGCCCACGGCTACTTTCTACCATCGCAACTCTCGCCATCGACGGGGAGTCCATCCTCACATATTGAAACCTGAATTGTTTCGTACTGTGCGGGCTCAAAGGAGCTTCCTTCCGCGGACGCTCAGACTGTGGAATGAGCTCCCCGCCGTGGTTTTCCCAATGGAGTACAGCATGGGGTTCTTCAAAAGGGGTGTGAAGAGATTTCTGCAGGGTCGGCAACGCGCGCGTGATACCCCTGGTGTTGCAAGCGTCCATAGGCTACGGTAACCGCTTACCATCAGGCGGGCCGTATGCTTGTTTGCCACCTAAGTGGTATAAAAAAAAAAAAAAAAAAAAAAAAAATATAATAAAATGTGAATAAAATATAACAATTCAAATACAATAGTGTAAGCCTGTAAGGAATCAAGAGACAAATTATATGAATGGCACAGTGCAGCTACTACTTGATGTACTTATTAACATCGATATGTATGTTTCGTATTATTTCCTATATTTTAGGTCAGCGAAGATCGTTCGATTACTTAGGTACACTATCTTCAGTTTGGAACCACAAATGCGTTCTGTGGTCGATAAATACTTGCACATTTTCAGTAAACATTTTCATTGGAAGAGATTTTATTTTCGCTTATTACTAAAGGTACACAATTAACAAAACTATTTTACAAAAAAATCAATATTATGTACAGAGCGGGTAAGTAACTATTATTAACATAACTTTTCTATTATCACATAAGTACGCATCGCATCCTACACTCGACATCCTAGAATATTAATTGAAAACTATCGTTTCACGTTTGTTAAATATGTACGTCGGTACGAAAAATAATATAATACCGCAACGTCGTCCATGCTGGTCGAACAAAGTGGCCTAACTATTAACGAGTGTCATCACATGAAACGGCATTCAATTTACAGCGGCACATTCCGGTTCGGGGGCCGGGGCCGGGGCCGCGGGTTCATCTGATGGCGTGCGTCGGGTTGTAGGGGGGCGGCGGGGTCTTGGGGACCGGGACCTGGCCCTGCGAGCGGTGCACCGGCACGAGGGGCGCGGGCGCCAGGGGCGCGGGCACGAAGGGCGCGGGCACGAGAGGCGCGGGCACGAGGGGCGCGGGCGCGAGGGACGCGGGCGCGGTCAGGCGCGCCTCGTCCGGCTGGCCGGGGATCACGGTGGCGTCGGCGTCGTGCCGCGCGCTGCTCGTGGCCGCCAGCAGCCGCGCCGGGTTCAGCTTGATGGCGTCGTCGTACGTCGGCGGCGCCCCCGCCACCGTCTCGTAGTCCGGCGGCTTCTGCTGCATCGTCTCCTCGTCCGGCATCGATATTACGTGGATCGGGTCGTCGATCTGTAATACAATATTTATGGATATTGATCACCGGCACTCTTTCGCATACCCAATCTACGTGCAATCTACACTAGCTAAGTGTAAAAGCGGAGATATCTTTTACTTATTGTTAAGTACTTATTTATAACTGTTTATTGAATGTCGTGTTGTGAATTCGTGATAGATAGGTAAGTGGAAGTAGGTGGTAGTGCGTGGTAGTACGTTGGTTAGGTGGGTATGATAGTTACCTGATGTGTATCCGGCGAGGCGCGGTCGTGCTGCGGCTGCCTGGCGGGCGACTGCAGCCAGCAGCACATGGCGGCGCAGATGAGCAGCGCGCCGGCCACGATGCACGCGACGCCCACGTAGCGCACCGGCTCCGCGTAGTCCTCCGCCAGACCCAGCCAGTTGATGAGCGCACCCGCGCATAGCAATACCATGCCATACCTGTACGGCCTCTGTGATTGTCTACCTTCGTCTAGAGACATGCCTGAAACGAAACAAATAGTTCTATTAAAACTCGTGAATTGGGAACGATGTCTGCTACGTTTATACTTAATTGAATAACAGACAGATTAACAGTTATGCCTCAAGTATTTCTAGTTTATGATCTCGAAACACGAGAAATAGAATGGCAACACAATACATGCTACTAACGGAAGTGCTAAATTAATGACTATTCAAAGTCTATTCTAAAAGTTTCATAGAATATAATAGGTTTTATCAAAGGAGTATAGACTTTCGAATCTAAGATACCTAAGTACTACCAGCATGGGTTTATATAGCTGGTAAGTAGGTATCTAGGTTTGAGGTTAGAGTTCATCTTTTTGTGGCCCACTCAACCCACCCCAAACATAACCTTATCTAGATAGTAGGTAGGTATATATACAGATACAGCTATATTCTCTTAATATAAGCTTGATATGATTTTAAAATTTAGGGGTACTAAGGACTCTCAGAGTATGCTTGCATAAGCATAGCTCCTCAGTTTGAATGACCCTTCTGACACTCGATATTCGTGAAGGGCTGCGTGCGCTGACGACTTTCCACAGAATTGGGTCGAGTAAATAAACATATTGTCGCATTATCAATTTCAAAATACATATAAATCAATTGGAATGACAAAACAGGTCGCGATAGGGTTAATATAGAGTTCCGACCGCAGTTCCGCCTGTGGTTCCACTTACAAATATTAACTCATCAAAACGTGGAAAGTGTATGTCATGTAGTTTACTAGGGCAACAGTAAACATATAACGGGATTCTGTATTCACAAAACGGTGGTCAAATGAAAGTTGGGAAAGTCTACAATTAGATGACACATAAGTTTATTAGTACCACGGTTGACTGTGCTGTGTGCCTAATGGCCACAAAGATAAATTGAAGGAGAAAAGGTTCGGGAAAAGGTCACTGGAGGAAACAATTGTTTTTTCCGAGGCGCGGTCGGAGAATACATTACGAGGAGTAGGTAATTTGTGAGCGTTAATAAGTCGTCGGATGGTCGTTGATCGAGGTTATCCGCGAAGACAATGGTCTCTCAGGAGATGTGGGTCAAGTTCGATTCGTGCGCTCGGCCGGCGCCGGCCGCCGCGCGCGTCGTTACACTCACGCGTCTCTACCACCAATAAATCCATGTTCATAAAACTCTCCATGATAACACGCACGACAGAACATGACAATTTGAACACCATATGAACAAATTAAGAACACATTATTGACTCGTAACATGTAGGTTTATAGATACAAGTTAATTTTTACCCGACTGACCCGGAAGGAGGGTTATGTTTTTCGAGTGTATGTATGTATGTATGTATGTATATATGTATGTATGTATGTATGTATGTATGTCTATTTCTTTGGCACGCTCTGCAGCCTAAACGGCTTGATGGATTTAAGCATATGGGGTATCGTTAAATTCGTCTGAACTGTGGGAGTGTCATAGGGTATATTATTTTTATATGGCGTCTACGGATAAGAAAAGAGGGGGGTATTAAAAACAAAAAATTCGTTATTATAACAATATGGGTATCAAATGAAAGCTTGTGAACAGCCCATTCCATATATGTATATATTGTAATACTTTTGTGCTACCATTTTGACGTAAACTGCAAAAAACCATGTTGAATGCAAGGACAGTAGGTATAGGTACTATGAGCGGTTACGGTACGTAACTCACAGAGTTGCGATGGTTGTTAGCGTTACTTTACCGTACCGCTCATTTACTTACTAATACTTACAACTCATTCTATATAAAACTAAAAAGTCTGAAATAAATTAACTTATTAAAAGAAACAAAAAACCCGACTGCGTAAAACAAAAATTAACTGAAAAGAGAAAAACAAGCTCTTTAATCTATATAATTTGGAATATAACATGAATGTTATAAGTTGTTGCAGTCGGGGATAAACAAATATTACAAAAAAAAACACATACTTAGGTTATTGGTTTGTCCCCGACTGCAAGACCTTATAACATTCAAGTTATATTCCAAATTCTATAGATTAAAGAGCTTGTTTTTCTCTTTTCAGTTAATTTTTGTTTTACGCAGTCGGGTTTTTTGTTTCTTTTAATAATTTAATTTTTATTTGTGATATCGGGGCTCCTTCACGGAGATATGAGTGGAGGGAGCTATACGTGCGTGGCGTATATACCTACTAGTACCTATAGTACCTACTACTACGTAATCTTGTTTGATACCTTTGTTTGCGTATTGGTATTTTTCTATTTATTCATTTACAATTAGGATTTTCTTGTTAGACAGTATCAAATCCGTTTGAATAAGTAATGTAGGTACGAACGAATTGATTCTACGTAAGAAAATGGCAGATGTATCGTTTTCACTCACAATATGCAGATCGGCTTCTTATATATCTATTATACACGAGGGGGTAGATTGTGACCCAGGCCATGGTTACACAACTACTATTTAAAAACACTTCAACTGAATTAACTTATTTAGGTAATTTAATTTTGTAACATTATTTTATACCGATCGATGAAATTTTTTAATAATTTACAACTTTGTTTAAAACCCATGTTATTCGTATCTTCATATCTAAAAAACTGATACGTACCAACTGAACAAAAGCATTCCAAGCAACGTTTGCGAGAGGATTTATCTAAGATAAAATAAGAAGATATATTTTCATATCAATTGCAGGGAAGTTGTCTCTAGAAATAGGTAGGTAGGTTCCTATATGATACAGATAAGGGGTCACGAAAATAATATATACTTTTAACTGTCTTTATGATTGAAAATTCCCATTTTGAAGGTTCAAACCTTATGGTCTTGACAATACTCGGTAATACCTCCTGCGTTTACCGCATCAAATTTTACCAAACGTCACAGACAGTGCCGGCATTAGCACTACCGGCGCCCTAGGTGTGATTATTCTGAGTTTTTGCGATTTAACGTATGTAGGTACGGAGCCTCTGAACGGGAAAGAACGAATGGTTGCATGCAACCGGAGCGTAGGCACTGAACTCAGCCCTACTGAGAATGTTAGATATTGCCTATGTATGCGCAAACACGAACATCATCCAAATTAAATATCCTATACATAATTCTAGGTATTCTTACCCATTTAAAATTTATAAAATGAAGCCACTAAAATACAGTATAGCCAACTAATATGGCTTACCGAGGTACCTGCGCTGAAGACACATTTTCAAAGCGCGGGAAATGCTATTGGTCGGCAGCCGCCGCCATGTGTGCGGAGGGGCGTGACTTGCGAGTGAGACGGAACTAACAGCTGCAATGTATTATCACAGGTATTATGAACCTTACAGTAGTGATCTAAGGTTGATTGTAAGTTTTAAGCATTCTTTCGTTAATCTTCGGTCCATACTTTATTTTCTGTGCGAACGAAGATTCACGACACGCCTTATCAATTGGGTACTACTGTAACTCCATTAGTAAATCACTTTTTTTATTAACTCAAATTAATTCAATTCATTTATTGTGACATAATTACCAATACAGGTGTACACAAAGACAATACATGGAATTTATAAAATTAAATTGGGATAGTTATACAATTACATATATCTGATTATTATTATTACAACCAAAACTACTACTAAAACATTTTTTTAAAGGCATTCCAAATTAAGTTATGTTAGTAATTCACATAAAAGAAATAATAATAATTTTTATTTAAATTTAAACACAATAATATTTCATATCTTCACACTTTGTACACATTTATATAAAACATACCCATTCACAATAAGATATATTTGCATGTCAAAATCACAGATGCAAATTAATAAATAAAAAAATATATATATTTAAATAGGGTTATTAAAAAATTCATCAAGGTCATAATATGGCTTCTTAGACAGCTTCTGTTTTAATTCTTTTGAAAAAATATGTAGGCTTGTTATTTCTCTCAAATCTTTACTTAATTTATTATATATTTCTATGCCTCTGTAGTGGATTGTTTTTTTAAAGAATTCAAAAGTAGGTCTAGGTAATTGTAATCTATTAACTCTTAATTGTGTACACAAATTTGTCCCAAATTTAGGATATTTGTCCCTATTTTTATGAATGCGTACTGTTATACGGATAATTGAAAATTGCTTTTTAAAAAAACTATTTTATTAATTCACACGCGAACAAGGATTATAATATAAAAATAATATTCTTTAGGCAACCGCTCGGATTGAAAGCTAAAAACAGACTGAGCAGACTAGCCATCAAAAGATGGACCTAGCTAACTAGACTGCTGACTAAGGGAGATGGGATGCCAGGGCAGCCTTAAGGCTAGCAAAGCCCGGGTATAACACCTCCCCCTTTAAGAGGAGACTTTGGGGTTGATTCAAAGTCTCTGTTAAATTCTAGTTCTAAGTGGGGCGATAGGGTTAGTCATTTCTATTTCAGGGTCTTGTCCGTCTGTCATATTTACTGTTTCGGGAGGAAGTTGAGGTAATGATTTATTTATCTTGAACTTAAATTGGAAAGGTCGGTTGCTGCCAGATTTACACATTTTCTTAAAAATTAAATATCCTAAGAATATAAAAATGATGATTAAAATTATACACGTAAGAACAGAATAATGTGTCCCATATTTTACAATATGCGGGCTTTGCGGATGTTCAATAGAATCTAAATCATTTAGGATGGATTTCATTTTAATTTTATTTTCAGAGCTGAAATCATCTAAGTTTATGTTATTTAGTTGAATAGGAGACACACTATTCTCTACATTATTTAGTTTACCTATGTTACAACAATTGTCATTGATTAAGTCGAAATCTGGAATATGATTAATAGGTGAGGTAATATTTAAAACGTTATACTTTGGTATTAGCGTTGTGCTTTTACAGTAACCGATACAATCCTTTGGGACAGTAAGTATACCTGTGCCTAAAATATTAGTTTCATACAATTTAGAGTTCAAACAGTCAATTGAAATTTTATTGGGTTCCGATTGTATGTAAATCCACTTATTGTTTGTCAGTGGTTTCCAAATGTCTAGTTTTCCTAATATAATTTTTGTTGTGCACTGTGATGGTTTTTCACTAATAACTTTAGCTAATAGTTCACTTTCACATGTAGGTTTTGCGTCTGTGGAATACACGTTTTCAATATCGCAAATAAAGTTTCCTGGGTGCACAAGTTTGCAGATTTCAAGATCGTCGAAGATACAATAATAGCTTTTGTCTTTGGTCATTGCTATGAATTTATTATCTGGTATAATTAGACTGAATGAATTTGGTTCTTTGGGTCTATATGGTGTGGGGAGTGCAATAGTATGGAACAATACATATTCTCTGGTGTTGACCAGCGGCACTTGTAATACAAATATAATCTTATTATTAGTATAATAACAAATTAACCTAGAAATATTTAAAATTAAGTGTACAGAATTTATATCTAAAGCTACAGGCAGTTCAAGGTCGCTAGGTAAATGTCTGTAGTTATCGGCAAGCTCTTTATGTAATTGACTTGGTGTAATTATTGCAGGATGCAAGATATTCTGACTACTAAATAGAACAGCATTTGTTATATCTTCTAACTGAAATGATAGGGTGAGAATTGAGGCTTCCAGGATATCAAGTATTTCATTAATATTGGCAAGTAATTGTAGTCCGTTAGTAATTTCGGTAATATTTTTAACACTTAATGAGAGCTTGTCGATAGCGTTATTGAGATTATTTTCATTATTTCTTATTTTACTTAAGGTGTCATTATAAGATTTTAATATTGATGTAGTAACTAAAATGTTTTCTTTCATAAGTGAAGCCAACTGTTTCTCGTTATCTTGCAAAGATGTTATCGCTTCATCATATCTAAGCCCATCGTCTTCATCTAGGGAGCCAAAAATCTGTTTCAAAATTGTTCCTATACCTCCTATCCATGCACTACGTTTAGTTCTGTTATCTACTAGATGTGAGATGGATGCAAACTCTCTACTCATATCTTGGAATCGAGCTACTAATGGTTGCAACAAGTTGTGACATTCTGCATCTATTTCTATAACTCTGGTTTGATTACACAAGCGCCTTGTGATTCCTAAAGCGGATTCAATGTTTTGTACGTGTGGACCAAAATGAGAAATATCTACTGGTATAACAATTTTTAACTGAACATTATTAATTTTAAGTTTTCCTAAATAATCATAATAGAGGCCCGAACTTGAGGTAATCGGCTGGATGAAATCCTGATGCGATTGACCTCGAACTGAACTGCAAATAATAATTATCATTAACGATAAACTAAGGTAAGCTATCTATCTACTGTATTCTTTTCCTATTTTATTTCTATTAACTAATCTATGTATTTTATTTTACAGGTTCCATTGGATGTGTCATCGCAAGGTAAGTATATTATTTCTTAGATATTAATATAAAATAAAATCGTCTTTATTTACAGGTTTGTTCCGACGTCAGCTGGTTTCACCTGATCGTAGTGGTGAGTGACATGACGACGATTAATTAGCAGGGTAAGTGAATTGTTACCATTTATTTTTACTATTTTGTAGGGACCCTTCCAAAGGGGTGAGAGTGCTTTACGCATTCTCAAATGATTCTTTAAATATACATAGTCGCCAGTTTTGTATTTGGCTGGACGAGTATGAGTATCATAATAGGACTTAGAGGATTCTTTAGATTTCTTTATGAAATCTAGAGCTTTCTCTCTTGAATATTTTAATCGATTCTGGAGCATACGGACATAATCGGGATATGTAGCTCCTGGGGATTCGTCATAGATAGAATTTGGAATTATTGGTTTGCTTCCGAACATTAGTTCATAGGGCGTGAAGTGAGTAGTGGAATGAACTGTTGTGTTGTAAGTGAGCATGGCTGTGTATACATAGCGAGGCCAGTTTGTTTGTTCCTCGTTAGTATAGGATCTAAGATATTCCTTAAGAGTGGAATGACTTCGTTCCAGGGCACCCTGGGTTTGTGGGTGGTATGGAGAAGCCCAGAGGTTCTTTATTTTTAGGAATTCACATGTTTTCTTGAAGAGATCGGATGTGAAGTTGGTTCCTTGATCCGTGAGGATCATTTTAGGAATACCGAATATGGATATATAGTGGAGTAAACACTCACTTGTTTCCTCTGCTGTGGTGCTACGGATTGGGTATGCGGAAGAAAATTTGGTAAGATCATCTTGTATTGTTAATATATATTTTAATTTTGCAGGTCCCGCTTCAGGTAGCGGTCCAACGATATCGAGAGATATTCGTTGACAAGGTTCAGTTGATGTGCTAGTGATCTGCATGGGGGCACGATTTATTTGTCTGAAAGCTTTATTAGTCTGGCATTGTGGACATTTCCTTACAAAGGCTTCGATGTCGCTACGCATATTCTTCCAATAGAAGGTTTCTTGGATTCGATTGAGCATGCGACTACTGCCGAGATGTCCGGCAATTGGAATGTCATGGTTTTCTTTGAGTATTTTCGGAATTTCGGAAAGGGACGGATATATGATTTTACCTTTGTATATATGTATATTGATTTCTGTGTTATGAAACAGATACAGAAACATATTATAGATTTTTATGAATTGGTGAGTATCAAATGGATTTTTGAATTCTGTTATTGCAATATCTGGAGTGATATCTTTATCGAGATTAACAACCAATTCGTTTCTGAGTGCTTTAAGACTTTTATAAATATCTTCATAGGTTGATTTGTCAAAGTGATATACTTTGAAGAAAAGAAAATAATATGTTTTGCCTCCTTGTGTAAATGATATGAAAGAATTGAGAGGTCTTTCTTTATTGATAATCTCGGAATTGTCAGGTAAGTTGTCAAGAACGTTTTGTATAAAAGGATTGGATTCGTCGAGGTCAATGGAAGTAGGTAATATGATGATTTTAAATTTTGATTTTGTTATATCCTCGTTATGTTCTTGAATGACTGTGTTAAAAGTTTTATCTTTATTTAATATTGCTTTCAAGAAGGTGGGATAGTCATCGTCTGGTAAGTCTGGACAGAGGCTCGTGGATGGCGTTAGAGTAACGTCAGGTTGAATGTCGGGAGTTTGTACTAATTTAGGAATACTTTCAGGTAAATTAGTCATTTCAATTTCGTTTCTAATTGTTTCAGGAACATTAGAAGGTAAGTTTGTTTCAGGTAAGGGTAGGATATCTTCGTTGAGATTAAGGGGATTTGGAATTGGTAAGTTGTTTTCAAATAACGGTGGGTTATCGTCACCAGGACTAAGAGGGTCTGGAGAAAGTGGGTTTAATTCGTCAGGATTAAACGATGGTGGTGATATCAATAAGTCCATTAGGTCTTTGTCTAGTTCCTGAGTGGATTCCTCCTCTACGTTGGGGTTAGATTTTGAGACGTTTTCAGGTTGAATTGGATTGACAGGGAAACGAGATAGAGCATCGGCATTAGTATTGATTTTCCCCTTTTTATATTTAATATCATATTCGAACTCTTCCAGTTTCAAACGCCAACGTATAAGGCGTGATCCTGGATCTTTACATTTGAATAACCATTCCAATGGTTTATGGTCCGTTAGGACTGTGAAACGATGACCGTACAGATATGGTCTGAACACTTTGGTACCAAAGATTACGGCAAGGCACTCTTTTTCCGTGACACTATAATTGCACTCTGCTTTGTTAAGGGTGCGAGACGCATATGCGATGGGACGATCCTGTCCTATAGGGCCTTGGGATAAAATCGCTGATATCGCGTAATTTGAAGCATCACACGTCAAGAGAAATGGTTGTGTGAAATCTGGGTATGCCAGAATTGGGGCAGAGACGAGTTTGGATTTTAGGGATTCGAAAGCTAGTTGTTGTTCGTTCTGCCATTTGAATGGGATGTCTTTCTTTAAAAGAGACGTTAGAGGTTTGGCTAATTTTGCGAAGTCGGGAATGAATCTTCTGTAATATGAAACAAGACCAAGGAAGGATTTAATATCTTTCGGACTTTCAGGAGTAGGGAACTCGGACACGGCTTTGGTTTTATCAGGATTTGGTTGGACACCCTGTTCACTGATGACATGCCCCAAGTAGGCCACTTCTTTTCGTAGGAATTCACATTTTTCTGGTTGGAGTTTCAGATTAAAATTACGGAGTCTGTCAAAAACTTCTCTGAGGTTATCGATTTGGGAAACTAAATCGTGGGAATAAATAACTATATCGTCAAGGTACACGAAGCATCGCGTGCCTTGAAGTCCAGAGAGGCAGTTATTCATCAGTTTTTGGAAGGTGGATGGTGCATTTTTGAGTCCGAATGGCATTCTATTAAATTGGTAATGTCCTTGAGGTACAGAGAATGCTGTTTTAGGGGCGTCTTCGGGAGAAATAAGGATCTGATGAAAACCGGAAGTAAGATCTAGGGTTGTGAAATACTTGCTATTTCCTAGTTGATCAAGGATTTCCGATATTTGTGGAATGGGATATGTTTCTCCGACAGTAATGTCATTTAGTTTCCGGTAATCTATTACAATTCGCCATTTACGTCGGCCTTGTGAATCTACCTTTTTGGGTACTATCCAAATTGGAGAACTCCATGGAGAAGATGAGGGTTCTATAATATTTTGCTCAAGCATTTTGCCAATTTGAGTTTCCACTTCCTTTTTATGGCATTCTGGGAATCTATATGATTTGGTATGGACAGGGATATCATTATTTGTCTTGATATGATGATCAAGGGCGGAAGTATGAGTCAACTGATCATCGGGTAGATGGAAAATATCTGAATATTGGGAGCAAAGTTCTATAAGAGCATCCCCTTCTTCTTGATTTAGGTGATTTAATTTCAGTGACTTGATTACTTCGCTAGTTCGTTTTGATGTATCTTGGACATTCGAATTTATTGGATATGCAATAGATTGCAGAGGTTGAATATTAAGACACAAATTTGTCTTGACGTTTACAAAGGTTTCTGAGGTATTGGCAATAGTCAAATTGATACGGTTGTTATCTTTGATTTTAACAATGCAATTGGATATTAGTAAGTTATCAGACAGATGTTGATCTACAATGATACCTTCTTTAAGACTGGTCTTTTGAACGGAGCATTCAATTACGGCTTCAGTACGAGGTGGAATGACATAGAAAGGTTCAGAAAAATGTAATTTGATTTCAAGATTTTTTATTTTCAAGATATCATGAGTGTAATCGATTTTACAACCAAAAGTGGTTAGGAAATCAGTGCCTATGATGCCATCATAAGGCAGATTAATGTTTTTAACAACATGGAAATTGAAGGGAATGGATTTATTTTCTTTTACTTTTAATTTAAGTTGAAAATGACCTACGGTCTGAGTAGGTTCATCGCCGGGATCTATACCTTTAAGTTTGAGTAATTCTTTAGTTAATTTCTGATTTTTCTGAATACTGGATTGTTTTAGTAAGCATATAGCAGAACCTGAATCGACCAGTAAGGATAACGGGATGTCTGAGACTTGCGTATCCAATAATACATGTGGTAACAACCTCTTTGATGTATCTATGTTGACTTCATAGATTTCTTTATTGATTATTTTGGAAACGGAAGAGACTTTTGGATTTACGTTGTCACGAGAAATTGGTTTCATGGTATTGTGACCGTCAGTTTGGGGCTGGTTACCCTGTCGGTTGGTCCTATTTGGATATTGGATGTTTACTTGGGACTGATTACCTACGTGTTCCCTGGAGTTAATGGATTTGGCGCTTATTTGGGGCTGTTTACCCGAATGGTCCTTTGGATAAATGGATTGGGCGCTTGTTTGGGACTGGTTACCCGAGTGTGCCCTTGGATGAATGGATTGGACGTTTATTTGGGACTGGTTATCCGAGTGGTCCTTTGGATAAATGGATTGGGCATTTATTTGGGACTGGTTACCCGAGTGTGCTCTTGGATGAATGGATTGGACGCTTATTTGGGGCTGGTTACCTGAGTGGTCCTTTGGATAAATGGATCGGGCGCTTATTTGGGGCTGGTTACCCGAGTGGTCCCTTAGATGAATAGATTGGGCGCTTATTTGGGGCTGGTTACCCGAGTGGTCCCTTGAATGAATGGATTGGGCGCTTATTTGGGGCTGGTTACCCGAGTGGTCCCTTTGATGAATGGAATGGGCGCTTATTTGGGGCTGGTTACCCGAGTGGTCCCTTTGATAAATAGATTGGGCGCTTATTTGGGGCTGGTTACCCGAGTGGTCCCTTTGATGAATGGAATGGGCGCTTATTTGGGGCTGGTTACCCGAGTGGTCCCTTCGATAAATAGATTGGGCGCTTATTTGGGGCTGGTTACCCGAGTGGTCCCTTTGATGAATGGAATGGGCGCTTATTTGGGGCTGGTTACCCGAGTGGTCCCTTTGATAAATGGATTGGGCGCTTATTTGGGGCTGATTACCCGAGTGGTCCCTTGGATTAATGTTTTTTCTTGAGGTAGTGTCGGCTTTTATACGTTGTCTCGGGCGACACTGTGACGAGACTCTTATTCGTTTAAATTATCGGGTGGCGCAATGTCTACCTCATCATGACCGACTTCTTCGTCGGGTTGTTCGAGATAATGGACGCGTGACCCTGACGGCTTGTAAGGGTATTGATTAGTTGTTTGGGACTTGAAACGGCTATTGTTGTATTCGCGTTTTTTGCATACTGAAATGTCATGACCAGCCGTTTTACAGTACCGGCAAAATGCACTGGAAACCCCTTGTGGTACAGGATTAAATGGTTTCTGTGAATAGAAAGGTTTGGAAGGACCAGCTTTGATTTTACTTTTGTCAAAGTTATTGGATTTCTGGTCCGTTTGACGTCCATCTGATCGTTTATACAGCGTTTGCTGTATACGTTCTTCTGAAATAGCGAAGTTAATTGCTTCATTTAGCGATTTTGGAGATTTGCATCTCACTATATTTGAGATGCGGGGGTGAAGCCCCATAACAAAATGATGGAGGGCAAGGTCCTCCATAGCCGCAGTGCGGCCAGATAGCTCCTTGACCTTGGTGTTGGATAAAGATATTTCCGTAAGTAGTTGTGAAAGGTAGGTTTCCATTCGTAGTGCATACTGGCTTACGTTGTCCTGAGGACCCTGCTTGCTTTCTTGAAGGTCGGTAAGGAGGTGTGAATAA
Source organism: Achlya flavicornis (assembly GCA_947623365.1). Lineage (NCBI taxonomy): Eukaryota > Metazoa > Arthropoda > Insecta > Lepidoptera > Drepanidae > Achlya > Achlya flavicornis. Next base: position 8,844,939 of record OX392467.1, read on the forward strand.
TGTTTTCTCTCACAAAATTGTGTTTTCAAAAATTCTTTTAATTGTTCCCATGAAGTAAATTCTTTTATGGAACAGGCGACTTCCGCTTTTCCTTTTAGTTGACTTAAAATGTATTTGAATAAGATTGGCTTGTGTGTTTCTGATGCGAGGTCGAAAGCATTATCACAGTTTACAAGAAATGAATTTAGGCTTTCTCTACTTCCATCATATGACTTAATGAATTTGAACAGTATATTTAATTCCAATTCGGCCATTGCGAGAGCCGCAGCAGTTTTCCTGGTAATGCGGGGAGAACTAACAGGTGACTTCACTGTTTTATCACTTGCAGCTTGTTCTATTATTAAGGTATCGATTGTTAATTTGGTTTCCTCCGTTTTGGGGGCCTTTGGCATAATTATTTTCTGGATTGGAATTAATAGAACAAGTTACATTGAAAAAAATTATATAAATGTCTTAAGGATTTAAAATGTTATAAATATCTTAACGGAACCCTAATTTCTCGGCCTAGACTAAACAATGACCAAAGACTTACAGTGCGTAGGCGACTGATAAGAACACGGCTGCGGCCGGGAACATTCCGTTGAGATAAGGCGCGTCGCACGACTCGCCGATTCTTGAATGAATTGAATTCTGGATACTGGATACGATTAATGTGTTTTTCCACAGGAATGCAGGATACCGGATACGATTGATTTGCTTTTCCACAGGAATGCAGGATACTGGATACGATTGATTTGCTTTTCCACAGGAGTGCAGGATACTGGATACGATTGATTTGCTTTTCCACAGGAATGCAGGATACTGGATACGATTGATTTGCTTTTCCACAGGAATGACCTTTTCCAAGGTCTGACAGGATCTTCGTGACGTCACTTCGAGGATATCACAAACACTTATGTTTTATTCACTAACACAAGGTAAGTTTTAAGGACACTAATAAAGTTGTTTAGGATATCACAAACACTTATGTTTTATTCACAAACACAAGGTAAGTTTTTAGGATATTAATAAACTGTTTATCTTGATTTTGGGATACGGAGCGAGTCTGTAGAGCGGTGCCTGGCACTGGAATTTCCGGATCCCACCGCTGCCACCAAAATGTTATACGGATAATTGAAAATTGCTTTTTAAAAAAACTATTTTATTAATTCACACGCGAACAAGGATTATAATATAAAAATAATATTCTTTAGGCAACCGCTCGGATTGAAAGCTAAAAACAGACTGAGCAGACTAGCCATCAAAAGATGGACCTAGCTAACTAGACTGCTGACTAAGGGAGATGGGATGCCAGGGCAGCCTTAAGGCTAGCAAAGCCCGGGTATAACAGTACGCTAACCAAATAAATATACAATGAATAAACTGTTAAAATTTCATATTTTATAAATAAAGGCTTGCAACTACTCAGCCAACTAGCTCCATCCATTAATCTAAGGGCTCTCTTCTGTAGCCTAAGCAAAGAGACTAAGTCCGAACAATGGCCCCATATTTCCAAGCCATAACTCATTATTGATTGGAAATATGAGAAATAAACAATCTTCAAGATCTCACTGGATTCCGTCCTTTTTAGAGCTCTCAAACTATAACAGGCACTGAGAAGTTTATTTCTTGTATTTTCAACATGAAGTTTGTAATCCAATCTATTATCCAACTTTACTCCTAAGAATTTAACCGCTGTTGTTATGTCTATTCCATCAATTTGATTGGATAGTTCATCGGTTTCCGGTTTATGACTACGTTTAAATATTACATAGTTACTTTTACTATCATTTAGAAATAACTGGTTTGATAGAAACCATCCTTTTAATTGACTAATAACTGCGCTAATTTTATCCTTGACTATATTGTAGTTATCCCCATCAATTATAACACTAGTGTCATCTGCAAACAAAAATGTATTCCCATCCTGAATATTTGGTGGTAAATCATTGATAAAAATCAGGAACAAAAGTGGCCCTAGTACCGATCCTTGAGGAACTCCACGAGTAATTAGTTTTTCCTCTGATTTAATAATTTTAGTTCCAGTTTCAGATTGAACCTCAAAAGTCACGAATTGTTTTCTGTCTGTCATTATATAAATGTATTATAAAAATACCATCGTATCAAAATTCTAAAATATGCATCCTTGTAACACTTTAAAACTTTAGGGCCAACTTAAGGCTTAACTTATTTGATTGACTAGGTACCATTCTGCAGACGTGCGTCCAGGGAAAGTTACATAATTATTCTATTAAATTTTAAAATATTTTGTATCACCCAGACACAACTGTTTTTTAAATCTTTTGTAGGAAATAAAAAGAGAAGGAAATAGAGGTTCCGTATAAGGACGCAATAAGGACGCAACCACACGTCAGACAATCGGTAGTCCAATTGTCATTCCGACATATGACCTCTATGCATTCCGACTTGAGGCCTTTAGGGTGGCTTTGTAGGACGAGTGCTTTGGTAGTAAGGAATTCAAATGTGAAGAACATTTGTCTCTCTCAGTCCGACTTGAGGCCTTTAGGGCGGCTTTGTAGGACGTGTGCTTTGGTAGTAAGGAATTCAAATGCGAAGAACATTTGAATCTCTCAAATTGAAAGAATTTATTCTCTTCTAAAATTGGATCCACCGACTATGTTGTGATCAGACCTTTTTAGCGAAATAGGCAATTTTAGAGTTAATTTCTAGGATAGGTTCGTTTAAGGGGTATTAACCATATCAAACATTTTAAAAAGCTATCCTCTTTTCTGCTTACAAAGCTGACAGTTATTAGGCTATGGGATTCAAGTTTTCTTTTCTTTCCTACATAAAGTCTGCCGGCGATTGTATGATGTGTGCGAGCTGCCTAATGTATAGTTGATAATGATTGAAAGATAAATTTCCTCCTTTTTTCGAATTTATTTTAGAAGATTTTTAGTAAATGACAGATTCGATTCAATGATAGTTTTAATCACTCAAAATACTTGAAATGTAAACAACATTATGAAGAGTTTATTCCTGATAATAATTAATTTTGTAAATGGGAAATTAGAAAAAGAATAAGGTGAAATTTTAGAAGGTATTAAACACAAATTCCACCTAGTGGGCGTTACGAAAGTATTCACGTATTTCCACAGCGTATTTCAATGTTTCGGTTACACCTACCGAGCTACCGGCTGAAGTTCAAGGTCATCTACTTGTTAACGTTATCCAGCAATGTGGAATATTTTGAATATTCTTACGACAAAATTATGAAGAAAAAAAAGGGTCTTTTTTTGCACGGATGTGTTCTATTAGTGATTCTGATTCGAGGGAAAAAAATAGCCACGTAATTGGCTACTTGACAGTTTTCGGAAACATATTTTATTTACATACGTGTATTTTATACCTCTTACAATTATTTTTTTATCAAAAAAATGTTATTTACAAGGAAAAAAAATTTTTTTTTAACATTCATTTGAAATTCGCGCAAAAACAGCCGGTCACGTGACATTTGTCAGGTGTGACGTCACATTTCAATAAACAAAACAAAGCTAACTACGACGCTCTAACCACACTCTAAGATAAGCATATTTTGAATGAAAAGTATACTGGAATTGTGAAAATTGTGAATTGACTTATACAAATAAATTAAATACCTTTACTTTGTTTATTTCGGTACTAACATGGAAGTTTTTGCATTCCGAAACTCGGCGGAGAAAGTCAGGATTACACGCAAAGAAATTTGCGACCATAACTGAATCGATTTTAGGCAGATTGAAACTTCTTACAAGCACAAATCGAAATATTTTCCTGTTATTTTTATCAGCAAACCGCAAACAACAAAACACGAAGTATTATTTGTTTTGTGAAATGTGACGTCACAAACAAACCATAGATGCTCAATCCCGGCCGCCCGCGTTTCGGTTCTTGTAATCCACAGATAAAAAAACTCACTTTTCATTTCCTAAAATAAAATATTATAAAATTATTATAATGCAAAAAACATATTGTGTAATTATTGTTAACCTATTACTAGCTATCATATCTAACATATTTCATAGTTTTTCATTACAACTGTCAAGTAGCCAAATCTCAGATTTTGATTTTTGTCCCCTGTGCCCTGGTCCAAAAGTTATAAGATTCATTCATAGGTATCTCAAGAACAAATGACAAATTCTGGGAGAAAACAGATCGACCTAAAACCTCTAAAACTCAGAATTCGAATCCGTAATAATGGCTCCCTACCACCAGTAAGTGCCACAAAGGAGATGGCATTTTTTGGCATTACAAATTATGGAAAGGTACAGAATTCGGAGCTATTTTAAAAAAAAGCGCTTATTTTATAATATAGATAGCCAGATTAACTTTATTATTGACAATGGGGATAAAATGTCGTTAAAAATTAGTAATTTGATTTGATTAGTAAAAGTCCGGTACCAGTGTTTGTTTCTAAGGCCGTGGATACAAGGCTTTTTGCCTTGTCATATTTATTATGATAGTGTTGTCATTGAAAAATATAAAATAAATTATTAATAAATTGATTTACATAATGTTTTGATTGCTAGTGTATAAAAATAAAAATAAAAAACAGTTTACGACGATGAGATATAGCTAAGAAATGGAATACAATTTGTTTATTTATTTCTTTTCAACTTAAAATGTTTCGATTTTGTTTAGAAATAGAAACTAGCAACACTAAAACCCATGAATATGTTTAGTTCAAGATGTCTCAAAAAGTCCATGAGGAGTTTTAGTACAATGACAACCATTGTAGTAAAACATCACTGGGAACTATAATGTAACTTGACATTGGCAGAAATAAGTACTAATTTGGATGTGGTTGGACGAGCTGATTTTGTAAGTGTAACCGTAAAATGATAACTTAACATTTTCCCCGGCTATCATATAGTGTATTTTACGGGGCAGAATTAAATCTAGACATGAAGGAAGAAAAATATACTTTGTTTGTTTTTTGATTGACAGCTCTCTAAGTGGCCGGGAAGCTATAAAGCAATACCTACTGTTGCAATTGCATTGTTAGACGTAGGACAGTAGGATGCTGTGCTCATATCATGTCAATCATCTGGTACTTGGCATGGGCACGGCATCAAGACAGCCTGTCTCCCCCTGCACCTTTCTTTGATGATATTTTACTAATATATGATGATGATGAGCATGAATAAAATATTATGATTAACTAAATACTGATTTTTTATTGTAGCTACAATAATCCTGTCATCCTTAATTACCTACTTATCCTTATTAATATTATAAGCTTCCATTGTCGATAAGTAAGTTTGTAACTTTCCTGTGTAGTAGACTTAACCTATATGATCAGCGAGAACATCATTGAGCAAAACAAACTTCAACAAGTACCTAGTTATCCTTTTTCAAGTATAAAAGCATCATTTTACAAAGCATAATTGGTAATATGTTATGCATAAAATAAATATTTATGCATTAAAATAGTCAATAGAGGTAAAAAACCGATTAAAGTTAAAGCATTGATGCACTTAACCTCACTTTTACAAAAAATAAGATTTCTCTTTAACCCCATTGTATTTTTTTTTAATTTTTTTTTTAAATAAAACCTCATAATATTCGCTATCAAACCACGCCACTTTTATTTCTGTACAAATTAAAAAAGTTTAATGCCAGCGTTCTATGGACTTCTGCCATTCTCCTTTTGTCACCAAATATAGATATTTTCAATCTCTGGTTCAAAGGTATAAAAGGCTTTTGAATCAGGAGCCGACAAAACATCGAATGACAAATTTGGCAAAATAACGACGGACTCAAAATTTTTATCCGTGATGGTGGGCTTGCCAGCAAGTGCGACACTCAAGGTGTTGTCTATTGTAAAACATACAAGAATTATATCCAAATGAAATTAATAGCATTGCAAATATTGATTTCTTAACCTGTAACGGTTGAACCGGAGTTTTTCAAAACTTGTGCTGATAAAAACCTCCATATCTTAAGAACTACAGAGCAACTAACGATAGATATGTCAGAGAAGATATGTTTACTCCACTGATTAAATCCTAAAATCTGTTCAAATTGGACACCAGTTTGACAGATTCTCAATAAAAATTCAGTAACGTATTATATCCGACATAAGTAAAATTGGACCTTAATTGGATTAATACTCGTACCATATCGGTCAAAATAACTTCACAAAGAACTAATTATTTTTTATAAATACACTGGCGTGCATAAAAGTTAGGCCACCCTTAAAATTTGATCGTAAGGACTGTTTATTTATTTTTTTTGGTTTGTACTAATGACAAGTTAAAAAAAAACAAGTTTGCCGTGTTTGCCTATGGCAAAGGGTAAAAAAAAAACTTGGATTAAATTTGAAAAGCGTTCTTTACGATATTTTTTGTTTTCTCATTATTAGCCCATTATCTTCAAAGTAACGTAACGTAGTGGAAAACAAAAACATCCATTGTTTTTTGACTGGTGTTAGTGGTGTAGTGTCTACGTTAAAATTTTAGCTAATCAAAATGGATCTTCGAGAAGCAGAAGTTGTTCGAATCATCACGCTACTGGAAACCGGAATGAGCCAGCGAAATGTGGCTCGCACATGTGAAGTTAGTCGTTCCACAGTCCAGTATGTGTATAAAATATACCTAGAGACAGACGGCTACATCAGACGATCGGGACCTGGCCGTAGAAGAAAGACAACCGAGAGAGATGATCGATTTATTGTGTCAGCGAGCTTAAGAAGTTGTCACCCTTCTGCTGTTGAAGTTCAGCAAATGCTGAGAAATGTTCGAAATGTTAATGTTAGTGAATGGAAAGCAAGAAGAAGGCTTAAAGAACGTGATTTGAAACCCTACAGACCTGCAACCGGCCCTAAACTTACCCCAGCTCACAGAATAGCAAGGTTACAATTTGCCCGTGAGCACCGAGACTGGACATTGGAGCAATGGAGTCAGGTACTCTTTTCTGATGAGTCACGAATGTGCCTTTATAGAGCTGATGGTCGTAAAAGAGTATACCGCCGCCCAGGGGAGCGGTATGCACAATGTGCCATGTCTGAAAGGGTAAGCTTTGGAGGTGGGTCAGTTTTGTTCTGGGAGGAATAAGTTTGGAAGCCCGTACTGAGCTGGTGATTCTGCAAGGTTCTGTCACTGCTTCGTCGTATATCTTGGACATTCTCGATTAACATGTAATGCCATATGCAGGATTTATTGTCGATGGTTTCACTTTAATGCACGATAATGCTCGCCCCCATACTGCGTTGTGCGTCAGAGAGTACTTAAATGAGGTTGGATTACAGGTTCTGGACTGGCCATCACGTAGTCCGGACCTAAACCCAATAGAACATCTATGGGATGAGCTCAAGCGGCGGGTAAGACGACGGGAACCAGCACCGGTAAATTTGGCGCAGCTGAAAACCGCTCTTGTCGAGGAGTGGGACAATATTCCACAGACAACAATAAGAAAGCTGATACAGTCAATGAGCAATAGATTGGTGTATGCTATCAAAGCCAGAGGAGGCAATACCTCCTACTAGTGCAGTGAAATTTGTCCAAAAGTTAACAAAAAAAACAAACATTTGTTTACGATTTTCATCATTTTTCCGATTATTGCATCTAAAAGTCAAAATAAAGACTCGATTAACATGAAATGCATTTTATTTTATGTAAAACTTGTGAAACAATACAAAAAATGCCCTTTTAAAAAATTCGTTCATGACACAAAAAAAATAAGGGCATCCTGCAAGGTGGCCTAACTTTTATGCACGCCAGTGTATTTGAAAGACTACAATGCCCTCTGTGGGTCATCCATAAAAGATAGACAGATGTTATCGCGGACTTTTTGTAGAACAACAAGGGCAACAATATTGTCCATAATTTTCACCCTTCGCTAACAAGTAGTACGCAGCGCACCCGAATATACCTCTCTGATGAGTGCTATTTTGCGGATTTCATGAAATTTATATCAAATATCCACAAATATTCCCATAAACTTAACATAAATTATAAAGCTATTAGCTACCATTCCCGGCTTTGCACGGGTGCAATATAGGTAGGTACTAATGTAGTGTCATTGTGGAGCGATTAAATAATCTATGATTTTACGAAACGGTATTTTCTGTAAATAGGCATGAATATATTATACCTGTCTATAAACCATCCGGAAGAAATTATCAGCGCGATAGCGGGCTGCGATTGTGTTTTAAATATACATATGTAGAGATACAAAATTATTTACTCTCTATCTATTGGTCAACATTTAATGGAAACTATTGGAAACCCTCGTAGTTGCCTTTTAGATTTGCCAATACAGACTAACGACAGAAAAACGAGATGGGGACTTTGATTTATAACATGTAGTGTAGATGACTATAACTAGCTTATGTTGAATCCATAGAGTTAAAATATGTTGAATCTTTTATTAATAGTATGGATGATTGAGAGAGTATCTTATCTTCGATGTTATCACAAGAGTGCAGTCATTTGTAAGGTGTATTACAAAAAGATAAACAAAACAAGTAGGTACTTATTTATTTTCTGCTAGTGGAGAAATAGTTCAAAATAAAATCTAAAGAATATTTTTCAATGAAAGTTTCTCGAAAGGAGTAATTTAACCAATAGGTACTTATCTTCATTATAAGATGTAGGTAAAAGAAAATGCATATTTCCCGTTTTTGAAATGACCGATGATCATGTAACGGATGGTAGGTTTAATCTTTGAGTAGGTTTCAGTAAGGATTATGTTAATGATCGGCAGATTTAAGTCGGGATTCAGGTGGCACCGCAACCCGGTAACACTTGTAAGCTGTCTCATCGCCCACACGTAAAGTAGGGCTTCGCCCCGCCACGCCCGCGCCCCACACTGGATGGCGGTTAAGTGATTTCAGTTTCGTTAAATTGATAATAATCATTAAATGGGTTAAACTTAAATATTGAATACAATACCTGAAATGCATTAGTTGCATTACCAATACCACCTATAAAATAATGGCATTACCGATATCATATAACATTATATTATGTTTACGATATTTATATGTTATGTAACTGTTATATTTAGGTACTAACTAATATTGGGAAGTATTTCCTTTTAAAATGTCCAGTCAGACAAAATATCTGCAACATGCATGTGATAATACATTGATAGCCTGTCAAAAACATATTTTATTGTGTTCGGTTGATTTACAATGAGCGGTTTCATTCGTGGAATACATATTGTTGTGAATGCATAAATCTTAGTCAATTCTTTCTTATCTAATCAATAACTATTTTTATGTATTTTTTACCTTACGTGCATCGACACACTCGCAATTTTGCGTAATCACATCGACTATTACATTTGCATTAGCAACACTTCAACCGATAAGTAACATAGCTGCAGTATTCTAACTTTTGCAACATGAACAATCAAAAACCTATATATGTTATGTATATACTTAAATATGTAGGTGCAGTACCTACTTATTGGTGCTGTAGGTGCAGTATCAACCTTATAATATTATGCATCTGTTTATAAATTATATAAAGCTCTGGAGGTGTGCCAAAACCGTCATTTACCATTAATTATTTATTCACAGCTTTAAGTGGGTATATCCAAAATTATACGCCCTTTGTCGATTTAATAATTTGGCAATAATAATAATTTTGCCTACATTTAAAAACTCTTGATGCGAGTGAACTGGTCTTTTTTCACATCCTTGACACACGCTATCAAATAATAATAAGATAATTGTGAATATTTAATTATGTTCAAAGCTTCAATACGGATAATACAAATACGTCACAATGATAACAACAGTTTGTATAACAACGACCACTGAGCACGATGTTCTTCGTTCCCACGGTAAAGGAGTCACATGCAGGGAATCATCTCAAAAGGGATGAATTAATTACTATTATTTAAACAAATCTAGAAACGGATGTGGCTTATCTTGTGCAACGGATTTAATCTTCGTAGCAGTCTTAATAGCTATAGAGTCTTGATGAATATTTGTCTTCAACGATATGCACGCACATATTCCAAAATTTTAAATGAGATATAATAAATGTGTTAAGTCTTTTGGTGACCCACAATTTTTATGGGATTCCAATGACTATTTAAAAGTTTCTACTTACATAAACAATACATAAATCTATCTTAGTTCTCAATAAAAACGCTGGAAGTACCCAGCTATAACATACGTAAAATATCTGTATAATGTAAAAAAAACAGATAACGAAGCTGTAAAGAACTACGAATTTCGGACAGGGCTACTGTCTTCAATGGAGTAAGAAATTCCTAGTGACAAGGAAATACTTCCGTTTTTTTAAGAACTGTACTAAGCTTAGGTACTATGCCTTATACTTATCGTAAAGCCATGTAGTCACTGAGAAACAATTGTGTATTGTGTATAAACACTGTTTCTGAAACAAAATTACGTGTTCCTGAAACAAATTAATATGTTTCTGAAACTGTTGTGGTAAATGCTACGTGTTTCTAGCATGTTTCTGTGCTACCCGATGGAATTGGAGAGCACCGAAACAAATCAGTTTCGCAACAGCTGTATACAAGTGTAGACATGTATTTCAGTTGTTTATAAACATGATGGCGGTAGTGTGGGACCACGTTTTGCCTTCTCAAGAAATAGTTCCTAACCCACCATAATTTTTTTTCTTTCGACTAGCCATTGACAAATAAATATGGTGGACGGCCAATTCCCCGAAACATTTTTTCTGTAAACATCTACGTGTTCTTCCAGAAACTTTGAATCCGGAACATGTTTCTCAGTGAATACATGGCTTAATAGGAAGCTTTCATAATAAAAGATACCAATTTAAAAAAATCTTTAATCCCGGGTTTTTAAATTGACTATTCAAGTAGCAAAATACAAGTGGCAAACAGTAGAGATCTTCGCATTAAATGTAATGGGTTATTTTAAGACTCGTTTTTGGGAGCAATGTGACTACTCTGAGAACCATGTCCACGGTTGGCAGTGACCGCAAAGTTCACTGAACCAGTACGTAAAAACTAAAAAGTCGACTATTTTAAAACGCTATCGGTACCTATTTACACTTTTGGCTCATTGTGACATTATCACAGCTGTTGTTTTAATAATAATAATAATAATAATAATAATAATTTTTATTTCAGCCAAAAAAGCCATATTTTCAATACAAAATACAAAAGTACCTATATAAAAATAAAATAATATAAGTTATAGATCTAAATACATAGATCTAAGGTCATGTCACTTTTGGTTCTCAAGCTGGTGCACAGATAGCCAATACCTATATATAGAACTATCTAAGCCTACACTCACCGCTCGGAGTATGCTGTTACCAGAGCGACGCAATCTCTCCCAAAAGGAGGCTATACGTGCCCTCATCACAGCAAAAAAGTCGGGCACCCTCGCCTCAGCAAACATGTTAGATGCGCTGCAATATCGCGGTAGCCGCATGAGAATTCGTAGTGCGTCATTGTACTGCACTCTCATGGTACTGTATGACTTCCGCGTAAAATTTGTCCAGAGTTGACAAGTGTAGAAACACTGGCAGTAAGCATTGAACAGAGTCAATTTCACCTCATCACTACACTTGCCAAATCTTCGCGCTATCATATTGCATCGAACCGAGAGTGCCCGTCTCTCTCGCTCGATATCTTGGTCATCCTTAAGGTCAGATGTGAGTATATGGCCCAGATATCTGAACTGCTCTACTACCCGAACCACCGCGCCGTCCAATTTCACTTCGGGCACATTCTCCGGACCCTTCCCCGACTTAAATATCATCGCTTCAGTCTTTTTAACATTATACTTCAGTCCATGCGCATTGACATAATGCTCACAGACTGACAGCAACTTTCTCAAACCTTTGATTGAGGGACTGAGCAACACCATATCATCGGCATAACTGAGATTATTAACACAAATCCCCCCTACATGACAACCAATGCCGGTCTTCCTCAGCTCCTCAATCAAACCATTGATGTAAACGTTGAAAAGGTTCGGAGAAGTGAGCCCGCCTTGGCGAACACCGCATTCTAACCTATAATTGTTAGACGTCGCGTCACCCCATTTTACACAGTTAGTCTGGCCCCCGTACCAGTATCTCAACAGGTCAACTATATTTTCCGATACACCCGAGCCGAGCAGTTTAGTCCAAAGAATTTCATAATTCACCAGATCAAATGCCCGACTCAGGTCCAAGAAACACGCATAAACAGTCGTATCACGAGTTTTGTAGTAATTTATTGTGTACTTGAGGCTCATAATTGCGGAGTCTGTTGAGAGACCGGGACGGAAACCAAACTGTGCGTCGTCAACCTTCAAATTACGCAGTAGCTCAGGCTGCAGCAGCCGCTCGAATACCTTACTAACTACCGTTCCAAGGGAGATCGGACGATAATTAGTGGCAGCGCTTAAATCACCAGTCTTGTTTTTTGGTACAGGAACGACCACCGTCCTCATAAGGTCCGGAGGCAGGAAAGCATATCTCACACACAATGTAAAAAGACTAGCCAGCTTCGAGCATAAAACACTACCCGCATAAAGTATGTGCTCAAGGCTCAAGTCATCGTGTCCCGGAGATTTTCCACGCTTCATTTTGCGCACGGCCTGTACAACATCGTCTGTTGTAAATATGATGTTTCTCAGGGCCTGTGGATCAGCCGGTACACTTGCATTCTTGAGCACACACCCCAAAATAGGCAAAGGATCAACCCGAAACTGACTAGCGAACAAATTGGCTATCTGTGCAGATTCCTGAACGCCATCTATACTTACAGGGTGGCTTTGTTTATAACCCAGCTTTTTTGTTTCTTTCCAAAACTTCACAAAGTTTTTTTCCGTTCGAGCCGAAGCTAAAATATCAAGTTTAACTTTCTCTTCGTTGTTCTGGCACCACTTAAGTTTACTTTTAAAACATTTGCGACTGTCTGTCATAATTTTATAAATCATGCCTGAAGTTGGCTTTTTGAAGTTTTGATTCAATATTATTGCACTTCAGAATTGGCATCAATTTTTTTACGATAAGAAAGGATGCTGTTATTTTATATAAAAGTAACTAAACGTTATATATTATGTTTAATCATTTACCTATTTTACCAGAGTTTTTATAACATGATGGTTAGATACCAAACGGATCGGTAAGTAACTTTTTAATAGAACGTAACTACCTTACTTTGTATTTAGAACTAGCTGTTTCACTCGCGATAGAGTTTTTTTTTTTAATTCTTCCCCCTCTATATTTTAAAAGGATTAGGCATTCCAAGTTTCACGCGCCTTAGACTATTGTATATTATGTGGCTGTTTTGTTGTAGGCAGTCTCGATGACGGTATGTGTAACAAACACCATTAAACTCTGCGTATTTAAGACTCATGTGTTTGAACGAATATAAAAAAGATCTGGTTGCGTTTAATTGCGTATAAAAGAGTAGAGTGACAAATTAACACGTTGATTGGGTGCTCACGCGATGTAGCAAGGTACCTACCTCCAAAGTCTAGACATACAGTCTGCATGTATACCGTGGTATAACGACGTAAAATGAGTTAGATGCGCACTAAACACGTAAGTCAGGACCGTTCGAGAGCTAGAGAAAGTTAATATAATGTTACACGTTACACCCATGTTTGACCTGTACCTAACCTAGCCTACTACTAAAGAAAGTATGAATTTAAAATAGCATAGGTAGGTAGGTAGGTAGGTTAACTCAAAAGTACTGTCTAATATCTTACTATTGAATATTCTGTGCTAATATGAATGCTTGAAGTTGGAACGGTGTTTGTTTTATTCCTATAATGGTGGCATTTATTGTTTTATATATATTCTGTGAGTCAGTACTCAAGACCATAGTTAGCTACTGCAACATTATCAGTTCGAGGAAACTTTGAATGCGTATGGTTAGAATACCGTTGTGGTATAAAACATTATACTGTTTCGTTTCCACTCCTAATGATATTATAATTATAGATATCGATGATGCAATAATTATTAATATAATTTTTTATAAAATTCTTATGAAACATGAACTTCTAGACATTTCTGGATTCCTAATAGGTATTTTAATTAAACTTTTTACGTCACAACTGCTAATATTTAATATATCTACTATAAATGTAATAATACAATATGCTAACCTTTTTGCATTTTACTGAAGCAGAGCAGACACTAACATTAACTGATGAAAGCATTTTACAGAGTTCTTCTTGAATTGTATTTTTTTGAGTAATTGAGTATACATTATGTACTCAATTACCTAATAATTCTTTTTCGGCGAAACAGAAATGTTTCAGTAATATCTCAATCTCAATTCCATCGTTATAATTTTTTAAAGCACGAGTTATAGGTATATTTATATATGTCGGTTATTGTAGAGCGATCGCCATCAATCAATTAATAATTAAAAATGAATTAAATTTTAATTAAAAACTTAATTATTATATATTAAGTTTTCCAAAGATAAATGACGCATACAAGTTACAACTCACGGAAAATGGTACACCTAACTTTGAAATACAATTAAAGATTTTTACGGGGATGGAAAATGTGAAGCTAATCAAGTATAACATCAGCTAATGTGTAGCTTACATACAGCTCAGAGTAGATAAATACTCATACAGTATTTCTAACGAATGTTACTTATTTTCTTACCGTTGATGAATTATTTTGTATTGATGTTTGCGGAAGTAATTGTGTTTTGTTAGTGAAATAGGTACCTACGTTAGATATAAGGTAGGTTTTACACAAAACAAACAAAATGTAGTAACGGAAAGCATGCTAATGCATATAGTGCAGGCGGGAGTCTGAATGCAGGTTTTCTTATTTATTAGAGTAGGCAGATTGTTATTGTAACAGCCGGATCACCTTGGCCACCAGCGGCAACGCCTGCTGCCCACTAGTAGATCACTTCGGGTACTCAAACTCATTAGCTTACCTGCATTAAAACAATGGACAGTGTAAAAATAATGTTTCGTCACGTACGCCTACGTCTAATATTGCATGTCTGTGTTTGTTAAACAAAAAACAATATTGAGATAATGGATAATTACTGTAATTGTTGACACGGCTTCTTATTTTGTACAATGGAAGTGAGCCAATTTGAAGAGGATTGTTTTGAGGCGCACGCGCCGTGAAAATGTACCGGTGTCCGGGCATGTGCAGCTCCGTCAAACCGTAACTATCACCGTTAAATTTGGAAAAGCTCCATGTTTAGTGAGCTACTTTAACAAAGTCGCCCTCTTTTTAGGGTTCCGTAGCCAAATGGCAAAAAACGGAACCCTTATAGATTCGTCATGTCTGTCTGTCCGTGTATGTCACAGCCATTTATTTCCGAAACTATAAGAACTATAATGTTGAAACTTGGTAAGTAGATGTATTCTGTGAACCGCATTAAGATTTTTACACAAAAATAGAAAAAAAACAATAAATTTTGGGGGTTCCCCATACTTAGAACTGAAACTCAAATTTTTTTTTTCATCAAACCCATAAGTGTGGGGTGTCTATGGATAGGTCTTCAAAAATGATATTGAGGTTTCTAATATCATTTTTTTCTAAACTGAATAGTTTGCGCGAGAGACACTTCCAAAGTGGTAAAATGTGTGTCCCCCCCCCTGTAACTTCTAAAATAAGAGAATGATAAATCTATAAAAAATATATGATGTACATTACGGTGCAAACTTCCCCTGAAAATTGGTTTGAACGAGATCTAGTAAGTAGTTTTTTTTTAATAGGTCATAAATTGAAATTAATATCAAATACTCAGGTCTATACTACCATTTACTTATATACCTACAGGTTTGTACGGAACCCTCGGTGCGCGAGTCTGACTCGCACTTGGCCGGGTTTTATTTGTGATAAGTAAGTTTCATAATTATTACAATCAATGCAATTAATGAGTTTCTACTGAATATACTGCGACAATCAAGTATCTACGAAGCCTTTTCGGTCGTTTTATTATTGTAAACTTATGTGGATTTTTAGTTTTTAATAATATTTTAATATTTATTCTAAACGACATGAGTTGTCTAATTAATATATTGTACTAAAGTCCTGTCTGTAAGAACACATGATAATTGATATCTCATAAAAATGATACAAGGAAAACATATGCATTTATTTGCTAAATTAATTAAGATCAACCGGCACACGCGATTTTCTAACTCTGGTGACTCTGTTTTGTTCATCCCTTGAGCGTTATTTTTATAATAAGTATCTAGTAATGGAGCGGCCATTGGTAAAGTTTAAAAGTATCTTTCTCCAGCTTTTTTTTTTTTTATATATCCGAGTAGAATTTACCTTTTTAAATATTTTACACTACTACCATAATTACACAGAGAAACTCAATGTGTACACCACAGTTTTATATCTTTTATGTTTTAGTGATAAGCGCATTAGGAAATAAGTTTAATATAGTTATACCTATATCTACTTAAAAATATTGTTAACTAGTTTCTGTTGCTTGTCCAAATAAATAAATAAATAAATTTACCAATCAGTGGTTCCTCTGAAATTAATCATCATACTTGCGCGACATTAACAACTCAATATATACCACAATTCGTTGAAAATAATAATTGCCATTTTACGAAGGTATGTTATTATAAGGCAAGGCGAGAACTTAGGTATAGCTAATTATACTCGATAATCGTACCTATGTCGTAAGAAGGCCAAATTGGTCACGATATCCACTCTATCGAACTAGGTTTAGTTTAATGCCTGGGGTTCTAGATAAGATGTCGACAGTCTGTTGTCTTCGTTAGTACAAAGTAATGTTTGTATTGAGTTCCATAAATCGTTCTCCATACAATACTTTTTCGTCTAGTCGCGAGCCATCTCACTTAATAAAATATTATTATGTTTACGTGAGTCTTACCGTACTCATAACCAACTCACTGCTGATAACTTTTTGGAAAAAATTACAGTTTATTAGACGAATGTACCTAATCTAAATTCTCATCTCAATTGGAAGCCAAATTAACATTTTGTCAATCATATCGTTGTCGAAGTTTGTGGACGTAGACTAGCAGTGCAGGGCAGTGTCAACAGTGGTGCTATTCAAATATGTACAGACAAATATCCCAGCCAAATGTCGTTGCTATTTTGACATATTCATTTGATAGGTAGTGTTGTCTGTCTACACATCAAAAGGGTTTATATAAAATTAAATTGCTGGTCTTATGTATATACTATGGTTTTGAGAAACACGGTGTTCAATACGTAATAACAAATTGTCACGTGAACTAATTTGAACAGGTGTCAGTGCCTGCCTACATCTTTAACAAATGTTTGATATACCTAAAGGAATCAACATTAACTTAAATTAAAGTGAGCTTAAAATGCGAAATTCTTTGTTAGTTCTCAATCCAATTAGAGAAAATGTTATATAGAATCAAGGTAAATGCTTGGCGAAGTATTTTTAGTTATTTTTACCACACTACACACGGATTACCCAACGATGACGTCAGAAAATAATTAGGAACAATCTCGTGTATATATCTCGTGTATATATTGTGTATATATAAATCGTAACGTAGATTTCAGACATGACTTGCGCTGCTGACCTTTCCACCCGGAAACGAAATGTTCGTTCTTAACCTTCGATATGATCGCAAGCATGCTATAACTAGTAACTACTGGAGGCCTTTTACCACCAACCAAGCCGAGCTGCGCACGCCCAGCACAGACTCAAATATTGGCGGCCGCCTGTAGAATTTACGTCTGACTGATACGATAAAAATAAAACATTGTAAGTATATGAAACGAACGGACGGACGTGCTGCGATGATAACGATTGCTGCACACAAAATTATAAAGTAATATACAAACTACAATATAAAATACAGGAAAGTATTACTTAAGTAGTAGTATATGGTAGTATTTCGTTTTGGTAACTTATTTATGGTGCACCTCGTCTTGTAAAGAAACTTTCCTCTTAGACGCAAAAGTAGGTAACTAACGTGCAGTTTATCTCATAATGGCCAGGGGCACTCCACTTTTAGTGCCTGCAAGGAATATCAATGACATCATAAGCATAAAGGAGTTGGGCTTCTGCGTGCGTGTCGCGTCAACGTCCCTACTTTCACTAATATTAAATAATGTTTCCCCTTAAGGACAAGGTAAAACAACGAATAACTCATATTAAATATTTAAAATAAGAGGCACGGTGTGACGCACCATCGTTAATTATTTGAGCTTGTTAATTTAGGGTCTACTATTTTGAAATGTCTGATATAGTGTAGGTAGGTACAATACGTATCAAACCAACCAAGCAATGGAATGGCGCCAGCATCGGCAACAGCCGGCTTGTGCAAGTAGGTAAAACCTATAGTCATAATAAATGAAAATGTTAAACGGTTTTTTAGCGAGCTTCCGTTATTAAGATGCCGATCCCTCAGCGAGCAGTCTAGAGTTCTGCGTTCCGGGTTCACTGTAAAATGCGGCGCTTTTGATCATGCACACAGCGACCGCGGTTAGGAGGGAGAGGGGCTGTTAGGAGAACGCACATAGAACTCTGAGCACAAACCTCTAGACCGCTCGTTGTGGGATCGGCGCCTTATTATTACAATCAGTGATTATCTTTTTCTTTGCAATCAATTTGTAGCCATTTACAAATATATTTAGTGAATCTTCATTGCCACTTGAAATAAAAATCTGAAAGTGTGAAAAATTTTAAAGTGTGAAACAAAAATAAACATGATGATGAAGTTTTTGTTGATAGGAGCCATAAGATTTTGTGACCACATTGAAGGTTAACATTGTTACCTTGACTAAAAGGTATGGAAGGATATCTGTTACCTTTTTATAAAACCACGCCAATCGAATATCCAGTTCACACCAAATAAAGTTAAAATTACCAGTACGCATTGGTTTTTAAGCTAGTGCGATGTAAAGAAACAGTTTTTTGAGCGGAGTGGCTGAAAAGAATGCTAAAATGTTTTTTTAGTTTTTATTTGTTTTTCTTTTTGCCTTCATATGCTTAGCGGGTAAATAGCTTGAACGATTTAACAATCGTTCAAGTTAAATAGGTAGGCACCTACATAAAAATATCACGGTATGTATGTATATAGTATGGCGTGACTAAAAAGTACCTACATAGAAGTATGCACAAAAACTATCCTGTTTTGATTATAACTATGTTGCTGTTGTGTTAGATGACTCACTGTGATGATGATGACTGGAATTCTAAACTACAGCAAGTTTCGATTTATCCTTAACAAATCGGCCGTGAAATTCATTTATGGGAAAACTTACTTCGTAGTATAGATGTGATTTATTTGAAGGGTGTTAAAAACAATTTTTGAATCTCTGCGTGATCTGAAACTGCACTTATTACATGCTTCTCCGTGACCTAAATAGTCCATTAATACACAGAGAAGCTTGTAATAAGTGCTATGTCAGTGGAATACAATAGTACTTATACGGCCCTCGTGACTCAATTAAGTCTATTGCACGCGAGACGCCTGAAATTTTCTATTAGGTTAGACTCCCAGAAGAATGGCATTACAAGTACCTAGATCTAGTGTGTGTGATTGGTGGGCTTCATAACATTGAACGTGCAGGTTTTCTTGTGTTATTTCCTTATATAACCGCACGGAAAAAGTTTTTAAAGTCCGAGGTATAGCTTAATTATGACAGTAAAATGCAAATGGCGATTCGGTTTCAATAATAATTTGTAATTAAAATAATTTACTAAAATGCAAACGAAAGCGAGGAGCCATCTCTTGTACAAAATAAACGTGGCTAGGAAGGAACACTGTTGGTGGTATATACCTATGTCGCAGAAATTAGAATATTATTAATAATAATTAAAACCTAATATTCTAATTTTTATTATTCTATATGGGTGGGAGGAAACCAAGTATTTTATTGGGAAATGTTGAAATATAGCTAAAGATACTATTACCCATTAAATTTTAATTCGCTAATGATATAACTAGTTTTGTTACTGGTAATTTTTAGTTCGCAGGTCACTCTGTTTAGGTTATTGGTAGTAACATTTTGTGATACAGTAATATGATTCAGTTGGACGTGTAAGAGGTGTGTGGATGTGTGTTTTGCACTACGGCATATAATACTCCATAGCGCATTCATTGCAAGTCCCCAACACATCCGGCGCAGGCGCACGTCCAAGACGAACTTTCCACCAGACCCGGTGTCGACAACGAGTATCGCAAACGGTGATTAGAACATCAACTGACATCACCAGTATCAGTAACAGTTAATATTTGGATTAAATATAGCTTGATATTGGCCCTGATTCTGTTGTTTACAACTAAACTAATTTTAATCTCACTATGTCACTTTCTAACAAAGAACATAAGAAAAGGATGCAAGAAATTTAGTCCTGTCAAATTAGTCCAATGCTTGTTTTCAATATACATTTAGTCGCCATCTATCGCGGTTACGCCTAAATACACGCAAAATAAGACGGCAAAGATTAATTTGACAGCCTTAAATATGTTCTATCCTTTTTCAATAATGTTCGTTAGAAAGAGATGAGATGTGACTAAAATTAGTTTAGTGCGATTTACAACAGAATCGGCACCACGAGCATAATTTATTTATGTCTTATTAATTTTAGCAATGTCTCAGAAGATATATATATATATATATCTATAAGTAGTTTTATATCGAAATGACTATCATATAATTCTTTAAGGTAGGGACAACGATGATAACGAAGTAGATGTAAACGTTAGAAGACGACGAGAAACGTTTTTGTTAAATACCATTGATATTAGATGTTTATAAACAACTAGCTGTCTCGCGCGGTTTCACCCGCGTAAAAAAGTAGCCCGTGGTAAAAAGTAGCCTATGTCACCCGGGGATAGTGTACCTTCCCAACAGTGAAAGAATTTTTCAAATAGGTTCCGTATTTTCGCAGCCTATTCAATGCAAACAAACAAACAATCAAATCTTTCCTCTTTATAATATTATTATTAGTATAGACAACTAATCGATGAATTATGCTATACCATGCAAGCAAGGTAAAAGAACCACTCATGTAATAGGTACTAAAAATGTTTTTTTTTTGCGAATACTGAGAATTTTAACGCCCCCTTCTTGTCATGAATTGTAAGCCACTTGTATATAATTGAGATTAAGCGGGATTTTCACGTTGAAAGTTCTACATCAGCAATTGCCAAACGTCTAACAATAAGTCGAAGAAAATGTGACAACCACGGAAAAGAGAATACACATTTATATTTCTTTTCTCTGTGGTGACAACAAACCCAAAGATTTACTTTTTGTGTTTTGTGCGCACCTCTAGGGGCATTTAAGTTAGTCTCATCCACATCAAAACAAGTTGAGAATATTAAATAATATGTGTCATAGTTAAAAATAGCTATTTGAAAACATAATTCCGATATTAGACTGGTTTTGCTAAATGCCAAACGACAAAAAGAATTGAATACCTACTTTAAAAGTGAAACACCTTAGAATCGACGTGTGCATTTTGTTGAACAATATTTTTTCTGTTCTTTTTTTCATTCAACCATTGTAACTATGTTTCGTTTCGATTCAGCTTTCAATTGCATGAGTATTGCACAATTCCCACGTTATTTCAAAATGGACATCTCGGAAAGCACCGTTAAACCTGAGTCAGGGTAATCTTTGAATGTTTCGTGTGAGAGTGAGTCATTTTGCGCGGAATCGCAGACAATTTCCTGTTATTCTCTAGGTAAGAATAACACACAACAACACATAATGCAGCTAAGAGTTTGAGAAGACGTCCAATTAATTAAAGCATAATTTGGTTTAAATTCGAGATAAAGTTTTTGAAAACATTGCATACTTTTTGCAGAATAGGAACACTTTCGTAGCACTGGGAGTTTCCAATATAGAATACAATTTTTACATTAAAATATAACTAGATAATTTATGAACAATAAAACCTACTTGATTGCTATTCCAAAAAAGCTGATCACCAAAGCAAAGACCGGTTCAACAGTTTTTTAAATCACAAACACGAAACCACTTTGTACACGTTCACTGCAAACCTTTATCTGTTAAAATAATGTACTACAAAATAATTACGTATGATATGTAGTGACGTCAAAAGAACACAAATAACGTCTGTTATCAGTTAATTGTATTGATAAAGAAGTAGTGAGTATACTCAACGACCGACCGGCTGTTGCGACGTACGCTATACGTATGGAGGTGTGTGGCGACACAGAGCACATATATATTTATGTTGTATCGGGGATTTTGTGGTGAACAAGGCAATAACCAGTTGATGTGACGCATTTGACGCGACGACTAACGAACGTAGTCACTACTTTGACCAAACCCACTTGATAATAATTTATGTTTAGGTATTAGTATATGGAATAACGGCCTTAGGGGTCCATTTCAGTTTTAATATTTAATGACATTCAAAACACAAAAATTTGTACTTTTTTATTGATACTGTGTAACTAACAAAATTAAACACAATAACAAACACGCACACTATCAATCAACTATCAACCAGTATCAACGGTCTTGTTTTGTAGTTACGCGCTTTTTAGGGTTCCGTAGCCAAATGGCAAAAAACGGAACCCTTATAGATTCGTCATGTCTGTCTGTCTGTCTGTTCTGTGAACCGCATTAAGATTTTTACACGAAAATAGAAGAAAAACAATAAATTTTGGGGGTTCCCCATACTTAGAACTGAAACTCAAAAATTTTTTTTTCATCAAACCCATAAGTGTGGGATGTCTATGGATTAGGGTTTCGTTCCCGGGTCCCGGGAATCGGGAATTCCCGGGAAATACGTCGTTCCCGAAGTCGGGATTTTTTTTGCGATTTCCCGGGAATTCCCGGGAATTTCTTTATCTGATTGAATGCTCTAAAACACTGCAAATATTGGTCAAAATTAACGAAAAACATGTTTGTTTGTAACCTATCAAAAGTCAAGTAAAATACGTAATTTAATTTAATTACCTATTTGTGTCTCAACACAAACAAAAGTAAAAAATTAAAAATAATCATATCAAACTACAGGCCCGTAAAAAATGAATTGCGTAGCAATATTGCTTTAGCTTCCTTTTTAGCCCCCCAGGTCATACATAGTTGCTATGGGTAGTTTCTAAACTGCCGATTGTAGTGAAAATCTCTGAAAGCGCGTAATTTTTAAGAAAATGAAAGTTAAATAATTTTTTTTTTTTGTATATATTTTTGGAGATAAAGCTTATCAGCGCTTTTGTATTAAAAAATATAAATGCCGAAAATGCATAATTTTTAAAATAATAAGTATTATTATTTTTACCGACCAAAAGTCAAGTAAAACACGTCATCGTCATCATATCAGCCTAAGGATGTCCGCTGCTGAACAAAGACCTCCCCTATTAACTTCCACTTCGAACGATTTTGGGCCGCTTGCATCCAGCGGCGCACAGCAACTCTGACTTGGTCGTCGATCCGTCTGGTGGGAGGTTGTCCCTAACGGCGCTTTCCTGTACGTGGTCGCCACTCGCGTCGTCTTCGAGCGATATGGCCTGTGCATTGCTATCACATCAGCTTACTATCACTACGAGCTATCGGTAATTTTTGTTCTCCTACGAAAAAATACAAGTTTGTTTTTTTCCTCACAAGTGTGTTGAAAAACGTCGTATGACTCGCGTGTGCATTGATCATTACACTCTCGGGTTCCTTTGCTTAATAGGTACCGTCTCGTGTGTGATTACCAACTTTGCACACGTCTCATAATGCACTATTATTTACTTCTGAGACAAATAAATTTCTAATTTAATTAAATTACGTGGTTTACTTGACTTTATATACGTTAAAATAACAAAACTAAAACTTTTTAAAATTTCCCGGGAATCGGGAATTCCCGGGAAGTCGTTTTTTTCATTCCCGGATCCCGGGAATGGAAAAAGGTCGGGAAAAACGAAACCCTACTATGGATAGTTCTTCAAAAATGATATTGAGGTTTCTAATATAATTTTTTTCTAAACTGAATAGTTTGTGCGAGAGACACTTCCAAAGTGGTAAAATGTGTGTCCCCCCCCCCCCCTGTAACTTCTAAAATAAGAGAATGATAAATCTATAAAAAATATATGATGTACATTACGGTGGAAACTTCCACCGAAAATTGGTTTGAACGAGATCTAGTAAGTAGTTTTTTTTTAATACGTCATAAATTGAAATGAATATCAAATACTCAGGTCTATACTACCATTTACTTATATACCTACAGGTTTGTACGGAACCCTCGGTGCGCGAGTCTGACTCGCACTTGGCCGGTTTTTTAATGCTATGTCTGGCTCTCTGGCTACGTCTTGGTCGCCTCTTCGGTACCGACCGGTAGGGAAACATGGTGCCTCATAAGATTTCTCACTTGAAAGGGAATCTTAATAAAAGGAGGTTTAATAAAATATTTTGTGTAGTATCTCATGAGTAATCATCAATTTTACAAGCCTATGGGTAAAGGAAAGAACCTTGCATTGCTAGTATTGCTACGCACTATCATAGTGAAATAGATAGAGTATCATTTTTTACTAAGTATACTCATAAAAGTTATTAGGTAGTTATATAATTGCACTACATTAACAAAGTCATATTTATGCCGCACGGAATCGAAAATTCCAAGAAAAAGGAAAAACTGTCTCTGAATTTCCATGCATAAAGTCACGTATCGCATACATTATCGTGCACATAATGCGTTACTAATAGGTGCTCGAGGTGGTCGAATTGTGAATTATTATAAGAATTCTCTTGTATATCTTAGCTTGCAGAATATGTAGCTATTAAAAAGAGCACGCGCCATTATGGGAACAATATTTTATGTTCTTAGGGTTCTTCGTCGTCACAAATAATCCTTAATCTTTATGTCCGTCTGTCATGGCCAGTTGACTCGGGGTCTAATCATGATAACAAGCCTACAGAGAAAATAAAATTATTAGGATACTTTCCCTACATTTAAACGAAAGTGTCTTTTGTTTTATAAATAAATATAAATGTATTATCGAGTATCGTTAAATAGGTATTTTAAGAATTGCTGCTTGTATTGATGTAGTAATTAGCGGATAGGATCCGATATAATCTGAAGCCCTTTGTAATATTTCGGATAATTGCCATACATATTATCCGATATTAAGGAACGGATCGGAAGGTGTATAAAAAAAAGGACATCTAGAAAAATCTTCCGATCTCAAAACATTCGTTTGTGCGGTCTCCGGCACTGTGAAATCGCAGCATATAGTGTACTTAATGATGATACGCTTAATATAATTAGCATTGGCTTTTTGACGCTTCCTTATGGTTAAAAATAGAAGCAAATTGTAAATTCTCCTGTGGGTTCTTATGCAAAAGACACACCTATGCTTTGCGCTCGGGCTGAATCTATTTTTGAACAGAGTTAATGACTTCGTTCGTACAGATACTCGCCAGTTGACATTTAGGTCATTCTATTATGGATTGACGTTTAACGCCGCCGTATGTGGCCTTTTACCGTTGGCGTTAAAGTACATTGGATTCACTTTTGATTATACGCATTGTTTTTTTTACCATTAATATTATGTCACAATCACAATAAATTATATTTTTGGTGAAATCTTTATTAAGCACTCACTGTCAATTTCATACAATATATTCTTAGATATAAAATTCAAATAGAAATAAATGTCTGATAGAAAACGTAAACGATCCATCAAGGCTTCATTAATTTGAAAGAAACCATTCTTCCTTTTCGACCGGTTGGAAAAGTTCCGAAAGGGTTGTTCAGTTGACCTGAATCCTTTCATCAAGAAATAG
Organism: Achlya flavicornis; assembly: GCA_947623365.1. NCBI lineage: Eukaryota > Metazoa > Arthropoda > Insecta > Lepidoptera > Drepanidae > Achlya > Achlya flavicornis. The sequence goes on from OX392467.1 coordinate 8,870,585, forward strand.
CGCATTGTATAGGTACCCACATAACGTGTTTTTAAATAACACCCAATATCTAGAATCTTACGATACGAAACACATCTAATGTGTGGAATATTATGTTTATACGTGGTTTATGTCATGTCATTTAATGTACCTACTTTTTATTTTTATTTTGAATCTATATCTAAGTAAATATAGACTGAGGTATTTATATTGGTCAATGTCATGTCACACAGATTTATTTGTTTATACGCTGTAAAACTACGACAAAAGCATCACTCTTATTAATATTATTATTGAAATTCAGTACAGAAATAATAATTCAATTTTATTTTATTACTGTGTGTACCCTAAAATGTACTATATGACAAAATAAATAAATTCACAGAGATTGCACCAAAAAAATATTCGGATATAATAATTTAAGTACATAATTAAATTCGTCAGTCTAGTCTAGTCAATCTAGCTCAGCTAGTGTTTGTTTGGACTTTACTGATCTTGTATGTGTAGGTTTTGGACGTATCAAAAATATATACGAATTTGGAAGAAATTTAGGTACCTACACCAACCTAAAACCAGAGCAGGGTCTTGATTACTAATAAAAATGTCTTTGACCCACGACATGACGACGGTTTTTATATACGAGTATATGAGGTTTCAGGTCAATCGATAGCGTGTCTTATTAAAAATGTATGTATAAAGTGGTGTAATCAATCGATCACTTATCCACGTCCGTGCCCGACGCTCATTTGCATGTCAGATGGAAACGTGTGCTAATAACAAACACCATTAGTACTATTAATGTTGTTATTTCGATCTGATTCCATAATACATTTTTTTTCGACAAATATTATCTTTTTACATTACCTACCATATGTCCATACAATAATAGTTAGGTAAGTATGAAGCGCTCGTGGTGTAGCATGATTAGCCGTTCTTAATCTATCGGCAAAGTTAAGCTACCACCGTCGTGGTCGGTACCTGGATGGGTGACCGCCTAGTGGTATTCCAATTCGAGCGTTTCCGTGCTTCGGAAGGCACGTAAAGCCGTTGGTCCCGGTTATCACATAATTGTGATAGTCGTTAAGCTAGTTGGAGGCCTACTAGGCGGCTTGAAAACCCAACAGTAGGTTGACCACTAACCTGCCTCCATCAATCCGCAGTGGGCACGCGTGGTGGAGTATTGCCCATAACCTTTCACCATTATTTGTGAAAGGAGGCCTGTGCTCAGCATTGGGACATTATAGGCTGATGATGATGATGAAGTATGAAATAGTAATAAAGGGCCTACTAGTTGAGGGCCTACTGCCTACTAGTTATTTCATAGCGAAATTGCATAGTACTATTGGGTCATAAAATGAAGTCGGTTTTGATTACTGTTTGACGATCCGCGCGGGCGAAGATATTTAGTCTAAACTTGTCAATAGTCACAGTGATAACAAATTGTGTGTTTAGTGTTTCCCTTTACTTATTTTTTATTTCTAAGGCGGACTTAAGTAAGTCATGCTTTGCTTACGGCGGCGTCGTGTGACTGGTCGCTCTTTTCCCTCCAATATGGCGAGGAGGGCGATGGCGGCCACACGCGTCATACTTGTGAACAGGTGCTGCTTGTGGGGGCTGGTCTGCTTAAGTTTGCTATTTATTTACTTATACAATATTTATTCAGTCTACTTTGTAATTTTGCCAACCTTTGTAATTTTGTAAACCTTTCTGTGACATATCGGTTCAAAATCGTTATTTCCCTCAATAGTAGGTACTTTCTCGTGAAGATCACATTTCGGTGCGGTTGCATACGATAAGTAAATACGCAGAAAAGGTAATATCTCAGTGCTTTATGTGATCGTAAATGAGTAAATCAGATGAAAAGGTTGCGGATCGGTGTCCGGTGTTGCACCAATACCATGAATTTCCGTTTTGTGTGGTACAGTTACAAGATGAGTAGCATGCACGCACGCACGACTGACCGTCTTGATGTGCGACCCGACCCAAATTACGGCAAATAAAGTGTGAGCTAGAGCAAGCCTCATAAAATGTATATTGCGATTACGGATACACGTTGAAGGTAGAACAATTCCGGCACATTTCCGTTATTAATTACATTTGTTTAATTGCCTTCTTTTAGTGTTAATGTATTCTATAAAACAAGTATTTTGTTCAAGTCATTATCTACTTTTATATAAACCAATGAATATCGGTAACGACTACCCACTGTTTATGTTTGACTCTGATGAAGTACGTGTGTGTGTATGTTGTTTGTATGTTTATTATATTTTTTTTATTAACGATATGTAGGCATAGTATATCAATAAATTGTCTACAAAAAGGGTTAGCTATTGTAACAAAGGCGGACAGCTAGCTGGCGGTCACGCGAACCGTTCATTTTTAACGCGACTGACTGGATATGTACATATTTTATGTTTAAACTGCACGGATTTAGCATTATCAACATTTCACTTGTATAGGTATATTTTTTGTTTCACTTTCGAGGAAAATGTTATTTTCTATCAACGTATTATACGTCAAAAGAATACGATTTTATTTATTTCAAAGAATGGCTTTATCTTCAGGCATTAAATATGTTTATATTGTTTATGTATAATTCAGACAAAGGAACATTAAACATTATTTATAGCAACAGTTATAAAAAAAGAGAAACTAAAAGTAAAACTAGAAATCTCTTTTGAGCCAACAGCTTCACGGATTTTCGTATAATTACCTAACTCGTCGGTTGTTTGCTAAATGGAAATGTTACGTAATTTGACCTTGGCATTGATAAATTTAACAACGCCAAATATAAAATCCGATATTGTTGGGTCTATGACACAATGGCATTTTCTTCCGTTCTGTTTCCTTTTCTCCCTTGCCCCTCAACCACAGAGGATTGAATGGAACAGAGACCAAGCTATATACAAACGCGCTACGGTAGGTACACTACTACAAGCTTGAGGCGCGGGTGTGCGAAAGCACAGGCGGCTCGTCACGTACGAGGGGAAACCAGTTTATACTGGCTCGGCCTGTGCTCAAACTCAGGGCACTCGCGCATCGTGTTTGTTTACGTTTAGATTTTAATAATAGAATTTTAATATCCAAATGTGTAAATATGGTTTACTTTACTGAGTCTATGAACAATAATATAATGAATAAGTTTTCTATTAGTTTCTTGCATATAATAGGTAGGTAGGTATTAGCTTTCTGGTAAATTGTTTTTATATTGTGTCTTTTCTCGTAAATTAATGGCATGATGGGTGTTTATGATTTCAAATACGTAGGTGTACCTACCTACCTATCCTATTTAACGAGCATGTATGTTTTGAGATCTCGAAAACGGCTTTAACGATTTCGATGAAATTTGCTATATGGGGGTTTTTGGGGGCGATAAAGTGATTCAGCTAGATTTCATCTCTGGGACAACGCGATCTGCCGAGTTTGCGAGCAATGTATAGGTCAAAACTAGATTTGCATTTTAGTACCCTATACCCATGTGAATAGCAATATTCTATCATCACGAAAAAGCTGATAGGTATACATTTTTATGTATTCATTTAATGTTATTCTCCTGTGCTAACCCTATCAAAATAGGTATAATTTTTGAACGCTCCTTAGAAGCTTGTACTCTGTTCCCTTCAATCCTCTGTGCCTCAACTGTGTCGCCCTGAAAGGTTACAGTACCTCTACCATGAGTTTTCTACACTAACGTAATCTTCACACGCTAGCGACTACGGCGAATATTTTGTATAGCGAGCACTGCCTCTAGTGGACACTTTTGGAAGCATTTCATACAAAATGTGTCTCCGTAGTCGCTAGCGACTGTAGATTACGTTAGTGTAGAAAACTCATGGTAGAGGTACAGAGCTGAACATTTAAATCCCTATTAAACAAATATCAAACAAATTTTTAATTGTAATTATCGATGTATTAGAAACTCTATCTCGTAGAGTGCGTGAATTTATTGTTTTCTGGTAAAATAAAAAATAAGTATAAAAATGTCTTATTGAGCATGATATTCTTTATATTCAATAAAAACAATGATTTTCATTGAAAACGTGTTAATAATAAAATATTAAAAAAACAACTAACATGAAAAGACAATTTAAATTTAGGTCTCATGATGTAGGTAAAATATACATTTTTATTGAACATTTTGGTTAGTAGGATTTAGGACTCATTGTTTACTTACACTTAGTATTGTTAGAAATAAAAGAAAACATTTTAGAAGCTACAGTTGAAAGTATGTTAACATGAACTATGAACATTACTGACAGGGCGTATCTTACTAATATTATAAATGCGAAAGTTTGTGGGTGCAACGGCACTTAGATAACCTGGACTCAAATATAAAGTTGCTCAAAGCTAGCAAAAGTGCATTTTCAGTGCGCATCTTCGACAATCATATCGCGGATGAAATCCATTTAAATACCTCTAGTAAACTTTTTTTGTACACAACTAAATTATAAGTAGAAGCCCCTATCCTTACAAACAAACTTCTTACTTCTTAACACAGTAAGCACATACAATCTAGGAGGGGAGTGGCTCACAAATGCATCTGCCGCAGTCTACCCTCAGATGCTTGGGGGCCGTTCATTAATCACATGAGGTTTTTAGACCACTTTTTGACCCCCCCTTCCTGGTGATAAATAGTGAGGTTTTAAGGCTACTCCCCCCCCCCCCTACCAAAATCACGTGTATTGTTTTACCGGCCTCAAAAACAAGTAAAGATAGTCAAAAATGTTTTATTAAATAGAACCACCATTTTACCGGGTTTACTTTTCTGTCTCAAATGGTGAGGAGTGGACAAGCATCATGTTCCACAGCAGTTAACACAGATTTTATTCATTCTCATCCAGTCACTCGGCATCATCGTTGTCTCGCACCACGCAAAGAACTTCCCGTTATCGGTTAAGATTTATTAAAATTAAGACTCTTATATCTTTACTAATAATGAAGCAAAGTCCTCAAAGTTTTGCATAGCAGACCCTCCCATATGGAAGTAGCTATCACAGGTAAACTTAGCTTACGAAATGGTCTATATGCCCAGTTTGGCAATAAAAAAAACCTACCATTGGTAAGTAAAACGATTCGTTTTTGTTTATTGAAACCTAACTGAAAAGAAGAATGGGTAAAAACGTCCCCAGACTGTAGCACGATGAGCTATAGTGGTAATTGTAGGTCTCGTCGAGCACATTATTTTATTCTATGACAGCAAGTCTGAATTCCATGGGAGAAAAAAGATATTCACATTTGAAGTTACAAAAATGTTCCTTTGGTAATGATTGTTTTTTGTTATTATTAGTTCTGCCATGCGTCACAGAATACTCAATACCAGCGATACCAACCAAGTTTTCAAGACAAAAATAACTGTATGTCAATTTCCAGGTTCCATGCTATCTGTCTGCTAATATTTATCGATATCGGTCCAGTAATATAGCTGTGAAAATATAACAAACGGACAGATTTACTCTCGCATTTATCATATTAAAGTACTAGCTGTGTATTGCATATCCATCTGTAGGCTCTATGCTGCCAAGTGTGCTCATTTTAATTGATATCAACCTAACTTAGCTAGAAAACGTAACATAAGACATACTAACCCATAGAAAACCCCTATAGTGTGGCCTTATAATCCTAGAACACTTTCTTAAACATCAGTCAAAGCATCGGGATCCCTGGCGTCGATATTTCTAGCGACACGTGCTGTTCCGTATATAGTCACTTAGAAGACAAGGATAAGCTGGCATCGAAAAGGCTCGGAGTGCTCAATAGAGCGAGGCAGTACTTCAAATCGGAGCAAAGGCTGCAACTTTATAAGTCGCAAGTCGGTCTCATATGGAGTACTGCTGTCATCTATGGGCCGGATACCAGCTTGGGCCTTTGGACTCGGTTCAGCGATGACCCATTACAATTTTTGACGATCCGAACGACTGTTTAGAGCCCGTTAGTCTGAGGAAAGACTGCCTCCTTATGTGTGTTCTACCACTTGTACAACGGACAGTGTTCTAAAGAATGTTTTGACCTGATGCCCACGGCTACCTTCTACCATCGCAACTCTCCCCATCATCGGAGAGTCCAACCTCACACATTGCAACCGAAATAGTTTCGTACTGTGCGGTTGCAATGGAGCTCAGCAACGCGCGAGTGGCACCCTAGGTGTTACAAGCGTCTATATATTATGTTTGCTGCCTTAGTAGTATAAAAAAGAACTATCTTTCGCATTCATAACGTTAAAGTACTATTTGTACCTCGGGATTTTACATGTGTTCCCGGGATACAAAGTAGGTACCCACTTTATGGACATCTTCGGTTATCATTAAGATATGGAAAAAAAATATGACTTTCACAAACAAAATTCACCTGTTCACAAGTATGGCGCGTATGGCAGCGGCAGCCATCTTCCTACTCGCCATATTGGAGGGAAGTGAGCGACCTAACGCCGCCGCAAGCAAAGTGAGCATGACTTACTTAAGTCTGCCTTAGAAATAAAAAAAAAAACCAAAGGAACACTACTAAACACCGATAGTAGACCTTATCCTAGTGTTAGCATTTTGAGAATAATGACAGCAATTGAAGAGGCTGTATGGGTCGAGCCTTTGCCTGTCTTGGGAATAAAGGACGAGATTGAGTTGGCGCGTCAGAAGAAGAATATAGAAAAGAGAAGCTGATGGAAAATAATTACACGAATTAAGCTATGAGTTAAAGGAACTCAGTAATGTAAATGTTTAGTTAAAAGGCAACTATGCAAGTGCATAAAAAATATGAGCTTCAGGCGAAGCCAAAAGAGGCTATACAAGTATCTGGATCATAGACTTCAACCAGTAGGAGCTGGTGAGTGTGGAAAGGGTCGGCTAGAAGGGGAGGTGGAGGCCGTAGGGGGAAACCCCAAAATAACCAACATGGATACAAGGACTAGATGCTTTCACTAGTAATGTAAGTAAAAATGCTTATGTTTTTATCGATGTTTGTTATTAAATTACACCGAAATGGCTTATCAGATGTGGGTGAAACTTAGCATAATGATAGATTAAACTCTGGATTAGCATATATAATACTTTTAAACCAGAAAAGTTATACAAATACTGTGGGACGGTAACAAAGATACACATTATTTTGTTTGTTTTAACCGTGAATATCTTTTTTTTCCCATGGAATCGAGACTTGGTGTCATACAATGAAATGATGCCCTCGATGTGGCCAACAATCTCCACCATAGCTCATAGTGCTACATTCTGGGGACGCGTTTCATATAACATGACCCATTGTTCTTTGCGAGTTATAATCATGTGCCACTCGTAATGCAGATGGAAATGACGAAATTATAAAAGTTCCGTTTTCGCCACTTGACGACGGAAACCGTAGAAATGTTGTTCAACAGAAAATGGATCAATACGTAAAATAAAACAGACCGTATAGCTGTTAAATTGAGATGCACAGTTTTACAGTTATCGTTATTTTATCGTTGATAACTGTGACATAAATCTTCTCCATGCATTTGTTAGATCTGATTTGATAATGAAAGTTAACGTTTCATTTAGGTGACTGGCATGGCATATGGCATTATTTCTTCACGTGAATATAATGTAAGTATAACTCATACTGAGAAGCGGACGCTCGTCTTAATAAGCTAATTTAATGCAATTTAGAAGTTTCATTAGGTCGCAGGTCAGCCCGAATCAGTGAAGCAGTGCATTGCTGGTGTTTCCTAGTAATATTAAGTTACATAAATACAATTTTACACACCTTAACTCTGGCTTTTCATGTTCTTATTACTATAATTAAATTATTAAAAGAAACAAAAAACCCGACTGCGTAAAACAAAAATTAACTGAAAAGAGAAAAACAAGCTTTTTAATATATAGAATTTGGAATATATCTTGAATGTTATAAGGTATTGCAGTCGGGGACAAACAAATATAAAAAAAAAACATACCTAGGTTATTGGTTATTTGCTTGAATTGCGAATGTGATTGTTCAGACTACATTCGCAATTCAAGCAAATAACCAATAACCTAGGTATGTTTATTTTTATATTTGTTTGTCCCCGACTGCAATACCTGAAAAGAGAAAAACAAGCTTTTTAATCTATAGAATTTGGAATATATCTTGAATGTTATAAGGTATTGCAGTCGGGGACAAACCAATAACCTAGGTATGTTTTTTTTTACTTTTCTTAATTTAAATGACATAATGTCTATAAAGAAGTCTTTTGCGTCATTACAACGAAAACAATCAACTTAAATGAAACAAAATTACAAACTTCAACTTTTTTTGATCTTGTACTTCGTAAAAACAAAATCTTTCTCACCTATAAGATTATAAACCTTTCTATTAAACAAAAATTTTATACCTACTAATGAACAAAACATTTTTTTAATAGAAAATAAACTACACTTAAAAAAAAAGACAATCAGAATCTATAAGGAAAATCAAGCAGTTCAGTCACTGTAGTCTGAACAATCACATTCGCAATTCAAGCAAATAACCAATAACCTAGGTATGTTTTTTTTTTTATATTTGTTTGTCCCCGACTGCAATACCTTATAACATTCAAGATATATTCCAAATTCTATAGATTAAAAAGCTTGTTTTTCTCTTTTCAGTTAATTTTTGTTTTACGCAGTCGGGTTTTTTGTTTCTTTTAATAATTTAATTTATTTCAGACTTTTTAGTTTTATACAGAATGAGTTTTAGGTATTAGTAAGTAAATGAGCGGTACGGTAAAGTAACGCTAACAACCATCGCAATTCTGTGAGTTACGTACGGTAACCGCTCATAGTACCTACTACTGTCCTTGCATTATACCATGGTTTTTTGCAGTTTACGTCAAAGTGGTAGCACAAAAGTATTACAATATATACATATATGGAATGGGCTGTTCACAAGCTTTCATTTGATACCCATATTGTTATAATGACGAAATTTTTGTTTTTAAAACCCCCCCTCTTTTCTTATCCGTAAACGTTATATAAAAATAATATACCCTATGACACTCCCACAGTTCAGACGAATCTAACGACACCTCATATGCTTAAATCCATCAAGCCGTTTAGGCTGCAGAGCGTGCCAAAGAAATAGACATACATACATACATACATACATACATACATACATACACTCGAAAAACATAACCCTCCTTCCGGGTCAGTCGGGTAAAAAGTGTGTTCAGATCGATTATAATGTAATGCATAAAATTACATTGTATAATTAAAATCTGTTTTAATAAAGTCTAATTTGTAAGTAACTCTGATGTTGCAAACTACCGCTAAGAAAGTGTTTAGCGAAATTCAATTTTCATAGGAAACCGCGGGAAGAAAGCTCCTAGTTACCCGACTATTTATAAAATGGAATTAAATCATAATTTCAAAATAAACAGAAATAAATAACCAAGAAGCGGATCCAGAAATGGACAGAATGGCGTGGTTCACCTTCAAAACATAATGTAAAATATCATTTCTATAAACTTGATTTTGTACCTACAAAGGAGCAAAAACTGTGTTCGACGTGTGTTGGCACTTTGAATTTTTATTAAATAAAGTATTTAACCGTACACATGACCGATCGTGGCAGAGTCAGTTCTTCCAATTAATATCCACTTTGCTCGTCCACATAACATTGAGATAAATCAAATTGTTATATAGCAATCAAAATATCATTAGATAAATTGCTTTAAACGTATCTTCAAGACCATTTTTACTTTTCTACTTACGGATTGTTTCATCGACAAATAAGCAAAAAGATTAATTGCAGCCCTTCATCTTAATCTTTCAGAAAGTATAAAGATTATTACAGCACAAGTAGTATTATGTCTATATATTTTATTATTTTCAATTCAATTTACCAAACAACCATTGAAAAATATTATTCAATATTCCCTGGTATGAAATCAATTTGAATAAAATGTCTATGGCACAGTATGTTCAATAATACTTCTATGGTTGTAACGATGATTAATTTGGTATATAGTTTATATCAGGTTTATATATCATATAATCATAAATCATATAAAACTAGCTTTCCGCCCATGGTTTCACCCGCGCCCCCTTCTTTGCCCCCTTAGGAATGGTATTTAAAAATACTTTCCTATAAGCTTTAAAAGGAAAAAACATAAGTACCCCTTTTTGTCCCGTTAAGGGTAGATTTTCGGGAAACTCAAAAATATGTGTTTCTTTATTTTCTATCCGAAGTATTAATTATACAGAGTTTCAAGTTAATCGGACAGCGCGTTGGGTTTCAACCATACAAAATTTAACACCCCTAAACCAGCTTTTAGGGATAGTCTTCATAACTGAGTCTTCAAAAATGAGATTCTTTAGGTTAGTAATCTTGCTATGTTTCAAATTTATAAATCCAAGGAATAAGATTTTTCATAGAAACAAAATCCCCCCTTTTCACCCCCTTAAAGGTTGAATTTCCAAAAAAATCCCTTCTTAGAGGATGCTTACGTTATAAAAAATGTCGACTTAAAAGTAAATGATAAGTGATTACGATAAAAAATAAAGGGATATCAACGGAATATAGTGACTATCCGCATGAATTTTGCTTAGAGACGGCTGGCTGATCGAAGCTGTCACGCACGAGTTAGCTTTGAGACGAATGAATTTTCTTCTGGGCGATTTCGAATGAACCGATCGAGTGTAACCGGATTGCGCCCGATCAGCAATAATAACTGGTGACGACAATGTCTATAGCATTGAGCGATACACGCGCTGATTCGAAGGAAATTAAAATACGTTTTATTGATAACTGGCTGCTGCTCTGCGGTTTAACCCCGTTGCCGAGAAATCGAACGTTTTCCCGGGATTCCTGTGAGCCAACGGGTATTTTATTAATAACAATAGGTATCAAAAGGTTAACAAGTAGGCAAAAGATTCACTTGATAGTAACTGGTCACCACCGTCTATGGATATTAGCAACACTTTGTAACAATGTGCTGATGACCCTGAAGCGCTCTTTTTACCCCCCTTTTTGGATGCGGCAGTACCTACTGTAAAGGGATGCTCAATGCTCATCCCACTTCTTAAGGCGAGGTTCTCCGACGAGCTGTAGGTATTTTACGCTACCTCGTACCCCGCCATTTGAGCGCGCTACGTATTCATCTACGCACGATGCAGCTATTCGCGCCAAAATTCACCGCGGCGCACCATTTGAAATTCCATTATGGCGTCCGATTTTATTTTGCCACAGTACAGAAAATAAAGCAGTAGATACTTACGTATTTAGATAATAATTAAGGTTCTAATTATCGATTTGGTTTTATTGCAATACTAATATAATATTGTGAATGGAAAGACTGTAGGAATATTTGTTTATTTTATTTGTTGAAGCGATGTAGCTTGATTAGCCGTTCTTCATCAATCAACAAAGTTAAGTAATTACCGGTGTGGACGGTATCCAGAGTTCCAGACGGGTGACCGCCTAGTGGGCCTTTTTTTACAATCTTTTTACTAACTTGCAATGTATGTTTGTATGTATGTATCTTCATACAAATCAAATCAAATCTTGCAAGTCGAATTTCACCTACTTCCAGTGGTCGGATTGACTTGATATTTGGTATATTAGAAGACAATGCATGTACAATCAACAAAATGTACAGTCACCAAAAAAAGCTTGAATTAAAAATATTTTTTTAACTAAAACTTATATTTTTGTTCCTCGAACATAGTTCCTGAAATAAGCCGGCACTGCTAACTTCACACAAAGTGAGCGGGACCATACGCTATAGTGAACAGGTACAGGTACAGAAATATTGAAAATTAAATTTGAACCTTGTGATAAAACGACGCAAACCCATCGATTTGGGACTCGTTTGATTCTTCGGATCTTGACTACTCTGATCTGATGATTAAGTTAGTCGACTTAAGATTGATTGAGTATATAAAAAAACGTATATTTTACCTACTTACTCTGCTAAAAAGAACCTAATAAGTCGGTATATAGGCGGACGAGTCGGAGTAAATCGGTTTCGCGCGGACGGGTTATTCATATCACTAAAACGTTTGTGTAACGTCACAGTAGGTGGTAAAAAAGTTACACGCTTGGTTTCCATACAGATTGAGCGACAGGCGGTATGTATTTAGATATTAATGTCTGTGGTTATACCAATGATAAATGTAATTGTTGGATTTGGGAACAAAACAATGTAATATGATAGCAATAGCATAGCAATGTTATGAGTATTTAAAATATTTAAAAAACCTATGTAAAATATTTTTGAAATACTTTAAATTAAATAAATTAAAATGTTCCTGTGACAAACAATATCTACATTATGAACTTTTTCTGATTTCGCCTGGTGGTCTTGCTCTTTTCATTGGCTGGATGAATTTTCAAACCCTTTCACATCATCATATCAGCCTAACGATGTCCACTGCTGAACATAGGCCTTCCCCATTAACTTCCACCTGGAACGGTTTTGGGCCGCTTGCAGTGACACCCAGCGACTCTGATCAGCTCGTCGGTCCACCTGGTGGGAGGTCGTCCCGCTCGGCGCTTTCCACTACGTGGTCGCCACTTAAGAACCTTCCTTCCCCATCGGTTATCTATTCTTCGAGCGATGTGGCCTGCCCATTGCCACTACAGCTTGCTAACTCCACGAGCTATATTGGTAATTTTTGTCCTCGTTTCGGACTCTGTCACGTAGAGAAATTCCGAGCATAGCTCGTTCCATAGCTCGCTGAGAGACTCTGAGATTATTTATGCGGCCAGCAGTAAAAGACCACGTGTCTGTTTCGTGTGTCATAACTGGTAACAAGCACTGATTGAAGACCTTTGTCTTCAGACTCTGAGGTATTCTGGACGTGAAGATATGCCGTAGCTTCCCGAACGCTGCCAAGCCGAGTTGGATTCTTCGATTGACCTCTTTATCGAAGTTGGACCTTCCTAGTTAGACAATTTGTCCTAGGTAAACATACTCGTCTACAACTTCGAGAATAGTGTTCCCAACAATCACAGGTATTGGCGGAATATGAACATTAGACATAATATTTATCTTGTCCATATTCAGCTGCCCCCACCTGGATTTCGTACTTTACAATATTATGATATGCGTAAACTTTTTAAAAAACGCTGCGTGTCCGGTCAAATTGCATTCATGCATAACGTGACCTGATATTTTTTTTCGTTGAGCGGGAAGCCTGCTGAATTATTTTAAAAAAGTGATTTTACTAGATTATTTTGGAAAATTAAGAACTATTTCTTCATTTTCACGCTATAAGTACTTATTTATTATACGTTAGCCGTAGTGACATGATTTCTGAATTCTGACGTCTAAGCGGTTGTATGCAGAAAAAATGAGTTTCAAAATAACGGGTCAATTCGGGTCTAGTTTTAAAGTAAAGTACGAACGGACCTCATTATTTCTTTACATGATTTGTTAGTTTGAAATTACTTTCAATCTTTCAATGCTGCGTTTGGTCTTAGTAAATATTTTATTAATTAGTGGAAAATCTTCTTCGAACCGAACCTATCTAGGCACTAGCTATTGAAAATAACCTAAACCGAAGTTTTTGAAAACGAGACATTTTTCCCTCACCGGGGCCTGAAAGCGGGACTGTCATAGCTGTCGTAACCATACAGTATGGTTACGTAAGTAATACAAAACATATTAGCTAAGTTCAGCAGTGGACATCCATGGGCTGATATGATGATTAGCTAAGTTACAAAACTTTAGTGACATGACTTCTAACGTCCGTGTGATGTTTCGAATTTGTCGGCAGAACAAATCAGTTTCAAAATATCGGGTCTAGTTTTCAAGTAGGAATGGTGCTCATTACAATATTTGTTAATGTTGGTAATCAAAAAGGGTTTCAGTACCTACTGCCACACTTGCTGCGATCTGTCTCTTATATATATTTTATTCATAACAGAAAAAAAAACTCATTCGACGCTTACCGCAAATTAGGTTATCGTTTGTTGTTTGCGAAAGCGGGACATTTTTGCTCTCACTGGTGACAGTGGGGCAGACAACCTGAAAGCGGGATAGTCCCGCCTAGGGATTGCAATCCGGATACTTCGATATTATAAATCCGAATATTGATAATAAAATCCGGTTTTTTCGAATTTTAGTCATAATTTAACTAAAAATTTTCATTTAATATCTAGTAGATGTAGGACAGTATTACTCTGAAATCTATACACCGCTCGGCTCACAAGCGGCTAGCTGCTACCGCTCGTCCATCTAGCTAATAGCTCGGTCTAAGTCGGCCAGTGAGTGTTAGATGGAGGCGATGCGCCCGCGGCGCGAAAAAACAACTCTTTGCACAACATAATATCACAGTCTATTAAACCATACAGTCGTTCGACGAAGCCGTCTAGACAGGGCAATCGTGCGGGGTGTGAGAGGCGAGACGCGGGAAAGCCGTTACCGACCTGCGAACAAAACGATGTCAGTAGCTCGGTAAACAGCATTCAGGGCTAACGCGTGTTTGTGTCTGTAATTATTTTATATTAATTTTTTTATTTAAAATGGTGCAAACGACGTGTGCTGTGAGAGACTGCAAGTCTTCATCCTATTTAAATAAAGATCTGCGGTTTCATCAGCTTCCACACACAGAAGAAAGGTAAATAAATCATGGTTTGTTATCGTAGAGTGCATACAATAATAATTTTATATTTGTCATGTCGTGTCTTGTTAATAACGCCAACAAAATGGCCGAATGGCGGACGGTAAAAAATAACATTGGTAAATATAAAGAAATCAATCAGATGTATCTTTTTGTATATGCGAGGATATCCCAACTTCATGTATTTTACTTTGGGCAGAACTAAGATTTGTGAATTAAAATAAAATATATATATCAATAAAAAGAAAGGTACAGAAAATAGAACGATTTCATAAAAGAGCTCATAAAAGATGGAAGAAATTCGGTAACCGTAATGACTACGATGATTTCTCATCGCTTCGCAGACGGTACCACAAAATTCACAGAGCTTGTTTTAACAAACTTACACATTCAACTCAATACATTATAAGTAAAAATCCAAAAAAGTTCTGGAGCTATGTTAAATCGAAAAAAAGCGATAGCAATTATCCCAATAGAATGACGCTTGATGATAAACAGTTCGATACAGGTCCTGATATTGTTAATGGGTTTAATAACTTCTTCCACAAAATGTTTGCTGATAAATCTGACATTTACAATCTTACACAGGTACCACCACGTGGGGATTTCAATGATAATAACACTGTAAATAACTGTTTAATCTTTCCCGATACAGTGCTAACTTTGCTTAAAAAACTTGATAAGAACAAAGGTCCTGGCCCTGACAATATTCCACCATCTTACATAATAAATTGCGCTAAATCGCTAGCTTGCCCTCTTACCATTATATTTAATAAATCCGTCACTGAGGGAACGTTCCCTTATATCTGGAAAAGAGCCCGTATAGTTCCAATACATAAAAAGGGGTCATCTAGCAAAATTGAAAATTACCGACCGATTTCCATTCTATGTATATTTAGCAAAGTGTTTGAGAAAATAGTATATAATATAATCTATCCTATCTTATCACAAAGCATACCTATAGAACAGCATGGCTTTTATAAGGGTAGGTCTACAACTACTAATCTGGTTTTGTTTTCAAACTTTATTCGTACCAAAATGGAAGATGGCGCTCAGGTTGACGTGGTCTACACTGATTTCGAAAAAGCTTTCGATCGTGTGGACCACGTCATCCTACTGTCAAAACTGCAATCGCTGGGTATTCATGGCGATCTGCTTCGATGGGTAGAATCCTACTTATCAAACAGGTCGCAAGCGGTGGTTATTGGTGGCTATAGATCTAACTATGTGAGTATACCATCTGGTGTGCCTCAAGGCTCACATCTGGGGCCACTTTTCTACAACGCGTTCCTTTACGATGTGTATAGCTGCTTGCTGCATTCAAGATTTTTGATGTATGCCGATGACACCAAAATTTATTTCGATTTTAAAGTCGCTGCCGATGCCAGTAAACTTCATGAAGATTTAAATCGCTTAGCAGTGTACTACGAACGGAATAAAATTACAGTGAACATAAAAAAATGTCAAGTCATATCATTTACACGTCGACGATCACCTATTATTTATCCATACAGCATTGACAACGTACCTATTGACAGAGTTAATTTAGTTCGCGATCTTGGCATCTATTTTGATGAGAAGTTACAACTCGATCAACACATTGATATAATTTTGAATAAGGCTTATAAGTTATTAGGTTTTATTACACGAAACTGTTCAACCTTCACCAACGCCCAATGTATTAAGGCAATTTATTTTGCATATGTTCGTAGTACACTGGAGTACGGAAGCATTATCTGGACACCCAACTATCACACCTATCAACACCGCATAGAAGGCATTCAAAAGCGTTTCATGAATTTCCTTAATTATAGGACACGTAAAGCTGTTTCTTCGTACAAAGAGGGCTGCCACAAACATAACGTTCTACCTCTAGACAAAAGACGCGTATTACTAGATATGTCCTTCTTATATGACATAATTAATTCACGTATAGACTGCTCAAATCTCGTGGGCCTCATAGGTCTCAGTATACCACAGCATCGTACACGTCATACTGCCTCTAAACTGTTCAATGTGCCATCCCATCGCACTAATTACGGTAAGAATGAACCAATCACGCGTTTAGCTCGCACATATAATGACTCATTTAACCAACTTGACCCTTTTATTTTATCAAGATCAAAGTTTCGGATAGACCTTATCAATCAACTATTTAGTTCGACGTAGGATTACAATTTAAATCATGATAGTCGTGTTGATACTGGAGGTTTCGTTCATACCTATCACACTTTCACTCCGGACAATTCGGGACAATATGTCAAGAACATAGACAGATATGTATGCGCTTTGGGGTTTGGAAGTCAATTTTCTCTCTTTTCTTTTTCCGAGATATTGCACGATTCATAATGGTATATATAATAAAAAGACTGATTGCATATGCACATATTGTAATTAAATTTCATTTTTGAAAAAAATCCACTCACTTTTTGTAATGGCAGTTGTGTGTTTGTTCTATATTTTTCTGCATTTAATTATCAATGTTGTTTTTATTTGCATTTATGAAGTATTTTGTAAGGCAAAGGGTTTTTTTTTTTTTATTAGTGTAATTGACAAATTAACGTACTTTGTAGTAGGTGTTATTGTTAGCATAAAATTTGTATTGTAAGCTTGCAATGTTATTATATTATTAGCATAAGATGAAACGAGTAACAATTTTGTACTGTTTTTATCAGCAACCGTTTCTTTTTGTTCAATCTGTGGAAATCTTTAATTGGCTTCACAAAATGTCACAGTTAAATTCGATTTTTCTTCTTTGTAATAAGCTGTAAATTTCCCTAATAAATAAATAAATAAATAAATAGTTACTGGTTCGATTACTCTCAAAATTGATATTTGAGAGATCTTGGGTTCACAAAACATGAAACTTTTGTGTTGAAAAAGTGTTCGCCATTTTGAACTTTTTA
This sequence comes from Achlya flavicornis, assembly GCA_947623365.1. NCBI lineage: Eukaryota > Metazoa > Arthropoda > Insecta > Lepidoptera > Drepanidae > Achlya > Achlya flavicornis. The sequence goes on from OX392467.1 coordinate 8,888,019, forward strand.
GATACTGGTTCGATCGTATGATATGTAAGATACCTTGGGATCACAAAACAAGAATCTTTAAACAAAAATAAATAAACCGCCATATTTAACTATTTGGTTACTGGTCCGATTGCTCTCAAAATTAATATTTGAGACACCTTGGGATCACAAAATATGAAACATTTGCCAAACTTCAAGGAAGTGTCCATCGGACAAGTAACTAAAAAGTTCAACATGGCGGACACTTTTTCAAAATTTTGATAAAAGATTCTTGTTTTGTGACCCCAAGGTCTCTCAGATATCGATTTTGAGTGCAATCGGACCATTAACTAAAAAGTTCAAAATGGCGGACACTTTTTCAAAATTTTGAGAAAAGATTCTTGTTTTGTGACCCCAAAGTCTCTCAGATATCGATTTTGAGAGCAATCGGACAAGTAACTAAATATTATCTCAAAAGTTCAACATGGCGGAAACTTTTTCAAAATTTTGAGAAAAGATTCTTGTTTTGTGACCCCACGGTCTCTCATATATCGATTTTGAGAGCAATCGGACCATTATCTAAAAAGTTCAACATGGCGGACACTTTTTCAAAATTTTGATAAAAGATTCTTGTTTTGTGACCCCATGGTCGCAGATATCGATTTTGAGCGCAATCGGACCATTATCTAAAAAGTTCAAAATGGCGGACACTTTTTCAAAATTTTGAGAAAAGATTCTTGTTTTGTGACCCCCAGGACTCTCATATATCGATTTTGAGAGCAATCGGACCATTATCTAAAAAGACCAACATGGCGGACACTTTTTCAAAATTTTGAGAAAAGATTCTTGTTTTGTGACCCCAAGGTCTCTCAGATATCGATTTTGAGAGCAATCGGACCATTATCTAAAAAGTTCAACATGGCGGACACTTTTTCAAAATTTTGATAATAGATTCTTGTTTTGTGACCCCAAGGTCTCTCAGATATCGATTTTGAGCGCAATCGGACCATTATCTAAAAAGTTCAAAATGGCGGACACTTTTTCAAAATTTTGAGAAAAGATTCTTGTTTTGTGACCCCCAGGACTCTCATATATCGATTTTGAGAGCAATCGGACCATTATCTAAAAAGACCAACATGGCGGACACTTTTTCAAAATTTTTAGAAAAGATTCTTGTTTTGTGACCCCAAGGTCTCTCAGATATCAATTTTGAGAGCAATCGAACCAGTAACTAAAAAGTTCAACATGGCGGATACTTTTTCAAAATTTTGAGAAAAGATTCTTGTTTTGCGACCCCCAGGACTCTCAAATATCGATTTTGACAGCAATCGGACCATTATCTAAAAAGTTCAACATTGCGGACACTTTTTCAAAATTTTGATAAAAGATTCTTGTTTTGTGACCCCAAGGTCTCTCAGATATCGATTTTGAGCGCAATCGGACCATAATCTAAAAAGTTCAAAATGGCGGACACTTTTTCAAAATTTTGAGAAAAGATTCTTGTTTTGTGACCCCAAGGTCTCTCAGATATCGATTTTGAGAGCAATCGGACAAGTAACTAAAAAGTTCAAAATGGCGGATACTTTTTCAAAATTTTGAGAAAAGATTCTTGTTTTGTGACCCCCAGGACTCTCAAATATCGATTTTGACAGCAATGGGACCATTATCTAAAAAGTTCAAAATGGCGGACACTTTTTAAAAAATTTGAGTAAAGATTCTTGTTTTGTGACCCCAAGGTCTCTCAGATATCGATTTTGAGAGCAATCGGACAAGTAACTAAAAAGTTCAACATGGCGGACACTTTTTAAAAATTTTGATAATAGATTCTTGTTTTGTGACCCCAAGGTCTCTCAGATATCGATTTTGAGCGCAATCGGACCATTATCTAAAAAGTTCAACATGGCGGACACTTTTTCAAAATTTTGATAAAAGATTCTTGTTTTGTGACCCCAAGGTCTCTCAGATATCGATTTTGAGCGCAATCGGACCATTATCTAAAAAGTTCAAAATGGCGGACACTTTTTCAAAATTTTGAGTAAAGATTCTTGTTTTGTGACCCCAAGGTCTCTCAGATATCGATTTTGAGAGCAATCGGACAAGTAACTAAAAAGTTCAACATGGCGGACACTTTTTAAAAATTTTGATAATAGATTCTTGTTTTGTGACCCCAAGGTCTCTCAGATATCGATTTTGAGCGCAATCGGACCATTATCTAAAAAGTTCAACATGGCGGACACTTTTTCAAAATTTTGATAAAAGATTCTTGTTTTGTGACCCCAAGGTCTCTCAGATATCGATTTTGAGCGCAATCGGACCATTATCTAAAAAGTTCAAAATGGCGGACACTTTTTCAAAATTTTGAGTAAAGATTCTTGTTTTGTGACCCCAAGGTCTCTCAGATATCGATTTTGAGAGCAATCGGACAAGTAACTAAAAAGTTCAAAATGGCGGATACTTTTTCAAAATTTTGAGAAAAGATTCTTGTTTTGTGACCCCCAGGACTCTCAAATATCGATTTTGACAGCTGTACGGGCAACCGTACATGGTTATTTATTTTCATATAGATAATTTATGTATGCCGCAAACTGCCAAGCTTGCATTTTTGTACCGAATGGTGAAACTATTATATAAAAGCAATAAATAAATTAGTGTCGCTACAGCACTCGCACGAGGTGGTTTTATTTATCACTCCCGGGAGCCGCCTCCCATCATCATCATCATGTAGCACAACATCATCAGTGTGAGGCCATCAGCCCATACTGAATTCATATCACCACAATGTAGGGTTTACGCCCCTACATATTGGTCCTTCGAGCATACGGGACCTCGCGTTCACATAAGTCCAACAGGACCTACCGCGTCTGAACAGTTCGGTCGCGATAAGTGTCGTCGAGCGAGGTGTCGTGAACTAAGTTCTTTGTGTAGCAGTGACTAGTGAAATAGTAGACTTTAACAGGGAGCACACAGCTCTCACAAAGTCTGCACACAACAGGGAGCACACAGCTCTCACAAAGTCAGCACACAACAGGGAGCACACAGCTCTCACAAAATCTGCACACAACAGGGAGCACACAGCTCTCAGTCCACCACAGCAGCGGGAGCACACAGCTCTCATCTTGAGGTATCACCGAGGCGGCCCTACATATTGGTAGCAGCTTCCTACCAATCAAGTGGTTTTCACGGAAGTTCTCAAGCAAACATAATCGCGGCGTCAGGCTCACCAAGAACAGCATCATCATGGTGGTAACAAGCTCGCTATCTACAATCATGACTACAGGATATCAGCAGGCTCACCAATAACAATATCGTAATGGGGGCACTCATCAACATCGTGCATCGTAGCAAGTACCGCATCCACGATTAAAAGCAACTTCACTTCTGTGGCCAGGAGATTTATCAGAAAAAGAACTCCAGCAATGGCCAGGTATCGTAAGAGCAAGCTATCAATTTGGCAGAACCAATATGGCATCAGAATGCAACAAAGAGATGGAACATTATAGCAAAGGAATGTAACAAGTTTATCAAAATGGTGGAACCAGTTAAGGAAGCAAGAGTGTATCAATTTGATTGACCAGAAGACGTTATCAGCAATCAGAAATATATCATTTGTGGACTTAGAAGTGCAGTTATAGTGTTACGGTGTACATACATGGTTTTACATAATTTATCATTCATTATTTTATCATTTTATAGTTTCTTTACAACAAACATACAGAAAGAGCATTTTTACATTTTATACGTGTTAAAAAAATAGCAAACATACAGTTAAGCTTTCAAGTGAATATTGTATTTCATTCAGCAGGTTTCTTGTTTCATGACGCAATACATACCGACGGACTATGGACAGTTACCTACTGACATCAGCACATTCGTTTATGTTCATTTTATTTGTTTACATTGTTCTTATCAATTTTATAGTTTCACTATTATATTATCACCAACTCATATATTTTAGAATGTTAATCATTATACAAGATGCACGAGCAAGTGTATTAGACAATGTGTATTTTAATCTCATACAATTTTACTGTTTATCATTTTATATATTGTTTGTTTTCTTTTTGGTCGGCAATATGTACGGGCAACCGTACATGGTTATTTATTTTCATATAGATAATTTATGTATGCCGCAAACTGCCAAGCTTGCATTTTTGTACCGAATGGTGAAACTATTATATAAAAGCAATAAATAAATTAGTGTCGCTACAGCACTCGCACGAGGTGGTTTTATTTATCACTCCCGGGAGCCGCCTCCCATCATCATCATCATGTAGCACAACATCATCAGTGTGAGGCCATCAGCCCATACTGAATTCATATCACCACAATGTAGGGTTTACGCCCCTACATATGGGACCATTATCTAAAAAGTTCAAAATGGCGGACACTTTTTAAAAAATTTGAGTAAAGATTCTTGTTTTGTGACCCCAAGGTCTCTCAGATATCGATTTTGAGAGCAATCGGACAGGTAACTAAAAAGTTCAACATGGCGGACACTTTTTCAAAATTTTGATAATAGATTCTTGTTTTGTGACCCCAAGGTCTCTCAGATATCGATTTTGAGCGCAATCGGACCATTATCTAAAAAGTTCAACATGGCGGACACTTTTTCAAAATTTTGATAAAAGATTCTTGTTTTGTGACCCCAAGGTCTCTCAGATATCGATTTTGAGCGCAATCCGACCATTATCTAAAAAGTTCAAAATGGCGGACACTTTTTCAAAATGTTGAGTAAAGATTCTTGTTTTGTGACCCCAAGGTCTCTCAGATATCGATTTTGAGAGCAATCGGACAAGTAACTAAAAAGTTCAACATGGCGGACACTTTTTCAAAATTTTGATAATAGATTCTTGTTTTGTGACCCCAAGGTCTCTCAGATATCGATTTTGAGCGCAATCGGACCATTATCTAAAAAGTTCAACATGGCGGACACTTTTTCAAAATTTTGATAAAAGATTCTTGTTTTGTGACCCCAAGGTCTCTCAGATATCGATTTTGAGCGCAATCGGACCATTATCTAAAAAGTTCAAAATGGCGGACACTTTTTCAAAATTTTGAGTAAAGATTCTTGTTTTGTGACCCCAAGGTCTCTCAGATATCGATTTTGAGAGCAATCGGACAAGTAACTAAAAAGTTCAACATGGCGGACACTTTTTCAAAATTTTGAGAAAAGATTCTTGTTTTGTGAACCCCAGGACTCTCAAATATCGATTTTGACAGCAATCGGACCATTTTCTAAAAAGTTCAACATGGCGGACACTTTTTAAAAATTTTGAGAAAAGATTCTTGTTTTGTGACCCCACGGTCTCTAAGATATCGATTTTGAGAGCAATCGGACCATTATCTTTAAAGTTCAATATGGCGGACACTTTTTCAAAATTTTGAGAAAAGATTCTTGTTTTGTGACCCCCATGACTCTCAAATATCGATTTTGACAGCAATCAGACCATTATCTAAAAAGTTCAACATGGCGGACACTATTTCAAAATTTCACAAATTCAAAATTGAAAAGAAAATGTATCCGCCATCTTGGAGCGGCGGGCGGCCATATTTAAACAAACAAAACAAACTTCCGCTTTATAACTCATTAATCAAGCATATTAAAGATGAAATTGTTGTGCCGCTCACCTATCTCTTTAACCAAAGCCTGGCCAATGGAATTTTTCCCCATGTTTGGAAATTAGCTTGTGTTAGTCCAATACATAAGGGTGGTCCCAAAAATGTTATTGAAAATTATAGACCCATTTCACTTCTCGGGGCTTTTTCCAAATTACTAGAAAAGCTTGTTAATAAAAGACTAACAAATTTTTTGGAGTCACAGAACATACTGTCTTCAAGACAATTTGGATTTCGAAAGGGAAAGAGTACTGAAGACGCGGTGTCACTCTTGACTACTGCGGTGTCATCAAGACTTGATAGCAATCAGAGGTGTGTCGGAGTATTTTTGGATTTGGCCAAAGCATTTGACACGGTTTCCGTTCCCATACTGTTAAATAAATTGAATAACATGGGTATTAGAGGCGTTGCCTCTGATTGGTTTAAGAGTTACCTTACGGGGCGGAGACAGTGTGTAAGGATTGGTCAGGTGCTAAGTAGCTCACAGAATATAAGCTTTGGGGTACCGCAGGGAAGCATACTGGGGCCAACGTTATTTACATTGTACATAAACGATATCCATGACTTGCAAATCGAAAATGCAGAAATTATATGTTATGCCGATGATACCACTATTATCTTTCATGGATCGACGTGGGCGGAGGCCTTGTCCAATGCTGAGCTGGGTATGAATAACGTTTCTAGCTGGTTGCAGAAGAACCTCTTAACATTAAACACCAGAAAGACTGTTTACGTATGTTTCCACAAAACGGCTGCCTCAGCACCAAACCAACCAACTGTCATTAAAATTCACCAAACCTGCTTGAAAAACCCGTGTCATTGCGAGCCGCTAAATAAAACAAACGCTGTCAAATACCTCGGTGTCATAATAGACGAAAATCTAACATTTAAAAATCATATTAGCGCATTGTCGTCTCGGGTAAGGAGAACTATTGGCATTATTAAAAATCTACGAGATGTTGCATGTTTGGAGACGTTAAAATCCGTTTATTTTGCATTATGCCAATCCCTGATAACGTACTGTATTACTTGCTGGGGCAGTGCAGCAAAAACTTTCCTTATCCAAGTTGAAAGAGCGCAACGCTCAGTCCTAAAAGTGATGCTTCATAAACCTTTTAGGTACCCAACTACAGAAGTTTACAGGGACAGCGGTGTATTAAGTGTAAGGCAGTTATTCATATTAAAGACATCACTTTCTGTACATAAATCTGTCCTATCCTCTGTCGAATTTGAGACGATGGCCAAACGAAGAGTTTTCCGTTTGCCAACTCCATCCGTGAACACTGCATTCGCACAACGATTTGGACAGTTTATTCGTGTGCATGTGTACAATTGTGTGGTTAAGCATTGCCTAATAAAGGATAAATCGGTTAACGAGTCAAAAAAGATAATTCGAAATTGGTTATTGACCTTAACCTATGACAGCACTGAAAACATATTAAATACTAATTCCTAAATTTTTAATTCCTTATCCATATATAAGTACATATTTATATTTATTCCTATGTATGCACGTAGTATATTTTATTCTGATTTTTGTATACTCATAACTATATATATTTCTAAATGACTATAATATACATATATATAATATATATAAAAATATACATATATGTACGTTATTTATGCATAGGTACTCCCAATCTATAATTATTAAGAAAATTTACTCCATAATCTTGTATAATTTTAAAGAAAAATATTTTGTAACTAGAATCATAGTTTAATAGACTAAAATGTCAGTCTACAAATAGTTAATCGTAAATAGGTCTTCACGATACAGGCATGATGCCTAGTGTGAAGGCCATAGATATAACGATTTTTTTTTTTTTTAAGATACTCCCAGCGCTTTGCATGTCGTTAAGAGCAACATAGGTAGTTTTGTTAGTTTTATTATGTGAACTGCTGAAAATAAATGATTTTGAATTTTTGAATTGAATTTTTTTTTTTAATAATATTAGTATAATATGGGATTTTAGGAAATTATATGTAATATACGGAGTTTAGATAATTTAGATAATACTTTTGAAATGGAATAGTCATACTGTCACAATTCTATACTGTGGCACTTTTTGTAGTATGGTCATGTTGCTAGACCAAATAAAATATTCTGTTTCGTGCAAAATCTAAAACTACTAAAATGTCGTGCTAAAATTGTACGCATATGCTAAACACGTAAAACTAAATATTGCACAGAGTTTTCAGATTTTATATGCCATGTTTTGAAATCTAAGAATAAAATATAACTGATTGTGCAATTCTTTGTATAATACTAAGCAATACTGGGCAATAAGGCAGAAGCTCTAAACATTTGGGTCTTTTAATACAAGGTAATTAATTTTCATTTTTTTTTGTTCATTTAGATACTGGAGGTTGTCGTTATTGAATGTTCTTTTTTCGATTTATCGGTGTATTGTTGAGTTTTTAGTTTTTTAGACATTCTATCACCGCCTAAAAAGAGACAACGGACAGCTTTGTCTGCGTCTGAAAAATTCATGATAATGAATGCCTACCATGCACGTGTACAAGAATAAGCCTATACATATATATCAGTTTATAATAAGAGTTTACTGATTCCGATTATTCATCACCTTCACGAATCAGAGAGTAATTTATTTTTTTAGATTTTTGTAATGAAGCCATATTTTATGTTCGATAACAATTGAAATTTAATAAGTTATCAAATGAAGACAAATGAACAACTTGATACTAAAAATTTTAATATTTTATTTTCATTATGAATAATATTATAAATACGACTGTCTAGGCAAATGTTGACTATCCCTGAGTCGTCACTCAGGGGGTGGAGTATATCTAGAAAAAACTGGCATACGTCCGACCTCCAACACGTTCCGCTCGGGACTGAGGGACACGGCGAGGGAGTTGTAGCGCGAATAGCGTTTGAAAAAACCTTATTTTTGGATTTAGGAGGATGGAATTTTACATAATTCAAAATATGAGGGCCGTCATATAATGCATTTTTCATGTACTTTTTTATGGTATAAGTTTCATTACCCAAAAACTTATATAATTCAAATGAAATGAGAACCATTAGACCATTTAGACCTGTCTTTGCGATTTAATTCGATGCAGCAAAGTGCTCGTAATCGTGTATCGAAAGGCCGAAATAGGAAGCTTATATAGTCTAAAATAACATATATTTTTTTCAAAATTTTAATCACTGCTATTTACTAATGAAATGAGAACCAATACTCCGGTTTTGGGAGAACCCCGCCTTAATGGTCTGCAATTAGTAATATCTACACAACATTACCCAGCGGCATTTTATAAAATAATTGAAATTAAAAAACTCTTACCTTCTTACTACTCACAAAGTTGTTTAGAGTTTCAGATAAGAAAATTATACAACTCCAAGTTGTGGATATAGTATTTTACGATCTAACGTTCTGAATATTCCAAATCCTATTATGCGGGTGTAATTATGAAAATTGCTGGTTTTTCCAGCTGAGTGTAGGTATCTTATCAGATAATTGTTATTTCAATGTATGTCAATAACTTGATAACAAGAAAATTGCTTATTTTTCCTGTCATTGTTTTTTTCTGCTGCTTTATTATTTTTACTACACAGATTTATGACCCTATGATCATTAGTTCAAGTGGTCTAAAAGGTGGTCAAATTTCGTGCGTAATTCATACCATAAGTTCTAAAAAACAACCTTCTTTACAATGCCATCTTGCACTCCTCCGTGCGCGCTATATGCTTGATATAAATAAATCAGCACAAATTGGAAATAATCAAGCTGCCAGGGTAGTATGGTTGTTAACCTTTGTTATCGCTTAATTGTTAAAGGGAAACTTCGATAATTATTTTACAATCCAACTTTGGGAAATCGTTATGTTCTGGAAATTACGAACGGGGCTCTTGTAAACAGCTTTATCTCAGAGTAGATAAATACTGGCTTTATCTATGTTTTACCTCGACGTTGTAAAATACGCATAATATAATATATAATATGCAATTGTCACTGTGTTTTGTAAATAGAATGTAAATAAGTGTACCTAGAGCACGTCGTATCATAAACACCTCTATTTAAATATGCATAAAAACATGTTATTGTTTTGTTATAATAAATAACAAAAATAAAAAACGCGAAATGCCATTGATGGCACGCGCAAAATATACGCACGCGCGTCTTTAATCAAGCCCATCAACCAAAATTATAATAAAAAAAATGTGGATTAATAAATAACGACTCGGTGTTTTTGCGAAATAAGAGTTTATTAGAGAAAGAGTTTTGCAAAGTAGCAACTACAGTTTTAAAAATTCCATTATAATGGCACTGAATATATTTTCGTAAAAACCTTGGGACATGATGATCATGATGAGATTTATGATATCTTTCTACAATAATAAATTAATCTATATTGAAAGGAAGAATAAAATAGTGTCGCAAATATTAGCCGCTCAAGCATTCCTAAGTTCTTTTTCATATTTCTTACTATGATAGCAAACGAGCAAACAGCCTGCTGGTAAACGGCATCGCATCGTTTTGACGTTTTGAGTCAATATGAGCATGCAAGAAACAAGGCTAATTTTAACGGCATGCAGTTCAAACCAACTGGTGGGACTTGTGGTGTGACTATCTCAAATGGTATCAAGATCATCAAAAATCAAGACATATGCAGGTCCAACTTTAAAAACTGAATTCTATGTGTGAATAAATGTTGATGGATAGTAAGCTGAAAACATAACAGTCAATATAATATCATCATCATCATATCAGCACATGGCTATCTGTCCATTGCTGAACATAGGCCTCCCCCATTTATTTCCACTTCGAACGGTTCTGGGCCGCTTTCATCCAGCGGCGCCCAGCGACTCTGACCAGGTCGTCGGTCCACCTGGTGGGATGTCGTCCCGGTCGGCGCTTTCCAGTTCGTGGTCGCCACTCGAGAACCTTTCTTCCCCATCGGTTATCGGTTCTTCGAGCGATGTGGCCTGCCCATTGCCACTTTAGCTTACTAACTCTACGAGCTATGTCCGTCGTTTTTGTTCTCCTACGAATGTCCTCCTTTCGGACCCTGCCTCGTAGAGAAATTCCGAGCATAGCTCGTTCCAAAGCTCGCTGAGTGACTCTGAGCTTATTTATGCGGCCAGCAGTAAAAGACGACGTCTCTGTCCCGTATGTCATCACTGGTAACACGCACTGATTGAAGACCTTTGTCTTCAGACTCTGATGTATTTTAATACAATATGCAGAGTTCAAATACGACCACATCCTTTTATATGGGCCATACTGACTGGATTAGTAGTATTATTGAGTCTGCAATGGGCGGATAAAAACAAAATTAATACTGTTTATTAAAGACAATGAGGTCACTATGAGTTATTTACTGATTGTTTTGTATGGTGTTGGCACCTTGGTCATGTTTGTTAACCAATTAGAATAACCTTCGATGATGATTATGCATTATTTCAGAAATCATTGTTTTAATACAGGAAATTTCGATAGCAGCTGCTTTTTTTAGAAAGTGTTTATTTTTCATATTCTGCTAATAAAATAAATGCCAAAGTTAGTTAGTATGGTTGTTTATTTCTTACTTCTTGACGCCTCAACGGCACTACTAATCATAAGTATAGACTTTTTTCTATCCCGAAAAATATAAGATCCCTCGGGAACGCAGGTGAAACCGCGAGGCTATAACTAGTAATAATATTTAAAAGGTATCTGACGATTAATAGATAGATGAAGAAGCGGTAGCTTCTTCATCTTCGTATGACATGGTGTTCAAGAAATAAATGTATTCTATTCTTACTGATATCAACTGTCAAAGGTACAAAACCACTAGTGACTGCTAAGTAGATGCAAGACACGTCCTGCGACGTTTGGCATTGTAAAATGTTATGCTATGTATGCGCGAATGTTACACAACAACACAGCCTGTAAACAAAGCGCAGAGGCTCCTTCAATACATGGAGATTAGCTTCGGGAAATAATTGCTTTTTGCCTTACATGTTACGTGAGCGACCCACATTGTGGCAGGGAAAACACCAATGAATTTCAGCTGTTAAGTACTTTCTCAATTAATATGATAGAGTCTTTAGCTAAATTAATGTAAACATCATAATAATAAAAAAAATACTGCTTTCAAATGCAAAATTAATCGTAACATTTGCATTTAAAAGCTGTATCTAAATTTTATAATATTTTTTGAAGATATGTATTTATGCGTAACATTTCAGGATAAAAAAATATATTTCACGGTCAATTCAGTATCAGACAAAAAAATAAGGCCAGAATGTTGAAGGTCGATTTCGTTCTTTAAATAATTCATTCTGTTAATCTAAATGTGTTTAAACATGCAAGCGTGAAGTACGGACTTAAATAATTTTAGTAATATTCTCGGCCTCTCTTGTTTGATCTATCTACCTACTAGTCTACATTACTAATGGTAAAAGGCGCCAAACCAATCATTTGGAGATTATCTCTGTTGATAATATTAATATTGAATACCATCATACATTTATCAATTACGGATTCCGGATCGATGAGTGGAAGAATGAAAATATAGTATAGTACAATAACATTGAAACAGAAAAAACATATGTCTAAAATATGAATGCTTATGGTACTTATAGTTATTAGCGACATGAAGGCTGAATTTAAGCCATGACGAAGTACGCAAAGACAATGAAGAAGCAAAACCAAGCGTCAATAATGAAATCGTATTTATAAAATGAAACATGTTGATTTCCCAACAAATTACTTTGTTTTGTGATGCATTCAAGATAACAACCACCATAATGCAAAACAGCTTCAGGGAAAAGCTCGGCTGTCGTTTTAATTCTACATAAAAAAGATGATGGCACAAATATTATATTGTTGTGAATTTCTTATCAAGAATTCCGATACGCATTGTAAACATAATCAGTAATATAAAGACTGGGGGCCTACCACAAGCTCTTAAAACAAGGTTAAAATAACCTTATTTGTCTTTTGTCCCTCTTTGACATCCGGCGTCAATACAGGACAAAAGATAAATAAGGTTATTTTAACCTTGTTTTAAGAGCTTGTGGTAGGCCCCCTGATTTCTTAAAACGTTTAACTATAATCAGCGAGTACACAGAGTGATACAGCCCTCATGTGCATAAGTAACCTTTCATTGTTCAACTTACGAAACATGCAGAATGTCGATGTGCGAAATAGAATATTGTAATTCATATTGGATTACCTCTCGGCGTTGTGGCAAGGGTGTCAAGGTGTAATGTGATGCATCAGATAAGGTCTCATGGAATAACGAGTTTCGTGAAACTAGTCTGCTTCACAATAGCGGCTTATTTTTGCAGTAGCCAGAAGAGCCAGAAGATCTACTAGGATGCTACTGATTCATGTCATGACTTCGTCAACCTTGAATTGTATCTCGGCAACGGCAACCGCACCTTCATTCTACTTAGTCAAACTCCAGATCAACTCTACATACATAAAAGGATAATAATATCATTGTAAGTTTATTACATTGTGAATGTTGTTTACCCTGCCTACAAAATTGGGCACATGTTTTAATATGAAGCCATGGGAGGTATTTTAATATTTCTTATAGTTGGAGATCTTATTGATCTTCATTTAATTCGAATGTGATTTACCCTGAAAAATACGGAATGCATTATACCTTATTTGGATTATTCTTATTATTTGCTCGGTTTAGCAGCAGTTAACGTGCTTGCTGCGACTTTTTAAGCGAGTTTTCAATAAGAGACTACAAAGAAAGTAAATAAATTTCATCAACTTATGTTTGTTAGTATTGTTATATTCACTAATAAAGGTTTCGAGCGAGCGTCTTGATTGACATGACTTTGAAGTAAATGCCCTGTTTTAAAATTACCGTAGAATCATCTCTGGTATCGAAGGATGGTTATTTGCAGATTCGATTTCTTCTCAAAGCTTGGAACGGAGCGTTCGCGTTGTGCCAAACTGTCTCGGGCGGTTGTTTAGAAAGGACCAAGGCAGTATTCGCGTCACTAAACTGAGTTTAGAAAGTTCATATATTATCTAGCTAGGGGTGTCTCACCTGCTCCACATGAGTTCTTCCAAAAGTCGCAAAACTTGCTGCATGAACACATCTCGATCAAACGTCACTACGCACAATGCCAATGTATTTTTAAACTTCACTTGTACAGTTTCGCAATCCTTCAGCCGCCGCGCATTCACACGATTGAATTAATGTCGACAGCGAAGAAAAACTTTATTCATCTTATAGTAAACAGTGGCGGAGTAAACATGTCAGTGTAACGGCTTAGATGTCGGTCGCTGGTGTACCGTTGGCAAGTAGAAAGCGAGCGCGTGTCCACTGGCTCTGGGGGGCAGCCGTCATCGTTCGTATCGGATCGGATCGGACTGGACGGCACGATACGAGAGTGCGGACGCGAGGCTGACCCTCGGCGGCGTGGTAGGCTAGGGCGTGTGGAGGCGCGACGCGACGTGCTACCGATGCGGGCGCCCTCGTGCGACTGCCGCCCGAAAATATCAACGTTGTTTGCCAAGAAACCGAGCAACTACCAATATAATATAATACCGAGGAAATGCACAGATTTCCCGATCTAACTGCGAGGATATTAGCTTTCATTAATGAAAATGTCGTTATTTTAAAGATATGAAATGCCCGAAGCACTTCTTAAAAATACACGTACATCAATTATTCAGGTAATTAAGTAAGATATTTTGATACTAAAACTTACTTGTTTTGACATTAAAATGATTCAATTAAGTTCTTACAACAATTGGTGTAAGATGTTAAAGACCCATTTTAGTTTTACACTGAATATTTTCAAGATTATTGAACGAATTCAAAAAAATAATAATATGCTATTTATTTTTTATTTTTGATGTGAATATATTATATCTATGCTAATATGACTTTCATATCATACGTTAAAAGCCTTGAATCTAAATTAAAGTTGGTCAGTAATTGTATTCACCTAATATTCTCATACAAAAGAGTTCAACGCTCTACGAATGTCCGTATGCGTAGTAAGGTACGTGGGCCCGGAAACCAAATAAGTATAGTACCTACTAACACGACTGTTTATATTTGATTGTTCCTCTGATAATAAAGTTATGGGAAATGATTTATAATAAACCCATTTACTACTCGACTTATTTTAAATGGCATTTTCATACGTTTTACGGTGCAGATTTTAATTCAGCGGAATCAAGTTATAATGGGGAGACATACAATTTATTAAAAGGAAAAACCTTTGCACATATGTACCTTTTTTCGATGGTGTCGATCAAAAAACTATAGTCACAATGTACAGTGGAATTAACAAGGGTTGTATTTATCAATTTACCTACTTTTTACATAACTAGCTGTCCCGCGCGGTTTCATCCGCATTCCCGAGGGATCGTATGTTTTCCCGGGATTAAAAGTATCCTATGTATCCATAACATATTCTGTGTGCCAAATTTCATCCAAATCCGTTCAGTAGATTTTGCGTGAAAGAGTAACAAACATCCATACATAGAAACTTTCGCGTTTATAATATTAGTAAGGATCTAGAAAGGATAGTAAAGATATGGTAAGGAAGTAAGGATTAAACCTTATTTATTATTATATTTTTTTCGTTTATTTTTTACTCAGTTCAAAGAACTGGTAAGAAATGATAATCACGGGCCTAATCCAAATGAAATTCACGTGAGGTCTGTTCCTTATTATTAGGTAAATTGAAGAAAAAACAACCTTGTTAATTCCACTGTACATTGTACACGTAACTATCTGCGTAGTAGAGTGTAGCGTAATGTACCCATTGTTGAAGTGTTATTTCGTTTAACAATGTTATCTTTATCAAGTATAACTTGCGTTTTTACCTATAGTATACATATATAACTAATAAGGAAAGTTAGTTACCTACGTACAGATGAAACTAATAAAAGCGTCTTAAAAAATGTTACCAAAAATAGATGAAAAAAATATTAAATAATGTTAAAGTATCAAATCAGGTTGATTCCCTCTTATTAACGCAGCTTGTCCGTGCATGTGTGTGCGTGTGGGCCTTGCAGATAATATATAGTAGTGCGATTTGCTAGCTATCAATTTTGTAAACGCGTCCTTAAGACAATAAAATACTTAAATTGCGGGAGACCGGTGTCTAAACTAGGCAGGGCCTGTATTTCTGGACACCAGGTAATTGAAAAAAATTGAAAAAATGTTACTTCAACTTTTTTTAAAAATCTTAAGTAACTAATTAAAAACCAGCCAGGGGATTGTCAATATGTTGCCGATCTTTACAAAGTATAGAAGGCACTTGACCCTTAATGCCTTTTGTGTTTAAAAAATATTCTTCATGAACGTGATTTTCATCATAATCTAAATACCAGTTTTGGTACGACAAACATTCAATCTTACAGTTGTGTTATATTATATTATTGGAATATCGGTATTGGATGAAATAAGGAAATGTCTGAGAATATCTCAAAGCAACATTAAAAAAAAACACTACGCTCTAATATATAGGGTGACTGATAATTAGTAAACGATACTTAGACACATAATTGTACTCATGATAACAAACAACTTACCCAAAGTTTTTTTTTTATTTACTTAGAAAGCACATGAGCCCATAATACCTATTTAGTACCTAACAAGAATAAGAATACACCATCAACTTTTATTTAATTTAGTTATTTATCCCTATTTGTTTTTTTGAGAAAGTTGTTCGTTATAATGAGTAAAATCATGTGTCTAAGTATCGTTTACTAATTACCAGTCACCCTATATACTACCTACTACACCCGCGCCCCACCAAGCAACTCGTAAGTAGAATGTCACCGCAGTAATTAATTCCAGTTATGGTATCGACCGCTTGCTATAAAATAACGTATTTTAATATCTGGTCTGGTCGGACAACATCCAAAATATGCTTACTACGTATCAATACTACCTACACGTCTATATACATTATGTAATACCTATCTATATATATGAAGGTCATACAACCTCATATAGAAATCGGGAAGTATTCAAGTATGACGTAGTTATGTTAACGACTACCTTATAAAATGAGATATTTTAAGATTGTGTTTCCTATCAATCAGGTATAAGTATGTAGATATATAGTAGGTAAGTAAACTAAAGATATTAATAATTATAGTTGAATAATAAAGTGATTCTTTAGTGAAATTGGGGACTATCATATAAACTCGATTCGAATCAGTCTCGTTCTCAACTAAAAAAGGATCGTATAAATTTTTTATTAGTTTGTAGTAGAAATGCTAATAAAGCTGGGAATAAAAATATTACACGAAAGTTTACAAATAAAGTTTTATTTCGAAAGAGCTTTGGCTAGCTTTAAGTTTGTTGTAATTGGTTTGATTTATCTCTTGAAACTTTCCTCAAAATATTTTTTACCAAAACCTTCGTAGATATACTAAAATTTACTTTGTCATTGTATTGAATTTCGTTCGAGTAAGTTACAAATAGTAATTAACGAAGTATGAATCCCGAGACCACCTCAAGCTATGCAAGGCGTTGATAACCTATTGATATAGGGTTCATTGTCGTCATACATAATATAATTATGTTTGTTTAGCATACATACATTGCATCGATGAAAAAGGGAAAAGTATTTTAATGCACTTTCAATTATGTATATTATCAGTCGGGTTTCACTCATAGGTGCCTGATTGCTACATTGATTCCAATATTTATATTATTAATATTTTTTATCGTAAGGCAAGTCTCCCGACCCAGTTCCTTCTAGGTTCCTGCTCACTATACTCGCGAATCTCACATTATAGTAAATTTCGTCAAACATCTTTACATCGTATATCCTTTTGTCTACTCAACTACCACATAAAATCATTTCAATTTACCACATAATTTTACTTTAACGATTATTTTTAGATTTTAACGAAAATTTTAATATTCACTTTTCTATTCTGTGACAACACTAAACAAAGATGCTAAATCGTTAAACTGGTGGTTCAGAATCGTAAACTGGTTGTTCAGAATCGTTTTCTGAATAACCAGTTTAACGGTTTAGCATTTTAATCTGTTACACGTTGTATATATGTATCATATAGGTAGTTGTATATATAAGGTCTTAATAAAAAAAAAATGAAAAATATTTTTCTAATATTAAAATGACCTATACATTCATCCCTCAAGAGGAAATTCGCTAATTTATTAGGACCTTATATATCATATCATTTGGTTGTTTACTGGCTAACTTCGTGTCTCTGCTGACTTTTGGTTTTAAGTATTGTCTGAAACAAAATGTACACCAGGTCCAAGATGTGGGGACCTGGGGATCTGTAAAACAGTACATACTTAGTACGGGCTCCAGTCCCCACACTACATTATAAGTGTTTATAGTGTTTTATGACATGTTTTTTTTTGTTTTCACCTTTTATTTATTTGTGGAGATAAATAAAGCTTATTATTATTATTATTACTAATGTAGATATAAGATTACCCTGTAATTACTATATAAGCAGTAATCACCATGGCAAATAAACGATCGTCCCTAATTGCACTGTATGTATGTAAATATATTTGTTCGGGTGGAATCTTGCAAGTCAAATTTCACCCACTTCCAGTGGTCGGATTAACTTGATATTTGGTATCCAGTAAACAAAAAGTACAGTCACCAAACATTTTTTTTAACAAAATCTTATTACCTTTTTGTTGCCTTTAAACCACAAGTAAGCGAGTGTAAGGAGTGTTTATTTAGTTAGCGTGTATCTTTTATTAAAATATAAATGATCATGTATTACATACCCAGGCGACTCATGTGAAGGTGTGGTGTGGTCAATACGTCGTTCATTCTGATGGGCGGGCGTGACATTTCATCTGAAGAAACACTTACCTGAAACAATAGAGGAATGCATCATATAATATCCAATATTCATGAACTCTTATCAAGGTATAGGAACATTTTGTTCATTTGGTGTACTACCAAAATATTTATAACCCGATGATTATAATGTAGAGATGCAGCAAATACATATTGCACAAATTAGAGATAGATGTTAATTTTAGATATGAGGCCACCTATAAATTACGTCACACGAAGTGTGACTTTTTTTGACAAGGGGGAGGGGTCCTAAGTTTTTTTGACGTCACATTTCAAAATGTAATAGAATTTTTTCTACGTTTATGACCTAAATAAATATGATCTGTTAACGAAACACATAAAAATATTTCCAAATCTATCTTTAAGTATGTGTTTGAGGTTTATTTAATAAATTAATTTAAAAAATTAAATCGACTTCAAAATACACTAAGTATGACATAACTAATTTGACATTGTTTTGAAGATAGCGAAATATTTTCAATGAAATACGTCCTGCTCTTTCGCCGACTTCTAAACAGTGTCAGATTAGAGTTATTTCATAATTTTTAATGTATAATGAAGTCGTTTTTTTTAATTGCTTTTTATTTCGTAATTTTTAGTTTTTCTTACATATATTAGAATTTGAGCAAGATTTTGAGATGTTTTTTGACACCAAAATATCATGATATATATGTGAAGAAGTGGCCGAAGTAAAATAATATTAATATGAGTCTTGAGTTGTAGAAAAATACGAGTAAACAGATCTTGACTATCATAATCTACAGTATATAAGCTAGAGGCACGATGCCCTATGTAAATCTATGATTTAAGTATATTAATATTGTGTATGTATGATAAATTTCAATAAAATACAATATAATCGTGCTTGATTATATCAAGTATTTTAGTAGTTGAATTGTAGCGAAATAACAGATCCAGGATAACTACGATCTATATAAATGGAGATTATTTCAGTTTTTATAGTGCCATCTTTTATGAAATCGTTAAAGTTTGCGTGCTGTTATCTTTATAACACTAGAGATGACGCCAAGCGTTTCATATACAGTCATCATATATATTTTTTAACCTTTTGATGTTGAAAACCTGTAGTTTCAATTATGCCTGAAACATTGTGCGTATGTAGAAGTTGATAATCCTCGCTAGCTTTTAATACACCTGTGCAATTTTACTATACAACGACAGGTATTTAAATATCGAAAAAGTACATATTATGTAAGAACTTGTGTCTGCAAAGAGGACAATGGATATATTACTTAAATTCAGAATGATAAAGTATGTATCATTTAGTAAGATGATGAGCTACTCTACATAGCAACGTTTTTTAATATGACTGAAAACAAAATAACATTTTTAAAACAGGTATTTGATAAAGCTGTAAACAAAAATAGTTATACAAAAATACAAAAACATGGTTTACATTGTGCAAAATATGCGTTTCCTCGTTACGTAGATATGATAAGCCGGCACCGGCAAACGGTTAACGTTTGTTTATTTATGAAGTCTGCGAGAACGATGCGTTCGACAGCCCAACCAGTGCAAATCAAAGAACCTTGACTCACTCTCCAAATAGATAAATGTACTCATAACCACATTCTAGAGCTCATTCATGATAACAGCATCTGCTTTGTATTACAATTTCGTAACAAGATCTAGCAAAATAAAATTTTCTATCATCAATGGTGAGGACGTTGGATTTCAATCCACATTTTATTATTAATCAGACCGAATGCACTGAATAGATTTAAATTGAATTCTCTTTGTTTGAGCAGACGTTTTCCAATTAAAAGAGCTGAGCTACTGCGATGACCGTTGCTTAACCCGGTAGGGTCCCTCCTACGTCGAATGGAGACAAAGGAATATATTAAACTGTTAGTCGAGGGACCTGTCACACGATCTATCTAATAGCAGTATCAATAATCGCATTTATTGCACTTCATAGTGTTTTTGCTTAGATGAAAAATATTATGCTAAAAATAAATTAAACATAATCGGCATGAATATCAATTAAGTTGTATCGACTAATATTCAATACAGTAAACTAGACGTGCGAAAATGTGTATCATTTATATTCAAGACAAGATCGTAACGCGGAAGATGATTTTCAAAGTATCACAATAAACCGGTTACTTAGTACCTAACAGCTCAATCGTACATCATTTTTATCGTTTATCGGCTTGTATTTGGCCACAATGTCAAAAAATAAGTGATGACGTAGCCGAAGGCAGTAAGCAAACAAAGCCTAGAAGATAAAGATAAACAATTGACAGATTTTCAAAATAAGGGTAATGCAAAATGGCCGGTTATAATTAAAATTGGCGATGATGACTCCATGTCAGAAAATATAAAGTTTAATTATATAAGTAATAAAGATACTTAATTTTATTACCGTTTAGTAAAGTAATAAGTTTTTGTTAAAAAATCATTTTTAATACAAGCATTTTTTTTACTGTTCTTTTTGTTGACTGTACTTGCATTGTCTTCCAATACTAATGTATACTAAGTCAATCCCACAGGCCGGAAGTGGGTGAACGATGAACGACTTGCAAGATTTGACCCGACCACAGATCGATCTCTGTGGACCCGACATACATACATGTATTGCAAGTTAATAAAAAGCTTCCAAATCCCAAAAAGGCAAGTATGCATTGTTTACGTAGAAAGAGCAAGCACATTTATATCTAACTAGCTGTCCCCCGCGGTTTCATGCGCGTTCCCGGGATAAAAAGTAGCCGATGTCCTTCTCCATACCATAGGCTATCTGCATGCCAAATTTCATGATGATCCATTGAGCAGTTGAGGCGTGAAGGCTTAACAAACAAATAAACAAACAAACTCACTTTCGCATTTATAATATTAGTTAGGATTATAAGGAAAATTAAGTCTTTACAAAGGACCCAACCCTATTGTAGGGGGTAACGTACTGACCTGAATATTTTTTTTAATCGTTAGTATCACAGAGTAGGTTATTCACTAGGAGTAGGTTATTCTATTGGATAATGGAGGAATAGCAATTGTTTGTTCGTAGATGCAGAATGAAAACATCTTCTGTGTTACTAGTTCGTTAAAATGGAGATCGAGTTTTTTTTTTAAATACCGCACTCCATTTGTATGTAAGATAAAGCAAATCCTCGAGTTGTTCCATTATCATTATTATTTGTGCTATGTGGCTACTTCCAATTTCTATGGCTCCACAATTCCAGAACGCGTCCCTAAACATATAGAAGACCTCCATGATCATTGGCGTCGACATATTTAGCGACTTTTATTACGTAGTCATTTGGAAGAGAGGGTTAACCTGCCATCCAAAAACCTTGGTATGCTCAATTGAGCGAAGAAGTCTCATTTGGGCAAAAACTACAACTATAGAGGTAAATAGCAAATGCACTCATATGGAGATATGCTGTCATCTGGGTGAGGTTTACAAGCTTGGGCTTTTTCACTCGTTTCTGCCACCATTAAAAATGTCGACAAAAATTGTTCAGAGATCTTTAGTCGAAAGAAATTTTGCCTCCATAAATGTGTTCTACCGCTTGTACAATGAACAGTGTTCTGATGAATTATTTAACATGATTCCCAGGGCAACATTTTGTGTGTTTATTTTAAACAGTTGTTGAGTTATGAAGGGTTCAAAAGTGGCTCCAGTGCTGCTCGCCAGTTCTCTTTTTAACCGACTTAAAAAAAAGGAGGTTCTCATTTGTTTTTTTTTTGTTTGTTACCTCATAACTCCGTCATTTATTAACCGATTTGGAAAATTCTTTTTTTTTGTCTGGAAGGGTCACACTTCCCGTTTGGTCCCATTTTCATCAGATCAGCATTTGATTACTTCTTAGTGTACTTTGAGTCGGCTTAAGTTTTTTCTAAAACAGTCCAATTATCTTATCTTGAACTTGGCTTAGTGCTAATTTAATTATTACCACAGTTATTACTTATAAGCATAGCTAGCATAGTTTCGATTAGGCTGTATGTCTAAAACGGTATATTTCTTCAGAAGTAGGTCAGTATTTATGGAACACCCATACATATGTTCTGATACCGATAATAGATTACCTACTAGACGGGGACGAACGAGGGATGTGTAGGTGCGTCTCGGTACAATCAGAGGCTTATTTCCGTCGCGAGATTAACCGACATTTCAAAATGGCAGCTCAAACGACCAAAATATTATTCAATTTCCATTTACAGCTAATTTCTTATTTAGGGTTATTGGTTACGTGCTGGAAGCTGTTATCGGTTACTATTACCAACTACGTCACTTCCCAACTGGCGCTAAAATTATTCTGGTGTCCAATCGATATAGCCCTGCTTTCAGAGTCGTCTAGACGAACATGTATGTACTAGGGAATTATATTCAGATGGTCAAGAACGAGACTTAATGTCACATTATTTGACAATGACAATAGAGTGACGTTATTTACGTGACCCTTTAAACAGTATATTAGTTAAATAACGATTTATGAGTAAGGGGGTAGGCTGATAGGATAACAAATATCTTTATCATAGATAGCTGTCCCTCGCATTCCTGGAATACAAAAGTACCCTATGTATACCTCCATTTAATAATAATAATATGTAATAGGCAATCTGCGTGCCCAATTTCATCGCGAGCGGTTCAGAAGTTTAGTATTTTTTTTTTATTTTGAATTTTTTGAATTGAATTTTTGAATTTTAAATTTCGTATCTTACTGACATTGGTATAAAATATTGTGTTATGGTGCGTTATGCTACGCGAAGCGAGCACGAGCCGAGCCTCGAACGAACAGGATTCGTTTGTTGCTCGCGATTTCAAGCGTGGATGTACTTAACGAGCCTTCAACGAGCCTACAACGAGCGCGATGCGAATCCCTGAGTTCGTGTAAAAACTGTCAATCGGGCGGAGCGCAGTCGAGCACGCTACGAATGCTCGTTCGAGACTCGCAAGCCCGTCCACGCTACGCGAATCGTGCTCGCAGTGTACTCGTTCGTGGCTCGGCTCGTGCTCGGTTCGCCAAGCATGGACGCACTATTACAGTGTGAGTGGGGTAGGTTCTATACATATAAAATGCTTTGTCCTGAATGACTGACTGAGAATCAACGCACAGCCTAAACCGCTGATTGTGAAGACCTGAAACTTGGAGGGTTCTTGGTTGGTGTGTTCTTTGTATGACGTAGGCATCCGATAAGAAAGGATTTTCCGAATTTCTACCCCTTAGGGGGTGAAAAACGGGGGCAAAGTTTGTATGGGACGTGATTCCTTGGTCCGATCTACTTCAAATTTTGCATAAACATTCCTTAACAGAATTGATGGAAGAAGTGTTTCGTATTTTATTGAAACTCATCGCCTAACGGGGTCTAAAAGGGGTGGAAAGTTATTTTAGGGGTGATTTGCATCGAAGTTGATATCAATACTCCTTAGTACTTTGAATTAGTGTATAATATAGGTTTTAGTTTTAATTGTAAAAATACTGTGTTTGATTTGTTATGTACAATAATATAGTTTTCTTTTTGTTTTAATATAGATATTTAACTAGGTATTCAAATTCAAATTCAAAAATATTTTATTCAATATAGGCCCTAATAAAGCACTTACGAACGTTACAATTGATTTTACCACCGGTTCGTAATACACTTAAACTGAGAAGAATCCCGGCAAGAAACTCAGCAAGGATATTTTTTTTTAAATTATCTTATAATAAATTTGACAATATTAAATAATTAAATTAAAATAGCCTTTAAAGCGACCACTTCATTCAAATGCGTTCTTGTTTTCTACAAAGTCCGAAACTTTATAGTACCCTTTATTACACAATTTTTGTTTAACTAACTTTTTAAAACTATACACAGATAGTTCTTGAATTTTTTGGGTACTTTGTTATAGAAGCGTATACATTGCCCCTTTAAAAGAATCCCTAACTTCGCTGAGCCGTGTTACAGCAAGTTTGTCCTTATTTAGTCGTTTTTCTTAGATGTTTGATTTGGTAGTAGTTTTTCTTTGATGTATGATTTAGTGTGTATTGTTTTTCGCAATTTTCCTACATTTATAAATTTGTCTGTGTCTATTTTAAAAAATGGGAGCAGAGTTGGTTAACATCAATGGCAAATTAATAAACCTTTCTACATATAAAATGCTTTGTCCTGAATGACTGATTGATGGATCAATGCACAGCCTAAACCGCTGATCGTAGAGACCTGAAACTTAAAGGGTGTGTTCTTTGTATGACGTAGCTAGGCATCCGATAAGAAAGGATTTTCCGAAATTCTACCCCTAAGGGGGTGAAAAACGGGGGCAAAGTAAGTATCCAACAGTGAGATATTAAACATTTTTGTCTGTCTATTCCGATTCATAGCTGATGTTATAAGGAGTAGCTACTTTTATTTTTGAAAAATAAGTAGTACCCAACTGATAAGGCGCGTCGTCAATCTTCGTTCGCACCGTGGTTCGCACAGAAAAGAAAGTAGGTATGGCCCGAAGATTAACGAAAGAATGCTTAAAACTTAAAATCAACCTTAGATCACTACTATAAGGTTCATACACTGCAGCTGTTAGTTCCGTCTCACTCACAAGTAACGCCCCTCCGCACACATGGCGGCAGCTGCTGACCAATAGAATTTCCCCGCGTAAATGTATCTTCTGCGCAGGTACATCGGTAAGCCATATCAGTTGGGTGTACTGTACGCGGGTGATACCGCGGGAGTCTGCTAGTTGTATATATGTATTTTAGTGGAGGTAGCCGCACATGTGACTGTATGTGATGTCAGTGAGTGAAAGGTAATAAACATTAAACTTCGAGAGATATGATAGAGATAGGGTTTATTTATAGGTACCTCAACTGCAATATATTCATAGTATGTTTTTTAAATTGATATCTAACCTTTCAATACGCATATTTATTTTAGCAAACATAGGTATAGTTGTTACTAATTCAATATCTCAAGGAACTATTCGCACTTGACGTTCATAAAATATCTCAGTTTTCGAAATCAAAATCAAAAAGTCATTTATTCAGTTTAGGCCCTAGTAAGGCACTTATGAACGATACAGTTGAATTTATCACCGGTTCGGAATACACTTAAACTGAGAAGACTCCGGCAAGAAACTCATCATTTTATTTTTATTATGGGTTTCTTTTATCATGTATATTGGACTACAATCTCACCATCTTTAGAGATGATGAAGCCGAAGGTGGTAAGCAAGCAAAGCCTAGAACGGAACTGGCTCTCAAGTGCAGCTGTCGGAACACGTATAGGTTGCTTGGTTATATTATGTACACACTTAGGTACACACCTATATGGATGTTTTATCTGTGAATGCCTTATATTTTATTTAGTACCTACCTATTGTATGATTACTTATATTTTCCTGTAGGGAAATAAAATATAAGTATAAATATACCTATAAATAAATAATATAGTAATGGCACATTTTTTACCTTATTGTATTAAATTAATAACTACCTAGAACATATATACATACTTAGGTGTTGTTACATAGCAAACTGTATGGGAGATGTTATTTTCATCCTGCGACGAATTCACTGATAAGATTAGTCTTTAGATTAGTCGGATGTCCCACGGCTATACCTTGCGGAAGGAAAGAACTAATATTTTTAAAGACAGGATTTTTACCAAAGGAACCTCATTTCATTTTTAACATTATATACTAGTTTTTTTAAAGGCGATCTTTTTCTTGCCTGAGCTGGATCGAACCCTCGAAATGAAACAAAAAGACATGCTGTATTTAAATTTATTATTTATTTATTTTATAAAAAGTAACATTTTTAGTTAAAATATATATCTGCCAGACTGCATTGCAGTTTGTCGGCAGTTAGTTCTCAAGTTAATAGTACAATTTATATAAAGTAAATGCAAAGCTCTTCTAAAATTAAAATCACAATGTACATAATAAGCACTTACTTTTACGATTTAATAATAACAAACCTCTCCATGATAATGATAGCGATCGATACGGTCAATCATATTTATGGATAGATTATATAAGACGACGATTTTTTTGGCACACAATATTGCCAAAAAGAACTATAGATGTCGATATAGATAGATATATTTAAAAAAAAGAAATCATGTCTTCTTTTAGTAGAGTTTCCTATCCTACTAATTATTATAAATGCGTGTAAATGCATGTACAAAAAAATGTGAGTATTTGCTCTTACTCTGTGTGTATGTTTGTTACTCTTTCACTACTGAACGGATTTGGATGAAATTGGCAAAACAATAGAATATGATCTGGATTAACACATAGGCTACTTTTTATCCAGGGAAATCATACTATCCCTCGGGAATGCGGGTGAAATAATATTTATTATTTAATCAATATTTTAAGTTATTCTCTACAATTTCCATCAGTGTGGCATAGGCGCGGGACATCCTGCATAGAATAGTGATTAGACGCAGGTTGAAAATAACATCTCCCATACATTATTACAGCTAAATCTTAGAGCTCATACATAGGTCAACATTAGTAGCTGATGTCATATCCAAAAGAAATCATAAAACCCAATAAATAGAATCTATTTTTTTTTTTCTGATACATGTAAAAAGTTGTTTTTGTTCTGAGCCGCGGCCATTGCGCAGCGGTCGCATTTACGCGCGCCCGCCCCGTATATCTGACTCGTCGCTAAAGCTACGTTCGCACGAGCGCTTTTTCAATCTGTCAACGCGCGTTATTTTTAACGTTATGAACAGAACTTATGAATTCTCCTATACGTGTTCGCACGCTGGCGCTATTTTACGTATTTTTATACGTCCAAGCGCTATGTAAAACATCGAGTTGAATGCGTCACTACATGAAACAGAGGGAAACGTATACAAATGATTGCACGAATGCTTTTTAACTCATTGGCTCGCGGTTAAAAATATAACAATGACAATGACATCAATTGTTATAATAGGACGCGCGTCCCTCGCGAGAACCGACACCTAGAGTCCATCAGTTACGCATGCGATCAAAGACTACAATAGTATACGTATAATAGTATACCTACTGGCGCTCGGTGCGTACGTGTGACAGTGTCAATTGTATAACAAGTTACCTGTTTGTGCCCGGCGTCGCCCGGGTGAAAGGATTTGAAGAATTTGGCAGACTTTTCGGGCGCCATATTGTTTTTATATGTCAGGCTCCGAACAACAATCTTCGAACTCCTTTCTTGTGAATGATTCAAAATTTATTCTATAGATATCGAATGGCTTATTTTAGAAGTTGAAGAAGCACAGGGTCTCTAAGGCGATGATAGCTCAGTGGTAGTGACTTGAGAGCTAGGCTTTGTGTGCTTACCACCTTCGACCACATCATCAATTACCATGGTGAGATTGTGGTCAAACTCAGGCCTAGAAAAAATAAACTACAATAAAGCTTATTCGTTCTATATTATAAAGTATTGTACGTTATTTCGGGTAATTATACTCTACCAGTGGTCCCGTGGTGGTCGAAATTCGACCGTTTTTTTTAAAGTTTTAACAGCGTCGAATTTACGCAATGCTTTTTTAAACTCCCATGCGAACGATCGCTTATATAATTGGGAATTTGAAGTGATTTTTTTTTTGTCATAAATCGAAAGATCATATATAAGTTATTATACAAAACTATTTTTAGTTTTATTTTTTTCGTTGTTATTAAAAAGTTATAACTAATTGAAAATATTTTTTTGAACTGTGTACCGAAAACGAACCGACATATACCGAACTACCCCGATGAGGGCGCGTGACGTCACAATGTTAATTGTTACTCACCATTACATACAATTGATACAGTTTTTTTCGTTTTCATCAATTAAATCTTGTTATTATCGTCAATATATTTATAAATTTATCACAGAAAGTAAATTTTAAAGATTACCGTCTTTATTTCGCACCATCGTGTACAAATAATTCACAAATAACTCCCAAAAAATGTTTTTAAATTTGCTACAAAATGTCTAAAAGTTGAAACCATAGAAACATAGGGCAACGTGCCTCTAATCAAATGGATAGTCATCATCATCATCATATATAATGTCCCACTGCTGAGAACAGGCCTCCTTTCACAAATGAGGGTGAAAGGGAGTGGGCGATACTCCACCACGCGTGCCCACTGCGGATTGGTGGAGGTAGGCTAGTGGTCAACCTACTGTTGGAATTTTTCAAGCCGCCTAGGAGGCATCCAACTAGCTTAACGACTATCACAATTAAGTGATAACCGGGACCAACGACTTTACGTTCCTTCCGAAGCACGGAAACGCTCGATTTGAAATACCACTAGGCGGTCACCCATCCAGGTACCGACCACGACACACGTAGCTTAACTTTGCCGATCGATTAAGAACGGCTAATCATGCTAAGCCACGAGCGCTTCAGATGGATAGTAGGATAGTCCAATTCACTAAAGCATAAAATTTTAATGCCACCACTTTAGGGACTACTGAGCAAATAATCACGTAATCTTTGCTGGCCGGGAAGACGCCATGTTTTATTAAAATTTAATTTACCTTCATCATTTTTTTTATTGCCACCATTTTCATCTATTAAGTTGTTTTTCCAATTTCCAGTTGGTTCCAAGGGCCTCTCAAAATGGATATTTGAGAGGCCCTTGGAACCTCATAATATTTATCTCTTCACAAAATTCAAAAAGTAGCCGCCATATTGAACTATCTAGTTATTGTTCCGATTGCTCTCAAAATGGATATTTGAGAGACCCTTGGGCAACATAACATGAATCTTTGCTCAAAATTTAAAATAATGTTCGTCATTTTGAATTATTTAGTTACTGGTCCGATTGCTCTCAAAATGGATATTTGAGAGACCCTTGGGCGACATAACATGAATATTTGCTCAAAATTTAAAAAAGTGTCCGCCATTTTGAATTATTTAGTTACTGGTCCGATTGCTCTCAAAATGGATATTTGAGAGACCCTTGGGCGACATAACATGAATATTTGCTCAAAATTTTAAAAAGTGTCCGCCATTTTGAATTATTTAGTTACTGGTCCGATTGCTCTCAAAATAGATATTTGAGAGACCCTTAGGCCACATAACATGAATCTATGCTCAAAATTAAAAAAAAGTGGTCGCCATTTTGAATTATTTAGTAACTGGTCCGATTGCTCTCAAAATGGATATTCGAGAGACCCTTGGGCAACATAAAACGATACTTTCCTCAACATTAAAAAAAGTGGCCGCCATATTGATTTATGTAGGTATTGGTCCGATTGCTCTCAAAACTGATATTTGGGTCAATTAAAAACTTCAAAACGGCGGCAACTTTTTATTAATTCTAACAAAATATTCGTATTCAGTCACGACGCGGAACCCGGATATCGATTTTGAGAGATATCATTCAAGTAAGAAGTTTAATATGGCTGTAATTTAATTTAATTTTGAGCTTTGATCTATGTTATGTGGTCCAAGGTAACCGCTTACCATCAGGCGGGCCGTACGCTTGTTTACCGACTTAGTCGTATAAAAAAAAATAGTGACTCATAACATTTCACTTTTAATATTGTATGTGATCTATAATAAAAATTGCTAACCGCATCAATTTTCCCAATTTATGGGAAACTTTTATGATCTTAAGTCGATGATAGCTCAGTGGTAATGACGTCGGACACCGAGACGAAGGTCCCGGGTTCGAATTCTACAATGAGCTTGAGCTTTCGGTGAAGGAAAACAACGTGAGGAAATCATAGCACGGTGGTAGAGTAATTTGTAATACCCAATACCCATCTGGCTGGCTACCACCAAGCACCTGTCGGTGTGTTCCGACAGCTGCACTTGAGAGCCAGTTCCTTGTAGGCTTTGTGTGCTTACCAACGGCCACATCAACACCAAAATCATGTCATTTGTCATGTCAATCCCAAATTAAACAGAGCTTGTAATGTGGAAACAGATAACTGATATAATACAAATACCTACAACTTTTTGTTTGTAAATACATACTTAACATACATAATTACACCCAGACTTGGGACATACAGACATGTTCATGAACACGAATGTACGTCCTGTGTGGGAATCGAACCCACGACCTGCGAGCTGCGGTGCGATAGATGGAATCTTCACCAACTGTATAGTAGAAACCGTGCGACCGTGTACTCACGTAGAGTTACTTTAACATTGTGACGTTTCAAGCAGGGCGCCCGGCCAGCCGACCCGTTTTGAGTCACGTGACTATTTTTCAAATTTGGTCCATTTTAAATAATTTATAATAAATTGATAATAAATATATTTTGGTTTTTTTGAATTGACTTTCAAAATTGTTCTAATAAAGTTTTAAAAAACAATAAAAAAATGTTTTTTTTTTTTTTCAATAACCCATTTCTTTATTAAGCTACTTTTGACCAACACATTAATTTATCATTTTATGTTTTTTTTGCACTCAAAACTATTAAGTGTAATTTGTGTTGTGCCTTGTGTGAACAATAGACGTGCTAAAATGATAAAGTGATCCCCGGCTCCAAGCCCGGGTCACAATGTACGCATGCATATAATAATATGTAGGTGGAACATAGTATGTATGTACATACATACATATCTATCTACTGATAAAATGAGATAAATGTCTTGCTAATAACGTGAAAATTAATTACTATATCTGCACATGGGTAGCTCTGCTTACCATTGATACGCCTGTCGGAGAGTGTATCCTCCTCGTCCCACCAGGGTAGGTCCTGCACCCTGCGTGTTGGCGGACGGTCAAAATTCCCATAATATTGGAACTCCATCTTTCACACTTTAGTCAACGTCTATCGTAAAAACACAGCGATTTTCTTTTACAAAATCGTTACGAACGACGCACTGTTTTTAGATGTCATATTCACACACCACGCTTCCTTTACAGTTTAAACGATACTGTTTTGTTATTAACTTTCTCGGCCAGACACGAATGAGATAAAACAACGCGATTGACGTTAAATAATATTGTAAGGGTCATTATTATTGACAATAGTAGGTACACACACTGTGATAGTAAGTCCGCGATCGTCAATATCGCTAGCTTAGTTAGACTCTACCGGCACGCGGCAGTTTCGCTTTCGGCTTCGGCACTTTTAACATTATTTTCAACAAATACTAATGTTGTCAAAACACTAATAGTTGAAACTTCGTTGGCTCATGTCGTATAGAACTAAAGTCAATATTGAGATACGAGCTGACTGAAAAACAAGTGGATTCGGTTAATAATAGTGTCTACTAACTTAATTGTTAATCAGCGTTGTTGCACCCCAAATTTGCCGCCCCTAAAATGTGCCGGTTGTCATTTTATATTGCACCTACTATTTCACCGACTAGGTTATCTTTAGGATTACTGTATATTTAGAGTCTTTTGAGTCGAAGACCTAAATAAGGGGGCGGCAAATATTATATCCGCGCCCCAGGGCGGCAGAAACAAAAAAAAATAGGGCGTGGCAAAACTTGTTTCCGCACCGGGCGGCAGCAACCCACGCTACGCCACTGTGCTGGATGGCTAACCCATCATCAAAATGAAATAAAATTAAAATCAATCTCTATTCACATAGGTTATCAGCGACTTACTGAAGTTAATGGAGGAATTACCTATTTAAAAGTAGCCCATGTCTTTTTCGATGATGGCTACTTACGTGAAAAACATCACGATTGGTTGTGCCGTTGAGACTTTTAAAGGTAGCAAAGTCACTTTCCCTATAATGAAGTTACGAGAAATCACCTACAAAATACAAAAAATCACGAATAAATCTCACTTTTATGAGAAAGTATCAGAGTGTTTAAAAGGGATCCTTTATTTTTTTGCGTCCCCAGAGTAGAAAATCTACGTTTTAATTCACTTAGTTATTTAAACTTTTCGGGCACTAGAAATTTCACTGCTCTCTGTTGTTAGCTGGCACATAGTGATAAACGAATTAGCTTTGCAATGACTACTGCTCACCTTAATAATAATTCAGGGGCACGTGTGACTAGACAATTATTATCTGCACTATTTGTATTTGTCGTGCGAACAAACGTCGCCAAATATTCCTCGTATTCAAATATAGTCGGGAAGTGGATATTGCCATGAGAACGACAATATTGATATACGCTAGCGTTGGTAAGGCACATTGACATGGACAGTATGGACACTGCCTTGTAAAATACTAGTTCTCGATATGAAACCTAGCCTATTAGTACTCAGGGATAATGTAGCTTTCCATTTCAACGAAACTAAATCTTTATAATATTAGTATAGCTACGTGACGAAATGGAAATAAATTTCTGTAAGAAATTGCTTCAGCGATAAGGCCGCCAGAATTATTTGCACACTTATTTTTTTGTTATACCCTACCGTGATACAGTTTTTAAGGTTCCGTAGCCAAATGGCAAAAAACGGAACCCTTATGGATTCGTCATGTCTGTCTGTCCGTCCGTATGTCACAGCCACTTTTTTCCGAAACTATAAGAACTATACTGTTGAAACTTGGTAAGTATTAGATGTATTCTGTGAACCACATTAAGATTTTCACACAAAAATAGAAAATAAAAACAATAAATTTTGGGGGTTCCCCATACATAGAACTGAAACTCAAAAATTTGCTAATGAAAGAAAATTTAATTTACGAGAACTTATGTAGGTACCTGTCTCTACATGTAGAGATTAAATAGACAATTGTGGAGAATAATTAATACTATAAATGCTACGATTGCGACGAATGAACGAATAATATTATATAACATAGGTACATTAAAATAAGACGTTTAAAAAGGTATTGTGACGACAAGGCCATTTTAACACTTCAGAAAATAGATCGACACTATTGGCGGGTGTGTGCTAAATGGCATATGAAACCGTGACCGTTTATGTAGATATCCGTGTATTATTGATGTTATATATTAATTTTAAAAGTAACAATAAAAGCTTTTAATGTTTTATAACCAATTGTCAAAGAATCATGGCGAAATCCATACATTGATTTGTACAAAAAAATAAAACATTTTAGAGGGTTTTGAATCACTTCCAATGTTGAGATTACATTACCAGCAACATATTAATATACATGGAATATTTTATAAACCCCGCAAAACAGAACAACATAACGGATTTGGTCGTGAATAGTCGCGATTCGCCGGCATGCCATAGAAATTCGCATTTTTATCCCGGGGTTCTAAAATATTTTAAATGGCTCAAGTTGTTCCTTAGGCACCAAGGATCAATTATAACTTCATTGTAACGTCTCTAAAAATCTTTATTTTTTGTACAAATCTCGCCATGATCCTTTATTGTACTCGTCCTTGATATTCTCATTAGTACGCACGGCTACAGATCAAGCTATACATTTCTAGTATAAGCTGACCTCCCATTGTACGGAAATCCTATACAATGCGAGATCAGCTTATACTGGATTTATAGCTTGATCTGTAGCCGTGTGTACCATTAGTTTTGGGCGACTTTATGTGGATTGTTATCAAATTCTAATCTATGTCCTATGAAAAAGTTATTAGATTGAATTCTAAATTACTGAATTGAAAAGAAATGGAAAAGTAATTGATCTACCTAATTAATCTAACTAGGTACCGATGACAGATGATAACAGGCGATAGTTACGGCTGGTTTCTGAGAAGCAAAATTATGGAAAAATTACATGACATGCTTTCAATTTCCATTCAATCGTGTTTTGGGTTGCTGAAAGGAGCAGGTGACAGTCAATCAACAGTTTGATAATCCAAGTGTTAAATCTACAATTAGTCAAATAACGCATTTTTGGGTTTCTGGAAAGCCTTTTCAAAGTTCAAAGACTTTTCACATTTTCGATTAGGTAAATTGGAGATAATGAACCAATTATTCGAGTATTAATGTGTTAATCTTTATTTATAAAATTCTACTGTACGTGTGTATGTCACTGAACTCCTCCTAAACGGTTGGACCGATTTGTATGAATTTTTTGTATGCGTTTGGGTGGCGCCCTGGATGGTTTACATAGACACGTACAGTAGAATTTTATTTATAAAAAAGATTGTCAAAATAATGGAGATGAAGTTTGGTATTTTTTGATATCAAAAGAAGTGTCAAAGAAGTACAATGCTATGCATGAGACCAACATGACACCAATACAAAACACAAATGATTGAATGAAGGTGAACGAATTTGTTTTGTACGCGTGGCCAGTTGAATAAATAAATCACCCGTTGACAATCTATTTGTTTTATTTTTCTTCTCGGTAACCCAAAGACTGTCAAGACCATGAATCTTATATGTCAAAACCAAAGGTCAAAACTGTTAATTGTGACATTTTGTGACCAGATTTGATATTTAATTGATGTTTTATTTCGTTTGTGATTAATATTATAGCCGCTGTGTATATTATTTATGAATCATCGCATTCTTTAAATATGTTTTGTGTCACTTATAATCTCAACTAGGTAGTGTCGATCACCTCTCCCGACCTTCCCGTGTTTATCGAAGTTTTGGTTCGTTCAACCGCAGCGACCGAGTCTGCGGACATTATGTAAATAATTAATTTATCGAACAATATAGATAAAGCGTCAAGATGATATGACATGGCATAGATACCTTAATTATCTTAATACCTGTTTACAATTTGTTTGCACATTTAATACCACCTAGTCATGTGCCGTGCCGCTGACACGAATCCACGAGTAAGAACATAAAGAAGTAAACCAGCATACTAGCGAATTAGTCGTTGCTATCGGTTGTTAGATACTTGTGTAGTAGGTACAGTTTAATCCGTACTATCCTAACTGATATTATAAATACAAAAGTGAGTTTGTTGGTTTGTTTGTTACGCCTTCACGCCTCAACTACTCAACGGATCATCATGAAATTTGGCATGCAAATAGCCTTATGGAAGAAGGACATAGACTACTTTTTACCCCGGGAACGCTGATGAAACCGCGGGGGACAGCTAGTCAATTATAAGTCAATGTATATTTTTCTCTTGTTCCAACCGCAATTCAGAAAAACCATATGGTAATCCAAATATTTCTTTAGGAATTATTATTGGCATGCGATCACTCGTTCTCACTGGCTTTAGCGAAACTACTTGCGAATTTCAAGTTGTAAAAATATGATAAATGAATAAAAACAGGAGAGTTCCATACAATAGTATCAAAAGCACATAATGTAGTGTCTCAGTCGCAAACTTTTTTAAACCGTGCAATTTTGCAATTAAATAACTAGCAGGTGCAATATTTATTTTATTACTTATTTATAACTTTTATAGTAATCTAGGTAGGTTAAGTATTTCCATATATATAGATTCAAATGTATATGTGAAATATTACACAAATCATAATACCTGGTATATTTTAAAAGGTTCTGCCTGCATATCTCATAATTAAATCAATTGCATAAGATAAATTAATTATTGAATGTTACTAAGTGGATATTTATTACCTCGATTATACTTACAGGATATAAATTAGATTATTATCAGACCCCAACGAACTTTTTATAATGGCGTTTTTGAAACAACTGAAACAAAACACCATGCACTGTAATGCCACTTGGACCACTTTTCCAACTGGGATTTTGACTTGTTTGAATATTATTATTTCATGTACCATTTTAAGGGCATACTTAAAGCATTACTGCATTACAACACGTATTATGTGATTGTGTAATTTAAACGTTCAAAAGATGCAGATTTATGCTAGAGACGGACGGTACAGGCTTAGTAATAGGTTTCCATACCCTTTGGATACGGAATCCTAGAAAATAATAATATATGTATCATAGTTTGCTAAAGGTACCTATAGTATAACTTGTTTAGACGATAGCAATTCATTCGGTCAATTTACGCTGGGCTAAGGGCAACCAGTCCCAGAAGCCTCAATAGACAGCCTGTGTTTAAGTATTAATAAAAAGTAATGTTTAATTAACCCTAACCACTGACGTGTCATTTTGTAACACTGACGTACGAATGACATTCGTCTGTGTTTTTAAAGTCCTATGGGCATTAAATTGAGAATTATTGGTATGTTTATTATGTGAAATATATATAAACATTTCACAAATAATGTAAATTAATCAAAAAAAAATATTAATAGTTTTTTTTAAATATTCAGTTAACTTAGAAGTGACACGGACTACACACTATAAATTAAAAAAGAACTTAAAAAACTATTAATGATAGGAACTTCATTTTCAGGGTTTATTACGTAATTAGGGCGGTTTTAGTTAGATATAAAAATCGTTTTTAGAAAATCTCAAATCTATGCACTTTTTAACGGCAGTTCTTGCAGGTAAGGTTTTGAACACTGCAAGAAGACCAACTGACCACATGCTTGGTATCCATAACGGGTTTTTCGTAATTTCTGCTTGAAACAGGTACATGGCATTAACTCAAAGTCTCAAATCTCTGAATTTCAGTGGTTCTCAAACAATTCAGTAGGTTTCCCTTTCCTATAATCGGTACAAAATTCAATGATTTCTTCTACATTACTGTATCTCGCCTGAACTCAATGTCTTTTCTGAGATATAGGAGACCAGGGTAAACCTATTAGACACTTACTATTCAGTTTAGTTACGAAAAAAAACAAAACCAAAAATCAACTGACAATACGAACCACATACGTCAGGCCTTCGAAATTACCAGTTTAGACATGCGACACGCGTCTGGTCTCCCATTCCTATATGCGTCCCTGGGACCTAGGAAACTACCTAAAAGGAATAGGTCCCTCGCATAACGAAATTGTGAACGTAAAACGAATTCAGCGACGTACCACATTCGTACGGCAGTCGTTAAGGGTTAAAGCAACACAGAACTACAGCGTAGTAACCACTACGTACAGGGTGACACAATTTAGTGGCACTAAAGGGTAGTAAACTATTTAATATTCTGTGATAAGGTGGCTGCCCTTTCTTCTATAGATATAGTATTAGTTTGTTGCTTTGAAGATATTGAAAACCTATTTTTTTACAAAAGTACAATCAGCCAGAAAATCAAACGTAGCCAGGACTCCCAACAGTTTCTCCAGTGTAGCTCCAAATCGTACTATCCGAAATAGAGAATTGTTTTTCTTAATTAGATATATAATCAATTAGACAAGGACGGGGCCGGTTGGCGTAGTTAGATACACGGACTGCCACGCATCGCATTCGCCCTGGACAAATATTTTGTGTGAATGATCATGCCTGGTTGTTCTTAGTCTACACTCTGGATGTAAGTATCTGTATGTAAGGTTTCCATCACGGAACGGAGGTTTCCATACTACCAACTCGGCTTAGTTTGCATACTACCAAATCGGCTTAGTTTGGGATCATCGGGTCTATTACGTTATAATCAGTTTCAGTTAGAAAACAGTTAAATATATCTTGTGCTTTTGCGGTGACCTGTTTAATTTACGTTCTGATTTACATTTTGAAATATTGCTTGATCGCAAATGAAACCATTTTCGACATTGTAGGATTTCTATCGATTTAGGTCGTTTCAAATTGAAACAGATTGCTTCAAAGTTACGTAATCTACGTACTGATGACCGTGTGCCATTGCAAAGACTTAGATAATTATTACAAGTGAAGAATGTAAAAGGATATTATAAGTATTTAATATCTCTCGGGTAGGTACTTCATACTATTTGATTTTGCGAACCTTGTTAACGGAAGAATTATGCTCAAAGCTAAATATCATCAAAATATCAAGGAAACGAAATATTTTATAAACACTATCATCAATGTAAACTATAATTTGTAAAATAAATGTCAACTCACTTTGGGGCCGTTCATATTATCTATATCGTAAATGGCATGTATGTACAAACATTTTCTTTATTATACGTAAAATTATAATTAATTCAAACCCTATGATTTCTCAGTAAATATCTGTATCAAATTTTGTTAAGCAAAAATTAATATATTCTTTAACCGACTTCGAAACAAAATGAGGTTTTTAATTCGACTCGTATTATTGAATAAGATAACATTCAAAATTAAAATTACGACTAATGCACTCAAAAGCAATAAAGGATATATGTACCTACCTACTCTAATGTGATTGTAGTAAGTAGGGACTGTACTAAATCCTGCACTAGTATAAACCTTGTTTGGTCGAATTGTCTATAGAATAGTCGCTTTTCTCTTGAAAATTAATTAACTTATACCGAATTGCAAGAAACACTAACAAAATTATGCTAATCCAACATGTAAGTTCGTAACCGATTTTATTATGTATATCTTTTTTTTTAAATATTAACAATAATTTAATCAAAATAGTGATGAGTAATAATGTGTACTCACGATTCGCTTTCATGCCACATTACAAAAAAAATAATCGCAATCACAAAACTAAAAATATCGTACGCTTTTTTAAATATAATTTAAATAAAGTGTACGAATTACCGTAAAAAGCGTGGTCGTAGGACGCATACCGAAACACTAACTGCCACTAAGCTCATTTCAAATACTTGTCGCTGAAACGAAGCCTTCGGCAAATATGTCGCCCGCCAAAATAAGCGATTGTCCGCGTTCGCGAGCCGCTAAATAACTGTCTGATTCCGTGTTGATAACTCGCGATAAACCTAATAGGAACCATTTTATGTTAAATAGCTCGATTTAACATTGAAATTTCAAGCTTGGTTGGCTTTTATTTAATAAAAATAACTTCTTAAAATTTAGACAAAGACAAAGTTATTACTATAAATCTACACGGCATAGACATAGAAATTATGCTGGCTATGCGGAAATATATTATACAGACTGGGTTTCCGCCCGGCAATTTCGGCCCCGCGATCCCCTTCTTTTACCCTCTCAGGTGTTGATTTCGAAAACCCTCCCTTGAATGCCTTGTTATTTATTTAATCAAAAGGAACATATACAGGGTTACTTACTGGTAACTCGACGTTTTCCTTCCAGGGTGCTGAGCTGCTAAAATGCCACAAACTTAACTACACATGTATGGTCAGAAAGTATTGGCTAGACGAGACGCCCTGCAATGAATACGTCGAGTTACCCGTAATCCTGTATATAGAGAAGACATTTAACTGAAGAAACATTTCTTCAGTTAAATTACTTAAATCAACGACAAACGAGCCGAAGAGTGCACGCTGTATAGCTTATACAAAGTACATACTCTGGTAAACAAGAAAAGAAAACATGTCACATAATGAGAAACTATATTATAGTTTAGGTTAGTCATCGTGCTAAGTTTTCCAAATTGAAATAGTGAATGAATGGGCCATCTTTTGATACCACTTGACGGGGTTAGTGTAATACTTTTTTACAAGCTTTTATTTAACTTGCAATGTACCTATGCAACTATGTTTGTTGTTCGGGTGGAATATTGCTAGTCGTATTTTACTCACTGCCAGTGGTCGGATTGACTTGATATTTTGTATACATTAGCAAATTGGAAGACAATGCAAGTACAGTCAACAAAAAGTACAGTGACCAAAGAAAGTGAACAAATACTTATTTTATTGTAGGTGTCATAAATATGTAGTAACTATGCAAAATTTCAGCTGTATATAATTGTCTGTGTCAAGTGGCTGGGAAAGATGACGATAGTGTTAATTTACCGAGAGCCGACAGCCGACCGATGCCGAGACGCCCGCGCCGTGCGTACAAATATTTGTTTTTTAATAATAACAACTTCTACAATTCGTGACAAGCTTAATCGCACGTATGAATATCCGCATAAAATTTACATGTGATAAAAATATATGTCGGGAGTATTTACTCATCTTTGACGCAGTTATCCAATCTAAAGCTAGCAGCGTAACGTGTATAGTTGTAAGTAGTATATTTCTACATATTGTTTTGGTAGTTGTTTTTATCGGAAATTAATGTAATGTCAATTAATTAATGTATATTGTCAAAACAGCATGCAAGATCGCCCCTTCATATGCTACTTAATTTATTTGCATTTGATTGATCATTATGCACATAAATGATAAAAACACAAAACAGTGTGTTATTTTCCTGTTGCTACTACGATAGCGCTGATTGACGAAAGCACTATGCGGTTTCTTTTATTACCTACCTACATTCACTAACCTGTTTATTCATATCTTAATACACGAGAAAACAATAAAGATTGTGCTATTAGTTTAACGCTTTATCAGTATGTGCAAAGAGCAGAAGAGTTATTTTTTGCATTGTCAGATATCAAGTTCGTGTAAATATGTCGTATCGTAGATGACAGATATTTATGACAGGAATTTACCCAAAGCATAAGATCCTCAATTAAATACATACGCTCTGCAATATAACACAGCAATTTAACAAATAATTAATATTTATATGTTTAAGTGTAGACCTTTTTAGTCGACGTGAAAGTTTGCGGAAAGTTTATTTGTATGGAAAATTATTAAGTCACTTGCACACATGACGGGCCAGATGGCGCGGTTGGTTAAGATTCCACCTATCGCGCCGCGTCATGAGTTCGATTCCCACACAGGACACGCATTTGTGTGCATGAAAAAGTCTGTATGTCTTGAGTCTGGGTGTGATTATATATATTAAGTATGTATTTAAAAACAAAAAGTTAGTATTTGTAGTACATCAGTAACATAGTTTCCATAATGCAAGCTCTGCTTAGTTTGGGATCAGATAAACGTATGTGAGGAATGTCCAGGACAGGACAATATGGCTTTCGCCACAGTCGCTCAGCTAGTGACCTTCTTGTGTATCTCACGCACCGTTGGTCACTCACCATCGAGAATCAAGGTGAGGCATTGGCGGTGAGCCTAGGTGTGGCGAAGGCGTTCGATCGGGTCTGGCACCGGGGTCTTCTAACGAAGTTACCAGCATACAGGCTTCCCGAGGGATTATGCAAATGGGTCGCCAGCAATGGTTCACATCGGGGCAAAGGCTGCAACTTTACAAGTCACAAGTCCGGCCTCATTTGGAGTACTGCTGTCATCTATGGGTACCTGGATACCAGCTTGATCCTTGAGACTCGATTTAACGACGTGCCATCAGAATTGTCGACGATCCTGAGCTCACAAGCGGTTTAGAGCCCCTCAGTCTGAGGAGAGACTTTGCCTTCTTATGCGTGTTCTACCAATTGTGCAACGGACAGTGTTCTAAAGAATTGTTTCACCTGATGCCCACGGCTACCTTCCAAAATCGCAACTCTCGCGACCGTCGCGTCTTAGAGTTCATCCTCACACATTGAAGATTCCAGAACGGTTTCGTACTGTGTGGTCTCAGAGGAGCTTCCTTTTGCTGACGCTCAGACTGTGGAATGAGCGCCGTGTTTTTCCAATAGAGTATGGGGTTCTTCAATAAGGATGTGAAAAGATTTCTGCAGGGTCGGCAACGCGCGAGTGATATGGTGTTGAAAGCATCCATAGGCTACGGTAACCGTTTACCATTAGGCGGGCCGTATGCTTGTTTGCCACCTTAGTGGTATAAAAAACGGGCTTGTAGACTTAGGACGGGTAGAGTTATAAGCTTGGCTCTACATAAGATCTGATAACATTTTGACAGTACGTGCCATATGTTTGCTACCTTAGTTATAAAAAAAAGAGGTTTTTTCTTTTGGTATCGGAACCCTAAAACTGATATATTCTTGTTACAATAATAATTCCTATCCTCAATATTTAAAGTATTTTCCCTTGGTTGGGCTTAGCTGTGTGTGCGACGCCCCTTACATAGAGTTAGCCGAAAATTCTAAATAAGTAGGTAGGTATGTACTATGTAGATCTATCTATCTTTCTTTGGTAGCATAGGTATTAAATTTTGTCCTCATTCTGTCTAGGTAGGTTTTGAACAAAATCTGTATTATTTGGTGGATTGCAAAATTAAATAATGATAAGCAATCTTGTGTTTCCACCACAACTATAAAAAGGTATAGGTTAGGTATAGGCACATTATTTAAAAGCCACCAATGTAGAGCAGTTAGTCAAAACGCGAAAGTTAGCTCGTATTTTTTTTATTATCTATAGGTAAATAATCATAAAAATGTTATGCGATCTTTATTCATTTCTGGGCTATTGCAATTTTTCATATAATTTGGAGAAAGATTAAGGGTTTTTGAGAAATGTTGATCCCATCTAAATCATTTTTATGTAAAATGTTGCCAAGACATCTCGCACTGTCAAAAAGTTATCATATCTCATGTAGAGCCAAGCTTATAACTCTACATGCCCTTACCCGAGAAGACATAAATATATTTAAAAATAAGTGTTGTGACTTTGTGAAATTGTTCTCGCACTGTTTAGATTCAATGGTTGAAATATTACACAAATCATAATTGTATAATATGTTAAAAGACTCTGCCTGCATAATATCTCAAAATTCGAATCGATAGTTTAAGAGAAAATAATTGTTGAACTTCAGTAAGTGTATACATATGGAGATATTATCGCCGCATTTGCAGCTTCATAGGTTTCAGATATGAACTGAATAAAAAAAAATGTTAATCTGATTCTAAAAGGCAGTATAAATATTTACGAGACAATTAATAGTAAAAAATACTAATTCTATTAATTAACCTCCCATGATAGTTCTCAGTAAAATGATGAGATTTACTAAAACATTTCACGGAATTTTGTAGACAACTTGAAAAGTCATATCACATTGCATTCATTTCACTTCACTGGTGCACTTGGATTGATCATTATTTCATAAAGCGTCACCGATATTATTCAAATACATAGTCTCATCCGCGAGCTAACGGTTTAATTAAATTTTAAGAACTAAGAAGTTTAGGTACTAAAATAAATTGTTATGAATTTCATAAGAGAACATTCAGCTAGTCCATTAAATAGACACTTACCTTCATCGTCCTTCCCCTCAACGTCGAGCACGAAGGCGCCTCTCAGGAGGTGACCCATTACGAAATTTTGTAGTCTACGATGCTGAATTTGTGCAAAATATCTAAGTGTACCTACTACCAATCGCGATTAACATTACACTATAATTACATGAATATAATAAAAGGTGTTAATCACGCACTACTACAACTACGATATATTGATATAAGATATTTATAGATTCTGACAGATTATCATAGATTTTAACGAATACCGCTCTAGTCGGTGTAAAAGCTAAGCGGCTACATTTCTGACAACAAATCAAAAACGACGCGCGTTAACAGGAAGAAAGCTCGATAAATGTAGTTGGTATCGTCACCACTTCACAAATGATTTAAACCGAGCGCTAACCGAAATTATAGGTCGCGTTAAGAAAATGCACAGTGGAAAGAGTAGAGCTGCACATCTGTTCATAAGTCTACTATGTCATATTTTTAGGGTTCTGAACTAAAAAGTAAAAATAGAACCCTTAGGGTCAGTAGTAGTAAGCTATGGTAATACGGTCCTATTTTCAATGGAGTACTGACTGCAATTGTTCGGGCATTTTTCCGTTCTATCTGAACTGAGGGCCACTCCGTCCGTCTGTCACAGCGGTATATTTCAGCAACCACCGATGCTTTGATTTGAAATAGTTATAAATTAAATTATTAAAAGAAACAAAAATGAACAAAAACTTGAATTTTATAAGGTACTAGCTGCCCGGCGCGACTTCGTTCGCGTGGTGCTACCCTACCCTGTGGTGTTACCCTACTCTGTGGTGCTACCCTACCCTACCCTACCTTACCCTGCCCTGCCCTGCCCTATCCTGCCATGCCCTGCCCTGCCCTATCCTACCCTACCCTACCCTACCGTCAACCTTTTTTTTACAAACACTGAGCCACACGCAGAGATTGACTCCCTCCCGTACGGCCCGTACCCGTGACGTGATTTTTCTGCTAATACTTATATTTTTAAACTCGTGATATCTTTTGAATGGTATGTCCGAATTGAATAATTCAAAAAGTTATATAAAGGTATTGAAGCAGTCTTGAATATGAAGTAATTTATTTTGATAAGGAATAATACCAAGATACAAATAGAGAGCCATTTCTAGCGGCGGCATTTCAATTAAATTTTTAAAATAGAAAATCACTTATTGTGGCATAACTATAATAGTTAGACATATGGTATCGCGACACTTTTTGGTAAATAATAATGTGTTCTGCAAAGTCGTAGTACATTATTTTATTCTATCATCAATAGTTTTCGCAGCGCACGCGATGTAATGAATATTTTAGGTAAT
Organism: Achlya flavicornis; assembly: GCA_947623365.1. NCBI lineage: Eukaryota > Metazoa > Arthropoda > Insecta > Lepidoptera > Drepanidae > Achlya > Achlya flavicornis. The sequence continues at coordinate 8,932,373 of OX392467.1, forward strand.
TTTTTTACACCTTGGGTTACATTATTGGAGTTTTAGTAAGGATCCCTAATGTTTTTGAAAATATAATATAGCCTATGTCACCCGGGGATAGTGTAGCTTCCCAACAGTGAAAGAATTTTTCAAATCGGTTCAGTACTTTCGGAGCCTATTCAATGCAAACAAACAAACAAACAAACAAACAATCAAATCTTTCCTCTTTATAATATTATTATTATAGTATAGATTGCAGTCGGGGACAAACCAATAACCTAAATATATGTTTTTTTTGTAATATTCGTTTATCCCCGACTGCAATACCTTATAAAATTCAAGTTATATTCAAAATTCTATAGGTTAAAGAGCTTGTTTTTCTCTTTTCAGTTAATTTTTGTTTTACGCAGTCGGGTTTTTTGTTTCTTTTAATAATTTAATTTATTTCAGTCTTTTTAGTTCTATACAGAATGAGTTGTAAGTATTATTAAGTAAATGAGCGGTACGGTAAAGTAACGCTAACAACCATCGCAACTCTGTGAGTTACGTACGGTAACCGCTCATAGTACCTACTTACTGTCCTTGCATTAAAAATGGTTTTTTGCAGTTTACGTCAAAACGGTAGCATAAAAGTATTACAATATATACATATATGGAAAGGGCTGTTCACAAGCTTTCATTTGATACCCATATTGTTACAATAACGTAATTTTTGTTTTTAATACCCCCCCTCTTTTTTTATCCGTAGACGCCATATAAAAATAATATACCCTATGACACTCCCACAGTTCAGACGAATCAAACGATACCTCATATGCTTAAATCCATCAAGCCGTTTAGGCTGCAGAGCGTGCCAAAGAAATAGACATACATACATACATACATAAACTCGAAAAACATAACCCTCCTTCCGGGTCAGTCGGGTAAAAATGCATACCCAATCTTATAGCAAATGAAAAATATTTTTAGTTTCCAAGTTATATGACATCATATTATCGAGTACTTCAATAATAACAGTCTGGGACAAATGCAAATAAAGCCGGCCCAGTACCAGTCTAAGTCTGACTCGCGCACAGAGGAGGGTTCCAAACTTCTTTAGACGTTTACACAGGTTTATACAGGTGTTTTTTTTTTCTAGCCAGTATGGGCAACTTTTGTACTACAGGTCTTGCTGAAAGGAATCCCACCTGAATTTTGAATTTTGATGTTTTTTTTTTTTTTCAAAATTAACTTCTGTGTCACAATATGAACAAAATTATGTATGACAATCTTGCTCACAAGTTGCTAGAAGTTGCCAAAACATTATTTTATATTTTCCTTCATCATGGTTTATCCTGCGTAAAGTTTGACGAGGTGGAGCAGATGTCGCAGGGATCTCACTATGTTTAGCCATAAAAAATTAGCTCTTAGCATTCTGACAAAAAATTAGAGGTCATATTTGATAACTTCTAGCAACTTGTGACCAAGATTGACATAAATAATTTTGTTCGTAATGTGACTTAGAAGCAGAAAATGAAAAAAAAACAAAAACATTTTTTTTAAATTTATTTAATGGCATTTTTATTTTCTTCAAAATTCAGCTCGGGGTTCCTTCAAGCGTTTTCTCTAAGTTTACCTGTAGTTCAAAAATTTCCCTAACTGGCTTGGATTTTTTGTATTGCGAACTTCAGATACTGCGGGTGAAAGTTTATTTTTGTAATTTTTCATCATAATTCAAGAACTACGCAACATAAAAGAAAATAAAAACCTGTTTTGGAAAATTCAAATGAAGCTATTTCATGTGATATCCCATTTAAACTTAGCTCTACGCTGACATTTCGGTCCCCCATTCCTGGGGAAGGAATTGTTTTTTATTGTAAAAAAAAATATTATAACTTCATTTGCATTATGTTTGGTTTTATTTAAAACTATTCCAAATTTCAAATCAATAGAATTAGAGGTTGCTGAAATATACAGTGACAGACAGACGGACGGAATGTCACCGTAAGGGTTTCTTTTTAACCTTTTGGTTCGGAATCCTAAAAAGGTAGTAGGTAAGCAGTACCTTTTTTTAAATTTATATATCAAATTAACAAGCAGGCAGAATATCCACTTGATGGTAAAGTGGTCACCACCGCCTGAGCATTTGTAATACGGGACGCCCTTTTTGTATGGAACCTGCTCTATTTTCGCACACAGTTTTCTCATGGTGAAAGTTGTTGATTTGGATGAATATTTACTACAAGTGACTCACTACAAAGTATTTAATACAAGTGATGCCAAGGACTTAAAAATGTAGAGCATTAAGGTAGAACCTATGTGATCTAGAAATAAAATTTATTGGATGAAATTCAAAATCGAATCTTTTACATAAAATAAAATATATGAGCTACTCTATTCCACCTACGAACCGTAGCACATCGTGTTGACAAAAGCAAGGGAACAATAAAACTATCAGCTTCTGCGAGCGCGCAGCCGAGACGCGCGAGCAAACATTAGCAACGCGAACGCTACTTCGAGATTCGACGCATTTCATCATCGCATCGTGGGATGAGTGATAGCAGAAAACCTTAAGAATTGCATATGTATTTTATATAAATAGGCATTTGCCAGCTATTATCACATCTCAGGGTTGAATTACAGCGTACACAAAATATTTGTGGAAGTATAAAACTCTACGAGGGCCCATCCAAGCAACGTAGGTACTTCCTTGCATTTTGTTCGGAGTACTCGTCAATGACGTTATATTATAGCTATCCAAATCCTACATTAATTATCTCACTTATATTATAAATGCGAAAGTTTGGATGGATGTTTTGTACTCAATCACGCTTCAACAACTGAACAGATTTGGATAAAATTTGGCACCCTGATAGAATATGTTCTATAAATACAGGCTATTTTTTATCTCGGGAAAGCAATATATCCCTCGGGTACGCGGGTGAAACATTTTCATGTAAATTGTTGCCAATACGAGACCATATGGCTCGCACTGTTAAAAAGTTATCAGATCTCATGTAGAGCCAAGCTTATAACGCTACACGCCCTAACTTCATAAACTCTAAACATCATCATCATATCAGACCATGGATGTCCACTGCTGAACATAGGCCTCCCCCATTGATTTCCACTTCGAACGGTTCTGGGCCGATGCATCCAGCGCCGCCCAGCGACTCTGACCAGGTCGTCGGTCCACCTGGTGGGAGGTCGTCCCGCTCGGCGCATTCCAGTATGTGGTCGCCACTCGAGAACCTTTCTTCCCCATCGGTTATCACAAACTATAAACTCTACACACCGTAGTCAAAATATGTGGCTAGGTCGTTTTGCTAACTAAAAGAACTATTGTATTACAGAAAAGTAATTAACAGTGAATAAATTGTTCACCTTGCGCCCATGTGATGGTAGCTAAACGTCCAATCCACATATTTTGACTAAGGTGTAGAGTTTGTGATGTTAGGGCTTGTAGAGTCAGAGCGTGTAAAGTTATAAGCTTGGCTCTACATGAGATCTGATAACTTTGTTACAGTGCGAGCCATATGGTCTCGTATTAGCAACATTTTACATAAAAATGATTTTGGTGGGATATCATATTACTTGGTGGACGGTTCAATTATACTATTATAAACACAGTCACACACGTGCCAATAGATGTGAAACATTCAACGACCTAGGCATGTGCAATTGTGCACACACACTAGATACTTTAGATGAAAACCCAGATCTGAGGTTCACGTGCGTAAAAGTATTGTCCATGTCAATGATATTTTCTCAGTTAAATGTACTATCATTAAAATTATGAAGTTCTCATTATGTCAATCTAATTGTATAATTCAAGTGGGTAATATGAAATGTAATGATAACGTATTTACGCCCGGTTTGCAGCGATATGTAGAAAGTACCCTTCAAACGTTCATTGAATCATTTAGGAAATGCGCTTAGCAGAAAGTAAATGGGGCGTGAAATGACAGCTTGCCGTTCCCGTTTGAATTTGGGTCAATTTTCGACACGAGACGGCGGGATCCCTTACCTGCCCTTCCTTCCTATTTATATACTTATCTGATAATGTCGAGCAAACGTTTAACTGATGACTAGGTAAATGTGTACGTTACAGGTACATGGTATAAAAATAACATTTTCTTCCGCTCCATACTTATATTTACATATGGATTAAATTTAAAACAAAGTAGGTAAATATATATATAAAAACTAACTGCCTACATAGGTAGGTACTACTGTATATTAACATGTTATTTAGAAATTCTACCTTGAATCGTGTTTTAGTCAGAATAGAACGAGGTGTTGGTTGTCGATATGAAAAAAATACGAATAACTGACGTGTAGGTAAGGTACATGACCATATAGTGGCCTGTGGCATAGTACATAAGTCAAATGCCTGGCAGCTCATATAGTGGAGGCACGGAGGCACCGACGTACAAATTGTGAGAGAGCAGGCTCAAATCACTGACGTTTCTTTCTTTTCGATTTGACAAGTTGGTTTTTAGCCATACTTGAGCCAACGAGAGGAGATAAAATGTGTAAACAACCGACTTCTACTGAGTTACATTACGATAGCGAGCGATCATTATCTCTGGCATGCAATAAGAATAGGCGCTATGGCCCGCGGGCCATTCGCGAGTGGGACATAATGACTAAAGACCCTAATGACGTCGGTTAGTCGACGACAGCTGTCGTTGTGATTCGTTGTACAGGAAAGCGGTCGGTAAAGCAGGCTGTCAACATAATTTCATTAAATAAAAAATGAATGTTTCTTCACATTCTTTATCCCGTTTCGTTAACAAACCGACAAAAAAAAAGCCTTGCCGTGTTTCTTGCCGGAGTCTTCTCAGTTTAAGTTTATTTCGAACCGGTGCCGCGGTGGTAAATTCAACTGTGTGAAACGTTCATAAGTGCCATAAGTGCCTTACCAGGGCCTAAATTATATAAATGACTTTTTGTTTTTGATTTTGTTACCTTTAGACTACTTCTAAGTTGTCTCTCTTCTCGTTGTCTGTCTCTCAGTGAGTGAAGGAAGACACGCGTTTTCATAAAATGTGATGTGATACTTATACTGTGTACAAGCGAGCGCTCCGGGATGTACGGGGCATTATAAAAACCGCATACTGCTGGTATATACCTACAAGCTAGTTTATTTTACCTATTTTAGGAAGCATTTGTTTGGCATTAGGTTGCCATGATAACACCTAACCCCACCATTTTGTATCTTGCTTGAATACCTAGTCATTCATTATGTTAATGCAAGTATGCATAAGGGACCGTTCACATACCAGGCGGGACTATTACTCGCTACGTATTTCGCGATGCGATGAGCAGCACCGTCAACAATGTGCTTTAGCCTTAAAAGATCAAGACAGATGCGTTGTCGACCTGCCTCTGTGTGCGCGTAGGTTTACCAGATTCAAAACTAAGATTTCCTGGTAAAATCCCTGATTTTTAAGCAAAATTCCTGACATTTACTGTGATAATATAAAATAATGGTAACTATTCCATATTTAGTAACAAATAGCTACCTACTGAGCATTTTGTCCTCAACTTTACCCTGTTATTATAGTCATTACGAAAAGGTGCGCGCGGTAGGGTGCGCACACACGGGCCACTCGCGACGTCCACAATCGTATCCAGACACGGCCAAGCGCACAGCACCGGCCATATGTGTGGGTGCTAACTCATACAAAATGATTGTGGCACAGCGCAAATGGCGACGGGGCGTGGTGTCGCGAGTGGCTATGCTACGTCGCTGTGGATGTGTTTGATATCCACCAATCATATTCACTGGTGCACATAGCTTAGCACTGCAATGGTGGAAATGGATTCAACTAAGATATGTTTTTTATATGGAAGGATGCGTGCTATGGATGCGTGCTATGGATGCGTGAGCGCCTCTCCCCACACCGCGCCCCCCTCACCGCTTCCCTACTATCGATACATCGCATAGCTCGAGCTGTGCATTTTCCTCGTGCATGTGCATCTTACTCGCACAGCTACATAGCATAGTATCAGTGGAAACGGTCACATAGTTTCACAGCTTAGCTATTACATACTCGTAGCACATCACTGGTGGAAAAGCAGCCTTAGGGTCCGTCCCCAAAGACAGGCTCGGAGAGATGAGCATATTTTGATAAGTGTTTAAAAATACACTTTAGGATCATTGAAATAAGGTTAATTTTTTCTTTGAATGCTGGAGAGCCGACCTAACGCGCTAACAAAAGAAGTAAAATGAAAAAATAAACCTTATTTCAATGACCTAAAGCTCCATTTTAATAAAAATTTGCTCTCCTCTCCGAGCCGGTCTGTGCGAAAGGACCATAAAGATACCAGAAGTAGTACCTACTTATGATGTCCGTCAATATGTACCCAATGTAAGCGATCCTCTATGGTAAGTTTCAGTGATTCAATAGGTATAGTGTAATGTCAAGGTCATAATTAAATTACTAATTTATCACAGCAAGACGTTATTTCCGCTCCGTTCTTAGCCAAATAGACTTAAAGCACAGAATATTTAATAGTACATACTTAAAGGTCAATATTAATTGAACACATAAAAGTGCCAAGTACCGACTGACAATACCTACGGATAAGGAAACAGGAACTAATAATTTGTTTATTTATTGATAGTTTATATATTATAAATAAATATGAAAATTTGTATGTGAGGATGTGATTTGTGTATATGTTTGTTACTCTTTCACGCGAAAACTACTGATGACACTATAACTACTACACTAGCGTAGTGGGGGCGGGGCGGCCCACCCCAGTCGGCACTTTGAAGGGCGGCTTTCAAAATAAATAATAATATTGGATATCTCATAAATATTAAAGATCTTTCATTCAGTGGTGGATTTACACATTAACCAAGTATTGGTTGTATATTTGCCGCTCTTATCGCTACAATTGCCTTGATATTTTTTACAATCCAACAATTTGGTTGAAATTGCATAAGATTTTTTTAAAGTATATTTCTGAGTAAATCATAATTCAATTAAGTTGACGCTTCTAAAATCTGCTGTTCTAGGCTCAAGCCTATTACAGCCTGCTAGTAATTTAAAATCAGTCACTGACTTAATTTTATATTTATGTCGCACCTTTAGGTTATATATAGGATTACTGTATATTTCTTTTTATTAAAAGACCTAAAAAAGGGGTGGCGACTTCACGATTTGCATTTATTATATTAGTAGGATATATAAAATCATCGCACCTCTTGCCATCGGCGGAGAGTCCATCCCAAACATAAGGGCAAAATGGTCTTGCACTGCGCGGTTTCAAAGAAGCTTCATGCCGCGGCCCTACAGCATGGGGTTCTTTAAGAAAGGTGTGAAGAGATTTTTGCAGGTTCAGCTTCATGCGAGCGTTAACCTTGGTGTTGCAAGCGTTTATAGGCTCCGGTAACCGCCTATCATCATAAAGGTAGTATGCTTGTTAGGGTTTCGTAGCCAAATGGCAAAACCCTTATAGATTCGTTATGTCTGTCCGTCTGTCTGTCTGTCTGTCTGTCTGTCTGTCTGTCTGTCCGTCCGTCCGTCCGTATATATAAATTGAAATTCATATCAAATACTCAGGTCTATACTATCATTTACTTATATACCTACAAGTTTGTACGGAACCCTCGGTGCGCGAGTCTGACTCGCACTTGGCCGGTTTTTTATTTTAGTAGTATTAAATATATAATCACTTTATGTGATTTTTGCCATACACAATTCTATTCAAAATAAATAAAAAAAACTGAATTTACAAGTAGAACTATCACAACTAACAAACAAGCATATTTTTCTAAGCAAATGATCAAACAATATCTTGTCAGTAGCAAACTTGCTCACCAAGGAAAATGAAAACTTTAGGGGCTTTTTTATGATGGGCCCCTTAAAATAACGACATTAAATGAGGGGTGAAAATTGTAAATATTAATCGAATATATTATTTAAAATAAAATACACAGGTACATATTTATATGTATACTTCAAATATAAAATAAAAATACATCACTTACAAAATTGCAGCAAGGCCAACTTCAGCAAATAGATATGCATGTGATTCCATGTTAAAATAAGCTTCAAATTCCCATGAACTAACATAGACCTCAATAAGCTTCTCGTCCCTACAGTGTGCAATGTTTTCTGAAATATCAATAAAGTTGTTAATTTTTCATTTTGAAGTACCTATGCACTTTACAAAACTGGTATTGTGAGTAAAGCATATGTAGAATAAAAATGTTTAATTTTTCACAAAAAGTAGTTAAGATTAGTAAAAAAAAAACTTTTTTTGTATTTTGTTGACATACTTTTAAATGGAAGCATCTCAAGTGTCTCCCTTATACTAAATATTATGAGAATTATCCATTTAATATCGGACTAAATAATTGGTACACACGGCTACAGATCAAGCTATACATTTCTAGTATAAGCTGACCTCCCGTTGTACGGAAATCCTATACAATGCGAGATCAGCTTATACTGGTAATGTATAGCTTGATCTGTAGCCGTGTGTACATACATATACAGTATATAGGTACTTCAAAAACATATTATTGGAAAGCAAAACCTTAATTAATTCAATGTAATTGTCTATACTTTTATAGTTAAATAGAATTAACTAATAATTACCTATAATCACTTGTTTCAGTGTATATTCTTTGAGCAGTGTAGTATATATGCAGTCTATATTATTTGCTATTTGACTAGCAGACCATGTTAATATCACTGGCTCATTTGTTGGCTGTAATTTGGCAAGAGCTTTTAATTGATCTTTTAAAATGCATACACCTGTAACAAAAAATATTTAAAATTTTTATATAATTTGAATTCGGCTCGGATAAGTGTGCATTCACCTTAAGGCTGAAAGTATTATTTTTCTAGTAAAAAATTTATACCTTCCACAATATTTTTAAGGTTATCTATATAATCCAATAAAGTCTCCATAACCGGTTTCAGCTGATGTGGATAATAATCATCACTACAATCATGTAACTTCAAAGATGTTATAACTCTGCACAGCTTTACACCTTTGTCTCTGACATTCATCCAATCTCCTAATAAACTGTGCAATTTCGATACATGTGAAAAAACAGTCTTCGAGATACCAGGATAATCTTTATTAGGAGATAAAATTTCTGAAAATTAAAAAATATCTTAATAGGTATGATGATAAGATTTCAATTTGGCTTGGTTCAAGACAGATAATAAGTAAGGAAGTAATATCACTGTAATACTGTGGTAATACTGTTCACTCCACCATCTCCACCTAAATACCCATTGTGATGTATTCACACAAATATTATATATTCTGTCTGTCTCTCTGTTTGTTAACATTTCACAACAAAACCTTTGCACCAATTGTGATGAAATTTGCCAAACAGATACATAGTATAGTATGGTAAGGACCTAGGTCATCTAGGAAACTTTATATCCCAGGAACTTTGGAGACAACTAGTAACTTGACAAGTAGTCTATATATGTCCTGAATTTGATTGGGTGTAATTATGTATCTTAAGTATGTATTTACAAAAAAAGCAGTATATGTATTATATCAGTTATCTGGTTTCCATAGAACAAGCTCTGCTTAGTTTGGGATCAGACGACCATAAGCGAGGTATGTCCCAGGATATTTAGAATAAAATATAAAATTGCAGAGCAGTTGCAGTATCTTTACAGATTCCAAGTCTGGACCTACCTATGTGGTTTTTAAATGCTATCCAATAATGTTTGTTATGAATGTATATTTTTGAATTGGTTAAATAAATAAAAAAACAACTCAATTGGTACCTACTTACAAAATATGTGTGTTCCCTTTTAAAATCTGTTATTGCAAAAACTAATATTATAAACTCTACAGTTTGTATGATTGGATGTAATCTCTGGAACTACTGATCTGTTCCCTGAGTGACAAAGGCTACTTTTCATCTTGGGAATGAGGGTGAAACCGCAAGGGACAGCTCGTCAGGGATAAACTTTCCGAGATGGGATGTTGGTCTGGGAGTTCAATATTTTTTATAGATAGCAGATGATCTAAGGATTCTTTCAGCTAAGTCTTTTCTTGAAGCAACCTCATTGAAACATTAATTATTGAAGTTTGCCTTTTGACATGACGGTTTTTTTTTATCCAAACTAATTTTATGTTATAAAAAAACTTGCAATTTTACATTTTCACAAGAAATATCATGCAAAAACGGGTAGGGGGAGAGTGGTGTACGGGGGCATGCGGGAGGAATGCCCCTTCCCCTGGTACCCCCCAAACTTGAAGTAAGCTCATGGTTTCCGAACTATCCGAGATACCGATCTCAGTATACAAAAAAATGGTTATTGCTGAATGGCAATTAGCCCAACAGTCATGAAGTCATACCTTTAGGTGTAAAATGAGAGAGGTCTGCACTCTTAGTTGGCGTTGTAGACATAATTATTCCTTTTGGTAGTTACTATACTCTTTGCATAATTACTTCAAAAAAACTATCGTTTCAAACTTTTAGGGGATATTTTAAGATTCTCCGTTTTATTAAAATATTAAATTTCTTTTCCTTTTTGCTTCGTCGTAGTCGGGTAAAAAATAAGAAACACATAAGAAACACTATTATGTTTGTTTATTTTGTTTTTTTATTGTATTAAGTTGTGTTAGGTTAGTTCTATCCAGGGTTGGATTTAGGTACGTTGAAAAAGATAGCACAAAAAAATTAAAAGGATAGTATTTATAAAAAATTATAGTACACTTTCATTATTTTTAATTTCACTTATTAGTCATTAAAATCAACACCAATTATGGCAAAATTTACTCCTCTTCTAAGTTTATCAGTTCTTGAATATTACTATTAGTTATATCTTCATCTTTGGCATTTAATCTCATCAACATATCCTCAGTAGGAATAAAATCAGTACAATTCCCACTTTTACTACAAGGTCGGTTAACTAAAGCTGGCACGTTTCAACACATTTACACCGTCTCTCTCGCGCAAAGTCAAGCTTATGAGTATGAAGGAGACAGTTATTGTTTTGCTTTTGCTACTGCTCATAAATATAGAGTGGTCTATTTTTGCATTCGTCCATTAGACTTGACTGATTGCAAATTTATGAGTACTGTGAACGTGCCAGCTTTCGTTAACCGACCTGTACCGCTTTTGATAGCGTCACAAGATAATATTTTTTTTTGAATTTCGATTGAATTGAAGAAAAACTTTGATTGATTTTCGAATGGAATGGAAGGAACGAGATTAGTGGAAAGATAGAAGTGTACTGCGGAGGATAATCGGGGAATCCCCGGCCATCAACACAGAAAACATCGCAAGATCAGAATTCGGTCGGATACACGCACGGTCGAAATATTCATTTAACGTAAAACTAAAGGGCTGATTACACTGACCAACTTGCAGGGTCCGATTTGACATACATTGCTGGTTATCTTGAGTATTTTATTACAATGTACTCAGATAACCAACAATGTATGCCAAATCGGCCCCTGCAGGTTGGCCAATGTAATCGCCCCATAAGCATTCGGGAGCAAACTTTAAATTATAGTATTTTAGTGTACTATCCTTAGATGTGGATAGTATATAGTACAAAGGGCGAAATTATAGTATAAATACCACATAAATACTATAATTATAGTACATAATCCAACCCTGGTTCTATCTATCAGAGATGCAGTGTTGCCATATCTTAAACCTCGAAATCTGAATCGCTAAGTCTGAAAATCTGTATTATATCTGTATACGACGAAAAAGCTAAAATCTGTATAAAATCTGTATTAATTAAACTTTTTATAAAGTAGTAGACAAGTGAAAAACATATTTATTGTTGATACATACTTTTATTCATTTAGATTTTATGTAGAATTTAAATAAAGCTTGTCTTTGCCTGATTCGATGGTGCCATAAGTGCAGAAATTCCCTATATTGAAGGGTAAATGTTAAAAAGCAAAACGTCTCAACCAACAAAAGAAGTCGGCCGGCCTGAAGATAAAATTATGGTATTTTCACGTAGTATACTTAAATTACGATACTACATACTACATACCATGAAAATATGGTACAAATAGTATAATTATACTACGAAATCCAACACTGATTCACACATGAAAATTTGAATTTAAAAAATCTGTATAAACCTAAAGTGAAATCTGGCATCTGTATCAGGAGCCAAAAATCTGTACCAATACAGATAAATCTGTATATATGGCAACACTGCAGAGATGGTTAGCTAGTATGCTAGTAGCACAGTAGTAGCTATTCATATAACCAGTGCTGACAACTGCTAGCTGTAGCCAAATAGCCAGTAGCTAGACGTATTGCAAAAAGTTGCTAGATTGCCAAATTTTGCTACCCAAAAAAGGTGCTAGAAGTAGCTAAATGTTACCTAGTAGGTAGATAATAATAAAAAAATGAGTTTTATTAAATTAAACACGAGAGAATAAAAAACAGTAAATTTAATAAAAAAATTACAGGTTTTTACAATGAATTCCTTTTTCACAATATATGTATTACAGCGAGCATTAGTTTGATAAAACGAAACGAAAGTATTGAAAAGTTGCTAGAAAAAGTAGCTAAATAAATTTTGCTACAATTGTTTACACTAAATTGTAGCTGCCTAACATAAAAAAATAGCTAGATCTAGCTATAAAGTAGGTAAGTTGGCATCAATGCATATAACTAGCCAAAAAACGGCTATTCACAAAATAGCCACGGCTACTTTGAGTATTTAGAATGGAGTCGGCAAGCACCACTTCTAGTACTGAATTATTCCTGCCAGTTTTCGCGGGAGGCGATGCACAGCACACATTTACTTACTCACAAACACTCAAACAAACAAACTCGAACAAAGTTGAAGCATCTCTATAAACGCACTCTTAAATAAAAGCACACAAACACAAAACAAGCACACAAATAAGGAATTACTGTGTTTACGCCTTTGTTTAATGGCACACTAGTTGACACTAGCTCAAAAACTACTAGTGATGGGGTTGTTAAGAACCGATACCACTAATGATTCTAGAAATTATTCTATGTTATTTGTAAACCTACATTAAGTTTATAATCAAATCCGATATACGAAAGCTGAAGAGTCTTTTTTGTTTGTTGGTTTAAACGCGCTAATCTCTAGAACAACCAGTCGGATAACAAAAAATATTTCACTACAAGGTATCATAGGTACATTATCCCTAAGTGTTATATCATCCCAGTATCATAAGAAGATAGCTGGTATAATATACAAAGCTAGATTGTTTGTTGGTTCGAGAAATCTCTGGAACTAAACCGATTCTGATGAGCTCAATCTCGCGACACTAAACGATACCAAATGGCAGTGGACGTCACTCGAACTAGTTTTTATAAACGCACATGGCCATATGGCCAACGTACAACATTGACAGAGGGGGTTTCCTGTGTTTGTCATCTCCATATACTAAATACTCAAAGCACGGCTATGATATCCGTCAACACGATAACTAGCTATTGGCTACTGGATGGCTACTGGCTAGCTAGAATGAGGAGTTTTCTTATAATACCTCTATACGACCTCTATGCTGAAAATACCTGTCTAACTGTTGATAATTCGAACCAATTTGAACCTTAAAGCACCTTAAGTGCACAATTTGACAGGTATTTTGACCACAGAGGTATCACAAGATGTCATAAGCAACGAATTTAAAACGTCCAGAAGGATAGTCGCCTCTATGGGAACATGAAATAAACAAGCCAAAATTGACAGTATTTGACAGCCGTGCGCAGTACGAACTGAGAGCGATTTGCTCAGGGAGCCCCTCAAGCGGAGTGAAATTAAATGTCATGCTTTAGTAAGGCGGATTATCCATCTGGGTAGAGGCACGATGCCCTATGAAAATCTTTGGTCATAAGCATTACGAGAAGTTTACGTCACACAGTCGGAAAATAGCCCTGACACACAGGTCAGGGATATTTTCCGACTTACACATTTTCCATATTCCTATATTGTCCACATAAAAAAAAAAACAATTTCTTATTTTTTCATATTCCTAATTTTCCGCATTATTATATTTCCATCATCATCATCATCATCATCATCAGCCTATAATGTCCCACTGCTGAGCACAGGCCTCCTTTCACAAATCAGGGTGAAAGGGAATGGGCAGATACTCCAACACGCGTGCCCACTGCGAATCGGTGGAGGTAGGCTAGTGGTCAACCTACTGTTGGAATTTTTCAAGCCGCCTAGGAGGCATCCAACTAGCTTAACGACTATCACAATTAAGTGATAACCGGGACCAACGGCTTTACGTGCCTTCCGAAGCACGGAAACGCTCGATTTGAAATACCACTAGGCGGTCACCCATCCAGGTACCGACCAAGACAGACGTAGCTTAACTTTGCCGATCGATTAAGAACGGCTAATCATGCTACAAACTAAAGGAATCAGGAAGAGTAGGGATAACATGTATGATCTTTACCATCAGAGATCTTACAATAGTAATGAAAACTTTCATACATATGTTAGGAACTATTCCAAGTTATTTAAACAGGTATGCATTCGAGCTAAGGCCATCTACATAGGCAATAGGGTAAATAATTCTAATAATAAAATTAAAACAGTGTGGCAGATTATTAATACAGAGACTGGTAAAAACAAAATCAAAGATAATACCCTTTTTGTCTTAAAATTAATGATAAACTAATATCAGATAAATTAGAAGTAGCATCTGCTTTTGAAACTTTTTTCTCAAATATACCTATGGAGGCTACTAAAAATCTTGCTTCGTCTTCCACGTTAGCAGAATCGATTTTACAGAAGACTTTTCAACGAAACATTCCAGACTTCGCATTCACCCAGGTTAGTGACTATGACATTATCACGGCTTTCAAGTCACTAAATATGAAAAATACAGAAGACTTATGGGGTTTGTCAGTTAAAGTTATACAGTCAATTATTTTTAATATTGCCCCTATTTTAGCCCTAATTTTTAACCAATGTCTCGAACAGGGCAACTTTCCTGATTTAATGAAATACAGCAAAATTGTTCCGATCTTTAAATCGGGATGTAAAAACAATCCCTCAGATTACAGACCGGTCTCAGTACTTCCTGCATTAAGTAAGATTTTTGAAAAGATTGTGCTAAACCAAATGTTAAGGCATTTTAATAACCACAAGATACTCCATGATGATCAGTTCGGTTTTACGAGAGGTAAGTCCACTACGGATGCGGGAGCTAAACTTATTAAGCATATTTTTCAGGCCTGGGAGTGCTCACACGATGCTATTGGTATCTTTTGTGATCTCTCCAAGGCATTTGATTGCGTAGATCACCAAACGCTAGCTCTTAAACTTAAGTTATACGGAATTCGCGGAGTGGCTCTCGATCTTGTGGTTTCCTATCTTTCAGGGCGCCAACAAAAAGTAGGAATCAATGGTAGTGTGTCATCGGGCTCCTTAGTCAAATTAGGCGTACCTCAAGGCTCGATTTTAGGCCCATTTCTGTTTCTAGTTTATATAAATGACCTACCTTATATGGTGAAAGAACTATCAGATGTCGTTTTGTTTGCAGATGATACGTCTCTGATATTTAAAGTAGATAGAAAAGACAAGGATCTTTTAAAAGTTAACTACGCTCTGAAGGCTGTGTCTCAATGGTTTGCTGCCAACAATCTTATGTTAAACTCTAAAAAAACAAAATGTATAAGGTTTTCATTACCAAATGTACCAAAAGTTGATACCAGTGTTATTGTGGATGGTAATAAACTTAATGTAGTAGATAAGACTGTTTTTCTTGGTCTGACTATAGACTGTAGATTGCAGTGGGGTGCTCACCTGGAAGCCTTAGGTGGTAAACTGAGCTCCGCTGCTTTTGCAGTCAGCAAAATAAGGCAACTGACGGACATTAATACAGCCAGATTAATTTATTTTGCATATTTTCATAGTCTTATGTCTTACGGCCTTTTGCTGTGGGGCTCTGCCGCAGACTTGGAATCAATTTTTGTATTACAAAAAAGGGCAATTCGCGCCATCTACTGTTTGGGTTCTCACGAATCTCTACGAAATGTATTTCCGGATATTAATATATTAACTTTGCCCTCTCAGTACATTTTTGAAAATATTATGTATGTCCGCAAGAACATTAATTTGTTTCCAGTCAATAGTGACTATCATGATAGAAACACTAGAAACAAAGACAAAATAACTGTACCTAGATTTAGATTAGCTAAAGTAAATAAGTCCTTTCTTGGGAATTGTATCCAATTTTACAATAAAATTCCTCATAGCGTGACCAGTATGTCCTTTTTTAAATTTAAGGAACATATTAAAAAGCGGCTGTTGAGTAGGGCTTATTATAAAGTGTCTCATTATATTGACGACAAGGATGTATGGAAGTAGCTTCTCTCTGCACCTGCCTCACTGAGCAGCTAGTTCAAGGTCCATTTTAATTCAAAGTATGCTATTATTATTATAAGTTATGTTTTTTAGGTTACAGATTATATTACTTATTGTAATTAAATTAATTCAATTCAATGTTCTTCATTTATTTATTTTGATATAAATGCATCGATATATATGTCTGTCTAATTGTTATACCTATTTATTTTTTATTTTTGTGATATTTAGTCTAAACTTGTCAATAGCCACAGTGATAACAAATTGTGTATTTAGTGTTTCCCTTTAGTTATTTTTTATTTTTAAGGCAGACTAAGTAAGTCATGCTCACTTTAAGGCCTTTGCTTGCGGCGGCGTCGTGTGACGGGTCGCTCACTTCCCTCCAATATGGCGAGGAGGGCGATGGCTGCCACACGCGTCATACTTGTGAACAGGTGCTGCTTGTGGGGGCTGGTCTGCTTAAGTTTGCTATTTATTTACTTATTAAATATTTATTCAGTCTACTTTGTAATTTTGCCGCCGCGCCGGGGCACGCAATTGTTTTCAGTGGGATTAGAATGTAAATATTATGTAATGAATCTAAGCCTGTTTTGAAAAGAGTAATTGCTGAGTTTATTGCCGGCTCTTCTCAGCAAATGCAACCTTCCGAACCGGTATTAGAGTATTAGAGTCAGACTTTTCATAAGTGCCTGCGAAGGTCTATTTGAATAAATGATTTTGAATTTTGAATTTTACACCACGAGCGCTTCATATTTCCATACTTTTACAAATTCCTATTTTTCCACATTACTATTTTCTTCAAGGCAAAAATAATTTTAGATAGAATTAAATTGAATTGAATTAAATGTCAAAATGAATTGAATTGAATTGAAATGAATTTAATTATTTTAACAATTTATAACAAAATTAGAAACAATTCTACTTGTGATCGAGTAAATTTGTTTTTGTGTTTGTATGTATGTGTGATGATGTGTGTGGGGGTTTGTTTGTTTATTACGCCATAAAAAATATAGATTGTAATTTGTACATATTTGTTGTAAATAAAATTGTGAATATGAAAAACTTTGCTTTTGTGTTGCTAGAATAACTTTTTTTACCACCTACCTTTCCTCATAAAAATTAAGAAAGTTGGGTAGATTAAATTAGAAAATTTATGAAAACTTAACGGTAGGGGTAGGGTAGGATATCCCTCAGAAACCGAGTGTATAATAAAACATTCTTTTTATTATGTTTTACCTACCCTAGTCTATTCATTTCATTTAAAAAAGAGTACGTAGATCTACGAACTTTCCAATGCAAGTTTTACTAATTCTACGTACTTTTCTAATCTGGCCTACGCCTTTTTGTAAATTCAAGTTGGCAACACTGGGTCAGCTGTCACTGTCAGGTAGGTTTGTCTGTCTTTATGGTTTGGTTGCTACGTTTGGTTGCATCGACATTTTGGTTGTGAAACGAATAAACTAATGGTTGAAAATGTTGAAATAGGGTTGAAACCAAAGAGTAATGATATAATACATTGGGTTGAAACAAAGTTTCTGCATTCATTGAAGAAAGCCCAAAATTTGTAATGTCTGGACCAATACAAGATGTAGTTGAGGAAGATGCAGCAGATCTTCAGTTCCCGAAAGGTATAATAAATGTTTTTTTTTGTGAATTATGTGTCATAATATGAATTTATTGTATTTTTTAGTAATCCGAGGTAATAGCTGTGCATGTAACTGTGCCATCTTAAATTATTAAACTTTTCCGCTGTGGTGGTCTCCAGAGGCTTCACCCGCGTCTCCTAAATACAAGGTATCGTATGTATCTTCAAGGTGCAAACTGAACAAACATGGTATTACATGGTACCTTTGATTAAGGATACATCCAGATTGAGCGTCGAAGCTGTGCATGCGTCGAAAAAAATAGCCCCTAACGGTTAGGGGGTAAATCAAATAAAAATAAATAAAATTGCAAAATAATTTTTAATACTTAAATTTCTCTCGATTTTAATTGGAATATTTCAACAACTGCTATCATTATCAATGTCACTAAGACGAGCAGAATGACACAGAGGGAGCATAAAGCGTAGCTGTTATGAGCAGCAGCCTATAAAAGTTTGCCTGTTTTATATATTCGTGTAGTATGGCGACATTCTTTCTAGGTATATTTATTTCTATGGTATTAACATTGTTGTTTAAAGTATTTAACCCTTGGTTGTTTACTAGCAGAAAAACACACCTTCCACATTATAGCTGTAAATTTAATTAATTGATCAATGAATATTGTATTCTTTCAGAATTTGAAAATGCAGAAACACTTCTTATATCTGAAGTGGATATGTTGTTAGAACACAGAAAAGCTCAAAATGAGTCTGCAGAGGAGGAACAAGAATTCTCAGAAGTTTTTATGAAAACCTTGACTTATACCAACATGTTCAAGAAGTTCAAGAATAAAGAAACTATAGCCGCTGTTAGGAAGTGAGTTGACACATAATGACACAATTACTGGTACCCACTTTCTAGACTTGAAACATTCTAAAATATATATTTTTTATACCACTT
The DNA here is from genome assembly GCA_947623365.1 of Achlya flavicornis. Classification (NCBI taxonomy): domain Eukaryota; kingdom Metazoa; phylum Arthropoda; class Insecta; order Lepidoptera; family Drepanidae; genus Achlya; species Achlya flavicornis. The sequence goes on from OX392467.1 coordinate 8,951,199, forward strand.
AGGTGGCAAACGAGCATACGGCCCGCCTGATGGTAAGCAGTTACCATAGCCTATGGAAGCTTGCAACACCAGGCGTATCACTTGTGCGTTCCTGAACCTGAAGAAATCTCTTCACTATGTCACATTATAGGGATTAATAAATTTTGCATCACTTACATGTACCACCAAAAGTGACTCCCATATTCCAAATTGCTTGTTTTGGGGTCAAGTGGCAGTTTGTGAATAACTAATTGTGTATAAGTGATATAATTATTATTAAAGGCATTATCTTATTATTTCAGCCTTCTTCAATCAAAAAAACTTCATAAATTTGAAGTAGCAAGCTTAGCAAATTTGTGTCCAGAAACACCAGAAGAAGCAAAAGCTTTAATACCATCACTGGAGGGAAGATTTGAAGATGAAGAACTTAGAATATTGTTAGATGATATACAAACGAAACGAAGTTTACAATATTAATTAAAATACTATGAGTGGTGAATAAAAATTATTATAAGACTGAATGTTTCTTCAAATAATAACCTATTTTTTTTAGAAATGTGGTTATCAAAGATTAGGCAAACAAAGTAGATGACATGATGTTGTTAGTCTCAGAGTAGATAAATACTACGTACAAATATAGTTGATTTATTCCATTTGGCCAAACTACCATCATATCATAATAGAAGATACAGAAGCGCTTGAACAAACTAACATTAAGTTATATAGGTTAGTTTCCTTGCTGATTCAATCACATTTGCTGGATAAAAAGTAGCCTATATCCTTTTCCTTGTCATATTAGTTTTGGCGCCCCGTTCATTATTTAATTACTCCGGCAAAATAGACGTATTACTAGTAGGTTTTAATTTTAATTACTTAAGTACTATTATTTATTCTGTGCTTTAGTGAGCTCTTCCCATAAGGCATTTTAAAATTCTGACCTACAGATCGTCATTTTGCTAGATTTTTCTTATAATTTGAAGAACCTTATTGACCTTGTCACTGTGGTATGGTTTTCCCACGTATGTTATTCTGCATTAAAAGCCCCTCACTGTAACACTACCTTCGCAGCAGTATAGGAAATAAACACTACTGAGCCATCATCCTCTCGAAAAACTTGCTAAAATCCCAAATATATTACCAGAAGTCATGGACATTTAACATATAAAAGGTGCAGGGAGCCCATCAAAGGCATAGCAAGGAAAACCTAACAATTGTTAGAATGACAGAATTGTTTTAAATCAGTCTGTATATTGGATATGTCTGCAATACAGCAAGATACATTACAGTGAAAACAGATAAGTGATAAAATATTGGAAACAAAAATAGTAATTAGAATTTCTTCTTTGAAACAAAACTATAATAAACCATTCTTATTTATTACTTAAGATACTATTAATATTGATGTTAATTAATGCCTCTAACTAAACAAGCCTTTTGTTGAGCACTGCAAGTAAACTAAATGATTTTTTTATCAATAAACCTCAACAATTTTAGATAACTAAAACTCAACAATCCATCGATAATTTCCTTATTTTCTAATTTTGTTGCCTAAACATTATTCTTCAACAAAATGCCAAACAAAAGGCTTGCCTGTATTATAAACTTATCTCAATGGGCACTTTTGGTTTAGTTTAAATGTTAGTATTTAATCTAATATCATAGAAATAAAAATTACAAACTTATCAATCGTCTAAAAGCAAATATTAAAATAATATTAACCATCTATAAAAGAGCTATCAAATCTAAGGTCCTAGCCAAGTTACTTTTATGGTACATCTTGCATGACTCCTACCCTGAACATATAAAAATATTTTTATGTACTTTGAAATCATTTGAAGATCCTATATAAAGATGTTTAGAGATTGTTCTGTTTATAGGCAGGTAGCTAAAATATATTGGAGGTGGCACAAAACATCTTTATTTAGGGTCCCATGTCCACATTTCAGTGGAATACTTTAAATTAAATAGTCAGTAAGGGGACCATTTTATAGCACACATTTATTAACAGCTAATATTTTTCGGGTCACTTCACTAAAACTTACTAAATCTTAAATTAGGTAACGACATTGGGAGAGGCTTACATAAATCCTAAATTACAACCTGGACCTGTGACATAAGTCTAATATTATTTATTAGTAAAGCATAATATTTTGGATTCCAAGTATAAGGGAGTCTAGAAGCGACTTGGAAGCTGTTAGGAAGCAATGCAAACATAACCACAAAGCTTACACCGTGAATTAATAGTAAAGGAGCAAATGAAAATGTTTACTGTTAAATGTACAGAGATTCGATAAATTCAACGAAAATTCTCAAGATTTATATCATAAATTCATAGGATAACTATTATATTTTATGAAATTTAATAGCTATATATTGCACTTATTCAGAAAGATTTTACACAGAAATCCGGTTTTTAAATACTGGCTCGGCTTTTCTTCCACAAATTTTAAAACACCAAATATTTAATGGTAATTAATGTGAAACAATTGGTGACTTTATAAGTGGCATGATACGATAATAATAATTTAAAACATACATTATTCAAAGAAAAAATAATAATTTGTACATCATTAAATCGTTTCATAGCATTGGGCTATAGATTTCATTGTTTGTCACACATAAATCAATTTGATATCTCCCATCAAATTACATCGCGTATACAAAATGTTCGCATCCGAAACACCCTGCTCTTTTTGTCACAAGTCTCTTATTTTGTACACACCTACAATCACTACTCAGCACCTTCGGTAACACTTTACAATTCATTGATACTGTATACTTTGTGCACCATGTGTAAACATGGCCATTATGATACATGAAAAGCACTGGTCATTTTATCAGTACATGAAGTTGTCAAGCCGCGATCGACAATCAGATTAGAACGATCCACTTACATTATCACATTCATTTATTGATTTATCAATAGATACTTATTTAAATCAGCAACTGGAAATATGTATTATCCACTAACTTTAAATTTTCAATTTCGGGTGGCTCTTTATTAAAAATTTGATTTGAGCAATGACAAAGATTTAAAATTTTATATATTCCAAAGATGAGCCTTCTAAAATATATATATTTATTATACATATTTGCCGCTGAAATTTACAAAAGGTTAAAAAATAATCGCGTATGTCCAAAAGCAGATCTAACTATGTTTATGTGTAAGTTGTCAACATACTACATTATCAGTCTCGATGATAAAAATGCATTTTGGCCAAAATGAGAGATCCAACCGGCATGGTCCTACGTCCTTAAACAAATGATAAAACATAAATACCTCATACAGGTACCCATAATACCTGATACAGATATTGACACGACGTGGAATTTTATATTTTACTAACACAAACTTGAAATTAATTCAATAGATATTACAAACCATTGTGATGTGAGCTGTAACGATAATATAGGTAAGCGCGACCATAATAGACACTTTACAACACTATTACTACATAACGAATTAAGTCAAGATACCTGTATCAACGTATGAGTAAAGTTTAAAAATTCAGTCTATTTTCTTACATTCTCTTTTCATCAAATCCCACAATTTAAAGCTCTTTTCATTAGAAAATCGTTCTAGTGACCGATATAACTGAGACCACAAACAAGGCTCTGGCCTTCGCAGAAATGTTGTCCAGTCATTTTAAGTCATCAATCATTTAAATTTTAAATTAAAGAAAAACTATTTAGAGAATTAGAAGTCACAAAATTATTATACTATAACACTTTAAAGTTATATGTTTGCAAGATGTAGTGTTAAGCACATTTTTTTTTTAAATAATACATAAAATGAGATCAAATATATATCCAGTCATGTCATCAAATTAAGCTGGAGTAGTGATGGCTAAAGTATTATTTTTTAAAACATGACCCTCATTACCTAATCTAGTTATTAAATATAATATCAGAACAAAACTATAACACATACAATATTTTAGCTGTATGTTTGGTTTAGTTTAATTTATGAATCTAATGCTGTTATTAAATGGCTTTGGTTATTTTATTATTTGGATATATAATTTTTGCCGAAAAGTAGCATGTCATATGGATTTAATATTTGGGATATTTAAGTCTCACTCATGTTTGGAAATTGACAAACATTTTTACATTGCCAGCGGTTTTAATTTATACAATATCGCATCGTCATCAATACCTTTCCAAATAGAAATTTCAAATAATGAATATTATTATTGTCACAACATATTCGAGATGTAGGTCCGGCGTACACTAGATACTTTTCATAGCAGTAGCGGTCGGTTACATATCAGGGTCTAATGATTTGAAATCACAACTAAAAAGTTTTCGGTGATTGCAGTATGATCTCTAGAACATGTATTTATTACAATTATTGTAGTCATTCGAAAATAACCCATTGTGGTAGATCTCAAATCGGATCCCTAACGTAACTGACGACCTTTTCGCATCAAAGTATCGAATGTGTGCAGGTACACAGTATACTATTAATAAGAGTTAAGATGCCACAACACATTCTAAAGCAAAGTTGGAGAATGTTAATATGATCTTGAAAATGTGATGGTGCTATTAGTGTCTATGATAGGTTTATTGTACAAATAAATCACGATCGATTTTAATTAATATTTCCATATAATCTATTAAAAACGATACTGCTGAACAATGGCATTACGAAATGTAATGACTTTGTACGTACAGCAGGTAAGACAATGAAGAGTTGATATTTTAAATTAGTCTTAGTTCCATGGTTTTACAAACATATACTACACATAAGAATTATCAGAAGGGGGTGTTAATTACACAACACGGCGAAAATAATATAACACAGAGGGACAGAAAAAATTAGTCTCGTCTGTCAGCCACATGACGTTTGATCATGTTCGTGTGATACCTGACGGACGGTGGGGGAGGGGCGGGCACAGGTCAGTGTGGCGAGGTGTGTGCGTGGGTGTGGGTGTGTGTGGGGGTGGGGGAGGGTGGGGAGAGCGGCGCCGGCTGCAGCGGCTGGAACGCGGAGCCCAGCGAGGGCCGCAGCGTGAACCCCGTCACCGCCGGCGCCGGCTTCATCATCGACACCGATTCCGAGTAAGCACCTTCGCCAGCCTTCAAGTTCACCTGGAATCACAACAATTATGTTCCGAGTTTGTTTTCACAGAGAATCTGCAAATTTATATAACACTGTCTGGGGACAGTAGCCCATCGGGATAAAAGTATGCAGCTTGAGAAAGAATTTTCAGAATTGTATCAGTAATTTTGGAGATTACCTCTTACATCCAAACTAACAAACTTTAGCTCTTTATAATATTAATATGAATAAAAGTAAAATATACCTTTTCACAACCATCTGGGGGTTCACGAGCTAAGAAACGATTTATTTGAGGCGATGTGCCGAGTTTAGATCCGTCGAGGTCGGGAGATGAGCAGACGCTTCCTCCTGAAAAATGAAATTATTTTAATATGATAACATATTTAAGTATATATATATTTTGAATGAACTGAAAAACTGCAATTTTGACAAAGAAATGTTATTTTCCGGAAAGCAAAAAACAAACATCCTTATAAAAATACGACACTAAGTTATGCGCCTAATGATAACTTGACTAATTCTACAATTCTTAATAAAAATCAATTTAAATCTACATTAGATGATACTAAAATCCTTAGAAGCAATTGTGCAATTGAAAAATAATTAAATCATTAAATCATAATATATAAAATCCATGCATTTTTGGGACTGTCAAACCATTCCTGTGTCTTTGTGCATGAGTAACTATAGTAATTTGCGAAGGGATTGTCACTAAAAGCTGTATGTTTGTTTATAGACCTGCAACCAGTAGCTCGGCAGAACCATCACTGGAGAGTGACCCTCGGGATGGTGGATCTATGCCCACAATTTATGTTTATTTATATAGTCTTAAATAGGTATCACTGACAGTATCTATGGTCGAAAAAGCTGATGGTACACTTTCTGAATTATGGTCTCGGCATATACTCATTATGTAGTAGTGTTGGAAGTAAAATTAAGTCATTGCAAAATTGATAAACAGTATACATGTTCATGTACTTATAAAATTGTGTCTGTTTCTCTAATATATTTATTGAAGCAATGATTTATCAGTAATGTGTGAAATGAAGAAGAGAGGCATGATATGAGTAATGTATGTTATGAATTACCTGAGGAATGAGCAGTGTGGCATAGGTCGTGTGGTGTTTGTGTGTTGACAGATCGCCTGAGGAGTTCAGCGAGCGGTGCGCGGTGTCCCTCTGGTGTCACCTGCAACATAAATTTATTATTTTTGCTTTTTATTTGGTGTTTCATGATATAACCTATTAATGTAATTGTATTACATTATACATACTCAAAGGACAACAAACGATAAAAAAACAAAAAAAAAAGTGTGAACTATAAGTGCAAAGTGATTTTAAACACACACAAGTGTGTGATATAGAAACGTCAACTACCAAGCTTGTCGTCTATAAATAAATAAATAATTTATAGATTGAAATTAATAAAATAAAATCATGCCACATACATGAAATGATTTTAAATATATATCGCGTGTGCCATGGTAGCATCCTCCTCACAATAGAATAATAATGGGTAATAATAATAAATAATAATTCTATATGAAAGGTGTTCCCAAGTTGTAACACTATAAGCTACGGTGGAGATTGTAGACGACATCGAGGGCATAATTTTATTGTATGATAATATAATTGCGAAAGTAAGCCTGTCTGTTTTTTAGGGTCAATTCAAGCTAGCGCACAGTCGAACCGCATTGAAACGAAAATCTAAAAAGTAAATTATAGCAAATTCAGCCTTATCTCAACGCGCGAAGGCGCGCGGCCCAATCAGCTTTGGTCGCACGTAGACGAGCGAATTCTGTAGAATGCGCGCGAATTCTTGTTTATCTCAGAAGAAATATGAGCATTACTATGTTAAGATAAGGGCGAATTTGCTATATTTACTTTTAGAGTTTCGCTTCGATGCGCTTCGACTCTGTGCTAGCTTATATTGACCCTTACGTTTTCATAGTTGAGCTCTGGACTGATATCGATCAAAGTTAGAAGAAAGCATAGAACCTGGAGATATGCAGTTATTTTTATCCTGAAAACACGGTTCTGTGCTGCGGGCATCGAGCAATTAACCCAAACAAGCACAATGACTTTAATTTTGCTTGAAATCTATTCCGCCAATTTCCCACCACCAACAATGCGCTCTAATTGGCTAAGTCAAGGACACGTGCGCTCTGTTTGGGCGAGTCAAGAACACAAGATGCAGTAATTGGTCCTTACTGTTCAATATCAGTGCAAAATGACTGATCACTGACTAGTTGTGGAATCAGATTGCTCGGTATTACTACACTAAGGATGTTTCCTCGTTGGATGCAGGGCACATCTAGTCATAACAAAAGAAAACAATAATTACCAAAGCAAAATTTTTGTTACTTTAACTGTGAATATATTTTTTCACCCATGGAATTCAGATCTGACTAAAAGTTACAATCATGCTACTGTCTGGTGTAGATATTATTAATTCTTCATTCCTTCCTAATTAACGGAATTTTGTATGTAGGTGCTGAACAAGCCATTTACATAATGTGGGGCCTAATATTAAACAGTAAATAATACATTATAATAATAATTAATTGTGTTTAAATAATCACTTTATCTCGTAGCCGGTCGAGGTGCGGCGTCTGTGTGCCACTGGCCGGATACAGCACAAGTCTCTCTATCTCCTGATTGAGACCTTCTACTGATGATCGCGCGGCACGGAGCGGTACACTACCGCTGCCGAAACGCGACCCTGTATATTTAAAAAAAGTCATTGAAGAATTTGGTATAAGTTTCTAATTAAAACAAAATCTTTTATCATGTTTGACCACCATGGTATCATGTGGTTGAATATGTTAAGCATGCCAAAGGGAACTGAAATGACCTCACAGAACACTCAGGCAACAGATTTTCTAGTTGAAGGTGACAGCCTGTCAATAAGTATAGTAAAAAGTACCCTACCATAGAGCAAGGCTTTATGGACTTATTATATATACTTCAATGTGTCAGTCAAGCATACAGTACATAAGCCCTTATATCCTGTTTTATTATCAAATAGGTATACAAATTACCAATTATTCATAACAGTTGTACACTGTTATGAATAATCGAACACAACAACAAATACAAACACACTGCACAAGGTGATATATGGATTGAAATATGATATGAGTGAGATAAAATGATTTGTCAGACACCAATTGTATTCATTCTTCAAATGATCAGTTAATAGAGTTGTATAAAATTCATTGGTTGAATGAAATAACAAGTCCCTCAGAGTCTGGAAATAATAGTTGGTACACGTCAACAGAGTTCACACAGCATGAGATCCATATTATAAGAAAGTAATTCAAAAGTATAGTGTAGTTATTATTTTTTATGGAATTATTTACTCACAAAAAGCAGAGTTCATGGTGTGTGCAGAATAATCTCCAGATGCTGATGGTTTGTGAGGTCTCTGGAGGCGGCTTCGCAGAAAACGATCCAACTTGTCATCTTCCGATCCTCTCGATGATCGACCTGAAGCTCCACCACCATCATCAGTCTATTTGATAAAAAAAACAGTAAATCAAATAAAGTACTTAATAATAATCTGAGGGCAAGATGAGATGTTACAATAACAAAAACCCCTTATATTAAATACTAGTTGTGCCCTGCGGTTTCATCCGCATTCCCGAGGGATATTGTTTTCCTGGGATAAAACGCATTCTATGTGCTAATTCAGAAAACATTCTATCTGTATGCCAAATTTCATCCAAATACTTTCAGTTTTAGAAGCATGATTGAGTGACAAACATCCAAACATTTATTAATATAGGTAGGTACTAGTGAGATGACATCTCATCTCATCAGATTAATCTGTTCTTCTAAACATTCTGATGGAATATACGTTATTTATCATTTGATTGTTAGCAAGATAACATACTTGAGTGGACTTATCAACTTGTAGCTGACCAGCATGTAGATAGTAGTCTCTGGACCACTGCCCTTTGTGGTAGAGTGTATCTAGTGAGGCTGTACGCCTGATCACACTGGCACCAAAGCGTCCTTTACCTGGAATATTTACAACAATAATTTTAATTCGGAATTTCTCTAATGCCAACAATACTGCTATACTACCAAGTAGTCACAATCTCTAAGAAGCTATTAAGAAGCATCAAACAAGTTACAAAACCAACTAAACAAGCTCCAAAGTTGGTTATACAGAACTGGCAAGTAAAACATGTGCAAAATAATCCATCCAGATTACATTCTCACTTAAGAAAGGAAAGTGTGGTCTATAAAATGTACCATTAAATAACTAGATCGCATTCTGACAGAAAATCTGTATATATAAAAGGAAACCGTGACTGACTGATCTATCAATGCATTGCTCAAACCACTGCACTGACTAGCTGACATAGCTATAATGACGAAGGCATCCGCTAAGAATGGATTTTCGAAAATTCAACCCCTAAAGGGTGTAATGGGGGTTCAAAATTAGAAAGGCGCGAGAGAAGCTGAGGGGAAAAAGCTTAAAATATGTATTGTGGAGACTGGAGCCTGAAACTAAGGTTTGTCAACCTTTTTTACAGTCTCCAGATTCCCACATCTTGGACCTTACTGAACTTGCTATAATTCATTTTTTTGTAGTGTTTTGTATTAGTTCCAAGTATTATTTGAACTAAAACTACATAATTTCTAAGTATAATGTTACTATAAAGATTGTAAGTAGGTACTACTACATGGCCTCACACACACATATACACCATAGGAAGCCGATCGGGGGCTCTACCACGTAACTTTGGTGGTAATTATTGTCTATATATAGTTGAAATAATTAATGGTGTTTGTTATGATTACCACCAAAGATACGCAATAGCCCAGCCGTTGTCATTCCATATTGAGAAGTTGACAATGACAATAAGGCTCAGTACCATTTGTGCCTGCTTGGGCCCGTACTGATTTTACTCTTGCACATGTAGGAAATTTTTGGCTCACTTTTAAGGTGACACTCTGTCTTCTGTCTGTCTATGTCTAATACAGAGAATCCAAAATGGTATTCTGAAAAACCTAACCAATGCTCCATTGTTCATTGTCACTGCCAAAGTATATAGTTTCTCCCGGTCTAATATCACTATCTAGAAGTAACCAACAGTAAAAGGAGAACCATCTAGATTTCTAGAAGATGTCCACTTGAAATTATTTTAAGTGGACATATTCTAGATGGTTCTGCTTGGACTGTAAAGATCCAGAATTATACTAATCAACTACAGTATAATTAATAAATCAACTCATATAATTGCCTAAAAAGTAAACCAATATTTGTACTTTGGGCTCTACCAATCGGTGCCCATAAATAGTCATAGTCATACTACATTGAATAATTAATTATTAATTAATGGTCATTACGTTAACGACAAAGATACACAATAGCCCAGCTGGATGGCTCTTAGAGGGGGCCACCTATCACATCAGTTACATAAATTATTATTATTCTTAAAGACTGATTGCATATAATTTAAAAATAAGATATTCCTATTAAAAGTGTAACTGTCCGAGGAAATTTAAATGATTTTTATAGGTACAGTTTGGATATCAGCTAAGAAACGGGAAAGTAGCTAGGGGAAATCCATGATTACTATCCACTTCAACGAGATGGATGTGTGAATGTAAAATTCTGAATATTGTTACAGATATATTATTTGTATAAATAAATATTCTGTTACTACTTGTTTTGAACTTAACCATTGTTCTTAGTTTTAGAATACATTTCATTTGATGAAATTATGACTAACCTTTATAATTAACAGCTCCAGGACTTCGTTGGCCTGAGAGGGCGTGATCAGGAGATATCCGCCGCCACACGTTTGTGGGGGACAACGTCGGACTGTTGCCAGTGTTCTTCTTCAGACCACCGCTTTGCTTCATCACTGATGACACAGGCAGGGTCGCCCTCATCGGCCCCTGTTTCCCGACGCGACCCGACATTTTTATTTTTAAACACACCCCTCACCCTTCAACACCTTCACTGTTACAATAAACAATCACTGCACAAAAAAAAAACAAGTTCATCAGTCGACGCCGCACTCACTCTTTGTAGAGGAAATTTGTAGGGCCCGGTTTTTATCATGTAAAAAGTAATTTTGTACGTTCCTAATAGGCAATAGGGTAACCGATACCTTCGTTAACGAGCAGAAACGAAATAACGGTTGTACCTAATGTTTAACTAGCACTTATTACATAAAAACAAAATTACAAAGAGAACGAGTCACATTTTTTCTGCACAATGGATGAATGAAGCTGACAGATGACAAGAAACATCGCGCCATTCCTTTTTTCTTTATAATTATGGGTATGGTTGTTTACAGGGTTTAGAATTGTTGGAAATCTTAATTAATTGACATAAATGGAAATTATTTAAAATCAATGAAGGAATAACAGTACCTAATGAAATAATTTACAGCAATAGTTGATCATTGCAATTAACAGCTGATTACTCCGCCATGTCAACAGACAGTCAACTAATCAGTGCTGCCAGTATTAATTAGAGATTTAGAACGCCCCGGGATTTCTGAAAAGGAACGAATATCGCGGTAAGGAACGCATATGAAAAAACATTAGGAAAATATTATTTGTTAATTTAGAATTTAAATATTTTAGTTAGTCAGTGTCATGCAGTGTGAAGCAGTACCATTTATAAAAAATGAACGAAAATAACAAACGACAATGGGAGGGAAATGGGAACGCATGACCGTAAAATAGAACGCAAAATGTTCCAAGAGGGAGCTTCTGGGCTGCGTTCAGTAACTACGCCGTGTGATCGCCCGACGATCATCGTAGCGTTCAGTAACAGTTCAATAGCCCGGTGTGTAGTTAGTTACTGAACGCAGCCCTAGCATGCGTGCAGTGTTGTCAAGCCAAATTTTTGTTATTGTTGTTTGTCTTAGTCGCCAAAAGGCAGGCAAAGGTCTGAGCCATACAGCTTTGTCATATTTCAGTTTTCTCGAGTTGCATTAATATAGTCACAAAATAAATCACTTCATATAGTCCGCACTGTCAGTCACCGTCCTTAAAAGTCATGTTTTAGTACAATGGTGGTAAAGGAGACGTCCAAAAAATTTATGGGGCTTGGTACTAAAATAATTAATAATTTGAACCACAATCTGAGCTATATAGGCTGAAAGGACGTAATTTTTTAGATTTTTTTGAGTACTTAAAAAAATTTTAGAGCCCTCCGTTTTTTTAAAAACTGAAACTGAAAATCTAGTGTAAGAAAAAAAAAAGATGAGTTGGCAACACTACAAACATTATCTAAGGGTTGGTAGCTCAGAGTAAGTTTGGTTGGTAGCCATGTGGCGTGTATGTATGCATGTATGTATGTATGTGTTGCAAAGTAAATGAGAGTTCATACAAACGTCATGTCATGATGTATGTCATTATGACATTACAGATTTGACTGACCTTATAACGACACGTTTTGATATTGCAATGCATTTAAATTATTGAATGTCCCAGGTTTTTTTTTTTTTTTATTCAATAGTTTTCGATTTAATTACATGGAGCTGTATGCAGGTGAAATTAAAATAAAAACTCAAAGTCCTCAATAGAAACGGCAATTTTAGCTACATTATAATATATATATTGCTCGGGAAACTAATAACAAAAGATACTTTGCGTTTTATTTTTGCTGAAACATTTTACACTTTTTTACAAAAACGGAGGGCTTAAAAAAAATATTTTTATCATAATCTAGTAGCTTTATCAATAACCTTTCTAATAAGGTATATCACATTGCTGTTCAAATTTCTTCAGAATATTATACCACTATTATCCGTCTCCTTTACCACCATTGTACTAACTACTAGTTTACTGAGTTCAGTTAGTTGTACTTGCTTGAGAAAACTTGAAAAGTCACGATACACATAATTCATTTCAGTTCACTGGTGCTAAAATGGATTGGTCTTTATTAGATAAAATACCACCGATATGCAATAAAACTCAAAATATACGAATTTCTGAAAATAGAAATGAAAACGCAACGTCACTCTGCAAGTTCCCGCCAGGAAGTCCCCAAATTTTTGATTTTGATTGTTTATCAGAACGCGAGTTTAAAGGGGATGCTACACGGTTGTCAACCACCCACCAATTCTGTGCACCAATTGGTCAGAATGCATTTTTTTTATTCCAGACTTGTTTTGAGTTTATTTATTTATTATAATTTGGTACACAATACAGTTTATAGCTATATAAACAACACCATAATAGTAAATAATATTAAACAAAACAGAGACTGGACTATACATTTTTGGTAATGATGTGTAGGTACGCATAACATATTATGCGTACACATCATGACCAAAAATTATCAATATAATTAAGAGGGTCTTATCAGTATAAGCTGATCTCGCATTGTATAGGATTTCCGTACAATGAGAGGTCAGCTTATATTTGGAACGTACACACTCCGAATAAGGAAAGGACCCGCACGCACACACTGATCCAGAAATGTTATGTTGCTAGATTTTTTAATGCCATTTGTGACCATTTAAGATGCAAGATCGTAGCCGACTGCATGCAGCAGCTGCAGACGACGTGATGTCGTCATACGTAGTATCCCCTATAGTGGTTTTGTGATGTCGTCGCAACAACAATACCTCCTCAGGTGACATATTGGAAACAACTGAGATGTGGACGGCCAAGACCCCGAAACATTGTTTCTGTAAAAATCTACGTGTTGTTCCAAAAATGGAACATGATTCTCAGTGAATACACGGCTTAATGGTGTATTATTTTCACAAACATATAAGAACAAGATTATTATTATATTCTTTGCTTAATGATTACATATTCTTTTTAGTCTTTGGCGACGAAGACCACCGTTATGCATGTGAAAGGACCTTAACGTAAAAGGTGCAAATAAAATATGTATTGAGCACTGTTGTAAGATGTATATTAATTATAATCAATTAATTATAAACTAGATTATATTCTTGATGACAGAACAACCAAAGACGGTAATTTCAGTGCCAGTACACATTGCAACACAACACAAATCGGTACCGAACTTTCCTACCGAAACTAATATTTTACACGTCAAGACATAAATAATTTAATTACAAAACAAACTAAATATACACAATAATATATTACACATTTTTAACATAAAGTGATATGTATCAGAACATAAATAACTAAAATATTTCATAAATCAACAATAACAATGAACTATTATGAAATAAATGACCACGGAAACAGTACTTTTATATCTTGTAATGTAAAGGGTTTTTATAAAATTACTGAAGATCCTTTTAACTACCTTTAAGTAAACAAGTTTAAGTATAATAAGAGACAAGACACTGCTCTAGCTAGACTAAACCGTCACTTACCAATAGAATTGTGTTCAGTAAGAAATCTACAAAGTTAATTAGGTACTCCCTTAAAATGTACAAAGTATATAAAATTAAATGTTTATGAGTCACTGGTGGACCCAATTTGCACATTTTTTTCCATCTGCTCTGTAATCCATGCTTGAATCTTCTCCTTCAACTCTGTGTTTGACTTCACTTGATCCATCGAGAGCGGCGATCGATTGAACGGGTCAGATTGATCGCTAAGAAGATGCCTGTAATGAATAAAAAATAATAATTGATCAATATAACGATGTGTGATTCCAGAATATAAATGGCAATCTAGAAAAAAGTGCAAAAGTTATAACAAGGTGTTATCATCATTCTTGAAAAATAGCACTATCACAGAATTGAAGTCTTGCGGAAGGCCATTGAAGTTCAACCAATATTTCTCATTCATCACACTATTCAAGGTTATTGGTGAAGTGGTAGACGTAACTCTTTCTTTATATCAAACAAGTAGGCCACGGTTCAACCATGCAGAAGCCAATGCGGAGAATGTATGCATCGACTTGTAAAAATCTGTTTGTAGCCTCAGGTGCTCCCTATGAAGGTCAAATTTACTGAAGCTACCACCGATTCGGAATTCGGCCTTCAACTGAGAAGGACAGGCGAGTAACTTAACAAGGTAACATTTTAAATCTTTTTGGTCCATCTCTGTCAATCTATTGGCATATTTTTTAGAATTAAACAAAAAAAATCGAGTATACCTTGCAATAGTGGTACGGTCGACGGTGGTGCGAGAACTAGGCAGTATAACAGGATCTCGCATGAGAGTACTCATGATGGGGTCAAGGAATTCTTCGGGCGCGTTCGCTAGGATCTCCTCGTCTCGTTGGCGCTGCTCGGCCAGCGCGGCGACGCGGCTCGCCACTTCCCGCAGCGATCCTATTAGACCGCCGCCTCCGATCCGTGCTACACACACATCGAGGAATAATCCCTTCAGACCAGTAATACTGAACAATCAAATTCCGCAACTAGTCACTGATTTTGAACAGTAAGGACCAATCACTGCATCGTGTGTTATTGACTTGGCCAATCAGAGTGCATGTGTCCTTGACTTAGCCAATCAGAGCACATTATTGGCGGAATATATTTCAACCAAAATGAACGTCTTTGGCTGCAAATCAAGTTATACATTTCTAGTATAAGCTGACCTTGTACGGAAATCCTATACAATGCGAGATCAGCTTATACTGGAAATTTATAGCTTGATCTGTAACCCAGTTTACTTGTATTTACACGCTTTTATTACCTTCACCTGTATGTATGTATGTAACGGAATCTTCAAACGTAATTTTTCATCGACTTCAAAGTTTTTTTTTTACCGTGTGTTGGCCGGTGTTTGTCCACAATCTCACCATGGTAATTGACGATGTGGTCAAAGGTGGTAAACACACAAAGCCTAGAAGGCTCTAAAGTGCAGCTGTCGGAACACACTGGTAAATGCTTGGCGACAGATTTTCAACTTGAGGGTGGTAGCCAGGCAGATGGGTAATACAAAGTACCGTACCACCGTGTTATGGTTTCCTCACGATGTTTTCCTTTACCGAAAACTCAAGATCATTGTATGATTCGAACCCTTCCGGGACCTTCGTCTCGGTATCCAACGTAACTACCACTGAGCTATCACAAATAATGATATTTGTATTATCTGCACCCATTTTCTAAGAAAAGATTTATTTTTACTAGTTTTCACCCGCGGGTTTACCTGCGTACTCGAGGGATCTAATATTTTCCCGGGATATAAAGTATCCTATATGTTATTCCAGGTTATAATCTACCTGTGTGCAAAATTTCATCACGATTGGTATCGCCATTGATGCTTCAAAAGGTAACAAACAAACATACTTTCGCATTTATAATATTTGTATTGTATCAATATACTAACCAAGTACAGCTTCAGCCAATGTGAATAGTTGCGGCGAATACGAGCGGCCGTCGTCTGACACGGCGGCGCAGAAACGTTGGCTATTACCCAGTTCTACATACATACGGCAAATGTCAAGTACCGTCGTTGCTGGGTCGAACTCGTATTCTTTCATGTCTTTTACCTGACGAAAATAATATAAGAAAAATTAAAAACCAGTTAAGTGCGAGGATTTCCAGTCTACTAAAGTTGTCCTAAGTACTAAGTAGAACGAAGAAGCATGGTGGTAAAATGAAAAGGGGCTTCCTACTGGGGAAAAACCCTTAAATGAGAGCAACCTCTTAACACATCTGCTCATAGTCTCAAA